>CM063189.1:33260000-34495000 GCA_031835075.1 Saguinus oedipus
AGGAGGACAAAAGAAGGGAGAATCAGGTTGAAAAATATAAAAACAAAGTGTGATAAACGTGATAACAGAAGCATGCAGAAGATTTTAAAGAATACAAAGGAAGAACACACTTCATTGAGTGGTAAGAGGAGGAACAGGTGGTCATGGTAGCAGTCTAGTCATCGTGGGCTTGATCCTCAAGGATAAGAACCAATTTGGTCAGATGAACTGAGGGAGACTAGGGTTCCAAGTGTACAAAGGCAGAAAGGACACAGAGAGTAAATGATAACCTACGGAAACAGAGTTCAGAATAGCTGGAATTGAAGGTATGAAAGATGACATGGGGCGCAGGGGTCAGATCACACTGAGTACTGCAGTTCATATTAAAGATTTTGAATTTCATCTTAAAGGAAATGGAAGGTTAATGGGTAATTCTGACCAGAGAAATCAAAAGATCACATCTGATTACACTGAAGAAGGGCAGGATTTAGGGAGGTTAGTAGATCAAGAGGCAGTAAGTTGGGTCCGACGCGGTGGCTCACGCCTGTAATCCCAGCACTTTGGGAGGTCAAGGCGGGTGGATCACAAGGTCAAGAGATTGAGACCATCCTGGTCAACATGGTGAAACCACGCCTCTACTAAAAATACAAAAAAATTAGCTGGACATGGTGGCGCGTGCCTGTAATCCCAGCTACTTGGGAAGCTGAGGCAGGAGAATTGCCTGAACCCAGGAGGCGGAGGTTGCGGTGAGCCGAGATCACACCATTGCACTCCAGCCTGGGTAACAAGAGCGATACTCCGTCTCAAAAAAAAAAGAGGCAGTAAGTTATCTGAATGAAAATATTTAGAATAAAGTAATAATTACAGGATCCGGGTGTGGGGTAGGGGGTGAAGGGTAATGTTTCTTCAGTCAAGCTCCTTGAAAATACAGGTAGTGTACTACTCACTTAATCTACTTCCTTTTTTAAAAATTCTTTTTTTCTACTTCCTCTTTTATTGACCCTTAAAATTGTAAGTTAAAGTTATCTGTTCAAACAGTTCTATAAAGTTAGTTTAAAAATCAAAACAAATAGCCAGGCGTGATGGCTCATGCATGTAATGCCAGCACTTTGGGAGGCCAAGGCGGGTGGATCATGAGGTCAGGAGATCGAGACCTGGCCAACATGGTGAAACCCAGTCTCTATTAAAAACTTAAAAATTAGCTGGGTGTGATGGTGTGCGCCTGTAGTCCCAGCTACTCGAGAGGCTGAGGCAGAATTGCTTGAACCTGGGAGGCGGTGGTTGCAGCGAGTCGAAATCGCGCCACTGCACTCCAGTCTGGCGACAGAGCGAGACTCTGTCACCAAAAAAAATAAAAAAAAATTCCCTGTTCAAAGTCCCACCGACTCTCCAGAAGCAGACACTTTCAATTCTTTCTCCTTATGTAAATTACCTCCATATTTTTAAACTACATGCTTAAACTGTCATTTCTTGACTTGTCACTTTTAGATATTCTACAGTAACTTACACTATAGAAGAGTAATGAACTCTCATATCCTTCTCTTCCTGGTCCCAGTTCTCCCAATACAGTTAAATCATGTTATTAGATATTCGGTATTCACATTACTGACTATGTAAAAAGCTATATATACTGAGACACACAGAATATGGTATTTATTTTCCTGTATGACTTTTAGTTTGCTCTATAGTTAAGTCATTTATTTCTTAGGTCTGTTTTCCTATATACCCATTATTTATTAATCCTCAGTCTCTTTACTAGAAATGTAAATCTCCTCTTAAAATGTTGTAGTCTATCCGGTGAGACATTCCTCTTGCAGTTTTTTCATTTTCCTGCTTCCACCAAGGTCTGGCTGTTTTCTCTGTACATGTATCATCTTCTACCAGCATCCTCAGACTGTCCTTTGCTTTTTTCTTAGGCTGATTCACTAGTCACTGGGTTCTTTATCTTTCTCTGTCTTGGTGTATTCTCTCATTTTGTTGAAGCACATCCTCCAAGGGCTTTATTAAAAAACATGTGGCTGGACATGGTGGCTCACACCTGTAATCCCAGCACTTTGGGAGGCTGGTGGGGAAGAGGGATCACCTGAGGTTGGGAGTGCAAGACCAGCTTGACCAACATGGAGAAACCAGTCTCTACTAAAAATACAAAATTAGCCAGGTGTGGTGGCGCATGCCTGTAATCCCAGCTACTTGAGAGGCTGAGGCAGGAGAACTGCTTGAACCCAGAAAGCAGAGGTTGCAGTGAGCCAAGATGGCACCACTGCACTCCAGCTGGGGCAACAAGTGTGAAACTTCATCTCAAAAGAAAAAATTCATGAGTCATAAATGTGTGGAAGAACTGCATGCCAGAAATATATTTATATTACTTTAACTGGATATCATTTTTTGGTAGAGTTTTATAGCACTGGTCTACTGTCTTCTAGATTCTAGAAATGCTGATGAAAAAAATTTATATTACTCAAATTGCCACTACTTTGATTTTGACCTGGGTTTTTCTTCTCTGAAAGCTTTAAGGTATTTTGTTTATTCCCAGGATGGTGAAATTTCACTAACAGGTTGCAGTGAGCAAAAAGAGCAAAGCCTTCAAGGAGTTTACATTCTATGAAGGAGAGAAAGATAAGGTGCAAATAATAAAGTAAATGTGTCAGGTGATAAGCTAGAGCAAAGCAAATTGAAAGTGAGGGAAGGGAGTGCTATTTTCCATGAGAGAGGAGCACAAGGGAAATGAATAGCCACAAAAGGTGAATGTTCCATGTGGAAAGAATAGCAAATGCCAAAGCCCTGAGTCGGGAACATTTTCTGAGTATCTGAAGAATAGCAAGAAGGCTACTGTGGCTTAAGTAGAGTTGGCAAGGGGCAACAGTAGGCAACGGGCAACAGTCGTAGCAGAAGAGGTCAGAGAGCTGGTACTCTGCATGCTTTGCAGGACATAAAGATTTAGGAGTTTAATCAATATTTCTGGACAGAACAGTAATATGAACTGACATGTTAGAGAGATCATTTCAGCTGTAGCATGGAGTATAGACTAAGCAGGAAGGAGACTACTTAGGAGGCCATCACAGAATCCCGGAGAGAACTGATGATGGCTTGGATCAGGGTAATAGCAGTGAAAATGGTCCAATTCAGGATCTAGTTCAAGGAGCAGCCAGAAGGTTACTAATGGACTGAACGTGAAGTGTAAGAGGAGGAGAAGAATCAAGGTTTTTCATTCGAGAAACCAGAAAAAAAGAGGAGCCACTAGTGGAGATGGGGAAGATTACAGGAAGAGAAGGTTTAGGGGCAGAAAATCAAGAGTTTCACTCTGGAAATGACTATTAGACAAAGTAGAAATGTGGAAGCAGCAGCTAAAATCTGAGGTTCTACGGAAAGGTCTGGGCTGAAAAAAGACAGTAACAACAAACTGCCAGGAGGGCAGCATCAACTGTCCCTCCTCAATGTGAGTCCTGGCAGCAGCTCATAGAGCCATCTGGAGGCATTTTCTCCCCATGGCCGTTGTGACTATTGTCTAGTCACAGGGGCACGGAAAGGAAGTGTCTTGGCTCAGAAGCCTCAGGCCCCATGAAAAAACAATATCCTTTGTAACAACCCTCTGGCAGTTTCCAGGGTCCCTGCAAAGGATACATCCAGGCTAAGAGTCACCACATTCCAGTGAAGCCTGAAAGTATGGCATCCCGTTTGGGCATTTATAATTCATTTGTAGCTCTTCATAGCCCATCTAAAATTTACCAGTCAGGATCATTTTTAACTAAAACAATGTTGCCTTCGCAATCAGTTGACATTTTACTCTTATTAGGTTAAAGGAAAGGGAAATTAAGAACTTAACAGAATTCAAACTCATGAAAAAGGGGAAAGGGCTTTGCTAACCTTTTACTTGTAGGGCTGTGGTGAGCTGCTACAAATGTGCTAGCCCTTTTGGGTAAACAAGTATCTGTGTTGGGTAAATACCTAAAAGTAAAATGGCTGTATCATTTGCTACACTTATGTTTAGCTTTAGTTAATAATGCCAAATGGCTTTGAAAGCACTAGCTGTGCTAATTAACATTATCACTATTGTTCCACATTCACACAGATACTTGGTATTGGCACTGCCAGTCTTTTTAATTTCAGTAGTTCTAGTGGTGTAAGTACTGGTATGTCACTGAGGTTTTAATTTCCATGTCCCTGATTACTAATCGAGGTTAAGCACCTTTTCATTGTTTTTAGGTCATTCAGACATCATCTTTGAGACATGCAGATTACGTATCTTACATATTTTTTTATTCCATTGGCTTTTCTGTATTGCTCTGTGTGATTTCCTGATAATTTCTGGATACACTGTCGGATGTATGTATGACCAAATTTTTCCTTCTTTATGGCTTGCCTGTTCATACTCTTAATATTGGATGCTTATTTATTTATTTGAGACAGGACCTCACTCTGTCACCTGGCCTGGAGTGCAGTGGAACAAAGATGGCTCACTGCAGCCTCAACCTCCTGGGCTCAGGTGATCCTCTCATCTCAGTCTCCACAGTAGCTAGTACCAAAGGCCTGCATCACCACACTTAATTCATTTTTCATATTTTTTTGTAGAGACAGAGTTCTGCCATGTTGCTCAGGCTGGTCTCAAACTCTGGCCTCCCAAAGTGATGGGATTACAGGGCAGAGCCACTGCACCCAGCAATATTGTCTTTAATAAAACAAATTCAGGCCAGGTATAGTGGCTCACACCTGTAATCCCAGCACTTTGGGAGGCCTAGGAGGGCAGATCACTTGAGGTCAGGAGTTCAAGACCAGCCTGGTCAACATGGTGAAACCCCATCTCTATATAAAAAAATAAAATTTTAAATATAAAAATAAAACAAATTTTTACATAATCCAATTTATCAGTTTTCTTGCTTTACACTTAGTGCTTTTTGTTTCCCATTTAAGAAATATTTTTTTTAATTTTTAATTTTTGTTGGTACATAGTAGGTATATATACTTATAGAGTACATGAGATACTTTCATACAACCATTCGAGAACAATTCATGAAGATATTTTCCTATTTAGAAATATTACTGTTTTACTTTTCACATTTGGATCTCCAAGCCATTCACAATGGATTTTGCATGAATGGCATATAGGGTTGAGATTCTTTATTCAAATATTCATTTATGTATCAGTCTGCTTCTTCCACACTGCCTTAATTATCATTGCTTTACACTCACTCTTCCATCAGGTAGTAGAGTCTCTCTCTGCCTGGTTCTTCAAGATCGCTCTGGCTGTTAACAGGTACTCTGACTTTCCAAATAAATTTTAAAATCACCTGGCCATTTTGATAACAATAAATATGGGATTGCACAGAATCTATAGTCAATATAATGAGAATTCACATTTTTGTAACATCAAATCTTCCAACTCATAAGCACCAATTGCTCATTTATTTATTTAGGTCTCCAAATTTCTCTTAATAATATTTTACAGTTATCTACAGAGGGATCTTACACATTTTTGTAAGATTTATTCTTAAGTATTTGATGCTTTATATGTTACTTTAAAATATTATTTGTAATACATTTAAAAAGTTTACTTGTTACTAATATATAAAAATACAATTAAATTTTATATACTGACCTTCTATCATGTGACTTTACTTACTATAAGTTCATCTATAAATTACGTGCTAGTCCATTTATAAATTATTTTGGATTATCTATTTATACAATCGTGTCATCTGTAAATAATGACAGTTATGATTCTACAGAAAGTGCATTAAAAAAAAATAACAGTTAGGGCTTGGTGGTTCATGCCTGTAATCCCAGAACTTTGGGAGGCCAAGGTGGGGTCAGCCTGGCCAACATGGTGAAACCCCATCTCTACTAAAAATACAAAAACTAGCCCGGCGTGGTATGTGCCTATAGTCCCAGCTGCTTGGGAAGCTGAGGCAGGAGAACTGCTTGAACCCAGGAGGTGGAGGTTGCAGTGAGCTGAGATCGAGCCACTGCACTCCAGCCTGGGTGACAGAGCGAGATTCCATCTCAAAAAAAAAAAAAAAAAGAAGAAGAATGACAGCTTAATTTTTTTCAATTATTACCTGTTTTATTTCCTTTTACTTGCCGTACTGCACCGGCTAGGACTTCTCTGATAATGAGTAATTATGTCTTGTTGCCAATCTTGGGTAGAAAGCTGTTATTATTTCCACCATTAAGTATGATACTTAAGTATTATTTCACCACTAAGTATGAGGCTGTAGGTCTTTTTATAGTCACGTTTTATCAGATTAAATGCATTCCCTTCTAGGGTGGGTGCTAGAATTGGAAATTTGAATGCTAATCGGATATTTGATGATGTTAAATAATTATGGCATTTTAAAATATGACAATGGTACTATAATCTCATTTTTTAAAAAGTCCTTATCCTTTTTTCCCCACGCCAGCCAGTCCTTATCCTTTAGAGTATTTACTGAAATATTAACAGATAACGTGATATAACGTCTGGGTTATGCTTCAAATGAATACAAAAGGAGAGGAAGCATACAGGGATATAAATGACACATCAATCTGAATGAATATCTGAAGCTGTATGGTGATTCCATGGGGGCTGACTATATATTACTGTGTTGAGATAGAATTCACATTGTAAAATTCACCCTTCCAGAGTACAACTCGTCATTCCTTCCAGAGTGCAATCATCACCACTAAGTCCAGAATATTTCCCCAAAACAAACTATACCTGTTAGCAGTCACTTCCCATTCCCCACTTCTCCATGCCCCTGGAAACCACTAATCTTCTTTCTTTGTGTCCTTTTTGTGATATTTTGAGTCCAGTTCTTGAGGTTCATTCATGTTGTAGCATGTATCAGTGTTTCATATTTTTGCAAAGTGACATTTCACTGTATGGATATATCATGTTTTATTTCTCCATTAGCCAGTTAATGGACATTTGGACTGTTTCCACTTTTCAGCTTTTATTAATAATGCTGCTATGAGGCCGGGCGCGGAGGTTCACGCCTGTAATCCCAGCACTTTGGGAGGCCAAGGCAGGTGGATCACGAGGTCAAGAGATCAAGACCATCCTGGTCAATGAGGTGAAACCCCGTCTCTACTAAAAATACAAAAATTAGCTGGGCATGGTGGTGCGCACCTGTAGTTCCAGCTACTCGGGAGGCTGAGGCAGGAGAATTGCTTGAACCCAGAGGCGGAGGTTGCGGTGAGCCGAGATCATGCCATTGCACTCCAGCCTGGGTAACAAGAGCAAAACTGCGTCTCAAAAAAAAAAAAAAATAAAATAATAATAATAATAATGCTATGAACACTTATGTACACATTTTTGTGTGAACACATGTTTTCAACTCTCTTGGATATATATCCAACAGTGGAACTCATGGGTCATACAGTAACTCTGTTTAACTTTCTGAAGAACAGCTAACCTGTCTTCTACAGTGGCTACACTATTTGACATTCCAACAACAATTTCTCTAGAACCATACCAACATTTGTTATTGTCCACCTTTTTGATTACAGCCATCCTTACTAATGAGTGCGAAGTAATATCTCATTGTGGTTGGGATATGCATTTCTTTTGTTGTTTGTCTTTTAAAGAGACAAGGACTCACTCTGTTGCCCAGGCTGTGTGGCATGATCATACCACCATGCCTGGCTCCATTTTAAAAATTCTTCTTTGTAGAGACGGAGGTCTCTGTATGTTGCCCAGGTTGGTCTTGCCCAGGTTGCTCTTGAACTCCTGGCCTCAAACTATCCTCTGGTATTAACCTTCCAAACTGCTGGGATTAAAGGCATGAGCCACCCAACCCAAGACTGCATTTCCTAATGACAATGATGTTGAGCATCTTTTCATGTGCAACTGGCCATCTGTATGTCTTCTTCTGAGAAATGCCTATTCAAATCCATTGCTCATTTTAAAATATGCTTTTTATTCTAGAGTTGGAAGAGTTTTTGTATGATCTCAAAACTAGATCCCTTACCAGACACATAATTTGTAAATATTTTCTCTCACTGTATAGGTTGCCAACCAACTTATTTGATAGTGGCTGATGCAGAAAAGTTTTCTACGCAGTGGCTCATGCCTGTAATCCCAGAACTTTGGGAGGCTGAGGCAGGCAGTTCACTTGAGGCCAGGAGATGGAGACCAGCCTGGGCCACAGAGCAAGACCCGCATCTCAAAATAAGTAAAATAAATAGAAGTTATTCAAGTTTGTCAGATACCCACACAATTTTCAGAGACAGAAATATCAACTGAAAAATGAAAATCGTATATAAATAACAAACAACAATTTTAATGTAAAATATAAATTGTACATTAAATATAACATAATGAAAGTTTATTGCACTCTCCAAAGGAGAGAGAGAAGACTTGAGAGTTGGTGATGGTTGGTAAAAGGGAGAGTATGAGGGAATCATTCCCCGGAAAGTAATGTAAAATCAGAGGACTGACTATAAGACAAGCATTCAATATCAGTATGAAGACATATTTTATAATTATTTTCCTTAGAACTTTGGTACTTAGAACCAACTCCTGATGTGGAAGAATTCATGAGATTACCTGTAGAAGAATCTTTGAGATTTAAAAAATACATTTTTGGCTCGGTATAGCAGCTTACACCTGTAGTCCTAAACACTTTGGGAGGCTAAGGAGGGCGGATTGCTCGAGCCCAGGAATTAGAGGTCAGCCTGAGTAACATGGTGAAACCTCATATCAAAAAAAAAAAAAAAACAAACAAAAAAACACACATACAAATTAGCCAGGCATGGTAGTGTGTACTTGTAGTCGAAACTACTCAGGGGGCTGAGGTGGGAGGATCACTTGGGCCCAGGGGGTTGAGGGTGCCATGAGCTGTGATCATGCCACTACACTCCAGCCTGGGTGACAGACCAAAACTCTGTCTCAAAAAAACAAAACCAACACCAAAAACCACTTTTTGACATGGAGAAATATTGTATGTGCAAGACACTGAAGAGGAACAAAACATGCTTCTTTATCACTCCCTGCTATCACTCCTTTTTATCACTCATAACTATGAAGCAGAATTCACATTTGTTCCAAGTGATAGTCCGACTAGTGCTGAGTAAGTCACTCCATGGAAGTTTGCCTAAAACAATCATGTCACAGGGAATATTTTGTGTTTTTGATAAAGTTCTATAAACTTTTAAGTCATGATGGCTAAGTATCATTAACTGAATAATCATCATGTGAAACAAATCTGTATCCTGATTATGCATCCTTAACTTGGTCACAGTCCAAACTGGATTGATATTATGCTACTTAATATACAATATAAGAATATTCCAAAGTAAAATTCTATTCTTATTCCTTTTCTTTTTTCTTTTTTTTGAGTCAGAGTTTCACTCTTTTTGTCCAGGTTCATTGCAACCTCTGCCTCCCGGATTCAAGTGATTCACCTGCTGCAGCCTTCGAGTAGCTGGGATTACAGGTGTGCACCACCATGCCAGGCTATTTTTTGTATTTTTAGTAGATGGGGTTTCACCATGTTGGCCAGGCTGGTCTTGAACTCCTGACCTCAGGTGATCCCCTACCTTGGCCTCCCAAAGTGCTGGGATTACAGGCATCAGCCACCATGCACAGCCAAGTCAGTTCTCTTAAAGAATGAAATAATAATAGTCATATTTATCAATTATTTCTCTCTTCTAGTGCTGCTATTTCTGTTTGAATTTGTAATCCTTTCAGCTTCAAGACTTTAGAATTTCTCCTAGCGTGGGAATGTGGGAAATGAATATTCTCAGCTTTTTGGTTGTCTGGCAAAATACATAAGGAAATAGATACATAGTTGAATACCAGCCTGGCCAACATGGTGAAACCTCTCTACTAAAAATACAAAAAGTTAACCAGGTGTACTGGTGTGCGTCTGAAATTCCACTATTTGGGAGGCTGAGGCACGTGAATAACTTGAACCAGGGTATTTATGGATGTATTTATTTTGAGATAGAGTTTCGCTCTGTCACCCAGGCTGGAGCTCAGTGGCGTGATCTCAGTTCACTGCAACCTCTGCTCCTGGATTCAAGCGATTCTCCTGCCTCAGCCTTCCAAGTAACTGGGACTACAGGTGTGTGCCACCACACCCAGCTAATTTTTGTATTTTTAGTAGAGACAGGGTTTCATCATATTGGCCAGGCCGGTCTCAAAATCCCGACCTCGTGATGTGCCTGCCTCAGCCTCCCAAATTGCTGGGATTACAGGCGTGAGCCACAGCGCCTGGCCTTATTTTTATTTTATTTTATTTTATTTTTGAGACAGAGTCTTATTCTGTTGGCCAAAGGTGAGTGCAGTGGCGGGATCTAGGCTCACTGCAACCTCTGCCTCCCTGGTTCAAGTGATTCTCGTGCCTCAGCCTCCCAAATAGTGGGATTTCAGACGCACACACCATGCCGGGTTAACTTTTTGTATTTTTAGTAGAGAAGGATTTCACCATGTTGGCCAGGCTGGTCTTCAACTCCTGGCCTCAGGCAATCTGCCTACCTCGTCCTCCCAAAATGCTCCAATTACAGGTGTTGAGCCACAGTGCCTGGCCTATTTTTATTTTTTAAAGGTATATATTTTGCTGGGTATAGAATTCTATGTTGGCATTTTTCTCTCAACCTTTTACATTTGTTGTTTCAATTGTCCTCTACTTTCTACGGCTAGCTTTGTTGAAAAGTCAGCTGTCATTTGTCTTCCTCAAGAGAATGTCTCTTTTTCTCTGCCTGCTTGTTGGATTTTCTTTTTATCTTTTCATTTTGGCAGACTGTTAATAATGTGTCAAGGCTGGGCACGGTGGCTCACGCTTATAATCCCAGCACTTTGGGAAGCTGACAGGGGTGGAGATCAACTGAGGTCAATAGTTCAAGACCAGCCTGACCAACGTGGTGTAATCCTATCCCTACCAAAAAGACAAAAACTGGCTGGGCATGGTGGTGGGTGCCTGTAATCATAGCTTCTCAGGAGGGTGAAGCAGGATAACTGCTTGAACCTGGGAGGCAGAGGCGGAGGTTGCAGTGAGCCGAGGTCGTGCCATTGCACTCCAGCCTGAGCGACAGAGTGAGACTTCATCTCAAAAAAAAAAAATTGTCTAAGCATGGATGGATCTCTCTTGAAGTTCACTAAGCTTACTGAATTTGTGGGTTAATGCCTCTCATTCGATTTGGAAAAATATCTTGGGCATTATTTCTTCAAAGATTGCTTCTATCCCATTCTATCTTCCCTCTACAATTTTCCTCTACTTTATTTATAGAAAAATATTTTATTTTTCTCTATTTTATTAGCTATTTGAAGTCCTTGTCTGTTGTTATTAATTCCAATATATGAACTATCTCTTCTCTGAATCTCTATTGGCTACTTGATCTCTTGATTATCAATCATATCTTCCTGCTTCGTCTCATATCCAGCCATTTCTGATAGCACGCTGGACATTACGAATGCTATAGTATAGAATTTCTGGGCCAGGTGTGGTGGCTCACGCTTGTAATCCCAGCACTCTGGGAGGCTGAGGCAGGCGGATCACGAGGTCAGGAGTTCAAGACCAGTCTGACCAACATGGTGAAACTCTGTCTCTAATAAATATTCAAAAATTAGCCAGGTAGGGTGGCACGTGCCTGTAATCTCAGCTACTCAGGAGGCTGAGGCAGGAGGATTGCTTGAACACAGGAGACAGAGGTTACAGTGAGCTGAGATCGTACCACTATACTCCAGCCTGGGGGACAGAGTGAGACTCTGTCTTAAAAAAAAAAAAGAAAGAAAGAATTTCTGGGTTATATAATTGTTCTCTAAAGAGTGCTGACTGCTTCTTACATATAACATAAACCTTCAACCAAGTCTCCTGTTTTATGGATATATTTGTCCCCCATTTTCAGCAGGATTATATCCTTCCTATTCTTCGGCTCTTTGAGTTTTATTTTTTTTTTCTTTTGAGATGGAGTTTTACTCTGTCGCCTAGGCCAGAATACAGTGGCATGATCTCAGCTCACTGCAACTTCCACCTCCCTGGTCCAAGCAATTCTCCTGTTTCAGATTCCTGAGTAGCTGGGATTACAGGGGTGCTCCACTACTCCTGGCTAATTTTTGTATTTTTAGTAGAGAGGGGTTTCACCAGGTTGGCCAGGCTGGTCTCGAACTCCTGACCTCAAGTGCTAGGATTACAGGCATGGGCCGCCACGTCTGGCTGGCTGTTTGAGAATTTAAAGCACAAATCAACTTTTTTCTGGGTTTCTCTTCTGTCTGATTCAGTCTATTGATGGATTTTTGAGGTTTTCCCCTCATCTTTTGCTTTATAAATAATGCCACAACAAATACCCTTTTACAGACACATCCCTGTCCATTCTTTAAAGCATAATTATCCACAAATTCATAGACGTAGAAATGCTGGGTCAAAACATATGCATTTTAGGTTGACTGTTTTATAGCTTGTTTATATTCCCATCCATAGGCTTGAACAGGGTTTAGCAAACAACTTCTGCAGAGGGCCAGAAAGTAAAGGTTTAGAGGGACCTACAGTCTCCGTTGCAGTTAGTCAACTTTGCCATTCTAGTGTGAAAAATAGCCACTGGCAATACATGAATAAATGGTGTGGCTGTGTCAATAAAACTTTATGTATAAAAACAAAGAGTAGATTGGATTTGGCCCATGTGTTGTTGATCTACAGGTTAGAGAATGCTTAAATACACACATCCTTATCAATGCTGTATATTTATCCTTTTTTTTTCTTGTTAAGAGACGGGGGTCTCACTTTGTTACCCAGGCTGCAGTGCAGTATTGCAGTCATAGGTCACTGCTGCCTTGAACTCCAGGCTCAAGGGTCAGTTGGAACTACAGTTGGGACTACAGGTGTGCATCATTTTTCAAAGCTTTGATATTTGCTAATCAAATGGATGACAACAGTATACTCGCTTTTTGTTAAATTTTTGTTTTTGATTATGAGGCAGAATAAATTTTTTTGAGACAAGAGTTTCACTCTTGTAGCTCAAGCTGGAGTGAGATGGTGTGATTTTGGCTCACTGCAACTTCTGCCTCCTGGGTTTAAGCGATTCTCCCACCTCAGTCTCCCGAGTAGCTGAGATTACAGGCATGTGCTGCCATGCCCAGCTCATTGTTTGTATTTTTAGTAGAAACAGGTTTTACCATGTTGGCCAGGCTGGTCTCGAACTCTTGACCTCAGGTGATCCACTAGTCTCGGCCTCCCAAAGCGCTGAGATTACAGGTGTAAGCCATTGCACCTGGCCGAGAATAAACTTTTTATTGTTTATTGAACATCTATTTGTTTGCCTGTCAACAGTCTATTCATATCTGTTATGTTTATTAATACCACTTTCTATTAACAAATATAGTCATTTTCATCTGCATTGCAAATACATTTTTACAAAGCATTTTTTGGGAATAAAGCTTTTAATGTAATGAGATACAGATGCAGATACATATTTTTAAAACATCTTTTGGGGTTGTTTCATGTTTAGAAGAGTCTTCCCTCTATTCTTCTACTACTCTTCTGGTTTTATTTTGTACTTCAAATATCTGATTTACCTAGGTTTTCATTAGAATAAGCAGTAACCTAGGCTGGGCATGGTGGCTTACAACTGTAACCCCAGAACTTTGGGAGAATCACCTGAGGTCAGGAGTTTGAGATCACCCTGACTAACATGGAGAAACCCCACCTCTTCTAAAAATACAAAATTAGCCAGGCAGGGCAGCACATGCCTATGATCCCAGCTACTCAAGAGGCTTAGGCAGGAGAATAGCTTGAACCCAGGAGATGCAGGTTATGGTACGCCAAGATTGCACCACAGCATTCCAGCCTGGGCATCAAGAGTGAAACTCCGTCTCAAAAAAAAAACGAATAAGTAGTAATCTAAACAGCCCATCTGTCTCTGCTTATACAGCCTCCACTCCAATCTACCTTCTACAATGTGACAGAGTGACGTTAGCCACATATATACGTATGCCTCTTCTAAGACCCAGATGAAGTGTTATCTCATTTATTTATTTATTTATTTATTTATTTATTATTTATTTATGAATGAATGAATGAATGAATGAATGAATGAATGAATGACAGAGTCTCGCTCTGTTGCCCAGGCTGGAGTGCAGTGGCATCATCCTGAAACCTCTGCTCCCTGGCTTCAAACAATTCTCCTGCCTCAGCTTCGGGAGTAGCTGGGATTACAGGCACGCACCACCACGCCCAGCTAATTTTTATTTTTTAGTGGAGATGTGGTTTCACCATGTTGGCTGGGCTGTTCTCAAACTCCTGGTCTCAAGTGATCCACCTGCCTCAGCCTCCCAAAGAGCGGGAATCACAGGTGTGAGCCACCATGCCTGGCCTCATGTCCATTATTAAGCCTTTCCTGACATCAACTCACCTGGACAAAATTCATTTTTGTGTCTCCAATGTCTTCTGTATAAACTTCTACGAAAGCACTCAATACTTTTTGCACAGACTTGATTTCACATCAGTCTCCTTTTAATGTGCTACCATAGTGTCTGGCAAATAGAAGACGAGTGTGTGATAACTAAATGAGAGAGCTTTAAAATAGGAAATTCTAAAGTTGTAGACTTGATAAGCAGACAATTATTTTCACATGGTAGCTATAACTGAAGAAAAATATAACTTTAAGTACATAAATATTATTTGGGAGAAACTGCAGGCTTCTACATTGAAGGATTATTTGTTGACTTTACCAAGGTCCTTAAAGTTTGTTGTCCTTTTAAGATTAAGAGACTGTAAGAAAACATAGCACTTCTCAGAACAAGAGGAAGAGCAGCCCAAAATCTGTCTATAAAGCACATATGGTGTATCACAGAAAATCCATACTTACATGATTGCAGTCTGAAGAAATTTCATTTTCAGGCTAGGAAAAAAAAAAAGAGAAATGATGTAAAAAAAATATATAGAACCTTTCAAGTTTTCAAACACCACCAAAATAAACTCAAAACAAGAAATCTGAATATTCAACCAAATGTTTCTTCAACGTAAGCAGTAAAATGGAGTTTGCATATCTTTCAGGCTGTTGGGGAAAAATGTACCAGAAAAGTACATGAAACTTAATCCCCTCCCAATCAATGGTGCAATGTGAAGATGGGGAGAATGGAGCAGAATGTGCTAAAGCAATAAATAAAGCAACAATGACATAAGGATCCCTACAGGACACTTTATAATTCAGGTTTATTAAATAATGCACAGATGGTACTTCAATTTTTTTTTTTTTGGTGGGGGGGGAGGGGATAGGGTCTCACTCTGTCACTCAGGCTGCCATGCAGTGGTGCGATCATTACTCACTGCAGCCTCAACCTCCCAGGCTCAGGTGATCCTCTGGCCTCAGCCTCCCAAGTAGCTGGGACTACAGGCACGATGCCACCACGCCCAGCTAATTTTTTGGCATTATTTATAGAGATGGAGTTTCACCATGTTGCCCAAGCTGGTGTCAAACTCTGGGCTCATGTGATCCACCCACCTCAGCTTCCCAAACAGCTGGGATTACAGCTGTGAATTACTGTGCCCAGCCCCTATCAATGATTTTTAAATTGGCCTAATGTCACCATTGGGGAAGCTACATGATAGGTACATAAGACCTCTAGGTACTGTTTTTGAAACTTCCTGTGCTTCTGTAATTAAAAACAAAGTTTTTAAAAACATTTAGAAACACATTCCTATGGATACATTTGTTTTGTAGCCAGATACACATACCAGGGATAAAATGAACTTTGAATTCCATGAAAGAAAAGAGTGGACTAGGTTTTACATAATATTACATAGCTTTGCAATACACTTTTCCTTTAGTTTCCTTGTTTGTGCCTTCAAAAGAGACACAACTGCAATAAAGCACACTGTATAAAAGCACCATTTCTTAGTTAGATGCAGTGGTTCATGCCCGTAATCCCAGCAATTTGGGAGGCTGAGGCGGGCAGATTACTTGAGGTCAGGAGTTCAAGACTAGCCTGGCCAACATGGTGAAACCCCGTCTCTAGTAAAGATACAAAAATCAGCCAGGCATGATGGCATGCACCTGAAGTCCCACCTGCTCGTGAGGCTGAAGCAGGAGAATTGCTTGAACCAAGGAAGCCGAGGTTACAGTGATCTGAGATTGCATCATTGCACTTCAGCCTGGGCAACAGAGTGAGACTCCATCTCAAAAAAAAAAAAGGCACCCTTTCCTTTGAGTTTCCATAGTATTCTAATCTGTCTAAATGAAGTGAATTCTGTGCGCCTATAATAACCTAAATATTATCAATTTAGGTAGTAAAACATGCTATTTTAAAGATAAAAAATGTTTTCTATTCAAGGATAAAGATAAGGCAATAAAGAAAATAGAACAATCCAAGTAGACATACCCAGCATTACTTCAAAAAGAAAAAGGTTTTCCCTATGGAACTATTAATTCCACTGCAGAATACAGTAGGCATTAACAACATACAAACTCATATTTATACTTACAACATATATTAAAATTGACTTCAATTAGGTTGCTAGGTAATCCTAAGATTATATTATATAACACAGTACTTCTGAACTTTCTCCCTACTTGTCTAAGAGCAGACACTTTAATGCCTTTTTGAGGTGCCTTTCTGAGTCTCAGAAATCAGCTTCTACACTGAGTTAACCTAGCTTAACGCTGTTCCCCCACCTTAATTTGAAGTTTAACTTACATCTCTTAATATTTACAAGACTTAGGCAGTTTTCTACGCTATCCTTTTAAAATCTATCCTTTAAGTTTTCCCAATCAATTAGCAATTCTAGTTCTTTCTCAAACAAGGCATGGAAGGCAATTAATATCACAATCTTCTCTACTTACACTTATTCTACTAAACAACAATTTTCGATTAAAGCGGCATTCTTAAATTCAGAGCATTGGAGAATTTTCAAAATAATGTAGTCAAATAAGATGTAAGCTCCCCATAAAAAGAGAAGTACTGTCAGGTTTACAGTCCACAGGACTATATTAGCAAATTACTGTTGTAATGGCTTGCTTCCCTATAGCGGGAGATTGAATTATTTATCTCAATTTTTCACTTGCATAGGATTTCACATCCAGATCCTCTGTCTTTTAGGTCTGTACCGCCTCCTGCTATAAATTGAGTATACACCCAGCTCTGCTGACCTTGAGCAAGTCAAGATGGCAAAAGAGATGAAAAACAAGCACTGGAGTCCACATTTGCAGTTAATTGAGTCTCCATGGATTATGTCATTCCTTTCTAAGAGGTGCAGTACTGTGTGCTTGCTAATACTGTTAATGTAACATAATGTAATATAGGCCACTGACATGCTTGGGCCAATGGAGTTTTAGGAGACACAATATGAGCAGAGGCTTTTAAATGTGCCTGGGTGGTTTGGCCTGCACCCTTGACATTCCCCATGAGACCATTGTAGTACAAAAAGGAGAGACATGCAAAGCAGACCTGAACTTAACCCTCAACCTGCAGCCTGAAGCAAAGCCATTTCAAACAACCCATGGGCAAGAAAAACAAGCCCCAAGTCATTTTAAGCCCATGACATTTTTAGGGTGTCTGTTATGAAGAAAAAACGACTGATACATCTATCAAACAAATAAATTAAAAATCTCAAAGCCTTTAAATCAGAATCTGTAACAGCTACGATCTGAAATTAGTCAATTACATTGGAAAGCAAAGGGTACTACTGTACCTTTCATGAGGAAATGACATAATCCAAGGAGATACAAAGCACAAATCTGGGCCGGGCATGGTGGCTCACACCTGCAATCCCAGCACTTTGGGAGGCCAAGGTGGGCAGATCACCTGAGGTCAGGAGTTTGAGACCAGTCTGACTAACATGGAGAAACCCCGTCTCTACTAAAAATACCAAAAATTAGCAGGGTATGATGGTGCATGCCTGTAATCCCAGCTACTCTGGAGGCTGGGGCAGGATAACTGCTTGAACCCAGGAGGCAGAGGTTTCGGTGAGCTGAGATCACGCCATTACACTCCAGCCTGGGCAACAAGAGCAAAACTCCGTCTCAAAAAAAAAAAAAAAACACAAAGTGCAAATGTGGGCACCAGGGCTTGCTTTTCATCTCTTTTGCTATCTTGATTCTTGATTGAAGATGACTATAAATGGATCTTATTTCTGCAGTCATTCATTCATTTAATTTGGAGATGGAGTCTTATTCTGTTGCCAGGCTAAAGGGCAGTGGCACCGTCACGGCTCAACACAGTCTCCACCTCTTGGACTTAAGTCATCCTCCTGCTTTAGCCTTCCCAGTAGCTGAGACTAAATACATGTGCCATGAAGCTTGGCAAAGTTTTTAGAATTTTATTGTATAGACCAAATCTCCCTATGTTGCCTAAGCTGATCTCAAACTTCTGGGCTCAAGTGATCCTCCTGCCTCAGCCTCTCAGTGCTGGGACTACAGGAACGAGTCAGCATGCTCAGCCTTTGCCTAGGTTTAGTTTCTCTACCCAGAAAGAAAAGATGAAAAAATAGAAATGCCGTAAGAACAAGGTAATGATGTTAGGTCTCTGAGATTCATGGAACCAATCACTATGAAGAATTGTTAAGCCTAACTGTGAACAATTAATTTCAGAAATTTAGAAGGGTTTTTAGAATCCAAGAACATAGTGGTGGTTTGGAGGAACAGAACAGAGACCGCAAAATATAAAATACAAAGTAGTACCTTATACTACCCTGGGAATGGTGGGAGCATCAATAATGTCAGCATAAATGAACTCGATAAAGTAAATAAAAATTTTTTTTTTTTAAAAGAAAACACTATGCTTTGGCATTCAGTCATTTGATAAAGAACCAATTAACAGAAATCTCAAGGAACGAAAACAGATGTGGGTGCTGATTTGGGTTCGGTTCTCATACTGCACCATTCTCATTATGTCCAAATTAAACCACTTCATCAGACATAATCCATCTATTTCCACAAAACTCTAAGTACAGATAGGCTCATTTGTCTTTAATCCTAGAAGATAAATAGCTTAAGGAATAATACCTAGAATTGCTAAAATAAAACTGAGGATTTTTTTTCCTTTTTAGTAATAATTAGTGAAATAATGCTCAGATGATTCCAAGAAATTAACCAACAAGTATATACTGAATCATGATGACGAACTTGAAATTGTGCTAGGCATTGTTGCAGGATACAAAGATAAGACTCCATCTGGTCTTTAACCTCAAGTTGTTTACAACCCAGTTGTACAGTTAAAATAGTGAAATAAAACAAGCAAGAGGAGGTACTTGACACAGGCCTAAAGAATGAGAAGAGTGATCTCCAAAAAGGAGTGAAGTGATTCCTCAAAGAAGTTACATGATCCCTTGGGGCTCAGGAAGAACATAACAGAGCTTCTGTTTTTAAAAAAGCTCATCCTTTATGTTTTAATGTATTTTTATAATGCATTTAACATTGGTGTAACTAATATTTTATGAGTATGTATCTACTGGGGGGATGCTTACTAATTTTTTATATGTTAGAAAGATAGAGAAAAATGAGGTGAACTTCTCATCATTATGATTCCTACCTCTACCTGCACTCTTCAAATCAGGGGCCAAGTGCTGGCTCCTAGCCTGTGGAGGCATTAAATTAGGAGCTGAGCTATGCCACATTATCAGCCACTCCTTATTCTGAAGATAGAAATCTGGACTTTGAAAAGAAGGGTCTCTTATATCAAGTGTTTACTCACTGGAAATAAAACTGTCATCTTACAATGGAAAACTGTAAGAGAAAAGGTTATAAAAAGCATCATAAATAGCTGCTAATTTAATGACCAAATTTTAGAGAAGACACTGCTGATGCTATACATATTAGTATCAATAAACTATTATAAACAGAAGAATGAGATAATGAAAGAGAATTTAGCACATCCCTCATCCCAATGCATCAATGACTAAAACAGAGAAGGAACTTGGGTAATGCTGTATAAATGATATAGCAAACAAAGGCAGGAAAAGGGATAAGCACCAAGTACTTGGAGACACTTGCTTGATGTCCATAAGGAACATGATGGGCCGGGCATGGTAGCTCATGCCTGTAATCCCAGCACTTTGGGAGGCCGAAGCAGGTGGATCACTAGGTCAAGAGTTCCAGACCAGCCTGGCCAGTATGGTGAAACCCGGTTACTACTAAAAATACAAAAAAAAAAAAAAAATTAGCCGGGCATGGTGGTGCATACCTGTAGTCCCAGCTACTCAGGAGGCTGAAGCATAAGAACTGCTTGAACCTGGGAGATGGAGGTTGCAGTGAACCAAGATCACACCACTGTACTCCAGCTTGGGTGACAGAGTGAAATTCCATCTCCAAAAATAAAAATAAAAAATAAAAGAATATGATAGGTGTAGCAGGAAATGGGGGGAAAAAGCACACAGAAAAACGAAAAAGAACCCTGCCACTTTTCTACTGCATTTAGCCATAGAAGCTGTGTGACTTTAGGTAGTATCACTTAACTTCTCTCAACTGCTAAAGACAGACTTTGAACTAGAATGGGAATTTCTTCCCCTAGGCTCCATGAACAGGCTTTTGGAGTCTGTGATCATCTTGAAATTGAATGCAAGCATTTGTGTGTATGCACATTTTTCTGAGAAGAATATCCATAACAGCCATCACAATCTCAAAAAGATCCACAAGACAAGAAAAAAATTAAGAAATACTGGTCAAACATTGGCTGAGGTTCTTCCCAGCTTTATGAGTCAATAAAATCTGAGATGTGAAATTTAAAAATTTACTTATTGAATTTCAAGTTTTTAAATGTAGATAATTTGTAGATTAGGATGATTACACTACTGTTTGACCTTAATTATTCTCTGCTAGTCAAAGTCACAACAAACAGGTTTCAGAATAAATTACTTGAGTCTGAATGTTCTCAAATCAACTACCACATTCACTTAGGAGGAAGATTTTTACAGAAAGTCTGGAACTATGATTTCCCCAAGGTGAACAGGCTGAGTTAATGAGTCTGGCAGGAGAAATTAAAGGATTCATAAACCTGTCTTGGAAGGTGTCCCGGTTTTTGAAACAGAAATGCTTGGGAGTTGGTTGTTGTCTAAAATATGGAACATTTTTACAGTTTCCACTGAAGTTGAACTATCCAACAGATCACATAAAGGAATAGGGTCCTTCTTCTAAGGCGCCTGGGACTAAATTAAGTGACAAGAGACTTTGTTTATGAATCCCCCAGGAGAAAACAAACAAAAGATACCAACAGTATCAGTGCTTTTATGGCCTGAGAAAAATCTGAAGGCAGGCGACAACCTAAAGCCTCCTTTTGATTGGAGACTTCTGCTGCAGTAGTAAGTCAAGTCTTCTGGGAGTTTATTCATTAAGAACCCAGTCACTTCCCATCACATGAGCAATTCATTTGCTAACCTGTTCCGAAGCTCCAAAGAAAATGAAGATAATGTAGCTGGTATCTAACAAAATAAACCCATCTTTCAGTCCTGGCAAACTTTCCTACACACATCTAAACGGTATCTTAACCCTCAGGTCTAGAACTACTTTCTTTTTAGTGTCTTATTCTGGCTCTATTGGAATTTATGTTTCTTATTTGTCCCCAGGGATAGTGGCTGAGTATTGTTTTTCCAAAAGGACACTGATTAGCACAGGCTTTATGTTTTCCAACAATGTTCTGATTAACTAAAGAGTTGTAGTTGCTTTTATATAAGTCTTGAACGTTCAATCACTTTTTCAAAAAAAAGTTCCTGTCCAGGTCCAACGGGAGATTTCTTTTTTCTTAAAAAAGCATGAGATACAGAAGCTGGCTCTCAAGTATATTAGAGTGTGGTAGAGATGATGAAACTTGAGTCCACATCTATGTAATCATCATACAAGGCTGAATGCGGAGTTTTTACGGGTAAAGGGGGTCCTGATATTTTAAAGAAGGTAAAAAGCACCGCCAACCCTAAGGGATGAGTATGGCAATAAAGTCAGTCAGAGAAAGTTTCATGGAGGAGGGTGATTTGAATTAGGTCTTAAAGGCGCTTATGGTTTGGTTAAGGATGCTGTGTGCAGGTTGAGGCAACTGAGAGGTAGCTGTGCAGGGTGGAGCGGTAGGGCTGTGGGTGGCGTTGGAAAGGCACATTCTGTGCCGATGGCAGAGAAAGTGGGGGACCCCATGGCAACCATTCTTAGGCTTATTCATTTGGCATTTCCAAATATATGCTAGGATAAATACAAGGCTTTAGTAAAAATCCCAACATTGGTCCAATAATGGTTTCTCATCTCTGTAGAGTAGATGCTCTGTCACAAACTTTACTTTGAGAAGTCAAATTACATCTTATTTTTGTTTAAGAACACTGTAACACTAAACTGAACAAATGGAAGTACTCAAATTAGTATAATTTCTCATCTTCTATGCCCAGAGGAGGAAACAAAAAGTAACAAATAAGAATATAGTTCACAGTTGACCTGTGAGTGAAAAAAAATGCATACACATATATATATATATAAATATAGCAATCTAGTTACTGAACAAAAACTGAATCATTACAGCATGGCAAATATAATGACTTTAATATTGGATTATAATCTATATTAACCCACAGATATAAAAATATATTATAAAGTACAAATTTTATAAAGTATTAAATGTACATGTTAAAAGTATAAAGTAAATTTTATAAAGTTTATAAAATGTAAATTCTACTATGAAAGAAAAAAATGTAAACTCTTTCCTCATGTTTCCCCTTAATTTTACTACCAGGAATTAGAAGTAAAGTGCTTATAACTATAGGAGATAGGCCATTGCTTCAGAGGAACATTTAGAGATTTTCTTTTCATACACAGAGCTCAGCCGATCTTTTCATCAACTTCCCATCTGGACTGCCTAACATTTAAGAAATGTAAGGATTATTTTGTAATGACAGGAGTATTAAAGTCTAATTATCAAGGACTCTCCGGCACATTTCTCCATTGTGAATGAGTAAGTTATTCTGGGACTAAAAAATCATCCCCAGGCCAGGCACGGTGGCTCACAGCTGCAAATTTAGCACTTTGGGAAGGCAAGGCGGGAGGATCATGAGGTCAGGAGATCAAGACCATCCTGGCCAACATGGTGAAACTTCATCTCTACTAAAATACAAAAAATTAGCTGGGTGTGGTGGCACATGCCTGTAGTCCCAGCTACTCGGGAGGCTGAGACAGGAGAATTGCTTGAACCTGGGAGGAGGAGGTTGCAATGAGCTGAGATTATGCCACTGCACTCCAGCCTGGCAACAGAGCAATACTCTGTCTCAAAACAAACAAACAAACAAAAAAATCAGCTCCATGAGAGCCTACTATCTTAAACTTTCCCTCTCACTCACTCATTTTTACCCCTAGGAGATGACTTAGAAATCTAGAAAACAGTTTGGTGCTGGTGTTAAGGATTTTTACCTCAATTATGGGGGAAGGAAACAGTCAGGCACTCTATCAAATGCTTGTTCAGATTCTACTTTGGCAACAAGGGGAAAATCCTTAGACAGGTTTATCCCCTTAGCTCCTAGCCATGGCAGGCACACAGCTATCAAGGGATAAAAGGCCTTGTTTTCAACACTCAGTTGCCTGAATAGTCAGTTATGGTGTCCAAATGTAACGAAAGCGGCACTGATGTTTATAAACTGCTTTGTAGAAAATACATTAAAAAGGTCATATTTCTTAACTGTGAAGTTGTAACTACCACACCACTACTACCAAAATACAGTATAAAAATTATTCCACAATTAGCTACTCTCAGTATTTTTGACATCTCATAAAAGAAGATACAGGATAGTAGATGCCCTCAAGCCATCATGTTTGAGAGGCAAAATGGAAACAAGAACTCTGGACTAACAGCCATAAGACTTGGGCTCTGATTCCAGTTCCATTGCACATGTATTGCATAACAACCTTGATGAAGTCACATAATTCTTTTAGCTTCAAATTTCGTGTAGATGAAAAAGGTAAATCCTGCTTTACCTACCTCATGGGGTTGTTATGAGCATCAGGAGAAAATTTATGTAGAAGGCCTTCAAAAATTACAGAAGGCCTTGCAAATATGTGCTACCACTGGCCTTTCATCTGCCGTATAAAATTTGACCATTTTAAACAACAAAAACATTAAGAAGCCAGGCTTCATACAGGCAAAGAATAAGAATTCAAAATACATGACATACATGTTTTATTGTATGTGTACGGATTATTTCTGAAAGGATACATAAAAATATTTATTTTTACTACATTCTTTTTGTATGTTTTATACCATGTATAAAAAAAGGAAAAAAAGGCCTTTGAGCCCCTCTGCTCAGGCCCACTCCCAGACTGTGGAGCGTACTTTCATTTTTAACAAAACCCTTCATTCCTTCCTTGCTTTGTTTGTGCATTCTATCCAATTCTTTGTTCAAGATGCCAAGAACTTGGACACCTCCACCATTAACATATTTTGGTGAGCCAGCCAGGAGGAAGAGGTAGAGAAACTTTTCATGGTGTGAATCTTCTGGAAATATCAGAGAAAGACTGTCCTTGCCATCCACACTACAACAAAACTTTGGGACCTTGAACTTTTGGGTTCAATGTACCCATTGGAACCCTCGAGAGACCATCAAGCTTCAGATGATCATGCAACAAGGGCCAGTTCCAGATGTAGACACCACCCTGGGCCATCAAGAAACTACCCTGCCTCCACTAGACAGAAAAGGGCAAGAGTTCTGTGATCCCCAATAGGTACACTCTAAGTCAGCATGAAGTAATTACAGAAAAGAAAAGACCATTGGTCCCTCTGCCTCCCATGAAGAATTATGACAATCACTTCTCTAAGTGGGAAGATGAGGCAGGAAAATAGAGTCTGGAAGCAGAGAACATACGGCTGATTAACACTTCAGCTGTAACAGGAACTATCCTCTCCATAGGGTAGACACCGAGTAAACAACTTTGTAACTTTACTTCATCCTCTTCATTTACATAGGGCATACCCCAAGTAGAGAGTATTTAAACTTACAAAAACTGTGTAACAGGCCCTATGCTCAGGCCCACACTGTGGAGTGTATTTTCATTTTCAATAAAACCCTTCATTCCTTCAAAAAAAAAAAAAAAATCAAAGGTCATTCCAGTTTAGGATATACGTACACACCTCGGAAAATATTTAGAATATATCTTGATGACTGGGACAGCAAGGAAGTTGAATAATATGCTTTCCCAGTTCATATTTTCTTATTTTTCCCCCTTCCATTGTCTATTTCAAAGGGGGGTGTGTGTGTGTGGGGGGGAACATGATATATTTACATCCTCTGGCACATAGCAAGTAGCAATCTGCCCTCTTAGAGTCCTAGACTGACTGTTCCACTCTAAGAAAAGTACATTAACTATTTGATGATATGGCATGAATAGTACAGCCAACTTTTACATGGGAGTTTTAGAAGGCAGGGTGAAAAAATTCTCTGAAGGTCACTGTATGAATAGTGAACAGAATTACCAATTTTGATATGGCACCCTTTATATTCTTTCCTCCTTTGCGCTGTCACATGATTCAGGACAGCTGAACAAAGGTATGAATTTGTCAGATCAGTAGCTACTAAACCAAATGCAATAGGAAACTAGACTAAAAGAAAAAATTTCCAGACATCTGACAACATCATTAATGTTTATACCCAGTAAATCTGGAATGATTTTGTCAATGCAGCTCATACCACCAATCCAACTATGTTACTTCTATTATCCAGAAAATTAAATACAAAAGAGGGATATAAGATTACAGGATACAAAAAAGTCCTGAAATTAATATAATTTCTCATGCCCCCGGACCCAAGTACCTGCACATGCCGCAATCTTCCATACTGATCCCTGGTGAGTGCATTGTTTATTTGAACTGGCCTAAGCAAGAGCAAATAGGGCTGAGCTACCAGAATGTGCAGAACTCTTTCTGTATAACCCAGTGCAAATTACTGGTGCTTCTGAAGAGTACAGCTTGGATTCAGGAACTGGACTTCCAACTGAATTAACACAGCACACTTCACTGCACAATTCTGAAAGACACATAGCTCAAAGAAAGAGTCCAGGGCAAAACTGGGAGAAAAAAAATATTAAAAAAACAAAATCAGGCCAGACTCAGTAGCACATGCCTGTGGTCCCAGCTATTTGGGAGGTTGAGGTGAAAAGCTCTCTTGAGACCAGGAGTTCGAGGCAGTACTGTGCTATTTTAGAGCCTGTGAATAGCTACTACGCTCCAGCGTGGACAAAACAGTGAGAAGTCATCTCTAAAACAAAACACAAACAAACAAAAAAATTGAATCTTCTGGGTTTCCAAACATTAGTAATGTGCCTAAAAATCTGATAAAATCCTCAAAAGGTCCCTACATTTCTTCTCACTTAGATAACATCATTTTATGGTTGGTAGAAAAAGGTACACATCAATAATTACCACTATATCAAAATATATTATAGTTTGGGGAATACTGACAAGCTAATGGAAAGCATTAACAAAGATGCAGTCTAAGAATTACCCATAATTTCCAAGTCACATCTGTGCCTTTTAAAGTGCTAAATTTCTATTATGAAATTAATTGATTTTGAAACCAAAGTGCAAAGCACAAAAGACCCGGGAGAATCCGGCTGATGGTATTCCACCTGAGCCAGTGATCACTGCATGACCTGAACAAATTCTAATTCCCTGTGCTTCAGTTAGAATAGGAGGAGATGGAATAAAATGCAAGACAGCTTGACCCCAGTTGATTGCAAATCTAATATAATTCCAGAAAAACAGATGACAACCTTTCCAAGGAAGGGGAAATATTCTTACAGAAATGGTTTGGAGAAGCAAATGGAAATGGGCAGAACAGATGCAGATCCTCTTAGAATTACAGTTTTAAAACATCTCATTAAGTATGTCAGTGGTTGAAAAATGCATTTCCTCCCTAATAAAGAATGTTCATCTCCATTAATCGAACAACAAAGAAGACCTTCTAAGCAATCATTACCATACAATCTATAGATTTGGATATGCAGCATTAACTTTGGAAAGAGAGATCTGGGATCAAATTTGGGTTCTTCCAGGTACTAGCTGCAAGATCTTGGACAAATTTTTTTTTTTTTTTTTTTTTAGACAGAGTTTTTCTCTTGTTGCCCAGGCTGCATGCAGTGCAATGGTGCAATCTCAGCTCACCACAACCTCCACCCACCTCCCTGGTTTAAGCGATTCTCCTGCCTCAGCTTCCTGAGAAGCTGGGATTATAGGCGCCTGCCACCACATCTGGCTAATTTTGTATTTTTTTTTAAGACAGAGTCTCACTCTGTCACCCAGGCTGGAGTGCAATGGCATGATCTTGGCTCACTGCAACATCCACCTCCTGAGTTTAGGCAATCCTCCTGCCTAAGCCTCCTGAGTAGCTGGGACTACAGGCGCGCGTCACCACGCCAGGATAGTTTTTGTATTTTTAGTACAGACAGGATTTCAGCGTTTTGGCCAGGCTGATCTCTAACTCCTGACCTCAGGTGATCTGCCCATCTCAGCCTCCCAAAGTGCTGGGATTATAGGTGTGAGCCACCATGCTCGGTCATTATTTAACATTTGTAAGCCTAAATTTCCCTATCTATAAATGGGAATAAGAGTATTTTATTTGTAAGCATAAGTAGAGCAAAATATGTAAAGCACCTAGCACAATGCTCACTGTAAGTATGCAATAAATATTATTTATACTTGTAACATTAATTATTGTATACTTCTAGAAGAGTGTTAATTATGTACTGCCCCAATTCCAAAATAAATCAACCTCAAAAATAAGAATAAATACTAAAGAAGTGTTCTATTAAAGCCTCAACTTCAGGTCTGGGTGCGGTGGCTCACGCCTGTAATCCCAGCACTCTGGGAGGCCGAGGTGGGTGGATCACAAGGACAAGAGATCAACACCATCCTGACTCGTCTCTACTAAAAAAAGTACAAAAATTAGCTGGGCTTGGTGGCGCATGCCTATAGTCCCAGCTAATGGGGAGGCTGAGGTAGGAAAATCGCTTGAACCCAGGAGGCGGAGGTTGCAGTGAGCCGAGATCGTGCCACTGCACTCCAGCCTGGACAATAAGAGTGAAAAAAAAAGAAAAAGAAAAGCTTCAACTTCAGAAATAAGTTTGTAGATATGTAGATTCTTGGCTACAGGAAAGTAAGTTCAGTTTAATTAGTTCAACTACATTAGGATAAACTAGAAAAAAGAAATAAATTCAGGAAATTCTGGTGGAAAGATCTAATCCTAATGGAAAGAACAGTATTTAAATCACTCCATCAAGTTTTCTTTTTTTTGTCGTTGTTGAGATAGGGTCTTGCTCTGTCACCCAGACTGGAGTGCAGTGGTGCAATCTCGGCTAACTGAAGGCTCAATCTCCCAGACTCAAGTGATCTTCCCACCTCAGCCTCCCTAGTAGTTGGAACTATAGGCGCATGACACTGCACCTGCTTAATTTTTGTATTTTTTATAGAGATGGGGTCTTACCGTGTTGCCCAGGCTGGTCTCGAACTCCTGGGCTCAAGTGATCCACCCACTTCAGCCTCCCAAAGTGCTGGAATTACAGGCATGAGCCACCGCGTCTGCTCCACTCCACCAAGTTTTCCGAGCACAGAAAAGTACGTGTGGAATTTCTGTCTGTTCCAGAGCCTAATCTCTCAATCTAAGACTTATATACAAATCTAGATTCAGATATCAACTTTGCATTTCATTTGGGTTTTTGTTTCTAAGTAAATATCAGAGGATTAAAGTTTGAGTTTTGTTCACCCCCATCTTTCAGAGTTCTAAGAAATCTTTGTATTTAAGCTCAACTTTACATTTAAGTTCAATTGTTCAGATGCAGACATCTTTTAATATACAAACAAACCAAGAGGGTATTGGTCAACTAAGATCTCTTTTTTTTTTTTAAGAAAAGTTAGAAATAGTCTTTTATTTAAATATGAGAAAAAAATTAGAATTAAGTACAGTACGATTATTTTTTAAAAAGCAGACAAGTTAGGACAAACATTTTATTATCAAAATAAACACTTTGTATAAAAGCATTACAGATCAACAGCTGTATTTACACTTATCGATTCAAGGTTCAATCATGCATCAAACACTGAATGGGTTAGCAATGGTTTACACATGCAAGTAAATTGGACACACAAACACTTAGATTCCTCCTCTACCAAATAACTTGATTAATGCACAGAGGCGGGGGAATACCGACACAGGAAACCTGCCCAGAAACTAGACTGGCAGATACGTCAGGTTAACAAACTGCTGAAAGTTACATCTCCAAAAAGGCACTTCTCATTCTTAAAAAAGTGCTTAAAATCTAAACTTGAACCCTGCACCTGGGTTTATAAATTTTCAAGAAACTGTAAAGAATCACATACTAGTTTTTAATATCAAGTTTCCAAGCAAAATCGTCCAAGAATTTATTTGCAGTACCTTACATGTGAACTGAAATAAACTTGACAAACTACAATCATACTAAAGTTTTATGCCGAAAATTCAAATCGGCCTACTCGTAATTCCAGATAGCTTTTCTATCACAATTTTAAGTACTACTTGCCCACCAACCTTTGAATCATGATTGCGTAAGCTAGACGCACCACTTACCCTTCGGGCACAAGAAATTAGCAGAAATTAAGTCTCAACTGTGACAACAACTTGTAACATAAGCGTAATACATGGGTTTGAGAGGCATCTGAAGTAATATACTCCAATCTGCAGTAATCACCTAATTTCTCCACATGGTTTTAAGACTTTTGTGCCTTGATTCTATTAAAAATTTCAACTAGTATGAATGCAAAATCATACTTGTTTTATGTAAACAAGTTAGAAGGCTGTTCTCTGAAATTCTCTAGTTAGTTAATACTATTACTGTGTTTCTAAGTGCTTAGCTTTTATGAGGGCTATTTCAACACCAAGTAAATAAAATATGCTTTCATAAAACTATAGTTTAAAAGAAATTACAAAACTAAGTGGCTAGAGAGGACCACTGGAAATAGAGGGGGATGCTATGAGGTAGGGGTTGGGAGCAGAGAAGAAACTACAGGAAGGTAAAGTGTAACTAGTAATATACCTTCCGTGATGCTCCAGAAACACGTCTACTGAGATTACCTTGATTGGAGTTTCTTATAAAACAGGCTGATCATCAAGATCCTTGACTCGGGTTTCAGTGAAAAAATTGGAAACTTAAGAAAGATTTGAGAAGCAGAAGGCAGGCCGTGAATTTTCCAGATACTATGCTTGCATTTCAAATTCCTGTTTCAGACTTTTCAAGTAGGCATGCACATTCCCAAAGCCATGATATTTGGCTAAATACACAAGCACCCCAGTTGCACACCATCCATCTCGCTGCCTGCAGAAACTGCAGTTGCAGATTCCTCGACAAGGCGGGCAATGCCAGTTCGGATCCAGCAGAGCATCCCTGACCTCTTCACCATAACGGTTTCGAAGGCAAGGGCCACAGAATTGTCCTCGAAGACCGCAGCAGTCTGGGTTTCTGCAGTTTGTTTTGGTATCAATAGTCTTCTGACGGCATTGATGACAAGTAGAGCCCAGTGAACGGTTATATATCTTCTCTCGAGAGTTGTTGCAGATGTTCTCCAAATCTTCCTCTGTAATTTCTTCCACTGGGCGAATTATATGTGGAAGGGTCAGGGATGACCTGGAGCGACGACTTCTGGGCATATCATCTTCGTTCATGTAGCTGTCCATGGTCTTCCTCTTTCTCACCAACATGTACTTATCCTCCTCCTCCTCCATGGGTAGGGTGTCAACAGACCTGAGGATCCGGGACCTTGACCTGGTAAGAGGACGAGCTCTCCGTTCAGGGTTTCTCCTGGACGCAACACCTGGGAATGTATGCCTTCGAGGTCTCCTCGATTGTGAGTTGGAGCCTGGGAGGGAATGTCTTCCAGGGAACGAGCCAGGGAAGCTTTCTAATTCAGACATGAGTTTTGCAAGCATTGCTTTGTTTTGCTTTATATTTAAAGCCCTTTTCTCCAAAAAATTCATCCCACTTTCATCTTCTGAATCGGAGTTAGAATCAGTCACAGAATTCTCGGAGGACTGTGGGAGCTCTGCTTTTTTGTTGGTTGCTCCTCTGGTACTTCGAGCTGGAAACTTCATCGCCACCCTGAGAGGTCCAGAGTGTCTGCATTGTTTGCGGGTCCTACAGCCTTCCCGAACTGACTGCAGCCTCATTCCATCTTGTATCTCACTCTCTGAGAAACCGCAAAATGATTCATCGTCAGAGTCGGCATGAAAAATACTGGCCAGTTCGTTAATGACATCTGGCCTTGGTTTCTGTAAAAATCCACAATGGTCTAATACATCTTGCACCTCACTTTCTGAAAAGCCGCAGAAAGATTCATTATCAGAGTCCTCATAAAAAACATTTGCCAGTTCTTCACTGATATCTGACCTGAATTTAAGTTTCGTGTTTGCAAAATTATCAGAAGCAAAGCTGTCACAACTGTCATCAGAGGATGATGAGGTTTCCATGGAAAATCAACTTCACATATCTGAATTTCTTTAAGTTCTTTACTCTGAGATCTTTCTGTTGGAGCTGGTAGAGCGAAGCAGCCGCGCGCTCAGTGGTCCCACAGCAGGAGGAGCAGCAGCCGCGCGGCCTGCAGGCGGGGCACCAAGATCTCTTTTTTAAGTTTTACTTAGGAAATGTTTTGAGCTTACCACTCCCAGTCAATAAGATTCTCTCATCACATCAAACTCAAGTTGATTAATTTTGTAAAAGTAAATGTTTGTCACTGACTGGTCAACTTTAATAAAACAACATCAATGACTTCAACAACTCAGTTTAAATGTCATACATTTGTCTGAGTTTGTTACCAAAATCGCCCGAAAGTAACCTGTGCACAGGTAGTACAAGGCAGTACAAAAGGAGGTCCTAAGCTGCACTACTGTAATTCTTTCAAAGACGCTCAGATCTTACCATTGTATCTTTTAAATTTTCATAATCATAATTACTATTCTTCAGAAGAGTCGTAGGAAATATAATGCCTAAAACACAAGGCTTTGTAACTCATGCCTGTAAGCTCAGCACTTTGGGAGGCTGAGGAAGGCAGACTGCTTGAGCCTAGGAGTTCCAGACCATCCTGAAGAACATGGCGAAACACTGTCATGACAAATAATACAAGTTACCCAGGTGTGGTGGCATGTGCCTGTAGTCCCAGTTCCTGTAGTCCCCCTTGTGGGGGCTGAGGTAGAAGGATCGCGAGAGCCCAAGAGACAGAGGTTGCAGTAAACAGAGATCGAATCACAGCAATGCAACCTGGGTGACGAAGTAAGACTCTGCCTCAAAAAATGAATTAATTAAATAAAATACAAGGCTTTGACTTAAGACTTCTGAAACTTTAGTATAGGCCATAAACAAAGATAAGGATTTATGATTAGAAGTTTTCATGACTAGGCTGGTTGTGGGGGCTCATGCCTATAAGCCCAATACTTTGAGAGGCTGAAGCGGGCGGATCACCTGAGGTCAGGAGAGTTCAAGACCAGCTTGGCCAAGATCATGAAATCTTGCCTCTACTAAAAATACAAAAATTAGCCAGGCGTGGTGGCAGGCACCTGTAATCCCAGCTACTTGGGAGGCTGAGGTAGGAGAATCACTTGAACCAGGGAGGCAGAGGTTGCAGTGAGCTGAGATAGTGTCACTAGTGTTACTGAACTCCATCCTGGGTGACAGACTAAGACTCCATCTCAAGAAAAAAAAAAAAAGAGAAGGATTCATGACTAGAAGTGGGTAACATGGATAATTTGGACCTATCATGTTAATGTAGTTTGAAAAGACAGAGAAGCCTTCTTTCCCCAAAGGCTTACCACTGAGCAAAGCATCACCTAGCAAAATAATTTACTCAACTGGCTGCTAGAACTGCCCCTGCTTCCAGGGGGCATAAAAAAATGGTGCCTAAGAATAGGAAGTTGACTTCCCTGGTTTAAGACAGTCTCTAATAATGTTATTTTGGGGCCATTACAAATTCCTGAACTTTTCTAGTTTTGTTGTGTTCCCTTGCCTCCAAGGGGGATGTAGAAGTAGTGCCTCAATTAAAAACAAAAACCATTTCTATAAATGTAAATTACTCATCACTCTTTTCCTTACTTCACCAATAGCTCATTTAATACAATTATACATCGTCTCTTTAAAGCCCCAGAAAAACAAAAACAAAAAATGAAGAGAAGATCCTTTTTTCAAATATGACTAATCACATTTTGCTTTAGAATTTAAGATTAAGCAGATCCAGCTTACATAAGTAATTGCCTCCAAAATAGATCAGACACAACAAAAGTGTCTTGCTTCTATGCATTGGCTTAAGGCTCAGTTTCTATTTATGACAAAATAATTTTTTTTCACATTTAGTGTTCTTTTGGCATAGTGAGGAAAGCAACTCGTAGGGTAAGACTATGAAATTGTTCATTTCAATGCCTATTCTACTAGTTAATTAGAGTTATGTTTTGGGAGAAGCCAATGATTAATTGCATGAAAATTGCTCTGAATAAAAATGCTTTGAATCTCAGCTATGATGGAGAGAAAAAATACATTTTTTCAACCCTTCTCCCATAAAACTTAGAGTTCTATCTTTCCAAAACCCTCTGACTAACTCTGATAGCATTATCACCAAATCACAACAGTTGATATCTGTGAAAAATTTCCACTTCCATAGAGGGATCATTTCAATTATCTCTGATACCAAAAATTGTATCCTTTTGATATAGAGTATTCATTTAATCTACTGATGATGGCTCAAAACTGTATTTTCAAGACAGAAGAATAACAGAGAAAGAAAAAATTTAAAAAAAAAATTTTTTTTTGAGTTGGAGTCTCACTCTGTTGCCCAGGCTGGAGTGCAGTGGCACGATCTCAGGTCACTGCAACCTCTACCTCTGGGTTCAAGCAATTCTCCTGCCTCAGCCTCCCGAGTAGCTGGGATTACAGGCATGCGCCACCATGCCCAGCTTATTTTTATTTTTGTAAAGTCAATAGTCAATATCTATTTCTGAGTAAGAACCTGACTCACATCGAGCACTTCAGCTGCTCTGCATTCTAAAAATATCTGCCATAGGATGCCAGAAATTAAGTATTCTGAACCTGTGTTCCAATTCTTGGTACAACCTAAACATCACAAAGCAGGGAATGGCATAAATGATTTTGCTGACATAAATTTGGCTCCAAATTATGTCTATCTTTAAATTTTTCCTGAAAATATTTGAATTCAAATGAAATAAATCCTTGGTTGATCACAAAACCTCTGAAGTCTCTGGCAGTTTTCTTAACAGTCCAGATATTTACATTTAAGAAAGTTCTTTGAAGATAGTAATCACAGCTTGGCCTACCACACAATTCTAGGTATTCATTGGCATTCCATATATGTTATTTGGCTGACAGAAATCTGACCTCTAGGCTTCCAAAAACAGCTTACAGGGTCAAACTGACATTAACAGCTTCTCCCAAACAACTTGCTTTGTGGACAGTTTTTCAGGCCTTTTAGCCTCAATTTAAATTTCATTTCTTTAAACATTCGCACAAGACTATTGGATGATCAGTTCTTGGAAATAATACCAAACAGGGCTGGGCACTGCGGCTCACACTTGTAATCCCAGCACTTTGTGTGTGGGGCAGGAGGGGAGAGGCAGGCAGATCACTTGAGGTCAGGAGTTCAAGACCAGCCTGGTCAACATGGTGAAACCTCATCTCTACTAAAAATAGAAAAATTAGCCGGGCATGGTGGCAGGCACCTAAAATCCCAGCTACTTGGGAGGCTGAGGCAGGAGAATCACTGGAACCCAGGAAGCAGAGGTTGCAATGAGCCGATACCGAATCACTGCATTCCAGCCTGGGTGACAGAGTGAGACAGGAAGGAAGAAAGAAAGGGAGGAAAGGAGAAAGGGAGGGAGGGAGGGGAAAAGAAAACCAAATGACATTTAATTTTTTAGTCATTTGCCAATCAGCAAATGAACCAATCTTACAAACTTCTCTCTGAGCTTTAAGCATTTTTTGATACATCAGGCAATAACACTAATAAGCACTTCTACTGCAAAAATTTAATATTTTCCTTTGAGTCTTTGCAAAGTTTAATTTTATGAGTCAACTCAAGATATGACCATAGTGTACTTTCTGTCTCTCTAGGAAAGTACCATACTGTATTATAACCTTTTTACATTTTCCTTGCGGGTGGAATTTTGTCTTTCCCATCTTTTTATACACAGTGCCTAGCACAGCTGGCATAGCATGTTCAATATTCATTCCAAGTATGACTGGACAAAGTTGGTGAACAAAATCTGTGTACCTTTTATTTTCAGGAGAATTTGCTAATTTTACACTAAAAAAGCCCTACTAGTAATTTTATAACATTAAGAAATGCTTGGCACTAAAAAAGCCCTACTAGTAATTTTATAACATTAAGAAATGCTTGGATGAAGTCCACAATGAACTAAATGACTACTCTGTAAAACGGACAATAAACAACAGGAAAAGGGGCCGAGAGTGGTAGCTCACACCTGTAATCCCACCACTGTGGGAGACCAAGGCAGGAGGATCAAGCCCAGGAGTTCAAGACCAGCCTGGACAACACAACAAAACCCTGTCTGAGCACCCTACCCTCCAAAAAGTTAGACAGGCATGGTGGTGAGCACCTGTACACTCCCAGCTACTTGGGAGACTGAGATGAAAAGACTGCTTGAGTAGGGGAAAGCTGAGGCTGCAATGAGCCGTGATCACACCATTGCACTCCAGGCTGAGCAAAAACAAGATCCCATCTCTAAAATAAAAATAATTTTAAAAGGACAGAGTGGGCCAGGCGTGGTGGCTCAAACCTGTAATCCCAGTACTTTGGGAGGCCGAGGCGGGTGGATCACAAGGTCAAGAGATCGAGACCATCCTGGTCAACATGGTGAAACCCCGTCTCTACTAAAAATACAAAAAATTAGCTAGGCATGGTGGCGCGTGCCTGTGATCCCAGCTACTCAGGAGGCTGAGGAAGGAGAATTGCCTGAACCCAGGAGGCAGAGGTTGCGGTGAGCCGAGATCGCGCCATTGCACTCCAGCCTGGGTAACAAGAGCGAAACTCCGTCTAAAAAAAAAAGGACAGAGTGGTGGAGGGGTGCTAGAACTTAAGGGGCACTAAAATACTTATTGATTGTATTTAAAAGGTAATTTCCTTTCTGGCAGTAGTCATTCAAAAGCTTCTTCCTGAAGTTGAGTAAGAGAGTCCATTTTGTTTGGGATATGTGTTTTCATAATATGGCCAAATGTTGAAGCTGTTGGAGAAAGAGCTCTAAGTCTCAATTGATAGGATACCATGATGTACTGGAATCCTAATATATCCTGGTCAATATGTTGGCTTACAAAGAGAAGCATATGGTAACAGTGCCTCGGCTTCATGCCTGGCAATGTCTCCGCCATGTGTGGGTTTCCTGGAGTAACAGCAGTCATACCATATGGTGTGGTTTTTCACTGGCACGGGCAGGACCGAAGATGCCAAAAACACAATGTGCTATTTTGGGCCATGAAACGTGATAAACTCCAAATTTAAAACATATTTTTTTTTAATTAATATTTTTTAGTTTTAAGATTTTTTAAATACTGGATTTTATAATCTAAGACTCAATTAGGTAACTGTTCTCAGAGTTTGAAACGAGACAAAGACTCATATAAAAATTAGCCATCTATTTGGAGACTTGTTTGTAAAAAAGAGAAAAGAAGGTTACAAATTAGCCAGATGTGGTGGCATGCGCCTGTAATCCCAGCAACCCAGGAGGCTGAGGCAGGAGAATCACTTGAACCTGTGAGGTGGAGGTTGCAGTGAGCTGAGATTGCAACACTGCACTCCAGCCTGGGCAACAGAGCAAGACTCCGTCTCAAAAAAAGAAAGAAAGAAAGAAGACAAAGACTCAAACAAAAGTCAAGAGAGGGATAAGCTTGGCAGCAATCTGGAAAAATAAATTTAGAGATTTAAATGAAATTTTGTTTAGTGATATACAAAGGTGAATTGTATAGAAATGGCTTTGGAATAGTGTATTGTGACAATGCAGAACAAGGAACGTAGAAGTGAGAAGCTGAGAGGCAGCACCAGTGGGACAGAATCTCTCATTCCTCTGTAGCCACCATTCCAAGTTTTGCACAACACAATCCAGCCTATCAAATAAGCTAAACTAATGTTTGAAGTTAGAGCAACCCTGGAAGTATCCATGTTGAATTGAACAGACAACTTATTTAACACCTACAAACTCGGATTTGAGCAACTAGGTTCAAGAATTCTAATAATTTCAGTAGTCCAAGTAGGCACAACAGAAGGTAGTCTAGAACAGGGAGTTAATTATAAAGAGGAGAAAACGGCAAACATCTTCCTAGTTTTCCTTTTGCTACCAGTCCTTGACCTTTCCTACTGAGGAGTTAAGTTTTATCTAAAAAGTTTGAAGTTTGTATACAGTTTAAGCCATCTCTATGACCTAGTCTGGGGGATGTGGAAAATAGGTTATATAAATGTTTTCTGAGTAATCGAAAGCACATTCAGCATTTATTTGAAAAACAATATTGTCTTCTATGGGATGGATTAGCATCTCTTCCTTCAAGTGTCTTGACTGGGAAGATGCAATCTCTATTAGGTTGCAGGTTCCTCCAGCCCCAGCCCTGGGCCCTGCAGCCACCAAGATGCTAATGCCTAAGAAAGATGGGATTGCCATCTATGAACTCCTTTTTAAGAAGGGAGTCATGGTGGCCAAGAAGGATGTCTACCTGCCTAAGCACCCAGAGCTGGCAGACAAGAATGTGCCCAACCTTCACACCATGAAGGCCATGCAGTCTCTCAAGTCCTGAGGCTACATGAAGGAAGTTTGCCTGGAGATATTTCTACTGGTACCTTACCAACAAGGGTATCCAGTATCTCTGTGATTACCTCCATCTGCCCAGCTAGACTGTGCCTGCCACCCTACACCACAGCTGTCCAGAGACTGGCAAGCTTTGGCCTAAATGTCTGGAGGGTGAGTGACCCGTGAGACTCACAAGAAGGGAAGCCAAACAACACCCACAGACGGAGTGCTGTGCCCCCTGGTCCGTTAAGAAAGCCAAGGCTGGGGCTGGGTCAGCAACCAAATTCCAGTTTAGAAGTGGATTTGGTCATGGATGTGGTCAGGGACCTCAGTAAAATTGAAGAAGATTACTTTGCATTGGATAAACTTATAGACAGGGGGGAAAAAAAGATGCAGGTCTTTTTGCTTAAGCCAATGTTCAACCTGTGCTTTGATTCTGTCTTCACCACTTTTGGAAACGATTTAAATTTAAGTTCACAGTTGTGTCACAGGCCCTTGTTTTACTTCTTTTTTTTTTTAATTGTTTTTGGCCAGATGCAGTGGCTCACACTTATAATCCCTGTACTTTGGGAGGCCGAGGCAGGTGGATCACCTGAGGCCAGGAGTTTGAGACCAGCGTGGCCAACATGGTGAAACCCTGTCTCTACTAAAAATACAAAAAATTAGTTGGGTGTGGTGGCAGGCGCCTGTAATCCCAGCTACTTGGGAGGCTGAGTCGGAAGAATCTCTTGAACCTGGGAAGCGAAGGTTGCAATGAACTGAGACTGCACCACTGCATTCCAACCTAGGCCACAGGAGCAAAACTCTGTCTCAAAAACAAAAAAGTTGTTTTTAAAGACAGGATCTCACTATGTTGCCCATGCTGGTCTTGAATTCCTGAGCTCAAGGGATACTCCTGGCTTTAGCCTCCTAAGTAGCTGGAATCACAGGTGTACACCACCACACATGGCTACTACTTTCTTCAAAATCTGATTATTCGGACAGATTCTAGCTTGACAGTATATATTAGATAAATAAATGGCAATTTTCTGGAACATTCTTTAAAACAGTATAGACTTCATATCAGTTGCAACTTCAGTTATTATATTCTGCTATAATTTTGGTCTTCTTGTGGCTTCTAAAAGCTGAATTTTTACTGCATATCCAAATTCCATAATTTGGTAAAGAGCTCTTAAATAGAAGTAACTATCTGGCAACAGCAAAACTCACATATACAAAGATAACTATCTGACAATAGCACAATTCAGATATACAAAGATACAATTTATCAGTCTAGATTTATGAGATTATTTAAAATTCTCGGCTGGGCACTGTGGCTCATGCCTATAATCCCAGTACTTTGGGAGCCGAGGTGGGAGGATCACCTGAGGTTGGGAGTTTGAGACCAGCCTGAGAAACATGGAGAAACCCCATCTCTACTAAAAATACAAAAATTAGCTGGGCATGGTGGTGCATGCTTGTAATCCCAGCTACCTGGGAGGCTGAGGCATGAGAACTGCTTGAAACCAGGAGGCGGAGGTTGCAGGGAGCCAAGATCACGCCATTGCACTCCAGCCTGGACAACAAGAACAAAACTCCATCTCGAAAAAAATAAACAAAAAATAAAATTCTCAACCAAAGTGTAGGCATTCAACATTCTCAACCAAGGCCTAAGTAAATTTCAGTGACAGAGTATTTAAGAACCAGGTACAACATAAAATATAGTCATCTATGGGAGATCACGAGGGAATTACTGTTTGCACAAAATCAGTCTGCAGTATTGTCTGCAGACACATAACAATGTGTACAGTTCCTCAGAATTATTTAAACCTTACTTTGTTACAAAATGATTTAAGACAGGATTTCCTCAATAAATGGGAAGAGAGCCGGGTGGGGTGACTCACACCTGTAATCTCAGCACTCTGGGAGGCTGAGGCAGACAGATCACTTGAGGTCAGGAATTCAAGACCAGCTTAGTCAACACAGTGAAATCCTGTCTCTACTAAAAATAGAAAAATTAGCTGGGCGTGGTGGTGGATGTCTGTAATCCCAGCTACTCAGGAGGCTGAGGCAGGAGAATCAACTGATCCCAGGAATCATAGGTTGCAGTGAGCAGAGATTACACCACTGCACTCCAGCCTAGGCGACAGAACAAGACTCCATCTCAAAAAATAAAAATAAAAAAATAAAGGGGAGAGATTCCAGCACTTTTCTCAATATAGTCTGGCTAAATGTAAAATGGTCACTTAAACTGAGCAGATGGGACTTCGTTAAATCATGATGAAAATGAACAGTCAAGAAAATAACAATTGCATAGAAAGGAATTTTGGTAAAGTACATGAATAAAATTACATTTTGGTGGCTGCATCTTATTAATATTCTTTGACAACAAACAGGTAAAACTCTGAGCTAAAAAAAAATGTCTTATTAATATTCATTCCCTCAACTTGCAAAGCAAATGACATCATTGTTTGTCACTTTAGCTCTCTGTTCAACAGTGGACCTACTGACATGCCCAAGTAAAGATCACACACTAGGGCCAGGTGCAGTGGCTCACACCTGTAATCCCAGCACTTTGGGAGGCCGAGGCGGGTGGATCACGAGGTCAAGAGATCGAGACCATCCTGGTCAACATGGTGAAACCCCGTCTCTACTAAAAATACAAAAAATTAGCTGGGCATAGTGGTATGTACCTGTAATCCCAGCTACTCAGGAGGCTCATGCAGGAGAATTGCCTTAACCCAGGAGGTGGAGGTTGCAGTAAGCCGGGATCACGCCATTGCACTCCAGCCTGGGTAACAAGAGCGAAACTCCGTCTCAAAAAAAAAAAAAAAAAAAAAAAAAGATCACGCACTAATATAAAAAGATATAACTACAGTCAGACATGGTGGTATGCACCTATAGTCCCAGTGCTTTGGGAGACTGAAGTGTGAGGATCACCAGAACCCAGGAGTTTGAGGCTGCTAATGAGCTACAATGGCACCACTGTACTCCAGCCTGGATGACTGGGCAAATTCTGGTCTCTAAAATAAATAATAAAAAGATATAATTACCTTTAATTTATTTTATAAGACTTTGTGGCGAGAAAAACAAAAACAAAAACAGTTATAATTGTAGTTTGAGCTACCAACCAGATGGGCTATTCTCACAAACTGATCAAATGATCACTATGATGGTTTTAAAAATAAGTTTACAAATTATGACTTTTCCTTCATTGAAAACTGGATTAAGAAAGCAGACTCCCCAAATTATAATCTTGTCTTTGTCTAGTGGTCTGTTCCAGATTAACAAAACATAAAATTGGGCAATTATTCATGTTGTGAAAGGACCCACTGTACAAAACAAAACTTAAAGCAAGTTTCCTTTACATTGTCAACTCCACCAGTATATTTAAAATGGGATTCCAGGCTAGGTGTGGTGGCTCACACCTGTAATCCCAGCATTTTGGGAGCTTCAGGCAAGATGACTGCTTGAGCCTAGAAGTTCAAGACCTGGGCAACACAGAGAGACCTCGTCTCTACAAAAAAAATATTAAAAGATAGGCCAGCCATCGTGGTGTGTACCTGCAGTCTTAGCTGCTGAGGAAGCTGGAAAGGGTGAGGCAGGAGGATCACTTGAGCCAGGAGTTCAAGGCTGCAAGTGAGCTGTGACTGCACCACTGTGCTCCGCCTGGGCAACAGAGAGAAAGATCCCTGCCTCTAAAGAAAAAAAGAAAAAGAAAAGAAAGAAAAGAAACATGCTGAGTTTCAGGAATAATTACCCTAAGATTTAAAAGATCTCTGTGGAAAAATTAAGTCATACAAAGACAGTTATAGTTGGTGATAATTCCACTTTATTTTCTTTTGAGATGGTCTTGCTCTATCACCCAGGCTGAACTGCAGTGGCAAGATCATGGCTCACTGCAGCCTGACCCTCCCAGGCTCAAGTAATACTCCTGCCTCAGCCTCCTGAATCTCTGGGACTTTAGGCACATGCCACCACACAAGGCCAATTTTTAAATTTTTTGTAGAGAAGAGTCTCACTGTGGTGCCCGAGCTGGTATCCAACTCCTGGGCTCAAGCAACCCTCCCACCTCAGCCTATCAAAGTGCTGGAATTACAGGCATGAAACCACCATGCCCAGCCAGCTGGTGAGGATAATTCATGTACTTTATATTACAATAAACAGTTAATTACAACCAACAGTAAGTACCTAATGATCATCTTACCATTATATAATAAACTGTGACTTTAATAGAAAGTTAAAGTTCTTTGATTAGGATAAATTGACCTCTTTCCATAAAACTTTTGGTTTTGGGCCAGGTGTAGTGGCTTATGCCTGTAATCCCAGCATTCTGGGAGGCCAAGTTGGGCGGATCACCTGAGGTTGGGAGTTCGAGACCAGTCTGACCAACATGGGGAAATCCGTCTCTACTAAACATACAAAATTAGCCAGGCATAGTGGCACGCCTTTAATCCCAGCTATTCAGGAAGCTGAGGCAGAAGAATCACTTGAATCTGGGAGGCAGAGGTTGTGATGAGCCAAGATTGCACCATTGCACTCCAGCCTGGGCAACAAGATCAAAACTCCATCTCCCCCCCCAAAAAAAAAATTGGTTTTGTTTGGGGCTACCCAAACACTTTTATTTAAATCAGCTTTTGTATGAAGTATACAGATGATAGACAAAATAATCTAATACGCTCTTGGGCAACCTGCTGAGACTGTGCTTCTGCAAATAAAATAGCTACCTGGGGGTGGTTCACGCCTATAGTCACAGGTACTGGGGAGACTGAGGTGGGAGGATTGCTTAAGCCCAGCATCAGAGGCTGGCAGTGAGCTAGGATTATGCCACTGCATTCCAACCTGGGCAGTAGTTGGGAATAATAATACTGAACCTGGGAGGTGGAGGCTACAGGTTCATTATTATTATTCCAACAATTCCACTATTATTACTCCATTACCATTACTATTTTATATATACATAATTTTGAGACAGGGTCTTGCTCTGTCTCAAATATATATAATTTATTTACTACTAATAAATAATAAAATATTATTATTACAACCTAAGAGTCTTTAGCCAAGAAGTAGAAGCACAGCTGAAACTGTGTAACAGTCTGTTTACAGGCTATTTCCAAATGTAGGCAGATAAAAACAATGCTAATAATATAGCTTTTAAAGAATTAATACGGCAATTATTTAACTGCAATCTCATAAATAAAATGTATTCTGATTTTCAGGGCTCAGGAATAGGAAAGTACTTCATAATTTCGTACGAGGAAGATTTACTCCCGATACGTTAAAGATTATCAGTAAAAAGAGTCTTTCTATTTTTGCAACAGACCAGTTTCAACAGCACCCCTAATTGGTGTGGGGTTAGCAAAAAGTTTATGTGGTTGTTACAATCATTGTATAAAGAGCTGAGCAAACTAGAAGAAACCCAGGACCTTTGATTTCATAGCTTTGTAAATCCTTACCTTGAATATTAAAAATTTTTCTGTAACTGCATATGATTTGTTTGATTTTTGTAGATCTTTATTTCATGCTTATCCATTACTATATAATAGTAAGTGTGCTTAAGTAAAGCTGTTAAGACTCAAAGGAAATTTTTAATCCTAGATGTCTTTAGATAGCAAAATAGGCAAGAAATTCACTTTGGGTCTGGGGAAGGACCAGAGTATAGGCTGATTTATGGGTGACCACTTAGCCTAAGAGTGTGAGTAGGTGGAAGTGAGTCTAATTTGCAGATACTAGTAGGCCAAAACTGGCCATGGTTAATTCAGATTACTAGTCCAACTGCAGATTTCAGGAAAACAGACCAAAGCCTGAGTCAGGAGCTTTGAGACTGAGCAAGTAACAAGAAGCAAAGGAGGCTGAAGATCATGGTCAGAAGACCATATCCCAGAAGCACCTTGTTGGAAATAGAGGCTGGAAATAGATGCTCAGTGCTGCAAAGAAAAATCAGCACTGAGACAAAGGATCTTTCAGCAATGCAATTTTTACTTCCTGGACTGCAGGAAGGGTACTCTCACTAGCTATCTTGCCACAAGAGTACAAAGAACAAAGAAAAACACACAAATTTATTCCTTACACATTTGGGGTTGTTCTTCTGTGTCTGATCTCTGCTGGCTGGAGCCAGACCTCAGTATCTAAACTAAAACCTGACTGACAACTTAAACCTTTTCTAAACAGGTAAAAGCAATGGAGAGCTGCAACATGTCTGTGAGCACGTTCAACACAGGTATCTTGGTTAAAGTACAAGGACATACAATGTACTACATGCCTGTAAGCATGGAGTGTTTAACAGCTACATAGGATAGGGCTTAACAAAGTTATTAGCACACTTATTCTTTAACAAGGAAGGACACTTTAAAAAGGAACTCTTCTACTTCTCACACATCTGAAACAAGTCTGGTGCAGCTATGTGGATGCAGTTAGCTGGTTCCTTGGTAGAAAGTGTCCTGTGTGTCTTTTTTTTTTTTTTTTGGTAGAGCCGGGTTCACCATGTTTCCTAGGTTGGTCTTGAACTCCAGGACTCAAATGATCCATCACCTCAGCTTCCAAAGTTCTAGGATTACAGGCGTGAGCCACCATGCCCGGCCATAGAAAGTGTCCTGTCTTTAAGATGGTAGGCCTTTAATCAATTTCTCCATGCTGAGGGGATAATAAAATGAGTCCTTCTTATAGAAGACACTAGTCATTTGTGAAGAACATATGCTAAACAAAATAGAAAAATTTTAAATGCTAGACACATACTAACATAAGGAAAGCAGTAAAACTCTGAAACTGTAGGTAGTTAACGAATTTTAAATATTTGCGTTTTTATTCACAGATGGTCTTCAACTTTCACAGTCTGACTTTCATATATTATATACTTATGTACCTAAGAGCCTTTTTTATGTTGATTTTATATTATATGTTCACCAGCTGACAATCTTTTGAGCTACTGAGTGAAAGTAGTACTAGCTCACCAACATTTCACTTTTGGCAGTATCACCACTTTGATGCTTATCTGTGAAATGATTAGGTTTGGGGGACAAGGGGGAAAATTCAAGTGTTACCAGTATCAGCAAAACGTAGCATCTCAATGTAACAGATTGCTTTCAGGTGTTAAGCCAGCCTTCCATGTGCTCAATTATGAATAATGGATAATAAAATCAAAGTGTGTGCACAAATGTTTGAACTATATTATTGAAGATTATACCAAAAAGGTTAAGTATAATTTAGGATTTTATAATATTTGTTAACTCGCTGAGCACCTGCTTTCCAACATTTGAGTCTGACTTTAACCTGCACGGCTTTCACCCGTGTTTCCATGGATATGCATTCATAAATTTCAAAACTTGAGAACCTTAAGACATTTTCAGAAAATGTGAAGAATCTCCAATTTTATTTTTGGCTTTAAAATTTTTTGTAACTTGATTCTTACTCCCAAAAGTTGGGGAAAGTTTGCTATATTAACTATTTTTACCCTACAAGTTTCATGGTGGATTAGAATTGTCAGAAGAAAAAAGAAGGGCAGATAAATGTTTCAATCTATCTTCAAACATTTAATTATGGCCTACAATAAAATAAAATTTTAACCTAATTCTATTATCTATTTTGTCACAGACTATACATCTTCTTTTTACTTTTTCTGAGAGAGGGGATCTCACTCTGTCACCAGGCTGGAATGCAGTTGCACAGACACAGCTTACTGCATCCCAGAACTTCTGGGCTCAAGCAATTCTTCCACTTCAGCCTCCTGAGTAGCTGGGACTATAGGTGTGCCCCACTATATCTGGCTCATTTTAAAATTATTTTGTAACGAAGGGCTTCACTATGTTGCCCAAGCTGGTCATGAACTCCTGGCTTCAAGCAGTCTAACTACCACAGCCTTCTAAAGTACAAGGATTACAGGCATGAGCCACTGTGCCTGCCCTTTTACTTTTTAAATGAGGTATCTGAGTACATTTCCTTATTCCCTGCTTCACATGACTTTTACTATCAAAAATAATGCTTTTTACCCCATCTTTAGGCTTTCTGCTGTTTTAAAAAATAACTTTTCTGGGCATGGTAGTGTGCAGCTGTAGTCTAAGCTACGTAGGAGGCTAAGAGCAGGAGGATCGTTTGAGCCCAGGAGTTAGAGGCTGCAGCAAGCTAGGATCACACCACTGCACTCCAGCCTAGCTGACAGAGCAAGATTCTATCTCTAGAAAAGGGGGGGAGGGGCAATGTTGGGGGTCACAAATACAGTTAAATAAAAATATGTCTCTTCCTTAATCCTCTGTCCTTCTTAGGCCAGGCTCTCTTCTCCTTAAAACCTCTCATCTTCATTTTATATAGTGAAATATCCAGATAGTCTTGGATCTCTTCTTCCCCACTAATTCTAGACATCCCTAGAACTTAATTCTTCGCCTGCTTTTTTTGTATTACTCATTCCCACAGAGATTACATCTTCATATCATGTCTCTATTGATGAAGACTTCATTTTTCATTTTTAGCCTTTGACATACAGATTTTCAGTTTCTTGGTGTATCCACTTGGTCCACTGTCATCTAGAATGTAACATGCCTAAAACATAATTTTATTTTGAATTTATTATTTGGAAAAAAAAAACACACTGGAGAATTTAGATTTATGGAAAAATTGGAAAAGCACAGAGTTCCTGTATGCCTTCTCCTTTTCCCCTGTTGTTAAGAGCTTACTTTACATAGTTTAATCTCACAACTAAAGAACCAACAACGGCACACATTTTATTCAGTTTGTACTAGTTATTTTACTAGGCATGACGGTTAATTTTTCGTGTCAACTTGACTGGGCCACAGGCATTTGGCCAAACATTGTTCTGGGTGTGTCTACAGTGCTGTTTTTGGATGAAATTAGCATTTGGACGGGTAGACTAGCAAAGCAGACTGTCCTTCCCAAAGTGGGTAGGTCCCATCCCAAGAGCTGAAGGTCTGAATAGAACAAAGAGGCTGAATCTCCCCCAGGACTCAAGACTCCAAGAAACAGGGAATTTCCTCCTAACTGCTTTGAATTGGGACCTCAGTTTTTGTGGGGTTTTTTTTTGAGATAGAGTCTGACTGTGTCACCCAGGCTGCAGTGCAATGGCAGGATCTCAGCTCATTGCAACCTCAGCCTCCCGGGTTCATGCAATTCTCCCACCTCACCCTCCTGAGTAGCTAGGATTACAGGCACCCGCCATCGAGCACAACTAATTTTTGTAGAGACGAGTTTCACCATGTTGGCCAGGCTGGTCTTGAACTCCTGACCTCAGGTGATCCACCCACCTTGGCTTCCCAAAGTGCTGGGATTACAGGCATGAACCACTGTGCCCAGCCTGGGACCTCAGTTTTTTCCTAGCTTTAAACTTGAACTGAAACACTAGGTCTTGAGCCTGCCAGCATTTGGACTAGAACCACACCATCAACTCTTCTGACTCTCCAGCCTGAACATGCTAGTACCAATCCAGCTGTTTCTGAACCTCATTTTCATTTTCTGTGTCACTTTCCTTTTTTCTGTCCATAAATCCTTCTGACTGCAGATATTGGGACCCATCAGCCCCATAACAGCATAAGCCAATTCCTTATGATAAACTGCTATCTCTATAGAGATATTATACATCTATTAAATTAAGTTTAGCCTAGGCATGGTAGCTCATGCCTATAATACTAGCACTTTGGGAGGGTGAGGTGGGAGGACCACTTGAGCTCAAGAGTTCCAGATTAGCCCGGGCAACATGGTGAGACCTGGTCTCTATTTAAAATAGAAAAAAAAAATTAGGTTTAGCCTAAAGCTGCCTCCTTACATATTTTAAGTTGGGCCTAGCAGTTTCTTCGTACACAGGGAAACGTAACCTAACCAGATGTGTATACTGCAACCTACTCTTGCAACAAGCAGACAAGTCTAAACCAATCACAGCAGCCATACTTCAAGCACTCAGACCAACTGCTTAACCTATGTTCAGGTAAGGCAAACGCCACCACGCTAGAACCAATCCAGCTGTTTCTGAACCTCATTTTCATTCTCTGTGTCACTTTCCTTTTTTCTGTCCATAAATCCTTCTGACTATGTGGCAGCATGAGTTGCTCTGAACCTATTCTGGCTCATGGGCTGACTGATTTATGCACTGTTTTTGCTCAGTTAAACTGGTAAGTTTAATGTGTCCAAAGTTCCCATTGTAACAGATGGTGTCAGAAGTGGGATTTAAAGCAGAGCTTTCAGAGACCCTGAGGAGCACCAAGTGACTAAGCAAGGGATCCACAAGGCCCACTGTGCCCACTACTTTCATGTAGCAATTGTGAATAGCGGGTAAGTTTTCTCTTGGAAATCTCCAAGGATTTGGATTTTGGGTTATCCAAGTTTGAGCAAATTTTTTTATCCGAACTGATTTCACAAATTGTGAGAGAAACTGGACTGGACTGAGGATGGGGTTGGCTCTGGTAATTAACTGGCTTGGATTCCGTTAGGGGCTTCACTGGCCATAAATGGCAACGCTCCAAGGAGTATGAACTATGGTTTTCTTTTCTTTTCTTTTTTTTTTTTTTTGAGACAGAGTTTCGCTCTTGTTACCCAGGCGGGAGTGCAATGGCGCCATCTTGGCTCACCGCAACCTCCGCCTCCTGGGTTCAGGCAATTCTCCTGCCTCAGCCTCCTGAGTAGCTGGGACTACAGGCACGCGCCACCATGCCCAGCTAATTTTTTGTATTTTTAGTAGAGACGGGGTTTCACCGTGTTGACCAGGATGGGTCTTGATCTCTTGACCTCGTGATCCACCCGCCTCGGCCTCCCAAAGTGCTGGGATTACAGGCTTGAGCCACCGCGCCCGGCCTGAACTATGGTTTTCAAAAATTTGCAGGGGTTTTTTTTTGTTCTATCCCCTTTGCTTCTTTTCGTAGGAAATAGTCATTGGTTAAGTTGATCAAGGAAATCTGTGAGCCAAAGCCAAGATTCAGTGTAAACGTAAGATCCTTAACTTCTTTCTCTCTCTCTCTCCTCTCTTTCTTTCTCTCTCTTCCCCCCTCCCACACCCCTCTTTCTTTCTTTGATGGAGTTTCACTCTTATTGCCTAGGCTGAAGTGCAATGGTTTGACTTCAGCTCACCGCAACCTCTGCCTCCTGGGTTCAAGTGATTCTCCTGCCTCAGCCTCCCAAGAAGCTGGGATTACAGGCACCTACCACCATGCCCAGCTAATTTTTTGATTTTTAGTAAAAACGGGTTCTCACCATATTGGCCAGGCTGGTCTTGAACTCCTGACCTCAGGTGACCCACCTGTCTCAGCCTCCCAAAGTGTTGAGATTATAGGAGTGAGCCACCACGCCTGGCCAAGATCCTTAATTTCTAAAGAACTGAGTACTCTACCTTTCAGTTCTGCCTACCTACAAATGTATGCAGTATTAGGCCCCAAAAGCAATAAATGCTTACAGAAATGGTGAAATCTTACTAAAGGTAATTTAAAATTACAGTGAACAATCCAAATTAACAAAACTGCACTTTAAATAGTGAATTTTAAAATGAGGACTCCCAAATTAGGCTTACCTAAGGATGCCTACTAATGTACAGGAGCTTCTAAAAATATTCAATATTTTTATCACCTCTTTTTTTTTTTTGAATAGAGAGTCTCACTTTGCTGCCCAGTCTGGAGTCCAGTGGCACAATCTCGGCTCATTGCAACCTCCGTCTCCTGGCTTCAAGCAATTCTCCTGCCTCAGCCTCCTGAGTAGCTGAGATTACAGGCGCCTACCAGGACGCCCAGCTAATTTTTCTATTTTAGTAGAGACAGGGCTGGTCTCAAACTCCTGACCTCAAATGATCTGTCTGCTTCGACCTCCCAAAATGTTGAGATTACAGGTGTGAGCCACCATGCGTGGCCCTAAAAACTCTGTATAGAAGGCACAGCTTAAGGAACTACTTGTAAGAAAAATTAAACCTGAGCCGGGCATGATGACTCAGGTCTGTAATCCCAGCTACTTCGAGGCTGAGGCAGGAGGATCTCTGGAAGCCAGGAGTTTGAGACCAACCTGGGCAACAGGACAGGACAAGACAGGACAGGACAGGACAGGGAGAAAGGAAGGAGGAAATGAAGGAAGGAGAGAAGCAATTCTATATATAGAATATGTAAAGAAAGTAAGACATATTTTTGTAAGGAAAGCTGTAAAGGCATAAAAATATGTGTTTGCTGAAGAAAAATAGTTTAGAAGTTATTTAAAGGTTATTTCAAATTGATTGAATTTTTAGAAGAGAGAACATTCTGTCACCATGCAGTCCTGCACAGTCCTGCTTGGTTGCATGACAGCATCTGGGGGTCCCCAGGTGGAGGGATGGGGAAGGCTCTAGGCCAACAGGCAGCAAGGGAGGATCCTGTAGCAGCCAGCGCCTTCCTTCTGCTGGTGCCAGGGCTGGGCATGGGGGGCAGCATGCCTGTGAGGAGTCTGAGAAGGCTGAGGTCCCCGCCCTCAACACTGGAAGCCAGGCCTGCACCCTCACATTCTTCATGGCCATAATCAAATTTTCTTGTCCATTATAACTTTAACCTTGATCATTTTAAGTTGTTTTCACAGTTAATTGCTTAATACTAATACATTTTCTGAAAACTTTTCACAAGCAAGTAAAATCCTAGAGCAGTATGTCTTAAAGAAAGTTCGTGGAAAGGATCCTAAGAAGCACTACTGAATACAGGTTTCTGATAACCTTAAGCTCATCTAATTTGGACTGGGTAAGAATTCCCAAAACTTTAATAAAGAGACTGGTTTGTAAAACTGCTAACCCAAGCAGGACAAAAATTAACTGAATACCAAAAAAATACTCTGCCAGATTTTCATGCTAAATCAGCCAGTACTAAAACTGTTAAGATATGCAATTTGAATGAACTCCATGTTCCAAGTCAAATTACCTATGATAACCCATTTAATGAAGAGTGCTATGCACCTGAATTGGAGAAACAAAATTGGTATTTAACAGGCTATAAATCCAACGTTAAGCTTGGATTCACAGAGAGCCTGCACAGCCACCTGGTCCTTCCTGAGTCCATAAAGCTTCCATTACTAAAAGCTCTGCACTCCATGACTTGTCATGAAAGAGAGAAAATGATCCAAATAGAAAACATATATATTGGCATGGTGATTGCTCTAAATTGCTAAAAATAGTTTACGACCAATGTTTGGTTTATCAAACCTATAACACCTAGGAAGATAATTAAAACTTCAGGTACCTGATGGGCGGTTTGAACATTTATAGAGGAATTTCATTCAACTGTCATTTTCAACACATGTTTTCTGGTAAAAGCTTTCCCATGCAAGAAGGCTGAGGCTATAACAGTAGGTAAAAGGTTGTCAGAAAATCTGTTTCCCTCATGGGGTATTCCTGGAGAAATCTCCAGTGATAATGGTACTTTTCTCACTGGAGAAGTTGTAAAACAGTTAAGTAAGGTATTACAGACACAATAGCTTTAGGCAAAGCTAACTGAATTGACTAGTTGCCCTGGTCAAAGGTATAGTGGATTGGTAACAATCACATCTACTTCCAGTAGACAATATAAGTTGATATGTTACTATTACTGATTTTAACTTTTTTTAAAAAAAAAGAAAATGTAAGTTGAGTCATTATGAAATAGTCACTGAAAGGCCTATGCTGCTAATAATAGAACCTCATGTATCTTCCTCTCCTAAACTCTGATATGAATAAATGTTGCAAGTGTTTAATGCATTATATGAAAAGGTATTTCCACCAGCTAAAGGAAGCTTTTCTTTTTGATTTTTATTTTTTGTAGACAGTCTTGATCCATCACCCAAGCTGCAGAGCAGTGGCATGATCTCGGCTCTCTGCAACCTCCACCTCCTGGTTCAAGCCATTCTTGTGCCTCAGCCTCTCAAGTGGCTGGAATTACAGGCATGTGCCACCATGCCCAGCTTAATTTTTGTACTGCTAGTAGAGTTGGGGTTTTACCATGTTGGTCAGGCTGGTCTTGACCTCCTGGCTTCCAGGCCTTGACCTCAAGTGATCCGCCCACCTTGGCCTCCCAAACCACTGGGATTACAGGCGTGAGCTACTGCGCTGGCTACAAAAGAAGTTTTTCATGATCCTCCCACTGAGGACAATCAAATCCTTCATAATCTAGAACCTGGAGGTTGGTTCTTCTGGAAACGAAATCAGGAAAAAGACTGTCCTTGTTATCCACAATGAAGCAAAACTTTGAGGACTTGAACACTGGGTCAACTGATATTACAACGCAGAAGGGCCCCTCCAGACCCTTGGAATTGTCCACCCATTGGCAACTTTAAGGTAAAGCTAACCAGGAAAGGTTTTCCCCAGAAGCAGACAGCACCCTAGACATGGACAGCATGCCCAAGAACATGGACAACGACTTCTCTGCCATCATGAGACTCTTACCTCTCAATGTTTTCCTTGTCTATGCCTCCACGAACAACAGAAAAAGGGTCTTGTGGTACACCCATGGGGCACACTTTTATTTGTGGAAAGTTTTACACCCAACCTTATCCATAGGCAGAATTATGTCTTAATGGATGAAAGATGAAAGTCGAATGTGGGCTAGGAATTTTAATGGTTCTGTCAGAAACAGAATACTGGTTCACTCCTCTTAACCTACATCAGAGATTACAAAGAACATTGCTAGGAAGCCCTTATCATTCTGGATGGTCATCATTGTTGGGTCACTTTTTCCATAGTTTGGAGTAAATGATGCAGTCCTACACCATTTACTCCATTATGAGGAAAAAAAAAAACTAGAAATTTGTCCCTCATGGGCTGGGCACAGTGGCTCATGCCTGTAATCCCAGCATTTTGGGAGGCTGAGGTGGGTGAATCACTTGAGGTCAGGAGTTCAAGACCAGCCCAGTCAACATGGGGAAACTGTCTCTAGAAAAAATACAAAAATTAGCCAGACATGGTGGCATGTACCTGTAGTCCCAGCTACTCGGGAGGCTGAGGCAGAAGAATTGCCTCAACTGGAAGGTGGAGGTTTCAGTGAGTGGAGATAGTGTCACTACTGTACTCCAGCCTGGGCGACAGAGTATGACCCTGTCTCAGAAAAAAAGAGAAATTTGTTCCTCATGATATGCTCTATAGCAGATTCTACTGCAAAGACTATGGTTACCAAACAGTAACCTTCTTTAAATTCTCTTGTTTAAAGGTCTACTGGATAATGGAATGGCTCAAGATTGCCTAATGGCTAATCAGGCAAGTATCTGTGCAGTTGCTGGAGCTTTAATTTTTTTTTCTTTGAGAGAGGGTTTCACTCTGTCACCCAGATGGGAGTGCAGCTGTTCAATCATGGCTCATTTAGCCTCAACCTCCTGGGCTCAAGTGATCCTCCCACCTCAGCCTCCGGAGTAGCTGGGACTACCAGCACATACCACTAGCCCCAGCTAATTTTTGTATTTTCTTTTTTTTTTTGAGACGGAGTTTCGGCCGAGGCCGATCCACCTGCCTCGGCCTCCCAAAGTGCTGGGATTACAGGTATGAGCCACCACGCCCGGCCCAATTTTTGTATTTTCTCTAGAGACACGGTCTTACTATGTTGCCGAGGCTGGTCTTGAACTCCTGGCCTCAGGTGATCCTCCTGCTTTGGCCTCCCAAAATCCTGGGATTACGGGTGTGGGCCACCATAGCAGGCCTTGCTGACACTTCTTGTTGCACGTGGATGAACATATTGGATATTACAGAGATTCAGCTGCAGGGGATTAATGAACTGGCTGCTTGGTTGAAACGAGTAGACTGTTTATCTTGCTCATTCTTTGATCTATTTGATTTAGCTGGTTTGGTTCATACGAACTCTGGCCAAGGAGCACACTCCAAACTATTGGTATTATCCTCCTAACAGTCTAGTAGTCTTCCTGGTGCACTATATTCTCTCAAAAGTTATAAATGTTTGCATGCAGCCATCTATATAAAGTCAACTGATCTCTCTTCAACAGGAATGATCAACACTCAAAGACAGGGGTGATCATGATGACACTGAAACCTATGAATAGAGTGCTGGGACTGGAAACTCAAAAGGATGGTAACTGAGTAGCACTAAAGTCCTAAGTGTTGGTAAAACTCACACCTAAGTGAGAACGTTGACCAGAAAGATGAAGCTGTTAAACAAAATTATGAGAACCCACTATTTTGGACTAAACTTATTCACTAGGTGTCAACAGATTAGACCAGATCAAACCTAAATGGAGTCACTCATGCTAAATGCGACATAATCAAACTGAAACTTTAAGGAAGCAGAAGATCCCAAAACGGCCCAGGTTTTTTATTCCTTTCCTGAAAACATGAGATTCCAGCATAAGGAGGTTGCCTCTGCTCTAATCCCTACAGAAAATTAACCTAAAGTCCTTGTTCTCCACCTTGCAAAACCCAGTTTGTTACTTCCCAGTGGGAAGACCAAACAAGTACATTTATGATAGTGACACAGTCACATCCATTCTAAAGTTTTGTCAACCTCTCAAATTCACAAACAATACAAAATTCAGGTCAGGCGCGGTGGCTCATGTCTGTAACCCCAACACTTTAGGAGGCTGAGACAGGCAAATCACTGGAGGTCAGAAGTTCAAGACCAGCTTGGCCAACATGGTGAAACCCCACCTCTACTAAAAATACAGAAAATAGCCAGGTTTGGTAGTATATGCCTGTAATCGCCATATACTTGGGAGGCTGAGGCAGGAGAATCACTTGAACTGGGGTAGGGGTAGGGGCAAGAGTTGCAGTGACCTAAGATTTCGTGACTGCACGCCAGCCTAGGCAACAGAGCCAAACTCCATCTTAAAAACAAACAAAAAAAAAATCTGAAGGTTGATTAAAGTGGGGAATCATTAAGTTTAGCCTAAAGCCGCCTTCTTACATATTTTAAGTTTGGGCCTAGAGATTTCTTAGTACACAGGGAACTATAACCTGACTAGAAGAGGAAACAAACTGCAACTTACTCATGTAACAAGTAGCTGAGTCTCGGCCAATCACAGCAGCCACACTTCAACCACTGGCAGAAGGCCAACTGCTTAAACAGTGTTCAGATAAAGACAAGGCCCAGCTGTAACCAATCCAGCCATTTCTGTACCTCACTTCCATTTTCTGGAAGTGAGAGTATGTCACTCTCCTTGTTCTGTCTATAAATCCTCTCCAACCATACAGCAGCACCAGAGTAGTTCTCAACCTATTCTGGTTCCAGAGGCTGCCTGATTCGCAAATCATTCTTTGCACAGTTAAATTCTGTTAAATTTGTCTGAAGATTTTCTTTTAAGAAATCTTATTGATTCTATTTCTCTGGAGAATACCACCTAATACACTAAGTATAACAGTAGGTATCTTATCCAGAATTTTTCCCCATGTAAAAAGCTTGGTTTAGGTTTGGTTTTGTTTAAAGCAGTGTTTTCTAATGTCTGTTCTTTGTTTCAGGATCTCATCCAGGATTTCGTCACCATATCTCCTTAGCCTCCTTGTTCTGATGATCTTGACAGTTTTAAGGAAGCCTTGCCAAGTATTTTGTAGAAGGTCCCTCAATTTGGGTTTGTGTGACGTTTTCCTCTTACAGGCTTTTTGGAGGAAGACCACATAGGCAAAGTGCCATTCTCAACACATCATATCAAGGGCATACATGCTACAAGTATGACCTCACTGATAACATTCACTCTGATCACTTGGCCAAGGTTTCTTCACTGTAAAATGATTCTCCCTCCACCCTTCCATAGGCTACTCTTTGGAAGCAATTCACCAAGCTCAGCACATTCAAGAAAGAAATTAAGCTCCACCTCCTGGAGAGGGAAATTATCTACACAAATTATTTGTGATTCTTCTCTACAGGAGATTTGTCTCTTCTTCCTATTTATTTATTTAACATAATTTATTTCTGTCCACAAGACAGTTCTCTTTCTACCATGGCTTCACCTTTCCCCCAGGGAGCAACCCCCACATACCCAATGAAACTTTTGGTTTATCTTTGATTTTTCTCCTGTATGTCCCATACTTTAATCCTTTAAGAGCTCTCCATTGTCATCTTTCTTTAGTGTTGTTTACATTTAGTCTATCTCTTTTCCTTCCGTCATAATTTTAATCCAGACCACCACCTTCATTCTCTAAATGAGTAAATAGCCTCTGAGCAGGTCTCTTTGTTTCCCCCTCCATGCCTATTCTGTTGTAATCTACCTTTCATATCCTACAGTCATAATATTAGGTTATTATTCTCATACTTTCAAAAGTGTAATTTTAGTAGCATTACAGACACAAAACTATTCCCAACCCTAGAACTCAGAAAGGAAAAAAGTGCGTAATAGATATCTGATGGGAGGTAGAAGATACAACAAATTTTTTCCCACCACAAATTATTCTCCATACTAGGAAAATAATAATACCCTGCAGAAAACCTTAAATAAACAACCGAAATATTTAAACATCAATTATTTTAAACCTGACACATATTGCTAAGATGTGAACAAAAAGTACATATAGTCATGGAAAGAATACATGTATCGGAGGAGAAAATGTTTAAGATGCTGCAAAACTACAGGAAGCTAAGAAAAAGAAAATTGTCTTTACCCAGAAAAAGAATCTAAGGAAACCTTTAAAGCCACTTCATCTCCTTAAATCTGGTGTTTTTGAATTTTCTACAGGAGAAAATCTTGAATAAAATTACATAAGTGTGTGTGTGTGTGTGTGTGTTGTGTGGGGTGTGTGTGGGGGCAGGAAGAGAGAGAGAGGAGTTAGCTGTTTCTTTTGTTTTGCTGGTGGGAAGAACAGCGTTAAGTTCAATTACCAATGTTATAACACTTCCCTTAGCTCTAGCCTGGCTCACAGTAGTTTCACTGAAATTTGCAATGCCAGCTCTTTAAAATTTGAAATGAAAAATGGACAGGTATCACTTTTTTTCTAATGACAGAAGCAAATAAAAAGCACTGGGGTTTCCTAGGACACAGAACTGTTCTTCATTTGGGTCACGTCAGAAGTAAAACTCCCAAAGATAAAAATCACTGCTTCCTGTGCTGAAACTTTACTATATATGGTACACTTTCATTGGCTGCTTCTCCAGCCTCCTGGCTTTCTTTTGGGAATCCACCCCACTCTGTCAATCTCAGTCTGAGAGCTCCAGGTAGGGTCTCATTCCTGACAGAGATAGTGCAAATGAGTCCAAATAATCCAAGACTATGCACATTAACATTCTTAACCAGTTCAGGGACTCAGACAATGACAAACAATACCATATTTGCAATAATGCTGGGGGAAGAGGAATAAAATCTACTTTGGCCACCTTGCCACAATGTGGAGACTGTGAAGGAAGCCAGCCCAGAAGCAGATGGTAAAAAAGAAACCAATCCTGCTAAGACGCCAAGTACCAATACCTAACTAAGCCTGAAGCCTGCACTAAACCTTGTCTTTACAGTTATATGAGGCAAATTCTCTTTTTAGCTGAAGCTAGTTTGAAAGGACTTCATGTTACTACAAAAGAGTCAACTCCTAACTGACACAGTGAGGAACATGAACTTTTTACGTAACTCTTACTCTGATAAAGCAGAAGTATCATAGTCATTTTACTGCCTTTTTTTTTTTTTTTTTTTTTTTTCCCCCTGAGACAAGTCTCGCTCTGTCACCCAGTCTGGAGAGAGGTGATGCCATCTCAGCTCATTGCAATCTCCGACTCCTGGGTTTAAGTGATTCTTGCCCCAGCTTCCTGAGTAGCTGGGATTACAGGCACACACCACCATGCCTGGCTAATTTTTATGATTTTAGTAGAGATGAGGGTTTCACCATATTGGCCAGGCTGGTCTAGAACTCCTGACCTCACGTGATCTGCCCACCTCGGCCTCCCAAAGGGCTGGGATTACAGGAATAAGCCACTGCGCCCAGCCTGTACATATATTTTCTATTTGAAAAGTGCTTAAAAAATAGTATCCTAAATCAGGTGCACATGCAAAGTTAACAGGGAAGCTTAAAAATAAATGTAGTTATCCACTTCTTGAAATGGTTATTTGGAATAACCCTCTAACTATAAACAACTAAAAATGCTGGAAGATAAAACTCTTCTTAAAAGCAACAAAGAGCCAAAAATACTGTAAACTACTCTTAAGCCAGAGCTGAAGGAAAAGGGGGTACATACCCAGGAAAACAGGAGAGCTCAAAAGCTCACTTTTGCCTTCAAGGTACTTGCCAAAAAGGGGGGAACCCTCCTTTTTGAAGGGCCGTGTGAGCAGAAACCAAGCCTGAGACCTGCCCACGGTAGGAAATCTACTAAGATAGTCCTCACTTTAAGCTGGCATCTCAAAAGGCTACACTCTTGAGGCAAGGGTGAACCAGAGTAAACCAGCCTTTCCACAGATCCGAGCACAGATTTGTACTGTGTGGGTGTTTCAGAAAACCTCAAACTGTGAGAATGATGTAAGATGGTCTTAGAAGGGAGTGGTCAGAATTCCCTAGCAGAAGCAAATAAAAATCCTTTCTGAAACAAGAAACCATAAATAAGAATCAGCAGAAAGGCAAAAAAATCTTAATAGACATTTAAACACAGTACACCTGAGTATTTATTCTATATTTCCCTGTGTTTGAAGGTATATATACCTGAACTGAAGACTGTCCAGCTGCTTATCGACTGCCATTCACAAACTTGGAACCTATCTACCTCATAAATACTGCTTCAAGATTTCACATACATCCCTAACAGAGTCTAGCTTATTATTTCTGGTTCTTCTGTTTGCACTTGCATCATCAAAATCAAACAGTGCCAGGCCCAGTAGCTCACAGCTGTAATCCCAGCACTTTGGGAAGCCGAGGTGGGAGGATCACCTGACGTTAGAAGTTCAAGACCAGCCTGGCCAACATGGCAAAACCCCGTCTCTACTAAAAATACAAAAAAATTAGCCGGACATGGTGGGGCACACCTGTAATCACAGCTACTTGGGAAGCTGAGGGAGGAGAATTGCTTGAACCTGGGGGGTGGAGGTTGCAGTGAGCCAAGATCATGCCACTGTACTCTAGCCTGGGCAACAGAGTGAGATTCCATCTCAAAAAAAAAAAAAAAAAAAAGCAGTGGATTTGGCAGGGCACAGTGGCTCAAGCCTGTAATATCAGCACTTTGGGAGGCTGAGGCCAGCAGATCACTTGAGCCCAGGAGTTTGAGACCAGTCTGGGCAACACAGCAGACCCTGCCTCAAAAAAACAAAAACAAAAAAACTGCAATAGTTTTGAAACTTTTGTTGGCTCTGAGATGTGCCTGGCCAACAAGGTGAAACCCCGTCTCTACTAAAAATACAAAAATTAGCTGGGCATAGTGGTGGGCACCTGTAGTCTCAGCTACTTGGGAGGCTGAGGCAGGAGAATCTCTTGAACCCTAGAGGTGGAAACTGCAGTGAGCCGAGACTGTACCACTGCACTCCAGTCTGGGTGCCGAGTGAAACTCTCTCTCAAAAAAAAAAAAAAGGAAATTTTTGATGGCTCATAATTTTATTGAAAACAGAACTGCTTTCTGCTCCATAATTACAAAATATTTTCATTTTTGTATTAATAAAAATCAATCAAAATAATAAATCCAAGGAATATTTTCACTTCTGTATCACCTATTTCCTTCTAGTTGCCTTTGTACACACACCTGACTTAAGCATTTGTCTAGCTGTCTAATAAACTTTGGTGCAAAAACATCCTAAAACCACCTGCTATTTGTCTCTCTACTGGTACCAGCAAACTACCAGCTATTTGTCTCTTTACATTTATCTTTTAATTCACATAATTGTGAAGCATTTCCTTGCCTCAGAAAATCTTAAAAGAAGCCACAGTAATAAACTGCTCAATAGCAAAAATGAAAGCAAAAAAAAATGGAAAAACAACTTCCAACCTAAAATTTTATACTGTGATAGATTTTTTTCAAGGCCACAAATCCTGCCTGCCCCTCTTTCTGAGAGCACAGCCCTTTGAATGTGACATTCCTGCTCACGCCATCAAGAGATGGAGTCAGGCCGGGCACAATGGCTCACATCTGTAATCCCAACACTTTGGGAGGCCAAGGCAGGAGCATGACTTGAGATCAGGAGTTCAAGACCAGTTTGGTCAACATAGTGGGACCCTGTCTTTATAGAAAATCAGCCAGATGTGGTGGAACACACCTACAGACACAAGTACTTGGGAGGCTGAAGTGGGAGGATGGCTTGAGCCCAGGAGTTTGAGGCTGCAGTGAGCTACGATCACACCACTGCACTCCAGCTTGGGTGACAGTGTAAGACCCTGTCCTCCTACCACCCTTCAGACCCCCCAAAAAGAGATGGGATTATAATTCCTTCACTCTTTGTGGGGTAGAGTTTTTTGTGGGAATTCACTCAGAGTGGTGGCAAAAATATTTAGGGAAAAATATTACAGAAAGTTATAAAATATAGTATCAAACTCTTTTGGAAGGCCTAACAGTTTTTTCTATAGTTCTTGGTTGAAGGCAGGCGGCATCTCTTTGCAGGAGCCAGAGAGGTGCAAATAACAAAGGAATGTGAGTAGTTTACCTAGCTAGCTTCTTTAACTCACGTGGTCTTTAAACTTTGGGCTGGAAGGCCCTCTTGAGGGGAGGTCAATCGGGGGATTACCCTCTAATGGTGTTTGCTTTGGGCATCAGAACCTGTCCTTTAATCTTTCTCTACAAGTGTGTTGACTTACAGCCTCTGTTATTAAATCTATACTGAATAAATGGGGAGAGGGTGATCTAGTCAGTATTGTGCAGCTACAATCTCTCTCTGTGAGTGGCTCATGGCCCCTTGGCCCATTTGTTCACTGTATTCTGTGTGTGAGAGAATTTATTCATCCATCCTTCAGCTGGGGTCTGTGGGATGGACCCCAGCCCAGCATTTTTGTTGTTGTTGTTTAACCATACCTCACTTGGAACCTTTACCCTTTTGAATCTGGGCTTGGCCACCTTACTTGCTTTGGTCAATGAAACATAAGCAAATCTAACAGCAGAGGACTGCAAAGTGCTTGTGCACTGGAGCTTGTCCTTTCCATATTGATTACTGAACCCAGCCATGTGAAGGAGTGAGACAGCAAGCTAGATGGTGAGACACAGAGCCCAGTTGCTTTTTTCACCCCAGCAAACTACCAGACATGTAAGTGAGGCCATCTGGGTCTGCCCAGCGCACAGCTAACCTGCCAAGTGACTACAGATACATGAATGAGCCCAGCTATAACCACGCAGACCAGAGAGACAAGGGATCCCATTCAGTCCTACCCAAAAATTTGACCCACAGATTCAGGGGCAAATAAGCGGTTGTTGTTCTTGAGTCATTAAGTTTGGGACCGGGTACAGTGGCTCACGCCAGTAATCCCAGTGTTTTGGACAGCTGAGGTGGGAACATCACTTGAGTCCAGGAGTTAGACACCAGACTGGGCAACATTCTGAGACCCTGTCTTTACAAATAATAATAATAAAATTGGCCAGGCGCAGTGGTGCGCACCTGTGGTCGCAGCTATTTGGAAGGCTGAGGTGGGATAGCCTAAGCCCAGAAGGTCGAGGTGTGACTGCACCACTGCACTGCAGCCTTGGTGACAGAGAGATCCTATCTCAAAAAATATAGTAATAATTTAAAAAATACTAAAAAGATCAGAAAACAAAGTGAAAGTAAATAAAAATAAAAAAGAAGTTTGGGGTGGTGTGTTCCCAGCCTGTGATACTGTGAGATAGATATTTGGTCTTTGTGCCTGTTTCCTGACACACAGATCTAACTAAAAGCCTTGGAGTCTCTGGAGAGAGAACAGTGTCTTCTGTATGCTAATGAATGAATGATGTCTGGGGGCCCTTAAGGAGCTAATTCAGGATGGGTCTGGTTACTGGAAAAACCAAGGCATGATTGGAGGGTTGGGACTTTCAGGCCCATTCCCACCCTCCAGGGAGGGATAAGGGGCTGAAGGTTAAGTTGATCGCTAAAGGCCAGTGATGTAATCAATCATGCCTAAGTAATGAAGACTCCATACAAACCCCAAAAGACTGGGTTCTGAGGGCTTCGAGATAATGGACACAGGTTCCTAGAGAGTGGTCTGCCCAGAGAGGACATGGAAGCTCCTTGCCCCTTCTCCCATACCTCACCCTATACACCTCTTCTATCTGGCTGTTCATCTGTGTCCTTCATAATATTCCTTAAAATAAATGGGTACGGCCGGGAGCGGTGGCTCAAGCCTGTAATCCCAGCACTTTGGGAGGCCGAGGCGGGTGGATCACGAGGTCAACAGATCAAGACCATCCTGGTCAACATAGTGAAACCCCATCTCTACTAAAGATACAAAAAATTAGCTGGGCATGGTGGCGCGTGCCTGTAATCCCAGCTACTTAGGAGGCTGAGGCAGGAGAATTGCCTGAACCCAGGAGGCGGAGGTTGCGGTGAGCCGAGATTGCGCCATTGCACTCCAGCCTGGGTAACAAGAGCGAAACTCCGTCTCAAAAAAAAAATAAATAAATAAAAAATAAATGGGTATGTGTAAATAATAGTGTTTCCTTGAGTTCTGTGACCTGCTCCAGCAAATTCAATGAACCCAAGGACAGTGGGGAAGGGAGGGGGGATGGTGGACGTGGGAAGCCCAACTTACAGCAAGTTGGACGAAAGCACTGGTCAAACCTGTGTTTGGAACTGGTATCTAAAGTGAGGGGCTGTCTTATGGGACTGAGCTCTCAACCTGTTTGGATCTGATGCTATTTCCACGTATATACAGTGTCAAGGATTGAATGAATTAGAGGACACCCACCTGGTATACACTGCAGAATTATCTGTAGAAGGTTGTTGTGGGGAAGAAATCCGTACCTCTGGTGGCAGAATTGTTAAGTTACTATTGAGAGTAGATAGTAAGAAAAACTCTTTGGTTTTTCACATATCCTCAGACCCAGAAATAGATAATTGACACATAAGCCCAGCAAAAATATCTTTTAAGAATAGGGTAGAATAAAGACATTTCCAGACAAAAAACCCAGACAGTTAACCCTCAGAGGATCTTCACTAAAAGAATTCTGAAGAATGTGTTGAAGGCAGATGAGATACAAGAAGGTACAGGGAACAAAGAAAGTGCTAAATATCTGGGTAAATCTACTTTTTAAAAAACGTTGCTTTTTAAGTACAATAATAATTGTATCTAAAATGATTCTGAAAATTCAATGCTGGCATCCACTCTCAGACATTCTGATTTAATTTGCCTGAAACATCTGGGTAATGCTATATTAAAAATCATCCTAGAAATAACTAGGATTAAGAACCAGTGACTTAAATTGAAAAACTTATGCCTATATATCTAAAGTTGGCATTAATCCTCCTCCTCCTCCTCCTCCTTTTATCTTGCCCCCATCCTTTCTTTTGAGATGGAGTCTTGCTCTATTGTCCAGGATGGAGTGCAGTGGCACAATCTCAGCTCACTCCAACCTCTGCCTCCCAGGTTCAAGCAATTCTCCCACCTCAGCCTCCCGAGCAGCTGGGACTACAGGCATCCACCAGCACAACCAGCTAATTTTTGTATTTTTAGTAGAGACAAGGTTTCACCATATTGGCCAGGCTGTTCTCAAACTCCTGACCTCATGATCTGCCCGCCTCAGCCTCCCAAAGTGCTGGGATTACAGGCATGAGCCACCAGGCTCATCCCTTTTATTTTATTTTTTTAAATAGAGACAGGGTCTCACCCTGTTGCCCAGGCTGGGTACAGTGGCACCATCAAACTCACTGTAGACTTGACCTCCTGGGCTCAAGCAATCCTCCTATCTCAGCTTCCTGAGTAGTTGGAACTCCAGTCATGCAGTACCACACCTAGCTAAGTAGCCCTCCTGGGTTCAAGTGATCCTCCCACCCTGGCATCCCAAATGCTGGGATTACAGCCACCTGGCCCAGCCTATCTTAACTCTGTTTTTCCCTATCTTACCTCTGTTTTTTTTTTTTTTTTTTTTTTAAATGGGGTCTAGCTCTGTCACCCAGACTGGAGTGCAGTGACGCAATCTCAGCTCACTGCAACCTCTGCCTCCCAAGCTAAAACAATTCTCCCACCTCCCAAGTAGTTGGGATTACAAGGACACTCCCCAACACCCTGCTAATTTTTTGTACAGACAGGATTTCTCCATGTTGCCTAGGCTGTCTCGCCTCTTTTTAAGCTACAGACTTGTGATTCTCCATGGAAATAAGCAAAGTACACATGCGCGCGCGCGCGCGCACACACACACACACACACATTCTCTCTCTCCCTCTCTCTCTCTCTCTCTCTCTCATTGTGCAGCTCAGCCTGAGCGATACTAAAGGTCTAAATAACACTAAGCTTCTCAGCCTTGGTGAACAAGTGGAAAAACAATCACTATGTAATTTCTAATTCTTTCCCATCAACAGGATATGACTATTTAAATTCAGAGGGTGTTCACAGTTGCAAGCATCCAAGAAAATCTCAGCTAAAGTTAACGCTAAACAGGTTTTCTGGTTAATGTTCTTCTATAGTATATTCAGCAAAATACTATCTAATATAAAAGACCAGGCTGCAGGCCATCTGTTAACAGTAACAGATCAGGATAATGCACTACTCAAAACACTATGTTAACTGTTCATTTTCCTAAACTGTTCCATTGACTAGCTAGGGAAGATGGTGCTTATCATCTAACTCAAAATGCAAATATCAGAATTAACCCCCAAAGCAAGCCTCTGAATGATTAAAAATTTCCAAAATAATAAATTTTGGCCACAAAATCAAAATAAAAAACAAAAGGTAGAATCTAGGTCAGTGCAGTGGCTCATACCTGCAATGCCAGCATTTTGAGAGGCCGAGGAGGGAGGATCATTTGAGGCCAGGAGTTTTGAGATCAGCCTGGCCAACATGGTGAAATGCCATTTCTACTAAATATACAAAAAATTAGCTGGGTGTGGTGGTGTACACCTGTAGTCCCAGTTGCTTGAAAGGTTGAGGACACAAGAATCTCTTGAATCCATGAGGTGGAGGTTGCAGTGAGCTGACATTGTGCCACTACACTCCAGTCTGGGTGACAGGGCAAGACTGTCTCAAAAAAAAAAAAAAAAAAGGAGGAATCCATATAAAGAACAAGAAAACACTGCACCTAACAGGTAATACAAATGAGTAGACAGTCTGAATCATACATTCATTTCAAGATGCACCATTATTTGATGTACACTAGGGGAGAAATATTCTACAATCATAAGATGTCATAAATTTAAGATGCATTCTGATTTCAAAGATGTTAAGATGAAAAATTAAAAACATGTTTTAGAATCGATAAAATATTATAAATAACAAAATATTATGACTAGGTAACCAGGGGACTTTTGCTGGAAGCTAACGACCAATATTAGAACTGAACGAAACCAACCATACCACCAACTATAATATCAAAATACAGCCCCAAAGATATCTGTATGTTTATGCTGTAGTTACAGATATCAATGAGAAAATATTTCATATTCAAATTCATCACCAACAAAAAAGCAGTATCATGAAACCATATACAACCAACAGTTAGCACACAAGAACAGTGTGCTCTGATGCTTGTGCACGCACTCGTTCACACGCTCGAGCTCTTTCTCTGCAACATGGCAAAACCTTGTCTCTATTAAAAATACAAAAATTAGCCAGGCATGGTAGCAATTGCCTGTAATCCCAGCTACTTGGGAGGCTGAGGCAGAATTGCTTGAACCCGGGAGGCAGAGGCTGCAGTGAGACGAGGTTGCATCACTGCACTACAGACTGGGTGACAGAGAGACTCCTTCTCAAAAAAAAAAAAAAAAAAAAAAAATCAAACTAATTTAAGTCAGTGGGGTCATACATACACATTTGGCCCTAGTTAATGAACACACTAACTATAAAGACTGACAAATTCAGTGAATTTCTATAAAAATGCAAGACATGTAAAGAGAATACAGCAAAACACTTTTCTAACTTAAAATGACAACACGAGTTAGATGGAACATAGAGCATTTTAAATGAGCTGCATGTACTTGTGATACTATATATTATAGTCTAAGACAGGTGTCAGCAAATTTTTTCAGTAAAGAGACATACCGTAATTATTTTAGGCTTTGTAGGACACATACAATCTCTTGTGGTTTCTATGGCATCACCTTCTTTTAATAACCTTTAAAAATTATAAAACCATTCTTAACTCCAGAGCCATACAAAAACAGGTTGTGAGACTGGATCTGTGCCCTGGACTATAGTTTGCAACCTCTGGTCTGAGATATAAATGGGGCATAAATGAGCACTTCATAAAATAAGGTTGCTGGAGAAATAAGAGAACAAATCTATTTTTTTTTAAGGTACAAGAATTGCTTTAAAAAATAATGAAGCTCGCTGAAGAAAAAAAATTTGTTTTCATTTTATATATAATCTGAGTATACTTTCTTTACTCATGAATAGATACTGAATTGAGTAGCTTTATTTTTACCTTCTGGAGGAAACCATGTATCCTGCATATAAATTTTAACAACTCCTTCTTTTTTTTTTTTTAAAGGGACAGGGTGTCACTTTGTCAGTCTTCCAGGCTGAAGTGCAGTGGCAGCAACATACCTCACTGCAGCCTCAACTTCCTGGCTCAAACAATCTTCCTGCCTCAACCTACCAAGCATCTAGGACCACAGGTGTGTGTCAACATGCCTGGCTAATTGTTCTTAATTTTTCTGTAGAGACAGGAGTCTCTCTCCATGTTGCCCAGGCTGATCTCAAACTCCTGGACCAAGAGATCCTCCCACGTTGGCCTCTCAGAATGCTGCAATTACAGGTGTGAGCCACCTATGATTACTGGTGTAAGCTCATTTCTTATTTTAAAAAATAGACATTGAGGGGTGAGTGCGGTGGCTCCTGCCTGTAATACCAGCACACTGGGAAGCTGAAGCGGACAGATCACCTGAGATTAGGAGTTTGAGATCAGTCTTACCAATATATTGAAACCCCATCCCTACAAAAATAATTAAAAAAAAAAATTAGTCAAGCATGGTAGCATGCATCTACAATCCCAGTTACTTAGGAGGCTGAGGTAGAAGAATGGCTTGAACCCGGGAGGCAAAAGTTGTGGTGAGCAGAGATGGCACCATTGCACTCCAGCCTGGGCGACACAGTGAGACTATGTCTCAAAGGAAAAAAAAGACAGTAACTTTAACCTGTAACAAGAATCCCAGTGGGCTGGGCCTGGTAGCTCACACCTGTAATCCCAGCACTTTGGGAGGCCAACGGGGGTAGATCACCTGAGGTTACGAGTTCAAGATCAGGCTGATCAACATGGTGAAACCCTGTCTCTACTAAAAATACAGTAAGTAGTCAGGCGTGGTGGCAGGCCCCAGTAATTCCAGCTACTTGGGAGGCTGAGGCAGGAGAATCGCTTGAACCAGGGAGGCGGAAGTTGCAGTGAGCAGCAATGGCACCACTGCACTCCAGCCTGGTAAACAAGAGTGAAACTCTATCTCAAAAAAAAAAAAAAAATCCCAAATATAACAATAAAAAATTGTAAAACAGAACAGGGGAAGTATTCTAACTCCACACAAAAACATTATTTTTCTTTTTATTTTTTGCAGACATCATCTCATCTGTCACCCAGGATGGAGGGTAATGAATGGCACCATCACAGTTCACTGCAAGCTTGACCTCTGGGCTCAAGCAATCCTCCTGTTTCAGTCTCCTGAGTAACTGGGACCACAGGCATCACCAGCCACCATGCCGGGCTAATTTTCTTTTTATTATTATTATTTTTCTTAATATATTTTTTTCGAGACGAAGTTTCGCTCGTTACCCAGGCTGGAGTGCAATGGCACGATCTCGGCTCACCACAACCTCCGCCTCCCGGGTTCAGGCAATTCTCCTGCCTCAGCCTCCTGAGTAGCTGGGATTACAGGCACGCGCCACCATGCCCAGCTAATTTTTTGTATTTTTAGTAGAGACGGGGTTTCACCATGTTGACCAGGATGGTCTCGATCTGTTGACCTCGTGATCCACCCACCTCGGCCTCCCAAAGTGCTGGGATTACAGGCTTGAGCCACCGCGCCCAGCCTCTTTTTATTATTTTTATATTTTATTTCTTTTTATTTTATGTAAAGATGAAGCTTCAGAATGTTGCTCGGGCTGGTCTCAAACTCCTGAGCTCAAGCAATCCTCTGCCTTGGCTCACCAAAGTGCTGGGACTGAAAGTGTGCAGTGGCTCATGCCTATAATGACAGCACTCTGGGAGGCCAACGTAGGAGGACTGCTTGAGGCCAGAAGTTCAAGACCAGCCTGGTCAATAGAGCAAAACTTTGTCTCTCAAAAAAAAAAAACTAAACAAACACATTCTAAGAGCAATCATTTGAATTTGCTCCTTGTTCTCTGTTAAAACTAAAAGAATAGGCTGGGCATGGTGGCTCACGCCTGTAATCCCAGTACTTTGGGAGGCCGAGATGGGTGGATCACAAGGTCAAGAGATCGAGACCATCCTGGCCAACATGGTGAAACCCTGTCTCTACTAAAAATACAAAAATTAGCTGGGCGTGGTGGCGCACGCCTGTAGTCCCAGCTACTCAGGAGGCTGAGGCAGAAGAATTGTCTGAACCCAGGAGACGGAGGTTGCGGTGAGCCGAGATCGCGCCATTGCACTCCAGCCTGGGTAACAAGAGCAAAACTCCGTCTCAAAAGAAAAAAAAAAAACTAAAAGAATAAGTAAGATACAATTTTGGTTGTTTGAGGTATTTTTTTGTTTTTGTTTAACTAAGTTATAATACATTTGATCTCTTTCTGAAAAACTTTATTATGAGTATGTGATGACTCATGACTGATGAATAGGACGGAGACAAGATGGAAATGGACTAAAATTGATCTCATTGAAGTAGATAAAAGCTTTCTGTAGAACTCAGCCAACTAATGTCATCTTCTGCAGCTACTGCCTTGTCCAAATACACTTCGTGGCACCACACAGTTCATTTCATCCTCTAGCTTTGTAGGATGTCTTACGTCATGAAGTTTAATTTCAGAGTAAATACTGTGAAATGCGTTTTATGAGAACTAAATGCTGCTTGTAAGAAGTCAACAGATAATGTCTAATACTTCAAAAACCAAGAGGAAAGCTCACACATCATTTTTAAAAATTAGGTAAATAAGAATAAAGAGCTAAAAGAGTTGAAATTGGAGAGAAAGATTGACTGCAGTGTTTTATTATAAACCTCATAGCGCTCTGACTTAAAACTATGAAGATGTATCACTTGGTTTAAAGAGAAAGGAAGAGATCAAATCCACATGCCTGCCAGAACACATGCTCCCTCAGAGTACAGGAGTATGTTCTGAAGAGCTAATGCACAAAAAAAGCTGTCTGATGTAGATATATTGGTTCTGTGTTTTTTTAAAATCCTGGCCATACAATTTACATGGAATATAATGAGTCATTCTGTTAAAACAAAATTTAAAAAGAGGTTTATGAAACAATATTTTTCTCCAAAATGACATGGTCTCACAAAGCATTTAAGTCATCTTTAACTAGATTAAAGTACGTAAATGTGTCCTGAGAGTTCTACATTTATGTCTGTGTTTATTAAGAGCCAGCTCTTATTGATCCACATGAATGGGTTTGGAATCCTGAACAACAGCATTCAGGTTTGCCCTAGGAATGCTGAATTGCAATAACATGCACAATTTGAGAAGTTAAATTTGTAAGTTGCTTTTAAAACTCAACACAGGAGTTCAAGGCTTCAGTAAGCTATGACTGTGTCACTGTACTCCAGCCCAAGAGACAGAGCAAGACCCTGTTTCTTAAAAATACAAACAAACAAAGAAACAAAACAGCCTGGGTAACATAACATGGTGAGAACTCATCTCTATTAAAAACACAAAAATAAGACAGGTGTGGTGGCGTGTGCCTATAGTCCTAGCTCCTGGGGTGGTGGGGGCTGAGGCAGGAGGATTACCTGAGACTTGGGAGGTCAAGACTGCAGTGAGATGTGACTGCACCAGTGCACTCCAGCCTGGGTGACAAAATGAGACCGTTGTCTCAAAACAAACCAAAAACGATGTCAAGAGATATTCATATAAAGACCTTAGCATGACTTTTCCAAAAGAGCTGAATGTCATGTTGTACCATTTTTTAAAACACAGGTCTAAATCCCAAAGGCTATTTATCAAGTATAAAAGATGCTAAATCAAAAACAAATTGTAGGCCTGGTGCAGTGGCTCACACCTGTAATTCCAGCACAATGGGAGGCTGAGGTGGGAGGACTGCTTGAGCTCAGGAGTTTGAGATCAAATAGAGCACCATGGCACAACCCCCATCTCTACACAAAAAAAACTTAACCAGGCCTGGTGGCACCTTCCTGTCATCCCTGCTACTTGAGAGACCAAGACAAGAGGAGTACTTAATCCCAAGAGGTCAAGGCTGCCGTGAGCCATATTCACACCACTACAGCCCGGCCTAGGAAACAGAGAGAGACCCTATTTGAAAAACAAAATTTTAACTTAACTCAAAACGAATCAAAGCCCTAAATGTAAGATGTAAAACTATAAAACACTGTGAAGAAAGCATAGGAGAAAAGCTTCATGACACTGAATTTGCAATAATTTATTGGATACAACAACAAAAGCACAGACAACAAAAGAAAATAATAAAGTAAACTACATCAGAGTTGAAGAAAAAATAAATACAGTGAAGAGACAACCCAGGGCTGGACACGGTGGCTCATGCTTGTAATCCTAGCACTTTGTGAAGCTGAAGTGGGCAGATCACAAGGTCAAGGATTGAGACCATCCTGGCCAACATGGTGAAATCCCATCTCTACTAAAAATACAAAAATTAGCTGGGCGTGGTAGTGCACACCTGTAGTCTCAGCTAGTCCTGAGGCTCAGGCAGGGGAATTACATGAACCTAGAAGGCGGTGGTTGCAGTCAGCTAAGATCATGACATTGCACTCCAGCCTGGTGACAGAACGAGACTCAGTCTCAAAAAAAAAAAAGAAGAAGAAGAAGACAAAGAAAAGGCAAGCTACGAAAAGGAAGAAAATATTTGCAGGTCCTCTATCTGATAAGAGGTTAATACCCACAATATATAATAAACTCTTAAAACTCAACAACATAACTGTGTTAGGTCTTCTGAAGGAGAAAAAAACCTCAACAACAAAAAACAAACAGCAAAGATCACCTGAGGTCAGAAGTTCGAGACCAGCCTGACCAACATGGCAAAACTCCATCTCTACTAAAAATACAAAAAATTAGCCAAGCATGGTGGTGGGCACCTGTAATCTTAGCTACTTGCAAGGCTTAAGCAGGCGAATTGCTTGAACTCAGCAGGTGGAGGATGCAGTGAGCCAAGATCGCATCACTGCACTCCAGCCTGGGCAACAGAGTGAGACTCTGTCTCAAAAACAAACAGAAAATAAGTGTTGGTGAGGATGTGAAGAAACCAGAACTCTGTGTACCCTTGGTGGGAATGTAATATGATGCAGCTGCTGTGAAAAACAGTATGCCCAATTCTCAAAAACTTAAAAATAGAATCACCATATGACCTAATAATTCCACTACTGGGTATATACCAAAAAGAACTGAAGAGAGGGTCGTGAAGAGGTATCTGTATACCCACATTCACAGCAGCATTATTCACAAAAGCCAAAAGGTAGAAGCAATTCAAGTGTCCATCAACAGATGAACCAATAAACAAAATGTAGTATATACAGATGATAGAATGTTATTCACCCTTAAAAAGGAAGGAAATTCTGACACATGCCACAACATGGATAAACATTAAAGACATGATGCTAAGTGAAATAAGCCAGACACAAAATGACAAATATCATGATTCCACTTATATGAAATATCTAGAGTAGTCAAATTCAAGAGATAAAAATAGAATGGTGGCTGCCAGGGACTCTGGAGTGGGGAATTATTATTTAACGAGTATGGAGATTCAATTTAAGATTTAAAAAAAAAAAAAAGTCAGGCGGTGCCTCACGCCTGTAATCCCAGCACTTTGGGAGGCTGAGGCAGGTGGATCATGAGGTCAGGAGTTCAAAACCAACCTGGTCAACATGGTGAAGCCTCGTCTCTACTAAAAACATAAAAAATTAGCTGGGCATAGCGGCGGGCACCTGTAATCCCAGCTACTCAACAGGCTGAGACAGGATAATCGCTTGAGCCTGGGAGGCGGAGGTTACAGTGAGCTGAGATCACACCACTGCACTCAAGCCTCGGACACAGAAGGAGACTCTGTCAAAAAAAAAAAAGCGGGGTACAGTGGCTCATGCCTGTAATCCCAGCACTTCAGGAAGTGGAAGTGGGTGGATTATGAATTTAAGAGATGGAGATCATCCTGGCCAATATAGTGAAACAAAATTAGCTGGGCATGGTGGCACAGACCCATAGTCTCAGGTATTTGGGAGGCTGAGGCAGGAGAAACACTTGAATCTGGGAGGTGGAAGCTGCAGTGAGCCGAGATTGCACCACTGCACTCCAGCCTGACGACAGGGCGAGACTCCATCTCAAAAAAATATATATATATATATACAAATCATGTTCTGTAACACCACGCTGGCATGAACCCTCTCCTCCTTCACTTCTTGAGTAGCATTTTATATGTACTCTCCTCCTCTCCATCATTTCCAATCTCTCACCCTCTCTATTGGTTCCCTTTTTCTTTGCCTTTAAAATAGATTTTCCCAGATAATAAGATTGGGGTGAAAAAAATTGAATATAAAAATATAAAAAATTAGCTGGGCATAGCGGCGGGCACCTGTAATCCCAGCTACTCAAGAGGCTGAGACAGGATAATCGCTTGAACCTGGGAGGCGGAGGTTACAGTGAGCTGAGATCATGCCACTGCACTCGAGCCTGGGAGACAGAAGGAGACTGTCAAAGAGTCAGGAGAAACACTTGAATCTGGGAGGTGGAAGCTGCAGTGAGCCGAGATTGCACCACTGCACTCCAGCCTGACGACAGGGCGAGACTCCATCTCAAAAATATATATATATATACAAATCATGTTCTGTAACACCACGCTAGCATGAACCCTCTTAATATCCTTAATATTTTTTCTTTTTTTTTTTTTTGAGACAGAGTTTCGAATTTACTGCCCAGGCTGGCATGCAATGGCGCGATCTCAGCTCACTGCAACTTCTGCCTCCCAAGTTCAAGTGATTCTCCTGTCTTAGCCTCCCAGGTAGCTGGGAATACAGGCATGTGCCACCATGCCCAGCTAACTTTGTATTTTTAAAAGAGATGGGGTTTCATCATGTTAGTCAGGCTGGTCTCCAACTCCTGACCTCAGGTGATCCTCCCACCTCAACATCCCGAGGTCCTAGGATTTCCTAAATCTTGAAAGATCTTTGTTAACAGGAATGTCCTCCCTTTTAGATAGTATCATTTCTTCTCACTATCAAATTTTTCTAATAGTCAAAATCTGGGTTCTAAAGAAGGTATTCTATCTCTGTTAGCAAAAACCATGCTCTTTTCTTAGTCATTAACTTTAGCTGTGTTACTCTATCTACCCAAGGGTTTATTACCTTTTAAATTTGTTTTCTTGACTCTCACAACTAAAATTTCCCCTTCCTTGGCTTCTACAACTAAACTCTTATAAATCTTCTTAACTCCCAACCACTCCTCCTAGTTCCCTATAATTCCCTCCACAAGCCTCTTTCCAACCCTTCATTGCAAGCTTTCCCCAGGGCTCAGTCCTTGAAATCATACTCTTCCATTTACACATTCTTTAAGAGGGCTCGGCCATTTTCATAGCCCCAACCACAGCCTTTTAAGCTGGATGACTCTAAAATTTAGACTCAGTTCAAGAGTTTGTTCCAAGTTTACATCCTCTTACTGGAAATTGCTTGAAATGCCTAGCTGTCATTTCAAATTCAGCACAAAGTATATACTTTTGGAGACAGCCTAACAGTTAAACTTTGACTTCTTTTTTGGGAGGGTGGGGTAGGACAGGGAGTTTCGCTCTTGTCGCCCAAGCTGGAGTGAAACGGCATGATCTTGGCTCACTACAAACTTCAGTTCCCGGGTTCAAGCGATTCTCATGCCTCAGCCCCTCCCTAGTAGCTAGGATCGCAGGCGTGCACCACCACGTCCAGCAAATTATTGTATTTTTAGTAGAGACGGGTTTCACTATTGGCCAGGCTTGTCCTGAACTATTTTTTTTTTTTTTTTTTTTAAAAAAAGGAGAGAAGGAGAGGAAGAAAGAGGAAGAAAAAGAGGGAGAACAGGAATATTGCTTTATTCTATGAATGGGTATTAATAATGGCCGATCAATATTTTCTGTATTTAAAGTGGAAAATGTATATTTCGTGTATTTAAAGTGGAGAGCTCTATAAATACTTATTAAGTTTACTTGTTCTGGATCTGAGTTCAAGTTCTGGATATCCTTATTAATTTTGTCTCATTAAGTCTAAATCTCTTTATGGGTCTTATGTATCTGGGTGTTAGGATCCTTAGCTCTTATTATTGCATTGATCCTTTTACCACTGTATCTTTGTTGCTTTGAAATCTGTTTTATCAAATGCGTTAATTGCAACTCCTGCTTTTTGTTTATTTATTTTTGCTCTCCATTTGGTTGGTAAATCTTTCTCCAACCCTTTGTTTTGAGTCTTTGTGTATCTTTGGATATAAAATGGGTCTGGATGTAGTATACCGTTAGGTTTTGGCTGTATCTTTTTTTTTTTTTTTTTTTCCCGAGCTAGCTGAGATTTTATTTTGGACACACAAAAAAAGCAAATGAATTGTTTTGCAGCTGGAGGCATGGGCAAGGGGGGTCCCCAGGCAGTAAACTCCCCGCCGGTGGGCTGAGGGCTAGGGCTGAGCGTCAGGTGGGTCTCCTGTTCCCTGCGCTCCCCTGCACAGCAGCCTCCCTCCTGGGCTCTGGGGCAGCCTCAGGAGGGGCAGGCTGGGAGGGGCTGTTGCAGCTGTTCACTTGGGCAGGACGTCAGAGGACTCGGACACCAGCCTCCCATCACGGGTCTCAATCTTCTTCACAACCACAGCCTTGGTGGAGCTGGTGCAGCTGAAGGAGCTGGAGCCCGTGACAGAGCCAAAGCCGGAGCCCAGGCCGTAGCTGAGGCCAGGGCTTGTGAGGCCCACATAGGCAGAGCTCAGACCACCTGCATAGCCACTGGTGGTCTTCGTGTGGATACTCATGTTCTGCATCCTGGACTCCAGCCGGCTCTCCTCGCCCTCCAGTAGCTTGCGGTAGGTGGCGATCTCGATGTCCAGGGCCAGTTTGACATTCATCAGCTCCTGTTACTCACGCAGCTGCCGTGCCATGTCCTGCTTGGCCCGCTGCAGGGCGGCCTCCAGCTCCTGCTGCTTGGTATGAGCATCCTTGAGTGCCTGCTCCCCGCGATGCTCAGCATCTGCAATGGCGGCCTCCAGGGAAGCCCTCTGGCCTTTGAGGCCCTCGATCTCAGCCTGGAGCCGGCTGATGTTCCGGTTCATCTCAGAGATCTCAGTCTTCGTACGCCGCAGGTCATCCCCGTGCTTCCCAGCCAGCATCTGCAACTCCTCATACTTGATCTGGTATACGCTCTCTGCCTCAGCCCGGCTGCGGTTGGCTATCTCCTCGTACTGCGCCTTGACCTCAGCGATGATGCTGTCCATGTCCAGGGAGCGGCTGTTGTCCATGGACAGCACCACAGACGTGTCGGAGATCTGGGACTGCAGCTCCCAGATCTCCTCTTCATACAGCTGCCTGAGGAAGTTGATCTCGTCAGTCAGTCCTTCCAGGCGAGACTCCAGCTCTACCTTGTTCATGTAAGCTTCATCCACATCCTTCTTGATGAGGACAAATTCATTCTCCATCTCCGTACGCTTATTGATCTCTTCCTCATACTTGTTCTTGAAGTCCTCCACCAGACCCTGCATGTTGCCAAGCTCTGCCTCCAGCTTCAGCTTCTCCTGGCCTAGAGTCTCCAGCTGCCGCCTCAGGTTGTTGATGTAGTTCTCAAACATGTTCTCCATGTTGCTCCTAGCCGTTTTCTGCTGCTGCAGCAGGCTCCACTTGGTCTCCAGCATCTTGTTCTGCTGCTCCAGGAACCGCACCTTGTCGATGAAGGAAGCAAACTTGTTGTTGAGGGTCTTGATCTGCTCCTTCTCCTGGGTACGCACGGCCTGGATGCTGGGGTCCACATCCACCTTAATGGGGTTCAGCAGGCTCTGGTTGATGGTGACGGCGGTGATGCCTCCCATGCCTATGCCGCTGGCCCCAGCATAGCCTGCACCCAGGCCACCCCGGAAGCCACTGCTGCTCATTCGGGAGAAGCTCAAGCGGGCACTGGGCCCACTCGTGAAGGAGCGGCTGCTGAAGGCCCCAGGGCCAGAGGTGGACACCTTGTAGGAGGACTTCTGGGTCACCCTCATGGACATGGTGGAGGCAGGAGTGGAGGCAGGCGGGCCGAACCAGGGAGAGATTCCAGAAGGAGCGGAGAAGCTGCTTCTTCTTGGCTGTATCTTTTGATTGGGGGATTTAGTTGATTTAAATTTAGGATTACTGCCATTTGATGTTAACTGGCTATTTTATCCATTCATTGATATAAATTCTTCTTTATGTTGATGCTCTTTACTTTTTGGTATATTTTTCGAAAGGCTAATACTGGTTGTTCTTTTCTGTGTGTAATGCTTCTTTCAGAAGTTTTTGTAAAGCAGGCCTGGTGGTAATAAAATCTCTGAGTACTTGCTTGTTCATAAAAGATTTTATTTTTCCTTCAATTGTGAAGCTTAGTTTGGCAGGATATGAAATTCTGGGCTGAAAGTTCTGTTCTTTAAAGATGTTAAATATCGGCCCCCACTCTCTTCTGGCTTGTAGGGTTTCTGCTGAGAGATCTGCTGTAAGTCTGATAGGTTTCCCTTTGTGGGTAACCTGACCTTTCTCTCTGGCTGCCCTTAGTATTTTCTCCTTCGTTTCAACTCTGGTGAATCTAACAATTATGTGCCTTGGGGTTGCTCTTCTTGAGGAATGTCTTTGTGATGTTCTCTGTATTACCTGGGGTTGAATAGTGTCCTGCTTTGCTAGATTGGGAAAATTCTCCTGGATAATATTCTGAAGAGTATTTTCCAGCTTGGATTCATTCTCTCCATCACATTCAGGTACACCTATCAAACGTAGATTAGGTCTTTTCACATAGTCCCATATTTCTTGGAGACTGCTCATTCCTTTTTATCCTTTTTTCTCTATTCTTGTCTTCTCATTTTATTTCATTAAGTTCGTCTTAGACCTCTGATATCCTTTCTTCTGCTTGATCAATTCGGCTATTCAAACTTGTGCATATTTCACTACGTTCTCGTGTTGTATTTTTCAACTTCGTTAGTTCATTTATATTCCTCTCTATATTGTCCATTCTTTTTAGCATTTCATCAAACCTTTTTTCAAAGTTCTTAGTTTCTTTACATTGGGTTAGAACAATTTCTTTCAACTCCCAAAAGTTTCTTATCATCCACCTTCTGAAGCCTACTTCAGATAATGGAACACAGTCCTTTTCCATCAGGGCTTGTTCCGTTGTTGATGAGGAATTGCAATCCCCTGTAGAGGGAGAGGGGTTCTGATTTTGGGTATTCTCGGCCTTTTTAGGCTGTTTTTTTCCCTTTATTATGAATTTATCCATCTGTTGTCTTTACAATTACCACCTTTCTAATTAGGTTTCTGAGTGGACGTCCAATTTATTGATTCCCAGTGCTGGAATCTGAGCAACCCACTGCGCCGGCCAAAACAGCAGCGATAAGACTGATGGTGCTCTTCTGCCTGGGAATCTCCGGTCTGGCTTCCTTCTTGAGTCCGCAACAAGAGGCTCTGCCTTCCCGGAGCTCCAAATGCCAGTCAGTAGGGGAACCAGTCCCGTTTACTCTGCACGAAGAGCTGCCGCGCCGAGGCGACGGCAAAACCGCTGCACCAGCCACAAGAGTCGCGCTGGCGACCCGCGGGGCTCCTCCACTAGAAATCTTCTGGTCCGTGAGCGATGAAAATTTGTCTAAAAGTGGCATCCTCTCGTTTTCTGGGCTTTCACTGGGAGCTACAATCCCGAGCTGTTAGCAATCAGCCATCTTGGATCTCGTGTCCTGAACTCCTTACCTCAGGTAATCCACCCACCTCAGCCTCTCAAAGTGCTGGGATTACAGGCGTAAGCCACAGCACCCTGCCTAAACCTTGACTTCTCTTCACCTAGTTAAATTCTACCATTCCTTCAGCTCCATCATCATCTTCTCAGGAAGACATTTCCAGACTCCCCGATTAGCCCATAATGTCCAAGCATCTCCCTTTTACATTTCTCACCATGGCTAAGTCCTCCACTTGACAGTGAGCTCCATAGGAGCAAGGACCATGTCTTTTACGAGGAACTGAGGGTATCATCATCACCACATTCCCAGCAACTACAATTAAGTTGCTGGCATATAGTAAATAATATTTATCCAAATTTGTCAAACGAATGAACAAAAGTACCGTAAATTTTTCCTTGGTATGGGTCACCATCAATCCCACTTTTATCTCCTTTGCTACTAGTCTCCTTTGGCCCAAGTCTTTACTTTGAGGTCTCATTGTAACAGCAATTTTCTCAGTACCTTCAATTTTCCTCACTTCAATTAATAGTGCCCTAAGTAATTTCCTTAACTATTTTATCATGACATTCTCCTACCCAAAAATCTTTATAGACCTCCCAGGTCCCTCAAAAACAAAACTAAATTAATACAGGTATTTCAAGAAAGGGCCAGATTTGACAAGAACAATTAATGCCAACTGCTTAGGACCCTTCCCACTAGCCATGGCTTTGAAAAACACTGACTCTTTTCTTTGACTCTCCTTTATTCTCCTTGTAGACAATAATATGAACTTGTAAATGTTACTATTAATTGGATCATAAATGCCTAACATTAATTAACCAAGTTTTGTTAGCAATACAACTATAAACCATCTCTTAGGGTGTGTTTCTTATAAAGCATGATTATTATTATTTATAACATTCTTACCAATTAGTTTCAGTCAGTTTCACTTTAGAAATCTATCCTTAAATTCCAGGGAGCTAAGTAAGCTATGAAGAGGCAAAGGCATAAGGATGATATAAAGAACTCGGGGGACTTGGGGGAGAGGGGGAGAGAGGGCTGAGGGATTAAAAAAACACACTGGGAACAGTGTACACTGCTTGTGTAATGTTGTACCAAAATCTCAGAAATCACCACTAAAGAATTTATTCACGTGAAAAAAGAAAACAAAGAAAAAAAGAATTTATTCATTTTTTTGAATAAATAAATGGTGATGTTTAATACCCAAACACCACATGCTCCCCAAATATCTACTGAAATAAATTTTTAAAATTAAAAAAAAAAACCTATCCTTAAATTCAAATCACAGATTCAAAAACTCTAAGTAAAACTGGCCGGGTGCAGTGGTTCATCATGTCTGTAATACCAGCACTCTGGAAGGCCAAGGCAGGTGGATCACCCGAGGTCAGGAGTTCGAGACCAGCCTGACCAACATGGTAAAACCCATCTCTACTAAAAATACAAAAAAATTAGTTGGGTGTGGTGGTGCACATCTGTAGTCCCAGCTACTTGGGAGGCTGAGGCAGGAGAATCACTTGAACCCGAGAGGCAGAGGTTACAGTGATCCGAGATTGCACCAGCGCACTCCAGCCTGGTCAACAAAGTGAGACCCTGTCTCAAAAAAACAAAAAATAAATAAAACCTCAAAGCAAAACTATGACAAAGTTTAGCTATCTAAAATAAGATCTGGCTGGGAGTGGTGGCTCACGCCTGTAATCCCAATATTTCAGGAGGCAAAGGTGGGCGGATAACTTGGTGTCAAGAGTTCGAGACCAGTCTGGCCAACATGGTGAAACCCTGACCCTACTAAAAACACAAAAATTAGCCAGCCCTGGTGGTGGGGCCCTGTAATTCCAGCTACACAGGAGGCTGAGGCAAGAATCGCTTGAACCCGGGAGGCAGAGGTTGCAGTGAACCAAGATCACGCCATCGGCCCCCAGACTGGGCAACAAAGTGAGATGCTGTCTCCAAATAAATGAATAAATAAAAATAAGATTAGTTCAACATCAGAAAAATTAATGAAATATATACCATTAAGAAACTGCAAGTTTTGTCTTCAAGAGACTGTTTCTGCACACAATAAAATTAACAAGCTGGCTATGGCAGTGGTAGTCCCACTAATATTTAGAATGTTGAGGTGGGAAGATCTCTTCGCTTGGACCCAACCAAGAGTTTGAGACCAGCCTGGGCAACATCATGAGAACCCATCTCTCTCTTTCTTTTTTTTTTTTTTTTGAGAGAGTCTCGTTCTGTTGCCCAGGCTGGAGTACAGTGGCATAATCTCAGCTCACTGCAACCTCCACCTCCTGGGTTCAAGCAATTCTCGTGCCTCAGCCTCCTCAGTAGCTGGAATTACAAGTGTGAGCCACCATACCCAGCCAATTTTTATATTTTTAGTAGAGACAAGGGTTCATCATTCTGGCCAGGCTGGTCTCGAACTCCTGATCTCAGGTGATCCACCTGCCTTGGCCTCCCAAACTGCAGGGACTGCAGGCATAAACCACTGTGCCTGGCCAATGCTTACAACATCTTTATGTAATAAAGCAAGTATAGTAAAATGTTAGTGGTGGAATTTCAGTGGTTAGGTATATGAGTATTCTCAATGTGAGATTTTTAAAATATTTTTCGGTATGTTTTAAAATTTTCATGGCCAGGTGCGGTAGCTCACGCCTGTAATCCCAGCACTTTTGGAGGCCAAGATAGGCGGATCATTTGAGTCCAGGAGTTCAAGACCAACCTGGCCAAAAGAGTGCAACCCGTCTTTACTAAAAATACAAAAATCAGCTAGGTGAAGTAGCACACGCCTGTCGTCTCAGCTACTTGGGAGGCTGAGGTAGGAGGATCACTGGAGCCCAAGAGGCAGAGGTTACACTGAGCCAAGACTGCATCACTATGCTCCAGCCTGGGAAACAGAGTGAGAATCCTCCTCAAAAAGAAATCATAATAAATAAAAATAAAAATAAAGACTTTCATAATGAAATGCGGGCTAAAACTAAATCTTTGACTTTTATAAACAAGAATATTGGTAAAGATAAGCTTTTATCTAGTAACAAAGAGACTGAGGCTAGGGAAGAAGAGATTCAAATGTCTATTATATTAAGCACCTTCTACATGAAAGGCCTAATCACCAGGATACAAAATCAGGACCCACACTTAATGGAAAGACAGGCATATAAACAAGAAGTTGCAATACGCAATGATCTAAGCAACAACAAACTTAAATGCAAAGTACAGCAGGCAGCACAAAGAAGTGTGTGAACTTGAGGAAGAGAAAGGCGATGGCAAGAAAAAACTTAATGATATAACAAAAAATTAAGGTTATGAAGGATGAACAGGGCTCTACCAGGCAGACAAGAAGGAAAAGGTTACTCCTGGCAGAGGCGAGCTGGCAGGGATCACAGGATACACTCTTATGCATAAGGCCACTTATCGCTTAGAGTGAGTTGCGATTAAATATGATGATGTACACAAACACACAGCGGTTGCCCAATAAATGTTTATATTCTTGTCCTTTGTGCGGGTAAAGTTATCCAAATAGGCTGCCTCAAAAGTCAGGAACTACGGGTTCTGGCAATATATATGTTATCCAGCAAAGAACATAATAACTTGAAAAGCCTTCAACTATAAATACTCTGAAATATGAAAGATTCTTTTATATTTATTTATAAACTGTTGTGGTATTTGTTTGTTTTCTGAGATGGAGTTTTCGCTCTTGTTGCCCAGGCTGGAGTACAATGGTGCCATCTCGGCTCACTGCAACCTCTACCTCCCGGATTCAAGCAGTTCTCCTGCTTCAGCCTCCCAAGTAGCTGGAATTACAGGTATGTGCCGCCACGGCTGATGAATTTTGTATTTTTTAGTAGAGACAGGGTTTCTCCATGTTCATCAGGCTGGTCTCGAACTCCCGAGCTCAGGTGATCTGTCCACCCCAGTCTCCCAAAGTGCTGGGATTATAGGCGTGAGCCACCTGCCTGGCCTATAAATTATTTTAGGGACAGGATCTTGCCCTGTTGTCCAGGCTGAGATACAGTGGCATGATCAGAGTTACACAGTCTCAAACTCCTGGGCTCAAGCAGTCCTCCTGGCCTCAGCCTCCTGAGAAGTTGCAACTACAGGCACATGCCACTGTGTCTGGCTAATTTTTAAATTTTTTGTAGAAACAGGGTCTCACTATGTTGAACAGGCTATTCTTGAACTCCTGGCCTCAAGTGATCAAAACAAGTTAATTTATATTATATTTTATTTTATTTTTGAGATGGCATCTTGCTCTGCCACCCAGGCGGGAGTACAGTGGTGCGATCTCAGCTTGCTGCAACCTCTACCTCCCAGGTTCAAGCAATTCTCCTGCCTCCCCCTCCCTAGTAGCTAGGACTACAGGCACACACCACTGCCAGCTAATTTTTGTATTTTTAGTAGAGACGGGGTTTCACCATGTTGGCCAGGATGATCTTGATCTCTTGACCTCGTGATCCGCCCATCTTGGCCTCCCAAAGTGCTGGGATTACAGGTGTAAGCCACTGAGCCTAGCCAAAAGAAGTTCTTTTAAAGAGATAGAGAACAAAGAAGAGAGGATAATCCCAAAATGCCAGGAAAAGGCGGAAAGTAGGATTAAAAATCCTGGCACCACCTGTAATCCCAGCAGGGAGGCTGAGGCAAGCAGGTCACAAGATTACGAGATTGAGACCATCCTGGCCCAAATGGCGAAACCCTAACTCTACTAAAATACAAAAAAATTAGCTGGGCATGGTGGCGTGTGCCTGTAGTCCTAGCTACTCAGGAGGCTGAGGCAGGAGAATCTCTTGAATCCGGGAGGCGGAGATTGCAGTGAGCCACGATTGCGCACTCCCACCTGGGCAACTAGAGGGAAACTCCATCCCCCCAAAAAAAACAAAAACAAAAAACAAAAAGCATGGCTCCAAGAAAGGAAGGAAGGAAAAGGAGTCTGTCTCATTAACCTAGGGCTTGCGCCTTAATGACTAGGGACAAGACACAAGGCCTTGACCCTTCAGCAAGTATAAAAGTAGAAGTGAGATCACCAAACAAAGCTGGAACTACTTACATATTCGAAATTTTTAAAAATTATAACACTGAAAATTGATCACAAGAAAACATCTCTTTTTCCAACATTTAAAGCAGAAAATATTAAAACCTCACTGGATAACAAAAATCACTTTCTTAAGAGAAAAGAGGAAGAACATAAACTTCTCAATATGACAAATCAAAGGCTGGTACATAAACCTAACCTGTGACAGAGCTTGCTAGCTATCTGCTAAAACTTTGTGTTCCTCTTTCATAGAGCAGAGTTCTCACTTAGAGTGCATTACCCATGTGAAAAGTTCTCACCACTGGAGTGTGAACATGAGCAACACTGATCACCTCCTGGGCAGGGCTTTTAGGAACACGTGGTTAGGCCAGGTGCAGTGGCTCACACCTGTAATCCCACCACTCTGGGAGGCTGAGGTGAGCAGATCACCCGAAGTCCAGAGTTCAAGACCAGCCTGGCTGACGTGGTGAAATCCTATCTCTATTAAAAATACAAAAAATTAGCTGGGCAGGTTGGCAGGCACCTATAATCCCAGCTACTCAGGAGGCTGAGGCAGGAGAATTGCTTGAACCCGGAGGCAGAGGTTGTAGTGAGCCAAGAAGCCAAGATCACTCTACTGCATGCCAGGTTGGGCAACAGAGTGAGACTCGTCTCGGGGGAGGGGGGGGGAAGAACAGGTAATTAACAGGGTGAACCTTATGGTATATGAATTTCATCTCAATGAGTGAGAAAGAGAGAAGTGATAAGGAAAACAATTAAAAAGGGCAGGGCCCTAGGAAATAAATGGAACCACAAGATAAGAGGAACCTGGGTTTCTGGATTCACCAGATGGCTGACAGTCCCCCACAATTTCTCTTGTGTTCAACCACAGATATTTTTGGTTTTCTTATGGAAGTTAGTTTTGTCCTAATTAATATATGAACGGAAAGGAAATTTTATCTTGTATATTGGTAAAGGGCTTATTATTAGCTCAACTCAGTTACAAGACAAGTTGATCTTCTTGACACACAATGAAATTATATTATGCTAAAATATTTTTCCACTGAGCAATGGAAAAAGTTTTTTTGGTTTTTTTTTTGAGACAGGGTCTTGCTCTGCTGCCCAAACTGGAGTGCAGTGGCACAATCATAACTCACAGCAGCCTCAATCTCCTCTGATCAAGCAATCCTCTCACCTCACCTCAGTCTCTAGTCCCAGAGCAACTGGGACTACAGGAGCCTACAATCAAGCCCAGCTAATGTTTTTTTTTAAATAAGTCAGAACTTTGGATCAAAATATACACACACACACAGACACACACACACACACACACTTGTATTTCTAATAATTTTTTTTTTTTTGAGACACTCTCGCTATTGTCGCCCAGGCTAGAGTGCAGTGGTACGATCTTGGCTCACTGCAACCTCCACTTCCTGGATTCAAGTGATTCTCCTGCTGCAGCCTCCAAAGCAGCTGAGATTACAGGCGCCTGCCATCACTCCCAACTAATTTTTGTATTTTTAGTACAGACGGGGTTTCACTATGTTGGTCAGGCTGGTCTCGAGCTCCTGACCTCAAGTGATCCACCCGCCTTGGCCTCCCAAAGTGGTAGGATTACAGACGTGAGCAACCGTGACTGGTCGTAATTTTAATAACTATTAATCTCTTTTTTTTTTTTAACATGGAGTCTCACTCTGTCATCCAGCTTGGAGTGCAGTGGTACAATCTTGGCTCACTGCAACAACCGCCTACTGGGTTCAAGCAAATCTCCTGCCTCAACCTCTGAGTAGCTAGGACTACAGGTACACATCACCAAGCCCAGCTAATTTTTGTTTCTCTAGTAAAGATCGTTTCACCATACTGCTCAGGCTTGTCTTGAACTCTTGACCTTGTGATCCACTCAACAAAGCCTCTCAAAGTGCTGGGATCACACATGCCCACCACCACACCTGGCTAGTTTTTTGTATTTTTAGTAGGCACAGGGTTTCACCATGTTGGCCAGCCTAGTCTTAAACTCCTGATCTCAGGTGATCTGCCCATCTTGACCTCCCAAAATGCTGAGATTACAGGCATGAGCCACCACCACACCTGGTCTTATTAATCTCCCTCTCTAACAAATTCTCCCCATTGCTTCCCAAATTGTCAGACGTTAAATCCAGAAAGTAATGATTTCTACTTCCACTCATGAGGATTAACTACTATAGAAACTATCACCCTTACCCCCATTGTAAACAAGACATAATATATGAAGTAACCTTCAGTCACTGGACAACAGGCAGCATTAAACCTATGATCCCTGAGAGAAGGAAACAAACCAGGTGAGCCAATGACTACCCCAGCTTACTGCATCTAAGTGGCTTCCAGGCTGCAACACAGGGAGAGGAAACCCAAACAAAATCGGATGGCCTTGCTAAGTAGAGCAGAGAAATTAAACTTTAGGAGATCTAAAGCAGCTAGAATTTGCAAGATTTGAATACTGGAACCAAGAAAAAGTGACAAAAGAGAACAGAGAAAGAGTTCTACACTGAGAATGGGCACAGGAGATCCACAGAGGGATCCCCTTGAGTCCAATAAAAAATCACCACACTTAGGCCAGGCGTGGTGGCTCACACCTGTAATCCAACCACTTTGGAGGCAGGCAGATCACCTGAGGTCGGAAGTTCAAGACCAGCCTGACCAACATGGTGAAACCCCCATCTTTAAAAAAAAAAATCACCACACTTGCAAAGAAGCAGAAATATGACTAATAACAAAAATTAATCAAAAGAAAAAGACCAATAAATGACAGAGATGATGGAATTAGCACATCAGGACCTTAAAACAAATATTACAGCCAGGCTCAGTGGCTCATGCCTATAATCCCAGCACTTTGGGAGGCTGAGGCGGGCGGATCACGAGGTCAAGAGATCGAGACCACCCTGGCCAACATGGTAAAACACTGTCTCTACTAAAAATAAAAAATTAGCTGGGCATGGTGGTTCATGCCTGTAGTACCAGCTTTTCAAGAAGGTAAGGCAGGAGAATTGCTTGAACCTGGGAGGTGGAGATTATGGTGAGCCAAGATTGTGCCACTGCACTCCAGCCTGGCAACAGAGCAGACTCCATCTCAAAACAAAAACAAAAATGAAACAGCTATTACAAGTACACTAAAGGGTGTAAAAGAAAACATGACATAATGGAGAATGGAATATATAGGTAAAAGACCCAAATCAAACTTCTATAGGTGAAATATAGTATCTGAAATACAAAATACACTGGATGGTATTAATAGCTGACTGAAAACTACAGAAGAAAACATCAGTGATCCTGAAGATACAGCAATAGTAATTATCCAGAATGAAACACAGAGAGAAGAAAAACAGAGGGAGGGTTGGTGGGGGGATTAAAAACAGAGGCCACTTGTGGAAAACAGCAGTTGATTTAACCTACATAAGATTAGAGCCCAGGAGAGAAACAGGGACAAAAATCTATTTGACGAAATAGTGGGCACACAGTATGTGTTCAAATATTTGTTGATGTATTTAAATAAAAATGGTAGGGGCATAAAAATATAAAATATTGTATAAAAATGTTATCTATGTAAATATGAAAAATAGCAGAGAAGCAATGTGGTAACATGGAAAGGCAGAGGCTTTGAATTGAAAAAGACTTGGATTAGAATTTAAGCTCTGTTTTCCTTTTTTTTTTTTTTTTTGAGACAAGGTCTTGCTCTGATGTCCAGGTTACCCAATCTGTTGCCACTGCAGCCTCAACCTCCCAGGCTCAGGTGATCCTCCCACCTCAGCCTCATGAGTAGCTGGGACTACAGGCTCTTACCACCATCTCCCACTAATTGTTACTGTTTTCGTAGAAAAGGGGGTTCGCCATGTTGCCCAGGCTGGTCTCAAACTCCTGCGCTCAGGAAATCCACCCACCTTAGCCTCCCAAAGTGCCAGGATTACAGACATGAGCCACCACGTTCAGCCTGTTTCTTAGTATTATGTGACTTGGACAAATCAAAATCTATCTGGTTCATGGTTTTTTATCTGTAAAACAAGGGTGATATCTGTCATATCTACCCACACAAGGTTATCAAGAACTGCAAATGAGATGAGAAGGGTTCCATAAACTGAAAACCAAATAGCAACTTGACTAACAATAATTAAATATTTAGGGAAAAGGTTATTAGACAAATATCCATTTTTTCAAAAAACTCAAGAGTATTTGATGAGTGGCTGGGTGTGGTGGCTCACGCTTCTAATCCCAGTACTTTGGGAGGCCAAGGTAAGTGAGGTCAGGAGTTCCAGACCAGCCTGGCCAACATGGCAAAACCCTGTCTCTACTAAAAATACAAAAAAAAATAAAAATTAGCCAGGTGTGGTGGCACACACCTGTAATCTCAGCTACTTGGGAGGCTGAGGCAGCAGAATCACTTGAACCCAGGAGGTGGAGGTTGCAGTGAACCCAGATCGGGCCACTGCACTCCAGACTGGATGACAGAGTAAACCCTGTCTCAGAAAAAAAAAAAAAAAAATTCGGTTAAACCATATGAAAATGTTTTTATAAGTCAAATATGATGAAATATTGGTAATTTCGGTTCAATCTAACAAAAACAAAGGAAGAAAACACTGCTTCAAGGAGAACTAGCTGGCAGGGGAAGAGAAGCAGTGGGCTGTATGGAGGGAAGGGAACCAGGAAATATTTTAGTGCAGGAAAATATTTGAATATAAAATATTTTCCCACAAATAACATTTACATGTAAGTCCTGCAAATGTTCAAGCTGTAAGTCTGTACCCTCCAGAAGCCCACACCACTACACTATTTGTGGGTGTGGAGCAGCAAGATGTGTAGGGAACTAGTGCAAAGGATGGGCAAGCAGGCTGAGAATCTAGGCTAAAGAATGGGAAGTTCCAAAAGAGGAAGGGAAGGGCACCGATTTCTTATTACTTCTGCTTTCAGTAACCTAATTTATCCTATTTCAGATATACTTTCAAGCTGAAAATAAAAGTACACCAATAGTACAAATTCTTGGCCAGGCATGGTGGTGGGCACCTGTGGTCCCAGCTGCTCAGGAGGCTGAAGCAGGAGAACTGCTTGAACCCAGGAGGCAGAGGTTGCAGTGAGCCAAGATCCAGCCACTGCACTCCAGCCTGGGTGACAGTGAGATTCTGCCTCAAAAATAAATAAATAAATAATGAAAGTATACTAACAGCTTTTTTCCCAGGTGGCTGCCGAAGATGGCAAAGTTGCAGGTCCTGCTGCTTGATGGTCGAGGCCATCTCCTGGGTCGCCTGGTGGCTACTGTGGCTAAGCAGGTACTGCTGGGCTGAAGGTGGTGGTCACATGCTGTGAGGGTGTCAACATTTCTGGCAATTTCTACAGAAACGAGTTGAAGTACCTGGCTTTCTTCCGCAAGCAGATGAACACCAACCCTTCCCGAGGCCCCTATCACTTCTGGGCCACCAGCCTCTCTAGCCAAGTGTGCAAGGCATGCTGTCCCACAAGACCAAGCGAGGCCAGGCCGCCCTGGACTGCCTCAAGGTACTTGACAGCATCCCACCATCCCATGACAAGAAAAAGTGCATGGTGGTTCCTGCTGCCCTCAAGGCTGTGCATCTGAAGCATACAAGAAAGTCTGCATATCTGGGGCACCTGCTCACGAGGTTAGCTGGAAGTACCAGGCAGTGACAGCCACCCTGGAGGAGAAGAGGAAGGGGAAAGCCAAGATCCACTACTGGAAGAAGAAACAGCTCATGAGGCTATGGAAACAGGCAGAGAAGAATGTGGAGAAGGAAACTGACAAATACACAGAAGTCCTCTAGACCCAAGGACTCCTGGTCTAAGCCCAATGAAGACTGTTAACTCCTCATGCTTGGCCTGCCCTTCCTCCATTGTCACCCTGGAATGTGCAGGACCCAGGGGTGGCAGCAGTCCAGGTGCCACAGGCAGCCAGAGACATAGGAAGCTGGGAGGAAGGAAAGGGTCTGCCTTCTGAGGTTACCTGAAAGCACTCCGAGAATTGTGCAGGTGTAATTTATCTATGACCAATAGGAAGAGCAACCAGTTATTATTAGGAAAGGGAGCTGGAAGACTAATTGGAGGGGCCCTACCTTGTGAGTGGGGCTTCTGTCTAACTTTCCACCTGGTCATGCACTATCCTCTGCAACTGTTAGAATGTGCAGGCGCTTGGGGACAGCCTGAGCTTGCTGTTGTACAAAGGGTATTTATAGAAGCACTTACTGGGGAGATGTGCAGCAGAGGGGTTACAGGCACTGCCTGTGCTCCTCACCTGTATTTTGTAATCAGAATCGAATTGATTACTTTCAAATAAAAAAAGTATACCAATAGTACAAATTCCTGAAACTTCTTATAATAGTTAAAAAAGAAAAACTACCACCACCAGACACACTAAAAGCTGCTATTCATACACATAATAGTCAGGTTCTAATAAACCTACCAAACTCAGAGTTTTAAAATGAAATTGTGTCAAAGGAGGGCTTTTCTTAAAAAAAAAAATTAAAATAAAAAAATATAACAACGAAATTATGGAATTTCAACTATTTCAAAACTCTCCTGCCTAGCTACTTCTGAAAGAAGACTTACATACTGAAAATTATTTGCACTGCCCTTAATGTATGGCTAAGTTTAGTATGCATATCTTAGTATTACAGACTGTTTCACAGTCCAGAGAAATGTTCCAGCTTTGGCAATATGAGAGCAAAAGGCCTTACATGTTACTTTCCCTCTGAAAAGTCACTACCTTTCAGAAAAATTTCAGTAATTTTTGAATTTATCTTTTTTTTTTTTTTGAGATGGGAGTCTTACTCTGTCACTCATACTGGAGTGCAATGGTGCGATCTCGGCTCACTGCAACCTCCGCCTCCCAGATACAAGCAATTCTGCTGCCTCAGCCTCCCAAGTAATTGGGATTACAGGCACCCACCACCGCACCCAAATAATTTTTGTATTTTAAGTACAGATGTGGTTTCGCCATATTGGTCAGGCTGGTCTCAAACTCCTGACCTCAGGTGATCCGCCCACCTCAACCTCCCAAAGTGCTGGGATTACAGGTGTGAGCCACCATGCCCAGCAAAATTTATCTGCTTTTATACAGGGAAAAAAGTAGTCTTCAGAACTATCTTTTTTCCTCTTATACGTGAGAACAGAGTTTTCCTTTGATAGGCAGTATTCCAAATTTGGCAGAACTTAATTCCTTTACCCAGAATATTTACCCCTTCAAAGTGTACACATTTAAACACCATGCATGTATGTAGAGATGGGGGTCTCGCCATATTGCCAAACTGGGCTCAAAATTCTGACTTACATAATTTCCCACACCTTGGCCTCCCAAAATGCTGGGATTACAGGCGAGGACCACTGTGCCTGGCCTTCTGTATTTTCTTGCTTTACTTTTTGAGACAGTTTTGCTCTGTCACCCAGGCTGGAGTGCAATGGCACGATCTGGGCTCACTGCAACCTCTGCCTCCTGGGTTCAAGCAATTCTCCTGCCTCAGACTCCCAAGTAGCTGGGACTACAGGTGCACACCACCACGCCTGGCTGATTTTTGTATTTTTAGTAGAGATGGGGTTTCACTATGTTGGCCAGGCTGGTCTTGAATTCCTGATGTTGGGTGATCCACACACCTAGGCCTCCCAAAGTGCTGGGATTACAAGCGTGAGCTACCATGCCCGGCCTGCTTATATAAATGTTCTTGACCTTATTCCAAAGCTTTATTATACAAGCTTTGGAAGAATTATATGAAAGGTGTGAAGCATTTCAGTTTATTTTACATTTCTCTTAAGACAGGGAACAAAAAGCATTATCTTTAATGATCTCACCTAAAACAACAAAGGGAAAAGGAAAGACTACTTATAAGTAAGTATACTGAAGTTTTGAGAGATCTGTTTGCCAAAGGTCACAGTAACTGGTGAGCTAGGATTTAAATCCAGGACTGCAGCTCTAAAACCCATTCTATTTTTCCATTTACCACAATGCTTTCCATCTTATCACAAGCTCCACATGACTACAGGACCTTATCTCTTCTGATTTTTATCTCATATATAATAGGTGAATGCTTGGTAAATGGCTGCTATGGTTGGAATTATGTCCCCAAAGTTCATGTGTTGGAAACTTACTCCCCAATGCAAGTGTTGAGAGGTGGACCTTTAAGAGGTGACTAGGTCATGAGAGCACTGACTTCATGGATGGATTAATGCCCTTACCTCCGTTACCTGGGAGTGGGATTCTGATAAAAGGATGAGTTCTACACATTCCCTGTGCAAGCCCACCCTTCCTCTTGCATTCTCTTGCCCTTCAACCTTCTGCCATGGGATCATGCAGCAAGCTAGCCCTCACCAGGTATCACCTCTCAATTTCGAACTTCCCCCACTCCAGAACCATAAGCCAAATAACTATTTCTTTATAAATTACCCAGTCTTGGGTATTCTGTTATAGCAACACAAAACGGACTGAGACAATGGTACTAATTATCAGATGGCATGATATTTGTTCATGATTAAAACTCTCCATTATACTCCTTTCTTCATCGTTGAAGTTACCGTCCACTTCATGTTGTTTGTCACATTACAGAGCTGATCTGGCCAGAGCAAGAGTTTTGAAAATTCCGTTCAGTGACTTGCAGGGCTGTTTTTCTAGTTTAAACTTAAATTACGCGTGAAACCTTCCTAGGTATCAGAGCATTAAGTTTGTTTGTTTTGAGACGGAGTTTCGCTCTTGTTACCCAGACTGGAGTGCAATGGCGCGATCTCGGCTCACTGCAACCTCCGCCTCCCGGGTTCAGGCAATTCTCCTGCCTCAGCCTCCTGAGTAGCTGGGATTACAGGCACGCGCCACCATGCCCAGCTAATTTTTTTTGTATCTTTAGTAGAGACGGGGTTTCGCCATATTGACCAGGATGGTCTCGATCTCTTGACCTCGTGATCCACCAGCCCCGGCCTCCCAAAGTGCTGGGATTACAGGCTTGAGCCACCATGCCTGACCAGATTTTTTGTTTTTGTTTTTTTTTTTTTGAGATAGAGTTTCTCTCTTGTTGCCTGGGCTGGAGTGCAGTGGCGCAGTTTCAGATCACTGCAAACTCTGTCTCCGGGTTTAAGTAATTCTCTGGCCTGGGCCTCTCAAATAACTGGGATTACAGGTGCCCACCACCATGTCTGGCTAATTTTTGTATTTTTAGTAGAGACAGAGTTTCACCACGTTGGCCAGGCTTGTCTCGAACTCCTGACCTCAGGTGATCCACCCACCTCAGCCTCCCAAATGCTGGGATTACAGGCATAAGCCACTGTGCCCAGCCTATCATATTTATTTTTAAAAGAAACATAGTAACATTTTAAGAATTTATTCCATTTTACAAGTGTACAGATCCAGGATTCAAGTCAGTACCCATGTTTACTATTATTCACTGTATAAAGAATTATAGATGTTATTCAAGAAAAACGTACAGGTCCTGTAAATACCACACATTCAGACAAACAAAATTTTCTGATCTCAGTAAAATTATTAAAGCTGAATGAATACAGATGCCTAGTTCTCTTCAGTCATTGTTTTTAGATTCCAGTCCACACTCCTTGTTCCTTCACAGTCTATTTTAATGCAGATACAAGGGGTAGTACTGGCACAGTTCTGAGGGCCATCACTTAGAATTCTTTCTTAAGTTTCAAATTTATCTAACACAACCAAGTAAAGATGAGTCACTGACTGACTTCCAGTTTTATCAGAGTATTGTTCTCAAGTTGAAGGAGCTAAAGCGTCCCTTAAAACTCATAAATTAGGCATACTGAAGATGAAATCCATTCATTAGGAGGCTTTTTTTTTTGAGATGGGCTCTCACTCTGTTGCCCAAGCTGGAGTGCAGTGGCACGATTTCAGCTCACCACAACCTCCGTCTCCCTGGTTCAAGTGATCCTCCAGCCTCAGCCTCCCTAACAGCTGGAACTACAGGTATGTAGGTGTGTGCCACCACACCTGCTAATTTTTGTATTTTTAATAGAGAAGGGTTTCACCACATTGGCCAGGCTGGTTTCGAACTCAGAACCTCAAGGGATCTGCCCACCTCTGGTTTCCAAAGTGCTGGGATTACAGGTGTGAGCCACTGCTCCCAGCCTAGGAGGCATTTTAAAGTAACTGAATAAAAAATTTAATTAATATAAACCACCAATTTAAGAAGAATTAAAAAGTACTGAAGGGCTTTTTTCTGATTCTCTCAACCACTTCCTCTACCATATGCCTACAGCATGTAATTTACCCTTCTCTTAAGACGCTTACAGCTTTAAAACATGTATTATGGTTTCTAGTAAAGACATCTTTTTCTTCCAGATCAGTGCTGCCCGTCAGAAGTATAATGTGAGACTCATATATAATTTTATGTTTTCTAGTAAGCATATCTATTTTTAAAAAGATTAATTTTATAATTTATTATTTAACCTAATATATCTAATTTTTTTTAATGGAATCTCGCTCTGTAGCCCAGGCTGGAGTACAATGGCACAATCTCAGCTCACTGCAACCTCTGCCTAGTGGGTCCCTGTTCAAACAATTCTCCTGCCTCGGTCTAGCAAGTAGCTGGGATTACAGGCATGCGCCATCATGCCCAGCTAATTTTTGTATTTTTAGTAGAGACAGGATTTCACCATGTTGATCAGGATGGTGTCGATCTTTTGACCTTGTGATCGGCCCACCTCAACCTCCCAAAGTGCTGGGATTATAGGTGTGAGCCACCATGCCACGGCAAAACCCAATCTCTTTTTTTTTTCCCTAAAGATGGGGTTTCACCATGATGGCCAGGCTGGTCTTGAACTCCTAACCTCAGGTGATCCACCCACCTCGGCCTCCCAAAGTGCTAGGATTACAGGCATGAGCCACGGCACCCAGCAAAACCCAATGTCTATTAAAAAGGCAAAATTAGGCAGGCGTGGTGGTGTGTACCTATAATCCTAGCTATTCGGGAGGCTAAGGCAGGAAAATCACTTGAACCTGGGAGGCAGAGGTTGCAGTGAGCCAAGATTACTCTACTAAACTCCAGCCGGGCAACAGAGCGAGACTCTTGTCTCAAAAAAACAAAAACAAAAAAATTATTGTGGGATGGGCATGGTGGCTCATGCCCATAATCCCAGCACTTCGGGAGGGCAAGGCGGGCGGATCATGAGGTCAGGAGATCAAGACCACCCTGGCCAGCATGGTGAAACCCCATCTCTATTAAAAAAACACACACAAAAATTAGCCGGCCTTGGTGGTATGCACCTGTAAACGTAGCTACTCAGAAGGCTGAGGCAGGAGAATCAATTGAACTTGGGAAGCAGAGGTTGCAATGAGCCGACATCGTGCCATTGCACTCCAGCGTGGGCAACAAGAGTAAGACTTTGTCTCAAAAAAAAAAAAACAAGTGGGATATGTTATATCCTTTTGGTACTAAATCTTCAAAATCAACTGTCTATTTTACACTTACAGCACATCTCAATTCAAACAGGCTATGTTTCAACTGTTCACTAGCTGCATGTGGCTGGTGACTGCCACAGTAGACAGTGCAGTCCTAGCTTATTTTTGCCTTAGGAACAGGGAGGAAAAAACAGCTATCATACAGCTGGACTGACTTGCTTTCAAATCTTGATTCTACAACTTACAAGCCCTGAGGCAAGCTATTTAGAGGCAGTTTTCTCACTAAAAATAATAGGCCATAATAGGCTGGGCACAGTGGCACATGCCTATAATCCCAGCACTCTGGAAGGCCAAGGCAGGAGGACTGCTTGAACTCAAGAGTTAAGAGACCAGCCTGGGCAATATAGTGAGACCTCATCTCTACAAAAAGCTTTTAAAATTAACTGAGCATAGTTACTACTCAGATACTGAGGAGGCTGAGGTGGGAGGATCACTTGCATCCAGGAAGCAGAGGCTGCAGTCATGATCATGCCACTGCACTTGAGCCTGGGTAACAGAGTGAGACCTTGCCTCAAAAAAAAAAAAAAAAAAAAAAATCACCAGGCACAGTAGCTCACGACTGTGATCACAGCACTTTGGGAGGCTGAGACAGGTGGCTCACCTGAAGTCAGGATTTCTAGACCAGCCTGGCCAACATGGTGAAACCTGATCTCTACTAAAAATATAAAAATTAGACTGGGCACAATGTTTCATACCTGTAATCCCAGCACTTTGGGAGGGTGACGCAGGCAGATCACGAGGTCAAGAGATCAAGACCATCCTGGCCAACATGGTAAAACCCCCCTCTACTAAAAATACAGTAACAAGGTATGTGTGGTGGTGGGTGCCTATAGTTCTAGCTACTCAGGAGCCTGAGAGAGGAGAATCACTTCAACCCAGGAGGGGGAGGTTTCAGTAAGCCAAAATTGTGCCACCAAACTACAGCCTAGCAGCGGGGGGGGGGGGGGGGGGGGGGGAGGGGGGAGAAGGGGGAGGGAGGGGGGAGAAGGAGGAGGAGAAGGAGAAGGAGGAGGGAAAAAAAGTTGTAGTGATAAATGGTACAAGCAGATCACCTGAGGTCAGGAGCTCCAGACCAGCCTGGCCAACATGGTGAAACCCCAACTCCACTAAAAAATAAAACAGGCCGGGCACAGTGGCTCACGCCTGTAATCCTAGCACTTTGGGAGGCCGAGGTGGGTGGATCACCTGAGGTCAGGAGTTCAAGACCAGCCTGGCCATGATGAAGAAACCCCCATCTTGAAATAAATAAATAAATAAATATATAAAACAAAAATCAGCTGAGCGTAGTGCTGTGCATCTGTTGTCCTAGCTACTCAGGAGGCTGAGGCAGGAGAACTGCTTGAACCCGGGAGGCAGAGACTACAGCGAGCTGAGATCACGCTACTGCATTCCAGCCTGGGCAACAGAGCAAGGCTCTGTCTTGAAAACAAAAACAGACTAACAAAATCAATAATAATAATAATAAAACATCTTTCATAAGATTAAATGAGATAATGCCTAGAAAGTATCAAGCCCCTCAGGACAGGGCACACAGAAAACCCTCAGTAAATGCTACTTATTATTATTAGTAGTAGTATCCTTGAAAACTGAGCACAGTGTTTTGCACGCAGGTTGCCAAAAGAAGAAAAGTTAATTTGCATGATAGCCTATAAGACATTTTAATTGCTGCTTTTTAACATATATAAATAACTTATATAAGGAGGAGATTTTTGTTACTGCTGCTGAATAAATTTATTTTGGACACATTAGGAGAAATGTACAAAAGAGAAATACAGCCGGGCGCGGTGGCTCAAGCCTGTAATCCCACCACTTTGGGAGGCCGAGGCGGGTGGATCACGAGGTCAAGAGATCGAGACCATCCTGGTTAACACGGTGAAACCCCGTCTCTACTAAAAATACAAAAAATTAGCTGAGCATGGTGGCGTGTGCCTGTAATCCCAGCTACTCAGGAGGCTGAGTCAGGAGAATTGCCTGAACCCATGAGGCGGAGGTTGCAGTGAGCCAAGTTCACACCATTGCACTCCAGCCTGGGTAACAAGAGCGAAACTCTGTCTCGGGAAAAAAAAAAAAAAGAGAAATACAGCATTTCATCTTTTGGACTATTCAAGTATTTTTTTTTTTTTTTTGAGATGGAGTTTCGCTCTTGTTACCCAGGCTGGAGTGCAATGGCATGATCTCGGCTTGCCGCAACCTCCGCCTCCTGGGTTCAGGCAATTCTCCTGCCTCAGCCTCCTGAGTAGCTGGGATTACAGGCACGCACCACCATGCCCAGTTAATTTTTTTGTATTTTTAGTAGAGACGGGGTTTCACCATGTTGACTAGGATAGTCTCGATATCTTGACCTCATGATCCACCCGCCTCGGCCTCCCAAAGTGCTGGGATTACAGGCGTGAGCCACCACGCCCGGCCCTATTCAAGTATTTTATTTCCTTCTAAGAATAATAAATTATTAAACAACTATATACTATAAAGCACGGTCATCAAGAGACTTCTTAAAAAGCATTTGCAATAAATGCCAAAGTTACTTTACAGGTAATTCTCAATTATCTAATGGAATGTTTTTATCTCAGGTAGGGATAAAAGCATCCTGCTTCCCGACTTTACCTGGAGAACCAGCCAGAGGTGCATCTAAGACCCTTCAGGTTCTGGACTGAAAATATTCTCAAACTGTCTATTTCAGTCAATACAGCCCCTTTAATAATTCCTCAAAGAATCTCCCCTTTTCACCTGTGCTACAACTCTCTTGCACACATTTTGTATTCCCACACATCACAAAATCAGGAAGCACCAGAGCTGGAAGAATCTTCACAGTGGCTCACACCTGTAATCCTAGCACTTCGGGAGGCCAAGGCAGGTGGATCACGAGGTCAGGAGTTCAAGACCAGCCTGGCCAAGATGGTGAAATCCCATCTCTATTAAAATTACAAAACTGAGCCAGGCATGGTGGTGGGCATCTGTAATCTCACCTAGTGCTTGAATCCGGGAGGCGGAGGTTGCAGTGAGCTGAGATTGTACCACTGCACTCCAGCCTGGAAGACAGAGCAAGACTCTGTCTCAAAACAAACAAAAATTAGCCAGGCATAGTGGCGGGCACCTGTAATCCCAGCTACTTGAGAGGCTGAGGTGGGAGAATCGCGTCAACCCGCAAGGTGGAGGTTACAGTGAGCCAAGATCACGCCTCTGCACTCCAGCCTGGGCAACAAAAAGTGAGATTTCAACTCAAAAAAAAAAAAAAAAAAGCTAAAAAAAAAAAAAAGAGCTAATCCAAGGCTGGGAGTGTTTGTTACGCCTGTAAATCCAGCACTTTAGAAGGCTGAGGTGGGCAGATCACCTGAGGTCAGGAGTTCAAGACCAGCATGGCCAACATGGTGAAATGAAACCCCATGTCTACTAAAAATACAAAAATCAGCTGGGTGTGGTAGTGGGTGCCTGTAATCCCAGCTCCTCGAGAGGAGAGGGTAAAGCAGGAGAATCGTTTAAATCCGGTAAGCAAAGGTTGCAATGAGCCGAGATCGCACCACTGCACTCCAGCCTGGGCGACAGAGAGAAACTCAGTCACAAAAAAAAAAAAAAAAAAAGAGAGATAGATAATCCTGTGTTAGTGTTTTCCAAAGTATGTGCTATTGGTGATATGCAAGATGATTCCAGGTGGTGTTGTACTGTATATTTTATAGTCATATATTTAGTTTCATAAATATTAGAAAAGTATACGTAGCACTTCAAATTCATGAGTTCATGGATATTTCCACTTAGAACAAGGCTAAGTGGCAGTGTGCACCTATAGTCCCAGCTACTTGGGAGGCTGAAATGGGACGACTGCTTAAGCCCATGAGTTCAAGGTTGCAGTGAGCCGTGATCATGCCACTGCACTCCAACCAGCCTAGGAGATAGAGCAAAATTCTCAAAGAAAAAGAACAAGGACAGAGCTAAAGTCGACAGTCCCTGCATAAGAAAAAAGACTGGAGGCTGGACATGGTGGCTCGCACCTGTAATCCCAGTACTTTGGGAGGCTAGGCCGGGCGTAACACGGGATCAAGAGTTTGAGACCAGCCTGGCCAACATAGTGAAACTCCCTCTCTACTAAAAATACAAAAAATTAAGGCCGGGCACGGTGGCTCAAGCCTGTAATCCCAGCACTTTGGGAGGCCGAGGCGGGTGGATCATGAGGTCAAGAGATTGAGACCATCTTGGTCAACATGGTGAAACCCTGTCTCTACTAAAAATACAAAAAATTAGGTGGGCACGGTGGCGCGTGCCTGTAATCCCAGCTACTCGGGAGGCTGAGGCAGGAGAATTGCCTGAGCCCAGGAGGCGGAGGTTGCAGTGAGCCGAGATTGCGCCATTGCACTCCAGCCTGGGTAACGAGCGAAACTCCGTCTCAAAAAAAAAAAAAAAAAAAAAATACAAAAAATTAGCTGGGCGTGGTAGCAGGTGCTTGTAATCTCAGCTACTTGAGAGGCTGAGTCAGGAGAATCTCTTGAACCCGAGAGGTGAAGGTTACAGTAAGCCAAAATCACGCCACTGCACTCCAGCCTGAATGTCAGTAAGAGACTCCATCTCAAAAGAAAAAGAAAAAAGGCCCATTGTGGTGCCTCGCACCTGTAATCCTAGCACTTTGGGAGGCCAAGGCAGGCAGATCACTTGAGGTTAGGAGTTCAAGATCAGCCTGGCCAGCATGGCAAAACCTTCATCTTTATTAAAAATACAAAAATTTGCTTGTAACTGAGGAGTGTGTCATGAATGAAAAGAAAAACACAAAAATTACCCGGGTTTGATGGCGCCTATCTGTAGACCCAGCTACTCCAGAGGCTGAGACAGGAGAATCTCTTGAACCCGGAGGCAGAGGTTGCAGTCAGCCAAGAATGCACCACTGAACTCCAGTCTGGGTGGAAGAGTGAGATTCTATCTCAAAAAAAAAGTGATAGAAATTTTAAGCTAAGAATAGCAGAGCTGGGTTTCACCCAAATCTAAATCCTAATTTTGTGCTTATTTCACTGTCCTAAAATAATTTACTATCTGTATGACATCAAGTGATTAACACTCTCTTATATAACTGCTTCTTGATCACAATGATCTCATTTATCAAACCAACTGTAAGCAATGGTGGTGTCTTAAAGTACTAGTGTCCTTCCATAATGACAGACAGACATATAATAGAAGATCAATAATGACTTGATTATGTGGTTAGATTGTTTCCAACCACTGAGAGACAGCACAGGAGGAAATGCCATATTAGTTCAAACAAAACAATCATAATATATCCAAAGTCAAACATTGGATTAATTGCTGTTTGGATTATCATCACTGATTCCCTCCATGAATGAATATGGAATCAGGAGCTGCTACATATATAATTCTAGGAACTTTTCAATATATACATACAGAGAATATACACAGGAAATGACTCATGTAGATTAGATGCCAGAGATCTTAGAAATCATACCGTATACCCCAACTACTCATTTAGCATATCAGGAAGCAGAAAAAGATATAATGACTTGCTTACAGGCTTTTGTTAGTTAATGGCACTGACAGCTCTCGTCTCAGTTCACTTTTTGTGATGTTCCATGGATTCAATATAAATATCAAGGAAATACGACTAAATGCTTCCATTGTTTCAGTACAAATCCTGCTTAAGGTGAGTTAGGATTTGAAACTCTTTTCATTAAGCAGAAATTCTGTTCATGATGCACTCACGCTAATTAAATTAGGTTTGGGTGATAATGCTGATCTGTTTACCTGAGAAATCTACACATACTTTAAAGCACTGTTACAACTCAATTGTTCTTTTGTCCAATTTAGCATACATTTATAAACCAGTGACATTCTCAACAGTCACATACTCATTTCCTTAACCACAACCACCCATGGTAGATTAGGAAGACTATTGTCTTTTAAGTCAAAAAGGACTTGATGAATACCAGCTCTACAATTTAGGATACAACATCAGAGAAGTTACTTTAGCTCTTTGAGCCTATTTCTCTGCTAAAAGAGTAATACTAGCACTAACCACCTCACATGACTATCAACAGTGAGACAACAGAGATGGTGTATTCCACTATCTCAAGCATACAAACAATTAAGTGAAAGGTTAAGTACAGAGTAACAAAAATGTTTACCTGTGAATCTGAAAGAGGGTTTACGGTTTCCAACACTGAAACGTTAATATTTACAAAGCATTCACTCCGTGCAAAGCTTAGGAGGAAATTTATAATCTGAGACTGATATATCAAGAAAAGGTTATGAAGGGCCGGGCGCAGTGGCTCACGCCTGTAATCCCAGCACTTTGGGAGGCCGAGGCAGGTGGATCACGAGGTCAAGAGATTGAGACCATCCTGGTCAACATGGTGAAACCCCGTCTCTACTAAAAATACAAAAAATTAGCTGGGCATGGTGGCACATGCCTGTAATCCCAGCTACTCAAGAGGCTGAGGCAGGAGAATTGCCTGAACCCAGGAGGCAGAGGTTGCGGTGAGCCGAGATCGCACCATTGCACTCCAGCCTGGGTACAAGAGCGAAACTTCATCTCAAAAAAAAAAAAAAAAGAAAGAAAGAAAAGGTTACGAGAGAGTCAGAAGACTTTTTTTATGTTTTTCTTTCTTTTAAGTGTCAGAATTACTTGCAAAAGGGCCAGGTGCGGTGGCTTAAGCCTGTAATCCCAGCACTTTGGGAGGCTGAGGCAGGTGGATCACGAGGTCAAGAGATCGAGACCATCCTGGTCAAAATGGTGAAACCCCGTCTCTACTAAAAGATACAAAAAAAGAGCTGGGCATGGTGGCACATGCCTGTAATCCCAGTTACTCAGGAGGCTGAGGCAGGAGAACTGCCTGAACCCAGGAGGCGGAGGCTGTGGTGAGCCGAGATTGCACCATTGCACTCCAGCCTGGGTAACAAGAGCGAAACTCCGTCTCAAAAAAAAAAAAAAGAATTACTTGCAAAAGAATGATTTCATTACACATTTAAATACAAAAAAAAAAAAAACAGCTTCTAGTTTTTAAAAAGTATCACAGATATACATCAAAGTATTTGAAACGACATAGTATCTGGGATTTGCTTTAAAATATCACAGTCTTCCAACCCCATGCCCTAAAAATAAAAGGGTGGGGCCAGGCAAGGTGGCTCACGCCTGTAATCCCAAAATGTTGTGAGGCCAAGGTGGGCAGAACACAAGATCAGAGTTCAAGACCAGCCTGGCCAATACGGTGAAACTCTGTCTCTACTAAAAAATACAAAAATTAGCCGGCTGTGGTGGTGCATGCCTGTAGTTCCAGCTACTCGGGAGGATGAGGCAGGAGAATCGCTAGAACTCAGGAGGCAAAAGTTGCAGTGAGCCGAGATCATGCCGTTGTGCTACAGCCTGGATAAGAGTGAGACTCCATCTCAAAAAAAAAAAAAAAAAAGGTGGGAATACTTGAAGATGGGTGATGTATACTGTATATCTGAGGACTCACTACACTATTGTCTCTACTACTGTGTAAGAAAATTTATGGGCTTGGGCTGGGCGCGGTGGCTCACGCCTGTAATCCCAGCACTTTGGGAGGCCGAGGCAGGTGGATCACGAGGTCAAGAGATCGAGACCATCCTGGTCAACATGGCGAAACCCCGTCTCTACTTAAAATACAAAAAATTAGCTGGGCATGGTGGCGCATGCCTGTAATCCGAGCTACTCAGGAGGCTGAGGCAGGAGAATTGCCTGAACCCAAGAGGTGGAGGTTGCGGTGAGCCGAGATCGCATCACTGCACTCCAGCCTGGGTAACAAGAGCGAAACTCCGACTCAAAAACAAAAAAGGAAAATTTATGGGCTGAGCGCAGTGGCTCATGCATGTAATGTCAGCACTTTGAGAGATGGAGGCAGGTGGAGGTCAGGAGTTGGAGACTAGCCTGGCCAAGGTGGAAAGGAAGCTGAGGCAGGAGAATCACCTGAATCCAGGAGGTGGAGGTTGCAATGAGCCAAGTCTGTGCCACTACACTTCAGTCTGAACGACACTAAGACTTCGTCTCAAAAAAAAAAAAAAGCAAAGAAAGAAAGAAAATCTAATCTATGAACATCATAAAATTCTTTTTTTTAGAGACAGTATCTCACTATGTTGCCCTGGCTGGTACTGAACTCCTGAGCTCAAGCAATCCTCCAGCCTCGGCCTCCTAAAGTGCTAGGATTTCAGGTGTGTGCCACTGTACCTGGTGGAATACCACAAACTTCTTTTTCTTTTTTTTTTTTTAAGACGGAGTTTCGCTCTTGTTACCCAGGCTGGAGTACAATGGCGCGATCTCGGCTCACCGCAACCTCCACCTCCTGGGTTCAGGCAATTCTCCTGCCTCAGCCTCCCGAGTAGCTGGGATTACAGGCACGCACCACTGTGCCCAGCTGATTTTTTGTATTTTTAGTAGAGACGGGGTTTCACCATGTTGACCGGGATGGTCTCGATCTCTTGACCTCGTGATCCACCCGCCTTGGCCTTCCAAAGTGCTGGGATTACAGGCTTGAGCCACCGCGCCCAGCCCTCACCACAAACTTCTAAGGAACCAAGGTCTCCACCTGAAACTTCTAAATACAAGACACTACTGGGGAAAAAAAAAGGTGCTATTGGCCATTTCAACCAAGAACACAAAGTATTTTAAAATGACTCAACATCAAGCATGTCTTCTTTATCACATGCTAGGCAGCAGTATCTTCTCTTCTTTTGGTATTACTACTCCACCTACTAGAACAGCCCAGGGAATATTTTTTTCTTTTTGCACTATACTCTCTAGCTTTCTTTCTTTCTTTTTAAATAACTTAAACTACTACTAATTATATACACACAACCAGGACTACTAACACACCGTTACTAGGTGTTACATCTATTATTTAATAGTGGATCCATGGAATACTAGGACTTTTTAAAAGCATGACTCATCTGAGAGCATTAAAAAAAAAAATAAGAGAATCCCAACACCAGGCACAGTGGCTCACACCTCTAATCCCAGCACTTTGGAAAGCCCAGGTGGGAGGATCACTTGAACCAGGAAGGTTGAGGCTGCAGTGAGCTCTTGAACTCAGAGGGCTGAATGAGGCTGCAGTGAGCTATGACTGCATTCCAGCCTGGGTTTAAAAAAAAAAAAAAATTTTTTTTTTTTTTTTTTCCCAGAAAAAAAGTTCCCGCCGGGCAAATCATCTAAGGTTGGGAGTTCAAGACCAGTCTGACCAACATGGTGAAACCCCATCTTAAAAAAAAAAAAACACCGAGAAAAAGTTCTACAAGGTTCCAAAAAGCAAAAGTTAAGTTTGACACATGCCAAGTACTACAGTGAATCCACATGAATGAAGTGACATGTAGGCACTGTACGAGATATCTTAAGTATTTTAGAGATGACAAGAATTGGGAAGGGTGTGCACAGATGATATGGAAATACCATATCATTTTATACAGTATAAGGTACTTGGGCATTCTCAGATTTCAGTATTTGCAGGGGGCCTGCAACCATCCTCCAGTGATACCACGGAACAACTCTACTCATATGCCCTGCTTTTTTATAATTCCAATAATGGGTACAGATAGGACAATGTTCCCTGCATTTGTATCCAAAGGGGTAGAAAAGGGCATATACCTATTTCACTATCAAATAGTTCCACTTACTGAACAGCAAATACAAAACATATTCCACACATATTTCTTCAAATGTGCCTAGCTAGTTTACTTCTTTAAGTAATGCTCTTTCAAACACATAGATCAGATTAAATCAACTCCCAGACTAAGCAGAATGAAATTTCCTTTGGCTGTCTTTAAAAAAAAAAAAAAATAGGCCAGGCTCGGTGGCTCGTGCCTGTAATCCAGCACTCTGGGAGGCCAAGGCAGGCAGATCACAAGGTCAAGAGATCAAGACCATCCTGGCCAAAATGGTGAGACCCTGTCTCTACTAAAAATAAAATCAGCTGGGCGTGGTGGCACATGCCTGCAATCTCAGCTACTCAGGAGACTGAGGTAGGAGAATCGATTGAACCCAGGAGGTGAAGGTTGCAGTGAGACCAGACTGCGCCACTGCACTCCAGCCTGGCAACAGAGCGAGACTCGTCTAAAAAAAAAAAAAAGAAAGAAAAAGAAAATATATTTAAAAATAACTCCACCTCCTGAAGAATATACACAGGTATTCACAGTACTCTTGTTTCATTATTTCTGTGTATAAAAATTGGAGGAAAAAACATCAAATTGGAAATCTAGCCCTTCCACCTCCCCTCTGTCCCCCAAAATCCCCATTTCCAATTTACATGACACCTTTTCTCCTCTGGAGCATAAAACTGCCTCCTTTAATCGGAGGTTTCCAAATGTCTGGAATACATATGAAGAAGGATATATACACTCCTTGAATAGGCCACTTTCCCTAACAATGTGCTGCTTCTACCCACAAACCACTAATAATGTGTTTAGTTGCCAGTATTAGAATCTTAGTTTGAGGAAACGACATCTATTATGTGTCCTCAAAGAGCAAAAAGAAAATTCAAAGAAGTTTGACAGAGTTAGAAATCTTAGCTGTACCTATCCTTCTAGTCTTCAAGCCGAAGATGAGAAGTCAGGTATGGCCTCACATTTCTAGTGGTTCTGGAAACCTTTCTTTCTGTCTCCTGCTTATGCATGTCTTTTCCTCTATCTGAATTACTTTTGTATACAACAATAGAGGATGAGATGAAGGGGGTGGGGAATGCCAAGAGTAGCAAATTTCTACAAACCAGTGGTCTTCCTAGAGCTTGTACGCCTAAAACAAATCTGGTAACACAAAAGAACCAAAACCAGTTTCAAGCAGCAGCTTCATTATATTTGTCAACCTTTGGGGCTAATTCCATGTAAGTACACATCTGGAAAAAGCTCCCAAACTTTGAGAATTGTCAAATATACACTTGTAATCTGCAGCATCAAACCTAGATTATAAATTATCAATGTCACTTAACTGAATTACACCAAGCAATGGCAAGTCTAGATTTCATTAAGAGATACTGTTAAAATCACACTCAGACCTCAGAAGGGCAAGACCCCATAACCCAGTCACGAACACAGCTTCAAATGCTTCCTCAACTTTTCAAGCTTTGGGACACCAAGTCACTGGGAGTTAGCAGCTAAAACATGGGGTTCAATGCGAACTGACCAAAGGAAGTGAAGAAAACAAAGCATGTAAGCATTTCAGAACCAAGAATACGGATTTGGGAATTACATCTACTGTAGTAAACAGCAGATCAAACATCTACTGCTAATAAACAGATCATTCTTTACAACCCTTAGTACGCCAGCCATTTTTTTTTAATGTTTAAATGGCTAGCCACAAATTGTCCTAGTCGAAACTGATGGCAAAATCCTAAACTGGTCTTCGGCGAGAAGACACTCTGCATGGAGCATCACACAAAAGACAGGAAAGAACAGACACGCTCTCGGCCTCGGCTGATTGCGGCCAGGAGCCCAGGTCTTCGTCCCAGACCCCGGCAACAGGGAGGAAAAAAAAAGGGGGGGAAGGAAGGGGTGGGAGTGGGGTCCTGTTCCCTGAATGCGCCTGGGACTGAGGAGCGAAGAGGGAAGGAGAGAGTGCAGCACGGAGGAAGCGAGGAAAGCAGCAGACCGGCGTCAGCGGCTTCCAAGGCCGGCAACACCTCGAGCCCGCACCAGGCCCGGCCCTCCCGGCGCCACCTCCTCACCTCCCTCACATCCTGCAGGCACTCGAGCACCGCCAGGTTGTTGCTCCAGGTGTGCTTGGGGCACACGCGGGTGACGTCCTCCCTGCAAGACTCTTCTTCCGCCAGCTTCCAGCCCCCGCCAGCTCCTGCTCCACCCCGCCGGGCCGGAGGCCCACCCGCTGGGAAAGGCGGCTGCGGCGGCTGAGGCTGCTGTTGTTGCTGTTGCTGCTGCTGCTGCTGCTGTTGCTGTTGCTGTTGCTGTTGCTGTTGCTGCTGCTGCTGCTGCTGCTGGAGCTGCGATGACTGAGGCAGCTGAGGCAGCTGCTGACCCGCCGGGCCGCCACCTCCAGCCTGCCCTACGAAGGACACGAAGTTGGCTCCGGGGCCCGGGCCCTGGCTGTGGACGCCCTGGCCCGGGAGTTTCTCGGCCCGGGCCGCGGCGAGCAGCAGCAACTGCAGCACCGCCGACAAGCGGAACATCCTCGGTACACGTCCACACGCCGCCATCTTGGGTCCGAGGCGAGCTCGACGCACTCGCCGGCGCCGCGTATTTAAATGAGGGGCGGAGCCGCTGGGCGTGGTGGCGTGGCCCCGCTGAGCCCCGCCCCTGCCCGCGCCGACCGGCTGCCCAGAGCCGGGAGGAGGAGGCAGGGCTGGGAACTGCACACGCCCTGGACCGGCGGGCGGGAGAGCAGCGCTCCTTACCCTGGGGTTGCTGGGGTTTCTTAAAAAGCCTGGGCAGGGCTGCCTTGTCTAATTCCTTTTGTTGTCGTCACAGAAAAAAAAAAAAATCAAGGGAATTGGGATTGCCACAACCAAAATGGCCGTTAGAATACGTTGCAGGTTCAATGACTTGGAAAACAAAAACTTTTCTATGTAAAGGTGAACTTTGCACGACCAGGTGTGTTCCGGAATTGGAAAGCCTCTCCTTGCATCGCTACCTTCTTCCATCCTTCCACCTGCCTCAAAAGTCTTTCTTAGCCAAAGAGAGAGACAGTATTGAATAGGGTTAAGAGCATAGGTTCTTGGATAAGAAAAAAAATTAAGGTTATAATCCTTGCTCTTTGGCAGAGTAGGGAAGAGCTCAAATGTAAGTTTTCATTGACAAGATTCGAAATAATAATAAGGTAAGTGCCTGGCCCACAATATGGAAATCAAAAAGTCACGGCCAGTATTGTTAACAAACTGGGAAGCTCTTGGGTGCATGAATCCTGATTTTTTTTTTTTTTTTACTTTTAATAAAGACGGAGTTTCAGCATGTTGTTCAGGCTGGTCTTGAACCCCTGACCTCAGGTGATCCCCCCGCCTTTGCCTCCAAAGTACTTGGATTACAGGCGTGAGCCACCGCGCCCGGACAAATCCTGATTTTAAGCCAGCATTTAGATTCATGTTTAAGGAATGAAAAAATGATAATGAAACACATCTGTGAGGACTCGAGTTAAGTCAGTGTGTCGGTAACGTTATTGACCTACATGCAACATCGCAGGAACCCCACACTAGCGTCACCTCCCTGTCCTTAGGAGAGAGGATATGTTCCCAAAGCCTCCTCGCATCCACTGTGTAATCTGAGCCATGCATCAGGCTTGCGTTTAGGTTCTTATTGAACTGAAGAATGGCACAGAGATGTTAACAGTTCTGCAAGGAGGGATTAAATGAGCTGGCCAGGACGAACTCTGCCAGCCTATAGACAGCTAGGCTGGCCACTAGAATCCCTGGGTCTTCCCACCACCCTGATGCACTTTTATCCCACTCTGTCAATGCATATGTTGGGGAATGAGGGCGTTTGGGATGTGTAATCTCCACTGGTCATTGTGTCCAAAAATGCAGCTTCTGCTGTCCTGATCCACAAATGAGCTGTCAAGACCAAATTAGACATATATAGAACCTGAGAAGTCAGGAACTCATGTTCACTGTGGTTGATGCTGGGCCTCTATCATGGGGAATGAGAGCTTGTTGGCATATCCACCAACAGTCACCCTTGCTACTGTCATAAAATGATGGTGAGGCTGCTGCTAACCTTGAGCGCTGACTAAGGCAGCTCCATGTTCATTAGCAAACACATGACATAGATAAATTTCAGTCAAGCAGACTGGAGACATCACCAGAAGTCCTTGAGGTATCATTAGGGTATATATATATATATATATATATATATATATATATATATATATATATATATATTATTTTTTTTTTTTTTTGAGATGAAGTCTCACTCTGTCACCCAGGCTAGAGTAGTGCAATGGTACGATCTCGGCTGACTTCACCCTCGACCTCCCGGGGTCCAGCAATTCTCCTGCCTCAGCCTCCCAGGTAACTGGGATGTGCCACCATACCTGGCTAATTTTTGTATTTTCAGTAGAGACGGGGTTTCACCATGTTGGCCAGGCTGGTCTCGAACCCCAAACCTCAGGTGATCTGCCCACCTCAGCCTCCCAAAGTGCTAGGATTACAGGCCTTAGCCACCGCATCTAAACTCCATTAATTTTCAGTGCTGGGTCTGCATCTGTTTAGACAAGTGAGAGATTATTTTAAGCCAGTTTAACTAGAAATTGACAATCTTAGGCCAGCAGTTGCTTATCTTTCAGCCTGAACTGGGGAAACCCAATAGCAGCCACAGATTGCCTCCACAGATAGGAAGGAGTACACATGCCTATCTTGAAATCTCAGTGACCAAGAAGCAAGAAACTGAGATAAATCTGGGAACCTGGCCAGCTTGGACTGGGTCAGGCAAGCGTAGACCTTACAGAAGCCAGGAGCCCCCAGACCAATGGAGACAGTTGCCCTATCTCTGGTCTTCTGAAGTCATTGGCTTTTCAATATAAAATATACGATCTCTAGGCCAGGTGCGGTGGCTCACGCCTGTAATCCCAGCACTTTGGGAGGCTGAGGCGGGTGGATCACGAGGTCAAGAGATCGAGACCATCCTGGCCAATATGGTGAAACCCCATCTCTACTAAAATTACAAAAATTAGCTGGGCATGGTGGCTTGCACCTGTAGTCCCAGCTACTTGGGAGGCTGAGGCAGGAGAATTGCTTGAACCCAGGAGGCAGAGGTTGTGGTAAGCTGAGATCGCACCATTGCACTCCAGTCAGGGTAACAAGAGTGAAACTCCGTCTCAAAAAAAAAAAAAAAAAAGATGGTGCATGTCTGTAATCCCAGCTATTTGGGAGGCTGAGGCAGGAGAATCGCTTGAACCCAGGAGGCAGAGGTTGTGGTGAGCCAAGATTGCATTGCCTTCCAGCCTGGGCAACAAGAGCAAAACTCGGTCTCAAAACATAAAAAAAAAAAAAGTACACCATGGAATATTATGCAGCAATCAAAAATGATGAGTTTGTGTCCTTTGTAAGGACATGGATGAATCTGGAGAACATCATTCTCAGCAAACTGACACAAGAACAGAAAAAGAAATACTGCATATACTCACTCATAGGTGGGTGAGAAAAATGAGAACACATGGACACAGAGAGGCGGTATACTATACACTGGGGACTGTTGGGGGAAATGGGGGAGGGACAGCCGGGGGGGCTGGGGGGGATAGCCTGGGGATGAATACCAAGCGTGGGTAAAGGGGAGGAAGGCAGCAAAACACACTGCCATGTGTGTACCTATGCAACTATCTTGCACGTTCTGCACATGTACCCCAAAACCTATAATGCAATAAAAATTAAAAAAAAAAAAAAAAAAAAAAGACGGCCTGTGTTCTGAATTGAAATGAGGAAAAAGAGGAATGGAAGAAGCAGTGAGTGGTGTGAGTCAGAGAACTGGCCAGAAGTCAGATCATATAAAGTCTTTTCTTTTCTCTTTAATTATTTCATTTATTTATTTGTTTGTTTATTTAATTTTTTTTTTTTTTTTGAGACAGAGTTTCGCTATTGTTACCCAGGCTGGAGTGCAATGGCGCAATCTCGGCTCACCGCAACCTCTGCCTCCTGGGTTCAGGCAATTCTCCCACCTCAGCCTCCTGAGTAGCTGGGATTACAGGCACACGCCACTGTGCCCAGCTAATTTTTTGATTTTTAGTAGACGGGGTTTCACCATGTTGACTAGGATGGTCTCGATCTCTTGACCTCATGATCCACCCGCCTCGGCCTCCCAAAGTGCTGGGATTACAGGCTTGAGCCACCGCGCCCGGCCTATTTTGGTATTTTTAGTGGAGATGGGGTTTCACCGTATTGGTCAGACTGGTCTCAAACTCTTGACCTTAGGTGATCCACCTGCCTCAGCCTCCTGAAGTGCTGAGATTACAGGCATGAACCACCACCGCGCCCAGCCTCACATTTTTTTTTAAAAGCATACTGTCCGCTGCCGGGCGCAGTGGCTCACGCCTGTAATCCCAGCACTTTGGGAGGCCAAGGCGGGTGAATCACGAGGTCAAGAGATCGAGACCATCCTGGTCAACATGGTGAAACCTCGTCTCTACTAAAAATACAAAAAAATTAGCTGGGCATGGTGGCGCGTGCCTGTAATCCCAGCTATTCAGGAGGCTGAGACAGGAGAATTGCCTGAACCCAGGAGGCGGAGGTTGCGGTGAGCCGAGATCGCGCCATTGCACTCCAGCCTGGGTAACAAGAGCGAAACTCCGTCTGGAAAAAAAAAAAAGCATACTGTCCAATTTGTGGCTCAGAGGAATCAAGTTCTTCTAGAAAGTAATAATCTTTTTTTTTTTCTTGAGACAGAGTCTCGCTCTGTCGCCAGGCTGGAGTGCAGTGGCGCAATCTCGGTTTACCACAACCTCCACCTCCAGGGTTCAAATGAGTCTCCTGTCTCAGCCTCCTGAGTAGCTGGGACTACAGGCGTGTGCCATCACGCCCAGCTGATTTTTGTATTTTTAGTAGATATGAGGTTTCACCATGTTGGCCAGGGTGGTCTTGATCTCTTGACCTCCTAATCCACTCCCTGTGGCCTCACAAAGTGCTGGGATTACAGGCATGAGCCACTGCACCCGGCTGAAAGTAACCATCTTTATTGGGCTAAAAATACACAGGTAAGAGTTCAGAGCCCCAAAGTGAAATAAGCGTCAAAACACTGCAGACCCTTAAGAAACCACAGAGATTGGCCGGGCGCGGTGGCTCAAGCCTGTAATCCCAGCACTTTGGGAGGCCGAGGCGGGTGGATCACGAGGTCAAGAGATCAAGACCATCCTGGTCAACATGGTGAAACCCCGTCTCTACTAAAGATACAAAAAATTAGCTGGGCATGGTGGTGCGTGCCTGTAATCCCAGCTACTCGGGAGGCTGAGGCAGGAGAATTGCCTGAACCCAGGAGGCGGAGGTTGCCGTGAGCCGAGATCGTGCCATTGCACTCCAGCCTGGGTAACAGGAACGAAACTCCGTCTCAAAAAAAAAAAAAAAGAAACCACAGAGATAGAGCCAAAAAAACAAAAATCTGTGAAGAAATGTTTCTCAAGTCACTTGCTGACTCCTAACTGTGCATGCACAGAATGAGACTTTAACAAAATCAGAAGCAAACAATAGCTAGGATAGTAATAACTGAACAGAAGCTTCAGCAGCCGCACAAGTGCTGGGGAAATCAGTGTTAAAGTTTAAACCCTGCTAAGGTATAAAAACCTTGGCAAACCCAGGAGGCGGAGGTTGCCGTGAGCCGAGATCGTGCCATTGCACTCCAGCCTGGGTAACAGGAGCGAAACTCCGTCTCAAAAAAAAAAAAAAAGAAACCACAGAGATAGAGCCAAAAAAACAAAAATCTGTGAAGAAATGTTTCTCAAGTCACTTGCTGACTCCTAACTGTGCATGCACAGAATGAGACTTTAACAAAATCAGAAGCAAACAATAGCTAGGATAGTAATAACTGAACAGAAGCTTCAGCAGCCGCACAAGTGCTGGGGAAATCAGTGTTAAAGTTTAAACCCTGCTAAGGTATAAAAACCTTGGCAAACACTCTGGGCTTTTAACTGAGGCCTTAAAAGGGCTACACCCTAGGAATAAAGGCCACATCCCAGGGGAAAGTACAAACCCTAGGAATAAGGACCTTGCCCTAGAATAAAGCACAAAACTGCAATAGACCAATCCCAATAAAGCCTAAAACATGCCTCAGTGAGATCAAGGTGATCCACCACTACTCTGTATGTAAGAAGAAAACTTCAACCAGTTTGAAAGAAAAATTACATCATCCAGAGCCTCTATTTTTGATTCATTGCTAGACCATGCAGACAAAAAGATAACAAGAGAGAAAGTTTATCTCAAAAAAAAACAAAAAAACAAAAAAACAAAAAAAACAAATGGACATTCTACAGTGAATTAAAATTAGGCTGGTTGCAGTGGCTCACGCCTATAATCCCAGCACTTTGGGAGGTCGAGGCGGGTGGATCACGAGGTCAAGAGATCGAGACCATCCTGAACAACGAGGTGAAACCCTGTCTCTACTAAAAATACAAAAATTAGCTGGGCACGGTGGTGCGTGCCTGTAGGCCCAGCTACTCGGGAGGCTGAGGCAGGAGAATTGCTTGAACCCAGGAGGCGGAGGCTGCGGTGAGCCGAGATTGTGCCATTGCACTCCAGTCTGGGTAACAACAGCGAAACTCCATCTCAAAAAGAAAAAAAAAGATACAGAAATTTATATAACAAAAGATTTCAGAACTTCAGTAGAATGGGCAGCTTCATGTTGATGCCATTTCAACAGTGACTTATTTCAGTCAATGTACTTTCCAAGAACATCATCATCTCTAAATAGGAAATAATTCTTGTCATCTAGAACTACCTAAGTGCTATGGAAATAAAAAAAAAAAAAAAAAGAACTACTTTGGTGGCTCCAATATTCTGAGAGAAGAACTTCATCTCCAACTTTCACAAAAACAGATTGAATCTCTTCACCCTTTCCTTTAGAACCCAATCAAACAGTGACTACTGTAGCTTGCAATATTTTTCAAGATTTTTCTGAAGCGTAATGCTTCCTTTGGTTACAGTTTCAGCAGCACTCCTTTCAATCAATACTGGTAAAAGAGTGGAAGAAACTTTTTTGAGACAGAGTTTAACTTTTTCACCTAGGCTGGAGTGCAGTGGCACGATCTCGGCTCACTGCAACCTCTGCCTTCTGCTTTCAAGCAATTATCTGCCTTAGCCTCCTGAGTAGCTGGGATTATAGGTGCATGCCACCATGCCCAGCTAATTTTTGTATTTTTAGTAGAGGCGGGATTTCACCATGTTGGCCAGGCTGCTGGTCTGGAACTTCTGATCTTGCCATTGCATGCCTCGGCCTCCCAAAGTGCTGGTATTACAGACATGAGCCACCTAGCCAAGGTTTTTTTTTTTTCCTAAGCATATCTTCAGTGATGTCCTGAACTTCCTGTTTCCCCCTCAATGTTCAACCCTCCCTTTATCCAAATCCTGGTGTTTTAGTTGCGGCCTATGTGCAACCTCTAGGGAAGCCTTTCTGCTTGCTGTCCGTAACTGGATAAACCTGTTGTTACTTCTCAGGGACCAGTGTGGGTTCATGGCACTCCTCATATCTCAACAATAGGCTCCTTATTCAGCTGGCCCTGCACCCTGCTTTCTAGAGCAAGCCCAACAGCTCCACTGCCTTCTTCCTCTCTTCAGTTGACCTCTCTAATGACCACTGCTGGACAGTTCTAGCCCGTGTGTCATGGACTCTTCTGTGAACCGATTTTTTTCTTCTACTGGACAGTGGGGTCCACTGTCCAGCCTCAGCACCCAGGAACCTATTTGGAAGAATGTAACAGTGCCACATCATGTGTATGACTATCTGCTTTAATTTTCAACCCAGAAGAAATAATTTGTGGGGGCACAGCCTAGGGTGTTCTGGAGACAGAGCTATGAAGAGTGAAAATGAGCTTTCATCCAGGCTCTTCAACTCTTGCTTAGCTGTTGGTAACACAAAATATAGAGTGGAAAGACCAAGACACATAAAATTTAATTAAATATCACTCATCATTTTCCTTTATAATTTTTTTTTTTTTTTTGAGACGGAGTTTTGCTCGTTACCCAGGCTGGAGTACAATAGCACGATCTCAGCTCACCGCAACCTCCACCTCCTGGGTTCAAGCAATTCTCCTGCCTCAGCCTCCCAAGTAGCTTGGGACCAAGCCCAGCTAATTTTTGTATTTTTAGTAGAGACAGGGTTTCACCATGTTGACCAGGATGGTCTCGATCTCTTGACCTCGTGATCCACCCAACTCGGCCTCCCAAAGTGCTGGGATTATAGGCATGAGCCACTGCGCCCGGCCAATTTGTTTTTGAAATAAAGCCCTGCTCTTCTCCCATAGGCTGGAGTACAGTAGTGCAATTACAGGCATGCGCCACCATGCCCAGCTAATTTTTGTATTTCTAGTAGAGGCAGGGGTTTACCATATTGACCAGGCTGGCCTCGAACTCCTGACCTCAGGTTATCCAACCGCCTTGGCCTCCCAAAGTTCTACGATTACAGGCATAAGCCACTGCGCCTGGCTTTTAATAGGATTTTTAACCTGTTTCTTCCCCTTTAAAATAGAGTAAGTATTCCATAACATTAAGAATTATTTATTGGCTGGGTGCCGTGGCTCACGTCTATAATCCCAGCACTTTGGTAGGCCGAGGTGGGTGGATCACGAGGTCAAGAGATCGAGACCAACCTGGTCAACAAGGTGAAACCCCGTCTCTACTAAAAATACAAAAATTAGCTGGGCATGGTGGTGCGCGCCTGTAGTCCCAGGTACTCGGGAGGCTGAGGCAGGAGAATTGCTTGAACCCAGAAGGCGGAGGTTGCGGTGAGCCGAGATTGTGCCATTGCACTCCAGTCTGGGTAACAACAGTGAAATTTCGTCTCAAAAAAAAAAAAAAAATATATATATATATATATATATATATAATTACTTATTTGGAAAAAATATTTACTAATAGATTACTTATTAGTAAACTATAAAGAGATAAAACAGCAGAGATTGTTACCTACAAATGTAAGTTGACTAAGGACAAGGACAAACAAATGTCTATTTTTTTTTTTTAGACGGAGTTTCGCTGTTGTTACCCAGACTGGAGTGCAATGGCACAATCTCGGCTCACCGCAACCTCCGCCTTCTGGGTTCAAGCAATTCTCCTGCCTCAGCCTCCCGAGTACCTGGGACTACAGGCGCGCACCACCATGCCCAGCTAATTTTTGTATTTTTAGTAGAGACGGGGGTTTCACCTCGTTGACCAGGATGGTCTCGATCTCTTGACCTCGTGATCAACCTGCCTCAGCCTCCTACAGTGCTGGGATTATAGGTGTGAGCCACCGCGCCCAGCCAACAAATGTCTATTTTTAGAATTTTGGCCAGGTATGGTGGCTCATGTCTGCAATCCCAATGCTTTGGGAGGCTTAAGACAGGACGACTGCTTGAACAAGGAGTCTGAGACCAGTTGGGCAGAAACCAAGATCCCATCTCTACCAAAAAAAAAAAATTGGCTGGAAACAGTGGTCCACAACTATAGTCCCAGCTACTTAGGAGGCTGAGAAAGGATAACCAGAGCCTAGGAGTTTGAGGATGCAGTTGAGACAGGATAGTGCCACTGCACTCTACCCTGGGTGACAGTGAGACCTGTCTCTTAAAAAGTTTTTCTTTCAGAATTTCACACAATCACTGACATGGGAAACAAAAACATGGGTACTGTGAAAATGAAAAACGGTGTTGGGTTTTGTAGTAATTTGGGGTTTACTTCTATCCTAGGACCTCTGTCATTTTCCCTTAAAGCACCAGGCTCCATGAAGTTAGTAAGCTTATACCTATGGATTCAGTTCTTCTGGAACCTGGTATACTCCATTTGCTGTTCAGCTGGAAAACATTTTCAGTCTTTCCAGCCTAATTCCAGAGCACCATGATTTATGGCAATGAAGATTCTTGAATTAAAACAGAAATTGAATTAAAATAAATTGAGGCAGGTGGCCAGAACTGTGCTGAGCAGGAGGAACCCTGCTGCTGCCACTGTCAGAAGTGCTGCCAACGACTAAAGAAATAAAGGGAAAAAAAGTCCTCTCCTTCTCTCTTCCTCCCACTTTACAGTCTCTTGGATTCAAATAAACTAGCAGGAAGCCAGCAGGCAAGAGAGTCTGGGAAATGTAGATCCCTAGATCTGAGAATAAATAGACCCACGACCAGGATAACACAGGTTTTTATTTATTTTTTTGAGACAGTCTCGCTTTGTCACCTAGGCTGGAGTGCAGTGGCATGATCTCAGCTCACTGCAACCTCTGCTTCCCAGGTTCAAGCAATTCTCCCTGCCTCAGCCTCCGGAGTAGTTGGGATTACAGGCTGGGATTACAGGCGCCTGCTACTACACCTGGCTAATTTTTGTATTATTTAGTAGAGATGGGGTTTTGCCATGTTGGCCAGGCTGGTCTTGAATCCTGACCTCAGGTGATCCACCTACCTCAGCCTCCCGAAGTGCTGGGATTACAGACATGAGCCACCACACCTGGTCAGGACACATGGTTCTTAAGAGGCAAACACATTGCTTTCCACTGGCAACAGCAAAACAGAACTGCAAGTTAAAGCCTCAACTCTTTTTCATTAACTTGAAAAAGAGAAAATCTATGGCCCGCTGAGGTGGCTCATGTCTATAATCCTAGCACTTTGGGAGGCTGTCAAGATGGGCAAATCAATTGAGGTCAGGTAGTGGAGACCAGCATGGCCAACAAAGTGAAACCCCATCTCTACTGAAAATATGGAAACAGGCCAGGCATGGTGGCAGGCATCTGTAATCCCAGGTACTCAGGAGGCTGAGGCAGGAGAATCGCTTGAACCCAGAAGGCAGAGATTGCAGTGAGTAATCTGAGATTGTACTACTGCACTCAGGCCTGAGGCAAGAGTGAGACTCAGTTTCCAAAAAAAAAAAAAGGAGAAATCTACCAGGCTGGGATTATACCCCTCTCCCAAGAGGTAGACATGTTCTGCCTCTAGAAGTCAAAGAAACAAAAGACACAAGGCCCTTATACATGGCAAAGTCTTTATTTTCACATTTACATTAAATCATAAAACAGAAACATTAAAATATAGTGTACAAACAGAGTTCTCACTGCCCTGTTTTCAAAGCAGGGGCAAGGATACATATAACGACAAGATATTTTGAGTTTGTTGAACTCCAAATCCTCAAGTGGGGGATAAAAACCATAGATACACTGGCAAAGGAATGTGGGGGGCAGAGAGCCTGGTGGAACCCAGAAGACTAAAGCCTGCATCCATTCTCCTTGTCCCTATTACCATCTATGTGATGTCCTGCAACGGGGATTGGGAATGGGGACAAGGTTTTGTTTTCTGAGATAGAGCCAGCCTCACTCTGTCGTCCAGGCTGGAGAGCAGTGGCACAATCTCAGCATACTGCAAACTCCGCATCCCAGTTTTAAGCCATTCCCCTGCCTCAGCCTCCCAAGTAGCTGGGACTACAGGTGCATGCCACTGTGGCCAGCTAATATTTGTATTTTTATTACAAAATTTTAATTTCACCACGTTGGCCAGGCTGGACAAAGTGTTTTTCCTTTGGAGAAATTAGTCACAGTCACATGAATTTGCTTCCAAAACATCCAAATTTAATGTACAACTGCAAGGACTGGCAAGACTTAGGATTCACCTAAGGTCTCTCATAGTTAAGTCCCTTGCTTCCTATTCTTAGGGCAATCAATCAGCATCAGTTGAGTGTACTTCAAAGCAAGGCAAATGCTAATCCTGCCCAGGCCCAAAGACGAAGCCAGCCAGGCTTGACCGCCTGTATCTTCTCAGTGGCAATCTGCTGAAGCCAGATGAGTTCTGCTTTTTAACTCCAATCCTATTCTGCCACTGCAACTCCAGGCCTGGGCAGCCACTCTTAATCATCAACATAGCAAAAGGAATATCTCTTCTGAGAAAAGAGCTTTTCTCGGGTTCTAGAAGCTAGCTTTTACAAAAGACGTCTTCAAATAAGGGCGGGGTACACTGGCCCATGCCTATAATCTCAGCACTTTAGGAGGCCAAGACAGGAGGATTGCTTGATGCCAGGAGTTCAAGACCAACCTGGGCAAAATAGTAAAACATCCATTTCTACAAAAAATTTAAAAAAGGAAAAAATTATGTCCTAAAATACTACAGGGTCATTAAAAGGCACAACTAGAACTTGGAACGCTGGGGAAATCTACTGCAATAATCCCTTGCTGGAGAGAAAGATCTCAGAAAGAGCTCTTGGGGGCGGTGGGAGAAAAAAATAGCTCTTGAACTGACAGGTCTGAAGTGTTTTATAATAAAAACAGTAACATCTCTTCACCAATCATTTGAGAATATAAGACTGCGGACACTGACCTGCCTAAATCTTTAAGCATATTTTGTTGAGGACAGTGGTTTGGCAAAGTAGTCTGAGCAAAGCAAGAAAATAAAATGTAACTCAGCCCTCTATTGGAGGGAAGTGACACTCCCAAAGTTGGTCAATCCAGGTATGGAATGAATGTTGGTGGGTACCTCCCTGCCATTCGCATAGGTTTCCCAAACACTATTCCTGACAATAGCCATTTTATTAACAACATTTTAAGAGGTTAGGGAGGCAAATCAGAGGAAATTGGAATCAAACATCAGCTTCATATAGGGAATGCTTTACCTGGAAAGTATAAAAAACACTTACGAACAGCCCTCAGACTGAGGAATTGGCTTTATTTAGATAGGAACTCTTTCAAAATGGGACGACAAGTTTTTCTCATGTTTTCTTTTTTTATTTTTATTTGCTTATCTGACATCCAGGAACTTCTCATGTTTTCAACAGAGGTCTCAATAAATTTTGTAAACTCTTTTATGTTATTGCTCCTAATCTCTGACACTAGGGGAGACTCAAGTAAAAGCTTTGACATACCCCTCCATCTTTTCCAGGCAAGAGAGAGTGTTCTTTAAAGCACTAGCTTGGATAAAACCAATCCTGAGATCCTAGGCTGGCTAAAAAAAGCAAAGTTTTCCCCACTGCTCAAACAACTGGCCTCTTTCCTTACTTCTCACAAAGCAATTTAGGAGAATTAGGAACTTAACGCACAAGTCATTAGCAAAGGGAATAGTTCCCTAGCTGCTTCCACTGGGCCTGCCAATGTTCCAGCACTGCATACCTAGAACACAAGCGTTGTTCCTGCCGGGTGCAGTGGCTCACACCTGTAATCCCAGCACTTTGGGAGGTCATGGCTGGCGGATCACGAGGTCAAGAGATCGAGACCATCCTGGCCAACGTGGTGAAACCCCATCTCTATTAAAAATACAAAAATTAGCTGGGCATGGCGATGCGTGCCTGTAGTCCCAGCTACTCCAGAGGCTGAGGCAGGAAAATCACTTGAACCTGGGAGGCAGAGGTTGCAGGGAGCCAAGATGACATTACCGCACTCCAGCCTGGGCAACAGAGCGAGATTCCATCTCAAAAAACAAAAAAAACAACCAAGTGTTGTTGCCACAAAGCACACCCAGATGTGCTCTATCACATACTTCTGTGGGGATAAGACAAGTTACTGAAAGATTGTCAGCCTTCAAGGTCAGAAATAAACCAGACATATGGTTCTACAGTGCCCTCTTGTGTTCAACTGAATAATACTCTTACATCTATGTTGCATCAAATCAGTATCAAGATGAAGGTTAGTCCTTAGATCAAGGATACCTAAGTGACAAAACAACTCAGGTGGGGTGTCATATCCCCCAGAAAACGCTTAAACGCTTAATACCCACACTCATCCTAGATGACTGATGAGAGGACACTCCAAGGTCCAGAAAATCACATAGAAAATAAGAATTTCCAGCAAACAATAATGGTTAATGAAGGCTTTAAACCCAAGAAATGGATAATGTAGATAAAGTACCCATCAATTACTCTTTTAGTGGACATAATAGATACACAATCTGTAGTGTCTCAACGACACAGAGACCTGGAATCATACTAATGGAACAAACCATGATCTCCAATGTTCTAGGCTGCAGACAGTAAACAGCGATCTTGCTTGGGGCTGCTTGGTGGTAGCAAACAACATTTAAACCTAACCAGCAGCATGCCTCAAAGGTTTCAAGACCATGGTCACTCCCACTTATAGATGTGGACTATCTTCTCTGTTAAGGTGGCCAAGTAGCTGTTATGGTTCACCTCAAATGGGCAGATGTCCAAGACAGGCTGAGCAGTCTGCAGTTCCTGGAGCAATGAGCCACTGGCAGCATCCCACAGCTGAAGCAAGCAAGCAGAGAGAAGGGTCAGCAGTCAATCAGTTCACCCAAGGGACTTGCTTTCTTTATCATCAAACAAGTCAGAAAAGGCTGCAGAGAGAACACTACCTGGAGAGAAAAACAGGCCATCCCTAACCTTCGCAAGGTTACGCAAAGCCAGCACGCCTGACATAGTTCAGGTACAGCCTCACCTACTATAATTAGCAATTAGTCTACCTGTAAGTAGATCTGAAAATAGAGCCCAGATTCCATTCCTTCAATCTATGTGCCAGGCTCATTGAGGGACAGAAGGGCCAATAAGACAAAGTCCCTGTCCTTGGCCTCATGGAACTCACCTTTTTTTGGGGGGCCGGGGGCAGAGTCTTGCTCTCATCACCCAGGCTGGAGTGCCCTGGCATGATCTTGGCTCACTGCAACCTCCACCTCCCAGATTCAAGCGATTCTCCTGCCTCAGCCTCCCAAGTAGCTGGGACTACAGGTGCTTGCCACCACACCCAGCTAATTTTCTTGTATTTTTGGTAGAGATGGGGTTTCACCATGTTGGCCAGGCTAGGCTCAAACTCCTGACCTCAGAAGATCTGCCTGTCTTGGCCTCCCAAAGTGCTGGGATTACAGGCATGAGCCACTGCGTCTGGCCTCTAAAAATTTATTATTGGCCAGGCATGGTGGCTCATTCCTGTAATTCCAACATTTTGGGAGGCAGAGATGGGAGGACACCTTGAGGATAGGAGATTGAGACCAGCTAGGGCAATATAGCAAGATTCCCATCTCTACAAGAAATTTAAAAATTAGCTAGGTGTGGTGTGGTGGTGCATGCCTACAGTTCCAGCTACTCAAGAGGCTGAAAGAGGATTGCTTGAGCTAAGGAGGCTACGGTGAGCCATGATTACACCACTGCACTCCAGCCAGGACAGGGCAAGATACTGTTTCTTTAAAAAAAAAAAAAGGCAAAGAAAAACATTTTAAAGTATTAAAAAGTAGAGATAGCCAGGCATGGTAGCATACACCTGTAGTTCCAGCTACTTGGGAGGCTGAAGCATGAGAATCACTTGAAGCCAGGAGGTGGAGGTTGCAGTAAGCCAAGATCGCACCTCTGTGCTCCAGACTGGGTGACAGAGAGAGACCCTTTCTAAAAAAAAAAAAAAAAAAAAAACAAAAAAAAAAAAAAAAAAAAAAAAAAAGTAGAGAGGGCCGGGCACAGTGGCTCATGCCTATAATCCCAGCACTTTGGGAGTCTGAGTTGGACGGATCACTTAAGGTCAGGGGTTCAAGACTAGCCTGGCCAACAAGGCAAAACCCCATCTCTACTAAAAATACCAAAATAGGCAGCATGGTGCACTTCTATAGCTACATGGGAGGCTGAAGCAGGAGGACTGCTTGAACCCAGAGGTGGAGGTTGTGGTGAGCTGAGATGGCACCATCGTACTCCAGCCTGGATAAGAGCAAAACTCGGTCTCAAAAAAAAAAGGAAAAAAAAAAGAAAAAAAAAAAGACATTTTCTTATATCTGGCATAACGTTATCATGTACAACAAAATTAACAATTCTACAGTATTATCTAATAACTGATGCATAATCAGCATTTTCTGATATCTTTTTATATCCAGTTTATTTGAATCAGGATCAAGTAAGGTCTACATTACATCTGGTGTTTATAAATTATAATTGCCTGTTTTAACCTAGATCAGACCCAACCTTCCCACCTTTTTTCTTCTGCCATTGACTTATTGTGGAAGCTGGATCAGCTGTCTTAGAGAACACCCCGCACCTGCACTGGTGTATATGCTTTCTGTGCTTTCATTAAAGTTGTTCTCCTCTATTCTCTGCAACTCCAGTCAATGAAAGTTAGCGCTAGCTTCTAGAGTGGCACTATACAATATGGTGGCCTCTAGTTACGTAAGTTACTTATATTTAACTTGATTAAAGTAAAACATTAAGTTCTCCTGTGGCACTAAGCACACTTAAACTGCTCATGTGGCTAGTGTGACTGTATTAGAGGATGCTGCTCTAAGCCTTAATTAGACTCAGGTTCATGAACATCTTGGCCAGGTGCAGTGACTCACTCCTATAATCCCAGCACTTTGGGAGGCCCAGGCTGGCAGATCACTTGAGGTCAGGAGTTCAAGACCAGCCTGGCCAAAGTGGTAAAACCCCATCACTATTAAAAATACAAAAATTAGTCAGACGTGGTGGCAGGTGCCTGTAATCCCAGCTACTCAGGAGGCTGAGGCAGGAGAATCACTTGAAATGAACTAGGGAGGTGGAGGTTGCAGCAGTGAGCCAAGATCATGCCACTGCACTCCAGCCTGAGTGACAGATTATTGTCTCAAAAGAGAAAAAAGGCCAGGCGCGGTGGTTCACGCCTGTAATCCCAGCACTTTGGGAGGCCGAGGCAGGTGGATCATGAGGTCAAGAGATCGAGACCATCCTGGCCAACATGGTGAAACCCCATCTCTACTAAAATTACAAAAATTAGCTGGGCATGGTGCCATGCGCCTGTAGTCCCAGCTACTCAGGAGGCCAAGGCAGGAGAATTGCTTGAACCCGGGAGGCGGAGGTTGCAGTGAGCCAAGATTGGGCCACTGCCCTCCAGCCTGGCACCTGGCGACAAAGCAAGGCTCTGTTCTCCCCCCCTCCCGCCCAAAAAAAAGACATCTCATAGGGGGCACCACGTGCTTCCTACTGTCATCACATCAAAAAGACCCAATTATTTTTGGTTAACCCACCTACAGTGATGCTAAAATTGATCAACATGTTCAGGTAGTGACAGGCTGATTCTTCCACTGTAAAATTCCCCATCAATCTTTCATCTGTTTGTTTAATCCTGAATTGATGAAGCTGAGGCCTGAATTAATTATTTTATTGAGGTTTCAGTACTATCTTTACTTTCTTTCTTTAAAGATTCACACACAGTATGATCCCTGGAACTGTGGCTCCAAAAGAATGAGGTGACTCTACATATACTGAAATGGAAACATCGCTAAGAAAGGAAGTTAAATGGGAAAAGAAGAAACTACGAAGCAGTATGGAAAGCACAACTCATATGTAAACCAGGCAATGTCACATACACACATATGTGGATATGTGGGATTACATAGCAGAACTTTTTTGCTTTATGAGCTTCTGTAAAAAAAATTCAAGTTTTCCCTTACCAATATTTTAAGCAAAACTACTTTTTATATGAAAGTAAAAAATTATAGGCTCACCAGGGCAGAATTTGCTGCTTCATCCCCAGTACAGACCAGGATGTTGCCATCATTCTCTGGGCTTTGGAAAATGGCATTTTTGGTCAACAGTTTGCAAGTGGGTCCTCCAAAAAATGTATGTACAGGCTGGCAGGAGCAGACCAGATTTCCAGTGTCATCCAGTCTGTAGGACATTTCCAACAGCACACTTCTTATTGTGGTATGATTTTTATCTATGGGACAGAGAAATCAGTGCTGCATCATGCGTATGCTACAAAAAAAATTAACCAAGTATCCAAACCTTAGACACTTACTTACAACCTACTTGGATGGAAAAGCCATAAATTCATTAAACCATCAAAAATAGCTAAAAATAAATAAATAAATAAAAGGACAAGAACAAAATATCACAGCATCAATGAAATTCAGAACCGTAGGCTAGAAATCAAGTTATCTACAATAGCTTTTTGCTTAAGAGAAAAACAATTCTGAGAGTGAGTTACCTGTTTTAGTAAGATCAGTCTCCTGACAGACCTCTGCTGGGGGATTTCTCTCTCAAGAATTCTCAGTAAAAGGTTTTTCCCTTCCCCCAGTGAGAACCTCATTAGCCCTAGGGACTGCACTTTTTAATAAAGTGAAAGCATACTATCACAGAAAGGGAAACATGTATTTGAAATTCTGCTGGGAGGCAAACAAAAGCCAGAGAACAAAATAGAACCCCAAGGCTTTCTACACCAGTCACAGCAAATCACAGTCTTGGAGATAGCAGAGCTGTGGGATGACAAAGAGCCCAAGGGTCTTTAGAGTGAAGTGCTACTGAGATGTTTCTCAGCTCAAACAGAACTGAAAAACATGAGTAGATCTACCCACAACTAGAAGTGGGGGCATTTAATGACTTAACTCTAACTAAACACCTGCCTGTTATAAATTTGTTTAATACAGTTGTTACCTCAGCATCTGTTTTTAGGGCTCACATAAATTATTTGAAACCCAGATGTACCCTGTCAACTTTGGCCTAGTTACAATGTCCACTTGTCCCTCCCCTCAACCCCCACCCCGCCCCTAGGGTGGTCTAACCTGGATGGCCTAACCCCTTCTTCCCATTGGCCCTCTGAAGCATGCTGCCTTCTTTTCTTTGGGATCTATCAAGTAAGCAGTTTCTGTCACTTCATGTGTTTTATGCACTGCCTTCTTTGCATCTCACTTGACCAATACACCTGAACCTAGCTTCTTTCGTATTCAGGGCTCTCCTAGAGAGTCGCTATCTCAAAGGAAATAAATTGGACACGGGTCAGACAAGAGCCACAAGAGTACATGCCAGTACAAACAAGTTCCCTGTGAGAGGGACACCTGGTCATGTGTCAGACAGGCATTAGGCCATCTACCAGGACAAAGGAGTATCCTGTGAAAGACACACTATGAACATTCACAACCAATTCCCTTGAGCTTGGCAGGACAGGGCTATAGCCACTCTACTGACAGAGACCTCAAGACCAAATTAGAAAGAAAAAACTTACAATGCTGACCATCAGTATAGTTTACCAGGAATTTAGATTCGTGTCACTTAGACTAGAAAGAAGCTGTGAATGAAGCACAGCCTGCTGTTAGGGGTTCCACCTCTGATTCTGAAGACAGAGATGTTCAGCTGACTGAGCCCACACAACCACTCTTGTCCATCTCCCCTTATTTACCTTTGTTGGCCCAAATAAGGAGGAACAGACAATACGCCGAATACTACATGGCTGCCCTAATCTGGGCTTTTCTCTCAGGGGAAGTAAGGGGCAGGCAGAAGACAAAAAAGTGATCTCAAGGTGGCTCAATGACCTAAAGAGCTGGCCCCCTCATTCCACTACTGTTCTAAGTTGCAGGGGCTCCTGAGTGGCTAATTCACTTCCAGAAGGACCTGGCAGAATATGCTTCAGTCCTCACATGTAAGAAGCAGGAAGGCAGGCTCTGTGGGGGAGTTTGGAGACACCATCCTTCCTATAGTAGCAAGAGCTACAACATATCTTGTTAGCCTGTGAGGGGTACCACAGCCACCCAAAGGATAGGATCAAACGTTCCTTCCCTCTTCTCTACCATTGTGCTCCCAAATAAACCAAAGGAGGCCACACAAAGACATTCCACTACTCACCAGGCCTGTAGGTCACAAGACAGTGCCGGGAGCTGTTTTCTGTCTGAAAGTCTATGCAGCCCCCTGGCTCCAAGGGCAGCACATGAGGACAATGAGTAAAGTCCGTTTTCCGTTCCCAGAAGGAAGCATCCTCCAAGTTTCCAGCCAGCACCCCACCATATGGAAATGCAGCCGAGGCAGCTCTGGGCATGTATGACAGGGAGACCAGTGGACATCTGAAGGGAAAGAAAGGAAACTATCTTACATTCCAAAACTTGGATGGCTCTAGACCCCTCTATCAGGAACCCTCAAGCACATCCCTACCTCTACAGAGGTTAAACACCTTTAGTCACTATCCTCTGACATCTGATAAAAATTATCAACCCTCTCTGTAGAAACAAAAGAGTATACATATAATATTCTGCACCTAATTTCAGGGGAGATACCAGACGGTCTAAAAAAAAAAAAAAAAAGGAAAAAAATAGGAATTTTTTTTTTTTTTTTTGCCAATCAATGAGAGCTTGTAAGGTTGCTGAGGTTGGTTGGCCTTGAACTCTTGGCCTCGCCTTCGCAAGCGCCAGGACATCCGGCCGGAGCCACTTTGGGCTCCAAAAAATAGGAAATTTAAGGGATAAAAAGATCACAATTTACTAGGAAGCTGGTGGAAATGGGGTTAGCCACATACAAAGAAAAGTCAGGGAAGAAACAAACTTAAATACATAACAAAATTAAGATTCCAAATTGTAGCTGACAGACCCCACAATTAAAATACAGCTAAAAGCAGCTACATTTAAATTCAGAAACAGGACTGTTTTAAATTTCCTAAATTTCCTTCTGCAAGCATATGACCAGGACTATACGCCAAGAATTCTCTCAGAAATATCATCCTTCAAACCGTGTTCCTAGGAACTCATTTCTGCTGTGAACTCCTTCATGCCAAAGTTGCCAAAGTGTCTACTTTGCCTGTTTTATTTCATTTTCCCTGCCACAATAAAGGTAATCAAAGTAAACAAAAATAAAAATGAACAATACATACAAATACTCTTTCCTTGCCATTTTAAAACTTGCTGGGTTTTAGTTTGGTACTTGCTGGGCATCGTGGCTCATGCCTGTAATCCCAGCACATAGGGAAGCCAATGTGGGAGAATCACTTGAGGTCAGGGGTTTGAGATTAGCCTGGCCAACACGGTGAAACCTCATCTCTGCTAAAGATACAAAGTTAGCCAGGAGTGGTGGCACACACCTGTAGTCCCAAATACCCAGGAGGCAGAGGACGCAGTGAGCCAAGACTGTGCCACTGCACTCCAGCCTGGCTTACAGAGTAAGACGCTGTCTTAAGAGAAAAAAAAAAACCCAAAAAACAAAAAAACCTGCCACCAACAAAAAAAACCTTGCTGTATTTTACTGTCTACTCTATGTGGGCATAGGTTTCAGTAAATAATTATTACTTCATTCATATCTTTATGTTTAGCTCTCCTTGCTCTTTTTAATATATCCAGTTGGAAACAAATTATCTCTTAGGATACTTTTCTTTTTTTTTTTTGAGACAGAGTTTCGCTCTTGTTACCCAGGCTGGAGTGCAATGGCGCGATCTCTGCTCACCGCAACCTCCGCCTCCTGGGTTCAGGTAATTCTATTGCCTCAGCCTCCTGAGTAGCTGGGATTACAGGCACGCGCTATCATGCCCAGCTAATTTTTTGTATTTTTAGTAGAGACGGGGTTTCACCATGTTGACCAGGATGGTCTCGATCTCTTGACCTCGTGATTCACCCGCCTCGGCCTTCCAAAATGCTGGGATTATAGGCTTGAGCCACTGAGCCTGGCAAGGATACTTTTCATTTTGGCCAGATCACAGACCCTACTCCCTTTCTGAGAACTTTACACCTACAGGGCAGCTCAACACATTCTAAGACATAGTGGTGCTGGTGGCCATCCATCCTCAGAACTTGGGCTGACTTTATAAACTTCTCAATCTCATAAATGGATTAAATGATAAATAATAATACAGTAACTTCAAACAAGTTGGTTTAGCTTGCTCTCTTCCTATATGCTAGACATGTGGCTATTAAAGCAAGTGGCCTACACTTACCAGATTTTACAGATGAAGCTTTCAATGGGCAAAGAAATACAACCAAGGTCACACAACTTCTAAGTAGTGGAGCTGGATTCTGAACAGAGATCTGACTCTATTTTGCCATGTTAGACGGTTACTGACTATGAACCTGGCTATAATTGTACCAGAACGTTCTGTCATATGAAATATCATGGATATAAACTCTTATTAATAAGAATGTTATTGATTCTGAAGTGACATCAAGTAGATCTTCAAAAACTCTTGTATTTCTGACCAACTGTGGAACACCCTCTGAAGAAACAATGAACACAATAATAAGCCAAGAGAAAGCTACTACTACCAGGAAGACAGTAAGTGACTCCCTACCTGGCTTTCTGAGCTACTAACTCCTGGACATGACTGCTTGTGTTTCGCATGTCATACACTAGAATTGAACCATTGGCCAGTCCAGCATACATGTAGTTATTCTCATCAAGACACCAGCAACAGCTCCAGACAGGACGTCCAGCATTGTAAGTCTGGACCACGGTGTTTGTCTCCAGGCTGTGGAGTTACAAGAGACTTTTACAACTGCATTAAGAAAATCAAATACATGACAAAGATGTAAAGAGTATCATTTAAATGATCCTTAATCCTTAATTGAGAACACACTCACACGCCCAAAATATCTGGATTCCCTATTTTTTCTAAGATCTGCCCAGGTAAATCCTTTAAATTCTAGAACATTTGTTTTGGGGGCCACAGGTTTTTCCTCTTGAGTTGTAAGGAAGTAAAAGAATAAAGGGGCTGGGCATGGTGGCACACCCCTGTAATCCTAGTATTTTGGGAAGCTGAGGCAGGCAGATCACTTGAGGTCAGGAGTTTTGAGACCAGCCTGACCAACACGGCAAAACCCTACCTCTACTAAAAACACAAAAATTAGCAAGGTGTGGTCGGCCGCAGTGGTTCACACCTGTAATCCCAGCACTTTGGGAGGCTGAGGCGGGTGGATCACGAGGTCAAGAGATTGAGAACATCCTGGCCAACATGGTAAAACCCCCGTCTCTAGTAAAAATACAAAAAGTAGATGGGTGTGGTAGCACTTGCCTGTAATCCCATCTACTTGGGAGGCTGAGGCACAAGAATTGCTTGAACCCAGGAGGCAGAGGTTGCAGTAAGCCAAGATCCAGCCACTGCACTCCAGCCTGGCGACAGAGTAAGACTCCATATAGAAAAAAAAAAAAAAATTAACCAGGTGGCATACAACCAACCATAATCCCAACTACTCGGGAGGCTGAGATAGGAGAATCACTTGAAACCAGGAGGTGGAGGCTGCAGTCAGCCACGATCATGCCACTATACTCCAGCCTCAGTGACAGAGTGAGGCACTCTCTCTCAAAAATAAGTAAGTAAGTAAGTGAGGGTATAAAACAAGTCATCATGGTACCCAAGGGCAGTGAGTGCTTGGTGGACATCTCTGTTACTCAGAATTATCCAGGTAACAGACCAAGACCAGGAGTAAGCAGTTCCAACCTGGTATGGTAAATGTCAGGTACCAAAGCTCCCTTTATCTTATCATTCCACAAACTTTGTTTTTTTATTATTTTTATTTATTTACTTACTTTGAGACAGAGCCTTGCTCTGTTGCCCAGGCTGCAGTACAGTGGTGCGATCTCAGCTCACTGTAACCTCTACTTCCCAGGTGATTCTTCAAGTGATTCTCTTGCCTCAGCCTCCCTGGTAGGCGGGATTACAGATGCCTGCCACTATGCCCAGCTAATCTTTGTATTTTCAGCAAAGACGAGGTTTCACCATGTTGGCCAGGCTAGTATTGAACTCCTGACCTCAGGTGATCTGCCTGACTCGGCCTCCCCCAGTGCTGGAATTACAGGCGTGACCCATCACGCCTGGCCTCCACCAACTTTAGAATTTTATTCTCATCTCCTTAGAATATGCTTTAGACATCTTTTGTAACATATATATTTTTAACAAAACAGGATACTACACTCAGTTTTGTAACCTTCTGTGTCCATTTCTAAAAACAATATATTTTAAATGGATTTCAGAAGACCATGTCTCAGATCAAAAAAAAAAACAGAGCTAAGGTCATCATAACACTGATATTAATTTTATGCTACTCAACACTAAACAGTCCAATCTCCACCTTCCTCCCCAAATCACTCACCTGGTCAGTTTAATAGTGTTGTCTAGGGAAGCAGACAGTAGTAAGCCTCTGGAGCAACTGTTAAAAGCTAGTCCACGGATCTGTTTGCCATGCATCGGAATGTACTGACTGCTTTTCATGTTGGCAGTACTCAACATCTTAACACCAAAGCCTGTCAAAAGCAAGAGAGTATGAAACAGATCACTGAAAGTGAACCTAGGGCAATGCAAAATACTTTTTCAAGTAGTTCCTTTGTCCACCTTTGTTGGCATGTAAGTCCTTGGGAACCAGCTGGTCAAACAAAATAAAAATTTTCCTATGTTATAATTTGTTTATTGATTTTTTAGACAGGGCCTCACTCTGGCACCCAGGCTGGAGTGCAGTGGAGTAATCTTGGCTCACTACAACCTCCACCTCCTGGTTCAAGTGATTCTCCTGCCTCAGCCTCTCGAGTAGCTGGGACTAGAGGCATGTGCCACCACGCTTGGCTAACTTTTGTATTTTTTGGTAGAGACGGGGTTTCACCATATTGGCCAGGCTGGTCTCAAACTCCTGGCCTCAAGTGATCTGCTCATCTCAGCCTTTCAAAGTGCTGGGTTTACAGGCATGAACCACCATGACTGGCCTATAATTTATTTTAAAAAGTACAACCCAGGCTGGGCACAGTGGCTCATGCCTGTAATCCCAGCACTTTGGGATGCCAGGGTAGGCGGATCACCTGAGGTCAGGAGTTTGAGACAAGCCTGGCCAAGATGGTAAAATCCTGTCTCTACTAAAAATACAAAAAATTAGCTGGGCAAGGTGATGGGTGCCTGTAATCCCAGCTACTCGGGAGGCTGAGGCAGGAGCTGCTCAAACCTGGGAGGCAGAGGTTGCAATGAGCTGAGACTGCACCATTACACTCCAGCCTGGGCAACGAGAGTGAAACTCTGTCTCAAACAAAACAAAACAAAACGAAAAGAAAAAGAAAAGAAAAAAAGTACAACCCATGCTTGCCTCATGACCATGAAGAGAATAAAAAAGAAAAAGTATATTCCATTCCAAATGTCCAGGTAAATGGATAAACAAGTCTATGGTATACACATATAATGGAATACTACCCATTAAAAAGGAATTAACTACTAATATATACTACAATAAAAAACTACACAGAGAGAAAGAGGTCAGACCAAAAAATTAATACTGTATGATTCCTTTCGGGTAAAATCCTAGAAAATGCAAACTAATCTGTAGTGACAAAAAGCAGTGACTGTGTGGGGACAGAAACAGGAGGATGGGGCAGATGAAATTACAAAAGGCCATAGGGAAACTTATGGGGTAATACATATGTTCATGGCTGAGTGTGGTAATTCACGCCTGTAATCCCAGCACTTTGGGAGGTTGAGGTGGGTGGCTTGCTTGAACTATGAGTTCAAGACCAGCCTGAGCAATCTGGTGAAACCCCATTGCAACAAAAAATACAAAAATTAGCTGGGTATAGTGCTGTCAGCCTATAGTCCCAGCTACTTGAGAGGCTGAGGTGGGAGGATGGCTAGAGCCCAGGATGTAGAGGTTGTAATGAGCTGAGATCACGCCCCTCTCCCTGCATTCCAGCCTGGGCGATAGACTAAATCTTATGTCAAAAATAAATAAATAAATAAATAAAATAGAGATCACATCCCTCTCCCTGTATTCCAGCCTGGGTGATAGAACTAGATCTTGTGTCAAAATAAATAAATAAATAAAATAAAGTTATCGTGATTGTAGTGATGGTTTTAGGGGTGCATTACATATATGAAAACTCATTAAATTGTATACGTTGAATATTTACAGTTTATTGCCTGTCAATTATACTTCAATAAAGCTGTTGAGACAGAATATTTCATCTGAACCACAGACACTCTAGATGCAGAAGTAAGAGTGAACGATAAAGAGTGAAAATAAATAATTTGTCAAGATATGTCACATCTGTGTGAAATGAAATTAAACAGATGACATTTCAAAACGCACATTCTTGAAGGGGGAAAATAACCAACAAAAATATGTCCTTTTTTTTTTTTTTTTTTTTTTTTTTTTTTAAAGAAATGAGGTTTCTCCATGTTGGCCAGGATGGTCTAGATCTCCTGGCCTCGTGAACTTGGCCTCCCAAAATGCTGGGATTACAGGCGTGAGCCACCGTGCCCAGCCTAAAAATATGTCCTTTTAAAACTATTAAGTACTTTATGTATGTGTGTGTGTATATATGTACATATATACATATAGATATGTACACACACAGATAGACCAGTAGACATCTAAACTAGGAGGTGAAGCATGGTGGCTCAGACCTGTAATCCCAGTACTTTGGGAGGCAGAGATGGGTGGATCACCTGAGGTCAGGAGTTCGACAGACCAGCCTAACCAACATGCTAAAGTCCTGTTTCAAGTACAAAAATTAGCCATGCATGGTGGCATGTACCTGTAGTCCTAGCTACTTGGGAGGCTAAGGCAGGAGAATCTCTTGAACCCAGAAGGCAGAGGCTGCAGTGAGCTGAAATCATGCCTGCCACTGCACTCCAGCCTGTGCATAGAGCAAGACTCCATCTCAAAAAGAAAAAACAAAACAACAAAATCAATAAGGTAACATAAGTACACACCGAGGTAATCATTTAGGGGAACAAGGACAAACCAGCACCAGCACACTATCAAGCAGGCTGCAATGGACACTTTAAGAAAGAAAGAACAGAACACATTCCCAATTTGGGGGACATTACAAGATAGAATTTTTCCAATTTGTTGGTTTTGATGACAAATATTTATTAAAAACTTAGATGGGATAAAGGAACATTACAAAATTATCCTTTTACTTTCCCCTCAATTGGAGGAGGCCCCTGATAGCCTCTCAACTCAGACCTGGAATCAGTGAATAGAAAAATTTATGACAACCTAGAGATTCCACTCAACCCTTCATACACCTAAGTTTAGTAGACATAATTTTGAAGCATTTGAATGAAAGCTCTAAGTGGGTAAACAGAAGAAACCACACTAAAGAAAAGGGGGTCTCACAATTGGCAGAAATCTTACGCTGAAGATAGCAGAAACAAACATATGCAAGATTTAGAAATGATTTAATTGAGCATTTGAAAAGACTTGGTTTTCAACATTTAGAAAATCTAAAATTAAGCTTAAAAAGCACAATGTATGTTGAGAGAACATTAACCTAGTATTAATAAAACAATCAGTGTACTTCCTAAATTTTCTTATTTGGAAATTGTTAACCTGAACACTACTGAAAATAAGTATTAAATTTGTTTCACCTTGAATTAACCCTTAGAGTAGTGCTTTGTCAAACATTTCCAGTCTAAAATGAATCTGTAAGTTGAATAGGACATACAGTCCTTGGAATATATCAAGGACTTCACCATCTCCTGCTTTACCATGTTTATCAGTATTCCTATTTTTTTTTTTTTTTTTGAGATGAAGTTTTGCTGCTGTTGCCCAGGTTTGAGTGCACTGGTGAGATCTCAGCTCACCACGACCTCTGCCTCCTGGGTTTAAGCGATTCTCCTTCTCAGTCTCCTGAGTTGCTGGAATTACAAGCATGCACCACCACGCCTGGCTAATTTTGTATTTTTAGTAGAGATGGGATTTCTCCATGTTGGTCAGGTTGGTCTCAAACTGCCAACCTCAGGTGATCTGCCCACCTCAGCCTCCTAAAGTGCTAGAATTAAAGGCGTGACCCACCATGCCTGGTGGTTATCAGTATTTCTACCCTCTTCGTTAATAAATTTATGGAATGAAGTCAATAGACAGTAAAGACATCTTTGCAGCACCCTGGGGTACTTACATTAACAAGGGACTGATAGGGAAAGGTAATTTGGTAAGCTGTGGTGTTTGCCCACTATTGAGTCTTGAATCTTTCAAAAAGGGAGAGGAAATAAACATATGAAGTCTAATAAAGAACATGAAAATTGGGGTTCTAGACTGTTTACCTGGAAGAAAAGAGGCCTGAGGAGAAGGCTGTGATATCACCAGGCAGCTCAGGGCATCACAGTATGCCATGGTCCGGCAGTTTCCTGTCTGAGATACTGTGAAGGTCTTTTGCAAGTGGTATTTGTGCTGACCCTGGCTGGAGGGTAAGCCACTCAAGACACATGCTTGGGAGCCCCTGGGTTGCTTTAAGTTCTGATTTTGATGTGACATAAGTCTTTGCAAGTCCTAAAATGAAAAAGATTTTGTAAATACAAAGCTTTTCATTTCATATTCCCCTCAAACACAATTCCTTGATCTTATACAGAAAGATTTCTTATCCATCACATGAAAATGTTAACATGAATCCTAGACAACTGCTGAGTTTTTACAGTATTTCAACAAGCAAGTGAAATAAAGAGAGCACAGCATCATAATGTAAGGTGTAGAAGTCCTTAATGGTAGTTTTCTTTGAAGTCCCTTAAAAAAAAAAAAAAAGACAGGGTTTCACTCTGTCACACATGCTGGAATGCAGTGGTGCAATCACAGCTCATTGTAACCTTCAAACTCCTACTAAAGCCCTTATATGACTGGTAGATTTAGGAAAGTAAAATTATTTAAACAAGTTTAGAATTCTTGGCTGGTTATTTAATTTTTTCTAAAATTCAGATTGTAAAGCCAGGTGCAGTGGCTCACCTGAGGTCAGGAGTTCGAGACCAGCCTGGCCAATAGGGTGAAACCCAGTTTCTACTAAAAATACAAAAATTAGCTGGGTGTGGTGGCAGGCGCTTGTAATCCCAGCTACTCAAGAGGCTGAGGCAGGAGAATTGCTTGAACCCAGGAAGTGGAGGTTGCAGTGAGCCAAGATCATTATCACTGCACTCCAGCCTAGGTGACAGAGTGAGACTCCGTCTCAAAATAAATAAATAACTATATAAAATAAAATTCAGACTACAGGTATCATAAAGTATGTAGTAAGTTTTGAATAGATTCCCTAATCAGAAATAAAATAAGGAGTTGGTTATTTTCTAAACAACTTGGCAAATCCTATTTATTTCTGAGATGAATATACGTAACATTCTTCCATTCCTATTCCAAAAGTTCTTTGGGTTAGAAAGGATGAACGTACCTGAACACGGCTTTGAAGCCTAGTGCACTCATCAGTGAGGACCTGAAGTTGGAGCCGGCACTGTGCTGATTCTAACTCGGCCTGCTTCCTTAGCATCTGCTCCTTCAGTAGGGAACTAGAGGGGTAAAGCCAGTAACACGTGGGGATTAGGAAGGCTAGAGAAGACTTCCCATCAAGAGAGCAGAGTTAAATTCATGCTATGATGCACATACCTTTGCTGTAAATATGTAATGACAGTGAATAAAATACAAAAAGAGAAAAATCTCTTCAGAAACAGATTTTGAGGTAAGCAGGGAGTGATGGTCAGGAACTTGACTACTACTAAAAAACAGGGACTCAAAATGCCACAGACAAAACAAGAGAACAGTCAATCTAGTGCTTTAACTAAGGCAAATTATAAAAGATTAAACTGATATGTTAAAAGGCCAAGATTATTGGATTAAAAAGAAAATAAGCCTTTCATTGTTTATGAGATACTCAAATAATATAACCCCCAAAAGAATCTGAAGTGTGTATCAGGCAAACACTAACAAAAGATCAATTAGAAATAAGGAAAAAGCATAAATAGGCAAAAGGAGGAACAATGTAACATAAGGACACATTCACCAAGAATAACAATCATACTTTTGTATGAACCTAAAAACAAGCTCAAAATATGAAATGCAAAGACAGAATTCCACTCCAATGAGATATGGAAGAAAAAGATATAAAAATTGGAAGAGATAAAGCTGTTCTTATTAGGTTTATGGCAAATTCAAGAGAATCCACAAACAATTACAGTTTAGCAAGGTTGCTGGACTCAAGACCAAGAAAATTAGATCAATAGCGGACCCCATATCAGACAACTGATTAGTAAATGTAATTTTAAAAATGTATTCACAACAATTTTAACAGCAATCTAGAAATACAGTCATGTGTGGCTTAATGATATGGGCATGTTCTGACAAACATGTTGTTAGGCAATTTTGTTATATGAACATTACACAAGGTACTCACAGAAACCTATACAGTATAGCCTACTACACACCCAGGATACTGTTGCTCCCAGGCTACAAACTTGTATAGCATGTTATCATAATGAATACTATAGGGAATTATAACAGAATGGCATTTATGTATCTAAACATAGAAAAGGTAATGCATTGTGCTAAGATATTTCTTTTCTTTCTTGCTTGCTTTTTTTTTTTTGGAGACTGAGTCTTGCTCTGTGGCCCAGGCTAGAATACAGTGGTATGATCTTGGTTCACTGCTATCTCTGCCCGCCAGGTTCAAGAGATTCTCCTGCCTCAGCCTCCTGAGTAGCTGGAATTACAGGCGCAAGCCACCACACCCAGCTAATTTTTGGATTTTTAGTAGAGATAGGGTTTCACCATGTTGCCCAGGCCGGTCTCAAACTCCTGGCCTCAAGTGATCCACCTGCCTTGGCCTCCGAAAGTGCTGGGATCACAGGTATGAGCCACCACAACCGGTGCACTAAGACATTTCAATGAAAACAACATCACTTACACAACAGAATTTTTCAGCTCCATTATAATCTTATGGGGCCACCATTCTACATGTAATCTGTCACTGACCCAACGGTCATTATGCAGCATGTGACTGTAAAGTAAAAGGCTAGGCAGGACTTTTACGAAGCAAAATATACTTGTGAAAGACACAAGAAAATAGGGAATAAATGGAAGGATATTACATAATGTTCGTGACTGTAAAGACTAACCATAACAAAGATGGTACCTCCTAAGTTACTCTGTAAATTTGATGTAATTTCAATCAAGATTCCAAAGGTTTTTTTCATGAAACTTAAGAAATGAACTTTAAAAAATTAATATGGAGAACAAAGCCAAAAATAGCAAAAGACGCTTTTGCAGAACAGGGTGGGGAGACATATTTTAAAGCTACAATAAATTATAACTTGGAATATTGGAGCAATAATTAACAAAAAGACCCTAGAACAAAAGCACAGTAGTGCCCCTTATCTAGTTTCATTTCCCATGGTTTCCGACATCTTCTGTCAACCACAACCCACAAATATTGAGATATGGTGAGAGAGAGATGGAGATCACATTCCACATTCACATAACTTTTCTTACAGTATATCGGCATAATCGCTCTATTTTATTATTAGTTACTGTTGTTAATCTTTTACTGTTCCTAATTTATAAATTAACCTTTAGATTTGTATGTACAGGAAAAAAACATACTATAGTTTCAGGCATTCACTGGGGGCTCTTAGAAGGTGGCTAAGGGGGGACTATTGTAGTCCATTCATACATGAAAACTTGATTTTTTTTTTTTTTTACCAGGAACACGTGCACTTTATTCAACACAACTGTGGAAAAGTGTGTGAGGGTAAAGGGCTGATACGGGATCAGCCGGGGGCAGGGCGAGGAATGGAAGCTGGAGGACGTGGGAGACAGGATGATTCCTCTGGATCTACTGACAGGCTTGCAGAATCAGTATTGGGATGATGATCAGCAGAATGGTCATAATGATACCCAAAATCAGGGCCCAGATGTTCAGGCACTTGGCGGTGGAGGCGTAGGCCTGGGCCCTGGTCAGGTCACCAACCATCTTCCTGTCCCTAGAATTCACGGAGTAGGCGAACACTATGAAGCCCAGGCAGCAGGAGTTCATGAAGAGGGTGTTGAACAGGGACCAGACGACGTGGTCGGGCACGGAGGTCTCGCTTCGGATGTGGATCACGGTGGATGTCGGGGGCGCAGGGTTGTGGGGCGCCCCCAGTGTAGCCACCTCATGTTCCTCCTTCAGCATCTCATAGTTCGGGGGACAGTCGGTGCTGGCGGGAGTGAAGAAGGTTTGGACGGTGTGGTTCATGGTGTCCAGGGAAGACTGGCCCGATTTTTTTTTTTGGGAGACATTTTTTTTTTTCTGTCGCCCAGGCTGAAGTGCGGTGACATGATCTTGGCTCACTGAAAACTCCGCCTCTTGCGTTAAAGCGATTCTCCTGTCTCAGCCTCCTGAATAGCTGAGATTACAGGTGGATGCCACCACTCCCAGCTAATTTTGTATTTTTAGTAGAGACGGGGTTTCACCATGTTGATCAGGCTGGCCTCAAACTCCTGACCTCTTGATCTGCCTGCCTTGGCCTCCCAAAGTGCTGGGATTACAGGCATAAACCACTGCACCTGGCTGGAAACTTAATGTAGGATAGAAGTAGCAATGAACACTTGTACAGAAAAAATATACCAGTTAGTAAATCACGAGTCAGGTGTGGTGCCATGCGCCTGTAGACCCACGTACTCGGGATGCTGAGGTTGGAGAACTGCTCGAGCCTAGGAGCTTGATGGCGCCACTGCACTCTGGCCTTTATGATAGAGCAAGACCCTGTCTTGTCTCTGTGATAGAGCAAGACGTTGTCTTTTTAAAAAAATTTTTCTTGACCAAAACATTCCTACAAATCAGTAAGAAACAAACAACCCAATACAAATGAATAAAAAATATGAATTCTTCTGCTCACAAAAGAGTATGTTCAACCTCAATTGTAATTAAGGTAATGTAAATTAAGGTGAAATACTACTTCATGCAACAAGACTAGGAAAAAATATTAAATCTACTATAAAATGGGCAAGGGGGCTGGGCGTGGTGGCTCATGCCTGTAATCCCAAAACTTGAGAGGCTAAGGATCATGAGGTCAGGAGATCGAGATCATCCTGGCTAACAAGGTGAAACCCTGTCTCTACTAAAATTACAAAAAATTAGCTAGGCGTGGAGGCACGCACCTGTTGTCCCAGGTACTTGGGAAGCTGTGGCAGGAGAACTGCTTGAACCCAGGAGGCAAAGGTTGCAGTGAGCCGAGATTGTGCCACTGCACTCCAGCCTGGACAACAGAGCTAGACTCTATTTCAATAAATAAATAAAAAATAAAATTGAATTGGGTGCAGTGGCTCACACCTGTAATTCCAGCACTTTGGGAGGCCAAGGTGGGAGGATCACCTGAGGTTAGGAGTTCGAGACCAGCCTGACAACATGGAGAAACCCGTCTCTACTAAAAATACAAAATTAGCCAGGCGTGGTGCTGCACAGCTGTAATCCCAGCTACTCAGGAGGCTGAGGCAGAAGAACTGTTTGAACCCGAGAGGCAGAGGTTGTGGTGAGCTGAGATCACTCCATTGCACTCTAGCCTGGGCAACAAGAGAGAAACTGTCTCACAAAAAATAAACAAATAAAATTGGCAAGGGTATAGAAAAATGAGAAATCTCTCTCTTTTTTTTTTTAAACAAAAGTAATTCAACAATATCTAGGTAAAGCTGAAATAAATGCACCCTATAATAAAGCAATTCCATTGGTAGACCTGACTCTCATCAGCATGGCTGATATTAACAAAAACTGGAGACAACCTAAGTGTCTACCAATATAAAATACAAACAGATAAATTTTGACTAGAGAACTAAAATACTATCAAGAAACTGAAATGAAAAAAACTAGAGCTACGTGTATCAACTAGGATATACTCCCAAAACATATTAAGCAAAAAGGCAAAATACATAAGAAAAAATTATAATCTAACATAATATTTGCATAAAGTATAAAAACTTTCTAAATCATACTATGTATAATTTACAAATACACATGTAGTTGATCAAATACATAATCACTCTTGGGAATGAACACCTAATTCATGAAAGCAGTTACCTATGGAATTAAGGAGAATTTAGTTCACAGGAAGGCTTCTAGTGTTCCTTCTTTTTCTTTCTTTTTTTTTTTTTGAGACAGAGTTTCGCTCTTGTTACCCAGGCTAGAGTACAATGATGCGATCTCGGCTCACTGCAACCTCCACCTCCTGGGTTCAGGCAATTCTCCTGCCTCAGCCTCCCGAGTAGCTGGGATTACAGGCACGTGCCATCATGCCCAGCTAATTTTTTGTATTTTTAGTAGAGACGGGGTTTCACCATGTTGACCAGGATGGTCTCGATCTCTTGACCTCGTGATCCACCCGCCTTGGCCTCCCAAAGTGCTGGGATTACAGGCTTTAGCCACCGCACCCGGCCGGTTCCTTCTTTTTCTAAGACAGAGTCTTGCTCTGTTGCCCAGGCTGGAGTGCAGTGGCACAATCTCGGCTCACAGTAACCTCTACCTCCCAGATTCAAGTGATTCTCCTGCCTCAGCCTCCTGAATAACTGGGGTAGCAATCATGCACCCTCATGCCTGGCTAATTTTTTTTATTTTGAGTAGAGACAGGGTTTTTTTTTTTTTTTTTTTTGAGACGGAGTTTCGCTTGTTACCCAGACTGGAGTGCAATGGCTCGATCTCGGCTCACGGCAACCTCCGCCTTCTGGGTTCAAGCAATTCTCCTGCCTCAGCCTCCCAAGCAGCTGGGACTACAGGTGTGCACCACCATGCCCAGCTAATTTTTGTATTTTTAGTAGAGACGGGGTTTTACCTTGTTGACCAGAATGGTCTCGATCTCTTGACCTCGTGATCCACCCGCCTCAGCCTCCCAAAGTGCTGGGATTATAGGCGTGAGCCACTGCACCCGGCCTGAGACAGGGTTTTATCATGTTGCGCAGGCTGGTCTTGAACTCCTGAGCTCAGGCAATCTACCCGCCTCTGCCTCCCAAAGTGCTAGGATACAGGCATGAGTCGCTGCGCCTGGCTCTTCTAGATCTATAATTTACTTCTTTAAAATTTTATTTCCTTTTTTTCCTTCTTCACCTGGTCCACAGATTTATCTTTATTTATTTATTTATTTTTGAGACAGTCTTGCTCTGTCACCCAGGCTAGAGTGCAGTGGCACAACCACAGCTCACTGCAGCTGCAACTTCCTGGGCTCAAGCAATCCTCCCTTCTGAGTAGCTGGGACTACAGGTATGCACCACTACACCTGGCTAATTCTTTCCATTTTTGGTAGAGACAAGGTCTCACAATGTTGCCCATGCTGGTCTCAAACAATCCTCCTGCCTCAGCCTTCCAAAGTGCTGGGATTATAAGCATGAGCCACTATACTCAGCCTATTTCTTTTCAAAAAGGCTCAAAGCAAATGTGGCAAAATATAAAGATTTGATAAAATTGGGTATAAGGCTGTTTGTTTTATTAGTCTGTGTTGGCATTTCGAAATTCTTCACTTTTTCTTTTTTTTTTTGAGACAAAGTTTCGCTCTTGTTACCCAGCCTGGAGTGCAATGGCGCGATCTCGGCTCACCGCAACCTCTGCCTCCTGGGTTCAGGCAATTCTCCTGCCTCAGTCTCCTGAGTAGCTGGGATTACAGTCACACACCACCATGCCCAGCTAATTTTTTGTATCTTTAGTAGAGATGGGGTTTCACCATGTTGACCAGGATGGTTTCGATATCTTGACCTCGTGATCCACCCGCCTCGGCCTCCCAAAGTGCTGGGATTACAGGCTTGAGCCACTGCGCCCAGCCAATTCTTCACTTTTTCTAAGGAGGCTGCAGAGTACACTAATTGACTATTGTAATCAGTGAATTGTTTTTAAATATAATCACCATTAACAGCCACACCTATAGATTTTGCCTATTCAAGAAAATTCCTCTCTGTATACATCTTCCATTATTTAAAAATGCTCTAAGTGAGTACTAGCTGGAACAAATGAGTAAAAACAATGAAGAAAATTAAAATAATCTGTATGGTGACCACCTATAGTATTTTTTTTCTTTCTTTTAAAAAAAGTTTTAAATAGAGACAGGATCTCACTATGTTGGCCAGTTTGGTCTTGAACTCCTGGCCTCAAGCAATCCTTTCACTTTGGTCTCCCAAAGTGCTGGATTACAGGAGTGAGCCATCGTACCAGCCGTGTTTTCTTTTTCTAGTTCACAAAAATGCAGTCATACTACTAACATGCTTTCACAGGACAACACATGCACACTTCAACACTGTGTAGTATTCTGTCCAAACACACACCACCGTTCACTCAACTAAGCAATCCTCTTGCCTTGGATTTTCAACAATGCTAAATGGAGTGTCATTAAGTAAATCTTCGTACACACCCTTTAATGATTCCTTAGGACAAATGCCTGGGCAATTATTATTAGATCAAAGGCTTTGAGACACATTTCCAAGGACGTCTCAAAATGACTTTGCCTGTGTACTTCCTAACCAGTGAAGTGTAAGAGAATCCATGTCCCTGTACCTCTCTCAATGGTGCGTATGTTCTTTAGTATTTTTGAAGCATATACTGAGTGGTGTTACTAGCAATTGTTTATGTGCTTCCAAAATCAAGGTAATTTTTTATATTGCACTGTATGTACAAAGCTTCACTTAAAGAATTTTCTGTATAGAGAACTGCTGGGGGACTCACAGACATGAGAAGCAAAAATGGCAACAGTTAAATAATGTGCCAGATCCTTGTTTAATGCTGTATGTTTAATGCTATATGTAAGGCAAATGATGCAGATTTTCTTCAGAAGACGATCAGACATGAATTATAAATAACAACATAAGACAGACTGCCAAGGATCCCCAGAGATCCCAAGTCACAGGTCAAGTAAAACCTCTCTATGAGTGACTCATATCTCCTTTTTCAGATGTGCCTACAATGAACCAAAAGGGAAATTCTATCCAGGCATACACCACCTACCTTTTCATATGCTCCTGTTCACTGGTGTCCAAAGCTCGTAGGATTCGGGCATAAAGAACAACAATGTCACTGTGCTTGGCTTTCTTGTTGCACTAAAGAATCCAATAGGACATAATTAGAGTGGTTCTAGGAATTTGCCTGACTTAACATGTTAGTGTGTCCTTACCTCTGGTCCTTACCTGGGGACATTTTTTTACTTGTCCTTTGAGCCACGTGGAAATGCACCTATATCCAAAGAGATGCCCACAGCGTAATGCTGAGAGCCGGTGGTCCCCAGCATTGGTCCACTGTTCCAGACATATTGTGCAAGTGTCCCCTTCTTCTTCATCCATAGAAGCAGAAGGTGGCAGAGGCTTGGACTTCTGGGAAGATGGCTAGATGGGTATCAGAATATATTCAAATTAGAGAAAATGTAAAATCAATCTTGAAGAAGATGTGTAACTTTTTTTTTTTTTTTTTTGAGACGGAGTTTCACTCTTGTTACCCAGGCTGGAGTGCAATGGCGCGATCTCGGCTCACCGCAACCTCCGCCCCCTGGGTTCAGGCAATTCTCCCGCCTCAGCTTCCTGAGTAGCTGGGATTACAGGCACACGCCACCATGACCAGCTAATTTTTTTGTATTTTTTAGTAGAGACGGGGTTTCACCATGTTGACCAGGATGGTCTCGATCTCTTGCCCTTGTGATCCACCCGTCTCGGCCTCCCAAAGTGCTGGGATTACAGGCTTGAGCCACCGCGCCCGGCCTGAAGATGTGTAACTTTAAGAAATGAACAAAAGTGCAAAAAAGTGACACAAATATAATTAAAAGGGCTGCAGAAAACTTGAAACACCTATGATTCACTTGTCATTCTAGAATGCAATGTGGTAAAACATAATATAAGCTATGAAAACTACACTACTCTTTGATCTTAAAAAATTCTTGGATACTTTTTCCTTCATTCAAACAAAGAAAAGCAGCTATCCATATAAAGATACAGCAGCTATAAAATATTTAGCTCATGTGTATCGGTGGAAAAGAGAACAAAGAAAGGATATAAACAGCTTACAAGAAAAACACAATGGTAAGTGTTTGCTTATAAAGAAATGTAAATTAAAGAGAACATTTTCATCTATTAGATTGGTACAAATTGATGTCTGATGACACCAAGCACTGTCAAGGGCAAATGTAGTATATAAGGACATGCTTATATACTGTTGGCTTAAATATAAAGTGGCACCATTTGGTATTATCCATGAAAATTAAAACATGTATATCTTTCCTTTGGCATAGCAATCTCTCTATTAGAGATATCTCATGGATATACAACCATGCATTGCTTGACAATGGGAATACATTCTGAGAAATGCAGCCTTAGGCGATTTTGTCACTGAATGATCCCAGAGGTATTTAAACAAACCTAGGCTGTATAACCTATTACATACTTAGGCCATAAACCTGTATAGCATGTTACTGTACCAACTACTGCAGGCAACTGTAGCACAATGGTAAGTATTTGTGTATCTAAACACAGAAAAGGTACAAAAAAATGTGGTATTATTATACATATATTACATATATATATATATATATATATATATATATATATATATATATATATATTTTGAGACAGAGTCTCACTTTGTCGCCTAGGCTGGAGTGCAGTGGTGTGACCTCCACTCACTGCAACATCCGCCTCCTGGGTTCAAGTGATTCTCCTGCCTTAGCCTCCAAACTAGCTGGAATTATAGGCACACACCACCATGACTGGTTAATTTTTATATTTTTAGTAGAGACGGGGTTTTGCCATGTTGGCCAGGCTGGTCTCAAACTCCCGACCTCAAGTGATCTGCCTGCCTTGGCCTCCCAAAGTGCTGGGATCACAGGCATGACCCACTGTGTCCGGCCTTGTATTATAATCTTAAGAGACAAATATTATACATGTGGCTTGTCACTGACTGAAACTATTATGCATCCCATGATCATAGTCACAAATATTTTCTAAGACAATTATATAAAATTGTTTCGCTGGGCGAAGTGGCACGTGCCTGTAGTTCCAGCTACTTGGGAGGCTGAGGTGGGAGGATCGCTTGAGCCTAGGAGTTTTAGGCTGTAGTGTGCTATGCTGATCGGGTGTCTGCACTAAGTTCGAAATCAATATGGTGACCTCCCAAGAGCGGGGGACCACCAGGTTGCCTAAGGAGGGGTGAACCTGCCCAGGCTGAAAACGGAGCAGGTCAAAACTCCCGAGCTGATCAGTAGTGGGATCTCGCCTGTGAATAGCCACTGCACTGCAGCCTGGGCAACATAGCAAGACCCCGTCTCTATTTTAAAAAAAAAAAAAAAAAAGATTGTTCCATGAAGTCCAAATGTGGTGATTCATGCCTATAATCCTAGCACTTTAAGATACCAAGGCAGGAGGATCACTGGAGCTCAGGAGTTTGAAATCAGCCTGGTAACACAGCGAGACCTTGTCTCTGTTAAAAATTTAAAAAATTAGGCCGGGTGCGGTGGCTCATGCCTGTAATCCCAGCACTTTGGGAGGCCTCGGCGGGTGGATCATGAGGTCAAGAGATCGAGACCATCCTGGTCAACAAGGTGAAACCCCGTCTCTACTCAAAATACAAAAAATTAGCTGGGCATGGTGGCGCGTGCCTGTAATCCCAGCTACTCAGGAGGCTGAGGCAGGAGAATTGCCTGAACCCACGAGGTGGACGTTGCGGTGAGCCGAGATCGCACCATTGCACTCCAGCCTGGGTAACAAGAGCGAAACTCCGTCTCAAAAAAAAAAAAAAAAAAAAAAAAAATTAAAAAATTAGTCATGTGTGGTGGCACATGCCTGAAGTCCCAAGTAGTTAGGGGGCTGAGGTAAGAGCATAACCTGAGCCCAGGAGAGTGACACTGCAGTGAGCTATGACTGGCACTCCAGCATGGGGACAGAATAAGACCCTGTCTCAAAAAAAAAAAAAAAAAAAAAAAACTTCAGTGTAGCATGATTTATATCTGAAAAAAAAAAAAAAAAAGTATTATCCTCCCAAATAGTTAAGAAAACACAGGTATGTGCCACCATACACCAACCATGCTTTACATGATAAGGAAAGAATTAACTAAAAATTTATTTGTATGATGGAATGCCATGCAGCTATTAATAAGAACAAGATACAACTTTATGTGCTGATAACAGAAAGCTAAGATGTAATAAGCTGGGAAAAATGAGCCAGACTCAAAAACACAAAGAGCATACAGAAATATGCAAAAAGTAGATAAATGATGTTTTGAGATTGGCAGAATTCACAGCAGATGTCAATAACTCATATTGAGGACAATGATGTATAGGTATTATTATTTTTTTGAGATGGAGTCTTGCTCTGTGACCCAGGCTGGAGTGCAGTGGCAAGATCTCGGCTGATTGCAACCTGTACTTCCTGGGTTCAAGTGATTCTCCTGCCTCAGCTTCCTGAGTAGCTGGGACTATAGGCACATGTCACCACACATGGCTAATTTTGGCATTTTTAGTAGAGTTGGGATTTTACCATGTTGGCCAGTCTTGTATCGAACTCCTGACCCCCAGGTGATCCACCCACCTTGGCTTCCCAAAGTCCTAGGATTACAGGTGTGAGCCACCGTGCCCAGCCATTATTATTATTATTGTTGTTGTTATTTTGAGATGATGTCTTGCTCAATCTCCCAGGCTGGAGTGCACTGGCACTTTCTTGGCTCACTGCAACCTCCACTCCCAGGTTCAAGCAATTCTCCTACCTCAGCCTCCTGAGTAGCTGGGATTACAGGCACCAGCCACCACACCCAGCTAATTTTTCTATTTTTAGTAGAGACAGGTTTTGCCCTGTTGACCAGGCTGGTCTCAAACTCCTGACTTCAGATGATCAGCCTGCCTTGGCCTCCCACAGTGCTGGGATTATAGGTATGAGCCACTGCATCTGGCCCATTATTTTTAAAACTAAAAATTATCACCTACTAATCATATTCTGCCTGACAGTTTTTTTTTTAATTTTAATTTTTTGAGACAGGGTCCCATTCTGTTGCCGTGGAGTACAGTGGTGCAATCATGGCTCATTGAAGCCTTGACCTCCCTAAGTAGCTGGGACTACAGGTGTGTGCCACCACACTCAGCTAATGTGCTTGATAATTTATAAAGCACATTTATATTTTTTCAACTGATACTTAACTTTGTTGGCTAGATGGGACAGGTTATCCTCAATACTCCTCCCTTCCCATTTTTAAACCTAAGAGAAAGCAGTCACACAAATAATGAGTAACTAACTGGGTTAGGATACACACCTGGACCTTTTCCCTATAAAGCCGACAAGCTTCCCATTTTTAACTGCAGCGCCCCCCACCTTTTTTTTTTTTTTTTAAAGTAGAGACAAGGTTTCGTTTGCCATGTTGGCCAGACTGGTCTCGAATTCCCAACTTCGTGTGATCACCTTGGTCTCCCAAAGTGCTGGGATTACAGATGTGAGCCACCGTGCCCCGCCAAAAACCCAAACCTTTTATTTAAAAGGATATTCAGGTTGGGCATGGTGACTCATGCCTATAATCTCGATGCTTTGGGAGACTGAGGCAGGTGGACCCCTTGAGCCCAGGAGTTCTAAACCAGCTGGGTAACATAGTGAGACCCTGTCTCTACAAAAAATAAAAAATTTAGCTGAGTATGGTGGTATTCAGGTGGCTGAAGTGGGAGGATCTTTTGAGCCCAGGAGTTTGAGGCTAGAGTGAGTTATGACTGCACCACTGAACTCCAGCCTGGGTGAGAGTAAGACGAGTCTCAAATAAAATAAAAATTAAAATAATAAAAAATAAAATAAAATGATGTTCATGTTACCTGTTTGGGGAGGGTTTCACCTCCATTGATAGATGTAACTTCTTGCTCTGCTGAGACACCTGCTAATTGCTCTGCCAAGTCATTTCCAAAAATGACAGGATAGGGAAAATAGGAAATAAGATATGTCAGGTATGAGAAGACAGCAAGAAAGAGCCTGACTCACTACAGCTTCCCATTTATAACTAACAGTGCTCTTGCAAAAGAGATGACAATTTCTGCAGGTACCATCAGTGAATTTATTTTTAAAAATTTATTTTGGATATTCTCAAACATACATAAAAGTAGACAGAACAGTATAGGTAAGCCACAAGTACCCATCACTCAATTGAAAAAATAATCAACATTTTGCCAATCTTATTCCACCTAAGCCCTCATTCTATTATTTTCTTTTGGTTGGAATACTTAATAAACCTTAAAATGTCATTGCACTTGCAGCAACTTCTGCAAACACTGATAAAAATTCTTTTTTTTTAACATAAACACTGTGTAATTATTATACCTAACAATAGTCCTCCAATACCACTGAATACCCAGGCACCCATACCAACAGTTTTAAAGCTGCTTTCTATAGATTTATTTCAATCAGAATCCAAAAAAGGTATCCATAATGAGCTTATGTCTCTTAAGTCTTTTTCATTCTATTACAATTCCCCCTCACCCATTTTTTTCCCTCTCTGTCAATGATTTGTCAGATAATTTGTCTAATGAAATGTCCTACACATCCTGGATTTGGCTGACTGCTTCTTCATGAAACTGTTTAACTTTTAAAAATTATTATTATTCTTTTGAGATGCAGTCTCACTCTGCCACCAGGCTGGAGTGCAGTGATGCGATCTTGGGTTACTGAAACCTCTGCTTCCCAGGTTCAAGTGATTGTCCTGCCTCAGCCTCCCAAGTAGCTGGGACTACAGGCACGAATTACCATGCCTAGCTAATTTGTGTATTTTTAGTAGAGATGGGGTTTCACCACGTTGGCCAGGATGGTCTCAACCTCTTGATCTGCCCGCCTCAGCCTCCTAAAGTGCTGGGATTACAGGTGTGAGCCACCATGCCTGGCCTGAAATTGTTCAACTTTTACATACAATATATTTAGCATTGTGCAACCATCACCATAACCCAATTTAAAATATGTCTATGAGTCCACAAAGATCCTTTATGCCCATGTAGAGTCACTTCACATTTGTACCTGTAGCCCCAGGCAACCACTAATCTTGTCTCTTTAGACTTGCCTTTTCTGGACATTTTATATAAGTAGAATCATATACTATGCTAGTTTACTGTTATATAAAACAGTAAAAATTGTCCCCACTGATTTGAGATATTCCCTTTAAAATGTTAAATTTCCATATACATTTAGATCTAGAAAGATGTTCCATATGTAAAATATTCTACAGTTTTAATGTAAATGATTGACAACCTCTCTGAGGTATTATTTACCTTGTTCCTCCACCCCTTTTTCTACAGACTATGCAAACTGGTTATTAGAAAAGAGTCTTGAGTAGATTCAGGGCTTTTTTTTAGTGGTGGGGGGCCGGTGTGTGTGTATGTACAGCACTTCTTAAGTGGCATGAGTATTTCAGATTACAGCACATTAAGAGGCACATATGGTCTTAACCTATTTTTTTGAGATGCTAAGATTGACTAATGGTTTCAGGTGGTATCATCCTGGTCCCTGTATTAAAAAGAATCCCATTGGGGGAAGGAGCACCACCAAATCCAAGATCACGACCAGCAGGAGGCTGATGAAGGAGCTTGAAGAAATCTGCAAATATGGAATGAATAACTTCAGTAACATCCAGGTTGATGAAGCTAATTTATTGATTTGGCAAGGGCTTATTGTTCCTGACAAGTCTCCGTATGATAAGGGGCCTTCAGAATCGAAATCAACTTTCCAGCCAAGTGCCCATTCAAACCACAGAAGATCACATTTAAAACAAAGATCTATCACCTGAAGATCGATGAAAAGGGGCAGGTCTGTCTCCCAGTAATTAGTGCTGAAAACTGGAAGCCAGCAACCAAAACCAACCAAGTAATCCAGTCCCTCATAGCACTGGTGAATGACCCCCAGCCCGAGCACCCACTTCAGGCTGACCTAGTTGAAGAATACTCTAAGGACCGTAAAAAATTCTGTAAGAATGCTGAAGAGTTTACAAAGAAATATGGGAAAAAGCGACCTGTGGACTAAAATCTGCCACGATTGGTTCCAGCAGGTGTGAGCAGAGACCCCGTGCAGTGCATTCAGACACCCTGCAAAGCGGGACTCTGTGGAAATTGACACGTGCCACCGCCTGGCGTTTGCTTGTTGCAGTTACTGACTTTCTACAGTTTTCTTAATCAAAAGTGGTCTAGGTAAGATAACCTGTAAAGAAAGGATTAAAAATTTAAGATGTTCTTAAAAAAAAATTAAATAAATAATAAAAAGAATCCCATCAATCCTGCAACCTACTGGTTTTAGGATCCACTGATGATCTGTGCCTAGGTATATCATTTAATCAGGAGTCACAAAATGATGATTTTTCTATCGCTTCTGCTACAATCAGCTGAAATTTTTTATTTAAGAAAACTTTCGGCCGGGCGCGGTGGCTCAAGCCTGTAATCCCAGCACTTTGGGAGGCTGAGGCGGGTGGATCACGAGGTCAAGAGATCGAGACCATCCTGGTCAACATGGTGAAACCCCGTCTCTACTAAAAATACAAAAAATTAGCCGGGCATGGTGGCGCGTGCCTGTAGTCCCAGCTACTCAGGAGGCTGAGGCAGGAGAATTGCCTGAACCCAGGAGGCGGAGGTTGCAGTGAGCCAAGATCGCGCCATTGCACTCCAGCCTGGGTAACAAGAACGAAACTCCATCTCAAAAAAAAAAAAGGAAAACTTACAAGCCTGGGCAACATAGGGAGACTCCATCCCTACAAAAAATTAGCCAGGTATGATGGCACATACATATAGTCCTAGCTAGTCAGGCGGCTGACGGGGGAGGATCACTTCAGCATGGAGATCAAGGCTGCAGTGAGCTGTGATCATGCCACTGCACTCCAACCTGGGGGACAGAGTGAAACACTGTCTCAAAAAAACAAATAAAAAACAAACAAACAAACAAACAAAAAATACACTTCATCAACTCTCTGGTTGTCCTAAATACAGTTTATACAGGAAGTCAAAATATTAATATATTCTTATTTACTAGTTTTTGGAGTAATGAGTTGAGGCTCTAACAAACAATAATGACAAATGAGGTTTTGGAAAATTATGTAAATACGAACTTATAGATTTATTGTATTTCAACTCATAATCCAGGAATTCTTTCAGTGGGAATATATACTGAAAGAGCACCCTCTGCGGATTAGAAAGTTTTTAATGGAAGCAGGACATCTACTTTAGGGGGTCTCTGCCTACGACTGTTAAAGTTCCACTTGCATAACACCTAAGATACTAGGACTCAAAAGTGTCAGCCTAAAACTTCTCTTAAATAAAGAATCTAGGCCGGATGCAGTGGCACCTGTCTGTTATCCAGCACTTTGGGAAGCGGAGGCAGGTGGATCTCTTGAGCTCAGGAGTTTATGAACAGCTGGGGCAACATGGAAAAACCCCATCTCTACAGAAAATTAAAAAAATTAGCCAGTGTGGTGATATGTGCCTGTAGTCCCAGCTACCTGGGAGGCTGAGATGGAAGGATGGCTTGAGCCTAAGGGAAGAGGTTGCAGTAAGCCGAGATTGTTGTCATTGCACTCTAGTTGTCACTGGGCAACAGAGCCAGACCTTGTCAAAAAATAAAAGAAAAAGAAAAAAAAGGAATCTACTTTCTCAGATGTCTAAAAAAGCAAAAGAGAATATAAAACGTCATTACAAAGTGACTGACTCACTGGGTCACAAATTACACTGAGCTGTAAGTCAGATCAAATCCTCTCCATATTACGGCCAGTGAAGGCTCTATAGTATAAAACAGGAATCACAACATTTAGGGGATAAAAGGGAAAGTGTTAAAACACAAATCTAGAGCTTCTAGTCTTCTGAAGTTTAAGCTTCATGGATGTTAGACTTCTGAGTCCAAACCTGGATAAAATACTGACCTTCTGAAACGACAGCTCCAGATTCCTCTGTCTGGTCAACAACCTCTCCATACTCTGTAGAGCTGTCACTGTCAGAATCAGAACTACTAGACAACTCCAAGTCTTCATTCACAGGATTCCTAGTCTCTGAATTGTAAGTGGTAGCTGGCAAGTCAGGCTGGGTCCTGCTCACCTGAAAGTAAGCATCCAACGGTGCTCTCAACCTATGTACAGAGGAAGACAATAGAATTACAGTACAATGAACTATCATCACAAAAACAATCTACAGTGATTTGAAGTAAATCCTATCACTTCAACCCATCTCCAGGCCATTAAATGGTGCCTTTGAAAGCTGAACAGGAATAGCAAATAAGGGGAGACTGGCCTCCTGGATATTAACTTTTACCACTCAACCACTGCTACATTAGCTCACATAGGAGCTTGATCATTCTGTTAAAACCTACTTCTATTTCACTGGCATCTGGCCATATTGTCAATATCTTTAAAGGACGCAACTCAGCAATCTGTATGCTGGTACTGTGTAGCTGAAAAGGGAGGGTGAACAAGAAGAAAAAGGGCCTTATTGCCCAAATATGGTCTCATGTGATTTTGCTATTGCAGCCACCTAGACCAAGGTATTTTGGAATACAGTACAGGGTCTGGATTCTGTGATTTCTTCATCTTTCATTTTAGGACAGTATTTTTCTTTTAAAATTTAAATAATGCTAGTTTAAGATAAAAAACATAATTTGACTCAAAAAAAATAACTTAGGATGATGAGAAGACCTGGGGCCAAATCTAACACTCCAAATCTATCTTGGCTGGCTGAGTTTAAAATAACCACTGCAGTACCTCAGTTTCCCTAATTCTTGGAATAACAAATTACAATCAGGCTTGAGCCAAGGAGTCTGAGGCCACTTGTGTCACAGAATTAATGAAACTTTATATTTAGTAGAGACGGGGTCTTACTCTTTTAGCCAAGCTGGTCTTGAACTCCTGACCTCAAATGATCCACCTGCCTCAGCCTCCCAAAGTGCTGGGATTACAGGTGTGAGCCACCGCACCCAGCCAAATTAATGAAACTTTATATTAAAAACCAAGAGTTCCTGAGGAAGGATCTAGGTGCGTGCACGCGCACACACGCGCACACACACATACACACACAGACAGACATTAGGCCAGGTGCAGTGGCTCATGTCTGCAATCCTAGCACTTTGGGAGGCCAAGGTGGGCGAATTACTTGAGCCCAGAAGTTGGAGACCAGCCTGAGCAACATGGTGAAACCCCATCTCTACAAAAAATACACAGTAGAGCCCGGCATGGTGGTGTGCACCTGTAGTTTTAGCTACTTGGGAGGCCAAGATGGGAGGATTGCTTGGGCCTGGGAGACTAAGGCTGCAGTGAGTCATGATGGTGCCTATACTCCAGCCTGGGTGACAGAGTGAGACCCTGTCTCAACAACAACAACAACAACATCCAAAAAACTCAGGAGGCTGAGGCAGGAGGATCATTTGAGCCTGGGGGTTTGAGGCTACAATGAGAGAGCTATGACTATGCCACTGCACTCCAGCTTGGGTGGCAGAGTGAGACTCCATCTTCAAAAAAATAATAAGGAAAAAAAATTGTGTAGTGGCTCATACTTGTAATCCCAGCACTTTAGGAGGCCAAGGCAGGAGGACTGAGTGAGGCCAGAAGTTTGAGACCAGCCTGGCCAACATAGCGAGACACCATCTCTATTTGAAAAAAAAGTTTTTGCCGGGCGTGGTGGCTCACGCCTGTAATCCCAGCACTTCGGGAGGCCGAGGCGGGTGGATCACGAGGTCAAGAGATCAAGACCATCCTGGTCAACATGGTGAAACCCCGTCTCTACTAAAAATACAAAAAAAATTAGCTGGGCATGGTGGCGCGTGCCTGTAATCCCAGCTACTTGGGAGGCTGAGGCAGGAGAATTGCCTGAACCCAGGAGGCGGAGGTTGCTGTGAGCTGAGATCGCACCATTGCACTCCAGGCTGGGTAACAAGAGCGAAACTCCGTCTCAAAAAAAAAAAAAAAAAAAAAAAAAAAAAAAAAAAGTTTTTAAGGCTGGGCACAGTGGCTCATCCCTGTAATCCCAGCACTGTGGGAGGCCACGGTGGGCGGATCATGAGGTCAGGAGTTCAAGATCAGCCTGGTCAACATTGTGAAACCCCATCTCTACTAAAAATACAAAAATTAGCCAGGCATGGTGGCACACACCTGTAATTCCAGCCACTCAGGAGGATGAGGCAGGAGAATTGCTTGAACCTGGGAGGTGGAGGTTGCAGGGAGCTGAAATGGTGCCACTGCACTCCAGCCTGGGCAACAGAATGAGATTGTCTCGGGGGAATTTTTTTTTTTTTTTAATAAAAGGGCATTCCAAACTTTAAAACATACCACCTTGCTAAAAATTACTAAATTTAACTGACAGGTGACCTACTATAATTTTAATAATTATGACACTAAATAGAATACTGATTATTACCCAGAAACATTGTTCGGGACTGCTTACACAGAAAAATTTTTATTTCTAGTAGTTTGGCTGCAATTTATTGATGAATCAGGAATTTCTACTAAAAAAAAAAAGATGACTGAATGCTAATTAGAACAAAAGAAACACTACTCAGTGTCCAACTCAGAACACAGATTTTTTTTTTGCCCTTTTAAAAACAGAAATGTCAATAAACCAAAATAAGAAATAGCAATCAAGTTGCCTTTCTTTTTTGGAAATTGAGATATAATTAATATACTATAAAATCCACAATTTAAAAGTGTACAATTCAGTGGAGGTTTTTAGGTTATGTAATCATAAGCATAATCATTATCTGGTTCCAAAACATTTTTGTTACACATAAAAGGAACCCTGTATCCATAAAAAGTTATTTCCCTCTCCTCCTCTCCCCGGGCCCTTGGGAATGACTAATCTACTTTGTCTCATGGATTTGCCTATTCTGGATATTTCATATGCAGTGTATAATATATGTGGCCTTTTGCATCTGGCTTCTTTCACAACTTGATGACAAATACAAAATAATGTCACTTAACAATAGTTTTAATTCTTCCCTTTCAATCTGAATGTCTTTTATGTCTTTTTTCTTGCCTAAAAGCCCTGGCTAGCACCTCCAGTATAATGTTGAATAGAAGTGGCAAAAACAGACATCTTTGCCTTGTTTCTCATCTTAGGGGTAAAGCTTTCAGTCTTTAACCTTTTATTACGTTAGTTGCAGGTTCCTCACTGATGCCCTTTATAGGGTTAAGTTCCCTTCTATTTCTGGTTTGTTGAGTGCTTTTACCCAACATAAAAAGGTTTTAGATTTTGTTAAATGCTTTTTCTGTTTCTACTGTAATGTTCATTTTCCCCTTTATTGTATTAGTATTTCCCTCAACTGTTTTTGTCTATGTTGAACCAACCTTGCTTTCCTAAAACAAATTGGCCTGAAAGAATCAGTTAAGAAATGTTCCCGTGGCCAGGTAGTGGCTCATGCCTGTAATCCCAGCACTTTGGGAGGCCGAGGTAGGGTGGATCATGAGGTCAGGAGTTTGAGACTAGCCTGACCAACATGGTGAAACCCCATCTCTACTGAAAAAAACGAAAATTAGTGTGGTGGCGTGTGCCTGTAATCCCTCAGCTACTCAGGAGGCTAAGGCAGAATAGCTTGAACCCAGGAGGCAGAGGTTGCAGTGAGCTGAGATTGTGCCATTGGACTCCAGTCTGGCAACAGAGCAAGACTCTATCTCAAAAAAAAAAAGTTCCCTCCATATTTTTTGAGTTTATGAAGTATTGGTGTTACTATACTTCTTTAAACAGGAGAGCAATTGGATGTGTGTCTGTGTGTAGATGTGTATGACCAGACTCATCAGTCGTGAAAGGTATTGGGCCCATTAGGAAGGGTCTCATGTGTTGAGCAATTTATAAGAATTAAGACAGCCACATAAGGCTGAGTGAAGAAGCCTCTGGGCATTGTGTGAGGATTGAAGTGAATGCAAATTGGAGAGTGCTCCCTGCTGCGTCTTGCTAGGTGGGAACGGGAACTGCTGTGAGTGAACTAACACTCTCCTAACAGTGGGAATTGTTTCTTTGAAGTGTTAATATGGACTCCCATAGCCATTCCACTCCTTTAGAAACCATGCTGAAAAATTTAAAGAAGGGATTTAGCGGGAATTATAAAGTAACTATGACACCAGAGAAATTAAGGGTTTTATGTAGGGAAGATTGACCAGCATTCAGGGTAGGTTGGCCCCCAGAGGGGGCCCTAGACAGGTCCCTTGTCTCCAAAGTAAGGCATGACGTTATATACGGTGAGCTAGAACACCTCGATCAATTTCCATATATAGACTCGTGGTTGCAGTTAGTGTTAAACCCTCCGAAGTGGCTAAGAGAAAAGGCAGCGACTGTTTTAGTAGCCAAGGGACAGACTACTAGAAACCACCATCCCCATCGCCACCGAGAAAAGCAGACTCCCAAGGTTTTGGTTAACCCAGAGGCAGAAGAGTTTTTGTCAATAACACCTCCTCCTCCTCAAGGACTCCCTGCCTCTGGGCCGGAGGCCTCGGCATCCCCACCAGAGCTGCACACCCCTAAATCCTCCAGAGCAGAAAAAAGAGTGTGTGGAGAAACTCCGCCCATTGCTGCCCACTTCCTGGAGGGAACTCCCCCTCTGGCAGCCCATCTGCGACCCACGACGGGGGTGCAGATGCCTTTGAGAGAGCAGAGGTACACGGGAGTGGACGAGGACAGCCACGTGGTAGAAAGGCGTGTTTTCACATACCTGCAGTTCACCTCAGCTAATCTTATCAACTGGAAAAATAACAACCCGTCTTATACCGAGAAACCCCAAGCTCTCATTGATCTACTGCAAACTATTATTCACTCATAACCCATTTGGGCTGATTGCCATCAGCTGCTTATGCATCTTTTTAACACGGACGAAAGGTGGAGAACACTCCAAGCCGCTTCTAATTGGCTGGAAGAGTATGTTCCTGCAGATTACCAGAACTCCCAAGAGTATGTCAGGGTCCAGTTACCGGGAACTGACCCCCAGTGGGCTCCAAACACCCCGAAAGGCATGCAAAGGCTAATCCGGTACAGAGAAGCCTTGCTGAAAGGATTTAAAAAAAGGGCCCAGAGAGTTACAAACATTTAATAAAGTCTCTGAGGTTCTTCAAGGAAAAGAAGAAAGCCCTACCCAATTCTACGAAAGACTGTGTGAAGCTTATCAAATGTACGCTCCTTTTGATCTGAGAGCCCAGAAAATCAGCGTTTGATAAATATGGAATTAGTCAATGTGCAGAAGACATTAGAGGAAAATTGCAGAAACAGGCAGGATTTGCATGCATGAATACTTCACACTTGTTGGAAATAGCTAACCAGGTGTTTGTAAACCAAGAGGTGGTAAACCACAGGGAAAATCCTAGGGAAGAGGAACTTCGGGCTTGGCGAAATGCCGTCTTGATAGCTGCGGCTATTAAAGGAGCGCCCCCTACAGGGCTGGAAAAGGGGAGTTCCTGGAAAGCCCCAGTCTGCCCGCCTGTGCCTGCAATGCGATCAGTGTGCATTTTGTCGAGAAGTAGGACACTGGAAGAAAAAATGTCCAGTTAACTGAGGAACAGGACGATCCTAAGCACGAGGATCCAAATGAGCGTGAAGGGACTCTGTTCAATCTAATGGAAGGGCCACTGGACTAAAAGAGGCGGGCTGGACTCATATGCCCCCAAAGAGCCCATGGTCCGGACCACAGCCCTGTAATCCCCTATCCAAAAAAAAAAAAAAAAAAAAAAAGCCAGTGTTGTTAAATCTATTAAGGTATCAAGACAGCAGACTTTCTTGTACTTAATGAATTGCCCCTGCCCCACTTCTCCAGCAAAACCTGTTGTGCAAATCAAGGGCCACTATCCCATTCAACAAAAGAGACTACCAGCAGCTAAAACTGCCTCAGTCGGGGGTCATCCAGGCTCTCATTGTCCCTTGGGAAGGAGGGTGGAGACTTCCTAGCCAGAAGCAGAAGACTGATATTATCGCCCAGGCCAGTGCAGGGTTTGCGTGGCTTTGCACCCAACTTATACACACAGTTGGGATTATTGCCAGCAGCGGATAGTTGGTTCACTTAATTGGACTTAAAGAATACCTCCTTAGCACTGGACTGGCCTTGGAGGGTCAAAAACTATTTGCATTTCAATGGAAGAAACACAGAAGGAGGTGTAACCACTCAATACACTTGGATCCAGCTTCCCAGGGGCTCATAAACTCATCATCGCTGGAGAGGCACCAGCCTGTGACCACCACCTGGAAGTTTCTTGCTTGCATGCTGCCCCTGTATGCTGATAACCTGCTATTCGGACACCACACGGCAGTCGGGTGTGCAAACAAATGCCTTACTTCGGCACCTGGAGGACCGTGGGTATAAAGTGTCTAAAAGGAAAGCCCAGATTTGCCAAAAAGCAAATGCAATACCTGAGGTTCACCATCTGGAAGGGGGAACGCAGCCTAGAAGCAGAGAGGAAGCAAGCCATTTGCAAAGTGACAGAACCTGAGACTAAAAGCAGGTGAGAGAGCTCCTGGGAGCGGTGGGTTTTGTAAATTGTGGATTTCCAAACTTCACAGTACTGGCCAAACCCTTACACAAAGTGACAAAGAGGGGAGGGGAGAAGACAAGACACCCTTTAAATGGGGCAGAAGTTAAAAGCGAAACTTCTGTCAGCCCTGGCTTTGGGGCTAGCCGATTTAACACAGCCTTTTCATGCTGTCAGAAAAAAAAGAAAAGAAAAATGGCAATCAAAGTTTCTTGCCTCAACTCTGGGAAGAATTTAAGTATCAAAGCACCCCACACAGCTGTGACGCTAATGAGTACCAAAAGACCCTCATTGGTAAGCCTGCCAAATACCAGGGCCTGCTATGTGCAGCGGTTGTACAAGCCATATATGAGACCACTCGTTTAGGTCAAGAGTCACTTAAAAAGATGCTGGACCAGTACTTTGACATTTTACACTTATCAGCCAAAATATGACATCACAAGTATATTATATGAAACATTATCAGTCAGTTTCTTCAGGAAATCTAGAAAGTGAGAATGAAAGTGAGACCTCTCACTGATATTATAAAATGGTGAGGGTCTCAAAGGCAGGGGATGACGAAGGAGACCCAGGCATCTGAGATTCCCTCCCCCTTTGTCATCCACTGTGCAGCTCAATAGAAGAGAGAGCAGGCCAGCTGGCGCCTCCTGAATCTCCTTCCTGAAAGTAACATGCTTGGTCTTCGGGAAACTGTGGAAGACACTATTTTTACTTAAAACAAGATCAAACCAGAGACCTTTTCACATGTGAGTCCTAGAACTGTAAACCAGAACCCTTTCATATGTGATTCCTGAAACTGTAAACAGAGACCTTTTCACATGTGAGTTCTAAAACTGTAAACAGAGACCTTTTCACATGTGAGTCCTAAAACTGTAAACCGGAACTCTTTCATATGTGATACCTAAAGCTATAAACCTAAGATTCTTCCATGTGTAACATCTAAAGTATAAGCCTATATAACGGCAGAACCTTCCTTTGTTAGATGAGCTGGGTTTTCGACAAATTACTGCCTGGTCTCCTGGCCGAATAAACTCCTCCCTCCTTTATTCGGTGTTAGAGAGATCGGTTTCCGCTCCTGCTACAGTATGACTCTTAGCTGTGGGGGAAATCTTTTAAAAAAATTTAAAAATTTAAGATGATAGTTGCCAGTGATTCCTCAACTGCATCTGAACAAAGTAAACTGAAAACTTTGAAAGGATCCACCGGTCTGGCTCTGTCACCCAGGCTGGAGTGCAGTGGCATGATTTTGGCTCACTGGAACCTTTCACCTCAATCTCCTAAGTAGCTGAACTACAGGCATGTACCACCATGCCCTGCTAACTTTTGTATTTTTTGTACAGACAAGGTTTCAACACATTGGCCAGGTTGGTCTTGAACTCCTGAGCTCAAGCAATCTGCCCCACCCACCTCAACCTCCCAAAGTGCTGGGATTATAGCCACTGCACCCACATCCTTGATGCCCCTGAGAACTTTCATGATTCATGGGAAGACGCCAAAATATCAACATTAATAGGAATTTAAAAGAAGGTGATGTCAATGCTTATGGATGACTTTGAGGGGCTAAAGACTTCCGATGAAGAAGTAATGCAGCTGTAAGAGCAAGAGAACTAGACTTAGAAGCGGAGCCTGAAGATATGACTGAATTGATCTCATTCCTAGCTTTTCCTTTCCCTCTTATTGGTTAGTTTATTGTTTGTCCCACTGAATATCCATTACCTCAGGCAGGCCCCAGGGAAGATAATTAGGCTTTTCACACTCAGTATTGCTCTGAGTCAGGAAGTCTTGCAGGCAGGGTTTTCCAAAGAACCACCAAACAGGTGACAGAAAGATAATTCTCTGGGAATGAGGCTTTGAAGGTGCTCCAATCCCATTTTGCTTCCTCTGGTGCCTGCCAGGCTATTGGTTTTTACTAAGATTACAGGCAGTTGGTTTTCAAGAATACCAGGGAGCTGGAAAAGGGGACAAGAATAAGGAATGCCACAGAGCTCACTGAGATGCAGCTGTTTTTCTTTTTTTTTTTTTTTTTGCCAATCAATGAGAGCTTGTAAGGTTGCTGAGGTTGGTTGGCCTTGAACTCTTGGCCTCGCCTTCGCAAGCGCCACGACATCCGGCCGGAGCCACTTTGGGCCCGCAGCTGTTTTTCTTTAATAATAATTCCCTGGATTGCTGTAAGCATATGATTAGTGAACGGCAGCTATAGCTACCATGAGACTAAACATATAAGAAGAACATTTTAAACAAAAAAGAAAAAAAGTAATAAAAAAAAAAGAAAAGCATTTTATAAGAGGATTTAATCTAATACATACTAGAGTTAGGCTGTTGACATGTATATCAATTAACATTCTACATAGAACCCAGTAAAAAAGTGATAGATTATTTTTTAAAAAATCACTTTAATATTGCTTTTATGTAGCAAAGAATTTCCAAAGTCAGACAAGAACACAGGAAAGGGGAACTATGAAAACCAATAGCAAACAGTACTAGGGTTTCTCCCTGGGAACAGATTAAGAAGCCAAGAAATCCTCCCCCTTCCCTGCACATATCACCTTTGCATTAAATATATTTTGCTCCTTCCTTACCCTCTGTAGTCCTGGACTCCACATGCTCCATGACAACAAGTACTGTGATCTGTGTTATTCACCAATATATCTAGAGCAAAGTTTAGTCTATCACACAGAGGTGTGTTATCACTATTTGATGAATGACCCAAGCAGCCAGAATGAAACTGCCTCAAACAAACAAGAAAGGAGTTTGTGACCTCAGCTAAGCCTGTTGGGAAGAAGAGTTCACTACTTTCTGTAGCTTTGGCTTCTTGGCCAACTCTGAGTCAAAAGTTGTTCACCTTGGCCCAGGCTTTCAACACCTGGCCAAGGGACAGTCTGTCAGGTGAGTAAATCACACTGAGAAATTCATCTCAAGAAATTCAGAAGTTACAAGTAAATTAGTCCTGGGAAAGCCCAGATTTTAGGAAAAAAAGTTTTAATATGACATTTATCTGGCTCCAGAATTCATGTTCTTCCCATTTAATTGCACACTTCCTGACCTTCTAGACCTTTAGGTTTATTCCCTTTGTGGAGACAGATTATTGCTGCCAAATAGTTTGACTGACATCTTTCGACACTGACATTCTGTATAAATCATTCCCTGAGCAGATTCTACAAGCAATTTTTTGTTTTTTGAGACAGAGACTCACTCTGTCGCCCAGGCTGGAGTACAGTGACAGGATCTTAGCTCACTGCAACCTCCACCTCCTGGGTTCAAGCAATTTTCACGCCTCCACTTCCCGAGTAGCTGGGACCACAGGTGTGTGCCACCACACCCAGTTAATTTTTTATATTTTTAGTACAGATAGGGTTTCACCATGTTGGCCTTGGACTCCTGAGCTCAAGGGATCCGCCGGACTTGGCCTCCCAAAATGCTGGGATTATAGGTGTCAGCCACCAAGCCCAGCCACATCAAGCAATTTTCTGATTAGAGTCTGGCTTCTGTGTGGCTCTCTGGTGGTTCTATTTTGCTTAGTTGGCATCTGGTTTATAAGTATCACTCATGAATTGGTTAATACAAGTCAGTGTGCCTGACCAAGAGGAATCTGCTCTGTGTCCCCCAACAAGAATGAGTGGAGGCCGGGCGCAGTGGCTCAAGCCTGTAATCCCAGCACTTTGGGAGGCCGAGGCGGGTGGATCACGAGGTCAAGAGATCGAGACCATCCTGGTCAACTTGGTGAAACCCCATCTCTACTAAAAATACAAAAAAAAATTAGCTGGGCACAGTGGCGCGTGCCTGTAATCCCAGCTACTCAGGAGGCTGAGGCAGGAGAATTGCCTGAACCCGGGAGGCGGAGGTTGCGGTGAGCCGAGATCGTGCCATTGCACTCCAGCCTGGGTAACGAGCGAAACTCCGTCTCAAAAAAAAAAAAAAAAAAAAAAAAAAGAATGAGTGCATGGATAAGGAAGGCTGAGGACTACTTCAAGAGTCCTCCTGACAGCCAGGTCCTGGAGACATCACTCACAACTCTCAGCCATGGAAAGTTAGCCCACTTACTTTGGCAGGGTCCCCAGACTATATCATAAGGTGCCTTCACCTATAACACAAATGTATGAAATCTTACCCTGATGTGAGTAATGACATCTTAAAATAACAGAGTATAGTCAGGCCTGGTGGTGCACACTGGTAATCTCAGTTACTCAGGAGGCTGAGGCACAAGAATCACTGAATCCGGGAGGCAGAGGCTGCAGTGAGCTGAGATTGAGCCACTGCACTCCAGCCTGGGTGCCAGAGCAAGACTCTTGCCTTAAAAACAAAAAAATCCAGAGTAATATGCTTGGCAATACTTGTCAACACAGAACTAGGCACCTGTCATCCTTCATGGGTACTACACACAGACTGGAGCCATAGTCATGGCAAGTCCCAACATAAAATCAACAGGAACCATGAAAAAGGATGCTGAATCTAGATTTAAAAGGCACAATTCCAATTCCAGCCTTATCACAACCAAATCACAAATTATCCCATCAGCTTCCTCATTTGTAAAACATGAGTAACGGATAATCTAGCTACTACTTTTTAGTATCATCTCAATATTTTCACAATGTTAGAAAATATGGGTATGGTGGCACACGCTAATCAGGAGGCTGAGGTAGGAAGATCACCTGAGCCCAGAGAAGCTGAGGCTGCAGTGAACTGTGATTGCACCACTGCACTCCAGCCCGGAAAGCAGAGTGAGACTCTGTCTCAAAAAAAAAAAATTAAAAATTAAAATAAAGAAATACATAAACAATAAGAAAAAGAAGAAAGAGAAAACGAATGGATTTGATTGATGCTGCCTCCATTTGCTTGTGTAGAAAACAAGGCAGATCAGGTTTCGATACCAGTCCTCACTCTTCTGTGCTATAGCTATGAGACCCTGAACAAAGCCCTCTCTCAGGGTACCAGTTTCCTTCACATACAAATTAAAGGTTGAATTAAATTTCTAAGCATTTTGAAAACATTTAGAAGACCAAATGTGAAATAAAATAAATAAACAAGTTGGAAAAACAGGGTAATGAGCTGTGCATGATGGCTAACACCTGTAATCCCAGCAACTTGGGAGGCTGAGGCAGAAGAATAGCTTCAACCTGAAAGATGGAGGTTGCAATGAGCCAAGATCATGGCATTGCACTCCAGCCTGTGTGACAGAGTGAGACTCAGTTTTAAAACAAAAAACCAGACAGGATATAGACAATTGTTATTCTTCATAATAACCCTGTCAACATTTGACAGCTAAGCTCTTCAAGAGGCAAGTCCATAGCAAAGACTACGAAAGAACATTAACTGTGTCTCTAAATAGAGTGCCAGTGAATAATGAATTTGGGTGAGTGGAGTAAAATGACAAGTTAAGAAATAATTTGTGGTGTACAAGACACAATCTGAAGAACAGCTAATCTACAGAGATTGTCAACAAACTACCACCTCGTTTTCAAGACACAACAGTTTAACTTATCCCCTCATTACTTTGTGAAGTTAGGTAAGCACTTCTATTTCCATTTGACTTATGAAAAAATGAGGGTCAGAAGTTTATCTGACTTGTCAAAAGTCACACTGTCAGTCCCTGAATGGCAGAGCCTCAGTTTCATATTTGCTAGTACAGCAGTGATCACGAACTTATCCATGTATTTATTTACCTGGCACTGTCTGTCCTCTGAGATCCTCCGGCTCTTGTCCTCCGTGAAGCAGATATCCTCCTTCTTGTTCTTATTGGCCCTGCACTGTGGTTTGAAGGGGCAGGTCTCAGGAATTCCAGCATGCCATGAAGTCTCTGTAGCCCACTGATGAAGCTGGTCATTGAATGCAATGAAGATGCTCGGATGTTGTGATTAGCACCAGACGCCTGACTACGTTGTTCTGAAGCCCCTGGACTGATGTTCTCCACATTGTCTTCTCCCACGACCTCGACTTCTTCTGTCAGGTCAATGGACAGTTGTGGAGCAGGCTGGAGCTGGGGTGGTCTCACTTGGATATTGGCTAATTCAGCAGGAGAAGGATGGAGCAGGGGTGGTCCTTCTTGGCTATTGGCCACTTCAGCAGGAGCAGGCTGGAGCAGGACTGGTTCCCCTTGGCTACTGACCACTTCAGCAGGAGATGGCTGGAGGATAGGTGGTCCCCTTTGGCTGCTGAGCACATCAGCAGGAACAAGCTGGAGGAGGGCTGGTCCCCCTTGGCTGCTGGCCATGTCAGCAGGAGCTGGCTGTTCTGCAGCATGATTTAACTGTTCCTGAAGATCATATTCCATTGCTTCCTGAGCCATCACTAGAGAAACAGTAAAAAGTATTAATGAAATAGATAAAACATGCTATGTAGCTGACAGAATCATATTTAGTTCTTTCTGAATTTATGTTTAAGATCATTCTTAGCAAGACTGAGAAGCTTCGAGAGAGGATTTTAACTACTTAAGTCAGAAGTGTTTGGTAAGTGACTTTCTTCTCTACAACAAGCATTTATAATCAGTTTTCCAGTTTGCCCTTAGAAAACATGAAGTTCTGTGATGATATTAATATCTTCCAAAATGGAAAGATCTATTAACCAAGGGGATTAAACTACTGGGTCTCAAAGTAATCTCTCAGACACGCTGCAGTTCTCTGTCTCAAGCTGAATACGGACATTCACCAAAATCAAAACATATAATGCTGTATCTAATCTTAGCAGGCAATATAAATCTTTCACAGCATCAACAGTTACAAAGGACAGAGAAATTTCAAACTTGCAAATTTAACTGAGTTACTAACTCAAATTAACTGAGTTACTAACTCAAAATGAAAGTTTACCTAATTTTTCCAAAAAGGCTGCACAAACTTTATCCTATCATTTTTGTTTTCCATTTCTAATTTCATATTAGTCTAGTCAACAAATATTAAGCACCTATGTTCTTCTGTTATGTTTCCCATCTTTAATTCCATCCATAACATCAGTTTGAAAACTACCACCTAGTTTTTTAAACTAAAAAAAAAAAAAAAAAAAAAAAAAAAAATTTTTTTTTTTTGGTTTTGTGATACAGACGAGGGCTTCCTATGTTGCCCAAACAGGTCTCGAATATCTGGCTTCGCCTCCTCATGTGCCAGGACAAAAGGATTGAGCCACCGTGCCTCCCTACCACCTAGTTTTTATTTTTTTTTTCTTTTTGAGACAGAGTCTAGCTCTCTTGCCAGGCTGGGGTGCAGTGGCATGATCTCAGCTCACTGCAACCTCTGCCTCATGAGTTCAAGCGATTCTCCTGCCTCAGTCTCCCAACTATTTGGGACTCCAGAAGCATGCCACCACATCTGGCGAATTTCTTTTTTGGTATTTTTAGTAGAGACAGGGTTTTACCATGTTAGCTAGGATGGTCTCGATCTCCTGCCCTCGTGATCCGCCCACCTTGGCCTCCCAGAGTGCTGGAATTACAGGCGTAAGCCACTGCCTCTGGCTCCTACCACCTAGTTTTTAAAGTACATCAGTATAACTTATCCCTCAATTACTTTGTGAAGGCACATGCTTTTATTTTCATTTGACTTATGAGGAAATGGGTGTTCAACTAACATATATTAAGCATCTGTTATGCAGACAGACACCCTAGAGGCAGACAGGTAAGATCCTGTGTATCAGAGTTTACATTCTAGCAAGTGGGATGTTAATAAACAAATACATGAGAAAATTATAGATTATGATATTTGGGGTTGAGGAGACAAGGAGGACAAACTAAGACACAATTGTGAGGAAAGTACTCTTTAAAAGAGTGAAAACTGGCCTGAGGTATGAAGGATTTAAAAAAGCTGGCTATGCAAAGAGCCAAGAAGAGTTTCAGAAGGAAACTCTTAAGTCCTTGATGATCATGGGTTTGACTGATTAGCAGGACACCATCATTAAAGGGCCCATGGGTGTTGGTAAGGAGTTTCTTCTGTGTTAGGAATAGACTGTAGGGGTGCAAGAGCACAAGCTAGGTGACCAGTGTAGAGGCTATTGTGGGAGTCCAGACTAGAGGTCACAGAGACTTAGGCAAGAGTGGTAGCAGTGTAGATGAAAAGAAACAGACAGCTTTAAGAATCTTCAGGATAGTCATGCTTCTTAAAATCACCAAAGCAGATCAAACCACCTAAAGAGGAACAGAATGATAGAAGAGTGCCAAGGACTATAAAGTCAGAGACACTACTGGTAAAAGAACAGAGTAACAGAAGCAGTCAAGGAAGATTACAAAGTAGGAGGAAACATGGGACTGTAGTGTCTTGGAAAAAGAATGTTTCAAGGAAGGAACGATTAAGTGTCAAGTGCTACTGGGGGAAAGAATGACCCCTAGATTTGCCAAGTCCTGGTGACCTAAAAAAGCAGTTTCCCTGAAGTGATGGGGTTAGAGGCCAGAAAGGAGTAGGCTGAATAAATGGAGGGAATTCAAATAAACATGGTTTACAAAGCACATGAATGTATTTTTCTCTCTCCACTCCATTCATTCCTAAAAACCCACAAACGTAATTCTTCCTACCCGAGATATTTTTTTTTTTTTTTTGAGATGGAATCTTGCTCTGTCCCCAGGCTAGAGTGCAGTGGTTCGATCTTGGCTCACTGCAACCTCTGCCTCCTGGGTTCAAGTGATTCTCCTGCCTCAGCCTCCCGAGCTGGGACTACAGGCATATGCCACCACACCTGGAAAATTTTTGTATTTTTAATAGAGATGGGGTCTCACCATATTGGTCAGGCTGGTCTCAAACACCTGACCTTGTCATCCACCATGCCTGGCAGACATTTTTTAAACAAAGGATAAATACACTAGGACAACGCAAATGCAAACAGGATATGATATGCAGACCAGTTTTTTGAGGCCATAAAGGAGAAACTGATGACCGATGACTACTTAGCAGAGCCAAAAGATAAAACTCAAATGCCTGCAAAGGGCACAGTGGTTGGGGTAAGGGCTGTGTTATTGAGAAGCAAGCTAATTCCCACTTAAAGGGATTGCAAAAACCAGGTACCAGAAAAGGCATTAATGAAAAATGGTGATAAAAGAGGGGGGTTGGTTAAAAGCCAGTAAGGTAGTTAGCCTGTCTCCTACTCAAATACCAGCCAGCCAAAACAAAACAAAACAAAATCCTCCTCCCACTATGCTGAAGAAAACTGGAGGTTTGAACCACACAGTCTTAGGACCAGGATGGAGAGTGGCACAGCAGTGAAAATAAGCGGGAAAGTCAAAGTCTGCAAACTGAACAATGTGAGATACTTTAATTTTTAAACATTTTTTTGTAGAGATGGGGTTTCCCACGTTGCCCAGGCTGGTACTAAACTCCTGGGCTCAAGCGAACCTCCTCCCTGGGCCTCCTAAAGTTCTGGGGTTACAAGAGTGAGCTACTGCAGCTGGCCAGCTAAATAAAAGCTTTCAATGTGTTTCTAGGGTACAACAACAGCTTCCCAACAATTGTGTGTCAGAACATAAGGCCCAAGCTACTTCTAGATGTACTCTAGAGACATTAAGCAACTCAGCTTTAGTGAAGCTAAAGGGTAGAAAATGACCAAAAAGAGCAGAATCTAGGGGGCAGCACCGTCCACTCCCATAGCTACTACTCACATACGGTTATTTAATAAAAATCAAGTTAGGCCAGGAGCTGTGTGGCTCATGCCTATGATCCCAGCACTTTGGAAGACCAAGGCGGGTAGCTTGAGACCAGCAGTTAGAGATAAGCCTGGGCAACATGGCAGAACCCCGTCTCTACAAAAAAATACAAAATTAGCCATTAGTAGCTGTGGTACCAGCTACTGAAGAGGCAGAGGTGGGAGGATCGCTTGAGCCTGCGCTGTCTTGGCAGTGAGCCAAGATCGTGCCACTGTACTCCAGACTGGGAGAGAGTGAGACCCTGTCTTAAAAAAAAAAAAAGTAAGTTCCTCTGTTGCACTGGTCACATTTCAAGTGGTAGAAACCCACATAGGGCAGGTAGCTCCCATACTGTACAGCAGAAATACAGAACGTTTTTCTTGCCACAGAAAGTTCTATGAAACGGTACAGCTCTGGAGCTGAGGATTACTAACCACTGCGGACCAGTAGGAGGTGCCTAGACCAAGATCATGGGCTGGGCACCCCAACCTTGAGCATGTCACACAAATGCTGTTTTTTTATGTGCACTGTGAGTGTCCAGGCTTAACGTGTTAAACTCCGACTTGTCATCTTTGTTACTCAGGTTTCAATCAAAGCCACATCAGGTGGGGACAAAAGTCCCTCAATTAACAGGTTTAGAGGAGGTGGGTGGGGGAATTCGGGCCAACCTTTGTTTAAATCTTTCCTCTGGTCGGCTTGAAGACTCACGCCTGTGATCCCTGGACATTGGGAGGCCGAGGCAGGGCGATCGCTTACACTCTGGAGTTCGAGACCAGCTTGGGCAACACAGTGAGATTCCCGTCTCTACCAAAAAAGAAAAATGAAACAGGCCACGTGCAGTGGCTCACGCCTTAATCGCAGCACTTTGGGAGGCCGAGGTGGGCGGACCACTTGAGAACAGAGTTTGAGACCGGCCTGGCCAATATGGTGAAACCCTGTCTCTACTAAAAATACAAAAAGTACCCAGGTGTGATGGCACATGCCTATAATCCCAGCTACTAGGGAGGCTGAGGCAGGAGAATCGCTTGAACCAGGGAGGCGGAGGTTGTAGTGAGCTGAGATCGCGCCACTGCACTCCAGCCTGGGCAACAGGCCAAATAAATAGATAAGCAAAATAAAGAAGGAAAAGAAAACAACGAGCTGGGAGTGGTGGCCACGTCTGTGGTCCCAGCTACTGTGAGAAGCCTAGGCCGGAGGCTCGCTGGAGCTGGGAGTTCGAGACAGCAGTGAGTTCGAAACTGCAGTGAGCTCTTCCAGCCGAAAGAAAAGAAAAGAGGAGGAAAGGAAAGAGAAAAAAGAAAAATATCAAATCCCTGCTCTTTTACTGCATGGGAAACTTTAGGCGGGTTTCCTAAGCTCTCGGTTCAACTTGTTTCGCCTGTAAAATGGAGATAATACAAGTCGCCAGTTTCCGTGATGAAATTAAAAATGAAGTTCTTCCGTTAACGAAAGTGATGAAATAACCGGCGCTCATAGCTGGCACCAGGCATCGCCGTTGAGGAGCCCGAGGCGAGGCTCTCGGGGGTGGGGCCGGGCGACCCCACAGCCCCTCCCGGAAAGACCCGGCAGCTGCGAACTCCGCTCGTTCGGTGATCGCTTAGCGCTCCTGCCTGCCCAGCCCCCACGCTCAGCAACGCCGAAAGTGCGGGGGCTCGGGCTCCTCAGCCCCGACTGTTGGCGCCGCCCCTAGGGTCCGAAACACCTCAGGCCGCCGGAGCCCGCCCGCAAGCCCCACCTCGTAAGGTGTCTCCGGGACCCCAATCTGGGAATCAGGCGTGGGGAAGTTATCCAGGAGCTAGAGGCTCCAGGCCTGGGAAAAAGCAAGAGTCCTCCTCACCTGACGCCAGTAGGTCGCGGCCGGGCTCGCGAGCCCGCCGAAGACTCTAGCTACCTCAGTCGAACCCCGAACGCACCAATGCCAAGTGCCACTTCCCGAGCCGCTCAAGCTCCGCGCCAGAGCCGCTGGCAGGCATGCTTCTATTGGACAGAAGCCTCAGGCTGTGGCCAATACCCACTCCTCTTCTTCAATGGGTCCCCGCTAGCTGAAGCAGCGGCGCTCTCATTGGCTGGTTGTTCATAAACCGACGAAGCGCGACCACGCTCGAGGAAGCCTCCTACAATTGGCAGGAATCTATGTCAGTCACCTTGCGCCGGCCCCGGAAAAATAAAGGGGAAGGAATTTTTTTTTTTTAAGGGCTTTTTATTTGAACTTTCTGGCGGGAGGAAGTTACACGATTTCTCGGTCCATTTTGGAGATGAAAATGTTGAAACTGTGACTCCTGCTTCTTGTCCCTAACGCTTTAGTCAAGGAGTTATCTGTATCCAAAGTATAGTAGCTAATCGCATAATTTCAAAGTATTTCAGTATTTTGAATTTTGGAGCCTGTAAAGAGGCGTAGACAGTCCATTTCATATGTATCCTCTCATGAGGTTGAGGAGCTCACGCAAAATACTTCGCCTACACAGCCTGTTTCATCTCAAACCGCTGCAGTCGATCTGAGCTACTAAACAGTCTCAAATCACTTGGCAGGGTCGCTGCTCGCCGCAGGCGAGGGGCCTGCGGAATTCTCCAGCTACAAGGAGCGCGAGCCCACCTCGGTCTCGGCTCCGGGGCCACAGCTGGCAGGAAAGCCACAAAACAGATAAACCCAGACAAGATGATAAAGACGATCTGCATGTAACAGAGCTCAATAATGAAGATCTTTTGGATCAGCCTATAAAATACGGAGTGAATCCTGGTTCTATTGTGGGCTGGGAAACTATGAGAAAAAGCTTTTGAAACTGAGGGAGCAAGGAACAGAATCAAGATCTACCCCTCTGTCAACAATTTCTTCTTCAGCAGAAAATACAAGGCAGAATGGAAGTAGTGATTCTAACAGATACAGTGACAATGAAGAAGACTCTAAAATAGAGCTCAAGCTTGGGAAGAGAGAACCGCTAAAGGGCAGAGCAAAGACTCCAGTAACCCTCAAGCAAAGAAGAGTTGAGCACAAGAGCTATTCTCAAGCTGGGATAATGGACTGAGTGGACAAGTGGATCTTCAAAAGGCATTAACAAGGGAACCCACAAGAGGGTCAAGAAGAACTCCAAGGAAAAGGATGGACACTTCGGAACATTTTCATATAGATGGTTTAGTAATTTCAGTGAGTATTCCTATAGTGGAAACTATAATGGCTTCAAACAACGAAGCCTTAGTTGTCAGTAGGGTGACTGGAAATTTGAAGTGTGCATCTCTTATTCTGCCAATCACTGAATTCTCAGACATACCCAGAAGAACACCAAAGAAACAGTGGACAAGCCAGGTGTGGTGGCTCACGCCTGTAATTCTAGCACTTTGGGAGGCCAAGGCAGGTGGATCATGAGATCAGGAGTTCAAGAACAGACTGGCCAACATGGTGAAACCCTGCCTCTATAAAATAATAATAATAATAAACATTAAAAAAGAGAGAAGAAACCATGAACAAGAGGTGAAGTGGGAGAATAAACACAGGAAAGAAAAGTAGAAAGGGATATTCTTTTTTTTTTTTTTTTTTTTTTGAGACAAGGTCTACCTCTGTCACCCAGGCTAGAGTGCAATGGCATGATCTCGGCTCACTGCAACCTCTGCCTCCTGGGTTCAAGTGATTTTCCTGCCTAAGCCTCCCAAGTAGCTGGGACTACAGGTGCATGCCACCACGCCCAGCTAATTTTTGTATTTTTAGTAGAGGCAAGGTTTCACTATATTGGTCAGGCTGGTCTTGAACTCTTGACCTCAAGTGATCCACCCACCACCTTGGCCTCCCAAAGTGCTGGGATTACAAGCATAAGCCACCACACCTGACCATAATGTTCACTACCTTGACAGGGCTTGTATTACTCATATATATGCATTTGTCAAAACTCATCAAATGCTATCTTTAGTATTTGTGCATTTCACACAAATTTTTCATAGCAAAAATGTACCTCTCCACACACTCCCCTAAAAAAAGCCCATAGAGTCGGGTGCGGTGGCTCATGCCTGTAATCCCAGCACTTTGAGAGGCTGAGGCGGGCGGATCACCTGAGGTCGGGAGCTTGAGACCAGCCTGACCAACATGGGGAAACCCCGTGTCTACTAAAAAACCATTAGCTGGGCGTGGTGGCACATGCTTGTAATCTCAGCTACTTGGGAGGCTGAGGTAGAAGAATCGCTTGAACCTGGGAGATGAAGGTTGTAGTGAGCCGAGACGGAGCCATTGCACTCCAGCCTGGGCAACAAGGATGAAACTCCGTCTCAAAAAAAGCCCATAGAGAGAGAAACACCAGTTAATGGCATAAATGCTGAAGTGTTTAGGAATGAAGTGTATAAAAAATTAGGATGGATTAATGGATAGAAAGAAGCACAAGTAGATAAATAGGTATATGATAAAACAAATACAATAAATTGTTAGTTGTAGAGTTTAGGTGGTAGGTATATGGTTGTCCAGAGTAGTTATACTGACTTTTCTGTGTATCTGAAAATATTTATAAATAAGTGTTGGGAGAAATCAGGCACAGGGACTTGGAAGGCATTTTGTGCAATTAAAAGGCCCTGAAGTTTAAGCCTTATCAGTTTTTCAGTAAATTCACCTATAATTGTGAGTCTGTCAGAGTATTAATAATTCATCTACCAGGGACAATTTTCACTGTAACTCCTACAGTAAATAGAACAAATGATTTTAAAGATGAAAACAGTGTCTGGGCATGGTGGCTCACGCCTGTAGTCCCAGCCACTTTGGGAGGACAAAGTAGGAGAATCCCTCAAGGACAGGAGTTCCAGACCAGCCTGGGCAACACAGCAGACCCTGCCTCTGAAAAAAATAAATAAAGAAAGAAAGAAAGAAAAAAGGAAGATTGCGTGCAGCTTGTTAGCGGTGTTGGCTGAGAGCTCTGGAAGGGCAGGGCTTGCGAGAGGATCGACATGCCTCTGGCTAGAGATTTATTACATCCGTCCTTGGAAGAGGAAAAGAAAAAACATAAAAAGAAACGCCTAGTGCAAAGTCCAAATTCTTACTTTATGGATGTAAAATGTCCAGGTTGCTACAAGATCACCACGGTTTTCAGCCATGCTCAGACAGTGGTTCTTTGTGTAGGTTGTTCAACAGTGTTGTGCCAGCCTACAGGAGGAAAGGCCAGACTCACAGAAGGGTGTTCATTTAGAAGAAAGCAACACTAATGATCCAAACAGCTTCCTGAATTTGCGTTATCTCACAGAAAGCCTTATCATAAGTTCCATAATTCTAATTAATCTACCAAGATAATGTAATTATACTTGGTTTTGTAAGGTATACAACAGTGAACTCCTATTTTGGTGTCAGTTTTTCAATCAAGTTTTGATTATGGGCCAAAAAAAAAAAAAAAAGGAAAAAAGAAGGAAGAAAATAAAATAGTAATACCTACCAATAAGTTCTACAAAATAATATTATATGTATATTATTCTGCATTTTTTATTTACAAAAAAACACAAAACATGTTCTAGGTTTAAAAAAAATCAAGGATAAATAAAAGATGAAAAAGTAAGGCTGAGTGTGGTGGCTCATGCCTGTAATCCTAGCACTTTGGGAGGCCAAGGTGGGAGGATCACTTGAGCCCAGAAGTTCAAGACTAGCCTAGGCAACACAGTGAAACCCTGTCTCATAATAATAATAATATAATAATCATTTATAATAAATCAGCCATAACTTTATTCGCCAGAGATGATTACTAGAATACAAGATCCAAATGTATTTTTGTTGCTGTCTTCTCAGTGATTGAAACAGTCTAGCACATTTGCTGTTGAATGCTTTAGAATGATTTCTGGGAAAAAGAAAGTAACTTGACAGGCAGGGGTTAGTCTATCCTAGGAAAAGCACACACCAGGAACAAAGGTATAAGAAATCTAGAGTGAGGCCAGTCGTGGTGGCTCATGCCTGTAATCCCAGCACTTTGGGAGGCCGAAGCGGGCAGATCACTTGAGATCAGGAGTTTGAGACTAACCTGACCAACGTGGTAAAGCCCTGTCTCTACTAAAACTACAAAAATTAGCTGGGCATGGTGGTGCACACTTGTAATCCCAGCCACTTGGGAGGCTGAAGCAGGAGAATCACTTGAACCTGGGAGGCAGTGGTTGTAGTAAGCTGAGATTGCATCATTGCATTCCAGCCTGGGCAACAATAGTGAAACTCCGTCTCAAAAAAAAAAAAAAAAAAGTCTAGAATGAAAGCACCACAAACATGGGTTTGAGTCTGGCAGCTCTTATGCAGACATATTTTGTTTGTCCTATCAGCATTAAAATAATTTCTTTTTGAGACAGAGTCTGACTCTCTTGCCCAGGCTGGATGGAGTTCAGTGGCACAGTGATGGCTCACTGCAACCTCCGCCTCCCAGGTTCAAATGTTTCTCATGCCTCAGCCTCATGAGTAGCTGGGATTACAGGCATATGGCCACCATGCCCAGCTATTTTTTTGAGACAGAGTCTCTCTATCGCCAGGTTGGAGTGCAGTGGCACAATCCTGGCTCATTGCAACTTACGTTTTCTGGTTTCAAGCAATTCTCCTGCCTCAACCTCCTGAGTAGCTGGGATTACAGGCAAGCGCCACCATGCCCAGCTAATTTTTTGTATTTTTAGTAGAGACGGGGTTTCACCATGTTGGCCAGGATGGTCTCGAGCTCTTGACCTCATGATCCATCTGCCTTGGCCTCCCAAAGTGCTGGGATTACAGGCGGGAGCCACCATGCCCTGCCTAAAATAATTTTGAATGAGATACTAACCTTTAAAAATAAGGACATCACAGAAAAATCCAATTTTCTAGCTCTTGACAAAATGGAAAGCTCTAGAAATGTCGGGATCCCGTTCTATGTGACAAAGTATAAACTAGAGTTGAGCAGAGGTTGTTCTTGCTTATCTGTTCACTAAAGCCCCTTCCAGGCTCAAGTTGTCCATTTAGATTCTTCCTAGGCCCTATAGGTATCTGGTAGGAGAACTCTGGGATCTGATTGGAAAGTGAGGCTGGAAAGTATGGTATGGTATAGATATCTGAATAGGAAGTTTATACTTGATTTTTTGGGCAAGAGGAAGAATCAAACAGTGTTTGCTCAGTTACTTTTATTGTGTAACAAAGCACCCCAAAACTTAGTGTTAAGACAACAATAATTTATTTAGCTCCTGATTGTTTGAATGGGCAATTTGGGCTGGGCTCTACTCGAGTGGTTCTTCTGGTCTTGATTGACCTCATTCACGTAACTGTGTTAGCTGCCATGTTGGTTGGTCTAGTATGACTTCAGCTAGGAAAGCATGTTTCTGCTTCATGTGGTCTCTCATTATCCGGCATGCTCACTCGACATGTTCATGGCTGGGTAAGGTTCCAACAGACATTTATAAGGCCTCTTGAAGCCTAGGCTTGGAACTAGCACACAGTCACTTCTTCCACATTCTAATGATAAATCAAGTCACAATGCCAGCCCAGATTCAAGGGTGGGAAAACAGACTTCATTTATGGATGGGAGGAGCTGCAAATTACATTGTTAAGAGGTATTACATTGTTAAGACACCCAGAAAGATACATTTGACAAACCATCTATCAAAGCTACTGTCAGAGGTGTATTTTTGGAAATATCATTTGAAGTGGGATGTGTCCTGTATGACTGGAATTGTTTTCTGTTTGTAACAGAGAAGTGCACACACTCCTTGCACCCATAAATAATTCAATGCCAAAGGATATGAGAGAGAGATGTCCAGTTTGTACCTCTCCCAGCTTCTTGTCCTGGGACTCCTTGGTTTAGATTTCAATACACTACTTAGTAAAGGTGGAGAGTTTCTTTAAGATTTCTGTGGATGAATGAACAGAAAATTAGACCAGAGCAAGGAGCTGAGAGTCAAGTTAGAAACACAAAGACATTTCTACATTGCACAATAGTTTAGAAACTGCATTCCCCCTGGTCTGGCTGGTGCCTAAACCACCATCAGCACTCATGCCTTTGTGATACAAAGTTCTCTTACTTGATCAACTTTTGAAACACGAACACCTCATAGGAGTGGGTAAACTCACATTTTATTGTGAGTTAGTCTCTGTTGTTAAGATTCCTTAATACCAGGAGGACCCTAGGTTGTAAGGGAGCCTGGTAGAAAAAGAAAGAAGATAGAGGAAAGCATGAAGCAGAGGACAGCATCATATAAATCAGTTTTCTTCCCATCCACCCCAAAGACCAATTTTTTAGGAAGCATCAAGTTTGCGCTTCTGCTCTGTGGTGGTGAGGAGAAAGGTTCAGACAGAAACTGTACTGTGGCTTTGATTTCTCATTCTGAAAGGCAGGGATGTGGATGAAGGGAGAGGAGAGATGACGGATGAGACAATCTCTCAGGTAGTGTGAGAGGTTTTCCTAACAGACCACCTGTGAGAAGGCCTTGAAGAACAGTCCTCATGCTAGAGACTTCTGTAAGTAGAGAGAACACCTTTGGAAGCTGCCTCAAAAGTCTGGACTCATGGCTCTTTAGTTCCTTTTTCCTCTTGTTCTCCCTACCCCTTCCCCCTTCCCTTTCCTTTCAAGAACAGAGTCTCACTCTGTAGCCTAGGCTGGAGTGCAGTGGTGCGATCTCAGCTCACTACAAACTCTGCCTCTGGGGTTCCAGCAATTCTCCTGCTTCAGCTTCCCAAGTAGCTGGGATTATAGGCATGTGCCACCATGCCTAACTAATTTTTGTATTTTTAGTAGAGATGGGGTTTCACCATGTTGGCCAGGCTGGTGTTGAACTCCCGACCTCAAGTGATCCATACACCTTGGCCTTCCAAAGTGCTAAGATTACAGGCATAAGCTACTGCTCATGGCCCCTTCTCTCTTTTGTCTGGGCTTTGTGGGAAGTCTGGGAGATTTAGGTCTAGCGTAGGAGACAGAGAGGCTCCCAGGGAGGGGGACAGTGTAAGGAGAGCAGCTGATGACATGGTGAGATAAAAGTCTGTATCAAGGAAATAATCCCAAGGGTGCTGAAAAAAGGAAGGAAGGCAGACAGGGAGGGAGGAAAAGAGGAGAAAGAGAGACAAAAAGAAAGCAAGAGAGAAGAAAAAGGAGAGAGACAGAAAGACAGAAAGTCAATACCACCACCTGCTGTGCTGGAGCCTATTGTCCTAGCTACTCTAGAGACTGAGGCAGGAGGATCACTTGAGCCCAGGAGTTCGAGGCTGTAGTGCACCATGATCCTGCCTCTGTATAGCCACTGCACTCTGGCCTGGCCAACATAATGAGACCTCTTCTATAAAAAAGATAAAAGATTAAAGATAAATAGATACAGACAAAAATAAAGGAAGGAAATAGGCAGGAGCAAAGTAATCTGCCTTTCCAAACCACTTTGGATAAAACAATGCCCTTTAGAAGTCCTTACACTATTGACATTTTGCCTGGATAGTTCTTTGCTGTGGAGGGCTGTCCTGTGAATTGTAGGATGTTGATAGCATTCTTTTTTTTCTTTTTGAGGTGGACTATCACCCTGTTTCCCAGACTGGAGTGCAGTGGCATAATCTTGACTCACTGTAACCTCTGCCTCCTGAGTTCAAGTGATTCTCTTGCCTCAGCCTCCCAAGTAGCTGGAACTATAGGCACATGCCACCATGCCTGGATAATTTTTGTATTTTTAGTAGAGATGGGGTTTCATCACGCTGATCAGACTGGTCTCAAACCAGTCTGAACTCCTAATCTCAGGCGATCCACCTGCCTTGGCTTCCCAAAGTGCTGGGATTACAGGCGTGAGCCACGGTACCTGGCCAACATTCTTTTTTTTTTTTGGAGATGGAGTCTTGCTCTGTCACCCAGGCTGGAGTGCAGTGGTGCAGTAGTGCAATCTCGGCTCACTACAACCTCCACCTCCCAGGTTCGAGAGATTCTGATGCCTCAGCCCCCTGAGTAGCTGGGATTATGGGCATGTACCACTGTGCCCAGCTAATTTTAGTAGAGATGGGGTTTCACCTTGTTGGCTAGGCTGGTCTCAAACTCCTCACCTCAGGTGATCCACCTGCCTCGGCCTCCCAAAGTGCTAGAATTACAGATGTGAGCCACCATGCCTGGCCAGCAGCATCCTTGGCCTTTATTCACTATATGACAGGAACACAACCCATCCTAACTCCCTGGCCTTATGACAAACAAAAATGCTTTCAGATGTTGCTAAATGTTCCCTGGATAAAATCACTCCTCATCATAAACTGCTACCTGGTGAAAAGGAAATCTTTCATAAATGTGAAATAAACATGGGGCTTGTGCTGTTTACACCAGAGAGATCCCTACCATCCACAGAGGGCCATGCAGAGGGCTCATGGGCCCGGCACTCGTCAATGACCTCCCGCAGCTCTGAAGCGCAGTCTTCACCCAGTGGCTCCTGCTGCTGCTTCACAGCCATCAGATAGTAGATCTGATCAGAATTATAGCCTGGAAATGATAGCATGAGAGCCTTAAAAAATTGCTCTGGTACTCATTCATCTCTCTGGATGCTGATGGCTGGCATCAGAACTAGGGACTCTGAATACAAGAACAACAAGAGCTTCCAACGATTCTACTGACCAGCCCAGGCAGTCCCCACAGGAAACAACAAATTGCCCGGGGCAGCACTGAGGGGAATTTCTGGTCTATTGGACAGGGACCCAATCCCTCCTGAGGCAGCCTTCACATTCTTTACCTTTATTTTTTAAAATTTTTTTTATAGTGAAAACATTATATTATAACATGCCTTTCCAAACAAAATATTAAAATTAATAATTTTTAACATAGTCTTTAAATTCTACATGCATACTTTTGAATATCTAAACTACATGTTAAACAGCTTAATACATTCTACTCACACTTCAGATCTTTAAACACCAACAATCTATGAATATTAATCTATAACTACAGGACAAATTTGGACAGAGGTCAACGGGATCTTTCCAGTGGCAATTTCCCAGAGGATGATTCCAAAGCTAAAAGAAAACCAAGAAACTGAACAACCGTAACTAGTTTCCTCTTTCCCATGTCCCTCTAGCCACTGCCAGAAAACTCAGTGAATTTTTTTTTATTACTACTCAACTTTGTTCAACAGAGTTGAGCTTAAATGGTCTTTGGAGGAATTTGATTTGGGTTTTCCTATCCCGCACATCTGAGTTTGACTCTGCACCAGAACATGAATGTACCTGTATATTTCACACTTGATGTCATACAGATAATGTATATCTTCCAGTTTCTGAGGTGAGATATATGCTATAGATTTGACTGCCTCTGTCTTTTTTTCTTGTAGCTTTCAAACTGATGGAAGTCTGTGTTTTCCTCAACTCAAATCCTGCAAGCTAGATAGAGGCAACTTAGACACAGAAAGAAACAAGCAAGATCTTGGGTGGAGGAGTAAAGGGCAGGGGTTCTTGCTACACATAATTGCCAGGGAATTGTCTTTTGCCTTAGGGATTTATTTCCTTTAGTGAGTTCTGTCTGTGTGGCTACTCTTTTGGTTAACATTATGGGTTCAACTTATCATAGTGCAGCAACCAAGAGAAACACAAAGAGATTTCTCCTCTATAAAATGGAGTGAAAGCAGTGGGGATTACTTGAGATAATGGTTATAAAGCACTGGTAAGTCCTGCTAAGTTGTAGTTGTTGCCAGTATGCCTATGTTAAAATGTAAGGGTTTCTCAATCAAGGACTGAACTCCACTCAGTGAGGGTGGAGAGGGGTCACAGTGCCACTGCCCAGCTCACCTTCTCCCAGAGAAGCAGATGGAAAAATGTCATGGGTGCATCCCCTCTGTGCTATCTGACCCTATAGGGGGTCAGCCTGATCCTTTGGCTTTGATGTGACATGACAAGTCTGAGTCATCCCTCTAGCCCTGCATGGTCACGTGGCGTTCTTTTTGTTGTTGCTGTTGAGACAGAGTCTTGCTCTGTTGCCAGCCTGGAGTGCAGTGGCACTATCTCAGCTTACTGTAACCTCTGTCTCACGGGTTCAAGCGATTCCCCTGCCTTAGCCTCCTGAGTAGCTGGGACTACAGGCACGCATCACTGTGCCTGGCTAATTTTTTGTATTTTTTAGTAGAGACAGATTTCACCATGGCCAGGATGGTCTCAATCTCCTGACCTTGTGATCCTCCTGCCTCTCCCTCCCTAAGTGCTGGGATTACAGGTGTGAGCCACTGCACCCGGCTACACGTGGTATTCTTAAACCATAGTACAATCAGTGACAGTATATGTTCTTGTCCCATGCACAGCTGCCATTAGCACCATTGATGTGCAGAAGGCTGCCAGCCCCAAACTCAGCCAGGTACCCAAATCCAGTGGCAGTGTGAGAAATAAGATAAGGCATTTAGATGGCTCATCCCTCATTCATTCATTCATTTGCTCATGTGTTTCCTGAGCACTGACATTCTCTGACATCTAGCACCATATGAGATACCAGGGATGAAAGGTGGAATAGCACATCTTAGAGTCAGGCTGAAGACTATGAGAGTAGTAGACACACTGTTTTGGGAGTACTTCTATCATCATCACAGAGGGAGAAAGGCATCTGAAAGGCAAAAATGGCCTGTCTGCTGTTAATTGAGGGCTGTCTCTGACACTCATAAGACTGGAAGAAAGAAAACCATCTATGGATGAAAACAAAGAAAACTGCTAAAATTCTTTTAGCATTTGGGAATTGTGGACATTGAGTTCACAAAATCTGTTCCTCTTCTGTATGAAAATCTGACTTCCAGTGAACTTAGCTCTGTTCCCCTGGAAAGCTGATAACGGTAGACTTGTCACCTATGGCCCTTAGTAACGCCGCTGATGATAGAAATGACTGCTGATTGTTAGACTGCTTCTGGACAGGATAGAGTGGGTAAGTGGACTACACAGTCAACAGCTGATGGGAATGCTCTGTGGCAATTTTATCTGTTTTCTTTTTTGAGACAGGATCTCATTCTGTTGCTCAGGCTAGGGTGCAGTTGCACGAACATAGCTCACTGTAGCCTCGGCCTCCTGGGCCGTAGCCATCCTCCTCCTGCCTTGCTCTCCTGAACAGCTGGGATTACAGGTGTGCACCACCATGAATGGCTGATTTTTAATTTTTTTGAAGAGGTGGGGCTCTCACTCTGTTGCCCAGGCTGGTCTCGAACCCCTGGGCTCAAGTGATCCTCCTATCTTCCCTCCCAAAGTGTGGAGATTACAGGCATGAGCCACCATATGCAGCTATGTGGCAGCTCTCAAAACAGCAATGGACATGTCCCTTTCAGAAACACTGGAAGGCATGCCTGCAGGGTTGTTATCAGAGATGCTGACTCCTGCAGGTCATGGGCTTCCAAGCCTGGATGACCCACCCCACCTAATGGGAGTCTCTTTCTCCAGCACCTATGGCTCGGACAAAGAGAGTATCTCCTGGATGACTGCGAGGACTCTTGCTGGAGGGAACCGTTTGCTGCTGCTGACACTGTGCTTTCTGTAGGACATCATTCTAAGTAATTGAATGACAAGTGTGGCCTAGGCCTGTCCTGTGAATCTGACTCCTTAGACCTAAGAAGATCCCCTGTTGTGAGTTGTAGGGACATGATGTGGTATCCAGGCATCTAAGGGGAAATGACTTTTAGCCCATCCGTGCTAAATGGGCAGTGAGGGAAGGCAGGCATCAGAACAGGAGGCATGGATGGAGTCTGTCATGTGGTGGGCACACAGAGAGTGAAACTTAGTTCTGAAACTAAAAACTAAAATTGAACTCAGTTCTAAAACTAAGGCAAGGCCGGGTGTGGTGGCTCATACCTGTAATCCTGGCACTTTGGAAGGCTGAGGCGGGCGGATCACTTGAAGCAGGATGGGGAGAGAGAAGAGAAGAAATCAAGCAAGAGGTTGATTTCAGGTGAAATCCCAGGCTCAGGTGGTCTCACCGGTGGGGCACAATTACACCTCAGGGTGAGTCCCACAGGAGGCAAAGGGACTGGCCTTTTGTACTAACACCAGTCAATAGTTACGAACTGTGTTAGGGAGGGCAGGGACAGGTGGATATGAAACTTGTGGGCACTTACAGCTGTCTGTAAGGGTGAAAGGGCTCCAGTGCCCACGGGCAATCCTCTGAAGGTTGCAGCTGTGAACTTTTAGCAGCAAAGCATGCCGAGCAGGGGATGGGTATATAGATCAGGTAAAAAGGATCAGAAGTCATTTGGAGGGATATTAACAGTTTCCCCTACAACAACCAAAAATACTTCTTAAATTCACTAGTTTAGGGAGTTTAGAAATAATATACTTGGTAACTTCAAATTAATAGCTAAGACAGTATTTCCAAAAGTATGGGATGAGGTGGTATGCAAGATTATATAAAGAGAAAACTATTCTCCTTTCAATTTACTGCAGTCTTTCTGATTACATCAGGAGGAAGTCTGGGTTTTGTGTTGGGTATCCTTAAAACTTCTCTAACTCTGCCAGTATTTCCACTGTACAAAGAGAATGTGGGTTGGATCACAGAGCTTCTGGCAGGCAACCTCATCCAGCCAGAATTTAATTACATTGTCTTGGTTTCATTTGTAATCACCTATTTTTGGCATGTGACACTGGTTTTCAATTTATGATATTAATAGAAAGTGTTATTTTTTGGCCAGGTGCTGTGGCTCACACCTGTAATCTCAGCACTTTGGGAAGTCGAGGCAGGCAGATTACCTGAGGTCAGGAGTTTGAGACCAGCCTGACTAACATGGGGAAACCCCGTTTCTACTAAAAACACAAAAATTAGCTGGGCATGGTGGGCACCTGTAATCTCAACTACTTGGGAGGCTGAGGCAGGAGAATGGCTTGAACACAGGAGGCAGAAGTTGCAGTGAGCCGGGATCACTCCATTGCACTCCAGTCTGGGCGACAGAGTGAGACTCTTTATCAAAAAAAATAAACAAATAAAAAAATAAAGTATCCTTCTTAAAAACTTTATTTCAATTTTTTTTTTTTTTTTTGAGATGGAGTCTCACTTTGTCTCCCAGGCTGGAGTGCAATGTATCAGCTCACTGCAACCTCCACCTCCCAGGTTCAAGCGATTCTTGTGCCTCAGCCTCCTGAGTAGCTGGGATTACAGACAGGGGTGTGCCACCATGCCAGGCCAATTTCTGTATTTTTAGTAGAAAAAGGGTTTCACCATGTTGGCCAGGCTGGTCTCAAACTCCTGACCTTAACTGATCCACCCGCCTCGGTCTCTCAAAGTGCTTGGATTACAGGCGTGAGCCACCGTGCCCAGCCTTTATTCAGATTTTTAAAAAGTGAATCAATGTAGTGAAAAATGTTGAGTAAATACTACTGGTAGTATTACAGTTAAAACCCTGCAGATGGTTTGTGGGTGACTAACCTTTAGGGACACCTTGAGCCTAAGAATGCATAGATTCTGCAGGTGAGAACAGGTAGAGTTGCCAAATAAAACACAAAACACTCCATTAAATTTGAGTTTCTGAGAAGTGATGAAAATATATATTCATGTATTTATATACATATATATTAGTACAAGCATGCCCACAAATTGCATGGGAGATAGTTATATGAAAAAGAAATGTTTATCCAAAATTTAGGGCTGGATGCAGTGACTCTAACGCCTGTAATCCCAGCACTTTGGAAAGCTGAGGCAGAAGGATCGCTTGATCCCAGGAGTTCGAGACTAGTCTAGGCAGCATGGCAAAACCTCGTCTCTACAAAAAAAATTTTTTTTTAATTGGCTGAGTGTGGTGGTGCACGCCTATAGTCCCAGCTACTCAGGAGGCTAAGGTGGGAGGATTGCTTGTGCTCAGGAGGTTGAGTGCGCTGTGACCACATCACATCCAGCCTGGGGAAGAGAGAGAGAGACTCTGTCTCAAAAAATAAAATAAAATTTGATATTTTTGATGTTTAGTTATGAGTACATACCATGCAATATTTAGGATGTACTTATACTAAAAATTATTCATTACTTTCCTAACATTCAAATTTAACTGGATATGTTTATTTTTATGCTAAATCTGTCCACTTCAAAATTAGGGCCCATCCAACTTTACAAGTACAATGTGGACATTAAATTCAACCTTCAGTTCTGGGAGCTGGTGTTCCCTGGGTTAAGCCTCCTTCCTCTCTCCTATCTGTGATCCGAGTAAATAGTAAAACTGTATGGGAGGGGACTGTCTGGGGCTTCTGGCCTGTTCTCTCACCATCTCTTGGAGTATCAGGAGTGTGGACAGACCCATCCAACCCTTCGTGGCCCCTTTTCACCCCATCATACCGGTACAGGCCTTGGGCTGCCCCCAGGATGAGGACCATGCGCTTGCCGAGTGTGAGGTCTTCTTCCCTATCCAACAGCTCCCTCAGGGTCCCGTGTTCACAGTACTCCATGACGATGGAGAATTGAGTCGGAGTCACTGGTGGAAAGGAGCAAGACATTATGAGGATCCGCCCTACTCGGAGTTCCTGCTGTCTGCAGCCTGCCTTTCCTGGCCTCTGTGCAGACACAGACTTGGCTCTGCTATAAGTCCCATTTCTCCCCAGCTCTCATCCTACGGTTTTGCTCCCCGGCCTCCTTGAATGGACCAAATATACCCAGAATTCCCATCTTCTTCTCCATAATACTTGGCTTGTCATAATTCTACCTTAAAAAAAAGTTATGTTCGGCCAGGCACGGTGACTCATGCCTGTAATCCTGGCACTTTGAGAGGATGACGTGGATGGATCACTTGAGGCCAGGAGTTCGAGACCAGCCTGGTCAACATGATGAAAGCTGGTCTCTATGAAAAATGCAAAAACTAGCCAGATGTAGTGGTGCGTACCTGTAGTCCCAGCTACTTGGGAGGCTGAGAAAGGAGACTTGCTTGAACCTGCGAGGCAGAGATTGCAGTGAGCAAGATTGCGCCACTGCACTCCAACCTGGGTGACAGAGCGAGACTCTCCCTCAAAACAAAGTTCTTTTTCTTCTTTTACTTCCATCTCTCTTTCCTGGTATAATTCTATATTTGCTTGAGTAGTTGTTTGGGAAATGTCTTCCTCACTCAGCTGGAAGCCCAAGGTGGCAGGAAATGTGTCTGTCTTGTTCACACAGTGCTCATAAGGAGCTTCGTACGTCTATGTGGGAGGAATGAGTGGGGCACACATGCCAGGGGCAGGTGAGGACTCAGACAAGAAGTTGACATCCCCATTCATGGACCTGAGTTGCAAAACTAACACATGACTGAGCCAGGCACCTCAGTGGTCCCCCAGGAGAATAAACACTGCTGAACATTTGCCTTTATTTTTAATTTTTTAATTTTTTTTTGAGACAGAGTCTAGCTTAGCCTCCCAAGTAGCTGGGGTTACAGGCACCTGCCACCACGTCTGGCTATTTTTTTTTTATTTTTAGTAGAGACTAAAAATAGTTTCATCATGTTGGCAAGGCTGGTCTTGAACTCCCGACCTCAAATGATCTTCCCGTCTCGGCCTCCCAAAGTGCTGGGATTACAGGTGTGAGCCAATGCACCTGGCAGCTTTATAATGTCTTAGAGGAACAAGATGCACCCTTCTTCCAGACTGGCATCTAAACATGTACCCCTTGTTTCCCAGTGGGCTGAAAGGTGAAGATGTGGCCATGTTAGTGCAAATCAACCCTCAGGCTTCAGCCCTGCTCTCCTGAAAGAAGATAAGAACATGCATCTTAGGATTAAAAAAAAATTAACATTGATAATCACACTGTGTAGATTTCAGCCTTTGTGGTGTTCTTTTTTTTTCTTTTCTTTTTTTTGAGACAGAGTTTCGCTCTTGTTATGCAGGCTGGAGTGCAATGGCACAATCTCGGCTCACTGCAACCTCCGCCTCCTGGGTTCAAGCAATTCTCCTGCCTCAGCTTCCCGAGTAGCTGGGACTACAAGCACGCACCACCATGCCCAGCTAATTTTTTTTTAATTTGTGGTGTTCTTTTAAAAAAAAAATGCAACACATTAAAACACAGAAGGCATATTCCAGGCCGTCAAAACCTTGGTCCGTCCCAGAAACACTCCTTACCTGTTTCATCAATGCAAATCCCAAATATATGCAGGATGTCGGGAGATTCAAATTTCCTCACGGTTTCGATCTCATCATTGAAAGTCTGCCTTACCATTCTATGAGGATAAAAGGAGAAATTGGGATTTCAGAATTGGAAGGTTCCTTAGAGAACACTCAGTGTAGTGATGCTCTGTGTATGCGGGCATGGGGGTATCAGCATCTCCTGGGGTAAGAACTGGTGTCAGGATGAGCTCAGCTACTGATGACAACACATGGAACCCCTCAGGTGCCTGCAGCAGCACAATTTGTCCCTTGGGATCTGTGAGATATTAATGGGGCTTGCTAATATCTTTTCAACAATTCAAATAGTCTGATAGAATTGTATTTTTCTGACTGACAGGGCTTTATTAGGCAAACTAAAAAGTCAAGCGTTTGTTATTATTTTTAGGCTGTATCATGTTGTTTAGCACGTACTCTGACAGACTGTGATGTATGCGTTTTTTTTTTTTTTTTTATTTGAGACAGGGTCTTGCTCCGTCAAATAGGCTGGAGTGCAGTGGTGTAATCTCGGCTCAGGGCAACCTCCAACTCCCAGGTTGAAGCGATTCTCGTGCCTCAGTCACCTGAGGAGCTGAAACCACAGATATGTAGCACCATGTTCAGCTCATTTTTTTTGGAGATGAAGTTTCACTCTTGTTGCCCAGGCTGGAGTGCAATGGTGCAATCTCGGTTTACCACAACCTCCACCTCCTGGGTTCAAGTGATTCTCCTGCCTCAGCCTCCCAGGTGGCTGGGACTGCAGGCAACCATCAACCCGCCCAGCTAACTTTGTATGTTTTGTAGAGACAAGATTTCTCCATGTTGGTCAGGCTGGTCTCGAACTCCCAACCTCTCAGGTGATCCACCTGCCTCAGCTTCTCAAAGTGCTGGGATTACAGGCGTGAGCCACCATGCCCAGCCTTGGCTAATTTTTGTATTTTTCTGTAGAGATGTGGTTTCACCATGTTGGGCAGGCTGGTCTCAAACTCCTGGCTTCAATTGATCTGCCTGCCTACACCTCCCAAAATGCTGAGATTACAGGTGTGAGTCACGGTGCCCATCCCATGGTGTGTATCTTTGATTAATAAAAATAAGGATAAGCCATGTACAGTACTTCGGGAGGCCGAGGCAGGCAGATCACCTTCGGTCGGGAGTTCGAGACTGGCCTGACCAACATGGAGAAACCTTGTCTCTACTAAAAATACAAAATTAGTTGGGCATGGTGGCGCATGCCTGTAATCCCAGCTACTCTGGAGACTGAGGCAGGAGAATCACTTAAACCCAGAAGGTGGAGGTTGCAGGGAGCCAAGATCATGTCATTGCACTCCAGACTGGGCAACAAGAGCGAAATTCCCTTTCAAAACAATAAATAAAATAAAATAAAGATAAGTATATTTATTAAGTGAAATATTATGACCAAAATTCCTTCCAAAACGTGGGCCTTAAGGAATATGGGCAGGTAAATTATTAGAGAGGATCATTGGAACCACCAACTCAATCCAGTCTGTTCATTTACTCTTAGACTCAAAGCGTAAAGGGGGCTTGTCCAAGGTCTGTCAGAGAATCGGGGCAGGTTCAGAGCCTACAGAAATCAATTGTATTTCTATCTGCTAGCAATTAACAGTCAAAAGATTAAATTAAAAAAATTTTATTTCCAATAGCAAAAATATAATAAAATACTTAGGAATAAATTTACAAAAAAATTACAAGTCTTACCCTGAAAATTTTGTGCCTAAAATATTGTTGAAAGAATTTGTTTATTTGTTTTTTGAGACGGAGTCTCGCTCTTGTTGCCCAGGCTGTAGTGGAATGGCGTGATCTCGGCTCACTGCAACTTCTACCTCCCGAGTTCAAGCGATTCTCCTGCCTCAGCCTCCCAAGTAGCTGGGATTACAGGCACCTGCCACCACACCCAGATAATTTTTGTATTTTTTAATAGAGACGGGGCTTCACCATGTTGGCCAGGCTAGTCTTGAACCCCTGACCTCAGGTGATCCACCCACCTCAGCTTCCCAAAGTGCTGGAATTACAGGCATGAGCCACTGTGCCCGGCCTGTAAATATATTTAAAGCCATTAAATTGTACATCTTAAATAGGTAAATCTTATGGTATGTAAAATATATCTCAATAAAGCTGTTAAAAATACAGTCTCAATCAAAATCTTGATGCGTATTTTGAGAAGTGTGATAAAACTTTCTTTGATATTTATTTAGCTAAGTCAACCTGAAAAAGAAGAATCAAGAGGAGGAAATTCTTTACCAGATTTTGAAACTTACTGCAAAGTCATATGAAAAAAACAGTAGCAGTGTGTTATTGGTACAAAAGCAGACAAATTGATCAGTGGGACAGATTAGAGAGATCAGAGTCAGATCCATGTCTATATAAAAACTTAATATACAATAAATATGGTACCACAAATCAGCAGGGAAAAGACAGACCACTTAATAGATGGTACAGGGAAAACTGACTATGTGGCTAAAAATAAAAGTTGACCCTATATAATATCACATCCAAAGGTGGATTCCAGTAGGATTAAAACCTAAATATGAAAAATGAACTAAAATTAAGAGAAGAAAATATAGAATGCCTTTAAGATCTAAAGGTGGTGAAGCACACCTCCAGAGCACAAATAGAAAGCTTGCAATATCTAAAGCTGACAAGTGCTTGATTTCCAAAATATACAAAGGTCTACAGACAAGACAAAAGCAGCAATCGTGAGGGAAAAATGGGCAGAGGATATGAACAGGCAATTTATGGAAGAGAAAACCCAAATAGCTAAAGCATGTAAACAAGGGTTTGAATTCATTAGTTAAAAACAGAAATGCAAGTTAAAATAACTACAAGATATTGATCACTTTATAACTATAAGGATGAAAATAATTAGAAAGCTGGATAACACTAAGGGTTGGTGAGGTTGCTCATGGAAATGTAGCCATAGACACTCTATTCTGAAGAGGTGCCTGGTAGTACTTAGTCACTTAATATACACATATCCTATGGCCCATCATTTCCTCTCCTGGTACTAGATCCCAAGGACTTCTCATACAGATCCCTAAAGGGATACTTAGCATGGTGTTTTTTTGGTGGGGAAAAGTTGGAAGTTGACCAGGTTCCATCACCAGAAAAAAAAAAAAAGACAAAAATGTATGGCTCACACCTGTTATCCCATCTCTTTGGGAAGCTAAGGCAGGAGGTCCTTGAGCCTAGGAGTTCCAGACCAGCCTGGGCAGCACAGTGGGACCCTGTCTCTACAAAAAATTTAAAAATTGGCTGGGTGTGGTGGTGCACACCTGCAGTCCCAGCTACTTGGGAGGCTGAGGTGTGAGGATTGCTGGAGCCCAGGAGGTCAAGGTTGCAAAGAGCTATGATCTCACCACTGCACTCCAGTGCACTCCAGCCTGGACAACAGAGTGCGGCCTTGTCTCAAAAAAAAAAAAACCTGGCAAAATGTGGATCTTCACCATGGATGGCAGACAGTATGGAACATGTTCCATGATGTTGAGTGAAAAAAGTGAGGAAAGGAGGCAACATACACATAACTCTGTCAGTTGTGAACATGAAAAATGGATGCATACATTTTACAAGAACACACACAAACAAAACACACTAGAATTACTGTCTGGTGAGGGGATGGGCCACTGGGAAACAGGGTTAAGAGGGAAGTTTTTAAAAAATACATGTATGTGGATAAAGAAGACTCTAGAACCGAGGTGGAAAGATATATTTGTCAAGACTCTGCTCCTTAATAGAATAGTGGAGAGCACATCATTTAACCCTTTGGGGTCCAGGCTTTCTCATCTAAAAATTGAGACAATACACCTTTCTCTTTGGAGAGTTATAGAGACTAAGTATTGGCATGCATGAGAGAACTACATAAAACAACTTACCCAATGCTGCCAGCCTGGGGTTTGTTGAATACTTTTATGGCTACTGGAGCTCTGTGGTATTCTCCTTTATAAAGTGTGCTGACTTTATTTTCGCTTAGCAGAATCCATGGGGATCCTGAAAGCTGCTCCTTCTTGATCTCCTTGACTTGCTCCTGCAGGGTCTCCTGCATGCGTTTTGGTGGTAAATCTGACCTCAGCCCCAGGAGGAAGGAAGACAAAAGAGTCAATGAGCAGAGGAAGGGACGCTAAGGGAGGTGGCATCTTTGTGATATAGTGGGAAGCCCTCACCATAAACCAGAGCTGGTCCTGGCTGGGGCTTCTGATGGTCTCAGCCCAGAGGAGTGGCTCCAATGCCTCTGAGTGACTGGTAGAGACACAGCTGGACACTTAACAGAAGGTGTCATGCACTTCCTTTCCCTCCTCTTCAAATCCCGCCTGTCCCTCCAGACTTAACCCTCATCCAGACCCGTCTCTCTCATCCTGGAAGTCTCTCTATTCCTGTTCCCCAGAGCTTGTCACTTGAGCATCTGGCATCTGGTTTCGTCACTTCAGATCTAGTAGTTAGGGACACAGTTCAAGCTCAGTAACCTTGCTGTTGTGTGTTCACTGTGTCTTTCCACATCCCTCCTCCATTCTATGAGCTCCTGGAAGGCAGTGTCCTCTGCATCTTAGTTTCCTCCTTGCAAGGTCTCTGGCATAAAGCAGATACTCATATTTTGTTGAATAATGAATGAATGAATGGGCATTTTAATTTGATTTGAATTTTTTCTTGGAAATTCAGCAGCTGAACTGAAGCTTTGATGATATTCATAGAGGTTTTTAAGCACTTTGACAAATGTTAGAAGATATCTTACTGGTCAAGAAGCCCCCTCCAGATGTTATTCCATGGACAGAAGTGGGGGCTAGCCATGAATGGATCCCCAAACCTGTGGGCTGCTTCCAGCCATCCAGCACAGAAAAAGGACAAACACAGGGGTAGGGGGAGGCTGGGGTCCCACTAAACTGATGACTTCTAGTTTGGGGGCCATCAGAAACAGCAGGGCACATGATAACTTACACTGCCTCAAAGTTTCCTTGATTTCTTTCATGTCGATTTCCCATCGTCTCAATGAAGTGTCTATGTTTTCATTATCTGTGGGAAAAAAGGGCAGTGATGCTCAAAAATAGAAATTAAAATCACATGCTAATCAAAACTAAAATGCTAATTAAAACTGTTGAGATATCATTTTTTACTTAGTCATTATAGTAGGGATTACTATTGATCACCAATATTCAGATTTCTACTTCTAAACACATAGGAAATGCATTAAAGCATGGCTGGGTGACTTGCTTTTGCTAAGAAATGAAGGAAAAAGATGTCTGTCACTTCCCAGAGGGAGCATTTAATTGACTCTGCACAAGGTTCCAACCTGGCTGCTTTGGAAGTGAGGAAAGTTTGTGTCAACACCAAAGTGCTATACTATTGAAAGTATCTTGGAAGGAGGACATTCACCTTGGAGAGTTGCCTGGACTTTGCCTAAATGAGAAATACACTTGTTTCTTTTCTTTCTTTCTTTTCTTTTTTCTTTTTTAGCAGAGAGCAATTTATTAGGCAGAGAGAGAAAGGAGCGAGAGAGCTCCCACGCTGCCTGCCATGGGAAGGGAAACTTGTTTCTTTCTTTTTTTTTTTTAGACAGAGTTTCACTCTTGTCACTCAGGCTGGAGTGCAATGGCACAGTCTCAGCTCACTGTAACCTCTGCCTCCTGGGTTCAAGCAATTCTCCTGCTTCAGTCTCCCAAGTAGCTGGGATTATGGCCATGCGCCACCATGCCCAGCTAATTTTGTATTTTTAGTAGAGATGGGGTTTCTCCATGTTGGTCAGGCTGGTCTTGAACTCCTGACCTCAGGTGATCCTCCCACCTTGGTGTCCCAAAGTGTTGGGATTACAGGTGTGAGCCACTGCACCCAACCTAAACTTGTTTCTTTAGAACACTGAGTTGCTGTTGCTTTTTAAACCATAGCATAATTGAACCTATCACAACTTATATACTCAGAAACATGTGAAAATTTATAGCACACTATTTACAGTGGTCAGTCATCCCTGTCTGCCCAGGACTAAGGAGTTCTGGGGACATGAAACCTTGAGTACTAAAAGTGAGAAAGTCTCTTATGGGAAAACTATAGAGAAACAGATAACCTCATGAATTTTTGGTAGGAGTGATATTTGTGCAACTTCTACCAACATTTGAAACGCCTCTAGTCTTTGACGCAGTGATTATACCTAGTAATTCCAGTTGTGGGAATTTCTCATAAAGATATCTTGAAATAGGCTGGGTATGGTGGCTCATGCCTGTAATCCTAGAACTTTGGGATTCTAGGATTCAAGTGAGGCAGGCCGATCACTTGAGGTCAGGAGTTCGAGACCAGCCTGGCCAACATGGTGAAACCCCGTCTCTACTAAAAATACAAAAATTAGTTGGGCATGGTGGCACATGCCTGTAATACCAGCTACTCGAGTGGCTGAGGCATGAGAATTGCTTGAACCCAGGAAGCAGAGGTTGCAGTGAGCCAAGATCATACCACTGCACTCCAGCCTGGGCAATAGAGTGAGTCTCTGTCTCAAAAGAAGAAAAAAAAAATTCTGGTGATAGATAGTGGTGACTGTTTCAGAACCATCCGAATATACTTGATGCCACTGGATTGGCATCTAAAAATGGTTGAAATGGTAAATTTTACCTTATGTATATTTTATCACAAAAAAAAATGGGAAAAAATGATGGGTATATATATTGTGCTATTTTTGTATATATTTGTATGTGTATGCTGCTGGTATGTTAATAAAACAAAACAAAACAGTACGGTAGATGCCAAGTAGGAAAACAAGCTATAGAACTCTATGGATTTTTTTTTTTTTCTTTTTTGAGATGGAGTCTCGCTGTTGTCCAGGCTGAAGTGCAGTGGTACGATCTCAGCTCACTGCAACCTCCACGTCCCAGGTTCAAGGGATTCTTCTGCCTCAGCCTCTCGAGTAGCTGAGATTACAGGCATGCGCCACCACGCCTGGATAATTTTTTTTTTGTATTTTTAGTAGAGGCAGGGTTTCACCATGTTAGTCAGGATGGTCTTGATCTCCTGACCTCATGATCTGCCCGCCTTGTCCTCCCAAAGTGCTGGGATTACAGGCGTGAGCCATCGTGCCCAGCCAACTCTATGGATATTTATATGGGAGATATTTACATGGGAGGATATTTACATGGGAGGATATTTGAGATTATTTAATGAGAAAAGAAGAAATAGAACAATGTGTTTGGTATAATGCTGATTGTGTGACAACAACAATAAAATATATAAACTTAAATTTCCAGAAGGGTATTCAAGAAACTGGTAGATTGTATGATTGTATCTCACATTTTGATAAAGGTTGCACAAATATCCTTCTACCAACAATGGATGAGATTATCAGTTTGTCTATACTTTTTCCATTAGACTTTCTCAGTTTTAGTACAGGAGGTCTCATGTCCTCAGAAAGGGAAACAGGGCCCCCTGAGGTCAAGGAGGGAGATTTACTTCTCATGCTGGCCCCTACACCATTTGCTTTTGGAGACAGGATCTTGCTCTGTTGCCCAGGCTTCAGTGCAGTGGAATAATCATGGCTCACCACCACCCTTGACCTCTTGGGTGCCTGTAATCCCAGCACTTTGGAAGGCTGAGGCAAGAGGATCACTTGAGGCCAGGAGTTTTACACCAGCCTGGGCAACATAGCAAGACTCCCTATCTACAAAAAATAAAATAAAAATGAGCTGGGCACAGTGGAAGGTACACCTATATACTCAGCTACTCAGGAGGCTGAGATGGGAGGATCACTTGAGCCTGAGGCTGCGGTGAGCTATGATTGTGCCATTGTCCTCCAGTCCATATGATAGAGGCCCTAGCTCAAAAAACAAAGCAAAACAAAACACCTCCCCAACGCTGGCTTGCCCAAATTTCACCAGCCCCCACCATATATCTGGGCCAAAGAATGTTAGGGGTTTTGAGCTACAAGTGTGTTACAACCGCTCAAACTTCATCCTTGCTGCTTTAGTGAATTAAAGCGAGACTAAAATGCGTTCGGCTGCACCTCCGCTCCCCACCAAAAACCCAACTTGCCCCTTCTCAGCATCTGGAAGGCTTGCCTGTCTTCGGCTGCATCCTGCTGATCTTCCTGTGCCCAGGACGCTCCTTGGCTTATGCGTGAAACAGACAGCTATTGCTCAACCTGAAGTAACAGCAATAGCTCCTTCCAGACATCATTCAGGTTATTGTTGATGTCTTCGAAGAGTATTTTGTCCTGGCTTGCTGTTAGAAACCTCCAGATGCTGGATTTATTGCTGAACTTTTCTATCTCCCCGTCAGCCTCCTCTAGGGCAGCCTTGAAGTGGTTCATGGCTGTGGTTAACTTCTCAGAGGTCACCCTCCTCTTTCCTTGGTCCTGGAGCATCTCCAGAGACTCGGCCAGGCCTAGGACACAGCTGCCCAGGCGCTGGCACTGTTTCTTGCAGTATTTCATCTCTTCACACTGTTTGTAGATGACCTGGCCAAAGGTGATGATATCCGTCAAATTTTCCATACCTGGAATAAACAAATGGAATTTGGTGAAGTCCCCAAATTTCCTGCATATTCACTATGGCTAAGAAAGAATCAAAGGGATCTGTGATTTAAATGCCTGAGGAGGTCTCCCCACCATTTTAATGCAAGATAGAGATGGTTTGCTGCCCACCAAAATCTGTTCTGCCCTTCCATAATAATAGACTTGTAGCTGAGAAGAGCTGGTACAGCCGGGACTACATCTCCCAGCCTTTCTTGCAGCATGATGTGGCCATGTGACTAGTTCTCACTAATGGGGTGTGCGTGTATGTGACCGGCTCTACTTCGGACTGGGGCAGCTTTGCCACCTCCGCAAGCTCTCCCTTTGCTGGCTGGATGCTCAGGGTGAAGTGGGCCTAGGGGTGTGGAGCCCTAAGAAGGGTCCTGGGTCCCTGCAACATCCCTTGGAAGAGAGCTGCCCACAGACCTGGAACATCTGCCATGGACTATTAAGTGATTGAGGAATAAACTTGTATTGCAGGTAAACCATTGTATTTTCTGGTCAATATGTTTACATCAGTTTTGCCTATTACAAATATATCCTGCTAGAGCATAGGGACTTCAGGGGCCAGGCAGTTAACTCAAATGAGTGAAGTGAGCTGGGCTAGGATAATACTCTTTACTGCCACAGATAAATATGCTTCTGTTTTTCTTAAAACGTAGACTGTCTACGTTTTAAAATGAAAAATCTTTCATTTTTCCAATTTTGACAGAGGCAAGAGTACAAAGATTTATTCAGTTTCTTCCAACAGTCCTTTAAGAAAAATGCAGCTGGGCGAGGTGGTGCCCACTGATAGGAGGAAGAGGCAGGAGGATTCTTGAGGCCAGGAGTTCTAAACCAGTCTGGACAGCAAAGTGAGACCCTTTCTCTACAAAAATAAAAAATAAAATAAAATAAATAAAATATAAAATTGGCCAGGCGTGGTGGCTCATACCCGTAATCCCAGCACTTTGGAAGGCTGAGGAGGGTGGATTATTTGTGGTCAGGAGTTGGAAACCAGCCTGGCCAACATGGTGAAACCCTGTCTCTGCCAAAAGTTCAAAACTAAGCTGGGTGTGGTGGTGCATGCCTGTAATCCCAGCTACTCAGAAAGCTAAGCCAGGAGAATTGTTTGAATCTGGGAGGCAGAGGTTGCACCATCTAAATATATATATGTTTAAATTAGTTAGCCTGGCATGGTGGCACACACCTGTAGTCTCAGCTACCTGGGAAGTTGAGATAGGAGGATCCCTTAGTCCAGGAGGTTGAGGCTGCAATGCCAGCTTCTTACTCTCAACCTCTCTCTCTCTTCTCTGAACGTGAGTGAGGAAGCACAGATCCCTGACCCAAAGCTTGGAATGAGGCTAACCTGAGCATGGTAGAATGGAAAGAGAGAAAGAATCTAAGTGCTTGATGACAACACTGAGCCACTGGTTTGAACTGACACTGAACTGTACCCCATCCCCCAGCCTGTTTCCCAGGCTTTGCATTCCAGCCTGGGAAACAGAGAGAGACCCTGCCTTGAAAAAACAAACAGGTGAAGATGCTGCAATTCAGGGAGGTCGCATTCACATAATCACAAGGTCATGGAACCAGTTTTCAAAGTATTTAAAATAAAGTTAGGGTCGGGTGTGATGGCTCAAACCTGTAATCCTAGCACTTTGTGAGGCCGAGGCCAGAGGATAGCTATCAACCAAATAACCTCCCTGATTGTTTAAGGCAGTTTGAATCATGTTTGCTTTATTTGCCACTAAAGCCAATGGAGTTCAGTAATGAATGATGATACTAATGATGACAATAGATCTCTCACCTACTACATCCTAAGTGCTTTGGAACCTCCAGTTCTCCATGGGTATTTTCATTTAACAGATGAAGATACTGGCTGGGGACAGTAGTTCATGCTTGTAATCCCAACATTTTGAGAGGTAGAGGTGGAAGGACTGCTTGAGGCCAGGAGTTAGAGACCAGTGTGGACAACACAGTGAGACCCATCTCTACTAAAAATACAAAAATTAGCTGGATGTGGTGGTACACATCTGTAGCCCCAGCTACTCAGGAGGCTGAGGTGGGAGAATCGCTTGAGCCTGGGAGGTCGAGGCTGGAGTGAGCTATGATGATACCACTGCATTCCAGCCTGGGAAACAGAGAGAGACCCTGCCTTGAAAAAACAAACAGGTGAAGATGCTGCAATTCAGGGAGGTCGCATTCACATAATCACAAGGTCATGGAACCAGTTTTCAAAGTATTTAAAATAAAGTTAGGGTCGGGTGTGATGGCTCAAACCTGTAATCCTAGCACTTTGTGAGGCCGAGGCCAGAGGATAGTCTGAGCCTGAGTTCGAGACTAGCCTAGGCAACATGGTGAAACCCTGTCTCTACAAAAAAATACAAAAATTAGCTGGGTGTGGTGGTGCCTGCCTCTAGTCCCAGCTACTGTGGAGCCTTAAGAGGGAGAATTGATTGAGCCTGGGAGGTTGAGGCTGCAGTGAGACATGATTGTGCCACTGACTCCATCCAGCCTGCACAACAGGATGAGACCCTGCCTCAAAAATACCACCACCACCACCGCCACCAATAACAACAACAACAAAAGACGAAGTTAGTGGTTTTTTTAAAATAGCTCACTGAAATCGGTAGGTTAAGTGTTATCACCAGTTTATGGATTAAATAAAAGCTTGGAGAAAATAATTGGCCTGGAGCCCCAATATGGCTTTAAAATATGAGTAAGGCACTGGCAGAAGCGAAACTAAATAAATGAGCTATTGATATACTTGGGTTTTTGTTGCCTGAGAATTATAAGTGATTGGGCAAAGGAGCTAATAGTTATTAGGGCACTCCTACAAAGACGAGCAGATCTCAGACTACCTGGCTATTCCGAGAAGCTAAGAAGATAGCTTCCAGGCCGTTTCCTGGGAATTGTGAGGGCAAAGGATTTTACACTTCCTCTGTTGCACCAGAAACAGAAGCAAATGTGACAATGTCGTTCAAGGAATCTCGCAGATTTCAGCTTCCCAGCTCCAAGCTCCAATTATCTTACTACCAGCCTCATCGGAAAGCCAAATCTCAGCACTAACTAATCAGAAAGGAAAATGGGGAAAATATCCCACCCATGGAAGTGACAAACAATTTAAAATAATAAATTATACAGTGGTGGCATGGTATGAAGAAAATTGCAGCCAGCACAGTGGCTCACGCCTGTAATCTCAGCAGTTTGGGAGGCCAAGGTGGGTGGATCACCTGAGGTCAGGAGTTTGAGACCAGCCTGGCCAACATGGTGAAACCCCATCTCTACTAAGTATACAAAAATTAGCTGGGTGTGGTAGCAGGCATCTGTAATCCCAGCTATTCGGGAGGCTGAGGCAGGAGAATTGCTTGAACCGGGGAGGTGGAGGTTGCACTGAGCCGAGATCTCACCACTGTGCTCCAGCCTAGGCAAAAGAACAAAACTCCATCCAAAAAGAGAGAAAGAGAGAGAGAGAGAGAAAGAAAAAAAGATAGAAAAGAAAGAAAGGAAGGAAGGAAGGAAGAAAGAAAGAGAGAAAGAAGAAAGAAAGAAAAGGAAAACTGCACAAAACAAAGCTTGAAGAAAGAGAAGTGTTATATTTCTGGCTGGGAAGACTAAAACAGACCAACCCAGCAATCCCTCCCAAATGTAAATCCAATTAATGGATTTCCAATAAAACATCCAATGACATATTTTGGCATTAAAACTAAATGAACTTAAAGTTCATTTGAAACAGAAAATATGGGATAACCAGGATTTTAAAAAAATAAAGAAAAGGAGACTTGCCTGTATGATATTAAAATATATCAAAAACTGCAAGGCTTTGGGAAAAAAGCACTCTACAATAACTGAAATGTTTAAGGGCTTATTAAGTATATGATCTCTAAGGGAAGAAAGGGAATATAAATATATACACACAGAGACTGGGCAATTTGAATTTCTAGGAACTTAGGCTGTAGAAAAGTTTGTGTGTGTAGATAGATGGCTACTAAGATGTTCACTGCAGTGCTATTTATAATATGTAAAACAAACAACTAAGAATATGTTCAGGCCTGCTGCGGTGGCTCACACCTCTAATCCCAGCACTTTGAGAGGCCAAGGTAGGAGGATCACTTGAGCCCAGGAGTTCCGGATTAGCCTGGGTGACAAAGCAAGACCCTGGCTCTACCAAAAATAATAATAATAATTAATTAATTGGGTGTGGTGGTGTACGCCTTGTAGTCCTAGCTACTTGGGAGGATCTGGCAGGAGGATCACTTGAGCCCAGGAGTTCGGAGGCTGCTGTGAGCTATGATTGTGCCACTGTACTGTAGTCTGGGAAACAGATGAACACCCCATCTCCAATAATAAGTAAAAAGGGGATTATGTTCATATGTTACGATGAGAAAACAGGTTATTATTATTATTATTATTATTTTGGGACAGTCTTGCTCTGTTGCCCAGGCAGGAGGGCAGTGGTGAGATCTCGGCTCACTGCAACCTCCGCCTTCCGGGTTGAAGCGATTCTCCTGCCTCAGCCTCCTGAGTAGCTGAGACTAGGAGCGTGTGCCACCACGCCCAGCTAATTTTTTCGTGTTTTTAGTAGAGACCAGGTTTCACCGTGTTAGCCAGGATGGTCTTGATCTCCTGACCTCAGGCAATCTGCCTGCCTCAGCCTCCCAAAGTGCTGGGATTACAGGCTTGAACCACCATGTCTGGTACTAAATTTAAAAGTGAAAAATCTTTAAATGGTGATAACAATACAAATTCATTTCTTCCTCCCCTCCAAATAAATAAATAAATAAATAAATAAATAAATAAATAAAGGTTATCAGGCATTTCCTCTCTCTCTCCTCTCTCTTCTCTTCTCTTTCTCGTTCTCTCTCTTTTCTTTCTCTCTCTCTTCTCTTTCTTTCTCTTTTTTTTTCTCTCTCTCCCTGCAAACCTGAAGGCTTCCTTTTTCTAAGTAGACATCAGGTTACATGCTCCATGCCCCTGCCCTCCACAACCCCCACCGCTGCTGGGCGCCTGGCTTTGGCAGAAGGTAGTGTGAGATCACAGCAGGCGGCTCCACCATCCGAGTCCAGGAAATGAAAACAAATCGGTCCTGAGTTCCAGGAACTCAGACGGGGTCACCCTCATCCATGGTTCTTCCCAATACGGCTCAGGAATCTGGCTGCAGCCCCTCACTCCTCGCCCCCGCCCCCTCCCCGCCTTCCAGAGAGATCCCATGCTCACCTTCACCTCTCCGGAGGCACAGTTCCAAAACGCTCTTTCCCGTGCACAATCTGTCCCGTGCACAGTTCCAAAAAGCTGGCTCTTCCGCCTTCTCTCCCACCACCGCGTGCTGCCCAGGGGAGAAGTTTGTGAACGCAAGGCCCACGGGAGTTCCCCGGCGCCCCCTTCCCTCGTGTCCGCGCGCTGCGCTCGGCTTGCGCCACGAGGAGCCCCGATGCCTCCCTGAGGGAAACCCCAGCCGCTTTCTAGGCAGCTGGGAGCCAGGGCCCCTCCCTTCCTCCTGCTCTGCTCCTCCTGTCCTTTCCACACTCTCCCTATCTTCCCGAAAGTCACTCGTGTCTACAGCGTACGCAGTGCCAGACCTTCTCTCAGTGCTGGGGATTCAGAATAGAGTCCAGGGAACTGTTACAATCAGGTCACAGTGTGGTAAGGACTGCAAGTGGAGGGAAGGACTGCAAGTTAGAGGAGCTTCTGGTTTTGCTTCTCCGTGCTGGATAATATTGGCGGGGTAGGGTGAATGTAACGGAAGACACCAAAGTAGGAAAGAAATCACTTCCTCCTCGAAGGTCATTGCAGAACATCCCGTTATAGTGAGAGTCAGGTTTTCTGAAGGTTAACTACATCTTCAGCCAGAAGTCTAAGTAACGGCATGCATTTACTCAACAGACTATTTGCCTCTGAAAGAACAGAACTACGAAGCTCTGAAATAAGAGGTAGCCTCCTTTCTGCCCAGGGCAATCCTTCCAGATGAGGAGGAAGCTGTGTGAGCCTTCAGCTGTCAACAATCACAGCAGCTGCAAGGATGGATATTCTGATCTGCTATAAACAAAATCATACAGTGTTTAATCTTTTGGAATTTTTTTTTTTTTTTACTGTCCCACCATCAATGTACAAGACATTCACTTTCTCTGCATGCTCAGCATTTTTTGTCCGTTAGAATTTTTAGCTTTTCTAACAGGTGTATAGTGACAGCTCATCATGCTTTTCTGTTTTGAGATGCAGTCCACTCTGTTGCTCAGGCTGGAGTGCAGTGATGTGATCTCAGCTCACTGCAACCTCCACCTCCCAGGTTCAAGCGATTCTCTAGCCTCAGCCTCACAAGTAGCTGGGACTACAGGTGTGTGCCACCACACATACCTAATTTTTTTTTTTTTTGAGATGGAGTCTCTCTCTGTCACCCAGGCTGGAGTGCAGTGGCTCGATCTCGGCTCACCGCAACCTCTGCATCCTGGGTTCAAGCAATTCTCCTGCCTCAGCCTCCCAAGTAGCTGGGATTATAGGCACGTGCCACCACGCCCGGCTATTTTTGTATTTTTAGTATAGATGGGGTTTCACCATGTTGGTCAGGCTGGTTTTGAACTCTTGACCTCGTGATCCACCCGCCTCAGCCTCCCAAAATGCTGGGTTACAGGAGTGAGTCACTGCACCTGGTCTAATTTTTGTATTTTAGGCAGGGTTTCGCCATATTGGCCAGACTGGCTTAGATAAATGAGTAATCATATAAAATATATAGTAATTAACCCAAACACCTTTTTGCATATATATATATATATATATATATATATACACACACACACATACACACACACATACATACATACATACATATATATTTTATATGAGCACTCATTTACCTAAGCCAATTTCTTTTTTCTTTTTTTTTTGAGATGGCATTTTGCTCTTATTGCCCAGGCGTAATCCTGGCTCACTGCAATTCTCCTGCTTCAGCCTCCTGAGCAGCTGGGATTATAGGCACCCGCCATGACTCCTGGTTAATTTTTGTATATTTAGTAGAGACAGGGTTTCACAACATTGGCCAGGCTGGTCTCAAACTCCTGACCTCAGGTGATCCACCTGCCTCAGTCTCCCAAAGTGCTGGGATTACAGGCGTGAGCCACCACATCTGGCCAGTGAATAGAATTTCTAAACGAATTTCTGGCTAACTATGCCAGATTTCACCACCTAGACACAACACACAAAGTAACAGACATGCATATGCATAAGCACATCTAAACATACGCACATATACACACAAAGATCTTATAGCTTTCATCTTAGAATTTTAGTCATGAGACGGTAGTTCAAACTCACTGGTTTCTCATAGACAGTTTAATCCAAATTCTATTTCTGACAAAATTGGGATCTGTTCACATCACTAAACTTTATTGAAAACTGTTTTACCCAAAACTCTGGGTAAAGCAGTATTCATGACAGTTTATAATAATAATAATAACAACAATAAAACCCTTTCCTCCCTTTCTTCCTTTTTTCAGTTTCAAATGAGTTTAGGGTTAAAATTTTAATGTTTACATTTTAACTAGGATTAACTGTATTGTATAAGCAAAAGAATATCTCCAAGTAGCCTTGAATCCATCTTTTGCTTGCTGGTCTGGTTTGCTCGACTAGTTAATGCAGACAAAGAAGTATTTTAGCAGGCTTATTTTTATTTTTTTACTTTGGGGGCACTAATCTGCCAAGCAGGTTTTTTTTTTTTCTTTTTCTTCCTGGCCTCTATGTGGCAGACAAGGTGAATTTTTTTTTTTTTTTTTTTTTTGAGATGGAGTCTTGTTCTGTTGCCCAGGCTGGAGTGTAGTGGCATAATCTTGGCTCACTGCAGCCTCTGTCTCCCGGGTTCCAGTGATTCTCCTGCCTCAGCCTCCTGAGTAGCTGGGATTACAGGTGTGCACTACCACACCCAGCTAATTTTTGTACTTTGAATAGAGATGGGGTTTTGCCACATTGGCCAGGCTGGTCTCAAACTCCTGACCTCAGGTCATCTGCCCACCTTGGCCTCCCAAAGTGCTGGGATTACAGGTGTGAGCCACAGTGCCTGGCCTATGGCAAAATTTTTATGCTAGATAGATATATCCTATATTCTTAATCTGAACTCAGTATTTTGGCTTGTTTGATCTAATAGCCTTTTTATAAGCTTTTATCTATTCTTTCCTTTTAAAGAATTGTTGGTCAGGCAAACCTAAATTTATACTTTCAAAAATTTCTAAGTTGTTGGTATCAGTGGATTTGTTGTAACTTGTTATTTTATTTTATTTTTTATTTTTGTTGTTGTTGTAACTCGTAAAGCCACTAATTTGAAAGGTTTTAAGACATTAAAAAAAAATCTTGGCTGAAATGCCATAAGCAGTGAGTTTTATCTCATCACCTGTAAAAAAGTCAGCAGATTTAAAGTAATTGGAGAAAAAATGGAGATAGAAAACTTAGAAGGCTCTACAAGTTGTAGGGTTTTTTTTTTTTTTTTTTTGGAGAGTTTGAATAACGACCATTTGGACCATGAATCTTCCCTAATATAATTATTTTGCCCTTCAGTTTAAAGATGTGCAGGGAACAGGCTGTAAAAAGTATCTGGCTAGAATCCCAGAAAACCTGGTACGCCCTAATGTTTGAGAATCCCATTCCATTTCTTATTAATCCCTCAAGAGCAAAGACAATCAATCCTATAAATTCTGTCAGAGACAGTCAGATGTTTGGACTGATGCTTTAAATGATAGTGACTGCCATAGTGGTTTTGGTTAGCCACTCTGTATCTACCATTTGGAATGTTTATTTTCACTTTCAGAAGGTTTTCAGAAATAAGCAAAAGAGCCAAATTAGACAGGCATAACCAAAATAAGACCAAGAAAAGACTCTTTGTACAAATTTTAACCCACACATGCAGATCATACACATTATTAAATCAGACATGCAGTCTGGGTATGATGGCTCATGCCTGAAATCCTATCAATTTAGGAGGCTGAGGTGGGCAGATCGCTTGAGCCCAGGAGTTTGAGACCAGCCTGGGCAACATGGTGAAATCTTGTCTCCACAAAAAATACAAAAATAATTAGCTGGGCATGTTGGCATGCACCTGTGGTCCCAGCTACTCTGGAGGCTGAGGTGGAAGGATCACCTGAGCCCAGGGAGACTGAGGTTGTGGTGAGCCGTGATTGCACCACTGCATCCCAGCCTGGATGACAGAGTGAGATGCTGTCTCCTAAATAAATAAGACATGGAGACCCAAAATGAATTCACCAGAAAAGACGTGCCTTATAAATAGAGTGAAAGTTCTGTAGAAATCGGAGCACTCACCTCAAAAAGACACTTGTCTTTATACCAGAAAAGACAAAAAGTATTTTATCATTCCAGAAGAGATGTAAAGATAGCCTTAAAACCAAACCGATCCAGAATTTTATATCTATATATCTATATATCTATATATCTATATATCTATATTTTGAGATGAAGTCTCACTCTGTCACTCAGGCTGGAGTGCAGTGGCGTGATCTCAGCTCACTACAATCTCTACCTCCTAGGTTCAAGTGGTTCTCTGGCCTCAGCCTCCTGAGTAGCTGGGATTACAGACATACACCACCACATCTGGCTATTTTATTTGTATTTTTAGTAGAGACTGGGTTTCATCTTGTTGGTCAAGCTGGTCTCGAACTCCTGACCTCAAATGATCTGCCCACCTCTGCCTCCCAAAGTGTTGGGATTACAGGCGTGAGCCACTGCACCTAGCTCAGAATAATATTTTAAAGATCTCCACTGAAAAGAGGGAGGCTTGGCCTAAGAGAAGACTTATCAAGGCAGAAAAGGTGAGCTGTGAGAGCAGAGAGCTCAAAAGTTTCAAGTAAGCACTGTGCACTTGTTCCAAGAACTGCTGATTCTTCTGATAGTGATTTTTCTTCAGCTCCCACCTCTGACACCATTTACATCAAACTAAATAACAAACAGAGAGGCTCTCTAAAGGAAAAAGATATATATTCAGAAGTAGGGCATTATGATGGCAATATGCGTGCTATAGTAAACTGTGTGCATATTCTGTAAGGTAAAGAAAGACAACAGTTTTTAAAGAAAAAAACTAGGAGGATTGCATAATTGTTTTGAGATAATTATCTTTGGCTACAAAGATTAGTAATAAGGGTGATGCCAGTCTGAGGTTGGACAGGAAGTTGCTGAGCAGATGTCTTCACAGAAATACTTTTTGTGTAAAACTGCAATGGCCTTCGTGCATTGATCTGGCTTTTCCAGTCTTTTTTTTTTTTTTTGAGACAGAGTCTCCATCATCCAGGCTGGAGTGCAGTGGTGCGATCTCAGCTCACTGCAACCTCCATCTCCAGGGTTCAAGTGATTTTCCCATCTCAGCATCCCAAGTAGCAGGGACTACTTGGTGCATGCCACCACACCTGGCTAATTTTTGTCATTTTAGTAGTTACAGGGTTTCACCATGTTGGCCAGGCTGGTCTCAAACTCCTGACCTCAAGGAATCCACCCACTCAGCCTTCCAAAGCCCTGGGATTACAGGTGTGAGGCACCACACCCAGCTTGTTCCAGCCTTTTGTGATCATTTTTGTTATCAGGCATATAAGCATGAGAGCCCTCTCTTCATAGCTTGTATTAGTTTGTCTTCACACGGCTATGAAGAATTACCTGAGACTGGGTAATTATAAATAAAAGAGGTTTAATTGACTCATGGTTTCACAGGCTTAGGAGGCCTCAGGAAACTTACAATCATGGTGGGAGGGTAAGCAAACATGTCCTTTTTCACATAGTGGCAGGAGAGAGAAGTGCCAGCAGGGGAAATGCCAAATGCTTATAAAACCATCAGATCTCATGAAACTTACTCATTATCATGAGAACATCAGGGAGGAACTGCCCTCAGGATCTAATTACCTCCCATGAGGTCTCTCCTTCAACACATGTGGATTACAATTACTGAATAGTTTTGACCAAAATGCTAACAGTGATATGGACAATGAAGTCCAGGCTGAGGTGGTCTAGGATGGAGATGAGGAACTTCGTGGGAACTAGAATAAAGGTAACTCTTCCTATGTTTTAGCAAAGGGACTGGGGGTATTTTGCCCCTGCCCTGGAGATCTGTGGAAATTTGAACTTGAGAAAGATGGTCTAGAGTATGTGGCAGAAGAAATTTCTAAGTAGCAAAGCATTCAAGAGGTGACAGAACAGCCAGGCAAGGTGGCTCACACCTCTAATCCCAGCACTTTGGGAGGCCAAACTCCCACTTTGGGAGTTCAAGACCAGCCTGGCCAACATGGTGAAATCCTATCTCTACTAAAAACACAAAAAAATTAGGCAGCTGTGGTGGTGCGTGCCTGCAGTCCCAGCTACTCAGGAGGATGAGGCAGGATAATCACTTGAACCCAGGTGGCAGAGATTGCAGTGAGCAGAGATTGTGCCACTGTACTCTAGCTTGGGTGACAGAGAGTGAGACTATCTCAATAAAAAAAAAATTGTGGGTTTATAATCCTTGGAATTTTATCTACGGGAATTTTTTCTTTCTTTTTTTTTTTTTTTTTGCCCAGGCTGGAGTGCAGTGATGTGATCTTGGCTCACCACAACGTCTGCCTCCTAGGTTCAAGCGATTCTCCTGCCTCAGCCTCCTGAGTAGCTGGGATTACAGGCATATGCCACCACGCCCAGCTAATTTTGTATTTTTAGTAGAGATGGGATTTTTCCATGTTGGTCAGGCTGGTCTCAAACTCTCTACCTCAGGTGATCCACCCAGCTCAGCCTCCCAAAATGCTGGGATTACAGGAGTGAACCACTGCGCCTGGCTATCTGTGGGAATTTTTTGAGGCCTGAATTGAAGATACATTTCTCTAGAAACCAAGTGTTTTTTTTTTTGAGGCAGAGTCTTGCTCTGTCACTCAGGCTGGAGTGCAGTGGCATGATCTCAGCTCACTGAAACCTCCACCTCCCGGGTTCAAGTGATTCTCCTGCCTCAGCCTCCCAAGTAGCTGGGATTACAGGCACGTACCTCCATGCCTGGCTAATTTTTGTATTTTTAGTAGAGATGGGGTTTCACCATATTGGCCAGACTGATATCGAACTCCTGACCTCATGATCTGCCCACCTTGGCCTCCCAGAGTGCTAGCATTACAGGCATGAACCACTGCAACCGGCCAGAATAATTTTAATTTTAATTGCTCCCTATGAGAGCCTTGTGGCTCCACCAGCCAGGGCTATTTTACATTACCATTTTGGGTTGAGGTATTTCAGATGACACAGTTTGAATGGATTCAGGCTTCAGACCTCCATGAGGACTCTGCTTGCGGCTCTGCATCTTCAAGAGACCCTTTACCCACTCCATGCAGATGATTTCACTAGCAGTGCCCTGGGGAGGTGGGTTTCTTCCTGGTTCACCCTTACCTTGAGGATATAACCCTCTGGGGTCTGGAGTGAACATACCTGTTTCTCCTCATCATGTCCCATCTGTCTACCTCTGGTCTTAACCTCAACTGTGGCAGAAGGTTCTGTGTGAACTCTGTCTCAGCTTTGATTTCAGCCACAGTTGCAGTGGATAATTCCCACCTCGCAAGCTCATACTCAACTTGTACTGATAGAATCCCACTGCAAATGCATATCTCTGTCTTCCTGCTTTTGCCCAGGGATTTTTGCCAAAGCCAGCATCTGCTTGGTTTGCATGCCAGGGAAGTCTGTAAGTGAGGGGGAATCCATGTTCCTGAAGACAGTCCTTACCAATAGGAGTGGAAGCTGGTGGTTAAATACTCCAGCCTCCTGTCCTATTGGACAATTCTGAGGTTTCCTCTATGCTTCTCAAGATGCCCTTGCAGAATCTGTAGGAGAACCTCACATATTCAACCTTAAACTGCTCCAACTGCTCGCTTTCTAGACATCCCCAGTTCTTGCTCTGTATTTCTGCAGTCATCTCCCAAACAGACTGCCTGCACCCATGTGCTTGTTTTAGGTTTTGATTTTTAGAGAACCTAAATGAAGAAACAACCCCACTGATTTTGCCAGAACAATTCCTTCTTTTTAATTTCTTCTTCTTTGCCATAGGTGTCTGGGATGAGACAGACACTTATGAGATGAGAGTCCTGCAATTTTCCAAATTTTACATGCACCTTATAGCATTCTTTGTAGATAAGATTTACTCATTGGAGCCTGATGTGGTCTTTGGGGAAAACATCTAACTGTAAAGAAAACTCCAGTTGAAATTTTGCAACCATTATGGCTTTTTAGAAAGTTAGAACTATTCACATACATCGTTTCAGATTCCTTTCAAAAATGGCAGATGAGTCAAGAACATAAGTTAAGAGAGCAGGTAAAGTGGGAAAGGCCAGAATTTTGAAATCACAGACACCCGCTTCCAAAACAGTCACCCTGAGGGCAGTAATAATGGGGTAGGGCTGCATGCTGCCACCAGAGGGCAGCAGAGGCCAGGAACAGGTCGGGAGGCAAGGCCCAGTTCAAGCTCCCCACCTGAGATCTGATGGAGACAAGACAAGCATTTATTGGGCCCTGTTACAAGTTAGTCACTGTGCTGGGCACAATAAAAAATCATACAAAGTTCAAGGACAGAGATCAGAGGTCAGAACCAACGCGAGAGTGGAACAGAGCAGAACTGAGGGCAGTTCTTTAGGTCAGCTAAGGAACTCTCACAATACAAGAAATAAATACAATGGCTACAGGTCTCTTCTTGGCCATGGTAGCTGGGTTATCCCTGGAGAATCAGGTGAGGCAAATTTCTAGGACCACTGAGGGTCAGCCAATCTGCAGATTTACTTTATGCTGATCAGAATTTAAATGGCCCTGTTGGCTGAGCTTTATGGTTCATGCCTGTAATCCCAGCACGCTGGGAGGCTGAGGTGGGAGAACTGCTTGAGCCTAGGAGTTCAAGATCAGCCTGAGTAACACAGACCCTGTCTCTACTGAAAATAATTTAAAAATTAGTTGGGCACGATGGCACATGTCTGGGGTCCCAGCTACTTGGGAGGCTGAGGTGGGAGGATTGCTTGAGTCTGGGAGGTCAAGACTGCAGTAAGCTATGATTGCTGCCACTGGACTCTAGCCTGGGCAACATAGTGAGACCCTGTCTCTATAAATAAATAGCCCCCTCTCTGATCAAACATCAGACTTTTTTGGTTTTGTGTTTCTCCCACTATAGGAATAAACACAATCCCACGTCACAGGTCCAGGCGTTTCCCATCAGGCCAGATATGCTGGCAGTTTGATTATATCCTGTGCTTGCTCTAACATCTAATCTTTGCCTTTTACACTTGATGGCAAAATCCTCCAGCTCCCCCAGATGCTCACTGAGGTGGGGGCTGCTCCATGAGCACTGCCTGGGGGTTATGGACCTTGGGGCCTTCCTGTATTTCGGCCTTCTGTGAAAACATAGGCAATATGACTCGGAATGGTGGCTCATGCCTGTAATCCCAGCACTTTGGGAGGCTGAGGTGGGTGGATCACAAGGTCAGGAGTTCAAGACCAGCATGGCCAACATGGTGAAACCCCGCCTCTATGAAAAATACAAAAATTATCCAGGTGTGGTGGCGTGGGCCTGTAGTCCCAGCTACTTGAGAGGTGGAGGCAGAAGAATCCGGGAGGCCGAGGTTACAGTGAGCCGAGATTGCGCCACTGCACTCCAGCCTGGGCGACAGAGCAAGACTTGGTCTCAAAAAAAAAAAAAAAGAAAAGAAAAAAGAAAAAAAGAAAACGCAAGTAGTCCTGTGATGTGAGACTAGCACTCCCTCCCAAATGCCTTGTGGATACTCCCAACCCCACTGGAAATTTAGAGCGGGCACAATGCGGAGCTCTGGGAGAATCTGTCAGATTCTCACCAATTGGATCTTTTTGTTAATAGGTGGGCTTGGTTTAGTGTTGCCATTTTCTAAATCTTCTCATTACCATGGTATAAACTCACTTATTTTTTGGCCTTTCTTATTAGTTTTGTTTTACTCTCTTATTTTTGAGACAAGGTTTCACTCTGTTGCCCAGGCTGGAATGCAGTGGTGTGATCACGGCTCACTGCAGCCTCAACCTCCTGGGCTCAAGTGATCCTCCCACCTCAGCCTCCTACGTAGCTGGGACTATGGGTGTGCATCACTACATTCAGCTAATTTTGTTTATTTTTTGTGGAGATGGGGTGGTCTCACTATGATTACTAGGCTGGTCCGAACTCCCGAGCCAAAGCACTCTGCCCGCCTCAGCTTCCTGAAGTGCTGGGATTACAGGTGTGAGCCTCTATACCGGCCTGTTTCTTTTTTTTTTTCTTTTTTTTTGAGACAGTCTTACTGTTGCCCAGGCTGGAGTGCTGTGGTGCAATCTTGGCTCACTGCAAACTTCACCTCCCAGGTTCAAGCAATTCTGCCTCAGCCTCTCGAGTAGCTGGGATTACAGGCACACACCACCACGCCCTGCTAATTTTTGTATTTTTACTAGAGACGAGGTTTCACCATGTTGGTCAGGCTGGTCTTGAGCTCCTGACCTCAAGTGATCCACCCGTCTTGGCCTTCCCAAATGCTGGGATTGCAGGTGTGAGTCACCACGCCTGGCCTGTTTCACTCTTCTTAAAGAAGGTTTCCATATATGTGTATATATATATATATTTCGTTGTTAAATCTTGCTCACCTTAGGCTTTTTCTCCCCTATGGCCGTGTGTGTTTACTCTCCTGGAGCTCCCTGCATTCCTCTCCTGCTTCTGTCCCCCAGGGTGTGATGGTCTAGGGTGAACTGCTCAGCTCCGTGAGTAAATCAAGGTTATAAGTTCTGATGCTTGGACGGGTTGGGTTCCAGTGACAGGCTTCAGGGACTTGAGTGATGGGTGGCTCAAATAGGTCCCACTTACCTTCAGGCTGGGAGCTGCAGGCATAAAGCTGCTCCTACAAGTGATAGGGCAGGGAGACACAGCAGGGTTCGGGGCTCCCTCCCCAAGTCTCCCCAACATCAGCTTGCTTCCACTTCCGTGTCCTCCGACAGGCTAGTCCAGGGCGAACCCCCTTGGACTTACTGACTAGACCCTGAGTGCGAGGCCTTGGAGCCCAGTTTGACAGCTTCCCAGGTGGTTCTGATCGGGCCGCAGAGAAAGACATCCGGGGCAGCGGCTTCACCAAGACCGAGCCGCCTGAGCTTCCAGTTCCCATGGTGGGAGTTTGCTGTTAGAGCCTTACCCACTCTGTTTTAGGAAAATCCGCTGGAAGCTCAGTTGGGTTGGATAAATTCCAGAAGAGATCCCTCCCCAGTGGCCAATCAGAGTGGTTTGTGGGCATAATGCTCCCCAGGTGCTGGCAATAAGAGGAGATAATGTCTGCAGAGAATTTAGAAACAGAACAAAGCCGAGTGAGAGAGTAAGACTCAGTCAGCTCCGTCCTTTCCTTTCTTTTCTCTTCCCCTTCCCTTCTTCCCCTTCCCTTTCCTTTCCTTTTTCCCCGTTCTTTCCTTTTCTTTCTTTTTTTTTTTGAGACGGAGTTTCACTCTTGTTACCCAGGCTGGAGTGCAATGGCGCGATCTCGGCTCACCGCAAACTCCGCCTCCTGGGTTCAGGCAATTCTCCTGCCTCAGCCTCCTGAGTAGCTGGGATTACAGGCACGCGCCACCGTGCCCAGCTAATTTTTTGTATTTTGAGTAGAGACGGGGTTTCACCATTTTGACCAGGATGGTCTCGATCTCCTGAGCTCATGATCCACCCGCCTCAGCCTCCCAAAGTGCTGGGATTACAGTCTTGAGCCATCTTTTCCTTTTCTCCTTTCCTTTCCTTTCTTTCCTTCCCTTTCTCTTTCCTTCCTTCCTTTCTCTTTTCTTTTTTAGAGATGGGGTTTTACTCTGTTGTCCAGGTTTGTCTTGTACACCTGGCCTCAAGTGATCCTCCCACCTCAGCCTCCCAAAGTGTTGGGATTACAGGCATGAGCCACCACTCCCCGCTGAGAGTCAGTCAGCTTTTAATCATCACCAGGCCCCAGCAATTCTACCCATCCCAGTCAGGGCTAAAATCCCCCTCCCTGGGGACCGACCCCCTCCCCACCCTTCCCCACACCACTGCCCCTTCCCAACCACGAGGGAGTCTGATGAGCAATTCATTTTCTTTGTTTCTTTTTGATGTTTTATTTTTCAAAATACACAATTTAAGTTTTTATTTCACAACCGTAGTTTTTTATATTTTTTCTGAAATTTTTAAATAGCTCCGCAGTAAACAGTACAAATCCCGAGGTCTGTCAAACTGCTTCTCTTTAATCTTTAAACTTGGTGGGCTTTTTTTTTTTTTTTAAGTTTCAAGTAGTAATGGTTTGTGGGTAAGAAAGGAACCAAAAACAGGAGGAAAGAGTGTGTTTTACATAAGCTCAACACATAGGGTTAGAAAGGGCTGCCTGACCAGCTCCTTGGTCTGAAACCAGACTAAGAACATGTATCTGGTTCATAAATAAGACCGTCCTGGGAGCAGTGAGGGTTTTGGTTATGAAAAAGAAGGGGCAGGAGCCTCATCTGCAGAGGGTGGGGGCAGGGAGAGGTGAGGTGAGGCTCCTTTTGTGGGGGGCTGACACCTGTGCCAGGTGGAGGTGAAGAATGGCAGGGACGGGGTGGGGCAGCCAGCGGTGGAACAGCCTCCTCAGCCTCTCTTGGCAAGAAGAGCTGTGATTCTGGAGGCAGGGAAGGGATGGCTAGAGAAGCTGCCAGGTCCTAAAGAAAGGGGTGGGACTCCTTCAGCCACCCTGGGCCCAATGGCACAGGCAGCTGGCAGGGCCAGAGGGGCTGCCCAGGATCTGGGGTGGACTGTGGGAGGCATCATGCTGTCTGTTCTTTCGAGAACTCTTCGTCCACCTCAGAGCCACCAAGGCCTCCCCCAGAAAAGACAGCAGGGAGGACAGGGAGCACAGGTCTCACAGACCCACCCCTGACTGTGAACACGGAGCTGCACCATGCAGGCCACTCCCAGGCAGCCCACGATGCTAAGGCACAAGGGTGACACAGGTGGCTGTGGGGGTCAGTTTTCTTCATTTCCCCTTTCAGCTACCTGTGGCCAGGTCCTGAAGTGGTCCTGTGGGCTGAGCTCCAGGCAGGGACACTCCTGGAAGAAGTGGGTCACCAAGGGCCATCTGGCCACCAAGTGGATGTGACCCTCCTACGAGGGGTCAGGAGGACGGTCCTGTCTCAGGTGCCCTTAGCACCTTCCGCCCTGGACAGAGCCTATCCTGCCTGGTCAAGCCAACTGTCTTGGTGGAGTCTGGGTGGCGGGTGGGGGTCGGGAAGGGGCCCGGGCCGGGCTGAGGGCAGGACGGAGCGGGTGGGAGTTGTCACTGCGTCTTCAGGTGGGGTTTCTCTGGAGTGAGGGTGTGGAAACAGTAATCCCACAATTTAGTGCTGATGCCGAATCCTAGAGAGGGAGACAAATGGGGAGAAGATGAGGCATTGAAGGAGCAGGAGTGCACTGGCCTGGGCAGATGCCAGGGTAGGCTTACCCGGTGGAGACAATGTCAGTGTCTGTCCCCTTGGCCTTCCCAACTCCCAGGGCCATCCTGGCACAAGTCAAGGGTGGGGAACTTGTGTTTTTTATTGTCCCCAGCATGAAGCGGGAATAAACCCCAATTCCTATCTGGCCTGTGTTTCTAGCAATACCTGGCCCCCTCCCACCCCAAACTCCATCTTCTTACCCTTCCTTGGGGGCCAAGTTCATTCCTGTCTCAGGGCTTTGCACCAGTTGCTCCTGGGACAGCAGATGCTGGCTTCTCTTCATTAAGGTCTCAGCTCGAATGGTACCTCTGCAGTGACACCTTCCTGGACCATTTAATCTCTTTGCTGTCCAATTAGCCCCTAGCCACATGTGGCTACTGAGCAGTGGAAATATGGCTAGAGCTCCAGAGAAACTGAATTTCTAACTTCATTTAATTCTGATGAATTAATGTGTCAATGTAAAAACTGATGTTCGATTCAGTTACTGGAAATTTTTTTTTTTTTTGAGACGGAGTTTCACTCTTCTTACCCAGGCTGGAGTGCAATGGCGCGATCTCGGCTCACCACAACCTCCGCCTCCTGGGTTCAGGCAATTCTCCTGCCTCAGCCTCCTGAGTAGCTGGGATTACAGGCACACGCCACCATGCCCAGCTAATTTTTTTTTTTTTTGTATTTTTAGTAGAGACGGGGTTTCACCGTGTTGACCAGGACGGCCTCGATCTCTTGACCTCGTGATCCACCTGCCTCGGCCTCCAAAGTGCTGGGATTATAGGCGTGAGCCACCATGCCCGGCCTGGAAATTTTTTTTTTAAGACAGAGTTTCACTCTTGTTGCCCAGGCTGGAGTGCAGTGGCACGATCTCGGCTCACTGCAACCTCTGCTTCCTGGGTTGAAGTGATTCTCTTGCCTCAGCCTCCCGAGTAGCTGGGATTACAGGCATGTACCACCACATCTGGCTAATTTTTGTATTTTTAGTAGAGATGGGGTTTCACCACATTGGTCAGGCTGGTCTTGAACTCCTGACCTCAGGTGATCCGCCCACCTCAGCCTCCCAAAGTGCGTTACTGGAAAATTTTTAAGCATGTTTGGAGCAACTTACCTATGTGAATTATTATTTGCAAATTTTATAAAATCTAGATATATGCCAGGCGCGGTGGCTCATAACCATAATCCAAGCACTTTGGGAGGGAAGGAGGGCAGATCATGAGGTCAAGAGATCCAGACTATCCTGGCCAACATAGTGAAACACCGTCTCTACTACAAATACAAAAATTAGCCGGGCATGGTGGCGTGCGTGTGTAGTCCCAGCTACGTGAGAGGTAGGAGAATCATTTGAACTCAGGAGGCCGAGGTTGCAGTGAGCAGAGATTGTGCCACTGTACTCCAGTCTGGCGACAGAGCAAGATTCCATCTCAAAAAAAAAAAAAAAAAAAAATCTAGATATGGATCTAGTATTTCCAATGAAACTTTAGTATCTGAATCGAGATGTGCTGTAAGCACAAAATACACCTTAGATTTCAAAGACTTAGTATAAAAGTTGCTAATGATATTTTTTTTCTTAAGAGACTTTACAAAAAGGGTCTTACTCTGTCACCCAGGCTGGGGTGCAGTGGCATGATCATAGCTCACTGCTGCCTCAAACTCCTGGGATCAAATGATCCTCTCGCCTCAGCCTTCCAGGTCACTGAGATTACAGGCGCACATCACCACAGCCAGATAGTTAAAACTTGTTTTTGTAGAGACAAGGTCTTGCTATGTTTCCCAGACTGGTCTGGAACTCCTGGTTTCAAGCAGTCCCCTGCCTCAGCCTCCTATAATGCTGGGATTATAGGCCTAGACCTGAGCCACTGTGCCACTAATTAATGATTTTTTAATGTTGATTACATGTTGAAATAATAATTTGCTTATACTGGGTTAAGTAAATATGTTATTAAAATTCTTTTCATCTGTTTGTTTTCATGTCTTAATGTGGCCACTAGAAAATTTAAGATCACTTATGTGGCCCACACAATATTTCTTTTTTGTTTTGAGATGGAGTTTCACTCTGGTTGCCCAGGCTAGAGTGCAATGGCGCGATCTTGGCTCACTGCAACCTCTGCCTCCTGGTTCAAGTGATTCTCCTGTCTCAGCCTCCCAAGTAGCTGGGATTACAGGCGTGTACCACCATGCCTGGCTAATTTGGTATTTTTTTTCTTTTAGTAGAGTTTAGTAGAGTTTTGTAGAGTCTTCTTTTAGTAGGGTTTCTCCATGTTGGTCAGGCTGGTCTCGAACTCCTGACCTCAGGTGATCCACCTGCCTTGGCCTCCCAAAGTGCTGGGATTATAGGCATGAGCCACTGTGCCCGGCTGCTTTATTTTCTTCATGGCATTTATCACAGTTTGAAATATTTGCCATTTATGGATGTCTGCCTGGGGGGGAGGGTAGAAGGAGTCCTCTGTATATACCCAGGACACACAACAGTGTCTGGCTATTCACAGGAGCTAGATGGAAGTTGGCAAATAAATCAATGAACACACAAAGGGGGCTGGGAGGCCCAGGCCCATCCTCACCTGACATCTGATGTGCAAAGTGGTGCTTGACGTGGTGGGCCTTCAGTTTGTACAGGTAGGAGCCCTTGGGCGGCGAGCCAAAGTGCAGGTAGTAATGGGTCATGTCATAGAGGACGTAGCCCAGGAGGCCCCCTGCAAACAAAGTGCCCCCCACCGCCTCGGGCAGGATGAGCTGCAGGCACACGTAGAAGACACCGATCGCCAGGGAGGCTGGCACGGGAGGGAAGACCAGGCGGGAGCCATCGAAGGGTGCCTGTGGATGGAGAGGCTCAGGCATCAGGAGGCAGCCGGGGACCCCAGGACCTGTCTGTAGCCACAGCTGGCCAAGCCTGGGCTGCTCCCTGCAGAGGACAGGGGCGGAGCAGCCCAGACATTCCACTGGGTAGGCTTGGCACCTTTGGTGGCTTTGGAGAGGGCGGGCCAGCATGTCTGGAAGCTCTGGAAAGACTGTCTTACTCCCCATTTGTGAGCCAGGAAGGGACCTGGCAGATTGCAGAGGAACATGGGAGGGGGATGGTGTGACATAGACAGGCAGGGTGTGCTGGCGGCTCAGAGCCCATCTCATGAATTCCACTGTGACTCTGGAATTCATCAGGTGTTAGACAGGTGTCCCATCCCTAAATACCATGCCTCTGGCTAGACGGGCATTCTGGAGATAGGGCACCTAGACTGTGGCCTGGCGTCTGGGAGAGCAACGTACCGGGTGGCTGAGGCTAATGCAGCCTCTGCGGTGGGATGACCCTGAAGTGTCACTAGAGCTGTCCTCCCCACCCCTATGTCCAAACAGGAGGCCTTCTTTGATCCAAGGGGGTGTCCTCATGGTGAACCATAGAACACAGCTTCACCGAGGCCCTTGAGCTTCAGAAGCTGAGGGCCTGGCATGGAGGTGAGATCTTAGCTATGGCTTGGTGAGGATTCTGAAAACAGAATCCTGCAGCCTTTCTGGGCTGGAGAAGGAGAGATTGAGAAAGCAGGTGACAGTGACACAGTGAGATGCTGCCGTAGGCCTCCCTCCCTTCAGACCAGGATCAACAGAACCAGTGGCGTGCTGGAAAACCAGCTCTCAGAAAAAGGAGGAAGGGAGGGAGCCAGGGAAGGAGGGAGGGAAAGACAGAGGGAGAAATAAAGGGATGGAGGGAGAGCTCTGGTTGGTAGATTTGCTAATTCCTTCGGTGTAAAAACTCCTGCCCTGGTGCTTTCAAGGGCTGAGGTGGCATCACTGGGGCAGAAACAGGAAACGATGGGCCAGGTGCTGCTCTTGTAAGCTGGTGTGGGCCAGCTCCAGGTCACAGCTGGATCAAGATCCTGGGATGGATAGGTTTGGAGATCTGAGAACGTGTTCCTGATTGGAGCCCTCGTGGCTACAGGCCACACAAGCTCCTCGGGTCCTCGTGGTGTGGCAGCAGGGGACTGGACAGACTGGGGTGGAAATGTCCCAGAAGAGGGAGGCTGGGATAGTCCCTGGGGCCTCAGAACAGCCTGATCAGGTCCCCAGAAGGTTCTTGTGTCCCCTGCGGATAGGAAACATAGCTGACGGGGCAGAGGATCTGAAAAGGCTTCACAAATGGGGAAGGAATGTAGCAGCAGATGCAGCGAGCTCTGGAGAGCAGAGGCCAGGTGAGGCTGGAGGACACAGACCAGCCCTGGGCTGCGCTGCCTCTGAGAGCATACCTGAGGGACGGGTTGGCTCAGGACTGGGCACCCACCCTGATACTGGCCCCTAGAAAAGCCCCCAAGGATGCAGATCAACTCTGGGGAGAGCTGGGAGGGTGACACCCAGCCAACCTGAGAACTTTCCTAGGTGGCTGATTAAATCCTGAATCAGCTCATTGAGATGAACTAGATTAAGTTGCTGCTGGGAAACTGATGTGAAACCCACGTTCAGCATGAGCAGCATAAGGGTCTAAACCGGTGTCCTGAAAGCACCATATCTGCCACATTTTCTCGGATTTACAGCCAGCAGAGAACAGAGTGAAGACCGGCTGGGGAACAGCACAGTGCAGGGTCAGAGAGGTCGTGAGGGGCATGGGGAGGCAGCTTCCCTTGGGCAGACCTATCTTCTAGGGCCAGCTTCTGGAACTGTCGTGGAGTCCTTGAAGGGCCTCAGGGGAAAGGGTGATTGAGAGCGCAGACTCTGGAATCCCCAGAATGGGGCAGGACATCCTGGCTGTGCCAGGTGTGATGTGGGGCAAGCTCCTTAGCTCCCCAAGGCCTCAGTCTCCTGCTCTGTGGAACAGGGATAATCCTGGCACTGTTTTCCAGAGAAGCTCCGGGAGGGCAAGGCTTTCTGTTGTTTTGTTCAATGATGTCTAGAACAGTGTCTCACACATGGAAGGAACTCACTGGGCATTTGTTGAATGAATGAACAAATGAATGAGTTGTTTTGAGGATTAAAGGTGATGGATAAACAGGGGTGCAGAGGGCTGGGGGTCAGCATGACTCTGCACATCCACTCTGTGCCCACCTGGCTCAGGTTCGGATGCCTGACCCAGTTGACCCTGTGATTCACATCAAAAGTTTTGTCACTCCCAACCCACAGCCAGACTCCCAGGAGGCTCCGCAGCACCTGAAGCTGGTTCCAGCTGCCAGACCAGCCGGTTTGGGCTGCACTTGCTGGGTCCAGGCTGGGACCCTGCCCCGCTCACCTTGTGGTGCTGGCCGTGCATGACGAAGTGCAGCATGATGAGGTAATAGCTGTCGCTGGGGGGCTTCATGTGGAACAGGAAGCGGTGGATGAAGTACTCGATGAGGCTCCAGAGGAATATTCCCAGCATGAAGAGCCCAGGGAACATGGACTTGGGCACCGACACCGCATGCTCTGCAGGGTGGCAGGGAGAGCAAGGTGAGGACAGGTGCACAGCAGCCAGGTAGCTCTAGGCGTCCACGCCTTGCCACCTTGATCAGCTTGGGAGCTGCTGCCCTCTGTCCCACAGCTAAGGGGGCGAGGCCACACTGCTGGGGCCCTTGGGTCAAAATGGGAAGGAGGCTGCGGGGCTCTGGACTAGGTCTTGGGGGTCATTTACGGGAGTGATGGACCACTGACTGGAGGCCTCCTTACAGAGGCTATGGGAGGAATGGCTATGGATGGGGCTGGACCTTTACCTGCAAGGGTGACCTTGCCCCAAGGACATTGGAGAAGAGAAGGTGACACTCCTGAGCCAGGGCACTGTTATTATTTTGAGACAAGGTATCTCTCTGTTGCCCTGGTTGGCAGATTGGAGTGCTGGAGTGCAGAGGTGTGATTACAGCACACTGCAGCCTCCCCATTCTGGGCTCAAGTGATCCTTTCACCTCAGCCTCTCAAGTAGCTGGGACCATGGGTGCACGCCACCACACCCAGCTAATTTTTAATTTTTTATTTTTCTAGAGACGAGATCTTGCTATGTTGCCCAGGCTGGTCTCAAACTCCTGGACTCAAGGAATTCTCTTGCCTTGGCCTCCCAAAGTGCTGCAATTAAAGATGTGAGCCACTGCACCTGGCCTCCAGGGTGTTAATGATGGAAAGTGAACCACCAGGGACTGTGGGGCAGGAAGGACAAGAGAAAACAAGCACTGAGATCTCAACAGACAAGACCTGAAGTCAGCTCAGGAGGAATATGTGAAAACTCTGAAGACGATCGGCCTGGGTGGGGAGGGAAGACTGGAGAGGGCGCCATCTGCAAGCACAAGCTTCCCGCTGCCCAACCCTCAGGAGACAGCCTGCCGTCCTTGCGGCTTTCAGTTCTTCCCTTCACTTCATTCATTCTTTGACCTCCTGGAGATTTCAGCTCTCGCTCCTGTTTTCTCCATATTTACCCTCATCCATTTTTTTTTTGAGACAATCTTGCTTTGTTGCCTAGGCTGGAGTGCATGGCATGTGATCTTGAGTCACTGTAACCTCCACCTCCTGGGTTCAAATGATTCTCTTACCTCAGCCTCCTGAGTAGCTGGGACTACAGGTGCCCACCACCATGCCTGGATAATTTTTATATTTTTAGTAGAGATGGGGTTTCACCATGATGCCCAGGCTGGTCTTGAACTCCTGACCTCAAGTGAGGCTGGCCTTCCAAAGTGCTGGGATTGCAGGCGTGAGCCACTGCGCCTGGCCTAGCCATTCTCTTTTAATCCGTACTCCATCTCCCGCACCTGCTCCCATGAACCCTCCCCCTGGGTCATCATGGGAATCTGCCTCTGCACCCCGTCCCCAAGCTGCTGAGCATGGAGAGTCACACAGTGGGTCTAGCATCTTTGACCTTTGCAAGACCCTAGACACAGCCCAATGGGTGATCCCTGAGCATCTTCAGGTTCAGCTCCCTCCTCACTGCCCTTGACCTTCTCTGCTCCCCTTCACCTCCTCTCCTTCCACCCAGCCTCCTACTTCACAGAGAAGAGAGGCCCTGGGGTTGGGGGCAGCTATCCCCTCCACATATTCCCCACAACTTGCTCCTCAGGGAAGAGGTGTGCACCGGCACGCGGGTGCTGGATGATCAGAGAAACAGCAACAGCACATGTGTCCTGACCGATTCCTGTGCACCAGGTGCCGCCCAAGGGCTTTCCATGGATGACTTACTTTCATCTCACCACAGCCTTACAGGGAAGCCCTGGCATTGCCTACATGAGTGAGGATGTGAACAAAGTCCATGACTTGCCAGGCTCCCCCTGCTTGGCAGTGCGAACCCTCAGTGGCCTCCTCCCACCTTCCCTCCCAAGGGATTCCTCTGGCCTCCTTCAGTCTCTCCTCTCCTGGCTCTTCTGCTCATCTTTCTGAGGTAGGCAAGACTTTCCCATCGTGGACTCAGCTTCTTCATCATCAAGATTCCTAAAAAGCTAGGCTAGGCTGAATGTGGTGGCTTACACCTGTAATCCCAGCACTTTGGGAGGCTGAAGTGGGAGGATCGCTTGAGCCCAGGAGTTGGAGGCCAGTCTGGGCAATACAGTGAGTTCCCACCTCATCGAAAAGTAAGAAAATTAGCAGGGCATGGTGGCCCATGCCTGTAGTCCCAGCTACTCAGGAGGCTGAGGCAGGGGGATCACTTGAGCCCAGTAGTTGAAGCCTGCAGTGAGCTGTGATTGCACCACTGCACTCCAGCCTGGATGACAGAGCAAGACCCTCCTGTCTCAAAAAGCTAAAAAGAAAACAAGAAAAAAAAGTGAGGCTGGACTCATGGCTCCACTTTGTCACTTTCCATTGGCTTGCCAAGTTCTTAAAATCTGTCTCCTGGCTGGGTGTGGTGGCTGACGCCTGTAATCCCAGCACTTTGGGAGGCCGAGGTGGGCGAATCACGAGGTCAGGAGTTCAAGACCAGCCTGACTAACATGGTGAAACTCCATCTCTGCTAAAAATACACAAACTAGCTGGGCGGTGGTGTGCGCCTGTAATCCCAGCTACTCAGGAGGCTGAGGCAGGAGAGTCACTTGAACCCAGGAGGTAGAGATTGTAGTGAGCCGAGATAGCGCCACTGCACTCCAGCCTGGGCGACAGAGTGAGAGTCTGTCTCAAAAAAAAAAAAAAAAAAAAAAAAAAAAGTCTGTTTTCTTCCTTAAACCATCAGAACTTCAGAGGCTATTCATGATGTCTTTCTTGCCAAATCTAAGCAATTTTTCAGTCCACGTCTGACCTGGCTGTGGGATACGCTATTAGCGCCACCCTCTTCTTTAATCTGCAGCCGTCTAGGCTCTTATCCCGAGGTTTATGAATATTTGAGGGTCCTAAGTAGGATCGCAGAGTGTCTGTGAACTTGCTGATACATGGAATTGCACATCTACGGGCATTTTTTCTCCCTAGGATGTCCCTGGTTTCTCACATTCTCAAAATATCCAGGAGCAATAAGATTGGAATCCACAGCTCCACCTTCTGCTGCCGCCACACTTGGCTTTTCTCCTCTCCCTGGATCTCCCTGCTCAGGCTGCATCTTGGAAACTCTGCCTCTGTCCCCAGGGTCCAAGCCTGGACCCTGTGCCTCTCAGCTCAATCTCTTCCTCTCCCACGTGCTGATGACCGATGCTGTACACCAGCTCCACCCTGGGTGGCCGCTTCCTACCGGACAGCTCCGTGTGGTTGTCCACAGCCCCTGCCTTGAACACCTCCCAAATGAGGCCAACCGTCCTCCTCCTTCTTCCTGCCTGCCTCCTCTTGGGTTTCCTTCCTGGGGGCTGGGGTTACTGACATCCACTCATTACCAAAGGAGTCAGGTTCAAGTGACCTCTCTCCCCCACATCCAACTGGTCTCCAAGCCCCATCAGTACCACCTCCTTAAGATCTCCTGGCAAAGTCAAAGAAGGCAGACACCAAAGGCCATGAAGCATATGATTTCATTTACATGAAATGTCCAGAATAGGTGAAATTATGGACACAGAGGGCTGATCAGTGGTTGCCAGAGGCTGGAAGGAGGGGAAGTGGGTAGCGATTGTCCAGGGTTTTCTTTGGGATGATGAAAATGTTTTAGAGCCAGACAGAGTGGTGGCTGAACCACCCTGTGAACATACTAAGGACCATATTTAATTTTATGGGACTCTCATTGCAATAAGAAAGATTTACATAGGGCCAGGTGTGGTGGCTCGAGCCTGTAATCTCAGCACTTTGGGAGGCTGAGGCGGGTGAATCACGATGTCAGGAGTTTGAGACCAGCCTGGCCAACATGGTGAAACCTGGTCTTTACAAAAAATACAAAAATTAGCTGGGCATGGTGGTGGGTGCCTGTAGTCCCAGCTACTTGGGAGGCTGAGGTAGAAGAATAGCTTGAACCTGGGAGGTGAAGGTTGCAGTGAGCTGAGATGGCACCACTGCACTCCAGCCTGGGTGACAGAGCAAGACTCTGTCTCAAAAAAAAAAAAAAAAAGAAAGAAAGAAAGAAAGAAAAGAAAAAAGATTTCCATAGATCTTGGGTGGGTCACTGCTCTTGATCCTGTCGCATTATCACCTCATGCCCCAATGACACTGTCAGTCTCCCCTTAACTCACAACCTCCACAGGCCTTCAGACCCTTCCACGGTGCCCCACGACCTTCAGGCAAAGTCCTAACCCCACTGCACCACACTCAGGGTCCTCTGAGACCTGACCCTGCCAGCCACATCCCTGCCTGCCCTCTCTGTCACCTGGTCCTGGGGCCAAGTCATACCACATGTGGTCTCCTTGGATGTGCCACCTTCTCTTTCCTCAGCTCCATAATTTTGCTGGTGTGTCCTTCCCCAGAATTGCCTCCCTGCCATCCTTATCCTTGAAGAGTCAGCTCCTGAGAAGCTTGTGCAGATGCCCTTCGCTGGCACCGGCTGCGCTCGCAGCCCCTCTTCTGCCCCTGCACATCAGCCCATCACACCATGCTGTGCCTGCGGTCTCGCTCATTTGCCCCCTACTCGGTTACTAGTTTTTCATGGGCAGCGTTGGGGCCTTTCACTTTATATCTCCAATGCTTCACACAGCAGGTTCTCAGGGACTTGCGGGGAGAGTGACAGGTAAAATAAAGCCTCTGTGCAGGGCTGCACATGGATGAGATCTGATTAGAACCAGGCCTGGTGGAGGCGGCTCCAGTTGCAGTTAAGGAAATGTATCCGAGGGGCCCGAGCCCACCATGGGCCCAGGACAGACGGCCCCAGTGACCACTGAGGAAGGGAGATAGTTGAGGAAGGCAGAGGTGACCTCCCAGATCTTTGGACCAGATTCCAGGTCAAGTCCTATTTGGACACTCAGTTCCAAACAAATCTCCATGCCATGAAAACATGTTTCACAGTTCACCTGCGAACTAAAATCTGATGCAGCCAAGATTCCATTTTCAAAGGTCCTTTCTCTCAAGCCAGGTTTTAGGCGAGTCTGAGATCTCTCATCAGCAGGGCCTGCTGTGTTCACACTTGGTACGAGACACTTGCCTAACAACTTTGCTGGCTTTGACTGCAAGGGGCCATTGGGTCTTAGCTGGGCTGGTCTGGTTGGTGGGAAGCCCTGATACCTCTGGGGTCCTTCAGGTCACTCCGGTGAAGTGCAGCGAGCACAGGCATTGGATTTGCAGACCTGGGTTCAAATCCTGGCTCGGCACCACCTAGAGAGTTTTTTCAGGGAAATACCTTCCCCATCTTGAAGGGCTGTGATTAGGATGGAGGTAACAGAATATCTGATTACATGATGAGTATATGTTATATTATATAATAATATTAAAATACTATATTTCCTTTTTTTTTTTTCACCTCACTCTGTCACCCAGGCTGGGGTGCAGGGACATGATCTTGGCTCACTGCAACCTCTGCCTCCTGGGTTGAAGCGGTTCTCCTGCCTCAGCCTCCCAAGTAGCTCGGATTACAGGCACACACCACCACACCCAGCTAAGTTTTGTATTTTTAGTAGAGACTGGGTTTCACCATGTTGGCCAGGCTGGTCTCAAACTCCTGACCTCAAGTGATCCATTCGCCTTGGCCTCCGAAAGTCCTGGAATTACAGGCATGAGCTACCAGTCTGGCCTATATGTTCTTATTATACTACTACTATTATATATACTACTATACTATTATAGTCGGATGTTTAACAAGGGGCCGCTGTAATTTCTGAGTCACGGTCTGAGTGTCTCTCCCACCCAGCAGTTCTCCTATTTCCCAACTTCTCTCCATTCTCTGCAGAGCTCTTCAGGGACTCCAGCTGGGTGGGGAGGAGTTTCCCAGCCCCTCGGTTCTCCCCTGCCCAGAGCTGAGGCACCCTCCCTCATCATTTAGCTCTCTCTCTCTCTTTTTTTTTTTGAGAGAGAGTCTCACTCTGTCATCCAGGCTGGAGTGCAATGGCACGATCTCAGTTTACTGCAACCTCTGCCTCCTGGGTTCAAGTGATTCTCCTGCTTCAGCCGCCTGAGTAGCTGGGATTACAGGTGCCTGCCACCACGTCTGGCTAATTTTTATATCTTTAGTAGAGATAGGGTTTCATCATGTTAGTCAGGCTGCTCTTGAACTCCTGACCTCAGGTGATCTGCCCACCTAGGCCTCCCAACGTGCTGGGATTATAGGCGTGAGCCACCATGCCCAGCCTTAACTCTCTTATTGGTAGGGAAAGGACTGGACTCGCGGGAGCACTCTTTGGCACAGACTTGGGTCCTGGTCTCTGCTGAGCCCTTACACACTACCCCACCGGAGGCCTGCCTCCCCCTCCTCTCCAGGATGCTGCTGGCTCTAACATGCTCTCAGGAGCTGCTCTGGAGCCATCCTGAGCATGCAGTGGCCCCACCACCTCCCCAGCTTTTGAAAGCATTTTCATGTACACATCTAGGAGTGCCAGCCTTGAACTGCTGTCTCCGTCCAGCTTCCACTGCTTTTTAGCACCATGACTCTTCTGTATTGATTCCAGTGTGTCCTTTGTCCAGCAGCTGCACTGGGACCCCGCCGAGTCTCCCCTTGCCTAGCTTTGTGGGCTCTTATTTTCTCTGCCTGTGGCTTGTGCCTTGCATGAAAAGCTGGGGGCTGAGGGAGGCACATGGAGATGTATCTCTCATGCCCCCATCGCTGGCATCATGGTCACAGGCTTACTAACCATCTATACTGGATCTTTATAAGACAGGCACATTTTAGCTCTATGGCAAGGCCACGGGGCTGACAGGGCCTTCAAATCACCCTCCCTGCCGTGCAGAAAAGTCCTCTCCTATAGGTCAAGCCTCTGCCCACCCCCTCACCCCAGCATCACCCTGTCTGCCCATCCGGCCGGAGCTGGTACTGAGTGGCATCTCTGGAGGAATCCGGCAGAGGGACCCGGGCCAAAGCTTCAGCGTCCCCTTCCCCCTCCAGCTGCCAGCCTGGCGGCCCTGCCACTGTTTGTGATTGTTAGGGGAGCGCCGGGCGGACAGTGGGCGATTCAGTGAGCAGGTCTTCTGAGCAACAAGCCGTGTGCTGTGCCTGAGCTGGGCAGAACAGGGCCACCATGGCTCCAGGGATGCCCAGAGTAACCCTCAGTGAACGGGAACAGCTCTGGGCTGGATTTGGGGGGTCTTCCTGCAGCTTGCTCACCCCCAACCCATCCTGGGTCAGGTGGACGAATGAAGCTCTGGATGCCGTGACCACGGCCCCTCTCATCTCAACCATTCAGGCACTTGACTTGCAGAATGCAGGGAAAAGACCTGCTCCTTGCAGAGTGAGGGCAGCTCAGGAAGCTCAGAGCCAGGACAGAATGACTACCTGGACAGGTGGCATGTACCTGGAGGCCCAAGGTAGGCAAGGTGCTTTCAGGGCTAGCTGCCCCAGTGGCTGTACCTAAACCCACAGTCATCCTGCAAGACCAAGTCTCATAGGCTCTTTAGACACGGCCCCAGGCCAGCCCCTCTTTCCATCCTCTGCCCCCACCACTAGAACCTGGTGTCCACAGCCTAGCCACATGACCTTGAACTCTCACTTGATATCTCTGAGGCTCCATTTCCTCAGTTCTAAAAGGGGATAATCACAGGACCCTTCTATGGGGCTGCTGGGCAGGGCAAATGAGACAGTCCCAGGAGAGCACGTGGTCCCACACATGGCAAGTGTCCCATAGAGGTTAGTGGGCTGTTACTCCCAGCCTGGGGGTTCGCAGCATGAGCCTTTGCCTTGGACACACTCCAGGACACTCCCAGATCTTTCTCTCCCATGTTCTCCGCTACTCTGTGCTCCGTTCACAGGCCAGTCCAAGTCTAGCTCTCAGCGGCGCGACCTGATGAAGTGATTTCATTTAGTTTCTTAGCAAAGAATCCCAGATCATGCATTTTCTGGTGTGAGACTCAATAAGAAGCGCACTCTCTCTTTTTAATTGCTCTGACACCTCATGAAATAGTTCCATTTAGTTTCTGCTGATGTGTTGCTGGGTTTTGTATCCATTTGGGGCGATAGGTGGGAGTCTGACAAAATTCTTCTTTGGAAGACTATTTCTACAGAAAGCCTTCACCAAAAAATGCTTGTGATGTTGTTCAGGGTTCTATGCTATCAGAAACTCTGGGCCAGGGAAAGCACTGAGGTCTCTTCCCTCTAGGATCCTCAGGGGAAAGTCAGGAAAGAATCTGGCATTACCTGTCGTAAATGACGTGAAGAGTCGGACGTTACCCTGGGCAAAGCTTCGGTAGTAAGACCAGCTGAGGTACAGCACCAGGGGCACCCAGATGACAGGGACACTGTACCTGCAGGAGGGCCATCAGGGTAAGAGAGATACATGCGCAGGGGTTGACAGGGTCCAGCTTTCTTTTTTTTTTTTTTTGAGATGGAGTTTCACTCTGGTGGCCCAGGCTCCTGGGTTCAAGTGATTCTCCTGCCTCAGCCTCCCAAGTAGCTGGATTTCAGGTATGCGCCACCACACCCAGCTAATTTTGTATTTTTAGTAGAGATGGAGTTTCACCATGTTAGTCAGGCTGCTCTTGAACTCCTGACCTCAGGTGATCCACCCGCCTCAGTCCCCCAAAGCACTGGGATTACAGGTGTGAGCCACCACACCTGGCAAGGTCTAGCTTTCTACTGGAGGGGGAAAAAGATGACACCAAAGCACATGCAGAAAGCATATGGGGTCAAAGGGACACTGGTATGGGGGATGGGGAAGAGAAAAGAGGAGGGAGGCTGTAAGCCCATCTGCCTCCTGCCTCTGAGTTGAGGCAGAAAAGAAGTTTCCCCAGGGCTACTGACTCTATGCAACTGGACAGACGCTGACCTCTTCTGGCAGAGGAGCTAATTGCAGGCTAAATTGTTCCCATGTGCATCAGACGCGAGAAACTCCTCATATTCAATGTAGTTTCTAGCTACATGTTGGGTTGTAACCCACCTAGTGGACAAAACCATGGATAAGGATGAATTAGTCCCATGGCATGTTCCTCTCTCCCCGAGAGCTTTACAGTACAGGCCTGGGCTCTGGGGAGAGACCCAACTGCCCCTTCCCTTTCCGTATCTGATTGGCAGCATCAGAAGAGAGGGGCAGCCTGCCACAGGCTCAGGGAAGAGCTTACCAGACTGTCTTAGAGAGCCCCTCAATGAGGTCTGACTGGAAGAGGCGGATGGGCCTGGTCACCGGCTGGTGAACCCACTCGTCATACTTCTCTCCCAAGTGGCCCACCTGCCACAGGAGGGGCTTTTGCCAGTCCACCAGGTCCTGCAAGAGATGAAGCCAAGTGGACACTTGACATTCATGTCTTCCCATATTCATTCCCCCATTTCCTCATTACAGCATCCCAGTCCCCACCTCCTACCTCAGCTCATGCGATCTGTGTGGGGCCACCCACCCTCCTGCTTCAGTGATCAAGAACTCACCAAGCTGCTCATCCCAGCCCCCTGGTGGCAGCAATAGGACCCAGTACAGGCTCACGACCTAAACTGGTGTGATGAGCCATCAGACACTCTCTCTTTCTGTTGGAGGTGCTACATTGGCAGGGCACGAGCCTGGAGTTGCTAGCAGAGCCTGCCTGAAGGTGTCACCAGGATGGAAGTTGTCCAAACCAAGAGCTAGGGTGACAGAATCCTGGTAATGATATCTGAGTTTCCAGATTCAGCCACATCTGAAGTTTGAAGTCTTGCTCAGGACTCCTGAGGTACAGGAGGCAATATATTCTGTATCAGGAATGGAGTAGAAGCTTTTCCCTGTACCACAGGCTTTCTTCTTGGTGTTGATCTGAGTATTTCATTCATTCAATCATTTATTCAGCAATTTATTTAATATTATATATATAATATTTATAAATATATATTTCTCTGTATATTTAATTTTAGAAATATATATGAATATTTCTATATATAAATATATATAAATTTCTGGAAGTAAATATATAAATATTTATATATATTTCTATGCTAGGTGCTGGAAAGAATCAACAGGAATGAAAGAGACCAACCTTGTTTCATGTAGCTTAGCGCTTAGATTTAGACTCTGGGTACAAATCCATGTGCCATTTACTGTGTGACTTTGGGAGAATTGCTTAACCTCTCTGAGCCTCAGTTTCCTCAGCTATAAAATGGAAGTAATCATTGGTTGCAGTAGCTCATGCCTGTAAACCCTGCACTTTGCGGGGCTGAGGCAGGATAACTGCTTGAGGCCAGGAGTTTGAGACCAGCCTGACCAATATTGTGAGACTTAGTCTCTACAAAAAGAAAAAATAGTAACAGTACCTGCATTAAGTGCTCAGCAAGATGTGGCATGCCAAGCAAGGATGGTTTCATGGAGATACAAAGCAGGCTGAGACCCAGAGGCAGAATGGTCAGTACAGATGCCTGGATCAGAGTGGGCGAGGAGGCTTTGTAGAGGGGTTTGGGCTGGAATTCATCAACATGGAAGATTTGACAAGGGGGAGAGAGGAAGGGGTGGCGGGGAGTGTGGGCACAGATTTAAAGTTGAATATGGTTGTGGCCTTTCTGGCACCTTGACATGTTCTGTGGGCAGCAGGAGGAAAGGGCTTAGAGGACAGAACACTGTGCCATGCCCAGGGGTTGCTTACTCCAGGCCTGCTGTCTCCAAGGCAGGGATGTATGTGTACCCCAGCGGTACTCACAGGCTGGTCCCCAGAGGCAGGGAGAAAATATGAACGACCCTATTTCTATTATTTGTGTTTGTAATATATTTATGTCTTTTTTTTTCTTTTTTCTTTCTTTTTTGAGACAGAGTCTTGCTCTTTCACCAGGCTGGAGTGCAGTGGCATGATCTTGGCTCACTGCAACCTCTATCTCCTGGATTCAAGTGATTCTCCTACCTCAGTCTCCTGAGTAGCTGGGACCACATACCACCACACCCGGCTAATTTTTTGTATTTTAGTAGAGATGGGGTTTCACCACTGCCAGGATGGTCTTGATCTCCTGACCTCATGATCTGCCTGCCTCAGCCTCCCAAAGTGCTGGGATTACAGGCATGAGCCACTGCACCTGGCCCTTTTTTCTTTTTGTAAGAGGTGGATCTTGCTGTGTTGCTTAGGCTGGACTTGAACTCCTGGGCTCAAGTGATCCTCCCGCCTCAGCCTCTTGGGTAGCTCAGACTACAGAAGCGTGCCATTACGCAGGCTTGATTTCACCTTTACACGGCATTTGACTGTGTTCTAATGCACAGACTATGAGAGTACATTAACACATGCAAATACTTAAGAAATAATTTAAATATATAATAAAGACATAAGGGAGAGTGTGTGCAGCAATTTTCACTCAGGGACACAAAGTCAGAAAAGTTTGCAGGTTTCAGCTCCAGACACTGGGAAGCCCTTGAAGATTTCTGACAAGCCCGTACTAGGTTAATCTGGACCGAATCCAGCAAAGAACAATGAGCCTGGAGTCAGGCGAGCACCATTAAAGCCTGGCTGTGTCTTTTACCAGCTATGAGATCCTAGACATGCATCTTCACTTCTCGGGGACCCTCAGTGCCCTCATCTGTGACACCGGTGGGCCCCAACCCACCACCCACAATCGGAGTCAGGGTGTCATGGTGGATGCTCAGACAATCTTCAGCAGGGGGAGTCAGGCAGCCACTGCAGGAGGGAAGTGGGGAACCACAGGCAGGGAGAGCAGGGGAGATGAGCAAGGGCTGCACGTGGAAGAGCTTGCAAGCCTGGACGAAACAGCCATCAGTGATTCCAGAAACCTGCCTTCCCCTGACCCTGGCTGCCATCTCATCCTTGCACAGGCCTCCCCACCAAAGGCTTCTGCAGCTCCAGTGGGTCTTCCAGGAACTGTCATATGCCCCTAGCTCATTTGGAGGTAAAACTAGTCTTGCCATCACAACCTGGGAGCAGGAGTGTGGGGGTCCCGGGAGCAAGCAGGCAAGGCCACTGGGTTTCTCTCTGTGTCTGTGGCCAAGGTGAAAGGCTCAAAGAAGGCTGTGGCTTCTGCCATGTGAATTCGGTAGGTCTCAGGTACTGGCTGCCTTCCCGTGGCAGGGGTGGGGTGTGGGGGGTGTGGTCACTTCCTGCTTCTCAGGCTGGAAGATGACCCAGGTCAGCCTGAAGCCTTTCCGGGCTGGCACTAACTAAATCAAGCAGTCATCCAAACTCCACCTAGTCGCCGCTCCCTTCCTGACCCATCTCCTTGACCGCAGCCCTTGAGTCTAACAGCAAGTGAGGTCATCAGATGTGTGTTGTCTCATTCTCTCCAGTCCTCTGCCCCAGGTCTTGAAACACACACACACACACACACACACACACACACACACACACACACACACCCTGTTCCACCACCATGGCTATCACCACCACCGGGAAAAAGAACTGGAGGAACCAGCTAGCGGCCTGTGTTTACCACCTTATCTTGCCGCAGCCAGAAGAGCTGCACCTTAGAAGAAGCTGGGCCAGGGTTACGGCGAGAGCATGAGGCTCTGTCCCAGCTGTGGTAGTACTCAGAGCTGATCCCCATGGAGCTCTAGTTATGTGCCAATCCTGGTTCTAAACACCTGACACAGGTGCAGTCACTTGATCCTCACATACCCCTAACTAGGCGGGTATTCTAACTAGTGTCATTTTGCAGATGGGGAAACTGAGGCTGAGTAATCTGCTCAGGGATGCCCAGTGATGTCTCCTCGGTGAGTTGGCCCCTTTACCACTAGCAAAGAGCCATCTTGGTCCCTGGAGATAGTCCTTGTCCTATCCACTTGGATAGTAATAGAATCACGTTGGTTTCCTGAAGCTTGGTGTGCGCAGGATCCATGTTTTCCCATACTTTTGAGATGGAGTCTTGCTCTTGTCACCCAGGCTGGAGTACAGTGTCGTGATCTCGGCTCACTGCAACCTCTGTCTCTCAGGTGTAAGCGGTTCTCCTGCCTCAGTCTCTCAAGAGGCAGGGACTACAGGCGCCTGCCACCAACATGCCCTGCTAATATTTTGTATTTTTAGTAGAAACGAGGTTTCACTGTGTTAGCCCGGATGGTCTTGATCTCCTGACCTCATGATCCATCCACCTCAGCCGCCCAAAGTGCTGGGATTATAGACGTGAGCCACCGCACCCAGCAACTTTTACTTTCAACTGGCGTATGTCCTTACATTTAAGGTGCATCTCTTGCAGACAGAATATAGCTGGATCTTCTTTGTAATCTAGTCAGACAATCTCTGCCTTTTAATTGAAGCACTAAATCTATTTACATTTAATGTTGGAGTAGGTCTACTCTAGTTTTATTTTCCTTTTCTTTTTGAGACAGGGCTTGCTCTGTCGCCCAGGCTGGAGTGCAGCGGCACCATCTTGGCTCACTGCAGCCTTGACCTCTGGAGATCAAACAATCCTCCTGCCTCAGCCTTCTGAGTAGCTGGGACTACAAGCAGGTGCCACCACACCTGGCTGCTATTTTCGATTTGTCTCCTCTGCTCTTCCTTTGTCCTATTTGTATGGAATATTTGACACTGTTCCCTACTGTCTCCTCTGTTGGGTTTTTAGCTCTGCTTTTTGGTATTTTCCTTGCAGTTGCTGCTCTAAAGGTGATCACATACATCTGTAACTTTCCACCGTCTCTCTCAGAGGAATCCCCTGGTCTTTTCTTTTTCTTCCTTTTTTTTTTTTTTGTTGAGACAGGGACTTGCTCTGTTGCCCAGTGAGAGTGCAGTGGCGTGACTGTGACAACTGTGGCTCACCGCAGCCTCAACCTCTTAAGCTCAAGAGATCCTCCCACCTCAGCTTCCAGAGTAGCTGGGACTATAGGCTCATGCCACCATGCCCAGCTAATTTTTTTTTTTTAAGAGATGAAGTATTTCTTAAAAACTCCTGCTTCTCAGGCTGGAAGATGACCCAGGTCATCTGGAGCCATCCCGCCCTGGCACTAACTAAATCAAGCGATAATCCAAACTCCACTCCAGGTGATCCTGCCTCGGCCACTCAAAGAGCTGGGATTATAGGCATGAACCCCTGTGTTCATTCGAAAATAGCATAGCATTCAAAGTTTGAATTCAACTGAAACACAAGAAGAGAGTACGAGACCAGCCTGTTGAGGCTGGTCTTGAACTTCTGGGCTCAAGTGATCCTCCTGCCTCAGCCTCCCAAAGTGCTGGGCTTATGAGCATGAGCCACTGCGCCTGACCAGCGCCCCTGGTTTTTCTGTCTCACTTTTGGATGCTGCACATGATAGACATCGCTACCCTGTGATTCACTTGCGCACTTCACAGAGACTGAGCTACCTTGAACTGACACAGACTGAGCTACTTGAATGTGAACTTTTCCAGCTATAGCACAGGGATGCAGTCAGGTAGGCCCCTCCCTCAGCCTAGCAGAGGTTTCAGCAAATTTTAATCTATTGATCCATTTTGTCTTTATTTTGTGAAGGAAGTAGAAAATGGCATAGGATTCTTTTTTTTTTGAGATTGAGTCTCACTTTGTCGCCCAGGCTGGAGTGCAGTGGTGCAATCTCAGCTCACTGCAACCTCTGCTTCCCTGGTTGAAGTCATTCTCCTGCCTCAGCCTCCTGAGTAGCTGGGACTACAGGCATGCACCACCATGCTTGGCTAATTTTTGTGTGTGTGTTTTTAGTAGAAATGAGATTTCACCATGTTGGCCAGGCTGGTCTCAAACTCCTGGCCTCAGGTGATCTCACCTCAGCCTCTCAAAGTGCTGGGATTACAGGTGTGAGCCACTGTACCCAGCCAAAAATGGCATAGGATTCATATGTTCAGTTGAGCCACAAGAATAAACGTCTAGGTAAGTTGCAAGCAGAAACTTCCGCTTAGCTCTCACACCTGGTTATGCAGGAAACAGAACAAAAGGACGTTGCTGCTGTGGAAACTGGCGCTAGACTGTGGGAGAAGTGTTTCCAGGTGCAGTGGGAACAGAGCCCCTGCATAGGGGTCTGCCGTGTGATGTCATTTGATTGACCTGATTTCAGCTACTCCCTGGGTAGACCCGCAAGCACTGCCACTTGTACACATGGTGGACTTGTGCCGGAGAGTCAGTCCCAAGCTGCCGCTGGCCTGCCTGGAGCCATGGAGGGCCTCACACCTGAGCTCTTACCTAGCCTGTGCTGCCTCTCCACAAGGAAGCCCTCCTGGATGCCCAGGGAAGGCCACTTCACTCTGGGGCTGAAGGACCACCCTGGAGGAATCCCAGGGAGGCCTCACTCTCTCTCCTGTGAACACCCCCTTCAGTCATCAAAGGCCAACACCTACAGTTCTATGGCTGGGGCCTCAGTCCTGCTATTCCAGGGAAAGCCCCGTGAGCCTTCCAGATGAGCACAGAAATTCAGGCCTGCCAACCCCTGACCCAGTTTACAGATGAGGATACTGAGGCCCGAGAGGTCAAGTGACTCTCGAGATAGGATTGGTTGGGCCTGAAATGGGACCCTCACTCCCCCTCCTCCCAGCTTGTAGCAGCCTCCACACAGTTTCCCAAGAGCTGGGACTGGCACCCTGTGCACTTGACCTTGATTTAGGTGGTGCATGCACTGACAGGGTGCCCTTTCTTAATTGTCTCTGGTCCTGAGCATGGAAGGAGAAAGGTTCAGCTGGCGTTTCCAACATGACAGCTGGCATTACCTGGTTTTGAGAAGGGAGGTCAGGAAAAGATGACAGCTTGGGATCCAATGAGAGGGGAAGTGACACAAGACACATTTTGATTCCTGCTCTACCTGACCTTAGCTCATTGCCATGGGGGTGGGCAGCACGGCTGACATGGAGCAGCTACCCCGCCCCCCACCTGTCCCCACTCGACACATTTGCCATCATGGGGAGAAACAGATTCTGGGCACACCATTCCCCAAGAAAGTGTCCTATGCCACCTGGCCCTGTGCTGCCTGGGAGGAGGGGTCCTGGAGAGGAGGAGGAGGAAAGCAGAGAAGGCCCCTTCCTACCTGGGCACCATGCCCTTCCACCACCCTCTTCTAGCTGACCAAAGACTCCTCTCCCACTCCTACACTGATGGCTCTCTTCCTCCCAGCTCAATCCTGGTCCTGGCCCCATCTACCCTTTACTTCCCAAGGCTTGGGGGACAGAGGGAAGGCATGGGCACAGATCTGTGGCCTCTCTATGTGGTTGGGGTGGGGGAGAAGGGGAGATCAGGCCACTGAGGATGCCTCCAGTTCCCCCATCTGGGGGCTCCCATGGTTCCCCCTACAGTAACAAGTCCTCTTTTACCGGAGTGGAACCCAAGGCTAGAGAGGCACCTCCAGTACTTTGGGCTGCCCAGAGAAAGCTGGCCTGCGTGGGTGAGAGCACGGTTATGCCTGAAACTGCTCCGGAATGAGCGGCTCATTGGGGTGGGGGGATTTTTTTGTGATTCAAAGACCTGACCAAGGGGCCAGGGCCCAGGAAGCAGATGCAAGGCAGGGTGGATTTGGCCGAAGCACCTTGTGCTGACTCTGTGGGGTCCATGCCCCCTCCCCCAGCCTGCTCTGTCCCTGCCTTAGAGAGAAGGGGAGGGCCTCTCCCAGGCTATGCCAGGAATGTGGTTCACAGCAGCAGGAGCAGGGGGAAAGGGCAGCCGGCTGCCCAGAGGGTGGGTGGAAGGGTGTGGTGCCTGGGTAGGAGGGGGCTTTCCCTGCTTTCCTCCTCCTCCTCCCCAGGACCCCCCACTCCTGAGCAGCACAGAGCCAGATGTCATAGGACACTTTCTTGGGGAATGGTGTGCCCAGAATCTGCTTTTTCCCAGAGTGACAAATGTGGTGAGGGTAGGGGGAGAGGGCGGGGTAGCTGCTTGGTGTCAGCCACACTGCCCACCCCATCAGCCATGAGCTAAGGCAATTGTTTAAAGAAATGTCCCCCTAAACCCAGGTCACATGGCTCCAGGGCAGCTTTCTGAGCAGAGAGGCGGAGGATGTGCTTTCACGCAGTTGGGCCGAGGGCGGGGAGTGGGCTGAGGAGCCCCGACAGAATTCGGGCCCGTTGTCTTCACCCTGGTCACCGGCCAGCTGGGCTCAGGCCTCACATCCCCTATCCTTCCCTTCGTGAGCCTTAATTCTGCAAGGTGGGGCCGATGATGACCTCCTTTGACAGATGAGAAGGCAGGGTCAGATGTTCGGCCACGCACTGCGGCAGGGTCTGGACTGAGTGCCCCGTTCACAGCGCAGGCTCAGCCAGGAGGCCTCCTGGCAGCCAGATCAGATCCCCACAGCTGTGACTTCCCAGCATAGAGGCTGTGAGGAAGCCCAATGGCGTCAGTGGGAACAGCGAGGTGGGGCTCCTGGTGGCTTTGCCGCACTGGCTGCAAAGTCCTGCACAGTCTAATTGGGATGAGCTTAAGTTCACAGAGGCAGCTCTGGATCACTTGCCTCCTTCCCCTGAGGCCTATGACCCTACTGTCACCCAGGGGATGTGAGGCCAGGGAGGTGGCCTCAGACTCATCCCACTAGGATTTAGGCAGCTGAGAGTGGATAGGGAGCACAGATGCCAGAGACACAGGGAGAAAGGAAAGACAGCTTGAGCATCGGCAGAATGCAGGCATGACCTCTGCCCTCAGGGCTGAAGGCCAGCAAAAGGGGCCTGCCCAGGAGCCCCGCCCCAAAGCCAGGTAGGGTGGTCTTTCCCTGTAGCATGCTTTCTGATATCCTGTAGTACACCCTACCAGATCCTGCAGATAATACCACTAACCATAAGATGCAGGGCTGCGATCCCAGCACACTGGGAGGCCAAGGTGGAAGGATCACTGAGGCCGGGAGTTTGAGACCAGCCTGGGCAACAGAACAGGACCCTATCTCTACAAAAAATTTTAAGAAAATTAGCCAGGCATGGTGGTATGCACCTGTAGTCCCAGCTACTTAGGAATCTGAGGTGGGAGGATGGCTTGAGCCTGGAAAGTTGAGGCTGCAGTGAGCTATAATCTTGCCACCATACTCCAGCCCAGGTGACAGAGTGAGACCTTGTCTCTAAAAAAATTAAAAAGATGGAGGGAATGGCCTTCTCCATTACTGGAGCGCTGTGTGGCATCTCTTGCCTCCTAGCCTTCCCTGCCCACTCTTCTCCCAGGGTGTCCTCTAAGACCCGTGGAAGAAGAGGGCAGTGCCCAACCCACCTGCTTGCTTTGCTGATCCAGATGCTATTTCCCTGCATCCTCAGTGACTATCTGGAGGTCCTAAATGATAAAACACTACGGCCAACATCAACAGCTTGCCAGGCCCTGAGGACCCTGGTGTCAGGGTGGTATGTGTTATGTTGGGCAGGGGGTGGGACAAGGAGTTTGGGGAGCTGACTGCTGACAGGCCTGCTGAATGGGTCTATCTGTCTCTCGAGGGAAGAGGGTGATTACACCCATTGACTGGCCCCAGGGAGTTGGAAGGAAGCCGGTTATGCCGGCAATGGCAACGGTAGCCGGAGGAAGGATGGGGAAGAGGATGTGGCTGGCTTGCAAGACACCGATGGTATCTGCTCAGCCTCCTCCCTCCCTCCGCCAACCCCTCTCCTAGTCATGGGCCTCAGGGTCTTATTCATGGTCAGCTGTCAGGGTGGAAGGATTCTAGGACCTGTGGAGGGCAGGGGGCTGCATCTGGGCTGCTGGTGTGCCCAGAAGTGACTTTGCGCGGGAGATTTAAGCTCTTCCGCATCAGTTAAATCAGGATAATTATAATCCTTATCCCTGTTGTCAGCAGGATTAAACCAGATAACAGATAATACATTTAAAGCAGCTGGCACACGGTGAGGGCTTAGTACAAGAGGTATGAATTCAGAGCTAACTCCACTGCTGAGTATCTGGGCAGGGAACTTCTGCAACCCCCTCAAATCACACCCGATCTCTCCACTCCCCCAAAGGGAGGCTGGTCCCCAGCGTGGGAAGAGTGGAGAGGGCTCCCAAGGGAGGGCTCTGAAAAGGACATGGTGAAGTGGCAAAAGAGGCTGCAGGACCGAGGGGACAGGTATGTCCAGGATCTGAGGGTGGTGGGCAGCTCTGGCCACGTCACTTGGTTGTGTTCCAGAAACAGGGAGGGATGTGGAAGGTGAGAAGCCACAGCCTGGTTTGTCATCCCATAAGGAAGCCTGGGTCCTGCCTGGCTGGGCCACTGAAGGGATGATTTAGAAACTGTGGTAAAATTCCACGCAGAGCCTGAGAGTCAGACCATCCCTCACGTCTGAGCAGGGCGGGGCACCAGGGTTTGTTTCTCAGCTGTTCTCGCTGTCTTTCCAGATCCTTCTACCTCTGCCCCAGCTCTCCCGGCCCAGCACAGTGTCCCCTCACTCTTCCCAGCATGGCCCGCTCTGTGTCCCCAGCTTCTAGAGTTGAGAAACAGGCCCTGGGAGCACAGGACTCCAGTCTCAGCAGCACTCACAGCACTGAGCTTAGACGCAAAGCCAGAAGGGTTAACCCTAAGCCCTCAGGCCCCGGAGGCAGGTGGGCAAACCCACCCAGGCCTGGGACCCTCGTCTGAGACAGAGCTGCCACCTTTGTGGCCTCTCTCCCAGCTCCTCTATGTACCTACCCAAAAGACCCACCCCAGTGCCCTGCCTGGGTCGGCAGCAGATGGAGGGCTCAGGCTGGAGGGCTGGCACCGCAGCATCTCTGTTCCCGCTAACGGAGTGGGATCGCCCATGAGGTCAACGAGACAGGCGCCGCTCCCTTTTTTGGAAAGTCAAAAGTGAAAAGAAAAAAAAAAAGCTAAAAAGCACCCTCTACCCTCCAGGGAAGCCCCGCTCCCTGTGCTGATTTTCTGGGGTGCTAAGAGCAGTTCCCATGCACAGCCAGGTAGGTGGGGGCTCCGTCCAGAGTGGCCTCCACATCCTCCTGCAGCCCAGCCCTCGCCCTTCCGTCACAGCCAGGGACACAGAAGGAAGGGGAGGAAGAAAGTGTGTGGAGAGAGAATGAAAGAGAGGCGGGCAGGTGAGTCAAGCTGCCTGGATGGCTGGCCCAGAGCCAAGCAGGGAGCAGGCCGTGGGGGAGGAGGGGCCCCTCTTCCCCTTGGGTGCGGTCTTGGTGGCAGCACAGGTGACAGTGGCACAGCCCGGGTTAATCCTCCCCTTCCCTCCTGCAGTGACTGCCCGGGGAGAGGGGAGGAGGGGGGGTCAGCCACTCCACCCTGATGGCTGCCACATTTGTTCAGTCCTGGCCAGCTCTTTGCAGAATTCAAGCCCTAAGCCACACTAGCGGATGCTGCCCCAAGGGCCTCTCTCTGCAGCTTCTTCTGATACCACCCTTCGGCCACTCGCGCCTGAGCTGGGACATGCTGCAGCTCACCCTCTGGTCCTCTCATCATTTCCCAAACCCTCTCTGTTCCTCTCTGAATTCCCCCTGTTTCAGGCTCAAGTCCTGACCCTGCCAGCGCTGAGGGCCCAAGCTAGGGGTTGAGGCTCGGAAACCACGTCCCAGCCTGCCAGGTGGCCTTTCCTCGGGCTGGCCTCCGTCTTCCTCTGCCTTTTGCACCTCTCGGGAAAGGACATGGCACAGAATAACTTTTCTCCGTCTCTGGATGGATCCCCAAGGCGTCTGTGTGGCGGGCGGATGAGGCAGTCATGATCTCATGTGACAGGTGGCATCTCTGTGTTCCCGGGGTCAGGGCCAAGGGGGCACAGCAGACGGTCAGCTTTGTGGGATCCCCTGCCCCCACTGTGCTCGCCTGTGTTCCTTGGGCACGAGCCCTATCCTGCCTCCTGAGGTAATAACTGTTTATGGCTGTGGTGGGGAGAGGTTACTGTCCCTTCCACCAGGCTGTGGGCTCCTGCAAGGAGGGGCCTGTTCCATTTGTTTCTGTGCCTTTGAGGTCCGGCCTAGGCAAAGGGCATGCAGGGTAGGGGTTTATGGACATGCATATTTGTGTCTGTTCCTAAGCCGGAATAAAACGGCACCATGCTCGGTTCCCTCCAGGTCACCCCAGGCAACGCTGCTTCTTCCCTGCTGCTGAGTGACACTCCTTTTCTGCCGTGACTGCCTAGCTCCTCCCGGGCTCCCCTCACGGTCTGTGGGGTCTGCTCAGCCACAGCAAGGTGCTGGCCTATGGAAGCCAAAAGAGATTTATTCTAAGACTGCAGGCACCTCTGGCTCCTCCCAAACACGGAGGATGGCTTCAGTGCTGTCTCCTGCACTCATCAGGCTCCTGTGCGCTGCCCTGGCCAGTGACCCTTCCAGATGATCGCAGATGCCAGGGGCAGGTCTACCTTGCGCCCTGGTCAAAGTGGGCATGTCTGGGCCTGCCAACCCCATCATGGCCCCTTCTTAGCTTCGGGGGTCCTGGTGGGAGAGTTCTTCTTCTCCAGGGGTGTCTGGGATCTGGCACCATGCTGAGACCTTGTCTGCTATTTTTCTGAACTTTCCGCCAATGAGGCACCCTCATGCCCCTGCCTGAGTTTGCTACCCCAGGTCCTGCCTGTGCGTTGTGTATACCTGCCTCCCCTTCCCTTTCTCTTCTGGGCACACATCATGCCCACCCCCACCTTTGGCTCCACACACCCTCTCCCTCTCCTTACCCTCCCCAGCCCCAGTTATCACCCAACTCTGTCCTATGCCAAGTACCTTGTCAGAATCCACAACTTTGAACCGTGCTTCCATAGCAGGATCTGTCTTCTGAGTTTCCTCAAAGGCTACAGCCTCATTCTCCATAGAGCCCTAGAAAGAGAAGATACAAGAGGATTATATACAGCGGGTGGGGGAAGAGGACAGAGCCCCGAGGTCCCCCGGGAAGAGGTAGCCAGGGGTGGTGAGAGCTCCCTGGGTGGGGCAGGGTGGTAGAGATGAAGGACACTGGGTACTTCTGAAAACAGAGAGACCCTGATGTGGGCCTTGTTATTCTCTGTATTTTACATCTCCCTTAAAAATTAATTTCTGTCTGGGTGTGGTGGCTCATGTCTGTAATCCCAGCACTTTGGGAGCCTGAGGCGGGTGGATTACCTGAGGTCAGGAGTTCGAGACCAGCCTGGCTAACATGGTGAAACCCTGTCTCTACTAAAAATACAAAAAAATTAGCCAGGCATGGTGGCACACACCTGTAATCCCAGCTACTCAGGAGGCTGAGGCAGGAGAATCGCTTGAACCTGGGAGGCAGAGGTTGCAATGAGCTGAGATTGCACCATTGCACTCCAGCCTGGGTGACAGAGTGAGACTCCATCTCGAATAATAATAATAATAATTAATAATAATTATTATTATTTCTGCATAAACAAAAGAGGCAGAAAGATCTAGGAGAGGAAGTGAGCCGGTGGAGAGACTGCAGGGAAGGGAGCATGCTTAGTGGGAACCCCCCAGGAAACGAGTCCCTGCCAGTCCTCCTTCAGGTCCCTGGCAGGGACCTGGCAAAGGGAGTCCCAGGGTAGTGCCCAGGGCACCTGAGGGGGCTCAAGGGTCCGCACGGGTGAGTCACAGGCTGTGGCTTCTAGGGCCACATGCCCACAAGAAAGAAAGGCAGCAGGGAGCGAGAGAGGCTGTCCTTGCAGCAATGCCCGGTGCCAGTCAGTCAGCAGCCACACGTGGGGTGGGATTGGCAGAGTGGCGCCCAAGTGGACTCAAGGTTAAATCGAACACGCAAAGAGGTAAGGTCAGAGGGAAATGGGACGTGCTAGGAAAAACACACAGCCCCAGCCAGCTCTGACGTCATGCAGGGTGAGGCCAAAGCGAGCAGGCTGGCACGTAAGTGAAACCCATGCCACCCCATAGGAGGGCGGAGGGAACGCGTGCCTGCTCTGTGTCCTTGTGACTGAGGGAAACCATGGACAGGAGCTGGGAGGCTGGGCATTGGCAAGCGGCCAAGAGGCTACTGTCATGACTTGTACATTCCATTTCCAAATGGACCCAAGAGAACCTGATGGTGACAGTGACTGTTTTGGCGTTTTATGGGAAAACCCACATGTAACCCAAGTAAAAGTCGGCGTTTGCAGTCCTGTCTTGGCCTGTGTCTTAGCATATTTAGTCTGTATCACCAAGCTAATCCCTGACATTTTCTTGTTTATTTTTTGAGACAGGCTCTTGCTCTGTCACTCAGGCTGGAGTGCAGTGGTCCACAGCTACCTCTGTCTCCTGGGCCTAAGCCATCCTCCCACCTCAGCCTCCCACGTAGCTGGGACTGCAGGTGCACACGACCACGCCCAGCTAGTTTTTGTATTTTTAATAGAGTTGGAGTTTTGCCATATTGCCCAGACTGGTCTTGACCTCAGGTCAGCCACCCACCTTTGCCTCCCAAAGTGCTGGGTGAGCCACCATGCTGGGCCAACATCTGATTTAAAAAATATGTGTGTGTGTGTGTGTATGTGTGTGTGTGCATGTGTATAAATATCTCATGCTCTCTTGAGGACAAAGAAAAGTGGATTTTACAGCACATCATACAAGGAAATACCCTAAATAGCCAATATAAATGTCCTTCCGATTCCCATGACAGCAGTTCAACAATCCTTCCAATTCCGTTTAAAATCAAAATACCCCAGGGTGTGCCCTCCCCACACCTCACCACCCTGCCTCAGTGAGCCACTGACTTCCTTCTTCCTGGGTGGCTTTCTCCAGGTCACTCAAGTGCTTCCTTAAGTAGGGCGGCTGACTCCTCTGTACCCACAATCCCACTCATTGCAACCCCATCTGCCTCTCCTAGCAAAACTCAAGGCTCATCTTAGCAGGGAAGGGCTTACCATGCCTAGTACTATTAATGTTTTTGTTTATACTACACTTTTCAGACATCTGAGGGTGGTAGACACAGATCTGTTTTGGGTACATCCCCCTAAACCACCACTGGAAGCAGAAGAGAGGGTGTCTGTCTCATCTTCTATTGCTCTGAATGCAAAGCCCTCATGTATCCAACTCCCGCTCACAGTCCTTGGAAAAGCCCCTTCAGGTTCAGCCAGCTGCCTCCAGCCTTCCATGTGTCACTCCCGCTCCCTCTAGGACTGCATGGGCCTCTTCTCTTTCACCTGATGGGCCTGTAAATATTTGAGAACAGCCCCTACTCCCTTAGGACTCTCTTAGGACACAATGGAGTCTTGAAGCACGCTGTTCCTCGAGACTCCATGCCAGGAACATGCTGTTCCTGGGCATGTTCCTCGCCCAGGCAAGGTGTGATGGGACCAACATAGAAGCCAGCAGGGCTTGTGCCTCTGTCTTCCAGAACATCCTGTTCCTAATCATGGCAACTGAGCAGCCATCAGTCCTTTTGGCAACCACACTACGCAGCTCATTCACGCAGCCTATGGCCACTGGATGCTTTTTTTTTGAGACAGTATCACTCTATCACTCAGACTGGAGTGCAGTGGCATGATCTTGGTTCACTGCAGCCTTGACCTCCTAGGCTCATGAACCTCCCACCTCAGCCTCCTGAGGAGCTGGTACTAGAGTCACTATGTGTCACCATGTCAGGCTAATTTTTGTAATTTTTTTTTGAGACAGGGTTTTGCTGTGTTGCCCAGGCTGCTCTTGAACTCCTGAGCTCAAACGATCTGCCTGCCTCAGCCTCCCAAAGTGGTGGGATTACAGGCGTGAGCCACCACGCCCGGCCTGGATGCTTTCTTTATGGACTGCTGCTGTTGGCAGGCATGGAGAGCTGGCAAGGTCTCAAAGGTGATCTGGGCCTGCACACCTGTTCCCTGGAGTGCCCCAGAAGACGTGTAACGGATGTTGGATGGGAGAACAGGAGGCAGTGGAAAACCAGGAAAGCCTGGGAAATGAGATCAGGAAGGGGAATTTCCAGGGGTCTGCAGGGGCTGCTGTCCTGGTGCAGTATCACTGTGACCCAATCCTTCCCTCCCAAGGATCTCACCCATATCCACTGTTCGCATCCACTCATTCACTGACACACACATCTGAGCATCCACAATGCAGCAGAAGCAGCAGCTCCCAAGACTCCCCAACGTCCCTCTCTCTCTAACATTGGCCTTGCTCCTTGTCCCCAGAAGAATGTTTCCAGCTTCCCACACATTGACCAAAGGCCCTCCTGTCACCTCGGCCACATCCTTCCTGAAAGCCAGCCCGGGGTTGGCTTCTGCACACCAGCTTATCTTTGCCTTCCGTATGTTTACAGTTTTTTCCTTAGATTTCTAAGCTCCTCTCTTGTAATGCACTTGGATTAACCTTATTTTTTCTTGCTAGCCAGAAGGAATGACTCCTTATTTTCTAAGCATGCCTTACATTTTCCTTCTTAAATGTCACCTTGTCCAGAATGAGGACAAAAGTTGGCATTTCATGAGTGTTTATTATTTGCTCAGCCCTCTAACCTTCCTAACAACCACATGAAGTAGGGTCACCAATTATTCCCATTGGACAGACAAAGGGACCAGCCCATGGGGCAGTCCCACAGCTAGAGAGAGGTCGAGCCAGCAGTGCCACCTCAGAATAGTCTCTTTGCCGCCACGATCTCCTTTTTTTTTTTTTTTGAGACAGAGTCTTGCTCTGTCATCCAGGCTGGAGTGCAGCAGTGCGATCTCAGCTCACTGCAACCTCCACCTCCTGGGTTCAAGCAATTCTCCTGCCTCAGCCTCCTGAGTAGCTGGGACTACAGGCACGCACCACCACACCAGGCTAATTTTTGTATTTTTCGTAGAGATGAGGTTTCGCTATGTTGCTCAGGCTGGTCTTGAACTCCTATACTCAAGCAATTCACCTGCCCTGGCCTCCCAAAATGCTGAGATTACAGGCATGAGCCACTGCATCTGGTCTATTTTCCAACTTTTAAAAAGTCATTTTCCATCTTTGATTTTTACTTGGTTGGTATTTATAATTTTTTGCCTCCTCTTGTTTTTGAATGTTGGGATAATCGTCTTTTTTTGTCCAGTGGTGTGATAGGTTCCAATAGGCAGGGACCTTGTGGATTTCTCCTTAGGTTTCTCCCTGTGCCTAGCATGGGTCTTACAAATGCCAGATGCTACACCCGCATTTCTCCAGCTGGTCGCATTTCAATGCTGGGTCTCTGCAAGCAGCGGTGGTCTCCTGAGACTCCTGTGGGGTGATGGCCTGGCTGTGGGGGGCGAAGCCCTGAGGCTCTGCAGGGCTCACACTCCTTGGAGGTATGAAACAAATGGAGTGGGTGTGTCTGCCCCCCCCCCCCATGTGGTGGGGAAATACGGCTCCCTGCCTGAGGGGGTGGGCCAGGACACAAAACAGGCATCTTGCACTCTGGGCTAGATAGGGCAGTGCCCAGATAAAAGGATAAAACTTCCAACAATCTAGACCACAAATTCTCAGTGCCCTGTGGCCGAGTACACAGGACAGGCATGAGCAGAACGAAAAGTATATACTACTGATACAAAATTGCCAGCGTTTTATTTTGCCAAATAAAAATATTTCAAGGCCAGGCACTGCAGCTGACACCTGCAATCCCAGCACTTTGGGAGGCTGAGATGGGAAGATTGCTTAAGGCCAGGAGTTTGAGACCCTGCCTGGGTAACAAAGCAAGACTCTGTCTCCATCAAAGAAAAAAAAATAGCCAGGTGTGGTGGTAGTGTGCGCCTGTAGTCCTAGCTACTCAGGAGGCTGAAAGAGGAGGATCATTTGAGCCCAGGAAGTTGAGGCTGCAGTGAGCTATGATTGTGCCACTGCACTCCAGCCTGGGCAACACAGTGAGACCATCTCAATTTTTTTTTAAATTTACTATCAGCAACATTTTATAAACAAGAGGAATTTTTTTCAATACTAAATATATAGGAAATACATGTTTTCAGAATAAAAGGCAGTTCTTTCCAAGGAAGGCAGTTGGCAACTTCATACTGACATTACCAAAAAAGGTTCTATTTTATTATTTTTAATTTTTTTTCTTTACATAGAGATGGGATCTCACTATGTTGCCCAGTCTGGTCTTGAACTCCTGGGCTCAAGTGATCTTCCTGCCTCTGCCTCCCAAAGTGCTATGATTATAGGTGTGAGCCACTATGTCTGGCCTCTATTTTAAAATATTTATTGGCCAAGCCTGGTGGCTTATGCCTGTAATCCCAGCACTTTGGGAGGCTGAGGTGGGCGGATCATGAGGTTAGGAGTTCAAGACAAGCCTGACCAATATGCTGAAACCCTGTCTCTACCAAAAATACAAAAATTAGCCGGGCGTGGTGGCACAAGCCTGTAGTCCCAGCTACTTGGGAGGCTGAGGCAGAAGAATCACTTGAGCCTGGGAGTCGGAGATTGCAGTGAGCCGAGAACATGCCACTGCACTCCAGCCTGGCAACAGAGCGAGACTCTGTCTCAAAAAACATTTTTTTTGTATTAATGCAGAACAATCACGACATCATTCTGTTTTTACAAGGATTAATTGTACATAATCGCTCTTTTGGCTCAGGGTGGTTGATGTGGGGCTCTATTATCTACCTGTAACAGGAAGTAAATCAAACGTTCGCTATGTCCTGGTTCTAAGGTTCTACTTCAAAAATCACAAAAATCTAGTTTCTTAGAGAGATGCTGGCTAAAAACAGAAACAGCATTTTGAAAGCTTTTTCATTCAGCTGGAAGTATCCTGAGTGATGCGAGGAAAGTGGAGGAGTCGCTGCTCCATGGCGTTCTGTCCTGCTCCTGAGAGTCCAAGGGAAGGGGACGGGCCATGCATGGAGTGGCTCCATCCCCAGCACAGAGGGGCCAGGGATTCTTTCCCCAGAATTCCTCTGAATCACGGACCAGTGCCAGCTAAGGGCTGGAAGAGGGGCTACCCTCTCTAGGGAGGCTGAGGAAATGAGGGGCAAAGGGGAAAGGAGTAAGCATGGCCTCTTCCTCTCCTCCTTCCCGATTCTGCTCTAGGGTCCTGGGGCCACCCAAGGGAGTAGTGTCAGGACTGAAACACTCTCAGCAAATAAAACTGACTGACCAAATAAGCAAGGTGCTTTCTGGATGGCTTCATCGGGACCACACCCCTCCCTGGCAGAAGCCCAGGTTCTTATCACAAGACGGGAAACACCTCCAACATGGGAGGAGACTCCAAGGAAAAGCAGAGCAGGTGTCACGAGGTGTCAGTAGTGGGAATGCTCCTAGGAACAGGGACACGTCCTCGAGTGCCTTGTTCGTTGATTCATTTTCTCAAGTGTAGTTGTGAGATTCCAGGTCTAGAAACTCTCCCTCCACACAGCCAAGACAAAGACCCTCCCGAAGAAGATCTCCCTTTCCCACCTGGGGAACACCAGGACTCCAGGAACTGAGTCCCACCACGAGCAGCCACACACGCTGATCTGGGCCACCTTTTTCAGACTCCCGCCCAGTGTTGATTTTATAGTTGAGCCAGCTCACCCTTAAATTCCACAGGCAAACACCATCCATGAATCAGACGTGTGTAAAGGTCATTCGTAGGAACTAGGGTACAACCCCAGCTTTAAAAGGTTTTTAGAAAAGGTTTCTTGGAAACTTCCACATTCATGATTTAAAAGGCTCTCCTGGTCCCAGAAGCAAGCCAAAAGGTGGTTTTTAAACACTGTAAAAACCAAAAAGTGCCCCAGATGAAGATATGTGTGGCTTCTTTTTTCTAGTATTTGGAAATTATTCTAGATAATGTCTTTTTTTTTGAGACAGGATCTCACTCTGTCACCCAGGCTGGAGTGCAGTGGCATGATCTCAGCTCACGGCAGCCTCAGCCTCCCAGGCTCAAGCAATTCTCACACCTCAGCCTCCCAAAAAGCTGGGATTACGGTATTCACTGCCATGCCCAGCTCATTTGTAAATTTTCTGGAGAGATGGGGTCTTGCTCTGTTGCTCCGGCTGCTCTTGAACTCCCATATTCAAGCGATCCTCTCAACTCAGCCTCCCTAATAGCTGGGACGATTGGTGTGCACCACCATGTCCAGCGAATTTTTTATTTTTGTAGAGATGGGATCTTGCTCTTTTCCAGGCTGGTCTCACACTCCTGAGTTCAAGCGATCTACTCACCTCAGCCTCCCAAAGTTCTGGGATTACAGGTCTGAGCCACTGTGCCTGGCTGGTGATGCCTCTGAATTGAGTAGGTTTCAGTATTTGGTAAGGGAAGAATTTTGTAGTTACCCTAACAATGGCTTTCATAGGAGTGACTGGCACAAGTGTGGATGAATGTGGCTTGATGGGGGCGTCGAACCCATCTTTGTCAGGTGACAGTTTTCTCGTACCCTTAGGGGGACGAGAATGTCCTAGGGCAACAGCCTGGTGCTGAGGACGGAAACCCTCATCGCGGTCCCTCCTGGCCTCTCTGCCTTGGGAAGGCAGGTAGGAGAGATGGCTAGAGACTCTTGTGTTCAGGCCCAGGGCTGTTGAGTGGCAAGGGGGCATCTGGCTCTCCTGATGCCGCATTTACCTGTTGACTGTCTCCTGAGCCAGCCTGTAAGCTCCTCTCGTTAGAGACCCCACTCAGTCCTGCTCACTATTTACTCCCCAGTCCCCAGCACAGGCTTGGCCCGCTGGTACCTGCTGAGTGATCCATTAGTGAGCAGGTGGGTGGCCTGGTGGATTCCGAGAGCCCAGGCCTGGAGAGGCCACCAATGTGTGGGGAGGGCAGGCAGGAAGAGAGCCTTCCACAGCCCACGTCTACTTGGAGAGAGAAGGTCGGGCGCAAGCAACGGCCACGGTACTCTGCCAAGGATATGAGGTTGGCAGGCATTGCGTATTCCCAGCCGAGAGCCACTGGATGTGCTGGGCAGTGGAGGGCGGGGGGGCACTTCAACCTCCTTAGATGCTTCCAGCCACAGTTCAAGGCCACACAAGAGAGAAGCCTTTGAGACAGCAGTCCCAACCCTCACAGCTCCCAGCACCACGCCAATTCCTGGCTCATCACCAAGCATTATTTTCTCTCTGGTCAGCCCAAGTCACAAGGACAGTATCGATGTCACTGTCACTGGATTTTATTTTATTTTTCTTTGAGACAGAGTCTTGCTCTGTAGCCCCAGCTGGAATGCAGTGGCTCCATCTCGTCTCACTGCAGCCTCCGCCTCCTCGGTTCAAGTGATTCTCCTGCCTCAGCCTCCTGAGTGGGTGGGACTACAGGCATGCACTACCATTCCCGGCTAATTTTTTGTATTTTTAGTAGAGATGGGGTTTCGCCATGTTGCCAAGGCTGGTCTTGAACTCCTGAGCTTAGGCGATCTGCCCACCTTGGCCTCCTTGGGATTACAGGCATGAGCCACAGTGCCTGACTTGTCACGGCATCTTTATATCAGGGAGGCCACAGGGAAGGAAGCGGACTACAGTGAAATGGAGGGGCCATGCGTGTTGTAAGAGGGCAGCCCTGACTCAGGACCATGTCAGAGGGGGATGGGGACCAAGGGGTGTCAGACCTTCTGATTTCTATTCTCCTCTTTTCTTGTCTTGAACTCCTAACCTCATGATCCACCTGCCTCGACCTCCCAAAGTGCTAGGATTACAGGGGTGAGCCACCACGCCCAGCCATAATTCAGCTTCCTAAGGTGCTGGGATTACAGGCATCAGCCACTGTGCCTGGCCCTAATTTCCATGAAAAGGTAGAAAAACACATTTTTTATGTAAAATCTCCAGATTTTAAAATTTGACTTGCATTTAAAACAAATGATGTAGGCCAGACCCACAGGTATAAATATAAACGTGGCCCCTCGTCTGCCCAGTTTTAAACTCCCGGGTAAGCTGCAGGCCTCTTGCTCCACAGGATGCCCCATCCACAGAGAAGGATGAGCAGGATAGACGATGAGAAGGACAGACGAGAGCAGGGATTTTGTTCTCCCTGACAATTGCCAGAACAGGGAATTCCAGAGGGGAGCCTGGGCTGCACCCACATGGCGCAGGCTGCAGAGCTGGTGGTGCCAAGGCCCAGGTGGGGTTGGAGGCAGGCAGGCACGAGAGGGACCTGAGCCCCAAGCAAGATCCAATGAAGGGCAACCTTGGGTGGGGACTGGTTTCTAGAGGAAGCACTGGGTCAGGGAGCAGAAGTGGGGGTTGGACCTGGTTTTTCCCGCTTCTCCTCCCTTATGTCTAGAAAGGTGACAAAATTGGCCTGGCAGGGTGGCTCACGCCTATTATCCCAGCACTTTGGGAGGCCAAGGCAGGTGGATCACCTGAGATTAAGAGTTTGACACCAGTCTGGGCAACAAGACAAAACCTCCTCTCTACTAAAAATACAAAAAGTAGCCGAGCATGGTGGCAGGCGCCTGTAATCTCAGCTACTTGGGAGGCTGAGGCATGAGAATTGCTTGAACTTGGGAGGTGGAGGTTGCAGTGAGCTGAGATCATGCCACTGCACTCTTGCCTTGGTGACAGAGCAAGAGTCCATCTCAAAATAATAATAAATAAATAAGAAAGGTGACAAAATCTGTGAGGGGTAAGGAATCACAGCAGAGACTCAGGCCATGCACCAGGGACGTCACCTCCAGGGTCTCGCTTCCCAGTGTGGAGGCGTGGGTTGTGCCAGTCCCCTCAAAGATCGCTATGCTGAAGACCTGACCCCCAGTTCCTCAGAAAGTGACCTTGGGAAACAGGCTTGTTGCAGATATAATTAGTTAATATGAGGTCATTACAGTGGGTCTCATAAAAGGAGTGATGTGGACATAGACACACGCCATGTGAAGACCGACGGAGAGATGGGAGTTGTACCTCTTCAGGCCAAGGATTGTCAAGAGCGGCTGGCAGCCCCAGGAGCTCGGAGGGAGGCCGGAACACACTGTCCCTCAACGTCCTCAGAAGGAACCAACCCCGCCAACACCTTCATCTGAGACTTCCAGCCTCCAGAGCTGTGAGATGATACATTTCTGTTGTTCAACCACCCAGTTTGTGACAGTTTGTTACTGAAACCTAGGAAAACTTTAACAAGGCCTGAATCAGTTTCACCTGGATCAAGACCAACCACCAAAGGAGAGGGACTCCAACCAGGAGAGGGGACAGGCGAGGGAGGCATCCGAGGAGCTGTGGAGCCAGGAGTCCACCCCTCACCCCACGCTGGCGACGTGGCAGAAACCAGGCTCTTGTCAGCACAGCCTTACCACCCGGCCTCCAGAGGCAGCCCACACAGATGGCCCGGGGAGATAGGCACTCAAGTAGGTCTGCTCCTAGCCCACTGCTGCCCGTCTGCAGCCAGGGTGGCCTTGTTCCCCTTCTTTAGGGCCTGAGAGGTCACTTCCCCGCTTCCCCACAAGGAAATGCTGAGTGTGGGGGCAGTGAAGCAAATTGCTGCCCTCTTCAGTGCAAACCTTGTTCTATCCTGCATCTCCCCACCCCCCAGCTGGCAGCTGGGACAGCCCTGCAACCTCCACCACAAGCACCTTGACCACGGCGCATGTGCGGTGGTATCTCACTGGGACAGATGCAACTTTCCCTGAGAGACTGGCAGGAGGCATTCCACACATGGGCGAAACTGATGCACAGACAGCCTGAATGACTTATTCAGGATCTCTGAAGTGACTGCTGGAGGGGCAGGGGAGCAGACAGCAGCCCACTACCAGGGCTGTCCCTGGGAAGGTTCCTCATGCACCCTCTTTTCTTCCCTCCTGGAGGACTCCCTGGGAGGTCCTCAAGCCCCCAGCTTCCTCGAGTCCCAGACCCTGTCCTCCCAAGAGAGGGTTTGCTTGGACGGTGCACGGGGGAGAGAACAGAGAAGAACAACAGAAAGTCTGCGCTGTGCACCACAAACAAACAAGTCCACCATAGAGGCAGCGTGAAAGGAGGCAGTGTGCGGCAGGCGGGGGCTGGGCGCGGGGGCGCCCGCATAAAGGCATGTTGTTCGGGAAAGCCGGGGCTGGGCACCGAGGGACGGACAGATGGCCTTTTATCCCACAGCCTGGGTTTTGCCTGAAAACCCTTTTTCTGAAAGGGGACAGTCTCCTTGGGCCCTTGGTCCAGCTGCCCCTACCCCGTGCAGGCCCAGGGGAAAGGTGGGGGGTCCAGGTGTCGCAGCACGCCTGGGTGGCATGTGGCCCTGGCAGCTAGGAAAGGGCAGGCCCCAGAGGGAGATGATGATGCCAAGGCTGTGAGAGCCGAATCTGTATCTGCAGCAAGAGTCTTTCTCGGGGAGGAAGCTTTTGTGTTAATAAGCCCATGTCTGCGGCCCCCCAGGGAGCATTCCCCTCAGAGCTAGCTGTTTTTGGTAAAAGCTTTTGGCTGAAATGAAGGCAGTGGATCCATGTGCATCCATCCTTAATAAACCGCCCTCTGCCTTGCTAGATCCAAACCAGGAGTCAGGGCTGGCCAGGGGCTGAGCTCTGGATGCCTATGGTGGCCTAAGAAACCATACCTGGCAAGTGGCAAGCCCCAGAACCCCTGAAGCCCACCCACCCCTTGCCCTCCCCGCAGTCATTGCATGGCGATGGGTTCTGCAGGTCACTGTCCCAGTATTCACGGTAGCAAGAGGAAAGGAGGAAAGAAAACAAGGAGGAAACCCGTGCCTGGGCTGTGACCAGTTCTCCAGTGCAGGTGTGGGGAGAAGGAGAAGGACAGTCCTGGGCTCTGGGGCTTTGACTCTGTTCACCATGGACCCAGCATTGCTTCTACTCCTGAAATGAGCCACCTCTGATGCCACAGCCAGCAACCTCGACACCAGATGCAGAAGCCAGCACAGGTGGGCAGGCAACCCAGGTCGTTGGAAAAGTTTCAAGCCACTAACTCCATGTTTTACCAAATGTTGCCACTGAATGTTGGCAGCTACCAGGATCCTCAGCCCTCCAGCCTCTAACCTCAGATTAGGGCAAATTTTTCTGAGTCAAGGAGACACGTGGGTTTTTCCAGTGAATGCCTGACTTAGGGATCTTGAGAGGCCCCCAGGGAAAATCTCTGTGCTGGGAGCACAGCTGGAGGGAGCATGGCCTGGGCTTGGTCTGGGTAAACAAGAGGGACTTTTGGAGGCTTCCCATCTGGGTCCTTCCTTACAAAATCCTGCCTCTCGCTGCAGGGGTAAAATGAGAGGAGCTGAGTTTCAACTCTAATGGGCAGCATCAACAGCTCGCAGGACACGAGTTCCTTAAAACGTGTCCTTTTGCAGACTTGCCGAGATCACTCTGGACCATAATCTCTCAAGACTTAGACCTCAAGCCACCTTAGGTAAGTTTATAGGATGTGCTATTCACAAGGAAAATATGCATATGGCACCTAAAATATATTATCTCCTCACTGACCCAAGTGGCGTAATAAAGCGGATTTCAGATCTATTACAACACTCCAATCTAGGAATTACCCTGTATTTTGATATTTTTAAAAGGAGAATCAAGACTATTGATTTACCAACAACCTCATATGCCATTATTCCAGAAACAATATTTCTAAATATGTCTTTTATAATAATAATAATTTTTTGGAGACAGAGTCTAGCTCTGTCGCCAGGCTGGAGGGCAGTGGCGCGATCTTGGCTCACTGAAACCTCCACCTCCGGGTTCAAGCAATTCTCCTGCCTCAGCCTCTTGAGAAGCTGGGACTACACACACGTGCCACCATGCCCAGCTAATTTTTGTATTTGAGTAGAGACGGGATTTCATTGTGTTGGCCGGGATGGTCTCGATCTCCTGACCTCGTGATCCACCCACCTCAGCCTCCCAAAGTGCTGGGATTACAGGCGTGAGCCACTGCGCCTGGCCATAATCTGATAATTTAAGAAAGAAAAATATTGTTGTTCTTGCCACTGTTTATAAAATGGCAAATAATTATACTGTGAAAAACAGTAATAGTCACTGAACTGTCTTATTTAAAAACCCCAAACAACACTACCACCACCCTGTCTCATGACCCTAACTTCTTTTTGCTGATTCATGCAATTCTCCCTCCCCATGCCCGGCCATGCAACCTCCTCCCCTCTGCAGTTAAGGATGTTTATGCTTAGAAAGATTGGCTGACTTGTCTCAGGTGGCATGGTATGTTTTAAAAGAGAAGTCCATTGGATTCAGGCCTATGTCCTCTTTTTCACTCTTTGGTGTGTGTGTGTGTGTGTGTGTGTAACAGACAGGGTCTCGCTCTGTCAGCAGGCTGGAGTGCAGCGGTGCAATCATGGCTCACTGCAGCCTCAGCCTTGAGTTCCTGGGCTTAAGTGATCCTTCCCCCTCAGCCTCCTGAGTAGTTACCAGTATAAGCACATGCCACAGTGGCTGGCTAATCTATTCATTTGTGTTTTTAGAGATGGGGTCATGCTATGTTGCCCAGTCTGGTCTCAAACTCCTGGCCTCAAGGGATCCTTCCACCTCGGCCTCCCACAGTGCTGGGATCACAGGCATAAGCCACCATGCCTGGTCCCACAGCACATTTCTTTTTGTTTGTTTTTTGAGACAGAGTCTCGCTCTGCCACCAGACTGGAGTAGAGTGGTGCAATCTCAGCTCACTGCAACCTCTGCCTCCCAGGTTCAAGTGATTCTCCTGCCTCAGCCTCCGAAGTAGCTGTGATAACAGCACACGCTGTCGTGCCCAGCTGAGTTCCGTATTTTTTAGCAGAGATAGGGGTTTCACCATGTTGTCCAGGCTGCTCTTGAACTCCCCCACCCACCTCTGCCTCCCAGTGTTGGGATTACGGATTTGAGCCACCGCCCCAGGCCCCATCGAACATTTCTTAAATTAGCAATGTATACACAGTGAGTCCTAGAACTCATGATAACTGGTGATGTCTGTTGGGTATACCCTCTATTCTATGTGTTATACTCATCACTAAAATGATGCTTTAGCCCCAGGAAGTGACTTTCTTAAATGGCCACAGGATGAATTGTCTTTCTGGGAGGTCACTGCCTGCCTGACATGGCCACAGGTAAGGGACATCACTGAATACACATTCTGGTGTGGTCAAGCCGAGAGGGCAAGAAAGAGCCATTTGTGAATAACACATGGACAGCAGCTTTCTAGACAGCATCCCCAGATCAGGTGCCATTATCCCAGAGAGAAACGCCTGTGGCACGGGGCCACAGGTCTAGACCAGTGCCGCCCGGCAGGATTTTATCCAGTGATGGAAATGTTCTATATCTGTGCTGTCTAATATGGCTGGTGGCTCCCACCTTGGACAGCTCAGCTCTAGACTCATATATTCAATGACTATTTGAAATCTACTGATGTTTCCTTGGCACCTCAAACCTGACCCCAATGAATGTTGATGGCTCTATCCCAAACATGGGCCCCCATCCCAGTATTAATAATTTCCATAAATCAAATCACCCAGTTGCGCAGACCAAAGCCTTGGCATCCTCAACTTCCTTTCCCTTGCTGCTGGCATCCAGTGCAGCAGCAATTTCTATGGTTCCATGTCCAGGACAATTTCAAATTCTCTCCATCCTCACAGTCACCGATTCAGGCTACCCTCGACTGTCACCTGGACAACAGCAATGGCCTCTTAGCTCTCCTCCTGCTTCCACTCTTGACCTGATCCCCCTACCAACCAAGCCCAATCTGCTCTCCACATGGCAGCCAGAGCTATTGGATCAAATGTAGAGCAAAGTCATTAGTCTTTTGCTTAAAACTCCCCAGTGGCATCCAGGCGCAGTGGCTCATGCCTGTAATCCTAGCACTTTGGGAGGCCGAGGCGGGCGGATCATGAGGTCAAGAGGCTTAGACCATCATGGCCAACATGGTAAAACCGCATCTCTAGCAAAAAAAACAAAAATTAGCCAGGCGTTCTGGTGTGTGTCTGTAACTCCAGCTATTCAGGAGGCTGGGGCAGGAGAATTGCTTGAACCTGGGAGGCGAACATTGCAGTAAGCCAAGATTGTGCCACTGCCCTCCAGCCTGGGTGACAGCATGAGGGTCCATCTCAAAAACAAAAACAAACAAACAAAAAACCCTCCATGGCTGCCCCTGGTTCTCAGCATAAAATCGAAATCTCTGGCCATAACCCATGGGCCCCACCAAGTCAGGGCTCTCGCCCAGTTCCTTCCACTTCAGCCCTCACCACACCCCATCCCTCCCCATGCTCCAGCAATGCCTGAGTCTCCTCTCGGTCCTGTTGTGCCTCAGAGCTTTCACACTTGCTCTTCCCTCTGCCTGGAATGTTTTTGACCCAGGATATTGGTACATACAGAGTATTTCTATTCTGTTGCAGCACTAGCCACCACCTGTAAGTATCATGTCTGTCTCATTCCTCTGAGGTAAGCCCCACAAGTGTCTTAGCCAGGTGTCTTTTTGTCCCCAGACTAAGCAGGGTGCCTGGCACAGAGGAAATGTTAGCATATTTGTGGCTGAATGAAGGAAGGGATGGTGGGGAGGGGGCCGCAGTTTTGCAAGCCTCTGAGACAAATTGGGGCCATGGCCAGCTTCACCTTTGGGACTGTCCTTCCCTGACAAGGTGGAGTGTCCTGGGTCTAGTGCTGCACCTGTCCAGGTGAAGATGGAGTGAGGATGGGAGGTCAGCGCAGATGCCCCTGGCCGGCCTGGAGAGACAACTCAGAGAGACCAGAATGTCACATTCTCCAGCTCCTCCAGGGGTACGTGGTCCTGCCCAGGAGGGTCCAAGCACGCAGCAGCTCAGGTTCTGAGCACACCCGTCCCTTACTCCTAGCAGAAACCTACCCCGGCTTAGCAGAAGCTGGAGCTGAAGGGACTCCTCGCCCTCCTGTTTGGGTGTGAGCCTTGCATCCTGTTTCACAGCTCTCATATGATCTCACTGTAGCTACACAGCATCCTGCAGGGAGGCAGGGCGTCAGGAAACCACTGCTCGGAGAGGTTGATGAACTTGCTCAAAGTCACACCGTCAGTTAGATGTAGAGCCAGAACTAGAGCAGTCTAAGGCTCCAGATCCTGGACTCCCTCCTCTGTCTCAAAGGGCAACAGCATGGGCTGCCTGGTCAGTGTCCACAGTATAACTGCTCTGCACCAAATGCCACGCATAACCACAGGATCTTGAGGATGTGGCTTCTCTAATAACCACACAAGCCGCAGGGCAAGGTGGTTTACACCTGTGATCCCAACACTTTGGGAGTCTGAGGTGGGCAGATCATGAGGTCAGGAGTTCGAGACCAGCCTGGCCAACAAAGTGAAACCCTGTCTCTACTAAAAATAGCCAGATGTGGAGGCATGCACCTATAATCCCAGCTACTTGGGAGGCTGAGGTGGGAGAATCGCTTGAATCTGGGAGACGGAGATTGCAGTGAGCCGAGATTGTACCTCTGCACTCCAGCCTGGGTGACAGATTGAGACTCTGTCTCAATAATGATAATAATAACAACCCCCCAAACACTGCCTGCCAAGCCACGCCCAGCACCTCCAGTTTCCCCATCTCCATTTTTCTTCTGTGCTTACCCTTCTAGGACAGTAAGTTACAACGAACTTCATGGTGCTCTGTAGTCATATAGGGTATTTATGAAAAATACAGATTTCTGAGGTCTTGACCCCAGAGATTTAAATTTTGTAGATTTGGAAGGTGGCCTTGGAATCTTTTAAAAATGTAATCTATACACATTAATTCTGTAGTTACACATGGACTTCTTTTCACTCAAGTAAAGCATCAAACTTCGCGATTCTTCGATATTGAAATCTCTGTCTCTATTTTCTGCAGTAGACCACAGTTCTCCAATGAGCATTCATACTGACTTTCATCTAGGTTGTCTGAGTGGCAGAAGTTGTTTAATAATAATTGTACTGGGGCCAGGCACGATGGCTCACGCCTGTAGTCCCAGCACCTTCGGAGGCTGAGGTGGGGAGATCACTTGAGGTCAGGAGTTCGAGACCAGCTTGGCCAATATGTAGAAACCCTGTCTGTACTAAAAATACAAAAATTAGCCAGGTATGGTGGCATGTGCCTGTAGTCCCAGCTACATGGGAGACTGAGGCAAGAGAATTGCTTGAGCCTGGGAGGCAGGGGTTGCGCTGAGCCAAGACTGTGCTGCTGCACTCCAGCCTGGGTGACAGAGCAAGACTCGATCTCAAGAACAAAAAATAAAATAACTGTACTAGGAGGAAAAGTATCCCCCCTGTACCCTGCTAACTCATGTCCACCCAGAGAAAGTGTCCCTCCCCCGATTCCCCATCCCTCCCGTGTCAACTCATGTCCACCAGAGCTTGTGAATGTGACGTTATTTGGAAACACAATTTTTTGGGGGGGATCTGGCTCTGTCACCCAAGCTGGAATGCAGTGATGTCATCTCAGCTCATTGCAACCTCTGACTCCTGGGCTCCCACCTCAGCCTCCTGATCAGCTGAGACTACAGGTGCATGCCACCACATCCGGGTAATTTTTGTATTTTCTATAGAGACGGGGTCTGCCTATGTTGCCAAGGCTGGTCTCAAACTTCTGGGCTCAAGGGACCCTCCTGCCTTGGCCTCCCAAAGTGTGGGATTACACCCTGAACTACCACACCTGGCCTGAAATAGGATCTTTGATGTACTCAATGTAAGATGAGGTCATGCTGGATGAGGGTGGTCTAACTTCAGTATGACTGGTGTCCTCCTAAGAGGGGAATTAAGAGACATTGACACAGAACCACCCATATGGGGAGAAAGCCCGTAAAGATGGAGGCAGAGATGGGAGCGCTCCCACTGCAAGCCCAGAAACACCAAAGGACAGCAGCCCCACTGGAAGCCCAGAGACGGGCTTGGAGTGGATTCTTCCTCTCAGCCTCTAGAGGGAACCAGCCTTGCTGAAATCTTGGTGTCTGCTGTCCAGCCTCTAGAAACATAAGAGAATGAATATGTTTGTTTTTTGGTGGGGATGGAGTCTTGCTCTGTTGCCCAGGCTGGGATGCAGTGGCACAATCTTGGCCTACTGCAACCTCTGCCTCGTGGATTTAAACAATTCTCCTGCCTCAGCCTCCTGAGCAGCTAAGACTATAGCACATGTGACCACACCCGGCTAATTTTTGTATTTTTAGTAGAGACAGGGTTTTGCCATGTTGGCCAGGCTCATCTTGAACTGACTTCAGGCAATCCACCCTCCTCAGCCTCCCAAAGTACATTTCTGTCGCTTTAAGCCATCCTGTGTGTGGTGCTTGGTGATGGCCAACACAATATCACAGGAGATGTGATCCTTTGCCACCTATAACCATTCATGTACCATTATTTTATTATTCTACTCATTCTTTAAGAACACATCCATGAGTGATTTCTGTGGGGTACTACTTAGTATTTTGTCTAACATTTTGTTGGGAAAATTTCAAACATACAGCAAACTGGGAGAATCTCACCAGGAGCACGTGTATCCCCTCTAACCTGGATTTCACCATTCACATTCAACTCTTTCTTTTCAAAGCAGTCTTTACAATGCTTGTGTATAGCAATCTTAAGGGCATAGTTTGACAATGATATGTCTCCTTACGGCCAATGGCCAAATCGAGATACACAACAGTTCCATTTCCCCAGAAAGTCCCAGGAATCTGTTTTAATACACTCCTCATGCAATTCTGATGAAAGGAATGAGGAGATAGGGAACACGTATCCAGTTCCCTCGGCCAGAGAAAACGTAAGTTTGAGATTCATGTGGATTTCCAGGAGAGGCGCCATATTCCTTCCAGCGAACATGACTGCTCCCATGCCGTCCTAGCCTTGGTTATTCACGCACAGGTGGAATCAGGGCTGTAGGCCTCCCCTCCAACTACAGGCTGTGAACACAAAGCTGGAAGAATAAGCAGGACCTACCTGAAGGCTGAGTTCCAGGGCAAGCTGCTGCTACATGCTCCTTCCACACCCCTCCCCATGCCCACATTCCCTGACTGAAATCACTGCTATTCTGTTTACTGCTTGTACGGACAACCACTGCAGGCCACATACACATGCAGCCAGGGGCTGCTGCCTGCATGGGTTTCTCCAAAGTGGCTTCTTATCTGTTCCAGCCACATGACCCCAGGGCCCAGGGCCCAGGGCAAGCCCGGCAGCCCTAGCCTCTGAAAGTCAAACTTGACTGTGTTCGTCAAGGCTGGCAACTGGCTCCTGAATCACTCACACCTCCTGCTCTTTTTGTTTCTCTAGTGGAGCAGGGTCTTGGCTGGAAGGGAATAGAAGGAGGAAAAAAATGAATGGCTGAAACCTAATAAAACTAGTGATTTCATTGGTACAGAATACAGTCCAAAAACAGACCTAAATAAATATATATGTAAATGATTAATAAGTACCTGCCAGTACCATTTAAAGGTTAGTGAAAAGAGAAAAGGGTAGGTTTTGAAGAAAAATCAGTGGAAAAAGAGGGATTATTCAATAAATCTACTAGAACAACTGGTTAGTAATTTGGAAAAATATAACCCTAAAATAATACCTATCTTTTTCCATATACCCCATCCCCCCCCCCAAAAAAAATCCAGGGAAGCAAATATTTAAGCAAAAACAACAACAACAACAACAACAACAAAAACAAGGCCGGGCGCGGTGGCTCAAGCCTGTAATCCCAGCACTTTGGGAGGCCGAGGCGGGTGGATCACAAGGTCAATAGATAGAGACCATCCTGGTCAACACAGTGAAACCCCATCTCTATTAAAAATACAAAAAATTAGCTGGGCATGGTGGCGCGTGCCTGTAATCCCAGCTACTCAGGAGGCTGAGGCAGGAGAATTGCCTGAACTCAGGAGGTGGAGGTTGCGGTGAGCCGAGATCGCGCCATTGCACTCCAGCCTGGGTAACAAGAGTGAAACTCCGTCTCAAAAAAAAAAACCCAAAAAACAAAAAACAAGAAAAACACTAAACATAAAATGATTAGTAGGACACAAAAATATTTTGTTTTTATGTATAAAATATTAAAGAGGAGGCAGAACATTCTCAGAATAAAACTGGTATCTTTTACTACAAGGAAATTTAAGGATTTTACGCTGAATTAAAAAAACATTAAGCAAGGCAAAAGACAAATGAAAAGTGGAGGGAAAATAGTAACACAGATGCCAAATAACAGGCTAATACCCTTTACAGCTAAGGAGAGATGATGAATCAATAAGAAAAAACAACAATCAATAGAAAGAGGGACAAAAGACATAAAAAGGCAGTTTACTAAAAATATGCAAAAAGTTTAGAAACATGGAAAGACTTGGAACCTCCCTCATCCTTCGTATAAATAAGAATTTAAACAGGAGCAACTTTTTATCCATTCAGAATGATCAAAAACACTGCACATACATAGAATTGGTGAAAGTGTGGAGAAACAGGCATTCTCACACATTTTTGGAAGGAATTAAAATTGGTACAACTGTTCGGGGGGCAATGTAGCACTATCTGTTATAATCCAAAATGCATATTATTTAAATCTAGAAATTCCAAATCCAGGACTCTGTATTATGGTTGATTTGCATATATATGCAAAGTGATTGTGTAAGGATGCTTCTTGTAGCACTGATATAATGGGACAAAGCATCAGTAGGAACAGCTGTTAAAAAGAATGGAGAAGGCCAGGTTGCAGTGAGCTGAGATCGGCCACTGCACTCCAGCCTGGATGACAGAGTGAGACTCCATCTCAAAACAAATAAATTAATTAAAAAGAATGGCATAAACCTATATTGCTGATATGGAAAGAGGGACAAAATATGTCATTGGGTGAAAAAGACAGCAAGTTGTCAAGCAGTCTGTGTCTTTATGTGAGAAATAAAAACCTCTTTTTATTTCATGCATATAATATATGCATGGCTGGGCATGGTGGCTCACGTCTGTAATCTTGGCACTTTGGGAGGCGGAGGTGGATGGATCGCTTCAGCCCAGGAGTTTGAGACCAGCCTGGGCAACATGGCAAAACTCTATCTCTATAAACAAATAAAAAGATTAGGTCGGTGTGGTGGTGTGTGTCTGTAGTCCCAGCTATTTGGGAGGCTAAGGTGGGAGGATCACCTGAGCCTGGGAGGTTAAGGCTGCAGTGAGCCGAGAGCACCTATGACTGTACTCCAGTCTGGGTGACAGAGGGAGACCCTGTCTTGAAAAAATATATATACATATATATATGCGCACCTATATGCGTAAAATCTCTGTGAGATTACACAAAAAAAGATGGTATTTATAGAGGGACTAGAGTGAGAGGGAAACAATTCTTTTCTGCACATTCCTTTTAACTATTTAAATTTTTATAAACTATATTAATGTGTAATTATGATAGAAAAAATCTACAGTCTAATTTTTTTTTCTTTTGAGACAGAGTCTGTTTGTCACCAGGCGCCAGGCTGGAGTGCAGTGGCACGACCTCGGCTCACTGCAAACTCCGCCTCCCAGGTTCAAGCAATTCTCCTGCCTCAGCCTCCCAAGTAGCTGGGACTACAGGCGCATGCCACCACGCCCAGCTAATTTTTGTATTTTTAGTAGAGACGGGGTTTCACCATGTTGACCAGGATGGTCTCGATCTCTTGACCTCGTGATCCACCCGCCTCGGCCTCCCAAAGTGCTGGGATTACAGGCTTGAGCCACCGTGCCTGGCCTACAGTCTAATTTTAATCAACTCTGCTAACCATCCCCTGAACAAACAGAATACTGTGGAATGTGATAACCTTTGACAGCTATCCTAATGAAATGCCATTAGTGAGAATTAATGTCAGTTAGAATGAGAGTTTCAAGACCAGGCACAGTGGCTCACGCCTATAGTCCCAGCACTTTGGGAGGCTGAGGCGTGCGGATCACTTGAGGCCAGGAGCTTGAGACTAACCTGGGCCACAGAGCAAGAACCCTGTCTCTATAAAATATTAAAAAATACTTTTGAAAAATGCAAGTATCTGGGACACGGTAGATTTGAAACAGCCCAGGAAAAACTCCTTCCTAGCCCTTTTGGCAGGTACTGCTTCCTGTATCTAGAACATTCCAGGGGAGCCCCTGAAGGCCTTAGGATCTTGGCTGCATGCAAGGCTCAAAGCCAGGTAGCTGCCTACAAACTCTGCTCTCATCATGGCTGCCTGGCTCTGCACTCAAGTTCACGAGTCCCCTTGGTCCACTGCCTTACCAGGTCATATCCCACTCCATTGCATCTGGCAGGTTCTCCCTCAACATGGGTCTAGACTCATGACATCTAGTCTGGGACATTCTCTATACTCTTATCCTAACAGAGAAGATACTTAGGTGGGACTAGCAGCTAGTACTCCAGGATTCATTTTTTTCTATAAGGGAACTTCTATGTCTTTTTTTTTTTTTTTTTTTTTTTTTTGAGATGGAGTTTTGCTCTTGTTGCCCAGGCTGGAGCACAATGATGCGATCTCAGCTCATTGCAACCTCTGCCTCCCGGGTTCAAGTGATTCTCCTACCTCAGCCTCCTGAATAGCTGGGGTTAATAGGTATGCGCTACCATACCCGGCTAATTTTGTATTTTTAGAGACAGAGTTTCTCCATGTTGATCAGGCTAGTCTCAAACTCCCGACCTCAGGTGATCTGCCTGCCTCAGCCTCCCAAAGTGCTGGGATTACAGATGTGAGCCACCGCACCCAGCCTGTGTCAGTCTTTAAATGTGCACCTACATACTACACACATTTCATTCATGACACATCTATTTTCCTCCCTTTTCCCAAGTCAGACCAGCCACCGCTGGTCTGACTGTGGAGAAGGTCTGCTGTGAAGGGCCCTAGGTCTGACTGCTGAGATGGGCTTTTCCTGGCTAGGAAGGAGCAACACACCATTGGCTGATTGGCTGGAATCAGCCCCACTCAGTGTACAAAGCAAACTCACCTATGTGAGTGTGATTGAGAGTGGTGGAGGAAGTAAGTTTCCCACTCCTTTTTCAATTATTCCTGCTAAAGACACTTCTTAAACCTGTTTGATGAGCTCACCTCTGTCACCCACAAGTACTTCAATGTTTTCTAAAACAAGAGAAACCTAGATAGAAGGAACAGTGAAAATTCCCCCACTTTCCCTGGGAAACCCAGAGGGAACCGCAGTCCTGGATCAGGCTGCTTAGGGAGTCACAGCCATGCTGGCTGGAAAGCAGGGCGCTGGCCTGAGGCTCTGCCTGCCTATGGGCTACAGTCTGGCAGTGCAGCCAGGGCCTCGACTGGGAACTTGCATCTTGGAAACGGGAAGCAGCAGCCACCTCCCAAGGGTTCCCTCTTCCTCTCCTGGGGTCTGCTGGAGCAGTGGTGAACATGGCCCATTGCAACCTCATGGCAAGATTTTTAGGAAGGAGGTGAGGATCTACAAAGTCACCTGGTCCTGGACGGCCCCTCCTGAGGCATGCAAGGACCACGTGACAAGAACTTTAGCTTAGCAGCAGCTTTTCCTGACCTAGCAACTCCCCTTCCATGTGTGATGGAAAAGATGAAATTGTCCATTCCCCTGGACACCCCCTACAACCTGCTGCAGCTGAGCCACACACTAGTGACCCCCAGGCAAGTCAGACTAGCCCCCAGGACACCAGGTCCCTAAGGGAGCATGCCGGGAGCCACAAATCATTATTATTTCAGGTTTACCACAAAAGTGGGCGTTTCACAGACCGTACTGCTCATACAGGAAGTGTTTCTCTAGCCTGACTACATTAAAATTGTCTAAATTAAAGGCTTCAGGATCCAACTGCAGCAACCAAGCATTTCTTAAGTGCCTGTGACACTTTTCAAGCCAACACTCATCCCAGCTCACACTATGCCTTACACTCCCTCACCTTCCAGGGCAGCTGCCAGGAAGCCAGAGTGATCCACTGATTAATCAGTAACTGAGCATGCTGGGAGTCAATCACACGTCAGAGGAAGGCACCCCTGCTCCCCCCAGGAAATCTCCCTCACATGAGTATATGCGTCGCTTCACATCATCCTAGAAGACAGGTTTATGGGGTCTAGAATGCAAACAGCCTCAGCCTAAGGATTCTTCTCCTTCTGTCTTCAGAGGCCTGACTTCAGCCCACTCAGAAGGATCAGAGGGGACTCTGAATGGTACCTTATCCCTCCCAGCTCAGAATAGCGATCATTAAAAAATCAGGAGACAATAGATGCTGGAGAGGATGTGGAGAAAAAGGAACACTTTTACACTGTTGGTGGGAGTGTAAATTAGTTCAACCATTGTGGAAGACAGCGTGGTGATTCCTCAAGGATCTAGAAATAGAATTCCATTTGACCCAGCAATCCCATTACTGGGTATATACCCAAAGGATTATAAGTTGTTCTCTTATAAAGACATGCACATGTATGTAGCACTGTTTACAATAGCAAAGACCTGGAACCAACCCAAATGCCCATTGATAATAGAACGGACAAAGAAAATGTGGCAAATATACACCATGGAATACTATGTAGCCATAAAAAAGGATGAGTTAATGTCTTTTGTAGGGACATGGATGAATCTGGAAGCCATCATTCTCAGCAAACTGACACAAGAACAGAAAACCAAATACTGCATGTTCTCGCTTATAGGTGTTGAACAATGAGAACACATGAGCACAGGGAGGGGAGCATCACACACTGGAGTCTGTTGGGGGGGGCTAATGGAAGGACAGTGGGGGGTGGGGAGGTTTGGGAGGGGTAACATGGGGAGAAATGCCAGATATAGGTGATGGGGGATGGAGGCAGCAAACCACCTTGCCATATATGTATCTATGCAACAATCCTGCATGATCTGCACATTACCCCAGAACCTAAAGTACAATAATAATAAAAAAAAAGAAATGCATTTGCTACCCCTTGACTTAATTTCATGCCTAAGATTTGTCCCTAATGAGTATGCATTGAAAATATTGGGCACTTGGAGACCCATATTGCAGGATCTCTCTGAACTACAGGTTCCTACATCTGCTCCACCCACTTTAAGAGTTCAGGTAGAAATCTATGGGATAGGGTGGGAGGAGGGAGAGTGTCAGGAAGAATAGAGAATGGATGCTGGGCTTAATACATGGGTGATGGGATGATGTGAGCGCAAACTACCGTGGCACATGTTTACCTCTGTAACAAAGCTGCACATTCTGTGCATGTACCCCTGAAGTTAAAAGTGAGAAGGGAGAAAAAAATATCTATGGAAAAATACTCTGAAAAATGGGGCCGGGTGTGGTGACTCATGCCTGTAAACCCAGCACTTTGGGAGGCCAAGGCAGGCAGATCGCTTGAGGTCAGGAGTTCGAGACCAGCCTGGCCAACATGGTGAAACTCTGCCTCTATTAAAAATACAAAAACTGGTCATGGTGGCCTAATGTGTGTAATCTCAGCTACTCGGGAGGCTGAGAGAGGAGAATCACTTGAATCAGGGAGGCAAAAGTTGCAGTGAGCCGAGATCGCACCATTGCACTCCATCCTGGTCGACAAGAGTGAAACTTTGTCTCAAAAAAGAAAAATATATATTGCTATATCCACTTAAAGTGCATTACTATTAGCTCTTCAGGGATCATTGTTATCCAAGTGTTCTTCATCTGAGTTCCTGAAGATTCAAGTTGCAAAGGACAGCAAAAATCATGTAGATATTTATGAGACAGCAAAAATCTTATAGGTATTTTTGCTCACGGCAACCTCCACCTCCAGGTTCAAGTAATTCTCCTGCCTCAGCCTCCCGAGTAGCTGGGACTAAAAGCATGCACCACCATTCCCGGGTAATTTTTGTGTTTTTGTAGAGATGGGGTTTCACCATGTTGTCCAGGCTGGTATCGAACTCCTGACCTCAAGTGATCTGCCTGCCTCAGCCTCCTAAAGTGCTGTGATTACAGGCATGAGTCACTGTGCCCAGCCCATATAATTTTGTTGAAAAAACCACACATGTCCACAAACCCAACATGACTTACTGTTTGCTCAACTTAAGAACTGGCGCACCACTGAAATCTTTTAAGTCCTTGTCAGTTTCTTTTTTGAAGAATCAATTTCCCTTTCCCAATCCCTTGTCCTATGTCTATGAAATTTTGGTCTTCATTTAGAATAGAGTAACTTTAAAAAGTGGCCTTTTATTCTAGGATTCAAGGACTCTTCTACTTGGGTCTAAGGAACAACTGAATTTTTTATAGCATGTTGTCTCCAATTGGCATAAGCCATTACGGTTGGTTCCAGAAGACCCTGCCTGGCACAAAAGAAAGCAACTGCGAAACTAAGCTGGTCTGTCCCTTTCCCTGTTTGGGGACAACACCAGATCATGGAAGCTGGATTTATTCAGTCCAACGTAGGTGCTCCTTATTCCTCCACAGCAGAGTCTCTAAGAGTAGGCTTCAAACTGACTTTAAAATTTGAGGTCTTTCTTTGATCTTTGTGAGTAAACGATGCCATTTCATAGATTTTTATTATTACATAAAACTAGGGCTACTTATGAGCACCTAAGAAGGTTATTATGAGTTGTTAACATTTGAATTTTTTTTTTTTTTGAGACAGAATCTCATTCTGTTGCCCAGGCTGGAGTGCAGTGGCATGATCTTTGCTCACTGCAACCTCTGCCTCCCAGGTTCAAGCAATTCTTGTGCCTCAGCCTCCTGAGTAGCTAGGATTAAAGGCATGTGCCACCACACCCTGCCTGGAATTTATAAACTAAAACCAGCCATTTCTAGAGATCCCCCAAAAAAATTCTGATTCCATTTCTCATTAGGGAATCTGAACATAATTCAATGCTAAGCAACATTGGAAAGGTTCTACTGGGAACAAGAAAATGTAGAGAACTAGAATTCTACTCTCCCTTTTAAAGGAGAAATTACAACCAATTCATATAGGTAATTTTTCAGCCAAGTTTATTTCAGGTTGCATGGTTTACTCTTAAGTGTGTAATGACATACTTGCATGAATGAAATTAGTGGCTACTAGCTTCAGTGTAACAGGATTTTAAAATACTTTGTATGCATCGATTTCAAATATGTTAAAACAAATGCCACCTCCCTTAAATTTGCTCATCTGCTGTTGCTATTTAAATACCTTGCAACATACCATCAAGGTAAGAAACTGAAGTGTTTGGATAAGGTTTTTTGGGCAGTGTTTTACAATATAAAGTACTGAGTTTGGGGTTCTTATTTCTCAGTTATAAGCTTTACAGGTGTTGCTAGCATCAAGTTTGTTGTTCCCTAATTTTGTTGTTATGGCTGAGCTCTTTTTTTTTTTGAGATGGAGTCTTGCTCTGTCACCTAGGCTGGAGTGCAGTGGTGTGATCTCCACTCACTGCAACCTCTGCCTCCCTGGTTCGAGTGATTTTCCTGCCTCAGCCTCCCAAGTAGCTGGTACTACAGGTATGAGTCACCACACCCGGCTAATTTTTGTATTTTTTAAGTAGAGACAGGGTTTCACTATGTTGGTGAGGATGGTTTCGATCTATTGACCTCATGATCCACCCACCTCAACCTCCCAAAGTGTGTGAGCCACCACGCCTGGCCATGACTGAGCTCTTTTTCCATCAGAAATAAAGAGTAGGTGGGGAAAGTGATCATTAGAATCTTCTGCCCACCTTAGAATACTATGTGACCCAGCAATCCAATTACTGAGTATATACCCAAAGGAATATAAATCATTCTATCATAAAGAAACATGAATGTGTATGTTCATTGCAGCAGAATTCCCAATAGCAAAGACATGAAATCAACTCAAATGCCCATCAATGGTAGACTGGATAAAGAAAATGTGGTACGTATACACAATGGAATACTATGCAGCCATGAAAAAGAATGAGATCATGTTCTTTGCAGTAATATGAATGGAGCTGGAAGCCATTATCCTTAGCAAACTGACACTGGAACAGAAACCCAAATACCACATGTTCTCACTTATAAGTGGGAGCTAAATGATGAGAACTTAAGGTGACAAAGATTAAAACAACAGACACCAAGGCATACCTGTGGAGAAGTCTGGGAGGAGGGAGAGGAGCAGGGAACATCACTAATGGGTACTAGGCTTAACACCTGGTGACAAAATAATCTGTATAACAAACCCCCATGACATGAGTTTACCTATTCAACAAACCTGCACATGTATCGCTGAACTTAGAAGTTAAAACAAAAAAAGAATAGCAGCAATTAGAGAAGATTGAGAACCACTGTTCTGAGTCTATGTGCTTCAGAGAATTTTGCATGAAAAGACACCAGAAAAAGCAAACGGGACTAGAAACCCAGGCAACCTGGGACATGCCTATGAATGTCACCCAGGTACTTATAGCTCCATGGGGACTCAGGGGTCATAACCCTGAGAGCAATGTGGGTCTCAATTGAGCTTTTGTATGGTTAACTTCACTTCTAACCCTTGGAGACTCATGGGGTGGGTGAACTGCAAGAGCCTGAATGGAGAGAAGGAGAGGTTTTGCTAATTCTCTCTGGCTGCAAAGAACCGAGGACAAAGGCAGAAATGAGTGACTCAGTTGATGGTTCTCCATTCTTTCCATCAACTCCCAACCCTTTAGCTAACAAGACACAGAAAAGAGGTTTTTCTTAATCTTCCATTCCTAAAGTATCTTGTGTATGCTAATAATTCCTTTTCAGTTATACACATATCTCAGTTTTCCATTCATTCACTTATTTATTCATTCATTCATTTTTTGAGACAGGGTCTCACTCTGCTGCCTAGACTGGAGTACAGTGGTGTGATTACAGCTCACTGCAGCCTTGACCTCCTGGGCTCAAGCAATCCTCCCATCACAGCCTCCCAAGTAGCTGGGACTTCAGGCGCATGACCATGCCTGGCTATGTTAGAAGTTTTTTTGTAGACATAGGGTCTCACTATGTGGTGCAGGCTGGCCTTGAACTCCTGGTCTCACTCTCCTTCTGCATTGACCTCCCAAAGTGCTGGGATTACAGGTATGAGCTCATACCCAGACCATTCAAATATTTATTAGTATCTGTTGGTATGAACCAGTGTGCCTGTGTGTGCTAGAGAAATCCAGATGAATTAGACAAGTCCAGTCCTCAGAGAGTTTACAGATTAGTAGACATAATAATAGAGATGACAAGAACCATAGTGAAAATAGATTAAATAAGAAAGAATGTAATCGGCTGGGTGTGGTGGCTCACACCCATAATCCCGGGACTTTGGGAGGTCAAGGTGGGTAAGGTCAGGAGTTTGAGAGCATGTCAAAACTCTGTCTCTACTAAAAATACAAAAATTAGTCGGGCATGATGGTGGGCACCTATAATCCCAGATACTAGGGCGGCTGAGGCAGAAGAATTGCTTGAACCCAGGAGGCAGAGGTTGCAATGAGCTGAGATCATGCCACTGCACTCCAGCCTGGGGTCTGGGCAACATAGCAAGACTCTGTCTCAAAAAATAAATAAATAAATAAATAAAAAGAAAAGAATGAGATCCTGAGAGAAGGGGGGAAAAACAGGTATAGGTGAGGAGATAAAGAAAATCTCTGTGGAAGAAAAAGCATTCAAGCTGGACTTGAGGGAAATGGCAATAGGGAGCCATTGAAGATACAGGAGCACTACTATAACATAATCAAGTTCTCTTTAGAAAGGTTCATAGACAATGGGAAACAGAGGAAGACCTGCCCAAGAGACTACTGCAGTAGTGAGTGTAATGAGGCTCTAGCCAAAGTAGGGTAGCAGTGGGGAAATGTTCCAGAAAAGGGACTAAGCGGGGGCTAAGTCAGTGGCTTAGACAGGCAGGTGCTCTAAGTCACTGGCTCTTCTTGTTCCAATCACTCCCCATTTTCTTCCTCTGCCTACGGATTCTCTAGGACAGAGTAGGCAATGGAAACAGTTACCATAAAGAGTAAGAAAAACATCAGTAATACCCCTGACATAATACTTGAGTGAAGGCAGCTGTCAGCAGAATGCATGATTCCCGTATAAAGATGAGGGATGCACAAAACCATCCCACAGTGATAGCGATTAGGATAGTGGCTGCCTCTGGGAGGCACTCTTTATTTTAAAAAAAAATTTTAAATTTTTATTGCCTGAAAGGAGGACGGAGCCTGTGCTAGGTGCTGGAAGAGTTTTAGGCCTTGATCTGAGTGGTGGTAACAGAGATGTTTACCTGGATTTAAAAAAAATCATTGAGCTGTATGTTTAAGCTTTGTGAAGTTTGCTGGGAAATGAGAAGTGAGAGAAACTAACAATGGAGACTGAGAAGTCATGACAGGGATCTGGGTGGGGTGGGAGGCAGAATCTGTGAATATGCTACCTGGGTTTTCAAAAGGGACTTTGTAAATGCCATTAAGTGAAGGATCTTGAGATGGGGAGATTATCCTGGATCACACAGGTGTGTCCAGTGTGACCCTGAGCGTACTTCTAAGTGGAAGATGGATGCAGGAGTGTCAGTCATAGGAGGAGACGCAGCGACAGAGGCAGAGGCCGGCATGATAAGATTGCTGGCTGGACCATGAGCCAAGGAATGCAGGCAGCCTTCAGTAGCTGGACAAGGCAGGAAAAAAGAATCTCCTCTAGAGCCTCCAGAAGGAATGCTGCCCTGCAGATTCATTTTTTACTTTGAAACTGTAAGAGAGTAAATGTGTGTTGCTTTAAGTCACTGAGCTTGTGATAATTTGCCAGAGAAGCAATCAAAAATGAATTTGGGTGGAAAACCAAAAGGGTATGCGTCCGGCAGCCAGGTGAAGCAAGCGTATTGGGGTGGAGGGGGGTGATCAATGGCGTCACCAGTTGCTGCCAGGCTATGTAAGATAAGGTGAGCACTGACCACAAGGTGCAGGAAGGCGAAGGTTCTGGTAATGCCAGCAAGGGCTGTTTCAGTGGTGTGGTGGGTTTCAGAGTGCATGGGGTTCTTGTCACCTGTCTACATAAATGAGGACTACACATGGACCAATGCTGAGCATGTGTCATAAGAAAAAAAATAAATGAAGATGATGAATGCTGTTGCCAAAGCATTGGTCTGGGTTATTTCCCACGAATACTTCCAAAGACAATTATTCTCATGTGTTTCTAGGATTCCTGTCTGTTTCTTATTCTTTCCTCCAGAGAATCCTAACTTTTGATCTTCTTCACAGTTCTGGGTCTCGAAGCCTCCTCATTCACAGAATTGTGGGGTGACCCCAGAGAGCACTCCTGGAACCTGTGCTGCCCTGGGGGGGCCATGGAACTGGAGTGAGCTGGCCCGAGCTTTGTCCTCCAGGGGAGACCCACCTGGCACCACAGTGGGCCAGAGTGTAGAAGCCCCGGCAGGTGGTGGAGGGCAGTGACTGTTGATTGGTCAGGCAGGCTCCCTGGGATGCTCCCTTAGAGCCAAGCGATCTCAACCCCGTCAGTGAGCCGACTTCTCACCTCCACTCTGCTCAGAAGGTGGTGGCAGTTCAGCAAATTCCCCAAGCATCAGTTTTTATCAGACTCGTTTTCCAAGACAGGCTGAGCTCAAGATGTTCTAGGATCTGGATGGGGTGGGAACCCCAAGTCTTCCTGCACTTAGAGCTCCTCCTTATTGCCCATCCCCATTTAATAATTCAAGCCCTGAAGCTCTGAATGGCCAGAATCCAAAGCCTTGCAGACCCATGTGTGGCTGAATCTGTGGACTTCTCAGCCACTTGAGACAGAGACGCACCCTGTGGAATTAGAACATGGCATGGAGACCTTCAGACATCAAGGTTACCCCAACAATAGTGGCTGGGGATTCAGGCTTGCCTCCCTCCAGGGTCTTCTCAAACAGAGGGTATGGTCAGCTGGCATGGTCAGATATCTGCCCACAGGAGGACCTCTCCAGGATTGGGGGACATGAGAGACTATGAGCCACCCTCTGACAGTTATCATCCCTCTGGGTGGCAGGTTTGGGGCTCAGGAAGAACCCCAGTTCTTCCATATTCACTTTATTTATTTATTGAGATGAGGTCTCCTCTGTCATTCGGGCTGGAGTGCAGTGGCATGATCACAGCTCATTGCAGGCTCAACTTCCCGGGCTCAGGTGATCCTCTCACCTCAGCCTCCCAAGTAGCTGGGACCACAGGTGCAGGCCACCACGCCCAGCTAATTTTTGTAGAGACAGGGTTTCACCATGTTTCCCAGGCTGGTCTCAAACTCCTGGGCTCTAGTGATCCACCTACCTCAGCCTCCCAAAGTGCTGGGATTACAGACATAAGCCACTGTGCCTGGCCCCCATTCACTTTAAAGTGCATGTAAAACTTTTGATCTTGCTGTTATTATCGCCAAGCACGAGAAAAATAAAGTGGATCAATTTAAAGATAAATATTAAATATGATAGTTCAAGTGGTACACCAAACTGGTGAAAGGTGAAAGACTTATATGAGAAACCAGAGTATAGTACACCAAACTGGGGGGAAAAAGCCCTGGGCTGGTGATTCACGGATGCCCAGGGTCTGGGAAACAGTATAGCCTGGGAAGGAGATTTAGATCTAAAGTCTTTTCCTTGTCTATTTCTTTGGTGAAAAATGCCAGTTGCAGCTCAATAAATGAACTTTATACTCTGCTAACATGTGGCTGCAACTGGAAAAGCACTGCTCTGGCTTGAGCTTGGGGTGAGGCTCTTGACCCCACCACCCTGAGGACTTCCCTGCTCAGCCATGGCTCTGTCACCTGCTGAAGGTGGGCAGCTCGGCTTCCCATTGTCCAAGGCTGTGGCAGACAGCATGTTGGCTCAAACAAGTTGGACTTGTTTTGTGAATGGCCTTCGTGTGAGTGTGAATTATGTACAGAGAAGGAGTGCAGCAGAGTTGGGTGCAGGGGGAACAAACAGGGTCAGGCCTTCTCCCTGGAGGAAGGGCCAGGATACTCCCATCCAAGGGCTAAGCCAGCAGGACAGGCCCCTAGGAAGGGCACCATTCAGAAAGGAGCCCCGAACAACAGCGCTGGTTCAGAGCACTCGCCTTCCCCAGCAAAACCCTTCTGCTCCTCCAGAGACAGGGGTGGGGCTCCAACCACAGGGGCTTTAGCATCCCTGGTCCAGCAGGAGAGGAGAGAAGTGCAAACGGCAGCTTGGGGCTCGCTAGAAGGGCTTAGCTAGCAAGATGAATAGAAATTGTCTCCATCCAGGCATTTCTTTGAAAGGATACCCAACACCCAGGTTTCTCCTTTGACACCTTTACCACAAGTTTTTTTTGTTTTTTTTTTGAACAGGGTCTTGCTTTGTCACCTAGGCTGGTGTATGGTGGCATGATCTGGCTCACTGCCACTTCCACCTCCCCAGCTCCAGAGATCCTCCCACCTCAGCCTCCTGAGTAGCTGGGACTGCAGGCACGAGTCACCACACACAGCTAATTTTTTGTAGAGACAGGGTTTCGCCATGTTGCCTAGGTTGGTCTCAAACTCCTGGGCTCAAGTGATTCACCCACCTCGGCCTCCCAAAGTGCTGGGATTACAGGCGTGAGTCACTATGCCCAGGCTTCCCCTCTCTCAATTTAAAGACAACCCTGTACTAGTTCTTAGATTAGAACTCTGCAGGCAGACGCTGGCAGACCAGTGGTGCGCTGGGCTAGTGTGAGCATTGTCAAGTTTGGGCCAGGCACCTAGAGATGCATTGTTTTGAGTTTTGTTCTGCATGCTCAGATTGGGGCCCGGAAACAGGGATATCTGCAGCAGGCTGCCCTGGGACTCTTAGGTAACAAGTGAGCATACAGGTCAGAAGCACATGTACACTGGGTCCCTGAGGCCTCTCTGAGTGTCAGGCGAAGCATGGTGCTAGGTTGTTAGCAGACTGGGAGGGGGATCGTCCAGGGCAGCTGGCCAGGGGTGGCCAGAAGCACACTCAGGATACTGTTGGGAGGACCAGCCACACCCTAAGGCTCCTGTGTAGAGGACACAGTGACAACACAGGGCAGGCACCAGGAGCCACCGCAAGCCTGGCAGTCTCAACCTCTTTTATTTCCTACACTCAGTTTTTCTTTTCTTCTTCTGTGTGTGTGTGTGTGTGTGTGTGTGTATGTGTGTGTGTGACAAAGTCTCGCTCTGTCACCCAGGCTGGAGTGCAGTGGTGTGATCTTGGCTCATTGAAACCTCCGCCTCCCAGGTGCAAACGATTCTCCTGCCTTAGCTTCCCAAGTAGCTGGGATTACAGGCATGCACCACCACACCTGGCTAATTTTTGTATTTTTAGCAGAGATAAGATTTTGCCATGTTGCCCACGCTGATCTTGAACTCCTGACCTCAAGTGATCTATCCGCCTCAGTCTCCCAAGTGGCTGGGAGTCCACCACCATGCCCAGAGCACCACCATGCCATGCCACGCCTGGCTAATTTTTTTGTATTTTTAGTAGAGACTGGGTGTCACCATGTTGGTCAGGCTGGTCTCAAACCCCTGACTTCAAGTGATCCGCCTGCCTTGGGCTCCCAAAGTGCTGGGATTATAGGTGTGAGCCATCACACCCGGCCTCCCGCACTCAGTTTTTCTTGTATCTTCTCCAAAACACTTCAGCACGCCCCAAGACCAGACACCAACTTCTAAGATTAAACTGGACTCCCACTGCAGATTGCTGAGTCCAGCATATTGTCTAGAGAATCTCCCAGATTCATCCCCCTCTTCCCTGTGGCCACAGTCACAGAGCGGCGGTCACACAGTAGCATTCTGCCTGATCTCCTGACGCCCAGTCTTCTCTGTTCCTTCTTGACACTGCAGCCAGGGTCTTCTTTCAAAGATGCAGATGTGACCATGAACTTCACTTGAATCTCTTCCATGACTTCCAATTTTTTTTGAGATGGAGTCTCGCTCTGTCGCCCAGGCTGGAATGCAGTGGCTCAATCTCAGCTCACTGCAACCTCCGCTTCCCAGGCTCACCTGGCTTCCCATTTTTATTAGAGTCAAGTCACAAATCCTGACCACACCTACGAAGCCCTGTGTGATGTGGCCCCAGCTGACTTTTGGCCTCCCCCGACACCCTTGTTCTTGCCCATCAGCCTCTGGCCACATTGGCTTTATCTCCGATCTTTTACTATGTCAAGCTCTTCCTTCCAGAGCCTTCACACATACTGTCCCCTTTGCCTGAAATATTCTTCCTGCTACATGTCACCTGGCTAAGCCCAGTCTATGAATCAGCTCTCAGCATCAATGTCACTGTCTCGAGAAGGCTCTCTCTATGCTCCTCCACTCTAGACCCATATTCTGATAGCACCATTCATTAAGCAACTATTATATGATCTGTGTGTTCCCTCTCCTTCCTCATTATCCTGTTAGCTCCATGAAGACAAGAACCAAATTATTTTGTTCATTGATGCCTCACCATGCCCAGCACAGTGCTATCAACCCATTAAGGAACCTGTTACATGATTACATAAATGAACGAGAAATTAGGTAGGATGGTCCAATGAAAAGCCACCTGAAACAGTGAGTGCTAAGTCCTTTCAACCACAGATTTAAGAGTACTGGCTGGGTTCATCTTGAAAGCAAGAGCTAGAAGCAGGGACAGCTGTTGCTTTTCAAGAGTCCCCCTTATCCATGGTTTCACTTTCCATGGTTTCAGTAACCCATGGTCAACCTGGGTCCAAAAATATAATTAAATGGAAAATTCCAGAAATAATTCATATGTTTTAAATTAGTTTTCAATAGTAGCCAATGCCACATCACCATACCCATCATTCACCTCACTCCAATACATCACAGAGGCATCTTATCATCTTTTTTTTTTTTTTGAGATGGGAGTCTTACTCTGTTGCTTAGGCTGGAGTGTACTGGCACAATCACGGCTCATTGCAACCCCCACCTCTCAGGTGATCCTCCCACCTTAGCTTCCCAAGTAGCTAGAATTATAGATGCATGCCACCATACCTGGCTAATTTTGGTATTTTTTGTAGAGACAAGGTCTCCCTATGTTGCCCAGGCTGGTTTTGAACTCCTGGGTTCAAGTGATCCTCCCACCTTGGCCTTCTTACATCATCGCAAGAAGAGTGAGCACAGTACAATAAGAGGTTTTGAGAGAAAAGGACCACATAGAACTATTCACATAGCTCTTATGACAGTATATTGTTATAATTGTTCTATTTTATTATCGTTGTTAATCTCTTCCTTCTGTTCATAATTTATAAATTTAACTTTATCATAGGTATGTATCTATGGGAAAAAACACAGCATATATAGGGTTTGGTACTATCCGTGGTTTTAGGCATCCACTAAGGGTCTTGGAATGTATCCCCGTAGACAAGGGGGAACTTCTGTATATCTAACCATGATGGCCCCATAGTCACCAGTCCCAGAGCCTGGGGAACACTCAGAGACTCGGTTTGCCTCTGGCCTGAGCCTACCTGGAATCCTGTGGACTAGGTCTGTCTCCTCAACCCAAAGATTTTGGGGATGGAGCCAGCATTGATTTTGGAGTCAGATTCATGTGGCTTTCCCACTGTTTTGCTATTTGACCTCAGGCTCATTCATCAGAGCCTCCCTGAGCCTCAGATGCCATATTCTGAAATGGGAATAACAGAACTTGCCCCAGGTTTAGTTAAGGACTTAAATACCACCACAAGCTGGTACTACACAGCAGGGTGCAGCTCCGCACACAGTCTGGTTCAAAGTGCCAGTCACTTTTCCTTAGCAAAACCGGCTCATGCCTTTCATTTCAGTCTTCCGGACTCCCAAGCCAGCGTGTAGGACAGGATATAAGGAGAGTTCTGAGGGGTTGGAGGACACAGTCCACCCCAGACACGGCCCAGGCCTCTCTACCCACCCACGGGAGCCTTGCTGCAAGGCTAGGGCGGCACCAGGAAACCCAAGCTAGTGAGAAGAGCTACTGATCCGGGCCTCTTTGAAGCAGAAGTTAGGTGGGATGGAGAGGTGGGGACAGGTGAGCCCATTATCCAAACAGAAACGGAGAATGGTTGCAAAGAGGGAGAGGCCGACAAGGGAAGAAGGAAAAACGGGGCATGTTGGGGGCTGCGGCCAGAAACGGGAACCCAGGTTGTTGGAGGGCAGGGGTGGCAGAAAGAAGAACACGCTGGAAGGAGGGGTGCCGGGGAAGTGGGAGAGCTAGCACGGAGGCGGGCCAGGCGGTAAGAATGGAAGTAAGAGCAAGTTCCTGGAGAGAGGAAGGAGGGGTTGTGGGGACGACAGCCACCTGTTGCCTGGAAAGAAGACAGGGAAAGCGAGGGAAGGGAGGGCAGAGGCTGTCACCTTGGATTCTCCTAGACGGCAGGTGAATGGGGCGCGCCCGGGAGTGGAGGGCTGGGTTTGGGTGGGGTGGGGTGGAGGACCCGGCCCAACTGTACCTGCGGGTCCCCGCGCAGCTCGCCCACGTAGTACTGCTCCAGCCAGCGGCGCGCGTTGGCCGAGTGCCTGTGCGGCGGCCCGTCCAGGTCGGCGCTGATGTCCTGGCCAGCCCTGGCCCGCAGCAGCTGCTCGCCCCCCGGGTGGTGCCGCACGAAGCTGGAGAGGTCGTAGAGACGGGCACCGCGGCGGACCCAGCACGCGCCGGCCGCCAGGCGCCGCTGGACCTCGGAGGGCGAGAAGGAGGCGGCGGGGGGCGGAGCGGGGGCCATGGCCGGAGACCGCAACTCCCAGCGCGCAGCCGGGCGTCTGTTCAGCGGCCGCCCTGCGCGCCTCTAACATCCCGGGAGCCCGGAGGCCGCTCCGGGCGGGCCGCCACCGCACCTGCTCATTTGCATGCCGCGCTCCCATTGGCCGGCAGGGAGCCCCGGCATTGCCGCGAGGGGAGGGCCCGGCGGCGGAAGCGGTGCGCCAGGTGGCCCCGGGCAGGGAGAGGCGCGCCCGCCAGGTGTGTCCCGCTAGGAAGGAGGGCGGGCGGACGCGGGCGGAGCAAGTCTTCAGGTCGCGAGTGGCTGTTTGGGCGGACATCCTCGGTGGCCTGATTGCCTCTGGAATAACTTCAACTGCTTCAAGGGTGGAGCTGGCCGCGTCGGACCCTCTGGTTCCAGGAGGTGCCCGAGAGAGCGAGAGGCGAGTGAGACACTCGCTTTGGGTGCAAATATTTGTTTTGTTTTGTATTTTAATATTTTAAAAATTTCAGTAGCTTTTAAGGTACCAGTGGTTTTTGGTTACCTGGAGGAATTGTACAGTGGTGAATCCTGAGATTTTAGTGCATCTGACCCAACGTGTAGGGTTTTTTCGTTTCATTGTTTTTTTTTTGGTTTGGTTTTGCCCCCCTCTCATTCTTCCCACTGTCCACTTTATCACTATATGCCTTTGCGTCCTCACAGCTTAGCTCCCACTTATGAATGAGAACACACAGTGTTTGGCTTTCCATTCCTGAGTCACTTCAATTAGGATAATGGCCTCCAGCTCCCTGAAAGTTGCTGCAAAAGACACTATTTCATTCCTTTTTATGGCTGAGTAGTATTCCATGGTGTGTATCAACTACATTTTCTTTATCCACTCATTGGTTGATGGGTACTTAGGTTGGTTCCGTATCTTTGCAGTTGTCAATTTGGCTGCAAAAAGCAAACATAGGTGTGCAAGTGTCTTTTTCATATAATGACTATTTTCCTTTGGGTAGATTCCCAGCGGTGGGATTCCTGGATCAAATGGCAAATCTACTTTTAGTGCTCTTCTCTTCTCTTGCTTTTCTTCTCTCTCTCTCTTTCTCTCCGCCCTCCCCCCCCACAGGGTCTCACTCTGTGACCCAGGCTGGAGAGAAGTGGCACGATCTTGGTTCACTGCAGCCTCCATCTCCCGGGCTCAGCTCAAGCAATCCTCTTACCCACCCCAGCCTCCCAAGTAGCTGGGACTACAGGCATGTGGGACCATGCCTGGCTAATTTTTGTACAGACAGGTTTCACCATGCTGTCCAGGCTGGTCTCAAACTCCTGCGCTCAAGTGATTTGTCTGCCATGGCCTCTCATAGTGGGAGTTTTTTTTTTTTTCTTTCTTTCTTTCGAGACAGTCTTGATCTGTTGCCCAGGCTAGTGTGCAATGGTGAGATCTCAGCTCACTGCTACCTCCACCTCCTGGGTTCAAGAGATTCTCTTGCCTCAGCCTCTAGAGTAGCTTGGACTATAGGTGTGCACCACCACGTCCAGCTAAATTTTGTATTTTTAGTAGAGACGGAGTTTCAACATGTTGGCCAGGATGGTCTTGAACTCCTGGCCTGAAGAGATCCACCAGCTTCGGCCTCTCAAAGTGCTGGGATTACAGGCGTGAGCCACCGCACCCAGCCCCAAAGTGTACTTTTAGTTTGTTAAAGAGTCTCCTTACTGTTTTCCAACAGGTTGTACTAATTTATATTACCACTGGCAGTGTATAAGCATCCCCTTTTCACCACATCCACGCCAACGTCTACTGTTTTTTGACTTTTTTATAATGGGGTAAACTTAAATGGGGCACCCCAGAACTCAGTCATCACTATATCTAATACCTGAATGTAATATTTAAAAAAATTATATTGTTGCACAATGTGAATTTTTTTTTTTTTTTTGAGACGGAGTTTCGCTCTTGTTACCCAGGCTGGAGTGCAATGGCTCGATCTCGGCTCACCGCAACCTCCGCCTCCTGAGTTCAGGCAATTCTCCTGCCTCAGCCTCCCGAGTAGCTGGGATTACAGGCACGTGCCACCATGCCCAGCTAATATTTTATATTTTAGTAGAGACGGGGTTTCACCATGTTGACCAGATGGTCTCGATTTCTTGACCTCGTGATCCACCCGCCTTGGCCTCCCAAAGTGCTGGGATTACAGGCTTGAGCCACCGCGCCCGGCCCAATGTGAATGTTCTTAATGCCATTGAACTATACACTCAAAATGGTTGAAATGATAAATTTACATTATGTATATTTTACCCCAATACAAAATATTGAATTAAGAATGTTTTAAAAAATCGTATTGGCAAATCACAGGGGTTAAGGGTGGGGTTGGGGGCGTGGCATTGGCAACCTATTTTTGTAAATAAAGTTTTATTGGAACTAGGGCCAGAGATTTATGAGACATGATGTGAAAGTGCAGGGTTAGCTCCTGTTTTTATTTAAAATTTTGATATTTTGTCCATCCTGGATATTTTTGTACTAATTTTGAAGTTTTAAAATACTGCGTTAAGATATTATTTATCTTCATTACTGTTTGTTTGGGTTTTTTTGTTTGTTTTTTGGAATGCCTGTAAATTTTGCACTTTGGGCTAGTGCCTCGCTCCCTCACTGTAATCCTGAGCCCTGGGGAAGGACCTGAGGGGAGAACAGAGAATACTGTCTCCATTGCAGAGGGGAAATAGGGGCCCACAGGAGTAAAGCCTGGGGGTGATGCTGCGTGGAAAGGAGAACTGAGTTTGTTCATCACAGTTTTATTTGGAATAGGAAAAACTTGGCTGGACGTGGTGGCTCACTCTTGTAATCTCAACACTTTGGGAGGCCAAAGCAGGAGGATTGCTTGAGCCCAGGATTTCAAGACCAGCCTGGGCAACAGAGCAAGACCTTGTCTCTACAAAAAAAAAAATTTAAATTGAGGCCAGGTGTGGTGGCTCATGCCTATAATCCTAGCACTTTGGGAGGCCGCGGATTGCCTGAGGTCAGGAGTTCAAGACCAGCCTGGCCAACATGGTGAAACCCCATCTCTACTAAAAATATAAAAAAATTAGCCAGGCACAGTGACACGCCCCTGTAGTCCCAGCTACTTGGGAGGCTGAGGCTAGAGAATCACTTGAACCCAAGTGGCAGATGTTGCAGTGAGCAGAGATTGCACCACTGCACTCCAGCCTGGGCAACAGAGTGAGACTCCATCTCAAAAATAATTAAATAAATAAATAATTTTATAAATTAGCCAGTTGTGGTGACATGGGCCTGTAGTCCCAGCTACTGGGGACGTGGAGGCAAGAGGCTCTCTTGAGCCCAGGAGTTCAAGGCTGCAGTGCCCTCTGACTGCACCACTGCACTCCAGCCTGGGCAACAGGGCAAGCCCCATCTCTTAAAAACCAAAAAGCAGGGGAAAAACTGCACACAGCTTTACTTGCCCAGCCACAGGGGATCCCACTTGAACTCATGATTTGTAATCAAATGCTCTTGGTACAGAGGCTAACCCATCCAGCTGGCTTTTGTCGCTTTCAGGAAAGATATTTTAAAGATCAACCCCATTTGTGCCCTTCTGGGGTCAGGCATCTGTGCTGGGCCAGTCCAAGTGTGGGAAGCCTGGCCCAGATGCCTCAGGGGCCATGCCAGGTCAGAAGAGCCACCCCCCTCCCCTCTCCCTTCTCTCCAGGCTGATCCTCAGGGAGTAGGTGAGAGTTCTGCTATCTGTGGGTCTATGGAGCAGCTGCCCATCAGGCCTGGAGGCCTTACATCACCAGTTTTTCCTTTTCTCAAGTGGTGAATGCATAAGTAGTCACTCTTACCCAACTTCCACACCTACTCTGCTCCAGATCCCTTGGATGTGCCAAAGCAGCCAAGCACACACTCACAGGTGTGCTCAGGTACTTCTTGCTGACAATATCTATGGGCACTCCCATTTGGATTTCTCACCATGGCCATAAACTCCCAGTGTTTGAAACTGAACAAACAATTTGGCCATCTGTTCAGAATTGTAACACTCACACTTCTTGACCTAGTTATTCCACTTTTAGAAATTTAATCTTACAGATAAACTATATCAAGATGCATGAATGATAATATTAATTGCAACATATTTATAGACTAGAAACAACTCAAATGTTCATCATTAGGGAGGACCAATTAAGTAAATTAGGTATATTCAGATAGTGAAATACTATGTAGCCATTAGAAAAAATGAGATAGATCGGCCGGGCACAGTGGCTTACGCCTGTAATCCCAGCACTTTGGGAAGCTGAGGCAGGTGGATTACGAGGTCAAGAGATTGAGACCATCCAGGCCAACATGGTGAAACCCCGTCTCTACTAAAAAATACAAAAAATTAGCTGGGAGTGGTGGCGTGTGCCTGTAGCTCCAGCTACTCAGGAGGTTGAGGCAGGAGAATTGCTTGAACCCAGGAGGCAGAGGTTGCAGTGAGCTGAGATCGAGCCACTGTACTCCAGCCTGGCGCCTGGTAACAGAGCAAGACTCCGTCTCAAAAAAAAAAAAAAAAAAACCAGAAAAAATGAGATAGATCTATGTGTACTAATTTAGAATAATCTCCAGATTATTGTAGGGTAAAACATCAGTAATGGTGTGTGTGGCATGCTAAAAAATAGTTTGCTATTTGTAATTATTTAATCTTTAAGATATTTAATGCAAACAAAAACATGTAATTTTTAAAGCAAAAAGTTTCATTAACTTCTTGATTCTTCCTCCTAACTCAAGAGCTAGGAAATTACCAAAAACGTGCACCTATTACTGTACCCCAGACCTTTCACATCTCTGCCGGTTGGTTACAAAGAGGTAACCTCTGCCCTGATGTTCATGTTCGTCTTTCCTTTGCTTTTTGTTTGTTCGTTTTGAGACAGAGTCATATTCCGTCACTCAGGTTGGAGTACACTGGTACGATCTCGGCTCACTGCAACCTCTGCTTTCTAGGTTCAAGCGATTCTCATACCTCAGCCTCCCGAGGAGCTGGGATTACAGGTGTCCGCCATCACACCCAGCTAATTTTTGTATTTCTGTAGAGAGGGGGTTTCACCATGTTGACCAGGCTGGTCTCAAACTCCTGACCTCAAGTAATCTTCCCACCTCAGGCCCCCAAACTGCTAGGATTACAGGCGTGAGCCACTGCTCCCAGCCTGCTTTTTATTTTTAATATGCTTAGCACACCTATGTGTGTGCCTATAGAATGTATTATTTAGATCAGCTTGTTTTTTGAGTTTTATGAAAATCATGTGATATTGTATTTAGCTTTATATGACCTTGCATGCTTTACTCAATATTATTTTAAGATTCATCCAACACTCCATCCAGTGTTAAGGGTCACTTTTTTTTTTTTGAGACAGTGTCTTACTCTGTCGCCCAGGCTGGAATGCAGTGGTGCAATCTGAGCTCATTGCAACCTCCGTCTCCTGGGTTCAAAGGATTCTTCTGCCTCAGCCTCCCAAGTAGCTGGGATGACAGGTATGCGTTACCACACCAGTTTTCACTGCTATGTCATGTTCCACTATATGAAATCATTCATTTTCCCTTTTTTCTTCAAAGGAATTTTAATTGTTTCTTTTTTATTGTGAAATTTCTCGTACCTATGGGTAAGCCTTTCTATAGCCTATGTACTTAGGAGTGCATCCTAAGATATGCAAGTGTTCAAATTTGCAAGAAAATGTTAAGTAACTTTTAAGTGGTTATACTATTTTATATCCCCATGAAGATTCATGAAAATCTCTAGCCCTAATATTAGGAACAAGGCAAGGATGGCCAGCCTTATCACTTATATTCAACATTAGCAATGCTGGCCAGTGATATAAGTCAAGCAAAAGAAATGAAAGCCATAAAAAGACGAAATGAAGCTTTTTTTTGTCCAGGAGATGGTTTTTTGAAAAGATCAACAAAATAGATAGACTGCTAGCCAGACTAATAAAAAAGAAAAGAGAGAAGAATCGAATAGATGCAACAAAAAAATAATAAAGGAGATACCACCACCGATTCCACAGAAATACAAACTACCATCAGAGATTACTACAAATACCTCTGTGCACATGAACCAGTAAATCTAGAAGAAATGGATAAATTCCTAGACACTTACACCTTCCCAAGACGAAACTAGGAGGAAGTTGAATCCCTGCATAGACCAATAACAAGGTCTGAAGTTGAGGCAGCAATTAATAGCATACCAACCAAAAAAAGTCCAGGTCCAGGCGGGTTCACAGCCAAATTTTACCAGATGTACAAAGAGGAGATGGTACTGTTCCTTCTGAAACTATTCCAAACAATACAAAAAGAGGGAATCCTCCCTAACTCATTTATGAGACCAACATCATCCTGATACCAAAACCTGGCAGAGACACAACTGAAAAAGAAAACTTTAGGCCAACATCCATGATGAACATCAATGCAAAAATCTTCAATAAAATGCAGGCAAACCAAATGCAACAGCACATCAAAAAGCTTATCCATCACAATCAAGTAGGCTTCATGCCAGGGAGGCAAGGCTGGTTCAACACGTGCAAATCTATAAATGTAATCCACCACATAAACAGAACCAAAGACAAAAGCCACATGATTATCTCAATAGATGCAGAAAAGGCCTTCGACAAAATTCAACAGCCCTTTATGTTAAAAACTCTCAATAAACTAGGTATCGATAGAATGTATCTCAAAATCATAAAAGCTATTTACAACAAATCCACAGCCAATATCATACTGAATGGGCAAAAACTGGAAGCATTCCCTTTGAAAACTGGCACTAGACAAGGGTGCCCTCTCTTACCATTCCTATTCAACAAAGTATTGGAAGTTCTAGCCAGAGCAATCAGTCAAGAAAAAAAAATAAATTCAATTAAGAAAAGAGGAGGTCCATTAAGAAAAGAGGAAGTCCAATTGTCTCTATTTGCAGATGACATGATGGTATATTTAGAAGACCCAATCGTCTCAGCCCAAAATCACCTTAAGATGATAAGCAACTTCAGCAAAGTCTCAGGATACAAAATCAATGTGCAGAAATCACAAGCATTCCTATACACCAATAACAGACAAACAGCCAAATCATGAGTGAACTCCCATTTACAAATGCTACAAAGAGAATAAAATACCTAGGAATACAATTAACAAAGAATGTGAAGGATTTCTTTATGGAGAACTACAAACCACTGCTCAAGGAAATAAAAGAGGACACAAACATGGAAAAACATTCCATGCTCATGGTTAGGAAGAATCAATATCATGAAAATGACCATAGTGCCCAAAGTAATTTATAGATTCAATGCTATCCCCATCAAGTTACAAATGACCTTCTTCACATAACTGGAAAAAACCACCTTATACTTCATATGGAACCAAAAAAGCCTACACAGCCAAATAAATTCTAAGCAAAAAGAACAAATCTAGAGGCATGATGCTACCTGACTTCAAACTATACTACAGAACTATAGAAATCAAAACAGCATGGTACTGGTACCAAGACAGAGATATAGTACCAATGGAACAGAATTGAGGCCTCAGAAGTAATGGCATACATCTAAAACAATCTGACAAAAACAAGCAACAGGGACAGGATTCCCTGTTTAATAAATGGTGTTGGGAAAACTGGCTAGCCATGTGCAGAAAGCAGAAACTGAACCCCTTCCTTACACCTTATACAAAAACTAACTCCAGATGGATTAAAAATTTAAACATAAGACCTAACACCCTAAAAACTCTAGAAGAAAACCTAGGCAATACCATTCAGGACATAGGCATAGGCAAGGACTTCATGACCAAAACACCAAGAGCAATGGCAACGAAAGCCAAAATAGACAAATGAGATCTAATTAAATTTAAGAGCTTCTGCACAGCAAAGGAAACACAGTTTCTTTCTAAGGAAACAATCATTAGAGTGAATTGGCAACCAACAGAATGGGAAAAAAATTTTGCAAGCTACCCATCTGACTAAGGGCTAATATCCAGAATCTACAAAGAACTAAAACAAATTTACAAGAAAAAAACAAACAACCCCATCAAAAAGTGGGCAAAGGATATGAACGGACACTTTTCAAAAGAAGACATTTATGAGGCCAACAAACATATGAAAAAATGCTCATCATCACTGGTCATTAGAGAAATGCAAATCAAAACCTCATTAAGATACCATCTCACACCAGTTAGAATGGTGATCATTAAAAAATCTGAAGAAACAGATGCTGGACAGGATGTGGAGAAATAGGAGCATTTTTTACACTGTTGGTGGGAGTGTAAATTGGTTCAACCATTGTGTAAGACAGCGTGGCGATTCCTCAAGGATCTAGAACTAGAAATACCCTTTAACCCAGCAATCCCATTACTGGGTATATACTCAAAGTATTACAAATCGTTCTATTATAAAGACACATGAACCCGTATGTTGATGCAGCACTGTTTACAATAGCAAAGACTTGGAACCAACCCAAATGCCCATCAAAGATAGACTGGATAAAGAAAGTGTGGCATATATACACCATGGAATACTATGCAGCCACAAAAAAGGATGAGTTCATGTCCTTTGCAGGGACATGGATGAACCTGGAATCCATCATTCTCAGCAAAAATAGAAAACCAAACACTGCATGTTCTTACTCATAAGTGGATGTTGAACAATGAGAACACATGAGCACAGGGAGGGGAGCATCACACACTAAGGTCTGTTGGGGGGTGGGGGGCTAGGAAAGGGATAGCAGGGTGTGGGGAGACTGGGGAGGCATAATATTAGGAGAAATACCTAATGTAGATGACAGGGGGATGGAGGCAGCAAACCACCATGGCATGTGTATACCCATGTAACAATCCTGCAAGATCTGCACATGTTCCCCAGAACTTAAAATATAATTTAAAAAAAACAACAAAAATAAAGCTTCAAATGTAAGAAAGAAACAAGAAGAAATGGAGGAAAACTTTCTACTTGCAGATACCATGATAGTTTACACAGAAAATCTTAACCAATTTGCCAAACAACTAGAACTAATAAGTAAATTTGGCAAGTCCATAGGCCCAAGGTCAAAATATCAAAATCAATTATATTTTAACTACTAGTAACAAACAACTGGAAAATAACATTTTAGAATTTTATTTATAATAGTGTCAAAACCCATAAAGTATGCAAGAATACATTTGACAAAAATAATTTAAAACCTCTAACCGAAAACTACAAAAATGCTGCTGAGAAATGAAAGAATATCTTAACAAATGGAATTCATGGATACACCAAATTCCAAGTTCATATATTGCATAACTCAATATTAAGATCTCAATTCTCTTCCAATTGATCTAATGATTCAACACAATACCAATCGTAATCCCACTAGCCACTAGTTTTTGTTTGGTTTCTTTCTTTCTTTTTCTTTTTCTTTTTTTCTTTTGAGACGGAGTTTCGCTCTTGTTACCCAGGCTGGAGTGCAATGGCGCGATCTCGGCTCACTGCAACCTCCGCCTCCTGTGTTCAGGCAATTCTCCTGCCTCAGCCTCCTGCGTAGCTGGGATTACAGGCACGTGCCACCATGCCCAGCTAATTTTTTGTATTTTTAGTAGAGACAGGGTTTCACCGTGTTGACCAGGATGGTCTCGATCTCTTGACCTCGTGATCCACCCGCCTCGGCCTCCCAAAGTGCTGGGATTACAGGCGTGAGCCACCGCGCCCGGCCTCTTTTTCTCTTTTTTTTTTTGAGACAGAGTTTTACTCTGTCACCCAGGCTGGAGCGCAGTGGTACAATCTGAGCTCATTGCAACCTCCAGCTCCCGAGTTCAAGTGATTCTCCTGCTTCAGCCTCACAAATAGCTGGGATGAAAGGCATGTGCCACCACACCTGGCTAACTTTTGTATTTTTAGTAGAGGTGGGGTTTCACTATATTGGCCAGGCTGGTCTCCAATGCCTGACTTCAGGTAATTCACTCACCTCGACCTCCCAAAATGCTGGGATTACAGGTGTGAGCCACCATGCTAACCCCACTGGGTTTTTTTATTTTTATTTTTAAAGAACTTTAACTTGCTTTTAAAATTTATGTGAAAATGTAAAGGACCTAGAATATTGAAAGCAATCTTGAGAAAGAAGAACAAACTTGTAGGACTTACATTTCCTGACTTCAAGCCTTAGTATAAAGCTCCATATTCAAGACAATGTAGTACTTGCATAAGGAGCAACCCATAGATCAATGGAAGAAAACAGAACAGAAAGAGACCCAAACATACCAGGTCATTTTGTTCTTTTATTGAGATAATTTACATACAATAAAATTCGATCTTTTTATGGTACCGTTGGGGCATCTTCTATATCCTTCTAAAGGTCGGATTTGTCTCTCCCTTTGCTAATATAACATTGTCTTAACTACTGTAGCTTTAGTAATAAGTCTTGCTATTTGGTAAGGCTGATGCTCACACCCTGTTCTTCTTTAAGTGTCTTTGTTTATACTCAGATTTTTCTTTTTTTCATATAAACTTTAGAACCATTTTGCCAATGTCCGTGAAGAAGCCTATTGGGATGGTGAAAGCAATTGCATTGAATCCAGATTAATTTGGAGAGGATTAATATATTTGAAGCCAGGCCCAGTGGCTCACACCTGTAATCCGGGCACTTTGGGAGGCCGAGGTGGGAGGATTGCTTGAGCCCAGGAGTTCAAGACCAGCTTGGGCAATATGGCAAGAACCATCCCTAGAAAAAAAAAATACAAAAAGTTAGTCGGGTGTGATTTTGGTGCTCCTGTGGTTCCAGCTATTCAGGAGGCTGAGACAGGCAAATCACTTGAGCCCCAGAAGTCGAGGCCGCAGTGAGCTATGATCACACCACTGCACTCCAGCCTGGGCAACAGAGTAAGATCCTTTCTCAAAATAAAATAAAAGTTTGCAATATGGAGCCTTCCTATTTATGTACCTGAGCTATGTCTCCACTCATTCATCCAGGCCATATGTAACATAATTCCATAAAGGTCAAAGTTTCTGCATATAGGATTTTCATACAAGTGTTAAATGAATTCCTAAATATCCTGTATTGTTTTTCTATTATAAATAATTTCTTTTGCCAGGCACAGTGATTCACGCCTGTAATCCCAGTACTTTGGGAGGCCCTGGAGTGGGTGGATCACAAGGTCAGGAGTTTGAGACCAGTCTGGCCAATATGGTGAAACCCTGTCTCTACTAAAAATACAAAACAAACAAAAAAAAAATTAGCCAGGTATAGTGGCACAGGCCTGTAATCCCAGCTACTCGGGAGACAGAGGCAGGAGAATTGCTTGAACCCAGGTGGCGGAGGTTGCCGTGAGCCAAGATTGCGCCACTGCACTCCAGCCAGGGTGACAGGGCGAGACTCTGTCTCAAAAAATAAAATAAAAATAAAAAATTTAAAAAGTATACAATTTCTTTTTAAATAAGCTTCTTGTTGATGTCTGATATCCATAGAGAAAAGTACACAAACCATCAGTGTACAGCTCAATGAATTTTCACAACGTGAGCATACACATCTGAGGAGCTAGAATACAAACAGCCCCACAGAGTCTCCCTCAAGCCTTTTCACAGTTACTGCCTCTTCCTCAAAGAAAACCACCATGTTGATTTCCAACATCATACATGAGTTTTGTCTACTTTTGAATTTTATATAATCATACAGTGTATACCCTTTTTAACTATCTTCTTTCACTTATTCTCATGTTTGTGAAATCTGTTTATGTTGTTTGGTATCATAGTCATTTCCACATTCTAATTTCTGAATAGTATTCTGGTACATGAACATGACACACTCAATTTATCCATTCTATTATCAATGGATCTTTGAGTTGTTTATAGCTTGGGGCTATTAAGTGCTGCTGTAAATATGCTTGTACATTTTTTAAATTTGAATGCATTTCTGTCAGGTAGATACCTACGAGTGGACTTGTCTGTGTTCACCTAAGTAGGTAATGTATTTTCTTTTTTTTTAAGATGGGGTTTCCCCATGTTGGTCAGGTTAGTCTTGAACTCCTGACCTCAGGTGATCTGCCCGCCTTGGCCTCCAAAGCGCTTGGATTACAGGCATGAGCCACCATGCCCAGCCTTGAGTAGGTAATGTATTATACTCCCATATCAGAGTTCCAATTTTTCCATGTCCTTGCCACACGCAGTTTTAATAGCCTAAAGACAATTTTGTAGCCATCCTGGTGGGTAAATATTGGTATCTCATTGTGATTTAAATGTGCATATCCTCAGTGGCTGAGACTGAATACTTGTATTTAATCAGTTATCCCTATTGTCCATTTTCCTATCAATTTTTTTTTTTTTTGAGACGGAGTCTCACTCTGTCACTTAGGCTGAAGTGCAATGGCGTGATCTTGGCTCACTGCAACCTTTGCCTCCCGGGTTCAAGTGATTCTCCCATGTCAGCCTCCTGAGTAGCTGGGATTACAGGCGTCTCTCACCACACCCAGCTAATTTTTGTATTTTTGCAGAGACAGGGTTTTGCCATGTTGGCGAGGCTGGTCTTAAACTCCTGACCTGAGGTGATCTGCCCACCTCAGCCTCCCAAAGTGCTGGGATTACAGGCGTGAGCTCTGTGCCCAGCCTCATTTTTCTAACTTCTATGTCTTTTTTCTTATCAATTAATATGAGTTCATCTCTTCCAAATACAAATTGTTAGTTATGTGTATTGCAAATATGTTGTACCAAACATGGCTTACCTTCTTCTCTTTTAATGGTGTTGTGATCCACCCACCTCGGCCTCCCAAAGTGCTGGGATTACAGGCATGAGCCACTGCACCTGGCTGAGGAACACTTTTTTACAATTTAAAGTAGTTTATCTGTCTTTTATTTTATGATTAAGGCTTTTTGCATCTTGTTTAAAAAATATTTGACTAACCCCAAATTAGAAATATATTCTTCTATATATACTTTTCTTCTGGAAGCTTCATTGTTTTACTTTTCATATTTAGATCTAAAATCAACTTGGGATTGATTTTTTTAGTATGATGTAAGGCATGGGTCAAGATTAGTATTTTTTTCCATGTATGTATCCAATCTATTCAGCAACACTTGTTGAAAAGACCACTCTTTTCCACACAGCTCTGAGGTATCACTTTCACATAAATCAAATATATACAGTCATGTGTCACTTAATGGCAGGGATACAGTCTAAGCAATGTATCATTAGCAATGCATCAAATGATAATCATTTCATCATTATATGAACATCACAGAATGTGTGTACATGAGCTGGGTGTGGTGGCTTACGCCTGTAATCCCAGCACTTTGAGGGGCCGAGGCGGATGGATTGCTTGAGTCTAGGAGTTCAGGTCCAGCCTGGGCAACATAGTGAAACCTCATCTCTACAAAAATTAGCTGAGCCTGGTGGCACATGCTTGTAATTCCAGCTACTCAGGAGGCTGAGGTGGGAGGATCACTGGAGTCTGGGAGGTGGAGGTTGCAGTGAGCCAAGAGAGGGTTTAGTGAAATTAATAGAAAAGTCTCCTGGGAAGTGAATGCTCACTTAGAAAAGGGAAAGCTGGGTGGGGGCACAGTGGCGCATGCCTGTAATCCCAGCACTTTGGGAGGCCAAAGCGGGCAGATCACCTGAAGTTGGGAGTTCAAGACCAGACTGACCAACACGGAGAAACCCCCTCTCTACTAAAAATACAGAATTAGCTGGGTGTGGTGGCACATCCTCTAATCCCAGCTACTTGAGGAGGTTGTGGTGAGCTGAGATCGTGCCATTGCACTCCAGCCTGGGCAATAAGAGTGAAACTCGAAAGAAAGAAAGAGAGAGAGAGAGAGAGAGAGAGAGAGAGAGAGAGAGAGAGAGAGAGAGAGAGAGAGAGAGAGAGAGAGAGAGAGAGAGAGAAGGGAAAAGAAAAGAAAGAAGAAAGAAAGAAAAAAAAGAGAAAAAGAAAGAAAGAAAAAAAGAAAAGGAAGGACTAGAGATGGGTATATGTTACTCCCACAATCCTAGAGTCTCTGCTTGGGGGGTCAGGGCCCACATCTCGTCTGTTGTGACATCTACCCACTTTCTGGGACATACTGTGGTATGTGGGGTTGAAGTGTTGCTCCCTGCCTGCCAAATGGCAGTCTCATCTGCACAGCCAACCACTACTACACAACCCTAGAGCCTTCTTCCCCCTGTTCCCACTCCCACACCAAGATCACATAGAAGAGAGCAAGTGAAGCCGGAGCTACAGATTTTGGGTCCTTGCAGCCAGTTGGGGGCTGCTGTATTTTCGTTTCTTGCTTTGACCAGCCCTGGCCCCAATGTGTTGATGGGAGTATATTCAACGGCATCTTAATGATCCAGGCTGTAATTCTGCCATTGCTCTTAAGTTGCTGAATACAAACATACAACTTCCTGTGGATCCTGACTCTCACTCCCCTAATCTTTGCCAGCCTTTGATGGCACCTTCTTCTTGTCATCACTAGCTTATTTTCTTGTTCCTGCCTCTAAAGTGGAGATATTTCCCAAGGTCACCCATGACTCTCTACTCCTCTGCCTGTACTCTTTCCCTTGGTGGCAGTGTATACGTTCTCCATCTCAACAGCCATCTCTAGTTGTTGAACTCTACATTCGTAGCTCCCTCTCCGACCCTCTTTTAAGCTCCAGAAAGGCTTCTGATCACTGTATGACTACCATATCCCAAGCTCAACCTGCTGAATCCAAACCCATTATCTTGTTCCTAAAACTAGCTTTCTTATTTCTGCATCATGAAACTTTAGGTACTCAGCAAGGAACCTCAGAACCTCTTTTATTTCTCCCCTCCCACCCTCCCCAAACCAATCCACTGTCCACGTCTGTCAATTCTACCTCTGAGAGGAAGCTCATGTTCACCCCAACCATCAGGTACCTTCACATTACCATAGACCTCGTGTGATTTCATTCAGCAAGGAGTGTTTAGTTAACTAGTTGATTACTAGGACAAATTGGGGTATGTAGTACAGTTAGTCTGGTTCTGACTCACTATGAATTCCCATAACTGGGAAGACTACTTGAGCCCGGGAGGTTGAGGCTACAGTGAATCATGATCATGCCATTGCACTCCAGCCTGGGTGACAGCGTAAGACCATGTCTTAAAAAAATTTTTTTTTGACTGGGCATGGTGGCTCATGCCTGCAATCTCAGCACATTGGAAGGTTGAGGTGGGTGGATCACGAGGTCAGGAGTTTGAGACCAGCCTGGCCAACATGGTGAAACCCCGTCTCTACTAAAAATACAAAAATTAGCCAGGCCTGGTGGCACCTGCCTGTAAACCCAGCTACTCAGGAGGCTGAGACAGGAGAATCACTTGAAGCCAGGAGGTGCAGGTTGCAGTGAGCCAAGATGGCACCACTGCACTCCAGCCTGGGCGAGAGAGAGAGACTCCATCTCAAAATGGCAACAACAAAACAACCAGTTTCCCGTACTATTCTCTGAGAACAGAGAATATTCTAGTTGTCCTGGACATTCTTCTCCCTTATTAATCTGTCTTCAGTTGGAAAGTAGAAAGCAAACATATTAGACAAATATGGCAGAGCTGCCTGGTTCGTCTGAGTATCTATTTGGGGAAGCTGGAAGAATTTGCACCAACATGTTACTGGAAGTCACCTTCTTTTCCATACTTCTATTTCCTGCTTTTTCCCCCCTAATGAGCATGTGTGAACAGTGGGATGAGAAAAAATAATCTTTTTTAGATTAATGTATTTACTTATATAAGTGACACATAGCTATATATTACTGTATAAAAGATCTACAGATCAGGGGCAGGAGGTGACCACAGGGGTCATGAAGGACCTTTTCTAGGGTGATGGAAATGTTCTATACCTTGATTTTTGGCTATAACATGATGGTACATCTTTGTCAAAACTCATAGAACTATATACCTCAGGGGATGAATTTTACAGTATGTAAGTTATACCTTAATAAACTTGACTTAAAATACAAGAATTATATAATAGGGAAGTTTATAGAGTGAGAGAGGCATGTCCTCTCTCAGCCCTCCCTGCCCAGCTCAGTCTTCCCAGTTCCATTTCCCTGACAAGAGGCAGCCACAACTCACAGTTTAGCATATTTCCTTCTGGACTTCATCCTGGACCTCATATGCATTTTTTAATTACAAAAATTTCAAACTTAAAGAGAAAGCACAAGTATCATACAATGACCACCCTTAAACTCTGCACCTAGATTTGCATGATTGTTAACCTTTATCTCTGTTTGCCCCTTTCTCTCTTTCTCTCTCTCTCTCTCTCTCTCTCTCTCTCACACACACACACACACAAACACACACACACACACACACAGACACACACATACACACAGCGAAAGAGAGACAGAGACGTCTATGTACATACTTTTTTCTGAACCATTTTGAGTAAATTACAGTCATTGTACATTTTACCTGTGAATACTTTAGCAGGTGTCTCTTAAGAACCAGGATGCTTTTTTTTCCCCATAACCACAATACAATTGTCCTTCTCAGAAAAATTTTAATCTAATTAAAATTTTGACATCTAATATATAATCCATATTCAAATTTTATTTATTATCCAAAGAATGCCTTTTTTTAAAAAAGCTAATTTTGCTTTAAAGTCCAGGGCCTTATAATAAAAGATCCACATTGCATTTAGTTGTCATTTCTCTTTAGTTTCCTTTAAGTTAGAAAAGTTTTTCATATCCTTCTTTTGTCTTTTGTGACACGGACATTTCTGAAGAGTCAAGGTTATTTATTTATTTATTTATTTAGTGACAGAGTCTCACTCTGTTGCCAGGCACCAGGCTGGAGTGCAGTGGCCTGATCTCGGCTCACCGCAACCTCCGCCTCCCGGGTTCAAGCAATTCTCCTGCCTCAGCCTCCTGAGTAGCTGGGACTACAGGCGCATGCCACCATGCCCAGCTAATTTTTGTATTTTTTAGTAGAGACAGCATTTCACTATGTTGGCCATGATGGTCTTAATCTCCTGACCTTGTGATCCGCCCACCTCGGCCTCCCAAAGTGCTGGAATTACAGGTGTGAGCCACCATGCCCGGCATGAATCAAGGTTGTTTTGTAGGAGGTAGCCCAATTTGGATCTGCCTGATAGTTTCCTTATTACTAAATTCAAGTACAACATTTTTAGCAGGAATACTACATAGGATATATTGTGTCCTTCCCGGTGCCTCATATCAGGAAGCACATGAGATCAGTTTGTTCCATTATTGGTGATTTTAACTGTAATCATTTGGTTAGGATCATGTCTACTAGATTTCCTCACTGTAGAGGTACATTTTCTACTTTGTAATTAATAAAAAATCTATGAGATGATAAGTGAATATCATCTCACATAAAGATATTTACTTATCATCTCACAGATTTTTTTATCTTACTAGGAGACTTAGTAAATATCCTATAATAATGTTCTTGCCTGAATTACTTATTTCTGATTGTAATACAGTGATTTTCTAATTCTGTCACATCTTATGCATTTATTTGCTGAAGTTATTTTATTAAAAAAAAACCCAAACTTTTTCTCGAGTATGTTATAATCCATTTCTCCCATTATTCATTTTGCCACTCAAGTTAACCCAAATTTGGCCAATGGGAGCCCCTTCAATCTGGCTGTATTTTTTTTGTTCTTTTGTCAAGTCTCTACCATTTTATTTATTTATTTATTTATTTTTTTTAGAGATAGGGTCTAGCTATGTTGCCCAGGCTGGCCTCAAACTCCTGAGCTCAAGTAATCCTCCCACCTTGGCCTCCCAAAGTACTGAGATTACAGGTATGAGCCACCACACCTGGCCATCCCTATCAGTTTTTAAGTACTTCCTTACTTTTTGGCATAAAAAGATATTATAGACTCTCCTCGAACTTTCTCTGTTCCAGCTCTGAACTGATCAGTTCTCCAAAGAACCTTAGTTTCTTTTAGTAGGGAGTTGGATTTTGAAAATAAAATCAGAGCACGATGTATGCTCATTGCTAGTGGGGTATCATTGCTTCCTGGAGCTTTCAATGTTCCCAAAAAGAAAATTTATTTCTTAAAAGATTCTGAGTTCATACTGATCCCTGTGGTTCAAATCCAATACCACTGGATTCTTCTTTTCCTTCTTCCATTCCATATTATTATCTCTGTTTTCCTACAATGGTTTCCAACAAACATTGTCATAGATACTTATTTGCATAAGCTTACAATAGACACAAGATATGTACAGAATTGTTACACAAGTACTATGGCAAACATACTATGTCAATTTCAGAAGTTTGGGGCAGTTCTTGTCATCAGATATATCTCTCCTGAATTGTATAATGACTTTTGGGGCCCTTTCTGTGTAGGAAGACATTAAATATTATATTTTATGACTCTATTGTTATAAAGAACATAATCTAACTGGGTTCATCATTATAAAGTAATTACTATCATGTTTCTTGTTTTCTGAGTTTTTGGAGGTGTGTAGCCTGTTAACTTGGCCTGTATTTTTTACAGTTGCAAAATATGCATAGCATAATATTTATAATTTTAACTATGTATAAGTGTACAATTCAGTGGCATTATATATGTCTGGCTTATTTCACTAAGCTTAATGGTTTTGAGGTCCATTCATGTAGCATACATCAAAACAATGTTGTGTAACCATAACCACCAATATGGTTTGGATTCATGTCCCTGCCCAAATCTCATATTGAATTGTAACCGCCAGTGTTGGAGGAGGGGCCTGGTGGGAGGAGACTGGATCATGGGGGCGGATTTCCCCCTTGCTGTTCTTGTGGTAGTGAGTTCTCATGAGATCTTGTTTGAAAGTGTGTAGCACCTCCGCCTTCACTATCTCTCTCTTGCTCTGCCATGTGAAGACTGCCTGCTTTTCCTTTTGCCTTCCACCATGATTATAAGTTTACTGAGACCTTCTCAGCCATGCTTCCTGTACAGCCTGTGGAACCATGAGCCAATTAAACCTCTTTTCTTTTTAAATTACCCAGTCTCAGGTAGTTCTTTATAGCAATTCAAGAACTGACAAATACAACTGCTATACCCAAAAACTTTTTGTTTTCAACAAAAACTCTGCACCTGTTAAGTAACAAATTCCCTTTATCCCTCTCCCCAGTCCCTGGCAACCCGTATTCTCCTTTCTGCCTCTATGAATTTGCATACTCTAGGTACATAGTATAAGTGGAGTCATACAATATTTGTCCTTCTGTGTCTGGCTTACTTCACTAAGTGTAATGGTTTTGAGGTTCTTTCACATTGTAGCATACATCAAAACTTTATTCCTTTTCATGGCTGAATAATATTCCACACAGGGCTGCGCCAACTTTGGTTGATCTATTCATCTGTTAATGGACACTTGCATTGTTTCCACCTTTTGGCTATTGTGACTAATGCTGCTGTGAACATTGGTGTACAGGAGTTAAAATTCCTGCTTTTGGTTCTTTGAATACATGCCTAAGAGTGAAATTGCTGGGTCAATAGTCCTATGTTTAACCTTTTGAGAAACTGACTGTTTTCTATAGTGGCTACACCATTGTACATTCCCTCCAGTAGTGCACAAGGGTTCCAATTTCTGCACATCTTCACCAATAACTGTTATTTCTATTTTAAAAATCATACCCAGGCCGGGCGCGGTGGCTCACGCCTATAATCCCAGCACTTTGGGAGGCCAAGGCGGGTGGATCACGAGGTCAAGAGATCGAGACCATCCTGGTCAACATGGTGAAACCCTGTCTCTACTAAAAATACACAAATTAGCTGGGCATGGTGGTGCGTGCCTGTAGTCCCAGCTACTCGGGAAGCTGAGGCAGGAGAATTGCTTGAACCAGGAGGCGGAGGTTGCGGTGAGCCGCAATCGCGCCATTGCACTCCAGCCTGGGTAATAAGAGCGAAACTCCGTCTCAAAAAAAAAAAAAAATCATACCCATCCTAGTGTCTCTTCTGATGTTAAAGAAAGTAAAATTGGTTGGGGGTGGTGGCTCACACCTGTCATCCTAGCCCTTTGGGAGGCCAAGGCGGGTGGATCACCTGAGATCAGGAGTTCGAGACCAGCCTCACTAACATGGTGAAACCTTGTTTCTGCTAAAAATATAAAAATTAGCTGGGCATGGTGGTGCATGCCTGTAATTTCAGATTCTTGGGATACTGAGGTAAGAGAATCACTTGAACCCAGGAGGTAGAGGTTGCTGAGAGCCGAGATTGCACCATTGCACTCCAGCCTGGGTGACAGGAGTAAAACTCTGTGGCAAAAAAAAAAGAAGAAACAGAGAAAGAAGGAAAGAAATAAACAGGGAGGGAGGGAAGAAAGAGAAAGAAAGAAAGAAAAAGAAAAAAGAAAGAAAGGAAGGAAGGAAAGTAAGTAAAATTAATACCTGTTTGTGGTCCTTAAAAGTATCGTGAATACAGGTGGTACATGCCTGTAGCCCCAGCTACTGGGGAGGCACAGGTGACAGGCACTCTTGAGGCCGGGAGTTTGAGTCCAGCTTAGGCAACATAGCAAGACACCAAATTCCCCCACAAATAAAAAGTATCATGGGACCTGCCTGATGAAGTTAATCCCACATGTCACTGACAGTACCTGATTAAGTACAGTGCTCAAAACAAATGCTGATTCACTTTTCTTCAGTGTGGTTGTCATCGGTTTGGTGTATATACAGTCCTGTGCTGCTTAACAATCCAAATCCATATGAGAAATGCATCGTTAGGTGATTTTGTCACTATGTGAACACCATAGTATCTACTTACACAAACCCAGATGGCGTAGCCCACTACACAGCGAGGCTATGTCATAAGAGGCTATGGACCTGTACCGCATGTTACTGTACTGAATGCTATATGCAGTTGGAATATGGTGGTAATTATTTATGTATCTAAATAGAAAAGATACAGTAAGAATGTAGTATAATCTTATGGGACCACTGTCATACATGCAGCCGTGGTTGACCAAAATGTCAACGTCTGTCTGCAGCACAAGACTATACCTAGTTTCCATTGTTCCTGTTGTACTCAGTTTTAGGGATTCCCCCCATGCTTGTGAATTCAATATTATTGTTATTTTCTTTTGAGATAGACTCTTGCTCTTGTTGCCCAGGCTAGAGTGCAATGGTGTGATCTTAGCTCACTGCAACCTCTGCCTCCTGGGTTCAAGCGATTCTCATGCCTTAGCCTCCCAAGTAGCTGGAATTACAGGTGCATACCATCATGGCTGACCAATTTTGTTATTTTTAGTAGAGATTGGATTTCATCATGTTGGCCAGCTCGTCACAAACTCCTGACCTCAGGTGATCTGCCCGCCTTGGCCTCCCAAAGTGCAATATTATTTTTTCACTTCCCTGTAACTTCCCCCTGTTCCAGTTCCCATCATAGTTAACCTGAATTCCTTAGTTTCTGGCTTAAATTCCCTGTGTTTCATCTTGCTATATATTTGTTATGCAATTATATGCTAGTCGTAAGTATGAATACGCAAAGTGCTTTTACCTCACTTGTGGAGAGTAATTAGCTTCTCCTGTCTTGCCTAAAAAACTTTAAAGGCAAGATCCCCAAGGGACAAAGAAGCAGGAAAATACTGCCTCTTTGCCAGTATTTTAACAGCATATTGGTAAATAATGACGAAAAAATTAGAAATTGTCCGACAGATGACAAATCACAAAGCTGATAGAATAAGTAGAAAGGAGCATTAGAACAGTTATTGTAAGTGTGCTCGCATACTCGAGAAGCTAGAGGAAAGACTGAACATCTTAAATAGATGCACTGAAGACAGAAAAAAAAGGATCCAAATCAAACTTCTGAGATGAAATCTACAATGTCTGAGATGACAAACACACTGGAGAGGACGAAGGACTGGTTTGAAATTGCAGAAGTAAAAGCAGTGTTCACTGAAGACATATGCTTCACTATGAAACTAAAGCAGTAGAAATTATCCAAAATGAAATACAAAGAAAAAGAAGATAGAAACAAAATCAATTGAGTATCAGTGAACTGTGAGACCATTTCAAGCAGGCTAATACATGTGTAATTGAAATCCCAGAGGGAGGAAGGGAAACAAAAATATTTGAGGATATAAAGGCTGATGGTTTTCCAAATATGATGAAAACTATCTCCAGACCCAAGAAATTTAACAAACCCCAAGTACAAGGGGCACAAAGAAAATTACATCAAAGAACATTATAAGCAAATTTTTAAAACTAGCAATAATGATAAATATCCTAAAAGTAGCTGGGAAGGGGAATGGGCAGGGGTACCCATTACATACTAAAGCAGCAGTCCCCAACCTTTTTGGCACCAGGGACTGGTTTCGTGGAAGATAATTTTTCCATGGACAGGAGGTGGAAGGATGGTTTCAGAATGAAACTGTTCCACCTCGATCAGCAGGCATCAGTTAGATTCTCGCAAGGAGTGTGCAGCCTAGATCCCTCGCACATTTCACAACAGGGTTCAAATCCTATGAGAATCTAATGCTGCCATTGAACTGACAGGAGGAGCTCAGGAAGTAATGCTCACTTGCCCACTCAGGCTGGTCTGGTTCCCAGCAGGCCACAGACTGGTACCTATTTGCAGCCCAGGGTTTGAGGACCTTTGTCTAAAAAATAAAGATAAGGATGACAACAGATTTCTCACTGAAAACAATCCAAGCCAGAAGACAATGGAGCAACCTTTTTAAAGTACTGAAAGAATAAAGCTTGTCAACCTAGAATTCTATACTCAGTGAAGATATATTTAGAGAACAAAAGAGAGCAAAACAAGGACTTTTTCAGATATAAAATAACTGAAAGAATACACTTAGAGCAGACCTATACTATAAGAAATAAAGTCTTTCAGACAGAAGACAAATGTTACCATATGGCAATGCTGATTTATTTAAAGAAATGAACACCAGACATGATAACTATGTTGGAAATCTAAAAAAATTATTATTTAAATATCTTTTTAAAAATATTGTTTAAACAAGAAAAATAGCAATGTATGTTGGGGATTATAACATATGTATAAGTGAAATATATGACAAAATGAATGTTATGAAGGTAGGAAAAGCAGAAATAGCAAGATACCATTGTAAGGTTCTCGTAGTATATGTAAAGTTTCAAAATATCACTTGAAAGTAGACAGTTAAATATGTCTTCCATAAGTTGTAAAGCAACCACCAAAATAACAAAATGAAAAGTTATAGCTATTAAGCTAAAAAATGGGATAAGTGGAACCATAAAAAATGCTCAATTAGCTGGATGTGACAGCTTGTGCTTGTAATTCCAGCATTTTAGGAGGCTGAGGCAGGTGGATTATTTGAGGTCAGGAGTTTGAAGCCAGCTTGGCCAACATGGTGAAACCCCGTCAGTACTAAAAATACAAAAATTAGCCAGGCATGATAGTGCATGCCTGTAATCCCAGCTATTTGGGAGGCTGAGGTGGGAGGATCACTTGAACCTGGAAGCAGAGGTTGCAGTGAGCCAAGATTGTACCACAGCACTCCAGCCTGGGTGAGAATGAGACTGTCTGAAAGAAAAACACAAAACAAAACACTCAATTCAAAAAAAAAAAAAAAAAAAAAAAGGCAGCAAAATAACAAAAGGGGAACAACAAGCAAGTGGGACAAATAGAAAACAAGGAGCAAGATGGAACCATATCAATAACCACATTAAATGTGAATGTCAGGGGCCCAAAGTGGCTCCGGCCGGATGTCGTGGCGCTTGCGAAGGCGAGGCCAAGAGTTCAAGGCCAACCAACCTCAGCAACCTTACAAGCTCTCAATGATTGGCAAAAAAAAAAAAAGTGAATGTCAGCTGGGTGCAGTAACATACTTATAATCCTAGCACTTTGGGAGGCTGAGGTGGGAGGTTCACTTGAGGCCGGGAGTTTGAGACCAGCCTGGGCAACATGGTGAGCCTCCATCTCCACAAAAGATAAAAATAAAAATTAGGCAGACATGGCAGCATGTACCTGTAATCCTAGCTACTCAGGTGGCTGAGACAGAAGGATCACTTGAGCCTAGGAGTTTGAGGCTGCAGTGAGCAATAATCACACCACTGCACTCCAGCCTGGGCAACAGAGCAAGGCCTTGTTTCTAAAAAAAAAAAAAAAAAAAAAAAATTACCGAATTAGGTAAATAAAATTCAACTATATGCTGCCTATAAGAAATTTCACCTTAAATATGAAGACAAACAAATTTAAAGTAGAATGATGGAAGCTCTATCACAGAAACGCTAATGACAAGTAAGCTGAAGTAGCAATATTGCTGTAAAACAAAATAGATTCCATGGCAAAGAATATTACCAAGAATAAAAAGTAATTATAACAATTATTTATATATAATTAAAACAATAAAGTGACTAATCATCAAGGGGCCACAATCTTAAACTTAAAAGAGTGGTAAACTACACATAACATAAAATGTACCATCTTAAATATTTTTAAACGTACAATTCAGTAGTGTTAAGTATATTCACCTTGTACAATCATCACTGCCATCCATTTCCAGAACTTTTTCATCTTATAAAATTAAAACTCTATATACACTAAACATTTATCTTTCCCTTCTTCCCTCAACCCCTGGAAACTGCCATTCTATTTTCTGTTTCTATAAAGTTGGCTACTTTAGATACCTCATGTATGTGGAATCATACACTATCTGTCTTTTTTATCTGCATTATTTCAGTAAGCATAATGTTTTCACGGTACATTCATGTTGCAGTATATACGAAAATTTCATTCCATTTTATGGCTGCATAATATTCAATTGTATGGATATACCACATTTTATTTATTTATTCATCTTTTGATGAACATTTGGGTTGTTCTCTCCTTGTGGCTATTGTGAATAATGCTACTATGAACTTGGGTGTAAACAATCCTAAATTTTTATATCAATAATTGCAGAAATTCAAAATACAGGAAGGAAAAGTTGATAGAACTGTAAGAAGAAATAAACAAATTCATAATTATAGCAAGCAACTTCAACACCTCTCTCTCTCTCTCAATGATTGATACATTAAGTAAACAAAAATCAGTGAAGGTATAGAATACTTGAACATGTTATAAAAACAATTTGAACTAATTGACATTTATGAAACACTCTACCATATAACAGCAAAACATATCTTTTTTTTAAAGTTTGCATGAAACATTTATCAAGATAAACCATATTCTGATCCATAAAGCAAGTTCAATCAATGTATAAGGACTTAAATCGGCAGCAAATCACACTGCCACGTGAGTACCTATGCAACTATCTTGCATGTTCTTCACATGTACCCCAAAACCTAAAATGCAATTTAAAAAAAAGAGGACTTACTTAAGTCATACAAAGTATGTTCTCTGACCACAATGGAATTAAATGAGAAACCACTAACAGAAAAATATCTGAAAATGCCCAAATATTTAGAAACTAAACATGCTTCTAAATAATTGATGGCTCAAAAAAAAAAAAAAAAAAAAGAACTCAAAAGGAAACTAGAAGATATTTTACAATGAATGAAAAAGAAAGTATAACTCATAAAAATGTGCTAGATGCAACTGAAGCAGAACTTACAAGTTTATAGCATCGAACAGCAAACACCTGTATTGGAAAATAGGAAAGTTCTCAAATCAATGACCTCAAGTTTAGGAAAGTAGAAACAGAAGAGCAAATTAAACCCAAAGAAAATGTAAGAAAAGACATGTTAAAGATGAAGACAGAAATCAATGAAGTAGAAAACAAAATTTAAAATAGAGACAATGAAACCAAAGTTAGTTCTTTGGCAGGATCAATAAAATTGGGAAATCTCTAGCCAGACCAATAAGGAAGAAAAGAGAAAAGACATAGATTATCAATATCAAGAATGAGAGAGGTGGCTGGGTGCTGTGGCTCACGCCTGTAATCCCAGCACTTTGGGAGGCTGAGGTGGGCAGATCACTTGAGGTCAGGAGTTTGAGCCTGGCCAACAGAGTGAAACCTCGTCTCTACCAAAAAATACAAAAAATAGCCGGGTATGGTGGTGCATGACTGTAATCCCAGCTACTCAGGAGGCTGAGGCAGGAGAATCGCTTGAACCCAGGAGGTGGAGGTTGCAGAGAGCCAAGATTGCACCTCTGCACTCAAGCCCGGGAGACAGAATGAGACTCCAACTCAAAAAAAAAAAAAAAAAAAAAAAAAAAAAAATGAGAGAGGTGAGATCAATAGAATCTGTCTTTGTTAAAATGTTAATAAGGGTATATTACAAACAAATTTTTTCTCCAATAAATTTGACAATGAGATAAAATAGACCAAAGCTTATTCAAGAAGACATAGATCACCTAAATAGCCTTATACCTGTTAACAAAATTGAACTTATAGTTTAAAACATACTCACAAAAGAAATTTTAGATGGCTTCACTGGTTAATTCTATGGAATATTGGCTTCACTGGTAGTTTTATCAAATCTTTTTTCCAATATCTCTCATAAGGAGAAATACCAAATATTTAAGGAAGAAATAATACCATTCTAGACAAACTCTTCCAAGATTCGAAGAAGTAACAATACATTCCAACTGATATTGTGAAGTCAAGATAACTCTTATACAAAACCAGAAAAAAAAACAAACGTTATAACATTTGACTAGGTGTGGTGGCTCTTGCCTGTAATTCCAGTACTTTGGGAAACCAAGGTGGGAGGGCCTGTTGAGACCAGGGGTTTAAGACCAGCATGGGCAACATAGTGAGACCCTGATTCTACAACAAGTAAAACGATTAGACTGGTATAGTGGCACATACCTGGTATCCCAGCTACTTAGGAGGCTGAGGCAGGAGGATCACTTGAACCCAGGAGTTTGAGGTTATAGTGAACTGTGATCATGCCACTACACTCTAGCCTGGGTGACAGAGCAAGACTTTGTCTCTAAAACAAAACAAAGCAAAAACATTACAAAGAAGTAAAAGTACAGACCAATTCATCAACATTATTGCAGAAATTCTTAACAAAACTTATGCAAATCAAATACAACAATATATTTAAGGGATAATACGTCATGAATAAATGCGTTGTATTTCAGGAATTCAAGCTTGATTTAACAATAGAAACTTAATAATATTCACCATATTAACAAACCAAAAAATGTAAAACCATGCGATCCTCTCAATAAGAACAGAAAAAGCATTTGACAAAACACTGTCAAATCCATTTCCATCATCCGATCATATCCACTCATCAAAGGAGGAATTGAAGGGCACATCTTCAACCCAATAAACAATATCTACAAAATCCAACAGCTAAATCAAATGTAATTGTAAATGATTGAATATATTCCCCCTAATTTCAGAAAGAATGCAAGAATTTCATTCTTACCACTTTTTATTCAACATTATACTAAATATTACATCCAATGCAATGGGCAACAAAACAAAGTAAAAAACACTCAGACTGGAGAGAAAGAAGTCAAATTGTCTTTATCGGGAGATGACCTGACTCAGTCTTTCATGATTAAGTGTGATGTTAACTGTGGGTTATCTGTAGATGTCTTTTACCAGGTTGAAGAAATTCTCTTTTATTCCTAGCTTGTCAATACCCATGAAGGGTATTGAAGTTTGTTAAGTGCTCATTTTGCATCTACTAAATACGTGGTTTTTTTCATCTTATTGATATGACATATTATTCATTTTCAAATGTTAAATGAACTTTGCATTCCTAGGATTAATCCCATTTGGTTGTGTCGTACGACCAACACAACATACATGCTGTTGGCCTTGGTTTGCTAGTAGTTTGTTGAGGCTTTTGTTTATGAGTCCACAAGAGATGTTGGTCTGTAATTTTCTTTTCTTTTCTTTTTTTTTTTTTTTTTGAGATGGAGTTTTCACTCTTGTTACCCAGGCTAGAGTGCGATGGCGCAATCTCGGCTCACCGCAACCTCCGCCTCCTGGGTTCAGGCAATTCTCCTGCCTCAGCCTCCCGAGTAGCTGGGATTACAGGCACGCGCCACCATGCCCAGCTAATTTTTTGTATTTTTAGTAGAGAAGGGGTTTCACCATGTTGACCTGGATGGTCTCAATCTCTTGACCTCGTGATCCACCCGCCTCGGCCTCCCAAAGTGCTGGGATTACAGGCTTAAGCCACTGGGTATCACAGTGGTGTTGGCATCATAATGAATTGGGAAGTGTTACCTCCTCTCCTATTTTTTTGATGAATTGCAAATAATTGGTATAAATTCTCAAATTGTTTGGCAGAATTCACCAGCAATTCTCAGCTTTGGCATTTCTTTGTGGATAGTTTTAAAAATTACTAATTCAGTACCTTAACCTGTGGTGAGTCTATTCAGATATTCTATTTCTTCTTGAGTCAGTTTTGATACTTTGTGTTTTTCTAAGAATGTATCCATTTTCTATATGTTATCTAATTTGTTGGCATACAGTTGTTCTTAGCATTTCCTAATAGTCCTTTTATTTTATTTCTGTAAGGTTGTAATAATGCTGTCTCTTATTACTGATTTTCAAAATTTGAGTTCTCTGTCTCTGCTCCTCTCTCCCTCCCTCCCTTCCTCTTCAGTCTAGCTAAAGATTTGTCCATTTTGTTGATCTTTTCTAAGAACCAATTCTTGGTTTTGTTGATTTTCTCTATTATTTTTTAGTCTCTATTTCATTACTGTCTACTTTAATCTTTATTATTTTCTTCCTCTGCTTGCTTTGGGTTTAGCTTACTCTTCTTTTTGTAGTTTCTTAAGGTATAAATTTAAGTTATTGGTTTGAGATCTTTCTTCTTTTTAAACATAGGTATTTAGACCTATAAATTTTCCTTTAAGCATTGTCTTCAATACAACCCATAAGTTTTTAGAGTGTTTTGTCTTCGGTTGCATTCATTTCAAAATATTTTCAAAACACCATGTACCCCATAAATATGTACAATTATTATATGTCAATTAAAAATAAAAGAAAAAAATACTAATTTCCCTTGTCATTTCTTAATTGGCTCACTTGTTATTTAAAAGTGTGCTGTTCAGCCGGGTGCAGTGGCTCATGCATGTAATCCCAGCGCTTTGGGAAGCTGAGGCGGGTGGATCACCTGAGGTCAGGAATTCAAGACCAGCCTGGCCAACATGGTGAAATCCTGTCTCCACTAAAAACTACAAAAATTAGCTGGGTGTGGTGGTGCATGCTTGTAATTCCAGCTATTTGGTAGGCTGAGGCAGGAGAATTACTTGAACCTGTGAGGCAGAGGTTGCAATGAGTTGACATCACGCCACTGCAGTCCAGCCTGGGCAACAGAGGGAAACTCTGTCTCAAAAAGAAAAAAAAGTGTGCTGTTTAATATCCACATATTTATGAAGTTCCCAATGTATCTTTTGTTGTTAATTTCTTTCTTTCTTTTCCTTTCCCTCCCCTTCTCTCCCTTCTCCTTCCTCTGTCCCTCCCGTCCTGCACCCCTCCCCTCCACTCTACTCTCCTTTCCTTTCCTTTTGAGATAAGGTCTTGCTCTGCCACCCAGGCTGGAGTTCAGTGGCATGACCATGGCTGTAAGAAGCTTCAATCTCCTGGGCTCAAATGATCCTCCCACCTCGGCCTCTTGAGTTGCTGGGAATACAGGCACATGCCACCACTCTAGGTAATTTTAAATTTTTTTGTAGAGATGGGGTCTCACTATGTTGCCCCGGCTAATCTCGAAATTCTGGGCTCAAGCAATCCTCCCACCTCAGCCTCCCAAAGTGCTGGGATTACAGATGTGATCCACTGTATCTGGCTGTTAATTTCTAATTTTACTCCATTGTGATCAGAGAACATACTCTGTATAATTTCAGTCCTTTTTGAAATTACTTTTTGAGATTTTTTTTCAAAAATCCTTTTTGAGATTATTTTTATAGCCTAACATATGATCTGCCCTGGAGAATGTCCCACATGCACTTGAGAAGAATGTGTATTCTGCTGTTGTTAAATGGAGTGTTCTAGATAAAAAAGTTCAACTTTTATTACATCTCATTGTTTTGGTTTTAAACGAGTTTTAAAAGGTGCAAAATAGTAATGCTCTCCTTCGACTCATTTTCAGCTCATATAAGGCTTTTTCCCCTTGAGTTCTGTTTGTTGTGGCCTGATGCTAACAATGTTTCCTTAAAGGTCTAAAGGAAATGTTTTCTTCTGACATAATATTCTTTGCACTGCAGAAAGTCTTTTCTTTGGCCTTTTAGTTACTGGCCTAACAGATTTTATGTCTTATCAAATAATTCCTATGACATTGTTATTAAGTTTTGGTTTGCTTAGAAAAATCTGAGATTAAAAAATATTTTTTTCAATTAAGATTATTACATCGGTGTATCTTTCTGTATGTGCTTTTAAAGTCCTTGTAACATTGAGTTACAGGGCTTTGACTCCTGGGTCTAAAAGGGCCATCAAGTCCTGCTAACTCTTAAACTCTGATAGGAATTAAAGCATCATATTCAGGTCCAGTAGAAGATGCCAATCAAAATAAACTGCATTCCTAAGACACAGAGCCAGAAATTAAAGATACACAACTCCTCAAGGTCCAGGGAAGAACACAGAAGAGGCAGGTGCATGAGATTTTAAGGGCCAATTTTAAGAGATAAAAGTTCAGTTTCTCTATAAATTAACCATCAATGTCAAAGGCACACTGATGCAACACCAGCACATGATGCCAGATTAACAAGGTTTTTTTGAAGGATTAACTGACTCCTTATTAAAGGTTATAAAGGTTATAAAAACACTTATGGATGTTAGATCTTATGGTCAAAATTAACATTTTATGGATTGTTTATAAAATTTTGAAAAACAATTTAATTGGCTTCATGCTGCTTTTATTAGGGTTTATTGTTTGGAAAATTAAGTCTCATATCAAATAATAAGGGTTTTCATCTTTTAAAAATATCTTTAAGTTATCACTTTGGTTAAATAAATCACTTATTTTATATTGACCTCCGATCCTGTTTTATGATATCAAGTATTTTAAACTTTTGATATTTGACAGACTTTTCAAAATCAAATTATACATGTCTTTTTCTGACCTAATTAATCCTTTTAGATGTTAGGTTTCCAAAAATGACATGTTTGGTTTATTTGGTACAAAAATTATACAGGAAGCATTGTCAAACGTGAAATGGTTTGGTTTTCTTTGGGCTGTATTTGTATAAATATCCTATTGGTACATGTTCCAAAATTATGGGAAGTCCTATTCTGTTATGACTCAGTATACATTATTAGTAATAGTAATTGTTATGTTAAATTTTTGTGTGCCACAGAGGTAACAAATTTCCTTGTCAATTTTATCTTTGACTATGGTTGTTCTAAAAGTTTTTGTCACCCATGGACAATTGTCTTGTTTTGGTCCTCCTTAGAAGGTGGTTTTATAATCTGTTATAAAACTCTAATAGGTGCTCTTGAATGCAAGTTTCTGATAATTTTGGAGATTATGACATCAGAATGGAAGAAAAACTTTCATGACTCATGGAGAGCTGAAATGTTCATGAATATCAAGCAGAACTGTAATTAATTAACTGCATGGATTGAACTAACAGATGACTGAAGTAATCTTTTTAATTTTTTGCTTAAAATGTTACTGATGATGTTTTGTTTTGTTTTTCAGAGTCAAAGGAACTTGTCTTTTGCACTATTGACAGCTTTTAACAATTAAGTATATTCCTACAAACAAAATTTGGAGCATATTTGTTTATCTCTACCTGATTACTCCAGAATTTGGAAACTATTTTGAGTATTCTTAACTTATGGCCATATAGTTATTTGCATAAGTACAATAAGAATATGTTTTCATTTGTAACAGGACATGATTGGAGAAACTGGTTATTTTACCAAGCTTTCACTGTAATGGTGTGCTTTCTGTTAAGGAATCAAACTTGACTTATAGAGCTAATAAAAGCCCCTTGGGAAAACTGGCCTCATACCTTATCTATGCAGTCCCTGTACAGGGTTCTTAACCTGTGGTAAAAAATGAATGTCACTTTCTGACAAGTCCAGGATCCCCAAGTTATCTTAGGATCTCAAGAGGGAAGGAATTCATCCAACTCATAGGTATTTGATGATATAAATCCATGACTGGGCTTGGCTTTTAAAAAAGTCTTATCTGAGAGTCCTTCTATGGAACAAAGTTCCATCAAAGCCAATTTATAGAGCCCATGTGAAGAACAATTATTTTAGCTGCACTATATACAAATAATCTGGCCAAATATAATAAAGCAAATAGGTCCTACTGTGATTTGTCTTTAATAAAAATGGGAAACTGGAAAGAGAAAAATTATATTTTAAAAACCAAAGTACATCTGTTATTAGATTCTAGTCTTGCCTATTTATTTTTATTTTTATTATTTTCTATAGTTGGGACTGAATTCTAATTTTTCCTGGCTACAAGTCTCCAAAATAATGTTTTTATTTTTTTTCTTTCTTTTCCTTCCCCCAACCCCTGATTTTTCCTAATTTGAAATCACTGAAAACTAAGCTCTGCTTTTGTAAAGCCCTGCAAACTGAAACTAGGTGACTTAAACTTCAAAAGAAAATAACAGCAACCTTTTACATACACAAGCCACTTTTATACCCGCCTCCTGATATATGGACTTCAGAGTAAGGTGGCCTGTATCGATTTTGCAGGCTTTTTTCCTGTTTGTTGTTGTTTTCTCCTTTCTTCCTCCTATTTTCTCTTCACAGGACATGAGACTTCACAATCTGCTAAAAATGAGCTTTTAGGATCCATCCTAACTTAGGATCCATCTGTCTAGGAATAAACTGTCTTAGCTGTGAGAGCAGATGAAACCTGAGACCGGGGATTAATTTTCTGCTAAAAATGCTTTCTCCAAAAGCTTTTAAAAACAAAAAGGGGAAATGTGAAAGGAAGATAAATCTTTTGGCCCCAAAATCACTAAGCTAAAGGGAGAAGTCAAGCTGAGAACAGCTTAGGGAAAACCTGCCTCCCACTCTGCTCAAAGTCACCCCTGTGCTCACTGAGGTAAATGCACATCTGATTGCCTCGTTTGGAGAGACTAATCAGAAACTCAGAAGAATGCAACCATTTGTCACCTACCTGTGACCTGGAAGCCCCCTCTCTGCTTTGAGTTGTCCTGCCTTTAGGGAGGAACCCGTGTTCATCTTACATATATTGATTGATGACTTTTGTCTCCCTAAAATGTATAAAACCAAGCTCTGCCCTGATCACCTTGGGCACATGTCATCAGGACTCCCTGAGGTGGTGTCACAGGTGCACGTGCTTAACCCTGGCAAAAGAAACTTCCGAAATCTAGACTTGTCTCAGATAAGTGGGATCCACGGTGTACAATATGTTTTGACATGTATACATTGTGGATTGACCCATTTCATGTTACAAAACATCCTTCTTTATCTCTAGTAACATCCTAGAGACACAGAATTATGCTGTTAGAAGCCGTACTAGTATTTCATTTAGTGTTCTGCATTACTTAGTACAGAGGTTTGTTATTATTATGTATGAAGTTTATTATGTGTGAAGCGTTCTATAGTTCTCAATATACACACACATGCTCATATTCTCACTTATTATCTTAGTTTGCCCTCTAAGCTACCAGATCCATTTTCAAATTCTTTCTGTCCTTTGGAAATTCTATGGGTAAGTCTTAAATGGAGCAACATATAGCCTCAAGGGCCAAATCCTGGCACAGACCTCAAGGCAGGTACCTGCTGAGGAAAGATCTTGGCCACACAATGAACTCATGGGCAGGATGCCCAGTGCCCAGCCAGGATCATGACCTTGCTCCTTCTCTCTGCTGCCACATCCAGCTCTGTAGCTTCCCTGAGCCCAACTACACAAAGAATCTGCCACATATGCAGGGGATACACCAAGTGGCTTTCCAGCTGAAGCTCAGGAAGGGGAATCTGCAGATCTGCTTGGAGGAAAGGAGAAGTCCTCCACAATCCCCACTGATAGTTGAGTCTATCAATAACCTGTCACTCCAGCATCTGAACACCTACCCCAGGGCCTGGTCTGCACTGCCAGCCTCCCAGGGTGCCGTCGTTGAGTGTTGAGACGCCACCAAGGACTTGGCCTTGTCTCCCTCAGTGTTCCCCAAAGGGTGGGATGATCTTCCTGTAATAACATTGAATGCCAAAGTTTACAAAAGCCATTCCCTTTTCAGTTTTTTTCCCCAAGACACTGTGATCATGTCAAAGAGAAAGCGTTTGTTTGTGCTACTAAGTCTTTAAGCCTAGCTAGAACAGATTAGCAGTAACGGGAGGCAGCAATGGGGTTTCCACTTGCGATAGGGATGTAAACTTTTCATTTTATATGCATTAATTTCAGTTAAAAAGTGAGTCCTTTGAGAGCCGCGGTGGCTCCAGCCAGTTGTCCTGGCGCTTGAGGAGGCGAGTCTATGACTTCAAGGCCAACCTGAGCAACATAACAAGCTCTCATTGATTAACAACAACAACAACAAAAAAGTGAGTCCTTTAAAGAAAGTTTTTGCATATTTAAATAACAATGGGGTGGCAAAATGCATGAGGGTGATGTTGACTGTGCTCAGAAATCAAAAGCAATGCCCAGCTGGGTACAGTGGCTCACGCCTGCAATCGCATCACTTTGCAAGGCTGAGGCGGGAGGATCACTTGAGGCCGAGAGTTTGAGACCAGCCTGGGCAACACAGCGGGACTCCATCTCTATATATTAAAAGAAAACGAAGGCCCATACATATGACCTGGGTGAGTAGTTCGCACCAAGTTATCTGGGCCATGTGTGCCCGAACCCAAAGGGGATTGCAGAGGAGAACATTTAAATCTGGGGCTCTGCCAATGTTCCTCAGTCTGAGGGGGCTTGAAAGCAGGTGTCTCAGTGAGGGCACAGGAACAGCAGCCTGCTGTGCGTGACCCCTGGCCTTGGCGTGGGTCTTGCCAAGTACACGGAGCGCAGCACCACGCTTCACCATTAGGTGGCGGATGCGCGTTCCCACTATGAGCAGCGCAGATCCCTGGAGTGGCGTGGCCCTTTGCAGCCTGAGCGGCTGGAACAGGCTGGAACACCCCTGCCCTCTCGCGGCCCCCTGGCCGAGGGGCCCTGCACACCTGGAGCGGAGTTTGGTGAAGTCAGTCTCAGCCCCCTTCAAAACCAAATCTCAGAGCTGCTTGAGCCACAAGAAAATGAAAATAACCTCTAACGGGGATTCTTGACCTCATTTTGTGCGCAGACTCTTATACTGTGGCACTCCTCTCAGAATCATCTTTTTTAAATCCATGAACTAGATGGGAATACATAACAAGATCTAGGACTCTGGAAAATTGAGCACAAGTGACTTTACCAGACCATTGCAATGACCATAATATGACATGAACATAACTTCCATTTCTACTGGTACTGCTAATACCACTACGGTTCATTTGCTGCCTGCATTCATAATTGAAGAAAATCCCAAGTATCACTTAAGGATTTAATTATTTTCCTTTCAAGTTCAGGGACTCCATAAATTCTATGCCCATGGCTAAGGAAGCTTTAGCACCTGGCAATTTCCAGCAGGGTGGGAAAAAAATTAGGAAAAAAAAAACACCTAGTGAAAATTGAGGCGGGATGGAAGAAACAAGCTGAGCACACCAGACTTCCCTGTCCATTTTCTATTCTGCCCCAGCTTTAGTGCTCAGGGCCTCCTCAGTATCCACTCTCCACCTTGACCTTCAGGAACTATAGCAGCACAGGATATGCATGATCCTGGGGTAAATGGCGACTGGGAGGGGGCTAATATATCATCCAGGCTCAATCATTCGGTTTCCAGACACTAAGACAGAGAAGGGAGTCAGCACCCAGCATCTCTGACTCATTCAGGCCAGAGCTAAGGATCCACGCTCCATACCCATTTCTCCATTTCAGACTAGGGAACAATTGGGAGAGGACTGGTAAGCCTCCCCAAGAAAGTGACATGAGCTAAGACTTGGGGGAGTCATGTGGATGTCAGGGGAAGAACATTTCCCTCTTCCCCTGAGAAGAGGAGACGGTGGGAACCATTCACTCAGGTCATATAGAGGCCTTGCTTTCTTTCCTTTTACATAGTGATGGAGTCCCACTATGTTGCACAGACTGGTTTCAAACTCCCACCCTCAAGCGATCCTCCCACCTTAGCCTCTGAAAGTGCTGGGATTGCAGGTGTGAGCCACCATGCCCAGCTGGGCATCACTTTTGATTTCTGAGCACAGTCAACACCACCCTCATTAATTTTGTCACCCATTATTATTTATTTATCATTATTATTTTTTTGAGACTGAATCTCACTCTGTCACCCAGGTTGGAGTGCAGTGACGTGATCTCAGCTCACTGCAACCTCTGCTTCCCAGGTTCAAGTGATTCTTGTGCCTCAGCCTCCCAAGTAGCGGGGAATACAGGCGCGCATTACCACGCCTGGCTAATTTTTGTATTTTTAGTGGAGATGGGGTTTCACCATGTTGGCCAGGCTGGTCTCAAACTTCTGACCTCAGGTGATCCACCTGAATCAGCCTCCCAAAGTGCTGAAATTACAGTTGTGAGCCACCACATCTGACCCCATTATTATTTAAATATGCAATAACTTCAAGAAGAAAAAACAGCCAGTGCAGCAGCACTGGTGGACATGCCCGGCATGCTTCCAGAAGGAAGTCATGCAGCCAAGGTGGAGTGAAGCATGAATGAGGTCGGAGAGGTAGCCAGACACCTGATCTAGAAAATCATCCTCTTATAAGGACTTCAGCTTTTATGCTGTGTGAAATGTGGACCTGGAATAGAGCTGCTGGTGTTAGAATGTGTTTCCCAAAAGTCCATGTGTTAGAAACCGTGACCTCATGAATGGGTTAATGGATGAATGAGGATTCTGCCCTGATGAATAGATTCATGTTGTCACCATCAGGGGAACAGGTAATCATGGGAATGCCTTTGTTATCAAAGTGAGCTCTCTTTTGCACATGCTTTGTTTTGCCCTCTTGCCATGTGATGCCTTCTGCCATGTTAGGATGAAGGTAAAAGGCTCTTGCCAGATGCTGGTACCATGTCCTTGGACTTCCCAGCCTCCAGACGTGTGAGCTAAATAAACTCTTTTTGTTTATAGATTACCCAGTCTGTAGTATACTGTTACAGCAACAGAAAACAGACTAAGAGAGGGTTTTGAGCAGAGGAGGAATAAAATCTTAGTTTTATTCAAGGTGATCGCATGTTCTGGTTTGCCAGGGCCAGCACCTGCTTACTCCTGCTATCCATTGTAATTATCAATTGCATTTCTTTTTGCTCCTAAAGAAGGGGTCAATTATGGTCACTTTTGCAGGATCACATGACTGCTGTGCTGAGAATGGACTAAAGGGGGCAAAGACAGGAAGAGGGAGACTGGTCAGGATGCCATGGCAAATGGAAAATCATCCTCTTATAAGGACTTCAGCTTTTATGCTGTGTGAAATGTGGACCTAGAATAGAGCTGCTGGTGTTAGAATGTTTCCCAAAAGTCCATGTGTTAGAAACTGTGACCTCATGAGTGGTGTTAGAAACTGTGACCTCATGAATGCCTCTTGCCAGACAAGAGGCAGCATCAGCTTTGACCAGGGTGGTAGCAGTGGAAGTGGTGAGAAATGGAGAGAGTGCCAGAGTTTAGTTTTTGACATGTGGGTTCAAGACATTGATTAGACTTTGAAGTAGTAGCCATTGGCCAAGAGGCAGATGCTGCCTGTCCATGATGAGCCCCTGGTTCCTGTGCTCTGTCCCTTCTGCCTGTTTCTGCCTGGCCCCCACACACTTGTTGAGGAGGCAGTTGGATGTAGAGGAGAAATGATGCTACAATCTGGAAAGGATGGGGACAGCCCTGGCTGTTCTACGAAGAGCCTGGACCAGAGACTCTCATGTCTAATAGTGACCCAGCTCCAGGGAACTGCACTCTCCCAGCATTTTCCCATCCCAAGCAGAAGCTCAGGGTTTGGAGTGAAGAGTGTGTGGGACAAATTGTGTTCATACTTCAATATGCAAATGTTCCCTATTGCCTTTTGCTGGGAATTCATACACCCTATATCAGGAATCAGCTGCGTAACTTGCAGCCTCTGGTGCAAAATGAAATGGTAGGGTCCTTTCTTCAAAAATGATTTAAGAATTTCAAGATGGGGACAGCAGAGCATTAAACCAAGCACAGGGACCTGTGCAACTTCCACAGGTCACACATCCATAAATTCAGCCCTGCCTATAACTGAAAGATGTTTCATAATCACGTCTGGAGCTTAGGAGTGAAGCTCCTGTGGTCTGAGAAAGAGGAGGATATAATCCTAGATTAACAGAACCCTCAATGACAATGTCCACTTCTACCACCTGAATTGGAAATATTTATTTGTCTGATGGACACCCTGTTGAAAGTGGGCATTATAATAAAAGGTCACCAGAGCCTTCAGGGGATCTTGAAATCTGGGTCAGTCTTCCTGGAGAGGATGCCTACAGAGTCCCTGGGGCAATGCATGAGGAAACTGCTGGAAGGAAAGAGTTCTTTGTGGGAACCCAGGGACGAACCAAGAGAATTAACTGGGTGATGGACCAGGCAGTAGCATTGCAGCAATGAATCAAGTGCCAGCAGCCCCCACACTGAGCTAACCAAGTCTGGTATGGTGACCATAAGTCCTGTAAGGCCTGACGGTGGGAAGAGATGAACAGTGACACAGGTGTGCAGAAATGAGGACAAGACAGGGTCCTGCCACATATGAAGGTGTGGGGTTGCAGGGATGCTGCCTGGGAAGGGGCTGGAGGGACAAGATGAGTTTGGGGCTCTTGTAGAGGATTTGATGTGGAAAATAATGAAAATACTCTTCAGAGATAGTAATCCTTCCAGATGCTTCCCACAATCCACATGGGATTCTCTCTCCCAGCCAGTTAAGTCTGGCCTGAACCTCTTCATTTTTTTGCATATGATCTTTGCCCCAGTCTCTCGCATTTGATCCGAGGTCCTCCAGAAGCCATCCATGGCCCCACTGAGCCCCAGGAAGCTTCGAAATGTTTAGTAAGCGTATCAGTCATGGTCCATTCAGGAAAACAGCAACCACACTAGTTATCTTACAGAGAGAATTTAATACAGAGAATTAACACTACTAGAGGAAAGGACAAAACACAGACATTGTAACTTCGGGAAGTAACTCCCACCCTAAGGACTGGGAGAACAAAAGGGAAAGGTTGGGTTTATTAGAACCTAGAAATAGATGGGGGAGGCTGGGGAAACCGCAGCTCAGGCTTCCGAGGAGAGGGCACTGCCATGCGGGTGTTGGTGCCTTGGAAGGTGGATGGATGGTCCTGCAGAGCCAGGACCCAGATCCCTATGGGGTGGGCACTGCCTGGCTGCTGCTGATGTCTCTGAGAGGGGTGATGAAGCTGGCATGGGGAGCACAGAAAGTGTTACTCTCAGAGGGTCAGGCATGGTGGCTCATGCCTCTAATCCCAGCACTGTTGGAGAAGACCAGCCTGGCCAACATGGCAAAACCTTGTCTCCAAAACAAAACAAAAAAATTGGCCAGGACCCCAAGGCCAGGGGCTCTCTGCCAAGACCCAAGGTGGAGCCGGCTGGCAGGGTAGAAATGCGGATTCACGAGTCCCTTGATCTTTATCTGGATGTGCCCCATTCCCGTAGCTGATGAACATTTTCTTGTCCCCTCTGATAGCCTGGGCCTCACAGCCATTAACTCCCTGTCCCCCACCCCAAGAACTCCAAGCATTACTGCCTGCCCTGCTTCCAGAAGTAGCACACCCAAGGAATTCAAGAGAGCCCTATCTCCACCAGACCTGCTCTGTCCCTGCTGTGGAACACTGGTAATTTTTCTGTTCCTCCACGTGTTCCTTCTAAACCAAAAAAGTTCATGGTCTTGTTGAAAAGTGCATTTCCCTAAGAAACCTCCTGTACTCTATATATACGCATTGGTCCCAACTTCACAGTCTGGCAACCTCAAGATGAAGTTTCCCCTTCACCTTTTATTTTTAGTTGACATATAATAATCATACATATTTATGAGGTACATAGTGATGTTTCAAACATATAGTATGTAGTGATCAGATTAGGATAATTCCATATTCTACATATCCATCATCTCAAACATTTATTATTTATTTCTGCTGGGAACATTCAGTATCCTCTTGGCTAACTGAAACTACATGTTCTTGTTAACTAGTCATCTTACAGTGGTATACTCAGAGAACTGACGAACTTTTCCTTCTATCTAGCTGTAATTTTGTATCCTTCCTTTTGCTACCCTTTCCCCACCCTTTCCAGCCTCTAGTATCCTGTTTTACTTTTGACTTCCATGAAATCAACTTTTTTTTAGCTTCCACATGAGTGAGAAAATGCAGTGTTTAACTTTCTGTCCCTGGCTTGTTTCACTCAATGTACTCCAGATCCATCCACGTTGCCACGAATGACAGGATTTCACTCTTTTTATGGCTGAGTAACATTTCATTGTGTATAGACCACATTTTCTTTATCCATTAATCTGTTGATGGATGCATATCTTGGCTATTGTGAATAGTATTGCAATAAACATAGAAATACAGATCTCCTCGACAGACCGATTTCCTTTCCTTCGGTTAAATGTCTAGTGAGGGGATTGCTGGATCTTATGGGAGCCCTATTTGTGGTTTTTTGAGTACCCTCCATACTGGTCTCCATAGCGGCTTTACTGGTTTACATTCTTTTTTTTTTTTTTGAGATGGAGTCTTGCTCTGTTGTCCAGGCTGGAGTGCAGTGGCATGATCTCAGCTCACTGCAACCTCCACTTCCCAGGTTCAAGCAATTCTCCTGCCTCAGCCTCCTGAGTAGCTGGGATTACAGACACCTACCACCACACCTAGCTAATTTTTTATATTTTTAGTAGCGACAGGGTTTCGCCATGTTGGCCATGCTGGTCTCAAACTCCTGACCTCAAGTGATCAGCCCGCCTTGGCCTCCCAAAGTGCTGGGATTACAGGTGTGAGCCACTGCGCCAGGCCTTACTGGTTTACATTCTCACCCGCAGTGTATATGAGTTCCCTTTTCTCCACATCCTTGCCAGTATTTGTTGTTTTTTGTCTTTTTGATGGGAGCCATTCTAACTGGGATGAGATGACACCCCATGGTGGTTTTGATTTGCATTTCCCTGATGATTAGTTAAGGGGAGCATTTTTTCCATCTGTTTTTTGACCCATTTGTATGTCTTCTTTTGAGAAATACCTGTTCAAATCACCATTTTAAAATCAGATTGTTTGCGGTTTTTTTGTCTAAATTCCTTGCACAGTCCCAGCATTAATCCCCTGCCAGATGAATAGTTTGCAAACATCTTCTCCCATTCTGTAGGTTGTCTTTTCACTCTGTTGTTTCCTTTGCTATGCAGAAGCTTTTCAGTTTGATGTAATCTCATTTGTTTACTTTTGCTTTCAATGTCTGTGTTTTTTAGGTCTTATTCATAAAATATGTCCCCAGACTAACGTCATAAAGCATCTCCCGTTTTCCTCTAGTAGTTTTATCATTTTGGATCTTACCTTTAGTTCTTTCATGCATTTTGAGTTGATTTTTGTGTAACATGAGAGATGAGTGTCTAGTTTTATTCTTCTGCATATGAATATCCAGTTTTCCTGGCACTATTTATTGAAGAGATTGTCCTTTCTCCAGTGAGTGATCTTGGCACCTTTGTCAAAAACCAGCTGGCTATAGATCCATGGAATAACTTCTATATTCTCTGTTCCAACAGTTTATGTCTGTTCTTATGCCACTCTTGTGCTGTTTTGATTACTATAGCTTGGTAGTATGTTTTGAAGTCTGGTAGTGTGATACCTCCAGCTTTGCTCTTTTTGTTCAGGATTGCTTTGGTTATCTGGGGTCTTTTCTGGTTCCATACAAATTGTAGGATGTTTTTTCCTATTTCTATGGAGAATGTCTTTGATATTTTGATAAGAACGGTATTGGATCTGCAGATTGCTTTGAGTGGTATGGTGATTCTAACAATACTGATTCTTCCACCTAGAGCATGAGAGGTCTTTCCACCTGTTTTTATCCTCTTCAATTTCTTTCATCAGTTTTCTAGTTTCCCTTGTAGATGTCTTTCACCTCCTTGGTTAAGTTTATTCCTAAGTATTTTAATTTTTGTAGCTACTGTAAATGGGATTGTCTTCTTGACTTATTTTTTAGCTAGTGTGTTGTTTGTATATAGAAACACTACTGGGTTTTGTTTGTTGATTTTGTATCCAGAGCTTTACTGAATTCATTGATCAGTTTGAAGAGTCTTTGGTAAAGTCTTTAAGTTTTCCTGTATGTAAAATTATGTCATCTGCAAACAGGGACAACTCAACTTCGTCCTTTCCAATCTCGATAAACTTTATTCCATTCTCTTGCCTAATTGCTCTGAATCCTCTACATCTTGATAAGGTATCTCCAAGATAATTTTCCTCTACCTTAGAGATAATGAAAATGTGACATGCGAACGGCCAGATGAACATTTGTCCAAAGAGTAGTCTGGTTCTCATGCAGCCTGTGGGAGAGGCCATAGAGAGGACTGAGGAGCCTGTTGTTTCTCCCGCAGTGTGACTGTGGCAGACCTGGTGCCCTGCCCTTATCTTCTTTCCTGGGCTGGTACACCTTGCCCTCTAGCTCCTGGGTGTTGCCTTTTTCTCTTGCTCTTGGTGGACAGAGCTGCCTCACCTGGAGATGCCTGGAAAATTATGCACCACCTTCATGGGGCAGCCAGTGGCCAATGACTAAGGGAGGTGGGTATATAAAAGCCCAGCCCCTTATCTGGGCAGGGGTACAGGGACAAACTCTGTAGTACAGTTCACACTCCAGTGCTCCCTGTGGGGCTGGGCTAAGGCTGAACTTAGCCCGCACTCACATCTTTGCTTAGCTCACTCCCTGCCCTATACAAGCTTCTCCAGAGACCCCTCCCTCAATAATCATGCACACAAGAACCACCATTTCAGGTCTTGCTTCTGGAAAATCCAACCTATAACAGTGTCCTGCCCAACACCAGTCCTCTGAGAGGTTGATGAGAAATAAATTTAATGGCCAAGTAAATCTGAGCAACTCTGCAAATTGTATTCTTCTCCTAGAGAGTCAAAATGCCTATTAAAGTCCTGAAAAATCCTGCAGTGAGGAAACCTGCTTACCCTTGCACAGTCCTACCAATATCAGACACTTTAGGGAGACCCATCCAGGCAATGTGCGTCAAGGAGCCAGTGAGGCTCAGAAGGAGTAGGATAGGGGACAGGAAAGGGGTATTGGGCAGAATCACTGTTCTACAGTATTCTAAGAAAACAGTCTATTCTAAGGCTGGCTTTAAGGTTTGGATTCGGTTTGGTTGAGGATTAGAGAGAGGATTTGTTTTGTGACTGGCCTGTAACCCTGGGGAAGCTTCCAGACCAGTGGCCACCCTGAACACAAATGATGAGGCTAGAACCAGCCCAATCCCCAGCATATGGGTGTGGAAGCCTCATCTTTCCTGCCCTGCTGGCTTCACTGTCAACCATTGTCACGAATCACTCAGACCTCACTCTGCCCAAAGACTTACACGGCATGACCATCTCTCCTCCTTTCACTGCCAAGCTGGAAGAATACTGTTTGACTAGAGAAAATTGGTGACTTTTTGTTAACTGACAAAGTCCCAGATCGAAATTCAGCCTAGGAGACCAATTTATCATAACCCAGCATCTGTTTTCTCTGCTCCGTGAGGGTGTGTGGGACTTAGTCTCTGTCAACGAAATGTGTTGACAGGTCTGCGGTGATGGGGAAAAGTGATACCAACACAAACATGGAGGATCTGCTCACTGTGGTAATCATGCACAATGTACACAAATAGCAAAACATCATGGTGTACCCCTTAAGTACAAATGTACCATATTTATTTGTCAATTATACCTCAACAAAGCTGGGGTGGCTGGGTGTGGTGGCTCATGCCTGTAATCCCAGCACTCTGGGAGGCTGAAGTAGGTGGATCACGCAAGCCCAGGAGTTTGAGACCAGCCTGGCCAACATGGTGAAATCCCATTTCTATAAAAAAATTACAAAAATTAGCTGGGCATGGTGGCAAGTGCCTGTGATCCCAGCTACTTAGGAGGCTGAGGTGGGAGAATTGCTTAAGCCAGGGAGGCGGAGGTTGCAGTGAGCTGAGATTGTACCCCTGCACTCCAGCCTGGGTGACAGAGTGAGACCCTGTCAAAAGAAGAGAAAAAGAGAGAAAGGGGAGAGGGGGAGAGAGAGAGAGAGAGAGAGAGAGAGAGAGAGAGAGAGAGAGAGAGAGAGAGAGAGAGAGAGAGAGAGAGAGAGAAAAGAAGAAGAAGAAGAAGGAGAAGAAGAAGAAGAAGAAAAAGAAGGAGGAGGAGGAGGAGGAGGAGGAGGAGAAGGAGAAGGAGGAAGGAAAGAAAAAAGAAAAGAAGAAAGGAAGACAGCAAGCTGGGAAAAGAATTTCGCAATTCCACTTAAGATTATAAATCACATATGAAGCCTGCTTGAATAAGCCAGCTTATACTTCACAAATAGTTTAATTGTCCCCAGATATTAAAAAAGCCATGAGAATCAGTGGCTTGGATATAGAAAAAAAATGTCAGAAAGATAAAAATAAAGGCCAGGCACAGTGTAATCCCAGCACTTTAGGAGGCCAAGGAGGGTGGGTTACTTCAAGCCAAGAGTTCAAGACCAGCCTGGCCAACATGGTGAAATCCTGTCTTTTCTAAAAATACAAAAAATTACCATGCATCTGTAGTCCCAGGTACTCTGAAGGCTGAGGCATGAGAATCACATGAACCCAGGAGGCTAAGGTCACAGTGGTCCAAGATTGCACCAGAGTACTCCAGCCCAGGTGACAGAGTGAGACTGTCTCAAAAAATAAAGAAAGAAAAAGTATGTCATGAAAATTTAAGTAAAGATTTTAAAAAAAGAAAAAGAAAAAATAGAAAAATTAAAATATACTTGATCAGAATGCCAGTCCGTGTTGACTGATGCACAATGAACACGAATCATCATGATTTCTGTAAGTATCAGATGACCGATTGCCCAGGGCAGTGCTTTCAAAGGCCTAGGACCAAGAGGAGGGGAGTATAAGAGGAAATCTGTGGTGTGGACGTGGAAGCCTGTATGTTCTTGAGAAGACTTGTGGTGTGGGTGTGAGAATCTTGGGGACCGGTGTTATGTTCAGGGAAAGCTGTGTGCTCCTGAGGGAACATTTGTTTCCAGGAGGCTGTATAGACACACGGAGACTTGTAACGTGGACACAATGTTTGTCTGTGACCCGGAGACCTGACTGTGAGCACCTAGGGGACGGGTGGTGTGGACATTGATGGTTTGTGTGAGGAGGGGAGGCTTGTGCTGTGGCCACAGAAGATGGCATGGCTTCCAGAGGACTCGTGGTGGGGGCGGAGGTGTCCTTGTATCCCTGAGGGGACTTCCGGAGTGGAGGTAGGAGGCTGTGTGTTCCTAAAAGGACTGGTAGTTGTGAAAGTGAAAACCCGTCCTTATGGGATGTGACTTGTGGTGTAGACACTAGAAATCGCTTGTTCCTGAGGGAACGTCTGGTGTGGGCAGAGGACATGGAAGGCTGCATAACCTGAGAGTGCCAGGGACTTGGGAATTTAGAAAACAAGGCTGTGTGAACTTGAAGGGACTTCCATTGTGGACGCCGGATGTGGACCAAGAAGGTGGTATCTACCTGCGAGGACTCATGTCGCGCACACCGAGGTATGTAGGCTCAAGACAGCTTGTGGAGTGGATTAGAAAGCTGCTTGTTCCCAGCAAGACTTGTAGTGTAGACACAGGAGGAGGTTATACACGAGGGCATGTGTGATGTGGCACAAAAGCTGCGTGCACCTGAGGAGGCTCCTTGTGTGGATAAAAGGCTTGTACTGTGGACATAGCAGTTTTGTGACCCTGAGGAAACTTGTGGTGTAGACCAAAAAATAAATGGGCCGGGCACAGTGGCTCAATCCTGGAATCCCAGCACATTGGGAGGGCAAGGCAGGTGTACCACAAGGTGAAGAGATCAAGATCATCCTGGCCAACATGGTAAAACCCCATCTCTACTAAAAATACAAAAATTAGCTGGGTGTGGTGATGCCTGCCTATAGTCCCAGCTACTTGGGAGGCTGAGGCAGGAGAATTGCTTGAACCTGGGAGGTGGAGGTTACAGTGAGCCAAGATCGCACCACTGCACTCCAGCCTGGCAACAGAGCGAGACTCCATCACACACACACAAAAAAGACCGTGTGCCTCTGTTTTTGTCTTCTTTAAAAAGTGGTTTTATAATCTGCTATAAAACTCTAATAGGTGCTCTTGAATGCAGGTTTCTGGTAATTTTGGAGACTGTAACATCAGACTTGTCCATGTGCAGGAGAACTGTGGTGTGTGGGTTTGGGTAGGGAGGCTCTATGCATCTGAGGCCCCATCTGTGTCAGATGAGAAGACTGTGTATTGCAGGCAACTCGTAGTGGGAGGTAGAGCTCCTGTGTACCTGAGGTGCCTGGCACGGCTGATGTGGAAGATTCCGTATACCTGGGGGTGTTTGTCCTGTGGACACAGGAAGCCGTGTTAACCCAAGGAACTGGTGGCATGGATCCACAAGGCTGTGAATGCCATAGGGACATGTAATGAGGACATTGAAATCATGAGGGAATGTGTGTTATGGACACAACAATTGGATTTTGTTGCTTTTTGTTGTTGTTGTTGTTGTTTTGTTTTTGTTTTTGTTTCTTGAGACAGGGTCTTACTCTCAGCCAGGCTGGAGTGCAGTGGCACAAACATAGCTCACTTCAGCCTTGACCTCCCAGGCTCAAGCTATCCTCCCATGTCAGCATCCCAGAGTGCCGAGATTACAGGCATGAGCCATAACACCCAGCCTGGCCACAGGTCTAATAAAAAGACAGATAATAACAAGTGTCGGCAAGAATGTAGGGAAACGAGCACCTCTTATGCTGCTGGTGGGGATGTAAAATGGTGCAGCCATTTTGGAAAAGCCTAGATGTTTCTTAAAATGTTAAGCATAGGGTTACCATAGGATCCAGCAATTCCACTCCTACGTATACCCAAAAGAAATGAAAATGTATGTCCACACCAAAACTTGCCTGTAAACGTTCGTAACAGTGTTATTATAGCCAAAAAGAAGCAACCCAAATGTCCATCAACCAACGAAAGGATAAGCAAAACGTGCAAAATGTGGCACAGTCGCGCCTCTTATCTACAGTTTCACTTTCCACAGTTCCAGTTACCCACGGTCAACTGTGGTCCAAAAATAGGTGAGTACAGTACAATAGCATGTTTTGAGAGTGAGGCGGGAGAGCTCACTGTAAGCTTATTATAGTCTACTGTTATAATTGTTCTATTTTACTTTTCTTGTCATCAGTCCTTTCTGTGCCTAATTCGTAAATTAAACCTTATCATAGATATGTACAGATAAGAAAAACAGTGTCCGTAGGGTTCAGTACTATTCATGGTTCCAGGAACCCACTGGGGCTCTGGGAACATACCTCCTGCAGATAAGCGGGGACTGCTATATATCTATAAAATGCTAGCAACCCTTCATGCTGCATGCTGCAGGTTTTCAAAAGTCTCATATCAGCTTCTGTTTTCATGTCACCTTCTATCCATGTCTCTGTTTTCTTTTCTGTCTTTTATGAAGACACTCATCATTGCATTTAGGACCCTCCCTCATCCAGGATGACCTCATCTCAAGCTCCTTTCCTTAATTACATCTGCAAAGACTCTTATTCGAAATACGGTCACATTATGAGATTCCACGTGGACAGAGATTTGGTGGGGGCACAATTCAACCCGCTACTAGGCATGATGGCTACAGAGTACAGGGTTTCCTTTGGGGTGATGAAACCGTTCTAAAATTGAGTGTGGTGATAGCTGTATGACTTTGAGAACAGACTGCAAGCCGTTGAATTGTATACTTTAAGTGGGTGAATCGTACACATGTGAAGAATAAAGCTATTATTAAAAAAGCAAAAAACAGGCCAGGCATGGTGGCTTCACACCTGTATCCCAGCACTTTGGGAGGCCGAGGTGGGATGATTGCTTGAGCCCAGAGTTTCAGACCAGTCTGGGCAACATGGTGAAACCCCATTTCTACCAAAAATATAAAAATTAGCCAGTCTCATAACCTAGTATCAACATAAATAAATAAATAATAACTTTAAAATTAAAAATAGAAAAATTTTAAATAAATTTTTTAAAAGCAGAAAAATAGTCACAGCATCTACTTGCACCCTATAGCACCCGTGCAGCCACAGCTGGGAGAAACAAACAAAGCATTGCCTCTCTTCCAGCATCTTCAGCATGGTAGGACTCCTTGATACAGTCACTGAATATATCACTCATGAAGTTGTTTCGGCAACAACCTGAAACTTTCAACTTTTTGAAGACAAAAAAACTGCTGAGGTAGCAGGGCCTTTTCTTTTTTTCCAAGACAGAATATCACTCTGCTGCCCAGGCTAGTGTGCAGTGGTGTGAGCATGGCTCACTGCAGCCTCTACTTCCCCAGCTCAAGTGATCCTTCCCTCTCAGCCTCCTGAGCAGTAGGGATCACAGGCACACACCACAACACTTGGCTAATTTTTTTTTTTTTTGTAGAAGCAAGTTATCACAGGGTGCTCTTAAACTCCTGGGCTCAAGCAATCCACCTGCCTCGGCTTCCCAAAGTGTTGGGATTACAGGTGTGAGCCACTGTGCCTGACCCAGGGGCTCAAAGTGCCCCTAGACTTTAAGATTATCCCAGCAGAAGTTGAACACTGACTTCCCAAAACTTCACTTGTCTTTACTTGGCACTGTATTTTTAAAAATCATTACCGGCCAGGCACGGTGGCTCACACCTGTAATCCCAGCACTTTGGGAGGCCAAGGCAGGCGGATCACCTGAGGTCAGGAGTTAGAGACCAGCCTGGCCAACATGGCAAAACCCCATCTCTACTAAAATACAAAAACTAAGGCCAGGCACGGTGGCTCAAGCCTGTAATCCCAGCATTTTGGGAGGCCGAGGCGGGTGGATCACGAGGTCAAGAGATCGAGACCATCCTGGTCAACATGGTGAAACCCCGTCTCTACTAAAGATACAAAAAATTAGCTGGGCATGGTGGCGTGTGCCTGTAATCCCAGCTACTCAGGAGGCTGAGGCAGAATTGCCTGAACCCAGGAGGCGGAGATTGCGGTGAGCAGAGATCGCACCATTGCACTCCAGCCTGGGTAACAAAAGTGAAACTCTGTCTCAAAAATAAAATAAAATACAAAAACTAGCCAGGCGGTAGTGGCATATGCCTGTAATCCCAGCTACTCGGGAGGCCAAGGCAGGAGAATCACTTGAACCTGAGAGGTGGAGGATGCAGTGAGCTGAGATTCTACCACTGCACTCCAGCTTGGGTGACAGAGCAAGACTCCATCTCAATAAAAAAAAAAAAAAATGATTATTATACTTAGATGTTATCGAAAGGCAAAACAAAACAATACAAAACATTTTTTTCCAGCAATTTTAATCCACTCCTCACTAACTAGAAAAACAAGTACATGAGACCAAATAGTAATGGTGAAGGTTCAAATATCAAAATGTCCCTAACATTGACCAGGCCCCATTGACAAGCCTGAGTTTGTCTGGCTATTGGGTTTTCATAGGGTAGGGAGTCTTCCATGCCTCTGAAATGTAATGGAAGATTCTGAAGGGAGCAAACCCACAGAAAATCAGCACCTTTGAATTTCCTGCTGATCTCTGGAAAGAGAAGGACCCAGCTCAGACATCACCTCCTCCATGAAGACCTCCCTGATGCCTGGTGCCAGGCTTTCCTGCTGTGTACCTCTGTGGTACGTGGCACACTCCCCTGTTAGATCATTTCCACGTGGTCTGATTCATAGCAGACATTCAATAAATTGGTTGGATGTAGACCTAATAGAGTATATTGTACCAGAAATTAGGTAGGAGCCATAAAACACAAGTTACCCATAGAAATTTTCTTGTAACCACATTTTAAAAAGTAAGAAGAAACAAGTGAAATTAATTTCCGTACTATATTTCATTTAACCCAGCATACTCCAAATATGATCAAGGCAGTATGTAATCAATATAGAAACTACTGGTGGGAGATTTTATTCTTTTTTAAGTGAAGTCTTTTTTTCTTTTTCCTTGAGATGGAGTCTCACTGTTGCCCAGGCTACAGTGCAGTGCAGTGGCATGATCTCAGGTCACTGCAACCTCTGCCTCCCGAGTTCAAGCAATTCTTCTGCCTCAGCCTCCTGAGTAGCTGGGATCACAGGCCCAATCTATCACACGTGGCTAATTTTTATATTTTTTAATAGAGATGGGGTTTCGCCATGTTGTCCAGGCTGGTCTCGAACTCCTGACCTCAAGTGATCTGCCCACCTTGGCATCCCAAAGTGCTAGGATTACAGGCGTGAGCCACTGTGCCTGTCCCTAAATGTAGTAGTCTTTAGAACCCAGTATATGTTTTCTTTTACACTTACAGCACATCTCAATCCAGATAAGCCACATTTCTAGTGCTCAGTAGCCACATGTAGCTACCAGATTGAGCAGCAGAGATTCAGGGCATCTGCCATACAGTAGTTATTATGCTGAGCCGTTTATACCCACATCCCTGTGATATAAACAATCAGAATCAGCCTATTCCACCTGCCTCCTGCTTCTTACACCCTAGGTGATCCGCTAAATAATTCACTTGGATTATTGCATTTAATCTTCTCAGTCTTGTAAGTAACAGCATTATGACACTCACTTTCTCCATGAAGACACTGAGGATTAGAACTATTAGGAAACTAGCCCAAAGCTCCATAGCCACGGACTGAGGCCAGGCCAGCAAGCCTTAGGCAGAAGCCATCCCCATAAACAACCTTCACATGGTCTCCCCAAAGCCCCACACACATCTTCCAAAGCAGGTTCCTCTAACAGGGCATTTTGAAATAGAAGCCTATCTGTGCACTCTTTCAGGCTGAGTTAATAAAGATTTAGATCGAAATGCGTGTGCATTTTGGCCAACTGAATTCTCACCACCACATCACTGGCTGCTGAAACTGTTATTAAGGAATCGGGCGTGAGCTTGATAGCATCCCTCTATCCACTTTTAGTTCAGAAGTTAAAAGGTTGTAATTTACTTTCCTATTGATTTATGATGTCTATTTCTGCAGGTTGTTATTTTTCAAGCAGAGATCAGAACAGGAAATGGCTGTTTTGACTTCTATCCATGTTTTGCAATGGGATTTAAATTGTTCTTACAAAGGCTAAAATGTGCCAAACTGCATTACCTTCAACCTTCTCTAGAAGCTTGCAGGGTGCTATCGAACTAGCTACAAGCAGCAAGTAGTTTAGGGAAAGCAAGGACCCCAAGTTCTTGTGGCCATTTCCATACTATCTGGACATGGGATTCCTAAGATTAGTATGTTTTCTGTGTGCCTTGGGATGGTGTAGAGAAAGCAAGGAAAAAAGTGATATGATCCTTGTCTGAAGGTTCTAAAGGCCTTAAAATTTCATGTGTCATGTAAATTCTGTTGTTTTGCTGGCTCAGTAAGGTTGATTTTTAAAATGTGGTGACTAAATAATGACTTTAAGTAGCAGTTTCTCAAATATTAGAGTTTGGTACAAATCACTTGGATGCTTATTAAAATGCAGATTTTCACTCTAACCCTCTGGAATGTTGATTCCATATATTTGAGGAGGGGCCCAACAATCTATAGGACTTCCAAAAATTCTGACCTCCACAGGGCAGTGAGAAAACTACAAAAATAATCAGGATCAACTTTTTTTTTAAATTCTAGAAATTAACCAAATGGTTGCAGCAATCCAGAAAGCATTTATTCAAGAAAAATGGCTCTTGGTAAGAACAGTTAGCATTGTGGTGTTTTTACTTGTTCTAGTCCTAACCCTTTCTCTCCAGCTCCATGGTAACCCTAAAAACCAACAGCCTGAACTCATGGGAAAATCCAGTGGTCTAGTAGCCACCAGAAGGGGCTGAGGTTGGAGTTCCTTCGAAGTCTATTTCCCAGAAAATTCTTATTATTTGACCTATCTAGTGGTTCCCTGGAAAACCACCTGCAAAGCTTTCTTTATTTCACCTGACTTGGAGCTTGCCCCATGCGGTGGAGTAGGGGGAGCCTTTTCCCCAGTTGCATTTGTCAATAACATTTAGAAGCAATTGTCTGATTTCACGGCTGCCTGAGATTGTGGATAACAGCCAGGGCAAACAACTGGCTTAACAAAAAGGCTTAAGAGGAAAAGTTTGAGAATGAGAGTTTCATAAAGCTTTGACAAGCTCTGATACATACCCAGGAACCTAGAAGGTCACGCATGTGTAGAGTTGTGTCCATGCTCAAGAATGACATGAGAAATCCCTAAGCCCTCACCTCTGCCTGACTTTGAGGCTCTGTACAAATAGGAAGTAAAGGCTAGGGTGGAGTTGTCAATTGTACACTCCATTGCTTATGGAAAGCACACTCCAACATGCACACAAAGCCCCTTAACAAAGACTTATCGATTTCATTTATTTAAGGAAATCTCTGTCCAATCACTAGTTGACCACTAAACAAACCAAGCAGAGGCTTCGGTGGCTAACACAACCAAGGAATACAGACTTTATAAAATTACTTCAGAAATGTCATTAAACAAATGAACAATAACGACAAATAGCAGCAACAACAAAATCTGTTGGGAGGGCGAAGAATGGTCTCATTTCCAGAGTTGCCATGTTACATTCCTTAAAATATTCAGTTCACTTAAACGTGAGACACACAAACAAAAATGTAATCCATACACTGGAAAAAATCATCAATAGAAACTGTCCCTGAGGAAGTTCAGATGTTAGATTTACTAAAGACTTCAAATTAGTTATCTTCGATATGTTCAAATAAATGAAGCCATTTACAATGAACTAAAGTTTGAGACTAATGTCTCATCAAATAGAAAATATCAAAAGATAGAATTATAAAAAGAACCAAATACAAATTCTGAAGTTGAAAAGCATAATAAGTGAAATGAAAGATTCACTAGAGGAGCTCAACAGCAGATTTGAGTAGTCAGAAGAAAGATTAGACAACCCGAAGATAGATTAATTGAGATTATCCGGCCTGAGGACAAGCAAGAAAAATGAGTGGAAAGAAAAATGAGCAGAGCCTTGGAGACATGTAGAATACCATAAGTATCCCATAAAACACATAATAAGACCCAGAAAAAAGGACAGAAAGCAACAAAAAGGATATTTGCAGCCTAGGCAACATGGCAAAACCCCATCTCTAAAAAAAAATACAAAAATTAGCTGGGTGTGGTAGTGCACACTGTGGTCCCAGGTACTTTGGAGGTTGAGGTGGGAGGATTGCTTGAGCTCAGGAAGCAAAGGTTGCAGTGACCAAGATGGTACCACTGAACTCCAGAATGGATGACAGTAAGACCTTGCTTTAAAAATAATTTTTTTGAGGAAATAATAGCTGAAAACTCCCCAATTTTTAAAATTTACACATCTAAGCTCAACAAATTCCAAGTGGAATAAATAGAAAGAGAACCACACCAAGATACATCATAATCAGCTTGCTGAGAGACAAAGAGAGAATCTCAAAAGTAGCAAGAGAAATGGACTCTTTACATTCACAAGAGCCTTAATAAGATTAATAGCTGATTTCTCATCAGAAACCACAGAGGCCAGAAGACAAAAGAAAAAACATTGTCAATTAAGAATTCAGTATCTGACAAAACTTTTAAAACTGAAGGAGAAACTAAGATGTTCTCAGATAAACAAAACCTAAAAGGATTCATTACTAGCAAACCTGCCCTATAACAAATACTAAAGAGAGTCCTTTAGCCTGAAATAAAAAGACACTAGTCAGTAGTAACTTGAATTCATGTGAAGAAATAAAGAGCATTTATAAGGATAACTGCATAGGTAAACATAAAAGGCAGTATTAATGTATTTTTGTTGTACTTCTTTTATCTTCTATCTTATTTAAAAGACAATTGCATAAAGTAATAATTAAAAATCAGGTTAATGTGCACATAATCTATAGATATAATCCTTAAGACAATAATGACACAAAGGAGAAAGGGGAGAATATAGATTTTGTGTAATACTGATATCAAGATGTATTCATCAGAACTAGATTCTTATAGGATGTTCATTAAATTTCCCAGGGCAACCAACTCAAAACATATAGCAGAAGTGACAAAGGAATTGAAATGGTACCTTAGAAAATACCTATTTAACACAAACAAAGGCAGTAATGGAGACGTGTTTGAGTAAGCAGACCAAGGATGTTGGGGAAGAGAACTGCAGTGTGAGAAGATGAGTAGGAGATTTGGGCACCATCCTAATGAGTCAGACCCAGCCTTGTTAGCTAAGGCAGGGAGTTTGGAGTCTGTTCAAAGGGCAAAAGTTCAGTAGATTCTGTTTTCTCTAACTCTGTGTCTCTCTCTTCTAATCAAGATAATGAATAGCAGGCAGGGTCTTGAATGCATGTCCTGTCTTCTAGGGCCCCCCAACTGATGCAAGCATGTTTCTTAATGTTATTTTAAAAATTATTTTATTTCATTTTATTTTTTGAGACAGGGTCTTGCTCTGTTCCCCAGGCTGGAGTATAGTTGCACAATCACAGCTCACTGCAGCCTCAACTTCCTGGTCTAAGGTGATCCTCCCATCTCAGCCTCCCAAGTAGCTGGGACTACAGGGATGTACCACCATGTCTTGCTAACTTTTTGTATTTTTTGTAGAGATGGAGTTTTGTCATGTTGCCCAGGCTGGTCTCCAACTCCTGGGCTCAAGCAATTTGCCTGCCTCAGCCTCCCAAGTCCTGAGATTACAGGTGTGAGCCACCACATCTGGCTAATTTTTGTAAAGATGGGGTTTCACCATGTTGCCCAGGTTGGTCTTGAACTCCTGGGCTCAAGCAATCCTCCCACCTTGGCCTCCCAAAACGTTGGAATTTCAGGCGTGAGCCACTGTGCCTGGGTCTGATGCAAGTATAAACAAACAGTGTGTAGAACCAAACTAAGAAAGTTCAGCTGGTTTACACCATCAAATAATTATTCAAGGAAGAACAACTTCTTTGAATGCATAAGAATAATTTATGATGAGCCACTGTGATATGTTTTTAGAGAGGTGAACATTTTGTTTCTGTGTAAGTTTCAATGAGTTTCCTGCATTCTTGCTCACACTGTTCATTTATTCATTTGCATTTTGTGTGAAGTCAAATGTCTACTTGCATTTCTTCTGGATTAACACAGTGCTGAATTAATGAAGCTTAATTTCATAAAATGCATCTTGCTGATGGCCTGACCCAGGATGAACCCTTTCCCAATCTCTTGGCATGACTCATGAAAGACGGAGCACTGCTAATCCTTGCTTTTCATCCATGCTGCCAGAAGCAGGGACATGGGGCAGGTTCCTGCAGGCATGTCACCCTGAGAGGTGAATAACTAACAACCTGGAAGGGATAGGGCTGCCATGTTTGAAAAGCAGTTGTGGAAGGACTCACAGTGGAATTCACAGGAAACTCCAGAGAGAGCTGGAGCCCTGCATCTCAGACTTCACAGAGGGATTTCCCTTTCTTTAATTGCACTTCTAAGAATGAAATTTCATTTCTCATGCCCTGAATTTACTAGAGCTTGCTTTTTTGTTTTTTTGCTTTTTTGAGACAGGGTCTCACTCTGTCACCCAGGCTGGAGCGCAATGGTGCAGTCATGGCACGCTGCAGCCTTAACTCCCTGGGCTCAGATGATCCTCCCTCCTCTCAGCCTCCTGAGTAGCTGGGACCACAGGCACATACCACCATGCCCAGCTAATATATATATATACTTTTTTTTTTGTAGAGACGGAGTTTCACCACATTGTGCAGGCTGGTCTCAAACTACCAGGCTTAAGAGAACCACCTGCCTCGGCGGCCTCCCAAAGTGCTGGGGTTACAGCTGTAAGCCACCATGCCCAGTCTATCAGAGCTTCTTACAAGCACATCTAGCAAGTGAAAAGAAGAATTTAAATGGGAAACTTCCTCTCTACCCTACTTCCTACAATTCTAACATTTTCATTCTTAGCCTTTTCCCCCTTTTAGTTGTTCATTCTATGTAAGGTACATTGACTGCTTAAAAGTTTCATTATTTATTCCTTCAACAAGCATTTACTAACATACACAGATTAGTAGTCATACGTACACAGGTTTTTAGTCATAATTCTTGGTTTCAAGCTGCACACAACTCTACACAGAAAAGGAATATTCTGGAAGAAGCAGATAGGAGGCAAGGGCTTAGAAATGAACAGGAAACAGGACTGCAGCAGAGGGCTAGGGAAGAGGAAGAGAACCACTATTTTTTATTTTTTACTTTTTTTGAGACAGAGTCTCACTCTATCATCCAGGCTGGAGTTTAGTGGCATGATCAAAAATTAGCTGGGCATGGTGGTATGCACCTGTAGCCCCAGCTACTAGGGAGGCAAAGGTGGGAGGATCATCTGAGCCCAGGAACATGGAGGCTGCAGTGAGCCATGATTGTGCCACTACGCTTCAGCCTGGGTGATAGAGGGAGATTCTGTCTCAAAAATAAAAAAATTGGCTGGGAGTGGTGGCTCATGTCCCAGCACTTTGGGAGGCCAAGGTGGGTGGATCACGAGGTCAAGAGATCAAGACCATCCCCACCAATATGGTGAAACCCCGTCTCTACTAAAAATACAAAAATTAGCTGGACGTGGTGTCACACGCCTATAGTCCCAGCTACTTGGGAGGCTGAGGCAGGAGAATCGGTTGAACCGGGGAGGAGGAGGTTGTAGTGAGCTGAGATTGTGCCACTGGACTCCAGCCTGGGGACAGAGTGAGACTCCATTTCAAAAATAAACAAAAACAAATAAATAGGAAGGGAAGTTTGGAGGCTTGGCAACCAAAAACAATGACACATTTCAATAAGTATGGCACCGACCTTGTCCTTGAAAAGTGCCCCATCTTAAAGGAGAGACAGAGAGTAAATAAACCAAAGCAAACACCGAATAATAAACGCTATGCTAGAGACATGATCCAGACAAAGTTCACCAGAGTCAGATAAATGGGAGGAAAATCCCAGCTCTGCGAGGTGGAAGCTGTATGACCTTGAAAAGGTGTTTAACCTCTGGTTGCCTCCTCACTTGTAAAGAGAAGTTGTTAATAATAGTACTGTCTTCAGAGGCAGTTATTAAATGAAGTATGCGAAGCAGACAGCATCACGCCTGATACCACAGATCACCCCAGTAAATGTTAGCAATGACGGTTACTACAGAGGGCTATGGGCACTCTACAGACTGTGCTGAAAGGTTCTTTTGTTTTTCTTCATTTATTTTTGTGTTTTGAGATGGCGTCTTGCTCTGTTGCCCAGGCTGGAGTGCAGTGACCCGATCTCAGCTCACTGTAACCTCTGCCTCCCAGATTCAAGCAATTCTCCTGCCTCAGCCTCCCAAGTAGCTGGGATTACAGGCACGCCACCAAACCTGGCTGATTTTTGTATTTTTAGTAGAGATGGGGTTTCACCATGTTGGCCAGGCTGGTCTCAAACTCCTGATTTCAAGCAATCAGCCTGCTTCAGCCTCCCAAAGCGCTGGGATTACAGGCGTGAGTCACTGCTCCCGGCCTCGCTGAAAGGTCTTTTGTTCACTCACACAAAACTGAGGCCCTGGGGCCCTATCTACTCACATTTTCTGAGAAAACAGATTCATTTGAACTGGATTTGCCTTTGGAAGTGGATAAGTGACTCTGCCTAAAAGCGAAGGCATAACCACAGTCGTCTCTTCTAGGTTTCTTCTCGGTTCCTCCTTTAATTCAGAGAGAAGTGGAGTGGGTACGACAGCAGCTGGTCATATTTGCATCAGATTCTCAGAAGGTCGAGCAACTTCAAAAACAAAGTTGGAGCCTGGGCAATACACTGAGTGCGCACCTCTACAAAATACATTTAAGAAGTTATTTGGGTGTGGTAACACATGCTTTTAATTCCAGCTACTGGGGAGCCTGAGGGGGGAGGATCGCTTGAGGCCAGGAGTTCAAGGCTGCAGTGAGCTGTGATCATACCACTGTATTCCAGCCTGTGTGACAGAGCAAGACTTTGTCTCCAAAAAAAAAAAAAAGTTGGGAGCCTCTGCCTTCTGCAGTAGAAGGAAGCTATGCATAAGGAGGCTTCAAGAAGCAGGATGTCAGAAGAGGAACCGGAATGGCAGGCACATACCCAAATATAGATGTCCAAAGAAACCAGCTGAAGTTGAAGAATATTGCCCCGTCCTGGCCCTCCACCACCCAGCCATTATCTAATATTCTGAGACTGTTTAGGGAAAATGTTTCTGTTCGTTTCCACTGGCTTGTCTTGTGATCTCTACCAAGTCAGAATCATGTGACATCTTGGTTTTCTCCTCCAAAGCAGCACCATCCAGCAGAACTTTCCAATAGAATATTTGGAAATATTTTATATGTGTACTGTCCAGATATGGTAGCCACTGATTATTATTATTAGTTTTTGAGACAGGATTTGTCACCCAGGCTAGAGTGCAGGGGTGCAATCACAGATAAATGCAACCTTGACCTCCAGGGCTCAAGTGATTCTCCCATCTCAGCCCCCCAAGTAGCTGGGACTACAGGTGCATGCCACCATATCTGGCTAATTTTTTTTGTATTTTTTTTTTTTTGTAGAGATGGGGTTATGCCATGCTGTCTATGTTGATCCTGCTCAAACTCCTGAGCTCAAGTGAGCCTCTTGCCTCAGCATCCCAAAGTGCTGTGATTACAGGCATGCACCACCGTGCCCAGCTGACACTGATTATTAAGCACTTGAAATGTGGCTTCTGTGACTGAGAAACTAAATTTTAAATTACACTTAGCTTAATGTAATTTTATTTGTTTGTTTTTATTTTTAGAGACGGCCTCACTCTTTCGCCCAGGCTGGAATGCAGTGGTACAGTCATAGCTTCCTGCAGCCTCAAACTCCTAGGCTCAAGTGATCCTCCCACCTCAACCTCCTGAGTAGCTGGTACTACAGGCACATGCCATCACATTCATTTGACTTTTTCATTTTTGTCTCACTTTGTTGTCCAAGCTGGTCTTGAACTCCTGACCTCAGGTGATCTGCCCACCATGGCCTCCCAGAGTGCTGGGATTACAGGCACCGGCCACTGCGCCCGGCGAAACAGCCCATTCGCCTTCTGTGGAATCCAGATTTTCTTGCTATCTTCTTTGCCTCAATGACTATGCTATATTTTCTGAGCCAGAGGAAAAACTACAACAATGCCTTTTTGTTGTTGTTGTTTTGGCTTAACACACAACATAAACTTATTATCTCAGAAGTCCAAAGTGGGTCTCTGAGGCTAGATTCAGCAGAACTGCTTTTCTCCCTGTTCCAACATCTAGAGGCCACCATGTTTCTTGACCTATGGCCCCTCCTCCACCTTTCAAGCACATCATGCCATCATTGATTCCAACTTCATATTTCCTCTCTGCTCTGATCCTCCTGCCTCCTTTTTCTTTTCTTTTTTTTTTTTTTTTTTTGAGACAGAGTCTCTCTGTCACCCAGGCTGGAGTACAGTGGTGTGATCTTGGCTCACTGCAACCTCCGCCTCCTGGGTTGAAGCAAATCTCCTCCCTCAACCTCCCAAGTAGCTGGGACTACAGGTACCTGCCACTACACCCAGATAATTTGTGTGTTTTTAGTAGAGACAGGGTCTCACAGTGTTGACCAGGCTGGTGTGGAACTCCTGACCTCAGGTGATCTGCCCACCTTGGCCTCCCAAAGTGCTGGAATTACAGGCATGAGCCACCACATCTGGCCTCCTCCCTCCTTGTTATGACTCATGATTACACTGGTCCCACCCACTTAATCCAGAATACCCCTAATTTAATCACATCTGCAAAGCCTCTCCCACCACGTAAGGTGACATGAATTCACAGGTTGCTGGGATGAGGCTCTGCCATCTTAAGGAAAGAGAGGTGCATGACCGTTCTCCAGGTGGCCTTGGACCAATTCAGTTCCTCCCTCTTTCTCACTTCTAGTTCTCAAGAATGATTCATTGTAGAATGTGCTGAGAATGCAATACCCTCAGATAAAGAGGAAACGGCCAGAACAGTCCAGGCTCGTTTCTGTCCCTCCTAGAATAGGATGCCCTTCACGCTTTAGCCCAGCAAATCACATGACTCCCATGGTTGAAAACCCAAGGTAGGCTTCTTTCCAGGGTCCCTCAGATGTGGTGGAAGTGGGTTCCATCCACACCAGGCAGCTCTGCTGAGCCTCGGGGGACTGGCCCTCCATGAATCCTAGGCGTCTGCTATCCCTTGCTGCCTATCTGTGAGTAATAAAAAGCTGCTTTGTGGCCGGGTACAGTGGTTTATGTCTGAAATCTCAGCACTTTGGGAGGCTGAGGCAGGCAGATCACTTGAGGTCAGGAGTTCAAGACCAGCCTGGCCAACATAGCGAAATCCCACTCTACTAAAAATACAAAAATTAGCCAGGTATGGTAGCATGCCTGTAATCCCAGCTACTCAGTAGGCTGAGGCAGGAGAATTGCTTGAACCTGGGAGGTAGAGGTTGCAGTGAGCTGAGATTGCGCCACTGCACTCCAGCCTCGGTGACAGAGCAAGACTCCACCTCAAAAAAAAAAAAGTTGTTGTATAAGTTGTGAGAGTGTTCTGTCTCACTGGACTCACACCATAGTAGAAACTGCAGCCTGAAACTCAGCGGGCTAATGCCGTGCCAGTGCATGGGGAATCTGCCTTACAGGGGGCGTTGTTGAGCCTACCAGAGCAAGGTTTTCTACTGTAAGCCGCTTACAACCAGGTTTTACAAATGAATAGAAAATAGAATTTTAATCCTGGCCTAGATTTTATTCGCTCAGCTCTTGTTTACCAACTTGGCATACTGTAGGCAGAGCTACCAGTCATGGGAGCTTCAGAGTTTGCAAAATCCCTTTAAGACTGAGATGCATAAATATCATTTGAAAAGGTTAGAGACAATGGGTGCTTATGGTCTCTCTTCTCTGTGAGCTGGCCAAGGCATGGCTGGTTTTGCTCCTTTGGGGTATTTCCAACTACAAAGTACTTTTCCACTCCCAAGATGACACATTCCAAATGACTTAGTATTAAAAAAAAAAAAATTAGAGTCCATGAAAGAAAGCTATTACCATCAGAAGATAAATAACAGTACTTTCTATAGTCACCTCTATAAATTATAATTAATGTGCCAAGCTAGAATGTCATAATTTCAATTCTATCTTGCATTTTCTTTTTAAACAAGTATATAGAATTTTCTCTTTTTTTGAGATGGAGTCTCGCTCTATTGCCCAGACTGGAGTGCAGTGGTGGGATCTCAGCTCAGTGTAACCTCTACCTCCTAGTTTCAGGCGATTCTCCTGCCTCAGACTCCTGAGTAGGTGGGATTACAGGCATCTGCCACCATGTCCAGCTAATTTTTGTATTTTTTGTAGAGACAAGGTTTCACCATGTTAGCCAGGCTGGTCTCGAACTCTTGACCTCAGGTGATCTACCTGCTTTGGCCTCCCAAAGTGCTGGGTTTAAGGCGTGAGCCACCGCGCCTGGCCAAGTATATTCAATTTTTTTAGCCAGGCCTGGTAGATTGAGTCTGTAGTCCCAACTACTTGGGAGGCTGAAGTGGGAGGATGACTTGAGCCCAGGAGGCAGAGAGGTTGCAGTCAGCCTAGATTATGCCACTGTACTCTACCCTGGGGGACAGAGTGAGAAAATAATAACATAAAAATAATATAAATTTTTTTTAAAAATTAACTACTATATAGAATTAGGCCATATATTTTTTAAATTAAGTCCAAACTTCATATATATATTTACATTTAGGGATTTCCAGAGTAGATTTTTATTTCAAATATTATAGAAACTCATCTTTTTGTATAACATATAGACAGATCAACAATAAGAATGGGCTAAAGAGCCAAGGCAACAGTAATCTTTAGATGATAGACTGGACTGGGAAAATGTGGCACATATACACCATGGAATATTATGCAGCAATCAAAAATGATGAGTTTGTGTCCTTTGTAAGGACATGGATGAATCTGGAGAACATCATTCTCAGCAAACTGACACAAGAACAGAAAAAGAAATACCGCATATTCTCACTCATAGGTGGGTGAGAAAAATGAGAACACATGGACACAGAGAGGGGGTCTACTACACACTGGGGTCTATTGGGGGGAAGGGGGGAGGGACAGTGGGGGGCGCTGGGGAGGGACAGCCTGGGGATGAATGCCAAGTGTGGGTGAAGGGGAGGAAGGCAGCAAAACACACTGCCATGTGTGTACCTATGCAACTATCTTGCACGTTCTGCACATGTACCCCAAAACCTATAATGCAATAAAAATTAAAAAAAAAAAAGCACGGACTGTTGTGCCACACACCCAGTGATTCATCCAAAAACAAGGACTGCAGCCTAAATTCCAAATACCAGAGACTGAAATTTTCAGCCTTGCTAAGGGAACACCTTGATGTTCGAAACTTCGTGTTTTGTACAGGGCCTTCTCTGTACTAGTTTGTTGTGGTTATAAAATAATTAGCAAAATAGCCTACATTTGTATTTATTTTCTATTCCATATTTCTGCACCACGTTGTTTTCTCTCAAAATCCATTCCTTTAAAAGATAAATGTTGCAGATGTGAAAAAAAAAAAAAAAGAAGTATGTTACTTAATAGTAAAGAGAATGATGTAGGGTACTTAATAGTAAAGAGAATGATGTATGTTACTTAATAGTAAAGAGAATGATGTAGGGTACTTAATAGTAAAGAGAATGATGTAGGGTACTTAATAGTAAAGAGAATGATGTAGGGTACTTAATAGTAAAGAGAATGATGTAGGGTACTTAATAGTAAAGAGAATGATGTAGGGTACTTAATAGTAAAGAGAATGATGTAGGGTACTTAATAGTAAAGAGAATGATGTAGGGTACTTAATAGTAAAGAGAATGATGTAGGGTACTTTCAACAACATCCTTTCCTGAAAGCACAAGCCCTGTTCAAATAAGTGAGTGGCTGTCAGTTTTTGATATATCTTCGTGAACAGTGACTGTGAGATACTTTTGTGCTTGAAGTACACAGATGTCACAATCAATGTGTTGCATCATAGTATTTTTGTAAATGTTTTCCCATGATATCTCACCTATAGATATGAAGAAATACAAGAGTAGAGGCAGGCAGTGAAAGGGTGGACAAGAGTGTCACCTGCAGATGCCCAGCAACAGCAGCCAAGTCACACACCGTCTACTCTTGACCTAGTCGTAAGGTGGAAAACAGTGCTGATTATAGCGCTGGCCTTTCAACTGAAAACCTGTAATAAGAGACACTTGCTTTGTTTCTCAGTGGCTATTTCTTTACCTGAAGAAAATACCATTAGGGATGAGAAGCTTAGCTAGGAGACACTGTTCACATTTTGCTAGAGGTTGTGAGTTCGGTTTGTCAACATGGTAGGATGGTGGCTGATGGGTGGATGCCACAAATACAAGAAGAGTGCAGAATTTAGCTCGCTCTTAACAAGGCGCAGGAAGAAACCCAAGTTGGGCTGGGCAGAGTGGCTCACGCCTACAATCCCAGCACTTTGGGAGGCCAAGATGGGTGGATCACTAGGTCAGGAGTTCGATACCAGCCTGGCCAATATGATGAAAACCCGTCTTTACTAAAAATATAAAAATTAGCTGGGCGTGGTGGCGGGTGCCTGTAGTCCCAGCTACTTGAGAGGCTGAGGCAGGAGAATCACTTGAACCCAGGAGGCAGAGGTTGAAGTGAGCCAAGACTATGTCACTGTACTCCAGAGCGAGACTCCTACTCCAAAAAAAAAAAAAAAAAACCCACCATGGAAACCCAAGCTAGGGGGGACAGGGGAGAGTTGCTGAATTCCATCTACTGAAATCTGAAAAGTAAAATTGGTAAGAATGACATTTGAAAGAACATTGGAATGTGTGATGCGCTGGTTCTGGAAATTTACAATTAACCCCAGTTTGACGATGTGGCCATAAGAGCCACACACTGAGAATGAATCACGCTGCTCTGCTTCCAGTTTGTTGAACCCAGGTTCCTGTGTTCTGGCTGCCTTTGGCCAGTAGCCCTGAGTCACCCTTTATCTGTCCAAGAACAAAAAGGTTTTCCTCATTCAAGGAGCAAATAAATTATTATTTCCTTGCAATTTATTTCTTGAATTTTGAACAACATTTGTCCTGTAGAGTTTTCTGTATTCTAGCCCTTTCTTGTGTCCCTATGCACTTCCTGTGAACTTGTGTTTACAGTACAAGCTTGAGACACTAGCTCAGCTCTGCTTAAGTGGATAAATGAATTTGCAATCCTAGAATAACATAAGAAATAAGCATAAGCTGAGCATGGTGGCTCACACCTATAATTCCAACACTCTGGGAGGCCGAGGCAAGATCACTTGAGCTCAGGAGTTTGAGATCAGCCTGGGCAACATAGCAAAATCCTGTCTCTAAAGAATAAAAATTTTAGAAATAAAAAATGAAAGCAGCATATAAGTGACAAAGAAAATAAGTTTTAGACTAGTGTGGTGGCACATGCCTGAAATCCCAGCACTTAGGGAGGCCAAGGTGGTTGGATCACCTGATGTTAGGAGTTCGAGACCAGCCTGACCAATAAGGTGAAACCCTGTCTCTACTGAAAATACAAAATAATAAATAAATAAGCTGGTGTCATGGCTTGCGCCTGTAGTCCCAGCTACTCCAGATGCTGAGGCAGGAGAATTGCTTAAACCTGGGAGGCAGAGGTTGCAGGAGCCAAGATCGCACCACTGCACTCCAGCCTGGGTGACGGAGTAAAACTCTGTCAAAAAAAAAAAAAAAGTTTTAATATAAACTGTATTAATCCTGGTGTGAAAAGTCTGTAATCATTGTGTTTCTTCTTATATGTTTTCTTCAGTTTTCAGTGGTTTGAAACATTTCAGGCAATCTGATATAGGAGAGAATTTAACATACAATTTTAATTGTAATCCTTAGGAAGCTTTAGCTATTTAAGTGTGCAATCAACATTTAAATGCTAAAGAGTTCTGACTTTTGAAATAGATAAGTTTGATTTTCAACATCTAGAAACACTTTAAGATTTTGATTTTACTAAAGGTACATTTTGATTCATGCATATTTGATTTTTAAGAGTTATCTAAATCCCCATCAAGATTTTGTTCTTTGATACGTAAGGCTGTCTCTTAGGGGCCTACAAAATTCAGATTTAAAGAAAGAGCTGAACTTTCCTATGTAAACTGGAGGGTAAGCTCTTTTAGAAGAACATGGACTAATGAATGCAGGAGTGAAAGCCTTCGAATGTCATAATTTTGCAAACACTAAGACAGTTGTGATTCTAGGACACCAGCTGCCAAAACCATCAGGTGAAACGTCAAGGGGATACATTCACAACAGATGCATTTAGATGGAGTCTTGCTCTCTTGCCCAGGCTGGAGTGCAGAGGCTCAATTGCGGCTTGCTGTGAACTCTGCCTCCTGGGTTCAAGTAATTCTCCTGCCTCAGCCTCCCAAGTAGCTGGAATTACAGATGTGCACCACCACACTGGCTAATTTTTGTATTTTTAGTGGAGACAGGATTTCGCCACATTGGCTGGGATGGTGTGGAACTCCTGACCTCAAGGGATCCACCCACCTCCACCTCCCAAAGTGCTGGGATTACAGGCATAAGCTACTGTGCCTGGCCTATCTGGCTGATATTAATAAAACCTGAACCCATTCATCTTCACATCACAACACAACACAACACATCACATCACATCACATCACATCACATCACATCACATCACATCACATCACATCACATCACATCACAAAAAGAGAAACAGCTGTAAGAACACACCACCACCTAGAACATACCTAGAACATCCTGCCAAAAAAACCACTCCTGAACGTGATCATGTCTCTAGGTTAAAGTTGTCAAATTTAGCAAATAAAAATGCAGGATGATTAAAAAATAATACAGAGTCCAAGTGCAGGGGCTCATGCCTATAATCGCAGCACTTTGGGGGGCTCAGTTAGGCAGATTGCTTTAGCTTAGGAGTCCAAGCCTGGGCAGCATGGCGAAACCCCTGTCTCTACAAAAAACACAAAAATTAGCCAGGCATGGTGGCATGCACCTGTAATCCCAGCTACCTGGGAGGCTGAAGTGGGAGGATCACTTGACTGCAGGAGGCTGAGGCTGCACTGAGCCGAGATCGTACCACTGCACTGCAGACTGGGTGACAGAGGGAGAACCTGTCTCAAAAGAAAAAAATACAGGATGCCCAAATATTACAGGAGGCATGCTTACACTAACAAAATTATTCATTGTTCAGCTGAAATTCAAATTTAACTGGGAAGCCTGTATTTTATCTGGAAAACTTATCCTAAATCTAAACATCAGTTCACAGGAAATATAAAGAGACACAGCCAGGGAAGTCTAAAATGCAGAAACTCTATGGGACAAATGTTCTCCAAATAATAAACTGCAAGGAAACAATAGTTTATTTGCTCATTGAAAGAAAAAAAGCTATTTTTTTTTGACAGATAACTTGCAAAAATGAAAGAGGGAGAAAAATGTATAGATTCTTCAGATGAAAAGAGACTCGGGCCAGGCCGGCTGGCTCACCCCTGTAATCTCAGCATTTTGGGAGGCCAAGGAGAGGCAGCCGGGTCGCCTGAGGTCAGGAGTTCCAGACCAGTCTGGCCAACATGGCAAAACCCCATCTCTACTAAAAATACAAAAAATAGCCTGGCGTGGTGGTACGTGCCTGTAGTCCCAGCTACTCGGGAGGCTGAGACACGAGAATTGCTTGAACCTGGGAGGCAGAGGTTGCAGTGAGCCATGGTTACTCCACTGCACTTCAGCCTGGGCAACGGCGTGAGACTTGGTCTCAAAAAGATAAAGAAAAGAGACTCAAGAGGCATAGTAATAAATTTAATGTGTGGACATTATGTGGACTTAATAAATATTTATCACACAATTTAGGACATTTGAAGACCAATAGAATATTTAAGAATTATTGTTAAAATTTTTAAGTATCATGGTTGTGTTTTACAAAAGAATTTCTGTCTCTTAAAGATACATCCTGAAGTATTATGAATGACATGATACAGTGCCTGAGATTTGCTTCAAAACAATCCTGTGGCAAGGTGGGAAGGGACGAGAGTAGAAATGAAACAAGATTAGCCGGTGCTGCTGGGCACGGTGGCTCACACCTCTAATCCCAGCTCTTTGGGAGTCCAGGATTTCAAGACCAAGCTGGGCAACACAGCAAGACCCCATCCCTACAAAAAAAAAATTAAAAATAAGGTGGGCATGCTGGCACATGCCTGTAGTCTCAGCTTCAAGGCTAATCATGCTGTACAACCCAGCCTGGACAACAGAGTGAGACTTCGTCTTAAATAAAAAAAATTAGTAGGTGTTGATAATTTCTGAAGCTGGGGGAGAAGAGAAGTATGTGAATTCACTATACTAGCCTATCTTTGCACATATTTGAAAAGATTTTAAAAGTTTTTAAAAGGGAGGTTGTTTAAGCCAAACTAAGATTTAACTGTATAAATTAGTAAATGGAATATTAAGACATCATCATCTGTAAGTTTGCATGTCTTCATAATTAAAATGAAAATTTAAATTAGAATTTACTGAAAAAAAAAGATGCTACTTTTCCTATCTGTCTACAGACCCCTTGAATCTACCCAGTCATTCTTCTGGAAGCCTGGGGGTGCGTGAGGACATGGTCCTGCAGAAAGGCCAGAGCTGCCTGGAGCCCTGCCTGCGCCAGCCCACCTCCTGCCTCAAGTCCTTTGTGGCAGGAAACATGAAATTGTTGTACCAACTCATGCTTTGGTGTTTTGTTTTGTTTGTTTCTCCCTAAAATCATGGGTTTTCTGGTTTTGTAATGCTGGGTCTTTATTTTATAAATCAGCTTTAAGACAGGTTGTGGTTTTTAGTTTATGGATTTTTTTTTTTAGATGGAGTCTCTCTCTGTCACCCAGGCTGGAATGCAGTGGTATGATCTCGGCTCACTGCAACCTCCACCTCCTGGGTTCAAGCGATTCTCTTGCCTCAGCCTCCTGAGTAGCTGGGATTACAGATGCCTGCCATCACCTCACCCAGCTAAATTGTGTATTGTTAGTAGAGATGGGGTTTCGCCATGTAGCCCAGACTGGTCTTGAACTCCCGACCTCAGGTAATCCACCTACCTCAGCCTCCCAAAATGCTGGGATTACACAGGTGTGAGTCACTGCACCTGGCCGAGTTTGTGAATTTTTAAATTTCAGAACCAAGAAGACAGCGCCTCCAGCAACCTGTGTGCACTCCCCAACTCCGTCACACCTCCCTTACTGACATTTGCGCAGGTGACCACTGCCTACAGGTCATACCAGGATGCCAACATTCCCTTTCCTAGGACTTCTGGGGCCAGGTTCTGCGGAGCAGGTGGGTCTCTTTGGTTCTCCAAGTCTAGATTTGAGAGGGAGCAGCTAAGAATGGCATAGATTCTGTATAAACATCTTCGTCAGGAAATGTTTGCTTTTATTTCTGGAGAACTCAAACGAGACTTTCATAGTAGTGTTGCAGGGTCTGATGCCCAGTTGGTGTCTGTGGACTTACCCTAAGAATATGCACCAGAATGGTGGTCTTAGCGTTCTTCATTCTGATGAACTTGGATTTGGGTCTTTACTCAGAGCCCTGATTCTTAGTGGGGGACAGCCCCTGCTAGGGAGGCTTAGAGTCCCACTGACGACTCTGCCCAGTCCACATACATTCTCCCCCCTGGACCCTGGAGTGCTGACCTTTGTTCCTGGTAAGAGTCACTGTAGTCGTGAGCCTTGCAGCTTATGAAAATGTGTCTTACCCTCAAGTATACAGAGATAGAAGAAAGACTGGCCAGTCCTGCCTCAGGATTTCCCAGGTCCAGCTTGTTGACACTGTTATGCTCATGTGATGTCTCCTTCTTCAGGTTACTTGGTATATTTCACGAGGCCCATGACGATGCATCGGGCAGTGTCTCCCACAGAGCCGACTCCAAGGTGAGTCCGGGAGATGCAGAAGCCACTCTATGTACCCGGGGCCAGACATGGGCAGAGACCTGGGAAGGACCACTGAGTTTGTCTTTGAACAATGAGTTTTAGTTCTTCAGTAAACTCCTGTTACAAGATTTATTTGAGAAGGATCGAAGTTGATTAAATTACAAAAAAACTGAGATTTCTGCTATACAGTTTCTATCAACCATTTGTAGTAGCTTGACAAAAGCTATTGTCAAAACAAAGCAAGTTATTTTAAAATGAGCTTTTCCCCTGTTTTTTGTTTGTTTGTGATAGGGCCTCACTCTGTTGCCCAGGCTGGAATGCAGAGGCACAATCATGGCTCACTGCAGCCTTGAACTCCCTGGGCTCAGGTGATCCTCCCAGCTCAGCCTCCTGAGTAGTTGGGACTACAGGCATGTACCACCATGCCCAGCTAATTTCTTTCTTTCTTTCTTTCTTTAGAGACAGGGTTTTACCATGTTGCTCAGGCTGTCCTATTGTCAAAGTATTATTTACTATTTTTAATTATTTTAATGTTGTTTAATTTAATGAACATTAAATACAACTGAAAAAATAACAGAATGATCATCTATAACACTAATATGCCCCTTCTAACCTTACCAAGACATGTAATTTAAAAAAAAATTACGTAAGTAGGCTGAGCACAGTGGCTCAGCACTTAGGGCAGCCAACATGGGCGGATTGCCTAAGGTCAGGAGTTCAAGACCAGTCTAGCCAACATCAAGAAACCCCATCTCTACTAAAAATACAAAAAAATTTGCCAGGCATGGTGGCGGGTGCCTGTAATTCCAGCTACTTGGGAGGCTGAGGCAGGGGAATTGCTTGAACCAGGGAGGTGGAGGCTGCAATGAGCTGAGATAGTGCTACTGTATGTACTCCAGCCTGGTGACAGAGTGAGACTCTGTCTCAAAAAAAGAAAAAAAAATTAAATAAGTAGTATGCTGGGAAAACTTAAACAATGCAGTTTTAATTTAAAATGTGAAAGCCCTTCTTTTCCTTTGCCATGTCTCAGAGAGAGCCATGTTTAAAAACAGAACATATTTCTCTTTAGTTGTCATTATTTTTCTGTGCTTTTATTTTCTTTTTTTTGAGACGGAGTTTCGCTCTTGTTACCCAGGCTGGAGTGCAATGGCGCGATCTCGGCTCACCGCAACCTCCACCTCCTGGGTTCAGGCAATTCTCCTGCCTCAGCCTCCCGAGTAGCTGGGATTACAGGCACGCGCCACCATGCTCAGCTAATTTTTTGTATTTTTAGTAGAGACGGGGTTTCACCATGTCGACCAGGATGGTCTCGATCTCTTGACCTCGTGATCCGCCCACCTCGACCTCCCAAAGTGCTGGGATTACAGGTTTGAGCCACCGCGCCCGGCCTGTTTCTTTTTTAAAGATATCTAGTGCAGCAGATAGGAGTGTGGACTTCAGAGCCAAATTCTGGCCCCGTGATTTTATGACCTTGGGCAAGGTACCTAAACTTCAGCTTCAGCTTCTTCAGCAGAAACGCGGGGATGATCATAGCACCAACCACCTTCAGTTGCTGGGAAGATTAAATTCCTATAAAAGCATTTAAAAGTCCAGGCGTGGTGGCTCACACTTGTAATCCCAGCATTTTGAAAGGCTCAGGTGGGTGGATCACTTGAGTTCAGGAGTTCAAGACCAGCCTGGTCAATACGGTGAAACCCATCTCTATTAAAAATACCAAAAAAATTAGCCAGGCTTGGTGGCACGTGCCTGTAATCCAGGAGGCGGGAGAACTGCCTGATCCCGGGAGGTGGAGGTTACAGTGAGCTGAGATGGCGCTACTGCAGTCCAGCAAGACTCCGCCTCAAAAATAAATAAATAAATAAATAAATAAATAAAAATAAGAAAGGCATTTAAAACACCACCTGGCACATCGGAAATGCTCTAATTCCTGTCACGGTGACTGGTTTTTAAAACTTTAGGATTATACAGTAAACTTCCAATTCTGCAGTCTGGTGACCAAGGTATAATAACCGGGAAACCTCCCTGCTGCAAACCCTGAAGGCAGTGGATACAAAATCATCAGCAGCGTTATGAACTATGAGTCAACAAGAAAGAAAGGGGACTAAGCGGGACGTGTGAGCAGACACCGCTGCTCTGCCGAGAGGTGGCCAGTCTCTGCAGCAACCTGGCCAGGTGATACCGGGGCCCTGTGAGAGCTGGTTAAGTACTGGGGAGCACCGGCATCACTCCCAGTTCCGTACTGGAGTACAAAACAGTCCCCTATTCTCAAAGGGAAACAAGGAATATCTATATCTGGACTTTGGATTAAAGGGAAAAATGTTCCTATTCGAATGTTTTTCAACTGACAGTACTTACTGAGATAGTTCACAATACACAAATCTGAAGTGTACAGCTCAGTGACCAACACTTATATCAAGATACAGAACATGTCCTCACCCCCAAAGGTTCCCGGTCCCTTTCCCCAGCCCTTCAGCACCCAGAGGACACCACTATCTTGACTTCCGTCACTGTAGTTTAGTTTTGCCGGTTCTTGAACTTCATTGAATGGAATCATGCAGCATGACCTGTTTTATGTTTGGCTCACTTTGCCCAGTGTAATGTTATTGACATTGATCCACATTGCTGCATGTGTCAGTAGGTCCATTGTGTGAATATAACACAGTTTGTTTATTCATTGTCCTATGATAGATATTTGCATCATTTCCCGTTTGTGGCTGTCATGGGCAAATATTCATAAAAAGACTCGTGTATTAATTTCTACACCTGAGAAGAATTCCTTAGTCATTGGATAGGTGTATGTTCAATATGAGAAACTCCCAAAAAGTTTGTGCACAGCGATTGTGCCATTCGCCCTGTCACCAGCAATGTTTCAGAGCTGTGGTTGCTGTACAATCTCTGTGAAACACAGTACTGCCAATCTTTTTACACTTGATTTTGGCCAAATGACTGACTGAGAAGCAATTGCTACTCTTTTCAACTTTAGCCACTGTGGTGATGAGAGAGAGTGAGAGCACACAAATTGGAAGCAGCGGCGTGTTTATAACCCAGAAGTGAGATGTTATTATTTCTGCCATATTATATTAGTGACAGGGATCAAAGCAAAAGAATAGACACTCAACTCAAACAGACACTTGTACACCAATGCTCGCAGCAGCTTTACTCCCAATAGCCAAAAGGTGGGGACGGCTCAAGTGTCCATCAACAGATGAATGCACAAACAGAATGTGGTGTATCCATGCAATGGAATATGATTCCTCCATATAAAGCAATGAGGTTCTGATACAAGCTCCACATGGATGAACCTGCAGAGCCTCATGCTGAGTGAAATAAGCTACACACAAAAGGGCAAATATGATGATCTCACTAGATATAGCAAAGAACTCAGAACAGGCAAATTCATAAATACAGAAAGTAGAGAAGCAGTTACCAAGGGCTGGGCAGTGCAGAGAGCGGGGCATTCTTACTTAACGGGTATGGATTTTCTTTTCGGGAAGATACGGTTCTGGATGGGGACAGGGGTGATGGCTGCATAGCACAGCAACGTGCTTAATGCCACTGAACCGTACATTTAAAAATGGTTTAAAAAATGGGGGAAAATGGTTAAAATAGTAAATGTTTATGTTATATATATTTTACCACAATAAAAAAAGCATCTGTTCATAAAGCGGGTCTGGGGTGTGCACTAATTAAGGTCCACTTGATAGAAATAGCTTTTTATAATTAAGTTTTAATTTCTTCTTTGTATTTGCTTTGTTTTACCACAATAATTATAAATGCTAAGAAAAGCTTTTTTTTTTTTTTATTGACTTCCTACAATGCTGGGGAGCAAATGCCAACTCCTTTTTCCAGAACATCTGTACCCTCTGTCTATGCACAGTAATAAGAAATGCTTCTACTCGGTCTCTTGGATGTCAACTTAGAAAGGCTACATGATTTTTCAAAATTATCACCAAGGCTTTCGTGTTGTTGGCTAAGAAATTCCCATAAGCTTGAAACAATCATTTCTGAAATCTTAGAACGAGGAAATAAAAATCACAATACATTTACCAAAGTCTACCCCCAGTTGCTGTAAGTTGGCTACTGGTCATTCAAGGCGTAAAGGTAAAAGCAGGGGGAGGCTTGAGCCCTCAGCTGCAGGTCCACTGTGTGTGCACATCAGTTACAGTACCAGGGGAACAAGAAACGAGGATTCTACACAAGGGAGAAAGAAGTTTGTATGACTTTCATAGTAAAGGAAATGTTAAAACTTAAACCAGGCTGGGCACAGTGGCTCATGTCTCTAATGCCAACACTTTAGGAGGCAGGCAGGCAGATCACGAGGTCAGGAGTTCGAGACCAGCCTGGCCAACATGATACCCCATCTATACTAAAAATACAAAAATTAATCAGGTGTGGTGGCCCTCGCTTGTAGTCCCAGCTACTTGGAAGTCTGAGGCGGGAGGATCTCTTAAACCCTGAAGGCAGAGGTTGCAGTGAGCAGAGACTGCATGGCTGCACTCCGGCCTGGACAACAGCACAAGACTGTTTCAAATAATAATAATAATAATAACTTAAACCACACACTGTGATGGTCTAATCCAGATGGAGAGGCCTTACCTTACAGTTGGCAGATTAGAGGTGGTGGTTAGTATGAGCAGTGAACAGTGGGCTTCCAGGAGCTGCTCAAATTTGTGGGTCCTGAAAACCACACATAGGAAGCCCCAACAAAGCTCCTCTAAGCACAAGTGGCAGCGGCCATCCCCTGTGTCAGACTGCCTGTGGCCAGTGGGTCACAGGCACACCACAGGATCCATTCACAGCTAGGTCCCCAGCCAATGGGTGGCAGCTGGGAAAGAGGGGTCCAGGCCAAGTCCAACCAAAATTTTCAGAATGAAAGAAGAATGGGTTCTGGAATCTGACCATGTGCCTCTGACTCCAGCTTTCCCACATACTAGCCCAATGGCCTTGGGCACTGCTCTTAACGGGGTCTGTTTCCTCGTTTGTAAATGTGGGAAGAAAATACCTCCCTTTCAGGGTTGCTATAAGGATGAAAGGCAATGAACTATTTATAAAGTGCCTGTTAAGATGAATGGGAGCCACCATGCTGAAGTCTGCCTGACTTGTTATTTAAAATGGTTTTAATTATATGCTCTGTGGGAACTGTTGAGCTGTGTCCCTTTAGCTCGACTTGCAGTGAACCTAAAACTGCTCTAAAAGATAGTCAGTTTTTTTAAAAAGCTAGGTTCCCTTTGAGCATCACTACCAGTCTTGGTCTCCCTGTTGCTCTGAGGTAACCAGTTTGGTTTGGTGTGTTCTTCCAGAACATTCTCTATGTATTTACAGATACATACGTGTACCATAGCAGACATAAGGCATCATTGTGTGTGTGTGTGTGTGTGTGTGCGCGCTTTTTTTCTTTGTTTTTTTTTGCAATGGAGTCTCTCTCTGTTGCCCAGGCTGGAGTGCAGCACGGGTTCGAGCAATTTTCCTGCCTCAGCCTCCCGAGTAGCTGAGACTAAGGTGCGTGCCACCATGCCTGGCTAACTTTGTATTTGTTGTAGAGATGGGGTTTTACTATGTTGGCCAGGCTGGTCTCGAACTCCTGACCTCAAGTGATCTGCCCACCTTGTCATCCCAAAGTGCTGAGATTATAGGCATAAGCCACCGCACGCAGCCCATTTTGTGTATTTCTGTGTGCTTGTTGATAAGGTTTGGCTCTGTGTCCCCATCCAAATCTCATGTTGAATTGTAACCCCCAGTGTTTGGGGAGAGACCTGGTGGGAGGTGATTGGATCATGGGGGTGGATTTCCCCGTTGCTGTTCTCATAGTAGTGAGGGAGGAGAGCGAGTGAAGGGAGAGGTGCTACACACTTTTAAACAGATCTTCACTCTCTCCTAACACTAGGTGAAGACATACCTACTTCCCCTTTGCCTCTCACCATGATTGTAAGTTTCCTGAGGCCTCTCCAGCCATGTGGAACTGTGAGTCAATTAAAACTGTTTGTAAATTACCTAGTTTCAGGCATGTCTTTATAGCAGTGTACAAACAAACTAATACACTCTTCTCGATTTCCTTTTTTGCTGTCATCTGACTGTTCTATGAATCTTTTTTTGTTTGTTTGTTTGTTTGAGATGGAGTTTCGCTCTTGTTACCCAGGCTGGAGTGCAATGGCATGATCTCGGCTCACCGCAACCTCTGCCTCCTGGGTTCAGGCAATTCTCCTGCCTCAGCCTCCTGAGTAGCTGGGATTACAGGCACACGCCACCATGCCCAGCTAATTTTTTGTATTTTTAGTAGAGACAGTGTTTCACCATGTTGACCAGGATAGCCCCGATCTCTTGACCTCGTGATCCACCTGCCTCGGCCTCCCAAAGTGCTGGGATTACAGATGTGAGCCACCACTCCCAGCCTGTTCCATGAATCTTGATTAAAAGTATGTGATCATTAAGATGCTGACTTATACATCGTTTGTTGGAAAGAAGGAAGAAAAGAAGGAAGAGAGGAAGGAAGAGAGAAAAAGACCAGAGAATAAGAAAACCTACCAAGATGCTAAGGATTTGGCTGGGTGTGTTACATTGAAAGTGGTGTTGCCTGAAAAAATCTGTAGTAATTGCACGTGAGACAGAGGAAGGCAGCCCTGACACCCTTGGCTGTGTCTTGCTGTTCTGCTGGTGAGCATGCACAATTTCACACAGTGTCTATATCAGACAAGGATCTCCGCGGTGGTGACAGATCAAGGCAAAAAGCAAGACCATTTGGGTATTGTGTTTGAACAGACAAAACCTGAACATTTTCAAAGACACAATTACCAACCATTGCCCCACCTTCTCCCAGCCAGTGTGAGGGACGGCTGCTTCTTAACCAATTACAGCTGTAGCCTCACTCTCATCTATCCTTTCTATAATTAAGCTTTAGTAAGATATCCAATCATAGAATTACACTTACTTCCAATAGAAACATCCAACCATATCAAATCTCCTCTTCCATAAATCCACCCTCAAATCACCAGCTAGAAGTGCAAATCCTGTAATAAGGCCCTCAGAGCATTTTCTTTCTGAAATGCCCTACGTTTCCATGGTGGGAGATTTCCTTCCACGAAATGAGCAATAAACCCAACTTGCTTAAGTGCAGGTGTGTTCCTGGTGGTCTTTGGCTGGAGGTATTGACAGGGATTTTCTTTAAAACTTGAAAAACAATAGTTCCGGTGGCTCACGCCTGTAATCCCAGTACTTTGGGAGGCCGAGGTGGGCAGATCACCTGAGGTCAGGAGTTCGAGACCAGCCTGGCCAACATGGTGAAACACTGTCTGTACTAAAAATACAAAAAATTAGCCAGGCGTGGTGGTGCATGCTTGTAATCCCAGCTACTCAGGAGGCTGAGGCTGGAGAATTGCTTGAACCTGGGAGGCGGAGGTTGCAGTGAGCCGAGATCACACCACTGCACTCCAGCCTGGGTGACAGAGCGAGACTCCATCTCAAAAATAAAAAAAGAAAAGAAAGAAAAACAATGGATCCTGCCCTAAATGCTCATCGGTCAAGTCTCATTAATAACCACTCCCCATAGTGAATTGAATGACCACTTTCCTGACATCCATTTCCCATTTCTCTTGGTAACGGCCACTCTTGGTAATGACCAAAAACACCATTTTTCAGGTAACCTCTCCCACTCAGCCTACCTGTCCAACAGGTAGACTTCCAGTAGCCCCCAAGACCCAGGCACTCAGAGACAAAGCCAGAGTAGATCTCCCTTCACAGGGCCCAGGAAGTTTCCCGGCCCACCTGCAGGGCCCTGCAGAGCTGACTGGCAAGCACTTAAACCCTGTTGGTGCGTGGCCCAAATCCCACTACACCTGTCAGCCCACAGACCTCAGCAGCGATTGGTATAGGAGAAGCAGATGGATGGACTAGAATTGTGAATGGGATTATTTTTCCATGATTTACAATGTGTATATGTACAGAAATTTGTTTTTTTAAACAAAAACTACTAACATAAATATAAGTTCTTTATCATGTCTTTTTTGCCTAATATATTATCATTATTTACTCCAAATTATTTCAGACCCCTTGCATTCAAATTTCTCAGAACTGACTTCAGCTGGCCTGTTTGAGTTATTAACAAAACTCCTCTTCCCTTTCACTCTTTAAAATCAGCCACAGTGCTCTGAATGTTCAATACTCAATCCTTTGATTCAACTTCATTAGAAGGAATTGACCCCATTTGAGACTATTTGGAAGAAGAGTCAAGTTTTCTTGGATGACACTATTATTCCCAAGGACTATGTCATATTCAGAATTCCAGAACTCTTTAGGGAGGGACTTTTCAAATATAATTTCCATTGTCACCACCTATTAAGTAAGCTATTAACCTTCATGTCAGGCTGATGACTTCAGGGCATATTGGTATAACATTTGAAATGTAACACACACCTATAAAAGTTGCCTTGTAATAAATCTGTTGATAAGTACATATTGTTTGGGTGTGTGCTTTATTTGACCCATATGAACATTTGGCTAGGTATAGCCATCCCAATTAAAACAAAGTGGAGGAATGACAGTGCTTTGCACCCAACAATGGGTGCTGAGTGCTGCCTCCAATACGTGTCATTCTCAAGAAAAAAAAAAGAATAAAATGCATGTTATTCTTAGCCACATACTGAGCAGCCTGCAAACACTTCCCTTTTTATATTTAAAAAAGTTTTGTTTGGGGTATTTTTTTGGCAAGAAAACCTTACAATATTTAACTAGATTTTGTTTTGTTTTGAGACAGTGTCTCACTCTTTCACTGTCACCCTGGCTGGAGTGCAGCGGTGCAATCAGACCTCATTACCGCCTTGACCTCCTGGGCTCAAGGGATCCTCCCACCTCAGCCTCCCAAAGTGTCAGCTAGCTTTTGTTTACATGTAAAAACCCAAAGAAACTTAAAAAAATCAAACAGGGCCAGGCGAGGTGCCTTATGCCTGTAATCTCAGCTCTGTGGGAGGCCGAGGCCGGTGGATGGCTTGAACTCAGGAGTTCAAGACCAGCGTGGGTAACATGGTGAAACCTCATCTCTACAAAAAATACAAAAAAATTAGCTGGGTATGGTGGTATGTACCTGTAGCCCCAGCTACTCTGGAGGCTGAGGCAGAAGAACTGCTTGAACTTGGGAGGTCAAGGCTGCAGTGTGCTGAGATTGTGCCACTGCACTCCAGCCTGGGTGACAAAGTGAGACCCTCTTTCAACAAAAAATAAACAAAATTGAACAGTACAAAACATTAAAAATAAAAAAGTAAAATTCCTTTCCCACCCCAACCCCTTCGGGCCGTTTCACCAGAGAAGATTACTATTAACAATGTGTCCTATCAGAAATTATGTATGAACAGAATGGGAAAAAATTTTTGCAATCTACTCATCTGACAAGGGCTAATATCCAGAATCTACAAAGAACTAAAACAGATTTACAAGAAAAAAAAAAAAACCCATCCAAAAGTGGCAAAGGATATGAACAGACACTTTTCAAAAGAAGACATATTTAAGGCCAACAGACATATGAAAAAATGCTCATCATCACTGATTATTAGAAAAATGCAAATCAAAACCACATTGAGATATCATCTCACGCCAGTTAGAATGGCGATCATTAAAAAATCTGGAGACAACAGATGCTGGAGAGGATGCGGAGAAATAGGAACACTTTTACACTGTTGGTGGGAGTGTAAATAGTTCAACCATTGTGGAAGACAGTGTGGTGATTCCTCAAGGACCTAGAAATAGAAATTCCATTTGACCCAGCAATCCCATTACTGGGTATATATCCAAAGGACTGTAAATTGTTCTATCATAAAGACATGTGCACACGTATGTTCACTGTGGCGCTGTTTACAATAGCAAAGACCTGGAACCAACCCAAATGCCCATCGATGATACACTGGACAAGGAAAATGTGGCACATATACATCATGGAATACTATGCAGTCATCAAAAATGATGAATTTGTGTCCTTTGTAGGGACATGGATGAATCTGGAAACCATAATTCTCAGCAAACTGACACAAGAACTGAAAATCAAACACCACATGTTCTCACTCATAGGTGGGTGTTGAACAATGAGAACACATGGACACAGGGAGGGGAGCATCACACACTGGTGTCTTTTGGTGGGGGGTCAAGGGAGGGACAGCTTGGGGCTGGGGAGGTTGGGGAGGTATAACATGGGGAGAAATGCCACTTATAGGTGACGGGGGGATGGAGGCAGCAAACCACATTGCCATGTGTGTACCTATGCAACAATCCTGCATGATCTGCACATGTACCCCAGAACCTAAAGTACAATAAAAATAAAAATAAATAAAAATAAAATAAAATAAAATTGTCTATGTATTTATCAATGTTTATTTACATGTATTTAGAAACATATAAATGTAAATGTTTATTTATAAATGTATAAATACACATTTATAAATATATATAATTTTTTTTCTTTTGTTAGAGACAAGGTTTCGCCATGTTGGCCAGGCTGGTCTCGAACTCCTGACCTCAGGTTATCCACCCACCTCAGCCTCCCAAAGTGCTGGGATTACAGGCATGTGCCACCACGCCCAGCGGTAAATATATATAATTGACATATATAATTGATATATATCATTTATACATTCAAACATTGATATAGTTTATATGTCATATATCATTTTTAAGAAATGGAACCACATTTTTACACGTAGTTTGTGTGTTCTTTGAAAAATATGTATGGCAGCATATAGGATCCGGATCCATGTTTTTCCAGTGTTTTGTAGTATTCCGTTGTGTGAACATAGCTACAATTTCGTTTATCAGTTCCCTGTTGATATTTATTTAGGTTGCTTCCCCTTTTTCTCACTGTAATAAACAAAGTGAAAGCAAACATTCTGGCCAGGTGCAGCGGCTCTCATCTATAATCCTTGCACTTTGGCAGGCAAAGGTGAGAGAATTACTTGAGCTGAAGAGTTCAAGACCAGCCAGGGCAACATAAATGACACTCCCCCATCTCTATAAAAAATAAATTTTAAAAAATTAGCTGGGCACAGTGGTGGCTCATGTCTGCGGTCACAGCTACTTGGGAGGCTGAAGCGGGAGGACTGCTTGAGCCCAGGAGTTCAAGGCTGCAATGAGCCATGACCCCCACACTACACTCCAGCCTGGGCAACAGAGTGAGAAAGAAAAGCATTCTCATGCAAACATCTTTGTGCATTTGCATAAACACATCTATGGGGTCAATTCCCTCTAATGAAGCTGAACCAAAGGAGCGAGTATTGAACATTCAGAGCACTGTTGCCAAAGTGTTTTCCAAAAAGGCTTCACCATTTCACACTCACATCAGCAGCATATGACTCTGCATGCTTCTCTACTCACCAACACTGTGCTTTTTCCATTTTTAATCTTCGCCAGTTGGATAGCTAGGAAGTGGTATTGCCTACATGCATGTGTGTGCTTTTAGCCAGTACACAATGAGTTCAAGGTTGCTGCCATTTCTGAGCACAGGGGCCCAATTAAATAAATGCAGACTAGTAAGAGGTATAAATGCTATTTCAAACATTTATCTTTTTGGTTGTTGGTTGTTTTTTTTTTTTAGAGACAAGGTCTCGCTCTGTCACCCAGGCTGGAGTGCAGTGGCATGATCATAGCTCACTGTAGCATTTATCTCTTGGGCTCAAGCAAACCTCCTGCCTCAGCCTCCCTGTGTAGCCCTGAGACATGCACTCCATATCTGGCTAATTTTTTAATGTTTTTGAGAGACCAAGTCTCACTGTGTTGTCCAGGCTGGTTTCAAACCCCTGGCCTCAAGCGATCTTTCTACCCTGGCTTCACAAAACGTTGGGATTACTGGCTTTAGCCACCATGCCCGGCCTATCCTTACTTTTAAGCATGATTAATTGGCTTTGCAGCCTAAATTGGAAAGATTTTCATGTACTAAGTAGCACTTTTGTACCACTCTCTGATTACTCCTTGATCTTAAAATATCAAGCTAAGAATTAAGAGAATCTCAAGATAACATAAAGAGTAATTACAAATTTGATCCAATTATTTAGAAAGGTCAGTTCATGTCTGGGTAGGGTGGCTCATGCTTGTAATCCTAGCACTTTGGGAGGCCGAGGCAGGAGGATCACTTGAGCCCAAGAGTTCAAGTCCAGCCTGGGCAACTTAGTGAGATGCTGACTCCATTTTTTAAAAAAGTCAGCACAAGTCATTTGAAATTTTGGTAATGGTGACAATTAATAGGGGTCACCACATTGTTTGTTTATACAAATATTCTCAAAAATATGCTAAGTAGAAATCAAGTATAAGTTGTATGGTGTATGGTAAATCTTACATGTTTTCCTTACCTCTAATGAACAGCTTTGGAAGAAAAAAATTACTGCCGTATGAGAAGTCTTACATCCCTTACCAGCCAGGTATGGTGGCTCATGCCAGTAATACCAGCACTTTGTGAGGCTGAGGTGGGTGGATCACGAGGTCAAGAGTTTGAGACGAGCCTGGCCAATGTGGTGAAACACGATCTCTACTAAAAATACAAAAATTAGCTGGGTGTGGTGGCAGGCACCTGTAATCCCAGCCACTCAGGAGGCTGAGGCAGGAGAATGGCTTGAACCCCGGAGGCAGAGGCTGCAGTGAGCTGAGATCATGCCATTGCACTCCAGCCTGAGCAATAGAGCGACACTCAGTCTAAAAACAAAACAACAAAACCACACACACACACACACACACACACACACACACACACACACACAAATCTACCAATAATGTTTTTATTTTATAAAATTTTTAGATCTACAACAAAATTGCAAAGATGTACAGGGTTCCTATATTCCATGCCCAGTTTGCCCTATTTATTAGTATCTTACATTAGCATGGTACATTAGTCATCATGAGTGAACCAACATACATTATTACTAAGGGCCACACTTCACTCAGATTTCTTTAGTTTTCATCTAATGTCCTTTTCTCTTCCAGGGTCTCATCCGGGATCGCACATGATATTTACTTGTCTTCTCTCACTCCATAGTTCCTCATGGCTGTTAGCAGTTTCTCAGATTTTCCTTGGTTTTGATAATCTTGACAGTTTTGAGGAGTATCAGTTAAGCATTTTGTAGGCTGCCCTCAGATGGGATTTCTTTCTCATGATCCTAGCCCGAGGTTTGGGGTTTAGAGGAGATGGCCATAGAGGCCAAGTGCCTTCTTCATTGCGTCCTACCGACTGTCGTATCATGTTACCGACATGACGTTCATCACTGTTGGTGTTGACCTTGACGGCCTGGCTGAATGAAATACATTTCTAAACTTGCCCTGATGGCATAAACAAGGATACAGGCCATGATGAGTTGAGTCCAAAGTAAATGGTTTACTTTGTAAAATGGTTTCCATTTTGTAAAATGGTGAATCATGGTGGGGAGGCTGAGTGTTAAGGGGCAGAAATGTCACATTCTTTCCAGGAGACCCTGTCAAGAGAGCAGGAAGCATTCTATGCCAAAGCATAAAAAACTTCAAAGCGGCCAGGCGTGGTGGCTCACGCCTGTAATCCCAGCACTTAGGGAGGCTGAAGCGGGTGGATCACCCGAGGTCGGGAGATGGAGACCAGTCTGACCAACATGGAGAAACCCCATCTCTACTAAAAATACACAATTAGCCAGGCGTGGTGATGCATGCCTGTAATCCCAGCTACTTGGGAGACTGAGGCAGGAAAATCACTTGAACCCAGGAGATGGAGGTTGCAATGCACTGAGATGGAACCATTACACTCCAGCCTGGGCAATAAGAGCGAAATTCCATCTCAAAAAGAAAAAAAATACAACTTCAAAGCATATGAGAAATTTAGAAATACATTCTTCAAATGGCGTTGAGATAAGACTATTACCCACACTTTACAGAGGAGGAAATCGAGCCACAGCGCCAAATACACCACCAAGCCAAGATGCAAATCCACACTGTCTGGCAACAGGGTCCAGGCTCTTAATTACCACCCACTGACTCACCAATACTGTCTTTTGTCTTAACTTGCATTTCCCTGATTACTGGTGAGAATGGGCCTCCTTCCTTTGATTGACTGACTGTTGGGCTTCTTTTCAAGACCTCGAATTGGAGACGGGATATAAAGGGGGACCCATGAGGAACAGGTTCTGGTGGGACAGCAGGTTTTCAGAGTCAGAGCTGGCAGAGACCTGGTGGGGGGGGGCATCCCCTGCTCAGAGTCAGGGCTGGGTAGCATCGCTGGTGTCAGTACCTAGAATCATCTCAGAGTGTCATTTAGGCATGACCTTTGGCTAAGGTGGCCAGACTGTGTAAATAAAAATACCAGCTGTCCATTTAAATTTGAACTTCAGGTTAACAACAAATAAGTACGTTCCAAATGACGTCCAGATTTGTGTGAGGGTCTTGTATTTTTTCTGACAGTCCCCACACTGGCTGCCATAGCCTTCAAGCCTGGCTTTCCAGCCTTCCTGGAATTTCTGTGAATTACTCAGTAACTCTTTTTTTTTCTTTTTCTGTCTTTTTTTTTTTGAGATGGAGTCTTGCTGTGTCCCCCAGGCTGGAGTACAGTGGCATGATCTTGACTCAATGCAACCTCCACCTCCCACGTTCAAGCAATTCTCCTGCATCAGCCTTCCAAGTAGCTGGGATTACAGGCACACACTACCACACCTGGCTAATTTATTTTTATTTTTATTTTTAGTAGAGATGAGGTTTCACCATGTTGGCCAGGCTGGTGTCAAACTCCTGACTTCAAGTAATCAACCCACCTCGACCTCCCAAAGCCAGGCGTGAGCCACTGCGCCTGGCTCAGTATCTCTTTCATAAATCTCTTTCCTGTTTAACATAGCCATAGTGGAGACTGTTGTCTCCACTAAAACCCTTTACACTGTGTCTCCATCAGTGTGGATAAATAAATGAAAGATCTAGAAGGCTGAGTGTTTTAAGAAATATGGGATGGAACATAATTCTACATATATACTTTTTATTATATGTATTAGTTTAATTATATATGTTAGTTGTGTATTTTATTTCAGGTTCATGGCTACATGTACAGGTTTGCTATTTAGGTAAACTCATGACTTGGGGGTTGGATGTACATGTTATTTTGTCACCCATGTACTAAGTACCCAACAGTTGGTTTTTTTTTCCCTGAACCTCTCCTTTCTCCTATTGTCCACCCTCAAGTCGGCCCGTGTCCATGGCTCCCCTCTTTCTGTCTGTGGAGAACACAATTCCCTATGGAAGAGAAGAATCGTGCAATATGCTTGACATGCGAAGTGACGGCCTAGTGAATTCTACTTAATGTGGTTATGAAACAAATCATAACACCTGCTTGCTTCATGTACTTATGTTTCATGCCTGAGCCCCGTAGGCTTTGGAGTTTGCAACACCTGGAATGGTTCTGCATCTTTATTTTACAGATGAGTAACTGGAGATTGACAGAGGTTGTGTGTCTTCTCTAAGTCACACAGCAGAGCTGGAGTGAGAACAAAGGTCTCCAGATTCACAGCTGCTATTCCCACTGCTCCAAATTCCTCATCCAGAAAATTTATTCTAATAAGCATGGTACATATGAAAATGTTTCATAAAAGAGCAGGAATCATGTCTAATTAACAAGTGTGTCCCATAATCATCAGATTCACCAGGGTTGAAATGAAGGAAAAAATGCTAAGGGCAGCCAGAGAGAAAGGTTGGGTTACCCAAAAAGGGAAGCCCATCAGACTCAGCGGATCTCTCAGCAGAAACCCTACAAACCAGAAGAGAGTGAGGGCCAATATTCAACATCCTTAAAGAAAAGAACTTTCAACCTAGAATTTCATATCCAACCAAACTAAGCTTCATAAGCAAAGGAGAAATAAAATTCTTCACGAACAAGCAATTGCTCAGAGATTTCATCACCACCAGGCCTGCTTTACAAGAGCTCCTGAAAGAAGCACTAAACATAGAAAGGAACAACCAGTACCAGCCACTCCAAAAACAAACCAAATGGTAAAGATCATCGACACAATGAAGAAACTGCATCAACTAACGGGCAAAACAACCAGCTAGCATCAAAATGGCAGGATCAAATTCACACATAACAATATTAACCTTAAATGTAAACGGGCTAAATGCCCCAATCAAAAGACACAGACTGGCAAGTTGGATAAAATGTCAAAACCCACTGGTGTGCCATATTCAGGAAACCCATCTCACATGCAAGAATACACATAAGCTCAAAATAAAGGGATGGAGGAATATTTACCAAGCAAATTGAGAACACAAAAAAGCAGGAGTTGCAATCCCAGTCTCTGATAAAATAGACTTCAAACCAACAAAGATCAAAAGAGACAAAGAAGGACATTACATAATGGTAAAAGGATCAATGCAACGAGAAGAGCTAAAGATCCTAAATATATATGCACCCAATACAGGAGCACTAGGATACATAAAGCAAGTTCTTAATGGCTTACAAAGAGACTTAGACTCCCACAAAATAATAGTGGGAGACTTTAACACTCCACTGTCAATATCAGACAGATCAACCAGACAGAAAATTAACAAGGATATCCAGGACTTAAACTCAGACCTGGACCAAGCAAACCTAATAGACATTTACAGAACTCTCTACCCCAAATCCACAGAATATACATTCTTCTCAGCACCACATCACACCTACTCTAAAATTGACCACCTAATTGGAAATCGCTCCTCACCAAATGCAAAAGAATGGAAATTATAACAAACAGTCTCTCAGACCACAGTGCAGTCAAGTTAGAACTCAGAATTCAGAAACTAACTCAGAACCGCACAGCTTCATGGAAACTGAACAAACTGGCTCTTTAATGCTGACTGGATAAACAATGAAATGAAGGCAGAAATAAAGATGTTCTTCAAAACCAACGAGAACAAAGACACAACGTACCAGAATCTCTGGGACACATTTAAGGCAGTGTCTACAGGAAAATTTATAGCAATAAATGCCCACATGAGAAGCAAGGAGATCTAAAATTGACACCTTATCGTCAAAATTGAAAGAGCTAGAGGAGCAAGATCAAAAAAACTCAAAAGCAAGCAGAAGACAAGAAATAACTAAGATCAGAGCAGAACTGAAGGAGACAGAGACATAAAAAGCCCTTCAAAAAATCAATAAATCCAGGAGCTTGTTTTTTGAAAAGATCAACAAAATAGACACTAGCCAGATTCATAAAAAAGAAAAGACAGAATAATCAAATAGATGCAATGAAAAATGGTAAGGGGGATATCACCACAGATTCCACAGAAATACAAACCACCACCAGAGATTACTACAAACAACTCTATGCACATAAACCAGTAAACCTGGAAGAAATGGATAAATTCCTGGACACTTGCACCCTCCCAAACCTAAACCAGGAAGAAGTCAAAACCCTGAATAGACCAATAACAAGATCTGAAGTTGAGGCAGCAATTAATAGCCTACCAACCACAAAAAGCCCAGGTCCAGATGGGTTCACAGCCAAATTCTACCAGATATACAAAGAGAAGCTGGTACCACTCCATCTGAAACTATTCCAAACAATCCAAAAAGAGGGAATCCCTTCCAAATCATTTTATGAGACCAACATCATCCTGATACCAAAACCTGGCAGAGACTCAACAACAAAAGAAACTTCAGGCCAATATTCATAATGAACATAGATGCAAAAATCTTCAATAAAATACTGGCAAACCGATTACAACAGCACATCAAAAAGCTTATCCACCACAATCAAGTAGGCTTCATCCTGGGGATGCAAGTCTGGTTCAACATACGCAAGTCTATAAACGTAATTCACCACATAAACAGAACCAAAGACAAAAACCACATGATTATTTCAATAGATGCAGAGAAGGCCTTCAACCAAATTCAATAGCCCTTTATGTTAAAAACTCTCAATAAACTAGGTATTGATGGAAAATATCTCAAAATAATAAAAGCTATTTATGACAAAACCACAGTCAATATCATACTGAATGGGCAAAACTGGAAGCATTCCCTTTGAAATCTGGCATAGACAAGGATGACCTCTATCTCCACTCCTATTCAATATAGTAATGGAAGTTCTAGCCAGAGCAATCAGGCAAGAAAAAGAAATAAAGGGTATTCAAATAGGAAAGGAGGAAGCCAAATTGTCTCTATTTGCAGATGACATGATTGTATATTTAGAAGACCCCATCGTCTCAGCCCCAAATCTGAAACTGATAAGCAACTTTGGCAAAGTCTCGGGATACAAAATCAATGTGCAAAAATCACAAGCATTCCTATACAGCAATAACAGACTTAAAGAGAGCCAAATCAAGAATGAACTGCCATTCACAATTGCTACAAAGAGAATAAAATACCTAGGAATACAACTAACAAGGAATGTAAAGGACCTTTTCAAGAAGAACTACAAATCACTGTTCAACGAACTAAGAGAGGACACAATCAGATGGAGAAACATTCCATGCTCATGATTAGGAAGAATCAATATCATGAAAATAGCCATAGTGCCCAAAGTAATTTATAGATTTAATGCTATCCCCATCAAGCTACAAATGACCTACTTCACAGAACTGGAAAAAACCACTTTAAACTTCATATGGAACCAAAAGAGAGTCTGCATAGCCAAGTCAATTCTAAGCAAAAAGAACAAAGCTGGAGGCATCATGCTACCTGATTTCAAACTATACTACAAGGCTACAGTAATCAAAACAGCATGGTACTGGTACCAAAACAGAGATATAGACCAATGGAACAGAACAGAGGCCTAGGAGGCAACACCACACATCTACAACCATCTGATCTTTGACAAATCTCACAAAAACAAGCAATGGGGAAAGGATTCGCTGTTTAATAAATGGTGTTGGGGAAACTGGACAGCCATGTGCAGAAAGCAGAAACTGGACCCCTTCCTGACACCTTACACTAAAATTAACTCCAGATGGATTAAAGACTTAAACGTAAGACCTAACACCATAAAAACCCTAGAAGAAAACCTAGGCAAAAGCATTCAGGAGATAGGCATAGGCAAAGACTTCATGACTAAAACACCAAAAGCACTGGGTACAAAAGCCAAAATAGACAAATGGGATCTAATTAAACTCCAGAGCTTCTGCACAGCAAAAGAAACAATGATTAGAGTGAACCAGCAACCAAAAGAATTGGGAAAAATCTTTGCAATTTGCCCATCTGACAAAGGACTTATATCCAGAATCTACAATGAACTAAAACAGATTTACAAGAAAAAACAAACAAGCCCATTCAAAAGTGGGCAAAGGATATGAACAGACACTTCTCAAAAGAAGACATATATGAGGCCAACAAACATATGAAAAAACGCTCATCGTCACTGGTCATTAGAGAAATGCAAATCAAAACTACATTGAGATACCATCTCATGCCAGTTAGAATGGCGATCATTAAAAAATCTGGAGACAACAGATGCTGGAGACAATGTGGAGAAATAGGAACACTTTTACACTGCTGGTGGGAGTGTAAATTAGTTCACCCATTATGGAAGACAGTGTGGTGATTCCTCAAGGACCTAGAAATAGAAATTCCATTTGACCCAGCAATCCCATTACTGGGTATTCATCCAAAGTATTATAAATCATTCTATTATAAAGACACATGCACACATATGTTCACTGCAGCACTGTTTACAACAGCAAAGACTTGGAACAAACCCAAATGCCCATCAAGGAGAGACTGGATAAAGAAAATGTGGCACATATACACCATGGAATACTATGCAGCCATCAAAACCTATTGAGTTTGTGTCCTTTGTAGGGACATGGATGAACGTGGAAACCATCATTCTCAGCAAACTGACACAAGAACAGAAAATCAAACACTGCATGTTCTCACTCATAGGCAGGTGTTGAACAATGAGAACATATGGACACAGGGAGCGGAGCATCACACACTGAGGTCTGTGGCTGGGGAGGGGACTAGGGGAGGGACAGTGGGGGGTAGGGAGTTGGGGAGGGATAACATGGGGAGAAATGCCAGATGTAGGTGACGGGGGGATGGAGGCAGCAAACCACATTGCCAGGTATGTACCTATGCAACAATCCTGCATGTTCTTCACATGTACCCCAGAACCTAAAGTGCAATAAAATATAAATCTGTATATATAAAATAAACAAGGCTCAAGCCTGTAACCCCAGCACTTTGGGAGGCCGAGGTGGGTGGATCACAAGGTCAAGAGATCGAGACCATCCTGGTCAACATGGTGAAACCCCGTCTCTACTAAAAATATGAAAATTAGCTGGGCATGGTGGCACACGCCTGTAGTCCCAGCTACATGGAAGGCTGAGGCAGAATTGCTTGAACCCAGGAGGTGGAGGTTGCGGTGAGCCGAGATCGCATCATTGCACTCCAGCCTGGGTAACAAGAGCGAAACTCTATCTCAAAAAAAAAAAAAAAAAGTGTGTCTCTGCAAAGGGTAGCATAATTACCTGAAACTGAACAGATACTCCTTAAGTGGATGGATAGAAAAGTAGAATCAGTATTATTTAAAAAATAGCCAGTGATTTAGATATTAATTTATAGAGTACCATGAAGTTTTGCCAACCCAAGGTCGACCTTTGATAGGACATAATCAGGAAAGGTGGTCAGCTTCTTTTAGAAGGATCTTAAAGTTTTTATTTTATTTTTTTGAGACAGGGTCTCACTCTGTTGTCCACGCTGGAGTGCAGTGGTGTGATCATGCATCCCTGCAGCCTTGTCCTCCTGGGCTCAAGAGATCCTCCCACCTTAGCCTCCTGAGTAGCTGGGATGAAAGGTGTTTACCTCCATGCCCAGCTATATATATATATATTTCTTTATATTTCTTTTCCTAGAGACAAGGTCTCCTGGCCTGGTGCAGTGGCTCACGCCTATAATCAAAGCACTTTGGGAGGCCAAGGCAGGAGGATAACCTGAGGTTGGGAGTTCGAGACCAGCCTGCCCAAAAAAAATTAGCCAGGCATGGTGGTGCATGTCTGTAATCCCAGCTACTTGGGAGGCTGAGGCAGAATTGCTTGAACCCAGGAGGCAGAGATTGCAGTGAGCCGAGATCGTACGACTGCATTCCAGCCTGGGCAATGAGAGTGAAACTCCATCTCAAAAAAAAAAAGGAGAGACAGGGTCTCCCTATGTTACCAAGGCTGATCTCAAGCTCCAGGGTCAAGCAATCCTCACACCTTAGTCTCCCAAAGTGCTAGGATCACAAGCATAAGCCATTGCACCCAGCTTTCATAAGAATCTTTTTGGTTCATTGGTGTACCTTCTTAACCAACACAAGAATTCCCTCTACAACAGCTTTGACAGATGTTTCCAAGAGAACTCTTCCAGTGACAGGGAGCTCACTACTTCATTGCTGGACAATTTTAAGTCTTCCCTAGTGTAATCCAGATACCCCAATTCCTCCATCCTGCTGAAGTCACCTTTATCTTTAAGAACTAAGGAAGGCAGACTGTGGGCGGCCTCCTCCAGCTCTCCCCGTATTGAGCAGTTCGTCCAGGCCGTCACTCACCTGCCACCCTTGGCCACAGTTCAGTGTCCACATTCTTCGTCTTCTCACGGGCCCCTCCACCCACCAGGGACTCCAGTCCTCCTCTGTCACTCCCCCCACCAAACACCACTGATAGAAGGTCACTGAGTCTGGCAGACTTTTCTGAAGAGTTAATGGTTGTCGAGGATAATTATGGCCCCAAACAGGAAATAATTTCAAACTGAATGGGAAACTTAGCCATTACCCACCTTGGCAAATTTCTCACTCTGTGAGTCCCTCCAGGGACTTGGACTTTCCCCAGCGCTGCTTTTGTTTCTTCTTTTTTTTTTTTTTTGAGATGGTGTTTTGCTCTTGTCGCCCAAGCTGGAGTGCAGCGGCATGATCTTGACTCACCGCAACCTCTGCCTCCCAGGTTTAAGCAATTCTCTTCCATCAGCCTCCCGAGTAGCTGGGATTACAGGCATGCACCACCACACCTGGCTAACTTTTTTGTATTTTTAGTAGAGAAGGGGTTTCTCCATGTTGGCCAGACTGGTCTTGAACTCCTGACCTCAGGTGATCTACCCACCTGGGCCTCCCAAAGTGCTGGGATTTCAGGCACTTTCCCGTAGGTCCCCAAGGAAAGCAAATATTCTTCCCACCTTACCAGGCAGTTGAATTGGACTTTATTTTTTGTGTCTTCCTCCTCTAACTGCAACCAGAGGCAGCTCACCTTGCACAGCCAAAGACGTTCATTAAGGTTAATTCCCAAACAGAAATACTCTCAGGTGAGTTACGTTATACCCATAATAACTGAAAGTCAGGACTATCCACTGATTTGTTTTCTTTTTTTCTGCTACACTTCAACTGAGCTGAAATCTACATCTTTGTAACTTGATTCCATTAATCCTACTTTTGATTTTGGAAACTACAGAATAAATCTAATTTAGTTTTAGCCATTAAAAGTCAGCTTTTCAGGCCAGGCTTGGTGGCTCATACCTGTAATCCTGGCAGTTGGAGGCCAAGGTGGGAGGATTACTTGAGGCCAGGAGTTTGAGAGCAGCCTGGCTAACAAAGTGAGAACCTGTCTCTACAAAAAAATTAAAAATTAGCCAGGCATGGTGGCACGTGCCTGTAGTCCTAGCTACTTGGGAGGATCACTTGAGCCCAGGAGTTCAAGGCTACAGTGAGCTGATTGCATCATTGCATTCCAGCCTGGGCATAAAGTGAGACCCTGTCTCTTAAAAAAAAAAAAAAAGTCAGTTTTTCATATCTTCTTTGTATCTTCCCTTTACCTGGTCAAAATCTTCCAATTTTGCAGTGATTCTCCACTGTATATGGTTTTCAAATTCGTCACCATCTTGCCCATCCTTTGAATTCGGTCCCTCTAACAATGTCCCAGAATTGAACAGAATGATTCACAAGTGGGCTAATGAAGTGGAATAAATTGGGCTATTTTTCTGTCTCCATTCAGAGAACTTGGAGATTTCATTGGCTTTTTTGACCACAAATGCACGTTGTTGGTTCATGCCAAGCAGTCTGCCAAAACCTCTGGGTCTTTTTCATAGAAACGCTCTCATCCTGCACTCTAGTTATTTCCAACCAACCAGAGACTTTGCATCCATCCTTCATAAAACTTCTTTTTTTCTTTTTAAGATGGAGTCTCACTCTGTCATCCAGGGTGGAGGGCAGTGGTGAGATCTCAACTCACTACAACCTCTGCCTCCCGCGATGCTCCTGCCTCAGCCTCCCAAGTAGCTGGGACTACAGGTGTTCACCACCATGCCCAGCTACTTTTTGTATTTTTAGTAGAGATGAGGTTTCACCATGCTGGCCAGGCTGATCTCGAACTTCTGACCTCAGGTGATTCGCCTGCCTCAGCCTCCCAAAGTGCTAGGATCACATGCGTGAGCCAACATGCCCGGACCCTTCATAAAACTTATCTTTTCAGCCTGGATCTACGACCATCATTTGCTGAGACTTTTTTCTTCCGGATTTGATGCGATTATCCAGCACATGAAATCTCAGCTCCCCGGCTTTGATCCATCTTAGAAGACTATGTTTTCTGTGAACTGTCCCCATCAGGGTAGCTACACATTCTTGCCATTAAGGCAACATGATAGAGCAAAGTAAGTCAGGCTCACCTAGAGGAGAGCTGAGTTCCAATCCTGGCTTTGCTGTTCTTCCTGTGAACTGGGGCAAACGTCTCTGAGCTTTATTCTCACAGAACTGTCAGATGGGCTGTGTCCCTGACAGGGCTGGTGCGAAGGTCAATGGTGAAATACACAGAAAGACATGTACCTGGTTTCAGCTCATTTTCCTTACTTCAGTTCTGCCTTTGTCCCCCTGCCACCTTACTGACCAAACTCCTGGATCTGATGTGACCACAACCATCTTCCTTACTTATAAGTGCATTATAACTATGTTTCTCATTTTTAAATGTAATTTCAAGTTAATGTTTAGAGCTCTGATTTTAGCAATAACGTGTAGGCCACGTTCATGCCCATGAAGGTGAGGCAGGATTTGAAACAGCTTTTCTGATGTTGTGTTTGTTCAATAATTTCATGACAAATCCAGAATGAATTACAAGTGAGCTGATCTTTCATTTTACAACTAGAGAAACGAGTGTAGACTAGCATGAATTAACCCTTAGCCTCATCTGCATTTCAGATGGCTGACCGCTCACCTGCACTAGGTCTCTGCTGCCACCTAGTGTTAATAATTTCTCAGCTTTAAAGTCATAAATGTTCAGGAAGAGACGAATGTTCTAAAAATTACACCCTCAGCTCTAAAAATTACACTCTGAGCTCTTGCAGCCATCTCTTATGGGATTTCCAACTCTTTCAAAGCCTTTTGTGGGAAAAACAAGAAAGAGTATATCCTCTATTCATACTGCACAAGCAACCAGTGTAAATAGTGGGCCAGTTAATGCTGAAAGAATTTTCAATCCAGAAGCACCCAAAGGAGAGAGAAATGCTCTCCTGAATAGCAATTCAGGGCCATGACAGCAAAGAGCTGAATTCAGTGAGAAAAGGGCTGCCACTTCTATTTCATTGTTTTCTCATCGTGTTGTGATTTATGTTGGTGTAAGAGATAAATATTTATGACAGAAGAAGAGCTGGATCCTCATGTCTGTAGTTTTCTTTTCTTTTCTTTTCTTTTTTGAGATGGAGTCCTTCTCTGTCACCCAGGCTGGAGTGCAGAGGCTCAATCTTGACTCACTGGAACCTCCAACTTCCCTGGTTCAAGTGATTCTCCTGCCTCAGCCTCCTGAGTAGCCGGGATTACAGGCACACACCACCATGCTCGGCTTAATTTTTTGTATTTTTAGTAGAGACAGGATTTCAACATGTTGGCCAGGGTGGTCTCAAACTTCTGACCTCAGGTGATCTGCCTGCCTCAGCCTCCCAAAGTGTTGGGATTACAGGTGTGAGACACCATACCTAGCCATGTCTGTGGTTTCCTTACATTTTCCAGTTAGTCCACTGTGAAGACAGCTTATCCATGGGCCTTCCCATATGCTAACTGTCATGCTCCCTGGTGGCAGTTGTGGGATTTTCTGATATCTGGTTTGGGAGGAAATAACTAGTCTCCTGAGATTAGTTGTGTATTTCCAAAGTGATGGCAAACATGATGGTTGTCCTCTATTCCTGAAAGTTTGTATTGCTTTTCAACCACAAGTATAACTGGAAAATAATTACCACTACCATAAGGGACATATAGAAAGAGAACTCAAAACAGAACACAAACTAGTTGATATGGTTTGGCTCTGTGTCCCCACCCAAATCTCATCTTCAATCATAATCCCTACAATCCCCACATGTTGAGGGTGGAACCTGGTAGAAGGTGGATGGATCATGGGTGCAGTTTCTCGTGACCGTGAGTTCTCATGAGATGTCCTGGTTTTATAAGTGTTTCACAGTTCCTCTTACACACACTCACCTGCCACCATGTAAGATGTGCCTGCTTCTCCTTCCACCATGATTGTAAGTTTCCTGAGGCCTCCCAGCCATGCCGAACTGTGAGTCAATTGATGAATCACCCAGTCTCAGGCAGTTCTTTACAACAATGTGAAGATGGACACTAGATATGCTTATTATTTAACATCAGACATCCCTTCTTCCCCCTTCTCTCCATTGCTTATCAAAAAAAGTTTCCCTCACTATTGTCACTCTCTTTACTCAAAGGAAAGACAAAAATCTTTACCGTGACCCACACAACAAACTCATAATTTCTTGGCTTCTCAGGCAAGGGAACACACACCACACATGGCTCTGCCAGAAGAAAGAGCAGCTGGGGTGCTGGTGTGTGTCGGGGGTGAGTGTGCTAGTGAAGGATCAAATCCCGCCCTAGGTAGGACGCAATGAGTCCGTAAGCCCCTGTGCAATTAGTTAAAACAAGTCCCACTGGCTGGGCACAGTGGCTCACACCTGTAATCCCAGCCCATTGGGAGGCCAATCACTTAAGGTTGGGAGACAGATCACTTGAGGTTGGGAGCTCGAGACCAGCCTGGTCAACATGGTGAAACCCCATCCCTACTAAAAATACAAAAATTAGCCGGGCGTGGTGGGGCAGGTGCCTGTAATCCCAGCTACTCAGGAGGCTGAGGCAGGAGAATGGCTTGAACCCAGAGGCAGAGGCTGTAGTAAGCTCTGATTGCTGATTGTACCACTGCACTCCAGCCTGGGTGAGTCTTCAGTTAGGTCCAGAGTCTAGCACAGCTGAGTTGATATTCAAAGTTCATAGTTGTTTATCAAATCCAAGTGTGGTGAATCACATTCTCCAGCTTTTTAAAAATAATTACACTTTTTATTTTGAGAGAATTGTAGATTCACATATGGTTTTCAGAAATATACATAGACAGCCGGGCATGGTGGCTCACGCCTGTAATCCCAACACTTTAGGAGGCCAAGGTGGGTGAATGACCTGAGGTCGGGAGTTCAAGACCAGCCTGACCAATGTGGAGAAACCCCATCTCTGCTAAAAATATAAAATTAGCTGGGCGTGGTGGCATATGTCTGTAATCCCAGCTACTCAGGAGGCTGGGGCAGGAGAATAACTTGAACCAGGAGGTGGAGGTTGCAGGGAGGTAGGTGGAGGTTGCGGTGAGCCGAGATCATGCCATTGCACTCCAGCATGGGCAACAAAAGCGAAACTCCATCTCAAAAAAGAAATAATACAGACACCCTGTGTACACTTTGCCCAGTTTCCCCCAATGGTAACATCTTGTAAGACTACAGTACAATATCCCACTTGGGATACTGACATTCAGACAATCTACCCATCTTCCTCAGATTTTCCCTCACCCTTACTCCATTGTGGGTGTGTGTTTAGTTCTGTGCAGCTTATCACACGTGTAGGCATGCATTCACTACCACAGTCAAGATATGAAAAGGTCCCATCCCCACAAGGGTCCTTTGCATTGCCCTTTTACAGCCACACATCCCGACCTTCTGCCCCTCCCCAAGGCTGACCACCCACCCAATGGGTTCACTGTGCCTGCGGCCCAGACAGAGCCCATTTATCAAGACAGGGGAACTGCAATAGAGAAAGAATGTAATTGGTGCAGAGCTGGCAGAAGAGGAGACTGGAGTTTTATTACTCAGATCAGTCTCTCCAAAAGCTCAGAGCGTAAGGTCTTTCAAGGATAGTTTGGCAGGCCAGGGTGCTGCTGATTGGCTGGGGGTGCAATCCTAGGGGTGTGGAACATGGTCCTTGTGCACGATGAGTCGGCTTCCAGGTGGGGTCACAGGATTGGCCGGCAGGTAGGAATGGAGCTATCAATAGAAATGCAAAAACCTTAAAAAGTTGGCCAGGTATGATGGCTCACGCCTGTAATCCCAGCACTTTGGGAGGCCAAGACAGGTGGATCACAACGTCAGGAGTTCGAGACTAGCCTGACCAACATGGTGAAACCCTGTCTCTACTAAAAATTCAAAATTAGCCAGGCTTGGTGGCACATGCCTGTAATCCCAGCTACTTGGGAGGCTGAGGCAGGAGAATCACTTGAATCCGGGAGGCAGAGGTTGCAGTGAGCCGAATTGCACCACTGCACTCCAGCCTGGGCAACAGAGTGAGGCTCCATCTCAAAAACTTAAAAAAAAATTTTAAAGCCCGAAGAAACATCTCAAAAGACCAATCTGAGTTTTTAGAGGATTTTTTGAGGCTTTTTTCAGACAGGATCTCTCTGTCACCTATGCTGAAGTGCAGTGGTGCAGTCTCACTCGGCTCCCTGCAACCTCCATCCGCCTCCTGGGCTCAACTGATCCTCCCTCCTCAGCCTCCTGAGCAGCTGGAACTACAGGCACACGCCACCATGACCCGCTAATTTTTGTATTTTTTATAGAGACGGCGTTTCACTACATGGTCCAGGTTGGTCTTGAACTTCTGAGCTCAAGTGATCCACTCGCCTTAGCCTCCCCACAGTGCTGGTGTTACCAGCAGAGGGTCTGGACTGCAAGCTGTCCAGCTTCTCCGTGTTTTGAATAAATGACTTGATGAAACACACAAAGCAAGGAAAGAATGAAGCAACAAAAGAGGCAATGTACTGAAAATGAAAGCACAAGCACGCTCCACAGGGCGGAAGCAGCCCAGGAAACAGGCTCAAGGGCTCTGTTACAGAATTTTCTGTGGTTTCAATACCGCCTTGAGGTTTCCCATACACCTGGTGTATGCCGTATGTAAATGAAGAGGCTACGTCCTGTTATTGTTGAAGTGTTTCCATTTGATTTTGTTCCAGGAAGCCCTTAGATTCCCAACTTCCAGGCCGTATTGTCTTGCCTCACTGGTATTATAGGCAGGACACCCTGTGCCCAGCCCCAGTGTTAGCTTCTACAATAGTGATGTTACATAGGGCCGAATGTGGTGGCTCACACCTATAATTCCAGCACTTTGGGAGGCTAAGGTGAGGGAATCACCTGAGGTCAGGAGTTCAAGACCAGCATGGCCAACATGGAGAAACCCTGTCTCTACTAAAAATACAAAATTAGCCGGGCATGGTGTTACATGCCTGTAACCCCAGCTACTAGGAAGGCTGAGGCAGGAAAATCACTTGAACCTGGGAGGTGGAGGTTACGGTGAACCAAGATTATGCCATTACGCTCCAGCCTGGGCAACAAAAACGAAATTCTGTCTCAAAAAAAAAGTAATGAGGAAGGTAACCTTTTGGGGTTTTTTTTTTTTCCCCTCAGCCTAATTCGCTTGAGAGTCATCTAGATTGCTATGTGTATCTGGTGATACAGGAGTTAAGGAGAAATTAATTAGGCAGAAAGTGAGAGTAGTGAAGACCTTGGTAAGGTTTTCCTTTTAACAAAAAGCAGCCCCCAAATCATTTTCTTTTCTAACAAAGAGCAGCCTGTGAAATCAAGCTGCAGACATAGATAAGCTGGAAGCTTGCACAGGTGAATGCCAGCAGCTGTGCCAACAGCAAAAGGTTACCTGGGACTAGGCATGTTCAACATGGTGGCTCCACCTTCCCTTCTCTTTGCCAAACCACGCGTACAGTAAGGAAAAGACAACATGGCGCCGGACAGGCAAAGACCCCATCTGCATAATAAGATTAGGGCGGGGCAACCAGCTTCCTGGTGTGCTAAACGTCACACCTGGTCCACCCAGTCTTTGGACCCCATATAAATTAGGCACTGCTTCCTCAATCCTGTCTATAAAATCTGGTGCACTCTGCCTCAGGCCAGAATTCCCATTCGGGTGCCCCTCTCTCTGCAGGAGAGAGTGCTATTCTCTCTTCTTTCTTTTGCCTATTGAACCTCAGCTCCTAACCTCACTCCATGTGTGTCCATGTCCTTGCTTTCCTTAGCACGAGGCAATGACATGCCAGGACATGCCCCAGACCACAACTCGGCTTCAATTCTGGGCTGAATAGCATTCCACAGGGCAGAGGCGCTAGAGTTTAACCATTCACCTGTCGAAGGTCATCTAAGAGAGTTTCAGTTTGGGGCTATGACAAATCTTGAGTTCTAGTCTTTGTTTTCTGTTTGTTTCCCGTTTCTTGTTCTTCCGTTTCCTTTATCTTGTCTTCCTGTGGGTAGAAAGACTCGCCCTCACATATAAGCTCCTATGCTTTTTTCCTTTTTTTGAATATATTTTTTTAAATATATTACTACGTTGCCCAGACTGGCCTGGGCTTAAGTGATCTGCCCACCTCAGCCTCCCAAAGTGCTGGGATTACAGGCGTGAGCCGCCATGCCCAGCCTCCCAGGCGTTTCCTTAACTCTGGCTGCTTCATCTCCCTGGGCAGCAGTGCTGAGGCTCCCAGACCTCCTTCATAAGGAGATGGCTTTCACCTCTTTTTGTCTTGTGTCTGTTTTTCTGATTTGTGAAAATAAAAGTAAGCCCTACTTACGGAAATCACATGGAGACGAGGCAGACAGGACAAGATAGTAACAATATTTAAAGTGCTTCCAGAATTAGAAAAAACAATCAAGATAGAAAAATCTTTTCTTAAAATTGTGTGGGTCAGATAGAACTGAGTGTGAGTTGAGACACTGCTTTCCTTTTCTGGGTGTGATCCTGTGATTTAAAAAGAAATGTATATCCGGTCTCTGCCCTGGTTCCTGACACAGAGTACCTCAATCCTGTGGATTTCCTGAGCAATAGGGCTGCTAGGAGAATCTTTTGTTCTGATATCTAGTCTGATCTGGTTCCTAGCACAGAGCTCCTACGACCTTTGTGATTTCCTGAGTGACAGGAGCGTCCGACAAAAACTCCTAAATCCCTTGGAATTTTGTAGGTGAGAGAAACAGCTTTTGTTCTAGTGAGTGGGCTCTTGGTGGGCTCCCGGATAGCCTCAGGATGGGAGCTGGATGCCAGGGGAACCAACCATGTGACTGTCCAATGTATCTCTTCAATCTGGCTGCCCACCTGTATCCTTTGTAAGCCCCTTCATAAAACATGAGTAGTGAGGTGCAGTGGTTCCTGCCTGTAATCCCAGTACTTTGGGGGGCTGAGGCAGGAGGAATGCTGGAGCCCACGAGTTCAAGACCAGCCTGGGCAAACAGTGAAACCCCATTTCAATAAAATAAATAAATAAATAAATGCAAGTAAAGTATTTCCCTGAATTCTGCACATCTCCTAGTGAAACCTCAGACGGGTATCATTGGAACCCCCAATTTATAGCCGGTAGGTCAGAAGCACAGGTCACAACCTGGGACTTGAGACTGGTGTCTGAAGTGGGGGCAGTCTTGTGGGGCTAAGACCTCCATCTGTGGGATCTGACACCATCTCTAGGTAGAGGGCATGAGGATTGTGTTGAATGAGTCAGTGTTTGCTGGAGGACTGCCTGCTGCACTCGGGGAGATCCCCACACACGCTGGACACGGGTGTGCCCTGTGGGGATGCTCCTCCCATGCAATGAAGGCAAGGGGCTCGCTGCGATAATGGGGACCACATCCCAGTGCTGCCCCAGACAGGCCGGGGGCTGCAGGGGCTCCAGAGGACCATTGGTAAAGGGGCTCAAGCAAGCACGGGTGGATCTTAAGAGGCCTGGAGGTGAGTGTGAGGAAGGAGGCGGAAACCTAGCAGTGGATTAGAGCACAGGAAGACTGAGAACCCAGGTTTACAGAAAAGCCTAGCCACCTTGGGGCAGCGTACAGGCCTCTGAGCTCCTGCACTGGCTCCCATCCTCCTCCCCAGCCTTGTCAATCAGCTCCAGCACACTCTCCACTAAGAAACTACACACAGCAGCCCCAAAGCCACGCTGTCTTGTCTGTCCTTGGCACAGCCCTTCCCCGTGCTCTCCTGCTCTTCCTCATCTGAAAACACCCTTCATATGAACTCAGCCAAACCTCCTCCTCTGTGCAATCTCAGTCCTGGTGGAGTTCCTTCTTTCCTTGGGGGCCTACGGCACGTTTTGGTGTAATCACTTACACAAATACTTAGGTTTCGGCCGGGTGCAGTGGCTCACACCTGTAATCCCAGCACTTTGGGAGGCCGAGGCAGGCAGATCATGAAGTCAGGAGATCGAGACCATCCTGGCCAACATGGTGAAACCCTGTCTCTACTAAAAATAATAAAATTAGTTGGGCATAGTGGCACACGCCTATCATCCCAGCTACTTGGGAAGCTGAGGCAGGAGAATTGCTTGAACCCGGGAGGCGGAGGTTGCAGTAAGCTGAGACTGTGTCACTGCACTCCAGCCAGGGCGACAGAGCAAGACTCCATCTCAAAAAAAAAAATGGTTAGGTTTCCTAGCAGACTCCGCCTCCAGCAGGTCAGAGAACACATTCGGTGTGGTTTATCTTTACCCAAGTGTCCATTCTCCTCTCCAGTACTTGATGAGTAGCACCAGACCTTCTCAGATTTGAGGAAGAAACACTAAATTAGTGATACTGTGGTGACATAAACTCACCAATATGACAGAATGCCAACATAGTAGATTTAGTTCTGCTATGGACAAGGCCATTAGATTCTAAGAAGGATGTAGAAACTCAGGTGTGTTTCCCACATGCCTGGGCCCCACCACCAAGTGTGCCTCACACCCCACGGCTGGTCCCACCTGGAGGGTGGCAGACAAAGGTGAGCCCTAAAGTAGAGGGTGTGATTTGTCACCCTGTTTGCTGAACTATTTTGCTGCAATTAGCAAAACCAACCCTTTAAGAAACTGTTTAGGGACCAGGCATGGTGGCTCACGCCTGCAATTTCAGCACTTTGGGAGGCCAAGGCAGGTGGACCACTTGAGGTAGGAGTTAGAGACCAGGCTGGGCAACATGGTGAAACCGTATCTCACCTAAAAATACAAAAAAATTAGCCAGGTGTGGTGGCGCATACCTATAATCCCAACTACTGAGGAGGCTAAGGCATGAGAATCACTTGAACTTGGAAGATGGAGGTTGCAGTGAACAGAGATTGCGTGCGCCACTGCACTCCAGCCTGGACGACAGAGCCCAGACCCTAGGATGGCTACAGCCTAGGTGTTCTCCTTAGTTCCTGTTACACTAAACCATTAAAAAGGAGCTGGCTTTATCTCCAATCCTACCAGTCACCCAGGGAACCACTGAGTAAGGGAAGGAGCTCCCAGCAGGTGAACTTGGTGTCTTCAGACTGAAAGCATTTTTATATTAAATTTTAAAAAATTATTGGCCAGGCGCGGTGTCTCACATCTGTAATCCCAGCATTTTGGGAGGCCAAGGTGGGCAAATCACTTGAGGTCAGGAGTTCAAGACGAGCCTGGCCAACACAGTAAAACCCCGTCTCTACTAAAAACACAAAAAAATAGCTGGGCGTGGTGGCATACGCCTGTAATCCTAGCTATGCAGGAGGCTGAAGCAGAAGAATCACTTGAACCTGGGAGAAAGAGATTGCAGTGAGTCGAGATCAAACTACTGCACTCCAGCCTGGGCAACAGAGAGAGCGAGACTTTGTCTTAAAAGAAAATAAAAACTGTTAAAGCAACATTGATTCTATGTATGTGACATTACCAAGGAAAGCATTATACCATTTGTGTCTTGTGGGGTTAGGGACAAGGACAAATAGTCAACCTGGTTTGCCCTGAAGCTTGCCCCTGCCCCTATTCTTTTCAGTAGCCTGCCTGAGCAACCCTTTGTTGCTGGGCCTGTTTTCCTAGCCAAGTGCAAAGGGACTTTCAAACATAGCTTATATTGCTTTTATTCATATATATATTTTTGAGACTAAGTTGATTTGTCGCCCAGGCTGGAGTGCAGCGGCATGATCTCGGCTCACTACCACCTCTACCTCCAGGTTTAAGCAATTCTCCCGCCTCAGCCTCCCGAGTAGCTGGGATTACAGGCAGCCACCACCAAGCCCAGAAAATTTTTGTATTTTTAGTAAAGACAGTGTTTCGCCATGTTGGCCAGGCTGGTCTCGAACTTCTGACCTCAGGTGATCCACCTGCCTTGGCCTCCAAAAGTGCTGGGATTACAGGTGTGAGCCACCTCACTTGGCCTTGTATTGCATTTAGAACCAACCAACCAACCAAACAAACAAACAAACAAAGACTCAGGCAGAGAGTAATCATCTATTCTGTATCAGAGAGGATATCAGCCACAGCCTACAGCCAGAAAACCAATGTGTTTCAAAACGTGAGTATTTTTAAGATGTTAGACTTTTGTTATAGTAACTTGGAAATTCAAAAGGAATTTCCATCTCAAAGGAAGACATTATGTAGTATTTTAAACTTGAAATTTCTTCACCCCCATTATTAAGTTTTTTCGGCTGTGAAAGCCAATGTTTCTCCAACAATAAACTAAAACAAGAAAAACATCTCATTCTTGATGGGAATAGACAGGGACAGATTTTTGCATTAGCCTGAGTGGTGGGGAACAGGAAAAGATGGTTCTCTGCAAATAGTGTGATTTCATGAGGAACGCAACAGATCCTTTCCCTCTGTGTAAATCAGTCAACCTATTCTGTGATCACCATTACAAAAGAATTTGTGTGCACAAATTCCTGGCTGGGCCTCCTCCTGAGGTCCTCCCAGCGGACCCCGGCGCTCACTCTACCGAGACGCTGGCACCTTACCTTGGACCAGAGCCCAGCACTCACCCTCTGGTCCCACTGCACAGGATCTAAGTTCTCTCTTACATCACGAAGTTTCGTGCCCAGCAACACAGGGGACGAGGCATAAGCTTCATCCAAAACAGTGTTCTGAAAATGTTTTTGACCATGACTTTCAGTAAGCAGTGAGTTTACACTGTGCACATGCATACTACACACTCATAAACAAGTTACACAAAACGACATTTTCCTATGTATAGTACATTTTGATCATTTTTCTTCTACGCAGTTTCATTTTTTAAAATGCTGGCTTTACAAACTAGATCAACATCACAATCCACTCATGTGTCCTGACCTGTAGTTTGAAACACACTAATACACAACACTGTCATATTATGGGACCGGTTCTTTTTTTTTTTTTCTGAGACAGAGTCTTGTTCTGTTGCCAGGTGCCAGGCTGGAATGCAGTGGCATGATATGGGACCAGTTCTATTCCCTAAGTTAATCAACTTGGAACTGCAACATTCTAACAAACAAATAGGTATTTCAATAGAAATAAAAAAGAAGATTTCTTTTCACTGGCACATAGAGAATGTGAAGTTGAAAATCCTTCTGAAATTAGCCAGGTGTGGTAGCGCACATCGGTAGTAGCAGCTGCTCAGGAGGATCACTTGAGCTCGGGCGATAGAGGCTACAGGGTTATGACTGCATCACCACTTTTCAGTCTGGGCGACAGAGTGAGACCCTATATCTCTTTTTTAAAAAAATTAAAAATTAAACTTAAAAAAAGAAAATAATTGTGAAGAATTGGTGGACAAGGTGTTCTAACTACTCGAAACACAGATGAACACAGGAAGTTTGTGAGGGAGTCCCCAGGAAGAGTGAGGGAACTTACTAGAAATCAGCCCATTGGAACAGAGGCTCGGAAGAGTGGTTTTTTTTTTTGAGACAGGTTCTCACTCTGTTGGCCAAGCTGGAGGGCAGTGGTGCAAACGTCACTCACTGCAGCCTTGAACTCCTGGACTCCAGTGATCCTCTCACCTTGGCCCCGAAGTAGCTGGAACCACAGGCATATGCCACCATACCTGGCTGTTTTTTAATTTATTTTTGTTTATTTATTTATTCTGAGACAGAGTCTCGCTCTTGTCAGCCAGGCTGGAGTGCAATGGCATAATCTCAGCTCACTGTAACCTCTGTCTCCCAGGTTCAAGTGATTCTCCTGCTTCATCCTCCCAAGCACCTGGGATTACAGGTGTCCACCACCATGCCCGGCCTGTTTTTTAAATTTTTTGTAGAGATGGGGGTCTCCTTATGTTGCCCAGACTGGTCTCGAACTCCTGACCTCAGGTGATCCTCCCATCTCAGCCTCCCAAAGTGCAGGGATTATAGGCATGAGCCACCACACCTGACCTATTTTCTAATTTTTGGCAGAGATGGGGTCTCTTTACGTTGTCCAGGGTGGTCCTGAACTCCTGAGCTCAAGTGATCCTCCCACCTTTGCCTCCCAAAGTGCTGGGATTACAGGTGTGAGCCACAGCGCCCACCCGAGGGAGACTCTGCTATCCAGCTGCATAGCAATCTCATCCTCCTTTTGCTAGAAGTAAGAAGACGCTAGGGGCCAGGAAGAACCTTAAATGTCAAATTCTATTTTCTCCTGTCAGATGACAAAAGTAAATGAGCATTTCCTTTAAAAATCAGAGCACTGACTTTGGTCCTATTCAAAATAGCTACCTTCAATCAGAAGTAGGTAAAAAATGATTCACCAAAATGTTGTTTAACTTTCTCTTTTTTTTCAAATAATTACTAGAATTTTATTAGCCAAGGAATAGCAGCTGGAGGAGATAAACAAAAAATACATCTTAAGAATCCCTAGGTACACTGCATACTTACAACTGAAGTATATTTTAGAAGGCCACGGTCCATCAGCTCAGTAAATGTACCAGGTTCTAAAACCAGGATGCCTTAGGCACACTTGCTGATTAAATTCCTACCCACTGTCCTTGGGCTCAGGAGACCATTTTTCCATCTGACTCTGGTCTCCACATTGGCATCAGGAGAACGCTGCTTGGTGTTTTAAGGCTAACACCCTGAAAAGGAACATCAGCCCTGGAACCAGGGGCTTTTCTCCATGAAAACTTCCATCTTGGTAGCTGAGCCGACACAGACGACACACAAAGCACAGCTCTGCGCTTCTGCCCACGTCTGCCCTCATCTTCCCACACTGACATCCACGCCAGGCAGCAAACAGAAGAGAAGGCAGAGGCCTGCCAAGAGCTGATGCTGCACATCCTGGGGAACCGGGCTCCCGTCTCACTGGGGATGAACCCTGGTTCTGGAGCCTTGCCCCTGGCAGACAGCTTGTCGCCGGTATTTATGGATCCTCTGGGATTTCAGACAACACCCATGGTCTGTAGGGTCAGAATGTGCTTTCAAGCAGGCAGTGGCAACCACACCCAGTGGGACACACCTCCTGGGTCCGAAACCACTCCATCATATGGCTGGTGTGGCCACCGTGTCCGCAGGTCAGGCAGAAATTGGACGATCCGCGCACAGCCACGTGGCAGATGGCACACTGGAACGTGAAGCCTTTGCAGATGGCACACTGTGTGCCACGGACCTCGCTCCGGCAGTGGCTGCAGTACACGCCAAACTCTGGAAATGGGCAGGAACAGGCAAAAACAAAAGGCAGCATGGGTTTAGTTCTGAAAAAGGAAAGCGGGCCTTGTCGGGAAGAATGACGTCTTCCTCTTAAGACTCTAGCAGATTCTCTTAGACCAATGGTTTTCATTTTCTTATTTTTTTGTTTGTTTGTTTCTTCTTTTTGAGACAGAGTTTCACTCTTGTCACCCAGGCTGGACTACAATGGTGCAATCTCGGCTCGCTGCAACCTTCACCACCTGGGTTCAAGTGAGTTTCCTGCCTCAGCCTCCCGAGTAGCTGGAATTACAAGTGCCTGCCACCAAACCCGGCTAATTTTTATATTTTTAGTAGAGATGGTGTTTCACCATGTTGGTCAGGCTGGTCTCAAACTCCTGACCTCAGGTGAGGTCAGCCTCGCCCTCCCAAAGTGCTAGAATAACAAGCGTGAGCCACCTTGCCCAGGCCATATTCTGTTTTGTTTTGTTTTTTAAAACAGCAGAACTCCTTTGAAGCCACTGCACCTGGCTGAGTACTGTATTTTTTCAGGGGCCCCTTGTAGAAACCCAGTGCTCCACAGTGGAGGGCAGCTGCTGTCTGATGCCTCTTCCCATCCCCACGGCTGCTAGGGGCCTGACACACAGGAGGTGCTGAGCAGGCATCAGTTGAAAGAACTGAATGACTCAGTACGAATGCTTCAGCAGAGGGCAGACTGGTTTTACCCAGCCAATGCTTAGTACTGCCCACTAGCCACTGGTCCAAATAAGGACACCACGGTGCCGCTCCACCGCTGGGCAAGGACTGGTCCCACTGGGCTACCCAGAGTGAAACTTGCTCTATCTACTCTGCTGGCAAGAGTCCCCTCATCACCTGATTCTAACTAAATCCCTGCTGCCTCTGCTGGCCTCTGGACGAAAGGCCATTTCTTCCTTAAATCCTCTGACTGCAGGGGCAGGCAGGTGAGGACTGGGCCCCAACGCTGCTTCAGACCATGACCCTTCTGCTGGAGGCCCATGTCATCCAGCTTCACGAGCCTTTCTCCTTTTTCTCTGTCACCTGCGGACATTCTGGAAACATGTCCCCATTCACTGAAGACTTGCTCTTGGCTCTCAATATTCTCTCTACCCCAGTTTTTTCTTTTTTGAGACGGAGTCTCACTGTGTTGCCATGCTGGAGTGCAGTGCTGCGATCTCAGCTCACTGCAACCTCCGCCTCCTGGGTTCAAGTGATTCTTGTGCCTCAGCTTCCCGAGTAGCTGGGACTACAGGCACGCGCCACCTTACCCAGCTAATTTTTCTATTTTTAGTAGAGACGGGGTTTCACCAGGTTGGACAGGACGATCTCAATCTGACCTGTTATCCGCCCACCCTCTTGGCCTCCCAAAGTGCTGGGATTACAGGTGTGAGCCACCACACCTGGCCCACCCCAGTTCTTAGCATGATCCTTGAGTGTCCCAAGTCCACGCCACTAACCCTGTGCCCACCTGGCCATTCAGGTCTTTGCCCTCAGCCCTAACCCACTGCCACTACCCCCACTTTGGTCCATCTGCCCCTTTCTAGCTGCTGTGCTCTTTGGCCAACCTGAATTACATGGACTCCTTTATAATCACTTATTTGGCAAATGCCTTCAATTCCTTTGCTCATCTCCTGTACCACCTGGCAAAACCTCTATCCCAGATGAACTGTGTCACCTGCCCACTCCAAGCCTGCCCACAAGAGGCTGAATGACCGTGGAGAAATGACCACAGTCAAGAAATGCATCTCACTTCATGCACGCAATCACCAACGGACACAACACCCAGCCCTGTGCAGACCCTCTGTTTCCCTTCTGTCCCTGAGATGGTGACTTCAGGCCTCCGCCACGTTCTGCTAACTCTCCCTTCACGCCTTTTCTACCCGCTCTCCCACACCTGCTGGCCTCTTCTCTTCCCTTCATGTTTACACCATGCATCACCCAACCTCCCTCTTACAACAAAGGAAGGGTCCTTTCTTCCAGCAGAACTGGCTGCTCTGTTGAATGACAATTGGTGATCAGAAAAATACATCAATTAAAAACTCTTATGTGGTAACTAAGGGCATATTATACGATAGTCCCAATTAAGGCAAATTCTGAGACAAATCAGACTGGTTTGATAACTTCGATTTAAAAAATAGCTACCTATGTCTTCTCCCTCTAAGCATAATTTTTTATATGTACAAACTTTGGTTATGTTCTCATGAAAAGCCTAATTAGTTGAAAACTCTCAAATTTTCGTTACTGGTTTTACTGGCCAACATTTGACATTATGAGAAGGTAAATATTGGGTATTCAGGTAAATTTAATTATAATGTCTAAAAGGATTTGTTCTTTGGTATTTGATATAACTATACACATCATTATTCTCCATATCTATCTGGGTAAAATTATTAAAGTATCATCTCATAGTATCATTAATAATTGTGTTTCTCCACAGTGAATCAGATTAAATATAGTTTCCAAGCTCCTTATTAGCTTGAAGACCCTGAACTCATATTTCATTTTGTTAAATAGTGAATAATCTTTGGGGGATCTGGACCATTTCTAAGGAGATGAAATTCACAAAGCCAGAAAACACAAAAACACCAAGATATTCTCCCATGCCTCTTCCCGGTATACACAGTGGAATGGCTCCGAAGATTAACAGGCTGAGAAGGACCTGCAGACACCCGTGGGCCGTGCTGGTGCTGCTTCCTCTCGCCACTTTAGGGGCATGAAGAGATGAGGAATGTGTTCCCAAAAACAGAGCTGGCAGGGTGTCTCCCATCTGACTGCCTTTGGAATTTCCCTGACAATCCACTCGTAGTGCCGGTCACTAATGGTTTCAGGTTTTCTCTGGGTCTCTGAGGGAAGAAGAATAACTCTGTGAGGCTGGGGCTATACTACATACAAATTGCAAAGCAATTCCATTTGCAAGTATGAATCTGTATTCAAGATAATTGATGTGTTCTGTTAGTTCATCAAGAGAAATGTTCCAGTTTTATTAAGGTGATCAATCAATGTGGTATGAGTATTGTCTCGCTGAATGTGCTGATAAAGTTTAGGCTATTTTAAAGTGAAAAGATTTAAATGTGCTGGTTTTGTGCATATCTTGATACACACACACACACACACACACACACACACACACACACACACACACACACACACAAAGGTATCTTAACATTTTCAAACAAAGTAAAACAATATATACACTATAAGAGGAAAAAAATCAATAATTCCAAAGAAAACTGCTTTGTGATAAAGAAAATGTCAAATGTAATTCCGTACCTGGGTAAGAGAGGTTCCTTACTGCACCAAAATATCACTCGAGAGCTGGTTAACTTTTGGTGCTTTTTGTCATGCTTTTGAATCCCATTAAACAAAAGTCTACTTCTGAAAAGTCTAGGGTTCTTAATTATTTGCTGCTGTGTTTATTTGAAATATCATCATTCTGAACCAAGTATGTTACCATGTCTTGTCTTTATACACCTAATAACTTATGCTTATATCAAATCACCTCTAACTCTTTCTCAAACTGCCTTTTCCCAAATTTGGAAGAATAAAGCTCTCACTGTTTTCTATACATCTCAGCTACCTGTGGAACTCCCCAGATGACAAGTGGCCAACGCTACAGACTTGTTCCTTCACTACAGGAGGGAGGGAAGCCAGACATGATTGGGAATGTCTCGTATTCTCTATGCTTTTAATTACTTTAGCATTATTATTAGAGCACTTGTATTTATTAAATCCACAATATGAGAAATCAAATAGGGAAGTTCAATCTCCCTAGGGAATTGTATACAAGATTATTAACAGGAATTTTTTAGCAACTTCTTTCAAGATCAATAGCTGGATACTCATATCTATTACAAAGACTGGCATATCTTTTGACAAATAGATTTTTTAAACTTGTTTTATGTTTAAAATGAAAATACAGTATTCAGCCAGGTGCTGCGGCTCTCACCTGTAATCCTAGCACTTTGGGAGTCCAAGGTGGGTGGATCACCTAGGCCAGGTGTTCAAGCCATCCTGACCAATATGGCAAAACCGTCTCTACTAAAAACACAAAAACTAGCCAAGTGTGTTGGTGCACACCTATGATCCCTGGAAGGCTGAGGTAGGAGAACTGCTTGAACCCGGGAGGCGGAGGTTACAGTGAGCCAAGATCACACCACTGCACTCTAGCCTGGGTGACAGAGCAAGACCTTGTCTTTAAATAAACAAATAAAAATAAAATAAAATATAGTACTCCTCTCGTTTGACAATAATCTTAACAAACATTTTACAGGATGAATTAAAAGAGCCTGGAGATTTGTCAATATTCTCAGTGTCCAAAATACTTTAGTGTTGGGGTATCACTAACTGAATCCTTAGGAAACGGTTACGTGCTGTTTCTGCTCCATATGATATTGTTATCATAAACCAGTCAGAGCCATTTAGCTTTATTCCAGTTGCCGGTATCTGTCTTTGCCTCACACTGGCCTAAAGTCACCTGCTATAAACTATAGGTCAGAAACAGAAACTTATAGTACACATGTCAAAATAAAGCCTCCTTAGACACTATTAAAGGTATGCTTCAATATTATGATTACTGGAGAGATTCCTCAATACCAGCTTTCCAGCCAGGAGCAGTTTCTCACACCTGTAATCCCAGTGTCTGGGAGGCTGAGGTGGGTGAATTGCTTGAGCCCAGGAGTTTGAGACCAGCCTGGGCAATGTGGCAAGACCCCATCTCTACAAAAACATTTAAAAAAATTAGCCAGGCATGATGGTGTACACCTGTGGTCCCAGCTACTTAGGAGACTGAGGTAGGATTGCTTGAGCTCAGCAGGTCAAGGCTGTAGTGAGCTGTGATCATGCCACTGCACTGTAGCATGGGTGACACAGTGAGACCCTGCCTCAAAAAACAAACAAGAGAAATAAATAAGCGGACACCATTACCACCAGGAGACACCTGTCAGACTATGGAATGGATCAAGATTTCTGGAACTTTTTGGTTCAGAAGTAGATGACTTTAGTGAAAGTAGATGGGTAGAGAATCCAAGAAAATTAGAGTAAGAATAACTTAGCAGGGACTGAATACAACTGATGGAAAATTTTAATTCTGGCTAATGATCTATTTTCTACCAGAAAGGAGAAAACATTTTCTTCTTTCTTGCCCCATCTCTACCCCTCAGTTTAACACGTTACAGACATTGAAATGAAACACTCTTGAAATTGTATCTCGTTCTAATTACCTTCAGGAGGAAACAAAATCCCAAAAAAAATCCCTATAAGATACCAAATCATCAGGGAAACTTAAGAACAGTAATTTCATAGGAAATATCATATGCTGATTAACCTTATCTGCAAAAGTGCTCAGAACAATGGGTTAGTGCCATACAAAGTGCCTTTTCTTTTCATGACAAAATATTTATACAGGTTCAGTGAGAATCTGCTGGGGCTGGGTATGGCAGCTCATGCTTCTAATGCCAGCACTGTGGGAGGCCAAGGTAGAAGGATCACTTGAAGCCAAAAATTTGAGACCAGAATGGACAATACAGTGAGACTCTGTCTCTATTTTATAAAAATTTAAAAAATAAAAGAGGCTGCCTTCCTCCTCATCAGGATATACATGGATAGATCAAATTTACCCAGCCAAGGTCATGCCCAAAATGTCACATTTAGATTCAAATCTCATTTAAATTAGGGATGATAAGCCATTATTAAAAGATGGCTTCATATGTGGACATGAAGCCTACAAGGCCTGCCAGGAAACTTCTTTGGCTTAGGGAATCCCAACCTTGCACAAAGTACAGATGTCATTTCCTGACAGGCCAGAAACAGACAACCCTGGGGATCACAGATAAGAGGCACAGCACTGCAGGATAGGTTTTACAGGTGAAACTTGACAGAGGTAAAATGAATCATTCTTGGGTCCTAACAGACAAACCAATAAAGACCATAAAAATGCTCCCAATACACAGAACAAAGTATGATCCCAAGGTTTTTCAAAACTTCCAGGAGGAAGTGAACTCCAAAGCTGGAAGGTCATATGGCTCTAGTTTGTTAACCACACAACAACAAGTTTTGTGTATTAATCAACTTCACCTATTACATAAAAGTAAATAAAACTGGCCAAATAAGACATTAAATTAATATACTGAACCAGAAAACTGCTGAACAACATTTAGGTGGGCACATGTGTACCTCTAGGGAGGGAGTTCTCCCCACGGGGAGGCTGGGAAAGTAATTACTTTGCTCTGCCACCAGCAAGACCAAGCACATCGCATGCCACAATCAGAAACAAAAACAAACAAAAATCATCTCATATCCTGAGACTTTCTCTAAAGGAATACTCTATCTAGCAGTATCCCCAAAAAATGAAGGAAACGGTGAGCCCCATCTGTAAATATTTAATCCCAATGAAACTAACATTATCCCTCAAATATGCTATGCTGAAGTCTGGATATGGGATGACCCTTGCAGACAAGATTGGCACAGAGGAAACTGCTGCCTTTCCATCACAAAGAGAAGACGTGTGCCCTTGGCAGCCTTAGGGTATTTTTTTTTTTTTTTTTTTTTTCTTAAGGTAAAGGCATTTGAGCTTGGAAGAGGGGGTATTTTTCTTTTTAAAAATTTTTAAGAGACATAGTTTCACCATGTTGCCCAGGCTTATCTCAAATTCCTAGACTCCAGCAATCTGCCTGCCTCAGTCTCCCAAAGTGTTGGGATTACAGGTGTGTGCAGCCACACCTAGGCTGAACTTTTCCTTCAATACCTGCTATGTCCTGTACTGAAGCAGCCCAGTTCCTCCAAAGTCAGGACTACCTTGTAAAACTTTGCCAATGAAAGTATTTCTTGGCAGGGCACAGGGAGTCACGCCTGTAATCCCAGCACTCTGGGAGGCCCAGGTGGGTGGATCACGAGGTCGGGAGTTCAAGACCAGCCAGGTCAACATGGTGAAACCCCATCTCTACTAAAAATACAAAAATTAGGCAGGTGTGGTGGCTCATGCTTATAATCCCAGCTACTCAGGAGGCTGAGGCAGGAGAATCACTTGAACCTGGGAGGCAGAGGCTGCAGTGACCCGAGACTGTGCTATTGTACTCCAGCTTGGGTGACAGAGCAAGACTCCATCTCAAAAAAATAAAATAAAATAAAATAAAAAGAGAGGCCGGGCGTGGGGGCTCACACCTGTAATCCCAGCACTTTGGGAGGTCGAGGAAGGCAGATCACTTGAGGTCAAGAGTTCAAGACCAGCCTGACCAACATGGAGAAACCCCATCTCTACTAAAAATACAAAATTAGCCAAGTGTGGTGGTGCGTGCCTGTAATCCCGGCTACATAGGAGGCTGAGGCAGGAGAATTGCTTGAACCCGGGAGGCAGAGGTTGTGGTGAGCCAAGATTGCACCATTGCACTCCAGCCTGGGCAACAAGAGCGAAACTCGGTCTCAAAAGAAAAGAAAATAATTCTTTTACTGCTTTTGTCTGTGAGTCCATCTTTCACAATCCTGACTGCTTTATAAATCTGTGATACTGGTTTTATTGGAATTAGGATACATTATTCATCCTTGACTATCATTAAGTCTTCCTGAGCTTATGTTTCAGACTCTCTGACTATACTACAGACATCCTGAACCCCCCAAACCACACTTCATATTTCTTTGTACATCCCACAGAATCCACCATGACACTTCCTAACAGCAGGCGTCAATTAGGGTTTAGCTGATTGATGGGTTGATCCATCAGCTCGATATCTCCATGATTCATATGTTTTCCTGAAAACTAATTTTAAAAGACAAATTGCTCCAGGCCATCATTAATCTTTTCCTGAGATACTTTCAAGCATTTAGATGATCTGAAAATGAAAAAATATATTGCCCAAATAGCATTTTGGGCCTTTACATTTCTTTAAGTACATATACCAACATAATCCACATTAAAATAATCCTTGATAGTCACTACCTAAACTGACATATTACTCTAGTATGTTTCTTGAAAGTACCAGGCATGTCTCACATCTGAAATCCCAGCACAATGGCAAGCCAAGGCAGGAAGATCACCTGAGGCCAGGCGTTTGTGATCAGCCTGGACAACATGGCAAAACCCCGTCTCTACTAAAAACACAAAAATTAGCTGGGCATGGTGGCACACACCTGTGGTCCCAACTACTCAGGAGGCTGAGGCAGGAGGATCACCTGAGCTCAGGGAGGCGGAGTTTACAGTGAGCCGACAACGCGCCACTCCACTTCCACCTGGGTGACAGAGCGAGACCCTGTCTCAAAAAAATAAAAAAAATAAATAAATTTAAGAAATAAAAAAAATAGGCTGAGCACAGTGGCTCACGCCTGTAATCCCAGCACTTTGGGAGGCTGAGGTGGGCAGATCTCAAGGTCGGGAGATCGAGACCATCCTGGCCAACATGGTGAAACTGCATCTTTACTAAAATACAAAAATCACCTGGGTGTGGTAGCACACACCTGTAGTGCCAGCTACAGGGAATTGCTTGAACCAGGAGGCAGGGGCTGTAGTGAGCTGAGATTATACCATTGCACTCCAGCCTGGGGACAGAGCAAGACTCCGTCTAAAAAATAATAATAATAATAATTCACCGCCAAACTCTCCCTCAAATTCCTGAATTTTCTACAAATACATGGAACACTGAATGAATCCACTAGGTATTTTCTCAGTTTTCGTCTCTTGGAGCCAAGGCTCCTGAAGCCCCAGTCTGGACTGGTCTCTCTCAGTCTGTCATAGAGAGCTCCCTTCACCAGCATTTCGACTCCCTCATTTCCTGGATGGAAACCGTTCCTCCTTCTAAGATAGGCTGAAGGTTTACTTTCACACTTAATTCATAATTTCAAATACAGAATTCTCGGTTAAAAGCCATCCTTTTTTTTTTTTTTGAGACACAGTCTCGCTCTGTTGCCCAGGCTGGAGTTCAATGGCACGATCTCAGCTTACTACAACCTCTGCCTCTGGGTTCAGGTGATTCTTGTAGCTCAGCCTCCCGAGTAGCTAGGATTACAGGTGCCTGCCACCACATCTGGCTAATTTGAAACCATCTTCTTGAAAATGCTGAAGGCAACTGCCGCTTGTCATTTGATTTCCAGTACAATCATATTCCTCATCCTTTGAATGTGACCTGTGTTTTTGCTCTGGAAGCTTCTAGGGTCTTCTCTGTAAATGTTTTTTTCATTCATTATGTCAGGTGCTTGGTGGGCCCTTTCAAACTGGAAACGTGTTTACCTTCTCTAGAGAATAAACTTCTAGGGTAGAGGAAGAATAATAACCTGCTCTGCAAACTAGGAGTAGGAATCTGGGGATCCTACAAGGACAATTAAACAACACCCCTGCTTTTAATCTCACTGCCAAGCCGCGTCCAGCATCCCTGAGCCACGTGAGGGTTCTGCAGTGTGTTCTGTGTCTGACTACAGTTCAGGGTTCAGCTTTATCAAGCTCTACAAAATCAGCTGCCACTAAGCTATCTGCTTCCCAGATCCCAAATTTTATTGCCAACATTACTGCTTGTACAGTTAGGTTTTTCAGAAGAGCTCTGTACAGACATTTTGGTGGGGTCCTGGAGAAGAGGAAGTCAATGTATGTTTAGTTGGCTACCTTTGGCAGCCTTCTATTTCATCCTGTAAAACACCTCTCTGGGCTCAGATTCTTTCACATGAGTCTTGCTTTTCCTCAACACTCACTGAGGTCTCATTCTAACTCTCTGTCTGGTTCTTCCTCTAGGACTCAAGCTCCAAGTGTTGCTTTCTCTCAAGACCCAGGGCGGGTGGCCTTTCCCTGCGCTCTTCCTTCCCAGCCCCAGCTCCAAGGTCAACACACCCATTCCCACAGCTAATGCCATCCACATTCTGGGGATCCCCAAATTCTCGGTTCTAGCCCCAGTCTCTCCTCTGAGAACCCAACTCACATCCAACTGCCTAGGCGATTTCTCCAATCCGCTATCTCACACACATCACTGATGATCCCAAAATAAGCCCACAGCGTTCTTCTAGTCTTTTCCATCTGGGAAGCTGGCACTGCCACTGACCCAGTTGCTCACGCTGGAAATCTAGGAATCGTCCAAGTTTCATCTCTCTTCCTGAACCCACATCCAAGTTATAAGCAAGTTATGCTGAATCTAGCTCTAAAATATATTATAACCCATCCATCATCTCTCCCCAGCTGCAGCGATGCCACCCTCAGACCAGGCTGTCTGCCTCTGACAGCTGCAACGTCTCTGAATGGGCTTCCTGCTTCTGCCCTGCCCTCCTCCCATCCTTTACACATAGGAAGGCCAAAGTGACCCTCTTAAAACATAACCCAAAGCACGTTGTTTATTTCTTATGCCCTTGTGAGCTTACCATTGGACTTAAGATACAATTGGAATTCTTTTTGTTTTTTGAGGCAGAGTCTCGCTCTGTTGCCCAGGCTGGAATGCAATGGTGCAATCTCGGCTCAGTGCAACCTCCACCTCCTGAGCAATTCTCCTGTGTCAGCCTCCCAAGAAGCTTGGATTACATGCATGCACCATCACACCTGGCTGATTTTTGTATTTTTAGTAGAGACAGGATTTCATCATGTTGGCCAGGCTGGTCTCAAACCCCTGGCCTCAAGTGATCAGCTGGCCTTGGTCTCCCAAAGTGCTGGGATTACAGGCATGAGTCACCATGCCCAGCCGAATGCAAATGCTTTACCACAATTTTCAAGTCCCTGCCTGACACAACCCTAAGTATTCTACATTCTAATCTGATGCAACTCTTCTCTCCCACTGTACTCTGGCCACACCGTGTTGCCTTCTCACTTGTTCACGATGACAGTCATTTCTCCAGGGCCTGCCCCCTCGGCGTGGGACGCTCTTTTCACCACTGCACCGATGGCTCTAGGGTTCCTTTAAACCCTCAGACCTCAGCTCCTTGGAGGCCTTCCCAACACACCTCAATTCCTCGTCTAAGATTCTCCTCCCTGTTCTCCCTGCCCCCACATCATTTTTGTTTGCTTATTTCACAATTTGAAATTATTTCATTACCGCCCCCCCAACTCGGCTGTAAGCTCTGTGGGTCGGGGGAAGGAATGTGTGGGCACTGTGCCTAAGAGGAGCTGGACACATCAAGGAATAAATGAAGAACAAGCCATCCCTCTGATCCATGTTGTAGTACTGTATATAAACTTCTTCTACTGCAGTAGAGAATTTCATCCTGTGATGAAATGAAACCTTGGAATAGATTCAAAATGCCTCAGAAATTTCTGCTTAGAAATGAGAAGCTGAAACTTCATTCCAAGTCTGACGTTGTGGACAAATTAAATGACAGGACCTCTCAGACAGTGACAGGAAGAGAGAGAAATTCACACTCACCAATCCCTTTATGAGGGTCAGGAGGACAGGAGACAAACTTCAGCACTTCGGCTCGCTTCTCTCTCAGACCCCAACGGTACAAGATTTCCCCATAGCATTTTTTAAAGTCATCAAATTGCTGGGCGTTGGCAGGGTCCAGGAGCCTGGATAAAGTTACATAGATTTCCTGTCAGTTACCTTAATAAAAAACAGGGCCAGGTGCAGTGGCTCATGCCTATAATTCCAGCACTTTGGAAAGCCAAGCCGATAGATCACCTGAGTTCAGGAGTTCGAGACCAGCCTGATCAACATGGAGAAACCCCATCTCTATTAAAAATACAAAATTAGCCAGGTGTGGTAGCACACACCTGTAATCCCAGCTACTCAGGAGGCTGAGGCAGGAGAATGGCTTGAACCCGGGAGGTGGAGGTTGCGATGAGCTGAGCTCGCGTCACTGCACTCCAGCCTGGGCAATAAGAGCAAAACTCTGTCTCAAAAAAAAAAAAAAGAAAAAGAAAAAACAGCCTTGATACTAAATGGCACTTAATATACCCTTCTTAAAGCAGGAGTCCTGGCCACACTGAATGGCTCATTCCTGTCACTCCCAGCACTTTGGGAGGCCCAGCTGGGTGGATCACTCGAGGTCAGGAGTTTGAGACCAGCCTGGGCAACATAGCGAAACCCTGTATCTACTAAAATACAAAAAATTAGCTGGTCATGGTGGTACGTGCCTATAATGCCAGCTACTCAGGACATTGAGACAGAAGAATGACTTGAGCCTGGGAGGCAGAGGTTGCAGTGGGCCAAGATTGCGCCACTGCACTCCAACCTGGCGCAAGAGTAAGACTCTGTCTCATTAAAAAAAAAAAAAAAAGGCAAGAGTTGGAGTCCTGGCATTGCAGCTCTCACCTGGGAAGGTGGTTACCTTTTATTTTTATCATGCTGATCACGTTCTCGCTCACGGGGATCACTGTAGGTCAGACTCCCAAAGCGGAGCTCTTCTGGTGAGGACTCTCCCCAAGGGGAAGACAAGTGCTCTGCCTCTCTTCCTGCTGAAGAAAATCGAATGGGAAGGGAAGATGGCAATCAGAGAAGGCATGGAAAATGTCTGAAGAGTCTCATAAGATGGCATGTAGCCAGTGGATTTCCCAGAAGAAAAGCGAGCAAGGCTAAATATTCTGAGAAATATAACTAAACAGTACTCTTTCCTACCCTTACCTTTTTGCCCAGGTATTTATTACTAAAAGAACATGATAGCTAAGTACACACTGAGGCTAAGGCAAATGATGGGCTGGGCACAGTGGCTCATATCTGGAATCCAACACTTTGGGAGGCTGAGGTGGGCAGATCACCTCAGGTCAGGTAAAACCACGTCTCTACTTTCAAAAAAAAAAGAAAAACAAAAATTAGCCAGGCATACTGGCATGTGTCTGTAATCCCAGCTACTCAGGAGGCTGAGGTAAGAGGATCACTTGAACCTGGGAGGCAGAGGGTATAGTGAGCCAAGATCACACCACTGCACTCCAGCATGGGCAACAGAGTGAGACTCCATCTCAGAAAACTAAAAATTAAAAAATAAATAAAGCAGGCCAGGCGCAGTGGCTCATACCTGTAACCTCAACAGTTTGGGAGGCCGAGGCGGGTGGATCACCTGAGGTCAGGAGTTCGAGACTAGCCTGGCCAACATGGCAAAATCCCATGTCTACTAAAAATAACAAAAATTAGTTGGGCGTCATGGTGGGCATCTGTAATCCCAGCTACTGGGGAGGCTGAGGCAGGAGAATCGCTTGAACCAAGAGGCAGAGGTTGCAGTGAGCTGAGATCATGCCATTGCACTGCAGCCTGGGCAACAAGGGCGAACCTCCATCTCAAAAAATAAAAAACAAAATAAATAAAGCAAATGGTGGCACAGAGATACAGTAGAATATGTAGTCATTATTTACAAAGACTTTTTGAACAATATATGCTCGTGATACAATTAAAAATAGAACACAAAATCACATATATGGAAAAACCACACTTCTGCACAAAAAGAATGGATGAAAATGTTCTAGAACGTTAATGGACGACATTCCTAGGTGGGAGAGCAACAGTTACGATTTTCTTCTCTAATGCTTTTTGTTTGCTTTTCTTCGCTGGGCATGTGCTACTTTTGAAATCAGGAAAATTAAGATCATTCTAAAAAATGTTTTTTTGTTGTTTTTATCTCAATCCAGGAAACACAAATGCACCTACTCAGCCAACAGCTTTATGATCAGCTGGACTCAGGCCCAGCTGCATTTGTCTACACTGAAAGCAGCCATGGGAAGTGGCAGAAGGCAGAGGATCATGGAAAGGGCATGAGAAGGAGAAGGTTAAGGGTCAGGTTTCGGGGTGAACAGTGGTTAGTCGCATTGTCAGTTTCTCAAGGTTACGAGATAACAAGCAACACAGCAAGGTACAAAGACATGCAGCAAGTGGCCTGTTCCACATGCAAAGCCAGGCCTCCAGCAAGAGTACCCCAACACAGTAAATGTAAAGAGAAATGAGGAACAAGAAAAAATAAGAATAAGCATCAACTAAAGGTTACATACACACAGCTATCGGAGAACTACAAAATCCAGCATGGGCTAAGATGTTTCCATACAAACCTATGTTCCAGCTGCCCATGTTGAGCCCTGGGTCTGACATACTGGAGCAGGAACCAGAAGAGGTAAAGCTAGGCTGCAGATGGGAAGAGAAGAACCAACAGGACTAGCATGAGAACACCGTTCCCCATGACAGTGTAAGAAAACATCAGGCTGGGTGTGGCGGCTCATGCCTGTAATCCTAGTACTTTGGGAGGCCAAGGTGGGTGGAACACCTGAGGTCAGGGGTTCAAGACCAGCCTGGACAACATGGTGAAGCCTCATCTCTATTAAAAATACAAAAATATACTGGGAGTGGTGGTGGGCACCCGTAATCCCAGCTTCACAGGAAGTTGTGACATGAGAATTGCTTGAACCCAGGAGGCAGAGGCTGCAGTGAGCTGAGATTGCGCCACTGTACTCCAGCCTGGGCGATAGAGTGAGATTCCGTCTCAAAAAAAAAAAAAAAAAGAAAAGAAAGCATCAGACAAGACCAGAAAACAAAAAACTTACATATCGACTATGGGACACCACAAGATTAGAAGAACGGTTGGGAAAATGCCCAAAGGGGTTTGATATCCCCTGAGGCCGAGACTGGGCTTCGAACACACTACAGAGCATGGCCAGCGTCTGAACATCCCGGAGCTGGCAATAATGAGCCAACCTGAGGAAAAGATGAGAGGAAAGAAAACAAGTGAAGAGAAGGGACTGAGGCAGGAAAAACGATCACAGTCATGGTGGGTTACTGCCACAAAGGTGGGATGGGAGGATTCTTGAATCTGCCTCAAAAACCCCCATCAGGAAATGGGGCTTTCTACAGATCCAGCAGTTTGACCTACTTTTGAGTTTGCCTAGACTTGCTTTGGAATCTAAGGCATCAATGTATTACAAATGATCTAAAGGACACATGTGAAAACCTCTGGCTGACATTCAGGCATGGGCTTAAATACAAATGCGGCTTCTCCAAGAACTAAGTAGACTAACCTTACACCTGAGCAAGGCAAGACATGCTCCCTCTGTCTCCCCAGCTCCAAGGAAGAATCACACTGCTTTTGGGGGATTCCCATACATGTCATTTATATAACCTAAAGCTATATGAAGGAGCTCAGAGGACACTGGACTACCACAGTATGCTAGCAGGCAGCAGACTCTGGGGTGTAGTTATGAAGATGAGCTATGAAGTAAGAACAACTGGCTGGGCGCGGTGGCTCAGGCCTGTAATCCCAGGACTTTGGGAGGCTAAGGCAGGTGGATCACCTGAGGTCAGGAGTTCAAGACCTGCCTGACCAACATGGAGAAACCACTTCTCTACTAAAAATACAAAATTAGCCGGGCATGGTGGTACATGTCTGTGATCCCAACTATTCGAGAAGCTGAGGCAGGAGAATCGCTTGAACCCAGGAAGCAGAGGCTGCAGTGAGCCAATATTGCGCCACTAAACTCCAGTCTGGGCAACAAGAGCAAAACTCTGTCTCGAAAAAAGAAAAGTAAGAACAACAAGGAGTGTTTCTACCCTTCATAATCTCCTCTGTCCTTTCAGGAAGATTATGCTAGAATGTGAAAAAGGAATCAAACGGGCTTTGCCTCTGAGAATGAGTAATAGTACTATCTTCCTATCACTAAATGTCTAGTATTTATGTTTTCACACTCACTATCGTATTTGAGTTTTACACAAAGAAGGGCGAGTAAACCTGATCATCCCTTGTTAACGATGAGGAAGCGGAAGCATGAACACGTGTCCGAGGGTGGTCTTGAGTCATAAGTAAAACAAACCTCAACCTAAAGGCAGGAGCGGTTCTCTACCCAGGCCCTGGGCCTCCAAGTTATAGAGATTCAAGTGGTTTTACTTGGTGCTAAATATTTTGTACCGTTTATCCCAGTTTTCCATGTGTCAGTGCAGTGAACTAAACTCAAAATCAATGTTTTCTCTAATTGCCTAAAAGGGTGAAAGCATCATGCATGGTCTTTGGCAAACATGAACACCAACATGCCGTTCTCCAATCCATTATCAAGGGTGAGACCCTATAGCTCTCAAGAAGAAACTCACCATCTCATGAGCTCGAACTCCTGTGTTCAGACTGATGTGATTTATGGACTAAAGCATGAATCTCTAAAGGATACATGCATCTTAGGGGTCTCATATAAAATCCTTGTTATAGATGACAAGTGTTGTATAGTTCTGTGTGCTCTAAGAAGTTTGTTCTGCACAGAAACCATTTCAGCACTTAAAGGAAAGATCCCATTCCTTTCTCTCATTCCTCAGGCCTTTGCACCCTTCTCTTAGGTGATGACATTTCAAGTGTTTACCAGACTGAAAATGGACGTCACTCATTTTTCTCACTTTTAGCTCTCAAAACCTACAGGGACTCCAGCAGCTGCCGCCCGAATGGATGTCGAGCCCAAGGTGTTTCCAAATCTGGGTCAGATTTCGGACCAAGGCAAAGATCTGTAGCTACCGTAGCCAGTGACCAAACCTGGACAGTCAAAGAGAAATTCAAACTCAAACTGGGAAGGACAGGAACGGAAACATGAAGCAAGCCCACCTGTCCTCTAAATAAAAACCCCGTGCCTTGCTACTCTGAGGGCAGCAAAAGCTGGAAGCTTATTGAAATGCAGAAGTTTAGGGCCCATTTAGACCTACTGAATCAGTGTTTACATTTTAACCAACTCCTTAGGGGACTTACGTGCACTCTAAGGTTTGATGAAACACTAGCCTTAAAAACGTTTCATTAAGCAAACCAGAGAAATGACAGTGTAATAATTTCAATGGGTCATCTACTTAGCCACTAACTCACATGACTTTTTATTTTATTTTTTTGAGACAAGAGTCTCACTCTGTCACCCAGGCTGGAGTGCCATGGCATAATCACAGCTCCCTGCAACCTCTGCCTCCTGGGTTCAAGTGATCCTCCTGCCTCAGCTTCCTAAGTAGCTAGGATTACAGGCGTGAGCCACTGCACCTGACTAATTTTTGTATTTTTAGTAGCAACAGCATTTCACCATGTTGGCCAGGCTGGCTCAAACTCCTAGCCTCAAGTGATACATCCACCTCAGTCCCCCAATCCTGTAATGCTTGGATTACAGGTGTGAGCCACCACACCCAGCCTCAAATGACTTTTTGAAATGCTGCTTCAGGCCAGGTACGGTAGCTCACACCTATAATCCCAGCACTCTGGGACGCCGAGGCAGATGGATCACTTGAGGTCAGGAGTTCGAGACCAGCCTGGCCAACACGGTGAAACCCCGTCGCTACTAAAAATACAAAAATTAGCCAGGCATGGTGGTGCATACCTGTAATTCCAGCTACTCGGGAGGCAGAGACAGGACAATTGCTTGAACCTGGGAGGCGGAGGTTGCAGTGAGCCAAGGTCACACCACTACACTCCAGCCTGGGCGACAGAGCCAGATTCTGTCTCAAAAAAGAAAAAAAAAAATGCTGCTTCATCAGTAAGTTGGGCTGGCAGGGAGGAAAATAAAAGGCAGTCTAGAACACATTTAAGATCCGTCCTTCTTCGCCTAAATAATGAAAAACTTTGTTGCCTTCATTATAAAAGTTTCAGTATCCTCTCTGAAACTAAAAAGTAAGAATAATAGTCATAGGCCAGGCAAAATGGATTTGGCTTTCTTTTTGTTGACGTCAAATCTGAGGAATACCTCCCAACTTGAAATCCCATGGGGCTGAGAGCCACTGAGCAAAAACCGATAGCCATTAAGTGTCTATTAAATCCAAGGCACAAGCTAAACACATCATATCATAAACAAACCCCCACCCCCTCGATACTTTAAAAATCAAATCCTACTTTTGGAAAATCTTTCTTAGCAGCAGCACATCATTGTGTGCCCACTGGCTGGAAAACACTATACTAGACTCTGAAACGCTCAAAACAAAGAAGATATGAACTTTGAATCAAGGAGTTTACAATCTAAGGAGAAAGAATAAGCAAACAAAGATAATGAGAAACAGGTAGAGAAGCATTAGGCATGAAAATCAATTAAAGGCTGGGCACAGTGGCTCACACCTGTAATCCCAGCACTTTGGGAGGCCAAGGTGGGCGGATCATGAGGTCAGGAGATCGAGACCATCCTGGCCACATGGTGAAACCCTGTCTCTACTAAAAATACAAAAACTAGCCAGGCGTGGTGGTGCGTGCCTGTAGTCCCAGCTACTCAGGAGGCTGAGTCAAGAGAATACCTTGAACCTGGTAGGCAAACATTGCAGTGAGCCACATGCCACTGCACTCCAGCCTGGGTGACAGTGAGACTCTGTCTCACAAAAAAAAAAAAAAAAAGAAAAGAAAATCAATTAAATCATGTGGCACCAACATACTTGAGAAATATATAGAAAGTACTGTCAAAAGGAGAAACTAGAGGAAGTTAATGGCTTTCTGGGATAAGAGAAGATGTATACTCCCTGGCTGACAACAGAGGCATATTATTTCCTCACTCAGAATCCACATTTCCTGAATGCCTTAACAGAAATAGTGACTCTTGCATTTACTTCTGCAACTCTTTGCAAAATAGTAAGCATATCTTCAACATGAGCAAAAAGAACAAAAAGGCTGGGTGTGGTGGCTCACACCTATAATCCCAACACTTTGGGAGGCCAAGACAGGAGGATCGCTTGATGCCAGGAGTTCGAGACCAGCTTGGGCAACACAGTGAAAGACCCCATCTCTATATATTTAAGAAAAAAAACAAAAAGAACAAAAAAATTCTTTAAGCATGTTCACTGATGTCATTTCTCTGTCCCATTCAATTGCACCATGTCACAAATGATGATAATTACAAGAACAGCAGCAGCAACCGTACCATGTACACGGGTATCTGATCTACCAGATACGTTTATGCAACTTTTCATGCATTATCTTATTTAGTTCTCATAATGACTTCAGAAGTATCGTTTCCATTTTATAGCCAAGAAACTTGAAGTGCAGAAGGATTTGGCGGCTTGCCTGCCAAGACACAACAAAAAAGTGCTAGGGTCCAGATTGATTTCAGCTGGGTCTCTTTGAACACAAGAGTCTTCCCCGCTTCACAAGGGCTGGTCTGCTCTTCCCAATCTACTCTGCCAGAAAAGTACTCAAAACTTAACATTAAAAAAACCTTAGGGCTGGGCATGATGGCTTATGCTTGTAATCCCAGCTCTTTGGGAGGCCAAGACAGGCAGATCACTTGAGGTCAGAAGTTCGAGACCAGCTTGGTCAACATGATGAAACCCAGTCTACTAAAAATATAAAAATTAGCCAGGTGTGGTGGCATGTGCCTATAATCCCGTCTACTCAGGAGGCTGATGCATGAGAATCACGTGAACCCAAGAGGTGGAAGTTGCAGTAAGCTGAGACAGCGCCACTGTACTCCAGCCTGGACAGACACAGTGAGACTCTGTCTCCAAAAAAGAAAAACACCTTAGGAAGTAAATTTTCCTAGAGATTTTTTTTCTCAGACGGGGCCTCACTTTGTCACTCAGGTTGGAGTGCAGCCAGCGTGAACATGCTCACTATAGCCTCGGCCTTCTGGCCTCAAGCAATCCTCCCACCACAGCCTCCCAAACAGCGGGACTACAGGCGTGCACCATCATGCCTGGCTTATCTTTAAAAATTTTGCATAGAGATGGGTTCTTGCCATGTTGCCCAGGCTGGTCTCAAACTCCTGAGCTCAAGCGATTTTTTCCACCTCAGCCACCCAAAGTGCTGAGACTATAGGCTTGAGCCAACACACCTGGCTGAGAATGTTTTTTCAGAATACAAACCATGGTCCTGCCTTAGTATTGCATTTACCAGTCTTCTCACCAACCTTATAAAGTTCTCAGTTCTTAAGGTTCTCCACTGACAAACATGCAGAGAGTGAGAGACACTGGAGTAACTTGCCCAGGTCATTTTGCTAGGAAACCGAGTCGAGCCCAGGCCTCTGCTACCATTGCTGCACTATTTCTGCCACCTCCTGTTGCCTTCTCAGCGTTCACAGGACCTAGGTAGCTGGGTCCTTATAGAACCAGATTAAATCCATCACCAAATTTCTCCTAAAAGGGTTTCAGGAAGAGACCTGACAGTGTTTAAGATAAGACAATGGAAATCTTAGTGATTTTTAAATCAGGTAAAACATCAGGGAAAGAACTGGCCTTTGATTCCTTTGGAGGGTTATCGGGGACAAACAGCCCACAGAAAAACAGCTAGTATTAACAGTCTCCACTGCTCACCCTAATCCTCACACCAAAGAATAAGAGTGAAATAGAGCCAGGTGCACTGGCGCACGCCTATAATCCCAGCACTTTGGGAGGCTGAGGTGGGCAGATCACTTGAGGTCAGGCATTCGAGACCTGCCTGGCCAATATGGTGAAATCTTATATCTACAAAAAATGCAAAAATTAGCCAGGCATGGTGGCACTTGCCAGTAGTTCCAGGTACATGGCAGGCTGAAGTACCAGGATGGCTTGAGCCCAAAAGGTGGAGGTTGCAGTAAGCTGAGATCGTGCCACTGCACTGCAGCCTGGGCAACAGAGAAACAAACAACAACATAAAAAAAACTGTGCAATAGAGACAAAGTAGGTTCATGGCTGCCTAGGGCTGGGAGGAAGAAGAGAGTATGAGGTGACAATTAAGGGTTTCGGGGTTTATTCTGGGGAGCAGAAAAATGTTCTAAAAGTGTGTTTGTGGTGGTGGTTGTGCAATTCTGAATCCACTAAAAACCACTGAATGGTGGCAAGGTGCAGTGGCTCACACCTGTTATCCCAGCACTTTGGGAGGCCAAGGTGGGCAGATCACTTGAGGTCAGGAGTTCAAGACCACCCTGGCCAACATGGTGAAACCCCATCTCTACTAAAAAGTACAAAAGTTAGCCAGCCATGGTGGCATGCACCTGTAATCCCAGCTACTGGGGAAGCTGAGGCAGGAGAATCGCTTGAACCTAGGAGGCAGAGGTTGCAGTGAGCCGAGATCATGCCACTGAACTCCAGCCTAGACGACAGAATGAGACTCCGTCACAAAAAAAAAAAAAACAAAATGAAACCACTGAATGGTATATTTTAAATGGGTAAATTGCATGGTAGGTTGGCTACATCTCAGTTAAGCCATTTAAAAAAGCGCAGGGATCGTTTGTTATAACACACTGATATGCTGCTGCAAAGATAAAGAAAATTTAAATATATGAAATGTTAGATCCTATTTTAAAACTGAACATCTCTACCTAAAGGAACACTTTGGTAAATATTGTGTAAACTAGAGCATTTTCAAAAGAAAAAAAAAAGAACTGAGGGTTCAAATGGCAAAGAAATAGACACCCAGATTTAGCTACATAGCACTCAGCATGACACTAGAATAGAAAAGAGATATATAATTTAAAAAAATATTAATGGATGCTTTAGGACCTTCCCAACTAAGTACTACAAAGAAAAGTTTCCAGCATTTGGAAAGCCACTCTAACCCTACAGACTGGCAAAGAAAATGGAAGAGGAATTCCAAAACAAGACACACTTTTAAAATGGCATTTAACGCCAATGACAAAGTAAAAACAGTCTGCTCCTGAGGAAAAATCCAAATCTCCACCAAAAGGGATGTACAGTACCTGGACCAGATCCTTTCTTCCAACAAGCAAGGCAGAAGCAGCGTTCTTCTGACATGTTTCCTGAATATCATTCACATTCAATCTGAAATTTTTATAAAGGAATTGAAAGATCTTTCTAGTGTAACTTCCTAAACAATGACTCCCAGTTTAACCAACAGATGAGAAACCACCTCTCTGGTTGCCAATCAAAATGTTTTATTCTGTGTTGGCCTTGAAACCCCTTCCTATCTGACTAGGAGGAAAAGCTTAACTAGAGCTAATGCTAACACAGCTTCCCTGCGTTCCAGCCCAGGGAAGGTGAAATTGCTCACCTCTTTAAAGTCAGAAGGAGCCATACTCAAATACCAATTTACCAACCAGCTTTTCTGTGGAGTTCCAAGCCTTGAGGGTTGAATAAAAATGAACTGAAAGACGTGCAGCTTTGACTATGGTCCCTAACAGAAAGAGTGGTATGCTATGTATATACGACAGAGGAAACATTTTCTGTTATAAGTTCAACTTTAGAAAGAGGCAGGGGAACTGCAGGCGGCCTCTGCATGCTGATTACTCACCTCTCACTTCCATCCAAACTAAAGTAGCTCTGCTTTGTGTAACAGCTCTGTTAAAACACAGGAGCTCCGCATTGTAAAGTAGCATGCCTTATACAATACTCCACCCCCTCTGAATGTGGGTGACACCAGTGAATTTTGATGGGATATCACTTCTGTGATTATGTTATTAAGCAATTGACTTTGAAGTCACCTACAGAGAGACTGTCCTGGGTGGGGCTGACCCCATCAGGCAAAGCCTTAGAGGGAATGTGAAGCATTAATAATTTCATCTTGAGCCATTCCTAGTGGTCTCAAGATGAACTTTTCAGACGAGTTCTACAGCTGCAAGGGTCTGAATTCTGCTAACAACCTGAATAAGCTTGGAAGAGGATCCTGTGCATTGGAGGAAATCACTGCCTGGCCAACACCATGATTTCAGCTTGCTGAGACCCTGAGCAAGGACACAGATAAGCTGTGCCCAGACTATAGACCCACAAAAACTCACAGATAATAAATGAATGTTGTTGGAAGCTGCTAAGTTTGTGGGAATTTGTACAAAGCAACAGAAAGCTAATACATTGGGCTTCTCCTAAAACTGCTTTTGAAGAAAGGATTCCCACACTCCAAAAAAAAAAAAAAAAAAGATTGGCTAATCCTGGCTAAGTGATAGGTACAGCATACTTGAAATTTTGTACCTACATGTACAGTTCTCCCAGTGATTTGTGAACAGGCAGGAGGCAGGCAACATCCTGGATGATGACTTTCCCAGCAGCCTTGATCTGTCGATTGCCAGAGTCCGATCCCTCACGCTTACTTTTCCATCGCCTTGATTTCTAGGAGTAGATGACAAGATGTAACTAATGGGGACTTTAACAAGCAGAAGACAAAAATTGCAGAGAGCTCATCATATTGGGGTCATTGGTAATTTGCACTTTAAAAAAATTATATCATGCCCACAATTATAGGAATCAGCATCTGTAGGAAATAAAAGGATGAGCTCTTGATTCAAAAATCCTAACAGGAAAATAAGCACGCACTGCAGGGCTAGATACATTTTGCAGGTGCTCAAAAACAGCTATCAGGAAGCCAGGATTAATATATTAATTAATGAATTTTAAAAACAGCAAGTGAATAAGTTAGTAAAGGCCACAAAAATGTGGGAGAACAATTTTTAGACTGAATTCGGTCCTAGGTTCAAAATTCCTGCCTGAAACTAATCAAGATTTTTTTTCTTAGGGAATTTCAACAGCATTTGTTGAAAATTTAATTCAGACATAGCAGTGTGGGCTCTGCAAACCTTAATCTATACTAGGAAGACAGAGGCACTTTGCAGCTTGAGGAAAATTACCCCGTTTTTCTGGAAGACTTGAATTATTTCTAAAAGTGATCATTCTCCATGTCAAAAATACCTGATTCCAGGGGCTTGGGTAATGGACACGGAAGATGGTGAGCAAGAATGCCATTTCCCCAGGCTTACCTATGAGTGGCTATATGTGTGGGAGCCTGTATGTGTGAAATGAGAGATGCCCTGAAAAATGAGAATTATTAGAGCACAGCCCCATCTGGTATCTTTACAATGACAACAAGCCAAAGGAGCAGTATTCTATTTTGTTGCCAGAAGCTAAAAGGGGGTCACCACAGTGATTTAGCTAAGGAAGGAGTGACAGATTTATTAACAAAAAAGGTAAAAGGAGCTAGTAAAAAGGGCTTACAATTTGGAACCAGAAAACCAAGATTAACAGGTCTTACTACCACAAGTACTGGCTCAACAGAACCCAGGGGAAGTTTTTATTTGTTGTGAGTTTAGTCTAAGGAATGTCACTCTTTGTTCGCTCACTGACAATTTACGGCCAATCATGACCTCTGTTGTTCCGATCTCACAAGGTTAATGAGCAAATGATGAAGAGGAAGAGGTGCAAATTATACAAACTGAAAAGTGTACTCTAGAAACATATAACTATTATGAATGTATATAAGCTCTCAGGAATTTAAACTGGATCATTATCTAGATTACCCACAAATAAATTCATTTTCTGCAAGGGATTTTTCTTTTTTTGAGACGGAGTCTCACTCTGTCACCAGGCTGGAATGTGGTGGCACGATCTCAGCTCACTGCAACCTCTGCCTCCCAGGTTCAAGCAATTCTTTTGCCTCAGCCTCCCTAGTAGCTGGGACTACAGGTGCCCGCCACCACACCTGGCTAATTTTTGTATTTTTAGTAGGGACAGGGTTTCACCATGTTGGCCAGGATGGTCTGGATCTCTTGACCTATGATCTGTCTGCCTCGGCCTCCCAAAGTGCTGGGATTACAGGCATGAGCCACTGCGCCCGGCCTGCCAAGTGATTTTTATATAATCATCTTCATTAAATTAGTCTTGGTCTAAAGTCAAGGGTCTCTGACCACTGATATCCCATTTAATCCCCAAAGTTGTCCAATGCATGTAACTTCCTATAGGATTATCATGCATCTTGGAACCTATTAAATTCAGGACATGTAGACTTAGTTCAGGGCAGGTAAATGAAGTTTAGCTGAAGTATCTGTGAATTGTTTATCGTCATTTGTAAATGCATGTTACACTATCAGTTTGAAATCTTAACCCATTTGATCTTTTTTTTCTTTTTTCTTTTGAGACATAGTCTCACTCTGTGGCGAGCCTGGAGTGCAGTGGCACACGATCTCGGCTCATTGCAACCTCCACCTCCTGGGTTCAAGCAATTCTCCTGCCTGAGCCTTCCAAGTAGCTGGGATTACAGGCGTGTGCCACCATGCCTGGCTAATTATTGCATTTTTAGTAGAGATGGGGTTTCGCCATATTGGCCAGGCTGGTCTTGAACTCCTGGCCTCAAGGGATCCACCCACCTCAGCCTCCCAAAATGCTAGGATTATAGGCGTGAGCCACAGCGCCTGGCCCCATTTGATCTTAAGAAACAGTTCACTGACTATTTACCAGGTATGCATACCCAAGTCATTATTCGGCAATACAAGGAGAACCTTTATCAATTATTATGGGGTAGCCCTTCCATTCCTATTTGCCCTGGTTTTCTAAAGAATTATGTGCATATTCACAAAGTGCTATCCTTCTAGCCACAAACATCCTGACAGGTGTGTAAGTAAGGGGAGGCTTGTTAAAGAGCAAACAACCTGTCAGAATGGGCTGGAGCCAGGCAGTGTTACTGACCTAAGACAGACGTAGTCACATGTGCACTAAATACTATGACAATAGTATTAGGGAGGGTCATTCAGCCTAAGTCTACCCTGCAGTGACAGTGAATTGCACAAGGGGCTTAACTAGAACAGAGAAGGTACAAGGTATATAAGCTCATTCACTGTGATTTTCATTCAGGTTTCCAGGAGTTTATAAAGCCCAGGAAACAACACACCCACAGGGCGCACATAATTGGTCATCTCAAGTGAGACTCAGAGTATTGGATTAAAAAAAAACAATCTATGCCAAAGAGATTCCACCTAGAACAGAATATGATCCATCTAATTTGGTCTTCTGGGTAGGCTGGAAGGCTTCTAAAACACTGATCCAGGCAGTCACTCTGGCTCTTTATTCCAAAAAGAAAAAATGAGAAGCACTTAAACAACTGGGCAACTCACTTTGCTCAGTTTAACTACACAGCTGAAATGAAGGCTTCAAAGAATGATGAGGTCTACTTACTAGTTTTTGAAACACAAAAGAACCACGGGCCGGGCGTGCACGGTGGCTCACGCCTGTAATCCCACACTTTGGGAGGCTAAGACAGGCAGATCACTTGAGGCCAGGAGTTTGAGATCAGCCTGGCCCACAAGTTAAAACCCCGTCTCTACAAAATATACAAAAAGTCTACGGCCATACCACCCTGAACGCGCCCGATCTCATCTGATCTTGGAAGCTAAGCGGGGTCGGGCCTGGTTAGTACTTGGATGGGAAACAAAATATACAAAAATTAGCAGGGCATGGTGGCTCATGCCTGTGGTCCCAGATATTCAGGAGGCTGAGGCAGAAGAACTGCTTGAACTCGGGAGGCAGAGGTTGCAGTGAGCTGAGATTGCACCACTGCACTCCAGCGTGGGCGACAGAGCAAGACCCTGCCTCAAAAAAAAAAAAAAAAGTCACAATTTCCTGACCTTTAAAACAAACTTAACAAAAGCATATTATTAATTATGTTAAGATCCATATGCCCAAAGCAGCTCATTTGCAAAACAGACTAGCTCATTTGAAATTGACAAATGACACAAGTCCAATGTAGGAATGTTTGACTGAAGACTTACAGTATCCACTCCTGCTACTGGATTGCTCACTCTTTGCTAGCATAAGCCTCACTTATGACAGCTCTGTGACAAGGGATACTACCTCCATTTTACAAATAAGGACATGAGGCTTCCTTTAGATCACAGCCATTAAGTGCTGAGATTTGAACACAGGCCTGTCAGGCTGCTAAGCCCATTCTCGTTAACTTGATTTTTAGCACATAATTTTAGATTAAAAAATAATAAACAGGCCGAGTACAGTGGCTCACGCCTGTAATCCCAGCACTTTGGGAGGCTGAGGCAGGTGGATCGCCTGAGGTCAGGAGTTCAAGACCAGTCTGGCCAACACAGTGAAACCCCATTTCTATTTAAAATATAAAAAATTAGCCAGGCATAATGGCAGGCACCTGTAATCCCAGCTGCTCAGGAGGCTCAGGCAGGAGAATTGATTGAACCCAGCAGGTGGAGGCTGCAGTCAGCCAAGATCGTGCCATTGCATTCCAGCCTGGGCAACAAGAGCGAGACTCTGTCTCAAAAATAATAATAATAATAATAAATAATAAATCCAGAACTCCCGGTTAATATGGAAACCACTTGGTCTAGTATATAATTTTAGATTAAAAGTAATAAATAATAAATCCTGAGCTCCCTGTTAATAAGGAAATCACTTGGCCCATTTTTTAATGGATCCATTTCTATATGAAGGAGATTAGCACTGGATACCAGTGATGCCTGTCCAGCTCCACCCTTCTACGATGACTCACTTCTTTAGTCACTTTCTATCAGCATCGTGACTATGTTCTGCTCAGCCTGAGAGTCTACTCAAGATCTGCAGAGGCTGCAGCTCCTGCAGCTACATAGCTTCATAGGAGGGCAGGGCAGATTCCGACCAAGATGCTGCATTTCAGGCCGAGCACCTCAACTGTTTAGGCTCCTTTTGGGATTTGTTAGGATTAGGCACAATGAGACAGAAGAAAACTAGAGTCCGAAGAGGTGTCTTAAGGACTCTTCCCCCATTTGCAGCTCTGGGTTACAAAGATCAGTGGAAACAAACCTACGTGACCCATCAATACTTAATGAAAATATAGAGGGTGTTCTTTGCAACTTTTTGCAATGACCCTTCATTGAATTATGAAAATCACAGTCTGCATTTGCTGGGACTTCTTGAGACACCACACTTCTATGTATTTCTGTTTGATCCATACTGGATAAATAGGAGGTGCTTTATGAAACCTCTCTCTGCTGCCTTTAAGCCTGCCATAGAAGGAGGCTCCCTAACAGAGGATCACCCTAATTAGACCTGCTACCAGGAACCAAACTGTAAAAGCAATTATGGGACAGTGCTGTACATTTTTTAAAGTTAGCAAGAAGTAACTGCAAAACATTATCAAAAATCTTTAAGAGGCTGCAAAATACTGTCACTGCCCTTTTTCTTAAATGTGTTGGTTAGTGGTTTTTAAACATAAATATCTCCCCTTCAGGCTTCAGGGGTTAGTTGGTAATCCTGCCTATTGGCCAATTACTCTGGTAATTCTCATGTAACAAGGCTGTCTAAATGGAGAGGCTGAATCTCAAATCAGATCAGCTACTAGCTGGGGTCTTAGGCCCCTGCTGCTACCTAATGAGATGAACACCTTTTCAGGTTATTTTCCCCAGTGCCCTGGCAATAAGAACCACTCATGTTCCATCTACACCTCTCCTAAGCAATTTTCCTCTTAGTATCTTGCTGGCAATTTTAGTAATATCTCTTGTCTGTGCAACTGACAGGTAATAACATACAGATTTCTTTTAGGATCCTCTGGTTCCAGAGCATACTGATATGTGCGGCTAAGGTGTGGTTAATCTTTCTGCATTGGGGAAGGGCACCAAGGCCTAAAAGCCCCTGAACCTCCTACATCGCTCCAGTCCCACTGTCATGGGCTTAAAAATGAGCACTTCTCTGTGCAGTCAAGTTAATATCTCTGGGAGGCAAAGGACTTGATCTTTTCAATGCTCCATCAATAGCAAATATCCTGTCCCTACAGATTTCATGAGAAGAAATTGAGGGAAGAGAGACAAAGCGAGACAGACAAATTACTACATGATGAGCACCAGGCTGCCCCTCTGAACAAACCAAGAAGGTGTTCATGGAGTTATGGCAAAGAGGACAAGGAAGAAAGGAGTGGGGTGGGGGTTGGGGGGTAGGAGGGAGGCATTGGTGCAAATAGCACTGAATGACAACCAATAGCCAGCTTGAGACTGTATCACCACTGTTACTGCTACAATCGGAGGCAACATTGATGCCAATAAATGGGTTGAATGTAAGAACAGCCCAAGAATAAGCCACCAACTGCTTCGCAGAAACCCCATTAGCAATGCATAATCTGCAGAGTGGGCAGGGAGTCTAAATGAGTCCCTATTGAAATGGCAGCGGGAGCAGGGACTTCTGGACAATCAGTGGGAATTCGGCAGTCGGGTTGGCTGGGATAGGCTTTTGGAAGGTGGCCCCATTGGAGGCTCCACCTACAAGCTGTTGGCAGCAGTGGTACTTGCTAATTGGATTTTCTGATTCCAACTGGTTTTCTACAACAAGGCTATGAGACGATTCCCCTAAAAATTCTTTATACCAAATGAAATTTATACAAAGCCTCAAGGCTGCCATGCACAGCATGAGGTCACCTTGGCACTACTGAAACATGAAGGGGATGGGAGAGGAAGACAGAAGAGGGGAAATGGCCAACAGAAGTGAGTAAGAAAGAAAGAAAAGGAAGAGAGGATGTCCACAGCAGAGGTTTTACTGTCTACACAAAATAGTGATGGTAAGGAAAAAATTTGTTCCAGAAACTTCCCAAAGGATAAAAACTAGCTTCTGTGTTATGCCAATGAAGCAAGTGGGCACCTCCCTCTCTGAACTAGACCATGACTATAAAAGCAGAGACAAAACAGTATAAGCCTCTTATATCTTCCTCTGCTCCCCCCATGCCAAAGGTGGGCTTTTGAAAGCTCCAAAAAATTACACAAATGCTCCAAGTGATATTGGGTGAGCTAACAGCTTACAATTAGGGTTCTTTCCAAGAAACGCAGTATTAAGTTTCCTTTGCAAAAAGAATCCATTCAGGATCCCTGACAATGTTAGCCATTTGAAACTGTGATTGGACAAGGAGGCAGCCCTGGGTGCCTGAACTCCCCCAAGCAAAAATTGACTATTGCTGGTCCTGAAAACAGCTAGCCTGTCATTTCAGGTTCCTCAAAGCCAGGCAGGTGGCATTTTATTCTTGGGCCTTGGGTAGAGACAGGATTAGTCAAGGAGAGCATTTGCACAGCGCACAGTACCGGGAAGTCGTTAATTGCTTGTATGGACCAACGCCGCCGGGCAGAGCGAGGAGACATCTGTGCATGAAAACGTTACACCCAGGAGGAGGGAAGAAAAACACCAAGAAAATTAAAAGGGAAAAATATAGAATAAAGTGAAAGCTTCCCATACATCCGATGGATTTAAATGTACCATAATACACTGTAAAGTTGGGATTTAAATGACTAAAAATATGAACCTAAGCACAGCAGTATTCGGATTCCCTCACCTCCCTCCCACCCATCATACTCCAAACACAGCTTCAATTTCATTGTTCTTTCAGTCACATTTCAAGGTATATGGAGGCTGAAGTTAACATAGTTCTGACAAAGGAACCACAAACAGGTTTGAGGAACACTAATACGCACTAAGATCACTGTGCAAGTGGAGAAATAGGCAGAAGCCTGCTTTCCCCTGTAGTAAGTAAGGAGAACAGCACATTCTCATTTTTAAAAGGAAGACGTTCTTGAATAGGCTCAATACCAAATGTTTTCGGGTATGTGGTGGGGGCAATGAGGGGACTGGGTGTCTTGACGTTTGGCCTGCAGGACTATCTTCATAGTGATGCCATGGGCTGTGGGAGCCCTGGAAAAACGAGGGGAAGGAAGGGGCTAATGCTGAGAAGGGACCTTCCTGAAAGCACCCTTGCTAACAATATGAGTATCTGTTTATGGAGATCAGAAATTATTCTATTAACCTAAAGACGATTCTAGTTATTTACATCAGAGCTATTTGAGTAACATAAACTAAAGCAAGGGTGGGAGTTTGCAAAAAGGTTTAAATGTATGCAAGGCAATACCTAATGCTTATCTTAAGTTCTGGGCCTTCTGATTTATCCTAGGAATGAACATTTTATCAGCACTAAGAGTTGGTCCACTTGTCAAATGAATGTTAGCAATTTGATGGTTTTTTTTTTTTTTTTGAGACGGAGTTTCACTCTTGTTACCCAGGCTGGAGTGCAATGGCGCGATCTCAGCTCACTGCAACCTCCACCTCCCGAGTAGCTGGGACTACAGATGCATGCCACCATGCCCAGCTAATTTTTTGTATTTTTAGTAGAGACGGGGTTTCACCATGTTGATCAGGATGGTCTCGATCTCTTGACCTCGTGATCCACCTGCCTCGGCCTCCCAAAGTGCTGGGATTATAGGCGTGAGCCACCGCGCCCGGCCTTGATGGTTTTTTTAGGCATCTCACATTTTAAAATTTTTAGGAGCAAAGCTTGGAATTCCATCTAGAGAATATTTGGGCAGATTAAAAACACACAAAGCCACGAGAGAAACAAACAACAATCTCTAAATGGCTCTATAAAGATATTTTGATATCTCAAAACTATACTATACTGGGCCGGGCGCAGTGGCTCACACCTGTAATCTCAGCACTTTGGGAGGTCGAGGCGGCTGGATCACCTGAGGTCAGTTGTTCGAGACCAGTTTGGCCAACATGGTGAAACCCCGTCTCTATTAAAAATAAAAAAAAAAATAGCTGGGCATTGTGGGGGAGGGAGCTGTAACCCCAGCTAAGGCAGGACAATCTCTTGAACCCAGGAGGTGGAGGTTGCAGTGAGCCAAGATCACACTACTGCACTCCAGCCTGGGCAACAAGAGCAAAACTCTGTGTCAAAAAAAACCACTATACTGGCTGGGTGAGATGGCTCATGCCAATAATCCCAGCACTTTGGAAGGCTGAGCTGGGAGGCTTGCTAGAGCCCAGGAGCTTGACACCAGCCTGGGCTACATAGCCAGACCGCATCTCTACAAAAAAACAGACCAAATAAACCCCCCAAAACCAAAAAAAAAAACTCACAATACTTCCCTCATTGCTATGCCTTATTCTCACTTATTTAAAGCTCTCAGGGCAGAGATCTAAAAGGGAATAAAAACATGTAGGAGAAAAATTTGGGCTAAAAATGAAGACCTAAACACAGAGAAATCTAGCATGGGCAACATATTGGGAACCCAGCTCTACAAAAATACTTGTTTTTAATTAACTGGGTGATGTGGTGTACTCCTGTAGTTCCAACTACTCAGGAGGCTGAGGAGGGGGATCATCTGAGCACAGGAGACTGAGGTTGCAGTGGGCATGTTCACACCACTGCACTCCAGCCTGGGCAACAGGGAAAGGCTTCATCTCTTACTAGAAAAGAAAAAAAATCCAAAACCTAAAAACACAAACAGAAACTTAGTAGACTGGAATCATTTCCATAAAAAAAAGAAACTAAAGTGACATCATTTGACCTGTGAAACTAGACAGCTGGGGATTTCAAAATGCACCTCAAGAGGTATCAACCTTTGTAAGGAAGGCAAGGTAGCTCACATAATATATCACGGCTGGCAGGGCACGGTGGCTCAAGACTGTAATCCCAGCACTTTGGGAGGCTGAGGCGGGCGGATCTCGAGGTCAGAAGTTCAAGACCAGCCTGACCAACACGGTAAAACCGTGTCTCTAAAAAAAAATACAAAAATTAGCCAGGCATGGTGGCAGGTGCCTGTAATCCCAGCTATTTGGGAGGCTTAGGCAGGAGAATCACTTGAACTCAGGAGGCTAAAGGTTGCAGTGAGCCCAGATTGTGCCACTGCAACTCCAGCCTGGGCAACAGAGCAAGACTCTGTCTCCAAAAAAAAAAGATATCATGGCCATATTCCACCTACGTAATTCCCACATTGACCCCTACACAAATGGGATGGACATGAACAAGCTTCAAGGAGAGAGAAGTTTATATCAACTTCATCACAAAAGGACTGACTACTCATTTTTATCTTGTTAGTCTATTAAATTGAACCACATGAATCTTTGTTTAGGTCAAAAATGGTCAAATATCAGCAATTTTGTATAAGTTAAGCTAACAATCCAAGGTTTCTGAGGTTTTTGAAATGTTCTGTTTCTTGACCTGTGTGATTATTAATTCACTGAAGTATACGCTTTGATTTGTGAACTTTTCTGTATGCGGTAGCCATCAATATAAGAGTTTCACATGAAATTATAATCAAAGCATCACCCCATTTTATTTGGTCATTATTTGAAATAAAACATAAAAAGCCACTTACTATGCTGTTAGGGGACTTGAACAGCCCACTTTCTCTGCAGAACAGTGCAGGGGGAACCACCCCGAACTAAAATATCACAACTCTTCCTCCACTCCCCTGATGAGAGAATTATCCACATGCTCTTGGTTCCTCTTTATAATTATAGTGTTTGTAGTAAAAAAAAAAAAAAAAAAACAGGCCATACCATAAAAAACATGAACACAGGCTTAAAAGAGGCCTCATCTTGGAAACTAGGCCTCATCTTGGAAACTGAGTTATTTTGATTGGAGTGGGGTTTACACACCTCCACAAAGTCAAAATTAGTCTATTCTGCCCAATCTGAACCCAAATATGGGTGGCACATGACATGAATCAAAGAGGAATTCAGAACTGCCTCTTGGACTGAAAGCTCTCCTTGATCTCTGGGCCTGACACTCAAGAAAATCCCCACATTTACCCAACCATGAACCTGGCTTTCATCTCAACAAAATGTCTTAGTTCCAACCTGTTTATCAAATCATCTATCCAATTACCTGGGAGCATGTGGGAAAAAAGAACTAACAATTTTGAATGGAAAGGACTTGGAGATGATATAGATTAGTGGGTGTTCCAGGGAGGTCTGTAATAGCCAAGTGGGCGGAAGTCCATCAGAGATGTGACGAAGGGGACTATAGGAAAGTGTCCCAAAAAGCCAAAAAAAAAAAAAAAATCATTTTTCCTATTTGACTAAATGGTTTTGCTCAAGACTGGGCTGGTCTCAAACATCAGTTGCTGCCACTCATTTTAGTTACATACAACCCTAACATAAAGTCAGAGATAGTCAACTATCGGTGTAAACTTATAAGGTTAGACATTCTACTGCAATCAAACTGAAGACACTACTAATACTTCCTAGAAATGGGTGTCTGGTCTAAAATAATTCAATTTTAAAAAAACAAGTATCAATTACAATCCATTATTTCCCATGGAGAGAGAGATAACAACAAAGAATTCCTAAGTTTGTGCAGTGCTCAGTGGTAACTCTGTTTAAAACATGTCAGCTAAAAGTCTGTTTAAGCCAGACTTGCAATCTGTCAACACAGAAAGCTTTCTTGGGATCATTCCTGTGCTCTGCCAACATTCTCTACACTGTTGGCACCAAAGGTTTCTGACAGCTTAATGATAACTACTTTAGGGACGATGAGTTCTTTGAGAAACTAGGCACATAAGGACAAGCTCAGGTAATTTTTGTGTCATCTGGTCCACTCAAATGGGCATTTCCATGTAGACTTAGTGAAAAAAAGAACAACAACAACAAAAAAAACCAATCTTTTAGACATCAACTTTAAGACTTCTTACAACTACGATGTTCCAAATATATTAAGATGCCAAAACTTCAGAGGCATCCCTTAATTTCCTGACAAATGTCAGAAAACCATGGAAGATGTGAAGCTACGGTATTCTACCCTGAAATAATGGGAACTGACTCAGTGAACGGAGATTGCGAGAACAGGGTTAAATGGGCACTAAAGACTATGGACAATAAGAACCACCCACCCCTCCATACACACACAATTTACAGCAGCTAAAACCAACTAAAAGGAACAGAGCAACGCCTTTCTTGAACAAACTGATTATGAAAGTGGAAGACTACGGAGGTTTACTAATCTAGCTGCTGGGCCAGGCAGGAGTCGATGGACAAGAATCCAGGAGAAGGGGTAAGAATCAAAGGCCACGGCTCTGGCACTTACCCGCTCCTTGTAGTAGAAGGAACTGATGGAGACCTGCTCTTTCTCACTGCGAGTGGGGCTCCCACTGTATAAACGAAGGTTCCCAGGGGCCTCTGTGCGGATCTTCATGGGCGCGATCAAGCCCGTGTGATAAGCAGACAAGGCCGAGAGAGATCTGTAGTTGAAAAGATAATTATCCACACTGGCTGCAGTCCTGTCATATTTCCAAGTGGTGCTGTCATTAGCACCTGACACCAAGAGAAGACAAAATGAGAATATGGAAACTCCAGAAAAAGAAGTCAGTACAACTTTTAACACTGAAAAATGCTTTATCTGCAGAAGCATAGAATGCTTCTATGATTACAGGCATAAAAAATTGAAAGAAATCTACAAACTACTAGAATAAGTGAATTTGAATACAAGGTCAAATATCTACTATAGTTCAAATATCTATTATAGTTCCATATATTAGAAACAAATATTTGAAAAATAAATATTTTTAAAACTCATTTATAGTAGCGTGAAAACACATCAAATACCTAGGAATAAATTTAATTTTTGAAAATGTGCACGAAAATACAAAATGTTGCTGAGAGAAATTAAAGACATACAATGATGGAGAAATATACATCCAATGCTAGTGGATTGGAAGAGTCCATATTCTTAAGATGGCAGTTTTTCTAAACTGATCTATAGAGTCAACACGATTCCAATCAAAATGCAAGCAGGCTTTTTAGTCGAAACTAATAAGTGGATTTCATAATGTTATTAAAAGACCTGAATAGCCAACCCGAACTCAACAAGAATAATGTAACTGGAGGACTTGACCTATCAGATTTGAAGACTTAACTATGGAAAGGTAAATTATGAATGTAGTGTTGGCATAAAAGATAAATAGATCAAAGGAAAATAGTCCAGAAAGACCACCATATATGGTCTACTGATGTTCACCAAAGCCATCAATACAAATTCAATGACAAAAGTAAATCTTTTAATCAATGGTGCTAGAACAACTAATTTTCTCTACAAAATAAAACGAACTTTGACCCCTAACTCATATTACATGCAAAAATCAATTTGAAATGGATCACAGATCTTAAATAAGGAATTTAAATCTATAAAGCTTTTATTTTTATTTATTTATCTATTTATTTTTCTATGAAGCTTTTAAAAGAAAACACAAGGCCGGGTGCAGTGGCTCATGCTTGTAATCCCAGCACTTCAGGAGGCCGAAGCAGGCAGGTCACTTGAGGTCAGGAGTTTGAGCCACTGCACTCCAGCCTGGATGACAGAGTGCGACTGTCTCAAAAAAAAAGAAGAGTATTTTCATGACCTTGGGATTGGAAAGGATTTTTGAGAAATCACTAAACATAAAAATTAAAAAGTGATAAACTGGACATCATCAAAATTAGGAAACGCTGTTCACTGAAAAACATTAAAGAGGGAGAAAGGCAAGCCACAGATTAGGAGAAAGTCAACACATTCATCTAGCAAAGAATTTGCAACCAAAATAGGTAACGACCACAAATAAATAAGAAGTAACAGTTCCCCCAAAATAGGCAAAACACTTAACAAGCAGATCACAAAAAAAAGATACCCAAATGGTCACTATGCACACAGAAGCTGCTCAACATCATTCATCATCAACATGGAAATGCAAATTAAAACCACACTGAAAAACTCACATCACGATGGCTAAAGTTGAAAAGACTAGCAATACCCAGTTTCAGAGTGGATACACAGCAACCAGCACTCTGTAACATTGCTGGTGACAGGGTAAATGACACAACCACTGTGCACAAACTTTTGAGCAATTTCTTAAGTTAAGCATACATCTATTCAATGACTGAGGAATTCCGCTCCTCAGGTGCAGAAATTAATACACAAGTTTTTTTATAAACATATGTATCCAGTTTTGCTCATAATAGCCCAAAACTGGAAAGGATGCAAATATCTACCAACAGGACAAAGAATAAACAAACTATGTTATATTCATACAATGGACCTACTGACACATGCAACAATGTGGATCAATGTCAATAACATTACACTGGGCAAAGTGAGCCAAACATAAAACAGGTCATGCTGCATGATTCCATTCAATGAAGTTTAAGAATAGGCAAAACTAAACTACAGTGATGAAGTCAACATAGTGTTGTCAGATTTGTGTATTGTTAACTATCTCAGTAAGGACTGTCAGTTGAAAAACATTCTAATGGGAACATTTTTCCCTCTAATTCAAAGTCCAGATATAGATATTCCTTATTTCCCTTTGAGAATAGGGGAATGTTTTCTATTCCAATAAGGAATTGGGTGTAATGTAGGTGTTCCCTAGTACTTAACCCCAGTTCCCATGGGGCCCAGGTCACATCTGCCTGGGTTACTGCAGAGACTGGCCACCTCTTGGCAAAGCAGCAGTGTCTGCTCACACATGTCATTCAGTTCTGTTTCTTTCTTGTTAACTCAGCTATTCATTCATAACTGATATGGTTAGGCTTTATGCCTCCTCCCAAATCTCATGTTGAAGTGTAATCCCCACAATCCCCATGTGTCAAGGGAGGGACATAGTGGGAGGTGACTGGATCAAGGGGGCAGTGTCTTCCATGCTGTTCTCATGATAGTGAGTTCTCGTGAGAAGTGATGGTTTTATCAGATCTGACAATTTCTCCTTCACACATACACACTCTCTTTTGCCTGCCGCCTTATAAGATGTGTCTCTTCACCTTCCATCATGACTTTAAGTTTCTTGAGGCCTCCCCAGCCATGTGGAACTGTGAGTCAATTAAATCTCCTTTCTTTATAAATTACCCAGTCTTGGGCAGCTCGTTATAGCACTGTGAGAATGGACTCAAACAATGACTATGCTGAGTATATTATATCCAATGCCTTCAAGGGTTTGGTATAATCCTAAAGTTTTAAAGGTATAATCCTAAAGTTTTAAAAACCAGTAATCATAACAGGAAACACGGAACACTTCCGATGTGCCAGGTGGTGTTTTAAGTGTTTTTACAGGGACTTAATCTTCCCAGCAACTGAAGGTAGTGGGTGCTATGATCATCCCCATGTTACTGTTGAAGAAACTGAAGCTGAAGTTTAGGTAACTTGCCCAAGGTCATAAAATGACAGGGCCAAAATCTGGATCTGGGCACACTGGCTCTGTCCATATTCCTATCTGCTACACTAGATAGCCTATAAAGAAAAACTTTTCGGCCGGGCATGGTGGCTCAAGCCTGTAATCCCAGCACTTTGGGAGGCCGAGGCGGGTGGATCACGAGGTCAAGATATCGAGACCATCCTGGTCAATATGGTGAAACCCCGTCTCTACTAAAAATACAAAAAATTAGCTGGACATGGTGGCACGTGCCTGTAATCCCAGCTACTCAGGAGGCTGAGGCAGGAGAATTGCCTGAACCCAGGAGGCGGAGGTTGCGGTGAGCCGAGATTGCGCCATTGCACTCCAGCCTGGGTAACAAGAGCGAAACTCCATCTCAAAAAAAAAAAAAAAAGAAAAACTTTTCTTTAAAGCACAGAAAAACAATGACTAGACAGAAACATGTTCTGTTGTTAAGTGTGATTCTGCCTAAAGCAGTGAAAAAGAAAAGAAGGGCTTTGACATTTTAATTTAAAATGTCCAGGCCGGCATGGTGGCCCACACCTATTATCCCAACACTTTAGGAGAGTGAGACAGGTAGATTGCTTTAGCTCAGGAATTTGAGACTGGCCTGGCAACATTGCAAAACCCAGTCTCTACCAAAAAATATAAAAATTAGCTGGACATGGTGGTGCACACCTGTATTCCCAGCTACTTGGGAGGCTGAGGCAGAAGGATCACTTGAGCCAGGAGGTAGAGGTTGCAGTGAGCTATGATCACACCACTACACTCCAGTCTGAGTGACAGAGGCAGATCCTGTCTCAAAAACAATAAAACAACTTGCACATTTGTGTTTTCCCAATGCACTACTTACGCAATGTTTTAAAATTAAACATTGTCTGGTAATATAAGAAGTGGCATATTAGTGTTGTGAATCTACAGATGGTCTTTTTGTTATTTTTCCAGTTTTATTTCATGTTAAATTGAATAATAAAATAATTAAAAACAAATAATAATATGCTAGGAAAAGGGGAAAGGCACATTTAAAAAGAACTTGCCTTGTTTTGACAATAGCTTTTATCAAGCTACTTCTTCTAATGGTTTGATAATAACCATAAAGCAGAAATCTCAGCTTTCTTGCAATTTAACTGACTTCAGTCTTTCTCAAATAAATCTTAAAATGGGAGTTTAAAAACTCCCATTGAAGAACTAAAACCCATTGTCCAAAGACAAACTCAGTGGTCCTTCCCAGGTCTCTGCCCATGTCTGGCCCCGGGTATGTAGAGTGGCTTCTGCATCTCCTGGACTCACCTCGGAGTTGGCTCTGTGGGAGATACTGCCCGATGCATCGTCATGGGCCTCGTGAAATATACCAAGTAACCTGAAGGAAATATCACATGAGCATATTAGTGTCAATAAGCTGGACCTGGGAAATCCTGAGGCAGGACTGGCCAGTCTTTCTTCTATCTCTGTATACTTGAGGGTAAGACACATTTTCATAAGCTGCAAGACTCACAACTGCGGTGACCCTTACCAGGAACAAAGGTGAGCACTCCAGGGTCCAGGGGGGAGGATGTATGTGGACTGGGCAGAGTCGTCAGTGGGACTCTAAGCCTCCCTAGCAGGGGCTGTCCCCCACTAAGAATCAGGGCTCTGAGTAAAGACCCAAATCCAAGTTCATCAGAATGAAGAACGCTAAGACCCACCATTCTGGTGCATATTCTTAGGGTAAGTCCACAGACGCCAACTGGGCATCAGACCCTGCAACACTACTATGAAAGTCTCGTTTGAGTTCTCTGGAAATAAAAGCAAACATTTCCTGACGAAAATGTTTATACAGAATCTATGCCATTCTTAGCTGCTCCCTCTCAAAATCTAGAATCGGAGAACCAAAGAGACCCACCTGCTCCGCAGAACCTGGCCCCAGAAGTCCTAGGAAAGGGAATGTTGGCGTCCTGGTATGACCCGTAGGCAGTGGTCACCCGTGCAAATGTGGGTAAGGGAGGTGTGACGGAGTTGGGGAGTGCAAACGGGTTGCTGGAAGCACTGTCTTCCTGGTTCTGAAATTTAAAAATCCACAAACTAAAAACCACAACCTGTCTTAAGGCTGAATTACAAAATAAAGACCCAGCATTACAAAACCAGAAAACCCATGATTTTAGGGAGAAAGAAATAAACAAACAGTAAAGCATAAGTTGGTACGACAATTTCATGCTTCCCACCACAAAGGACTCAAGGCAGGAGACGAGCTGGCGCAGGCAGGGCTCCAGGCAGCTCTGGCCACGCTTCACTTTCTGCAGGGCCGTGTCCTTCAGGATCTAGAAAAAGTCCAAAACACAGTCAAGAAGAGGAACACATTTCTCCTATAGGCATTTTATTTTTTTTTGAGACAGAATCTCTCTTTTTTGCCCAGGCTGGAGTGCAGTGATGCAATCTTGGCTCATTGCAATCTCTGCCTCCCGGGTTCAAGTGATTCTCGAGCCTCAGCCTCCCAAGTAGCTGGGATTACCGGCGCCCGCCACCATGCCTGGCTAATTTTTATATTTTTAGTAGAGAAGGGGTTTCACCACGTTGGCCAGGCTGGCCTGACCTCAAGTGATCTGTCTATCTCAGCCTACTAAAGTGTTAGGATAACAGGCGTGAGCTACCACAGCTAGTCCTGACTGGCTTTTCTTCTGCAAAGTGGTCAGACAGAGGGTGACACTCAGAGCTGGGTGCAGGGTTAAGTCAAGGCTTCCAACACAGTGTACTAATCTAATTTCTACCTCTACAGAGGTTCAAACAGGATTTATTCCTCAGCCCTGCTAGAGAAGCTCTTTCCCCAACCAAGGCAGCACACATGTGGGTATTGAGAGGGCAGCTTTTAGTAACAGACGGACTATTATTTCTTTATAGTGGATAAAGGCCCTTTTCCTCGCCCCCGACGCTACCCTCTCCAGGAGAAATATCAGTATCTTAGAAGTAACACCCACTGGCCCAGGCTGACATTGTTCTCAGTGATGTAAGACAAGAGGAACCGATTTCACTTCAGTGAAAATTATAGTATCTTTTTTGTTCTTTAAACATATAAATCCTAACACTTTAAACCCATTATGCCTAGTGTTCCCCCGTTACTGGAACACCAAGCTTGTGGGAGTTATTTATATCCTACTGCTCTTTTTTTATGCTACTGGTTTTTTTATTTTTTGTTTTTTGAGATGGAGTTTCGTTCTTATTGCCCAGGCTGTATTGCAATGGCACGATCTCGGCTCACTGCAACCTCTACCTCCAGGGTTCAAGTGATTCTCATGCCTCAGCCTCCTGAGTAGCTGAGATTACAGGCACACACCACCACGTCTGGCTACCTTATGTATTTTTAGCAGAGATGGGGTTTCACCATGTTGCCCAGGCTGGTCTTGAACTCCTAACCTCAGGTGATCTACCCATCTTGGCCTCCCAAAGTGTTAGGATTACAGGTGTGAGCCACTGTGCCCGGCCAAGGTCTGATTTTTCACCAAAAAAAAAATTTGCAACCTCCAGCATAAATGGGTTAAGGTGTATGCTACAGACATGAACTAACATACAACACTGAAGATAGGCATATAAACTGAGACTGTGTTATCACCATCCGCATGGGGCTACTGAGCACTTGAAAGGTCACTAGTCCAAACTGAGAGATGCTGTTAAGTATAACATCCACAGTGAATGTGGAAGACTTAGTACAGAAAAGAAGTGTGTATGTCTCCATAAGTTTATACTGATTATACGTTAATAGGAAAATATTTCAGATATAATGGATGAAATAAAAATATTCCCAAAACAACCTGTTACTTTTAATTTTTTTAGTGTAGTGTCTAGAAAACAATCAAGTGTCCATGACCCAAACTGGGCAAAAAAAGAGCAGCACTCAGGGTGGCCTGAGTTTGTCAGAATACTTCAGTCCCTTCACTTGTGACACTGCTCAGACTGAACAAGGTGATGAAGCAGCTCATGGGCTTTGTCGTGGAGATTCCACCTGATTCGCTGTGGATGAACTGACCCATCGAGTCTCTGAATCTGCAGAATTAAACACAGATGCCAGGCTGTGGTGCCTCCATCTGGACACCCGCTGGGCAGCTGGCCAGCCTGTCTCTAGGATAACACCAGCTCCCTCTATAGGATAAAAATTTTTTATGACCTTATACTTGTTTTTTTCTAATTATAAAATAACTTTTAGCTTCAGAATGCATCTTGCCTATGTTTCCATGTAAATGAAATTGGATTGCAGGGCTCCTAACCTGGACTCCTAAATGAAATTGGATTGCAAATCTCCTAACCTGAGATGATGCATAGCGTTAATGAGATCTGTGGCCAGATTATATGCAATTCACATACTTATAGGCAATATTTTCAAATTATATGCAATCCTTGTACAGATTTTTCTGAGGAAGGGCCCATAATTTTCATTAGACTTCAAAGAAAGTTCATGACTCATAAAAGGTTAAGAACATTGTTAAACTAGAACGTGTATGAAACAGATGACTGCTGAATCTCACTGAATGGAGTTTTCATTCTTCTTTTCTACTCAACCTAGACAAACCGGCATGGTGGCTCCCGCCTGTAATCCCAGCACTCTGGGAGGCTTAGGCGGGCAGATGACAAGGTCAGGAGATGGAGACCATCCTGGCTAACACAGTGAAACACCGTCTCTACTAAAAATACAAAAAATTAGCCAGGCATGGTGGTGCATGCCTGTAGTCCCAGCTACTAGGGAGGCTGAGCCAGGAGAATCACTTGAACCCAGGAAGAGGAGGTTACAGTGAGCAGAGATTGCGCCACCGCACTTTAGCCAGGGTGGACAGAGACAGACTCCGTCCCAAGAAAAACCTAGACAATGATGCAGATGCAGAACAGCAAGAAGAATTTGGGAACCCAGACCCCCACCTTTAGCAGCTTAGCTTTCATGGTGGACGTGATGGTTGTGGGGTTAATGAACTGGAAGGAAGGGGCAGCGTTGTTTGGGTACTGCGCAGGGAACTTCACCAGCATCTTGACGCGATGGCTGCTGCAGTGCACAGACACTGTACAGCTCCTGTCTGCCGCATCCATCTGCAACAGACAAATCCACAATTGCTTTGGTGACAAGTCACAGTGTCTTTCGACACAAGTGCATTTAACTGAACACTCCATGTTTCTAGTAATTGGGTGAAGGGAAAAAGTCTACAAAGACAAATGTGTGTGGAAGACAATTCGTTTTCAAAAAGATTCTTAAATTTTCATACCAATGAAATGAGCTCAAAGTATTCTTTTGTGTGTGTGTGTATGTGAGACACGGTCTGCCTCTGTCACCCAGGCTGGAGTGCAGTGTGGCAGGATCTCAGCTCACCGCAACCTCCACCTCCTGCATTCAAGTGATTCTCCCACCTCAGCCTCCCAAATACTGGGACTACAGGCATGCGCCGCCATGCCTGGCAAATCTTTGTGGGTTTTTATTTGTTTGTTTTTGGTAGAGATGGGGTTTCACCATCGTGGCCAGGCTGGTCTCAAATTCCTAACCTCAAATGATCTACCCATCTTGGCCTCCCAGAGAGCTGGGATTATAGGCATAAGCCATCACAAAGTTCAAAGTATTCGGACTTTAACAAAGCTTCCTCCCAAAGCTGTGGGGTAGAAACTTGTTATATTTATTTTGAGATGGGAAAATAAAGCAGGAAAAAGTTTAATACCAGAGTCAATTTAAAAAGTGCTCCTGGGAAAATCCACAGGGGAACAAAGTAGATTGGGGATTGCCAGGGGCTGGGAGAAAGGGAAATAGGGAGTAACTGTCATGGGTATGGGGTTTCTTCTGCAAATGATGAAAATGTTCTGGAATCAGACAGTGGGAATGGCTGCACAACTTTGTGAATATACCCACAACCACCAGATAATACACTTTAAAAAGGTGTATTTTGGCCGGAGCAGTGGCTCACGCCTGTAATCCCAGCACTTTGGAAGGCCAGGGTGGACACATCATCTGAGGTCAGGAGTTCGAGACCAACCTGGCCAACATGGCAAAAACCATTTCTACTAAAAGTATGAAAAAAACTAGCTGAGCATGGTGGTGTGCACCTGTAATCCCAGCTACTCAGGAGGCTGAGGCAGAAGAATTGCTTGAACCCAGGAGGCAGAGTTTGCAGTGAGCCATGATCGCACCACTGCACTCCAGCCTGGGTGGAAAGAACAAGACTCAAAAAAAAAAAAGGTGAATTTTATAGTATGTGAATTATATATCAATGATTTTTTAAAAGTACTCTCAAAGAAAGGAATCAAGGCCAGGCGTGGAGGCTCACACCTGTAATCCCAGCACTTTGGAAGTCAAGGTGGGCGGATCACCTGAGGTTGGGAGTTCAAGACCAGGCTGACTGACCAACATGGAGAAACCCTATCTCTACTAAAGCTACAAAATTAGCCAGGTATGGTGGTGCATGCCTGTAGTTCCAGCTACTCAGGAGGCTAAGGCAGGAGAATTGCTTGAACCCAGGAGGCAGAGGTTACGATGAGCCAAGATCCTGCCATTGCCCTCTAAACTGGGCAACAAGAGCAAAACTCCGTCTCAAAAAAAGGAAAAAAAAAAAGGACTCAAGATCTTAAACTAGATCACTAGGTATCCACACTGTCCTCAAATGGGACAAAGGGAGTATAAACTGACTTGATATAGATCACAAATTCAGCAAAGAACGCTTTCTATCTTTTGATTTGTGTTGCCATCTAAAGACAGCAGCTGGAGTAAAGTGAAAAGAACCACACACGTGGGAAATCTGGAGTCTTGGATGCACATGTTATTTCTTCCACCAAATAGCTGCTGACCTCAGACAAGTCATTTCTTCTCTTGATGTCTCAGTTTTCTCAGCTGTAAAGTGAGGCTAAAAGCACTTACAGCAGACTTGTTTTAAAGGCCCCATGAGATAGTTATGTAACAGCACATACCCCTTCCTGCTATTCATTATATTTGGGTGAAGGAAAAACTAATCAAGCTTTAAAACTCCTTCCTGGAGAGATACTCAATTTTCTGAAGCAAAGAGTTTCGGTACTTGCCCCAAAGGAAGAGTAAATGTTCCATAGGCTAAGTGAATAAAGAGGTTTTGGTTGCCTTTTAACTATGAATCTAAATCCCTCAGCCTGTGAGGGAAGACGGCACGGCACAGCACAGCACAGCACCCTGGAGGGGCTAGAGGGCTGGCTGCCCAAGTCAACTCTGCCCATAACCTCAGCAGCAACTCCTGCCAAAACACTAAGCCTCCCAGGTTTAACCGTCTTCCTCTATAGTAAAATGCGATGTTGAGGGGCCCAAAGTGGCTCCGGCCGGATGTCGTGGCGCTTGCGATGGCGAGGCCAAGAGTTCAAGGCCAACCAACCTCAGCAACCTTACAAGCTCTCAATGATTGGCAAAAAAAAAAAAAAAAAAAAAAAGCGATGTTGAAGCATCTAAGGAGGAGCTAAGACACATGAGCATCAGGTTCTCCTTTGGCTGATCTTAGGAGAAAAGAAAAGGATTAAGAAGAAAGTCTGTATTCCTTTTTCTTTTCTTTTTTTTTTTTTTGAGACAGAGTCTTGCTGTCACCTAAGCTAAAGGGCAGTGGTGTGATCTTGGCTCAGTGCAACCTCTGCTTCTCAGGTTCAAGTGATTCCTGTGCCTCAGCCTCCTGAGTAATTGGTAATTGGAACCACACCCACCACCACACCTGGCTAATTGTGTGTGTGTGTGTGTGTGTGTGTGTGTGTGTGTGTGTGTGTGTGTGTTTTTAGCAAAGATGGGGGTTTAACCATGTTGGCCAGGATGGTCTCGAACTCCTGGCTTCCTGGCTTCAAGTGATCCACCCACCTGGGCCTCCCAAAGTGCTGGGATTACAGGTGTGAGCCACCGTACCTGGCCAGAAAACTCAGGAAATAAAAAAGCAAGCAGAGAGTTCTGTTAAAGCTGCAAAGCTGTTTGCTAACTAAATTCGTTGCTGAAATGGCTCCCTCTCCCACAAACTGCCATCTGCAAACATGAGACACAGCTGATTAAACTAAGTACCTCTACATTGACATTCCGGATTTGCACATTGATCAGGGAGAATTCCTGCTGCAAGGTCTGAGGCAGTCCCAATTGATCTGATTTCCTCTCTTCCAGGAGATTGCTAGGGGGATCTTCCTTTAGGGCTAGCAGGAGAGAGAAGTTCAATGTTGGAAAGCATTTTTGAAAATGAATCAGGGAACAGGTCTGGGGTATCTGCCACATCTCTGCAATGCATAAAGTGGCACCTCACCTGAGACGTCAGTTTCACAAATTACCTTCTTCCTCCCCGTGGCTTGCATTGTGCTGGTGATCTATATCTTCAGCGTGCAGGGTCTTCTCGGGTTCCGGCAGAAGAGAAATGCTCTCAATGAACTCATCGACACCATCTAATATGTCATTTGCACAAAGCTGCAACAAAGGGGGGAAGATGTATTTCTAGAGAAGTCAGTGGAAAAGATCGTCATGTCTGATTAAAGAGTTAAAAATGGGAATGACAAAGGATGGAGATGTGTCAGCCAAAGCTGACATAATCAAAATAGATTTTACCCATCACCAGCTCTCCCTGCTTAAACACCCAGGATAATAGACCCTATTATTCAGCCCTGGAAATTTTTCATCATGTTCAGAGTTTATGCAAGCCTCAGGAAAAAAAATTACTTTTAACTCCAAGCCTTGATGGAGTTATTCAGCTAATCCAGGAGCAAAAATATCATAACCGGCCGGGCATGGTGGCTCATGCCTATAATCCAGGCACTTTGGGAGGCTCAGGCGGGCAGATCACCTTAGGTCAGGAGTTTGAGATCAGCCTGACCAACATGGTGAAACCCTATCTTTACTAAAAATACAAAAATTAGCCAGGCATGGTGGCAAACGCCTGTAATCCCACCTACTCAGGAGGCTGAGGCAGGAGAATCACTTCAAGCCAGGAGGCAGAGGTTGCAGTAAGTCAAGATCATGTGGCTGCACTCCAGCATGGGCAACAGAGAGAGATTCCATCTCAAAAAAAAAAAAAAGAAAATCATAACCTCAAGGCATTTGGTGCAAATTGTACCTCTCAGAGAAAACAGACTGAAAATGCAATAAGGTAATGAGATTTGACCAAAATACTCAAGAGTGACTTCATACTAAGCAGTATTGGCATTTTTATCCAGTATTTTCTATTCATTCTGTGCAACGCAGTGTCCCAAGTGCTGTGGGAGCTGCAATACAAGTGACACACCTTCCCACTGTCAAGAAATTTAGCCATCAAATGGGGAGCAGACAGAGCCCTGTGATAAGGCAGAGCAGAGCAAGGGTCATAAAAGCAGCTCATATCAGGTACTACTGTGGTTCATGTAAGAAACAGGTATCATTTATTGGGAAAAAATCATAAACAGCTTCATAGAAGTGGTGCTGTTGATGGATGCAGAGGCCTCTAAGCATTTGCAGAGTGCAAGGGTAGGCTTTTTTTTTTCTTTTTTGAGATGGAGTCTCACTCTATTACCCAGGCTGGAGTGCAGTGGCGAGATCTCAGCTCACTGCAACCTCCGCTTCTGGCTTCAAGTGGTTCTCCTGCCTCAGCCTCCTGAGTAGCTGGGATTACAGGCGTACGCCACCATGCCCAACTAATTTTTTTTTATTTTTAGTAGAGACAGGGTTTCACCATGTTGGTCAGGCTGGTCTCGAACTCCTGACCTTGTGATCTGCCCACCTCGGCCTCTGGGATTAAAGGCATGAGCCACCACAACTGGAACAGGTTCTTAGCATATTTAGAAAAGAAAGAAATGAACCCCACAAGCCACAGACTCAGGAAGCTACTCATACTATTTTGTATTAGAATAAGGGAGGAAAAGACATTTAGACCCTGCCTTAAAGAGCTGAATACTAAGGTTGGTTCTTAAAGACCTCAAAGCCTTGGTGTGGCACACACCAGCCACTCAGCCAACCAGTAAGTATGTATTAAATGTCTATCTTGCCAGGCACAGTGGCTCACATCAGTGATATCAGCACTTTAGGAGGCCGAGGCAGGCGGATCACTGGAGGTCAGGAGTTCGAGACTGGCCTGGCCAACACGATGAAACCCTGTTTCTATTAGAAATACAAAAATTAGCCAAGTATTAGGGCAGGCCTGTAATCCCAGCTTCTTGGGTGGCTGAGGCACAAGAATCGCTTGAATCCAGGAGGTGGAGGTTGCAGTGAGCCGAGATCTCACCACTGCACTCCAGCCTGGGAGACTGAGTGAAACTCAGCCTCAAAAAAAAAAAAAAATGTTTATCCTGTAATCTCTAATTTCCACAAATCCTGAATCTTACACTTCTTGGTGGATCCAGGTACATTTCTCCACAATAGCACTGAATACATACCCTCTGCATCTGGGAATCCACCCGCCACATTCTCAAGGTCTGATCCCGGGACCACGTCACCAGTTGATAGTCCTTGGACCCTAGAAATCACCAAATAAGAATCCTGGAAATTCTTCTGGATTCAACATCCACTTTGCTATAGGTTGAAATGGAGTGAGATTCATCCATCCATTCAACAACATCTCTGATATGCCAGGCACTATTCTAGGTACCAGGACTACAGGATGAATAAATTAATGTCTATCTTTATAGATCTTGCGTTCCAATGGTAAAAACAGACAAACAAATATAAAACATCTGGTAAAGATAACTGATATAAAAATAACACAAGATAAGAGGACAGAGACTGACAGTGGAAATATTTTTAGCTAGAACTCCCCAAGGAAGTCACATTTGAGCAGAAACTTAAATTAAGTGAAATAATAACTGGCAAATTAGCAGGTAAAGAGCAATGCTGGGATTTAATGTCACACTAAACTTTCACCTCTGCAAATGTTCTTCCTTTTACATGCTCTTGAAGAGCTGAAGATGAACACATTTTTGCAAAATGGATTGTTTCAAATGCATCACAGCATCTTACCATTCCAAAGAATTTTTTGGTAAAGTGATGCATCTCTTTGTAAAATAAATCATCAATCCTTAATATTCTTAATTGACTGAATCACATTTTCATTTTAATTCTGGTCAAAGGGAAATTATCCTGAGAAGGTTCAGAGTGCTTTATAAATAACTTCACAAAAGTCAGAACATTTGGGGGCAATTATGTAGTATCTAGAATCTCCTTCATGGCCACCTTCAGAAAGCGAAGAATTCAGAAGTAATTTCATCCAATTTCTTAATTTTATGGATGGGGAAACCGAGGCAAGATAATATGATCTGTCCAAGGTCACAGAGTGAGAGGGCAGAAAATGAGGGCCAGTTCTCTTCCTTATCCGTTATATCTCTGCATCACCAACTCCAACCAAAAATTCACTCCTCAATACTTCATATATCGCTAGGCAGAGCCAGCCAGAGAGCAACTATCCTGAACCATAGCTTGTCACAAGTGGCACCATCATGCCCCACGTCCACATCCACAATCTTCTGACCCTACATCTGGCCTCTTTTCATGCCCCTGACTTTAAGAAAAAGGTATGCCTAATTCCTTTCTAAATATTATAAATTAACTCAACCCCTCAACCTGTGCCTCCCTGCTGGTGCCAAGGGGCCCTTTGCTTCCCCAACTCCCAGTGTCTTCTCCCTGCCTTCCAACAGAGAGGGCAGCAGCCTCTGCCAACTGGCTAATTCTAAGTCTTGACTTTGAGGATAACTTCATTCACTAAACTGGTTCCTGCTGCCCCTGTTTATGCCACCCTATGACCTGGCTTCTCTCCTCAATTCACTTTTGGAACTCCTTTTTTCAAATTCTGAGACAGGGTCTTACTCTGTCACCCAGGCTGGAGTGGAGTGCAGTGACAGAGTCTCGGCTCACTACAACAAGCTCCACCTCCTGGTTCGGGCAATAATCCTGCCTCAGCCTCCTGAGTGGCTGACATTACAGGCACACACCACCACACCCGGCTAATTTTATATATTTTATATATATATAAAATGTAGAGATGGAGTTTCACCATGTTGGCCAGGCTGGTCTCAAACTCCTGCCTCAAGTAATCAGCCTGCCTCGGCCTCCCACAGTGCTGAGATTACAGCCATGAGCCACCATACCAGGCCTGAAACTCCTTTCTTAATGATCATATGGCTTCCTATTTGGTCAGTTAAATGCGTTTCTCTTAATCTATATTTTCATCTGTCAGCAACACCTGAAAAAAACGATTACCGCCCCGCTCAGGAGGCATCCTTTTCCCCTGGCCACAACATCCTGAGTCTCTTCCTAACTCTTTAAGAAATCCTTCCCCACAGTGAAAATCAAAGCATGAAGTGGTCCAATAAAAACAGATGACTACCAGCCTGGGCAACATGGCAAAACCCATCTCTACAAAAAAGTACAAAGAATCAGCCCAGCATGGTGGCACACTCTGGTAGTTCCAGCGACTCAGGGGGTTGAGGTGGAAGCACTGCTTGAGCCCAGGAGGTCGAGGCTGCAGTGAGCCATATTCATGCCACTGCACTCTAGCCTGGGTGATAAAGCAAGACCCCGTCTCAAAAAAAAAACATGATGACAAAGACATGGCAGTGAAAGTAAACTGGAACAACGTTCCCTTGAGAAAGGAGTAAGATGAAGATGGTTCCCAACTTACAATGGTTCAACTTATAATTGTTTGACTTTACGATGGTGCGAAACTGTCATAATTTTAACATAATATATAGTAGTCAATAAATTATATGAGATATTCAACACTTGTTTACAAAATAAGCTTTGTATTAGAGGATGTAGCCCAAACGTAGGCCAATGTAAGTGTTCTGAGTGTGTTTAAGGTGTTTAAGCTATGATGTTCAGTGAGCTAAGTGGGTAAAACACATTTTCTTTTTTTTTTTTTTTTTTGAGACAGTCTCGATCTGTTTCCTAGGCTGAAGTGCAATGGCATAACCTCAGCTCACTGAAACCTCCACCTCCTGAGTTCAAAAGATTCTCCTGACTCAGCCTCCCAAGTAGTTGGGACTACAGGCACGCACCACCATACCCAGCTAATTTTTGTATTTTTAGTAGAGATGGGGTTTTGCCATGTTGGCCAAGCTGGTCTTCAACTCCTGGCCTCAAGCGATCCACCCACCTCAGCCTTGCAAAGTACTAAGATTATAGGGTAAACTATCGTGCGCAGCCTAAAATACATTTTCTACTTATGATATTTTCAACTTAACAAGGGGTTTATTGGGACATAACCCCATCTTAAGTAAAGGAACATCTGAACAAAAACACATGCATAATAATTAAATTTGTAGGCAGGGCTCACGCCTATAATCCCAGCGTGATTATAGGTCACCCAGGCTGGGATTATAGGCGTGAGCCTCTTTGGGAGGCCGAAGAGGGTGGATCACAAGGTCAGGAAATCAAGACCATCCTAGCTTACACAGTGAAACCTCACCTCTACTAAAAATACAAAAAATTAGCTGGGCATGGTGCCACACACCCGTAGTCCCAACTACTCAGGAGGCTGAGGTAGAAGAATTCCTTGAACCTGGACCTGGGAGGTGGAGGTTGCAGTGAGCCAGGACTGCATCACTGCACACCAGCCTGGGTGACAGAGTGAGACTCCATCTTAAAAAAAAAAAAAAACAACTAAATTTGTAAAAGGTTCAGAAACAGGCAAGCCTAAACTATGTTTAGGGATTCATAAATGGGCAGTGAAAACACAAAGGAAGAATCCAGCAATTGCTATCATAAGCGTCAGGGGCATAATGCTCTGGGGAAGGGAGGGGATTGTGATGAAGAAGCTTCAGGGGTCCTGGCATTGTTTTATTTCTTGCCCTGCAAGGTAATTACACGGATTTCCACTTTACAATTACTTGTTAAACTGTACATGTTCTAAGTAATTTTCAAATACATGATATATTTCACAGTAAAAAAAATTTCTTTAATTTAAACTTGTATTTTAGGTTCAGGGGTATGTGCAGGTTTGTTACATAGGTAAACTCATGTCACAGGGGTTTCTTGTACAGATGATTTCATCACCCAGGTACTAAGCCCAGTACCCAATAGTCATTGTTTCTGATCCTCTCCCTAGCCCACCTTCCACCCTCAAGTAGGCCCCTGTCTATCATTCCCCTCTTTCACAGTTTAAAAAAACAAAGTTAAATAGTAACTCGTAGTCAAACTTTTGCTACTGGCCAAGCAGTTCCAACTTACACAACTCATCCCACCAGCTTAAAGACAACAGGATAACTGAAAATAGGTTCCTAAAAACTTTATTTCCATCCGAAACTACAGGTCAAACCCTGCCCGCTGGACTGTGAGGAAATCACATCATCTGTTTTCCATGGCAAAATGCAAGCGATTAAGTTCGAAACCAAATCCCATGCATGAAATTGGTGGGATAAACACCAGGCAGCCTTATATTTCTGGAAGCAAGAGAGTTTCAGAAATATAGATGGAAAACTCAACAGGATGATCAAAAGATTCTCTTGAATAAATATCCTGGAAAAAGTTTGTGAGAGTCACAAACAAGCTGGGACGGAAGTTGATGCGCTAATCCCAGGTCCACTAGAGACCCTTCCTGGGGCCCTGGACGAGTCATATCGCTCGACCTGCCTGGCTTCCTGTGTGTAATATGGAAACACAAACAAATAAACTTGTGTTCTGCCAAACGCTTAGCAATACGATCGTAAGAAAAGACAGGCTGCATCTAAACTTGTATGGTGAGTTGATACAGAAACTGAGGCTGTGGCTTCTTGACTTCCATTACACTAGGACCCTGCATGATGAGGGCCAGATCGTGAAGCTGCAGTAACAACCCCCCAGCCCCTCAGTGGCTTACATTTCTTGCTTGCTCTGCATCTCCACCTCATCCTCGTGCCAGATGTGCTGGAAGCAGCTCCATCTGGAGCTTTGTCAATTGATGTGGCAGAGGCAAAGAGGGCGTTCAACTACCCATCAGCCCCTCACCTTTCAACCCAGGAAAGATCGCATCACTTCTGCTCATAGGTCATGATCAAAGCAAGTCTATCAGCCAAATTTGTCTTCAAAGGGCTTGGAGGTAAAATAGCACTACGTGCTTGTGAACACAACGGAGAGTATGTAGCAGGCAGTACTAATGACCACTTTGGGTCTCCCTCATCAACAGCATGGCAAGGGCCAAGTGCCCTGAACTCTATTTTCCATCTTTTACTGGAACAGATCTCCTCCAGGCAAGAGACTACGCTGAAAATCAGAGAAGAGGACAGCATTTGGAAGAGAAGAGTAGCCTTATATCGTCCCTTTACCCACCTATGATGAAAGGCAACAGCCCTGGCTGTCTGGTTCCTGAAGCCCAGCTCTGTCTGTGTCTTCCTTACTGACTCCATGGCAACACTGACTGGCACTGCTGTGACCAGAGCTCAGAAGCAAACCGGCATCAGGCCTCTTGCACTCACCTTCTTTCTGCTTCCTCCACTGGAACTCCAGCACCACATCGTCATGCCCCACGAAGGTGTGGACTGGGGTGTTCAAGTCAAAGACATTCCACAGGAGAAGGCTGTTTTCTCTCCGCAGCTGGGGAACCATCACGGTCACCAATCCATTGCTGAAAGGCTACGGCAGAGAAGGGAAAAGCAGGTGATTAGATTTTTTCAGGGAAAATCAGCTGAGTCTTGAGCTTCCAAACCTGGAATTCTTCCTAAGTAAAACAAACGAGATAATGGAAGCCCCCAACTCATCTGGAGAAATTTTTGCCAAACACCATAAGCTGAACATTGTATCTACTTTTCTCTTTGCTTATCGAAGGGACCACAGCAAGTAAAAACTCAAGCTGAGGCAAGCGCTTGAAGAACTCTGAAAATTCTAAAATAAGGCTGGGCACGGTGGCTCACACCTGTAATCCCAGCACTTTGGGAGGCCGAGGCAGGCGAATCACAAGGTCAGGAGTTCGAGACCAGGCTGGCCAACATGGTGAAACCCCACCTCTACTAAAAATACAAAAAATTAGCTGCGCATAGTGGCAGGCACCTGTAATCCCAGCTACTGGGGAGGCTGAGGCAGGAAAATTGCTTGAACCTGGGCAGGTGGCAGAGGTAAGAGTAAACAGAGATCCTACCACTGTACTCCAGCCCAGGTGACAGAGTAAGACTCTGTCAAAAAAAAAAAAAAAAAGGCCAGGCACGGTGGCTCATGCCTACAATTCCAGCACTTTGGGAGGCCGAGGCGGGTGGATCATGCGGTTAAGAGAGCGAGACCATCCTGGTCAACATGGTGAAAACCCGTCTCTACTAAAAATATAAAAATTAGCTGGGCGTGGTGGCACACGCCTATAGTCCCAGCTACTCAGGAGGCTGCGACAGAATTGCTTGAACCCAGGAGGCAGAGGTTGCGGTGAGCCAAGATCGTGCCATTGCACTCTAGCCTGGGTAACAAGAGCGAAACTCTATCTCAAAAAAAAAAAAAAAAATTCTAAAATAAGCAAATGGTTCGGAGTGCTATGCACTGAAACACACTGTTTCACATCCCAGCTACTCTCCCTGAGCTCCGGCTCAAGAGTTACTGAGTGCTTGCCCAGGACGAGTATGCAGGGCTGACTGGGAAATCCCTGGAGTGGTAAACCTAATTCTTGCCACGTGGAAACACACCAGAAACATGCCATCCACATGAAGTATCACCTTCCTACTTCCCCAGTACTTCAACTGCTCAAAGGAAAACTTGGTCACTACGGGACTGACATGTTTTACTTAGCAAAACCCCATCTGCTAGGAAGCTAAGGGGCCCACCTGGTTGATAGTTCTGTTATTTAAGGAATAAACCACCATCACCTAAGGGCACATTTATCTTCACCACCCCTCCTGGTAACACTCTTGGACTTCTCTATTTTTTAAAGCAAACATATTAATCCAGAAAAGTATTTCAATTCATAAGAAGAGTGTCTGATTTCTTGGCAAGTGATCCCAGATACGAAACCAACTTAATACCCAAATTATCTTTTTAGCTCCACAATGCTCGATAGTGACAGCTGAATGTATAAAGGTAGCTTTCTGCATCCCTGTGCTTGCTTTTAAATTGACATTAAAGGAAATACATTATCTCTCACCTGTGTGGCAGTGGAAAATTACTGGAAGGTTGATGATAGCCTACCCACTCTATTTGTAGCATTTAATGGTTTAAAAACCATATAAGTTATTTCAAAAGAAAGTCAGCTTGTGAACCACAGAATTGTCTATTTTAAAATGGTGGATTTTGTCACAATTTAAAAAAAAAGGAGGGTATAGTAAAAATTACTATTCACATTCTACAGTAAAGGAAATTTCTGCTCAAAAACATCAAATGGGTTGTCCAAGGCCACACCTGTATTAATGATAGAGCATGGCTCCCAGCCCAGGTCTTCTGAATCTAAAGTCAGGGTTCCTTCTACCATAATTCACTGATTTCAAGCCTCTTGACCCTCTCCTCATCTACCCTGCTGCCTGCCCTATCATTAGTGAGTATCTTTACATGGCCAAGCTTTTCTGTGGATCTTTGATAAGCAATTCTGATGCAGATACTTACTCAACAATCCAATAATTATTTTATTTTATTTGTTTTGGAGATGGAGTCTCGCTCTGTCACTCAAGCTGGAGTGCAGTGGCGCAATCTCTGCTCACTGCAAGCTCTACCTCTCAGGTTCAAGCGATTCTCGTGCCTCAGCCTCCCAAGTAGCTGGGACTACAGGCACCCGCCACTATGTCTGGCTACTTTTTGTATTTTTAGTAGAGACAGGGTTTCACCATGTTGGCCAGGCTGGTCCTGAACTCCTGACCTCCGGCGATCCGCGCACCTTGGCTTCCCAAAGTGCTGCAATTACAGGCTTGAGCCACCGCACCCAGCCGAGAATAAAATTTTAAATAGTTAACAGCATTTATGCCATCATTATCACATTTGTCCCACCACTAAACCAAGACAGAAAGAGAAAATTGCCTCACAAAGAAAGTAAGAGAAAATTTCCCTGGGCTCCTTGTTTTTGGAACACCCAAAAGAAAGTTTCCTATCAAGAGGCAAGGTGGCTCACTCACTGTGTATCTGGCCTTCCAGACAGGCACCTGGCAAGGGAGAATATTGAGGTATTTCCGAGGCTGGCGGTAATCCCAGAACTAGAAGAGGGCAAGCAAGATCATTAGTGAAATAAATGCCATTAAACAATTCTACTGAAATAAGCGTAGCCTTTCAACTTATTGTTTCTGGTCCTCTAAAGATACACTTCAACAGCGTATTTTTAGTTCAGCCCCTATAACCACGCCACTGTGACAGACATAAAGAAACCTCCCTTTCCATTTCTAAAACCCTACAGGAGAATTTCTGGACTTTATGAGGACCACCAGTCGGGGCAGCTTACTGTTAATAGGCCTGATTATGAAACGACCTTTAGCGCTGAAAATTAAAAGTGATGTGTTTGATCCTGTATCACGTTTTTATCATGCAGGTGATTTAAGAACAATAGCTGAAGTGTCCTGACTACTCATTACATTTCAGACATAAATTTAGAACTTTTTTTCTCCCATTTAATCTTTGTAACAACCATATAATGCATGTTATTCATCTCTTTTTCAAATGTAGAGGCTATATAAGGAAACAATGTGACACGCTCAACGTCACAAAGAAAAAAGGCGGCCGTGTGAGAACCTAGGAGCTAATCCATTCAAGTCCACACCCACTGTCATCCTCCAACATCTGAGGTGCAGTTCTTGAAACTGCAGCACACACGAAGTGAGCTGGACACACTACCTTAGAGACACCCATGCTTCTAACGGGAGAGGCACGTATGCTGAGAGCTCCAGCATCTGTCACAAAGGCAGGAAAACCAAGAGTGAAACTCGGAACTGTTTAAGTATTAGGGAATCATTTTCGAAAACCGATGACAGCAATCACAGATGAAAGAAATCACTATGGCAATTTCTTTTTCCTTTTTTTTATTTTAATAGAGGTGGAATCTTGCCACGTTGCCCAGGTTGATCTCGAACTCCTAGGCTCAGGCAATCCTCCCACCCTGGCCTCCCAAAGTGCTGGGATTACAGGTGTGAGCCACCACTCTCAGCTACTCTGGCAATTTCCTATAAAGTTAAAAGTACACATACTATATGACCCAGCAATAGCACTCCTACATAACTGCCCTAGAAAATAGATGTCTGTTCACACAAAACCCTATACATGAATGTTTATAGTGGCTCTATTCACAATCACCAAAAACCAAAAATCATCCAAATGTCCTTCAGTGGGTCAACAGAAAATTAATAGTGGCATATTCATAAGTGAAATACTACTCGGTACTAAAAAGTCATTGCATTATTAATTTTTAAAACAACTTGGATGACTCTTAAGGCATTTTGTTGAGTGAAAGAAAGACAACCTTAAAAGGTTATATACTAGGCCAGGCACACCTGTAATCCCAGCATTTTGGGAGGCCAAGGCAGGCAGATCATTTGAGGTCAGGGGTTTGAGACCAGCCTGACCAATATGGCAAAACCCCAGCTCTACCAAAAATACAAAAATTAACTGGGTGTGGTGCCACACACCTGTAGTCCCAGCTACTCAAGAGGCTGAGGCAAGAGAATGGCTTGAACCTGGGAGGCAGTGGTTGTAGTGAGCTGAGATGGCACCACTGTACTGCAGCCTGGGCAACAGAGCAAGACTCTGTCACAAAAAAAAAAGAAAGAAAGAAAGAAAAAGATTATATACTACATGATTCCATTTCAATGGCACTCTCAGGCTGGGTGCGGTGGCTCACACCTGTAAACCCAACACTTTGGGAGGCCGAGGCAGGCAAACCACTTGAGGTCAGAAGTTCAAGACTGGCAAACATGGTGAAACTCTATTTCTGCTAAAACTACAAAAATAAATTAGCTAGGCATGGTGGTGGGTGCCTATAATCCCAGCTACTTGGGAGGAGGCTGAGGCAAGAGAATGACATGAACCTGGGAAGCAGAGGTTGCAGTGAGCCAAGATCATATCATTGCACTTCAGACTGGGCAACAGAGCGAGACTCCACCTCAAAAAAAAAAAAAAAGCATTCTCAAAAAGACAAAATTACAGTGATGGGGAACAGACCAGCGGTTGCCAGAAGTTAGGGGTAGGAGAGGGTATGACCGCAAAGGAATAACACAAGGTAGCTCTTTAGTGTCATCAAACTGTTTAACACTCTGACCGTGGGGGCAGTTATATGCAACTCTGCGTATGCCACACTTCATAGGTTTTCAAGGCTGGTGCAGTGGCTCATGCCTACAATCTCAGTGCTTTGGGAGGCTAAGGTAGGAGGATCACTTGAGGCCAGGAGTTCAAGACCAGCCTGGGCAACAAAGCAAGACCCCATCTCTGCACCTAGCTAATTGGGACACTGAAGTGGGAGGATCAATTGAACCCAGGAGTTCAAGGTTACAGTGAGCTATGATCGTATCACTGTACTCCAGCATGGGCAACAGAGCATGACCCTGTCTCAAAAGAATTTTTTTAACAAAAAAAAAATAAAAATTGGCCAAATGTGGTGGCTCACATCTGTAATCCCAGCGCTTTGGGAGGCTGAGGTGGGAGGATCACAAGGTCAGGAGTTCGAGACCAGCCTGACCTAACACGGTGAAACCCCTCCATCTCTACTAAAAATACAAAAACTAGCTGGGTGTGGTGGTACAAACCTATAATCCTAACTACTTGGGGAAACTGAGGCAGAAGAATTGCTTGAACCTGGGAAACAGAGGTTGCAGCAAGCTGAGATCATGCCACCGCACTCCAATCTGGGCAACAGAGCAAGTCTCAGTCTCAAAAAAAGAAAAGAAAAATTATATAAGACCATATGGAACACCGTAAAAAAGTCTAACGGATGTATAATTATTGTTCCAGAGGAAAGGAAAGAGAAGGAATGCAACAGAAGTAATATTTGAAGAGAAAATAATGGTTGAAAATCTCCCCTAAGTGAAGAGGGCCAACAAGCCATAAATGTAAGAACTACTTTCCTCCTTCTTACAAAAGAAACCAGTTTTCATAATGGCCTTTAATAAACATAACCTTTTCTGTAGAAGGGGCTGACCCACACAGGTACTCTCACACTGGCTTCTCTGTTTCAAACTTTTAGAGAGTTAAAAAAGTAGAGGGCTATATATTCAAGTCCCAAAATCTCTTACAAAACTTTAAAATATTCAAAATGTTTTAAAACTGGTTTTACATGGTTTTAGAGCAACAGAAGACGCTTTCCAAGGTTTTGCTTGATTTGCTTAATAATTTTGTGAATAAGCCTGAATGGAAACGGAAATGACCGTCTGGAGTTTCATTACCTTCTAAAAAATCTCGAGAGTTCTAAGTGGGTGACTTTTTCTCCTCTCAAAAGAAAGTTAGGATCTTCCAAAGAAATATCCAAACGAGCCAAGCTGGAATGCAAGGGAGTATTCTATGTGCCAACAATGAGGTGTTAATAAATTTTCGCTGTTCCTCTACTTAATGCGCAATATGAATGAACAACTATTACAAAGCACAGAATGCAATGAAAGGGCAAACACCTGGCTATAAACTCCCGCTCAGTCCCCCAGCCTGGATGAGGGCCTTCTGTTGCCTGTGAGGGAAGAGGTGAATGCAATCATTTCTGAGCAAACATGTAATTTTGCCTACTTGCAAAAAAAATTAGTGATTTAGATTGAAAAGTTTAAATGGTGTAACTGTTCAACTTAATGGCATCCCTGTTTTGATTCACTATGAAGACTAATAATCATGTAGCTAAACTTAAAATGAGAAAATCCCAGCACTTTGGGAGGCCAAGGTGGGCAGATCACTTGGGGTCAGGAGTTCAAGACCAGCCTGGCTACCATGGTGAAACCCCATCTCTACTGAAAAAAAAATACAAAAATAAGCCGAATATGGTGGTGTGCATCTGTAATCCTAGCTACTCAGGAGGCTGAGGCACAAGAATCGCTTGAACCCAGGAGGTGGAGGTTGCAGTGAGCTGCGATCACACCACTACACTCCAAGCCTGGGCGACAGAGCAAGACTCTGTCTCAAAAAAAAAAAAAGAGAGAGAGAGACAATACACAGACTGGGAGAAATGATCTGCAAACTATCTGACAAGAGATTAATTACCAGAATACATAAGGATCTCAAGCAACTCAATAGGAAAAAAACCTAATAATCCAATTAAAAAATGAGCAAAAGATCTGAACAGACATCTCTTAAAAAAAGACATACAACCCTTTTCACAAGATGGTGTGGAAAGCAAAGAAGGAAGCTCCTGCATCTCCTAAAACCAAAGGCAAAACGAAGGCTTTAAAGGCCAAGAAGGCAGTGTTGAAAGGTGTCCACAGCTACAAAAAAAAAAAGATCCGTATGTCACCCACGTTCCGGTGGCCCAAGACACTGCGACTCTGGAGGCAGCCCAGATATCCTCGGAAGAGCGCCCCCAGGAGAAACAAGCCTGACCACTATGCTATCAAGTTTCCGCTGACCACTGAGTCAGCCATGAAGAAGACAGAAGACAAAAACACACTTGTGTTCACTGTGGATGTTAAAGCCAACAAGCGCCAGCTCAGACAGGCTGTGAAGAAGTTCTATGACACTGATGTGGCCAAGGTCGACGCCGTGATTCGGCTGACGGAGAGAAGGCGTACGTTCCACTGGCTCCTGATTATGATGCTTTGGATATTGCCAACAAAATTGGGATCATCTAAACTGCTGGCTAATTCTAAATATATGTATATCTTTTCACCAAAAAAAAAAGAAGACATACAAATGGCAAACAGTATATGAATGCTCAATATCATTGATCTTCAGAGAAATGCAAATCAAAACTACAATGAGATTTCATCTCACACTGGTTAAAATGGCTGTTATCCAAAGGACAAGCAATAATGAATGCTGGCAAAGATGTGAAGAAAAGGGAACCCTCATATACTGTTGGTAGGAATGTAAATTAGTACAGCCACTATGGAGAACAGTAGGGCGATTCCTCAAAACACAAGGAATAGAACTATCATATGATCCAGCAAGCAATGCCAGGTATATACCCCAAAGAAGAGAAACCAGGATAACGAAGAGACATCTGCACTCCCATATTTATTGCAGTCTTATTCACAATAGCCAAGGTCTGCAAGTGACCTAAGTGCTCATCAACAGACGAATGGAAAAGAAAATGTGGTACCTATACACAATGGAGTACTATTCATCCATAAAAAAGAATGCAATCCTATCACTTACAACATGGAAGGAACTAGGGGACATTATGTAATGCAATCCTATCACTTACAACATGGAAGGAACTAGAGGACATTATGTAATGCAATCCTATCACTTACAACATGGAAGGAACTAGGGGACATTGTGTTAAGTGAAATAGGCCAGGCACAGAAAATAAACTTTGTGTGTTCTCACTCATTTGTGGGAGCTAAAAATTAAAACAATTGAACTCATGAAGTTAAGAGAGCAGAATGATGGTTACCAGAGGCTGGGAAGGGCAGTGGGGCAGGGTGAGGGGGAGCCAGAAGTGGGAATGGTTAATGGGTAGAAAAATATAGCTAGGCAGAATGGGTAGGAGCCAGGACTTGATAGCACAACTGGGTGATTACACTCAACAATAATTTATTGTACATTTAAAAATAACTGAAAGGGTATAATCGGAATGTTTATAACACAAAAAAAATGATAAATGCTTGAGGTGATGGAGACCCAATTTACCCTAATGTGATCACTATACATTATATGTCTGTATCAAAAGATCTCATGTACCCCATAAATATATGTACTTACTAGTTATCCATAAATTTCTTTTTAAAAATGGAAACAGAAAAAAGAAAAGTCTCAAATGCTTGCTGAAACTGTACCTCAGGGAAAAATTAGCAGTGAGTTAAATTAATGGCTGTGGATAATAGAACATAAAACAAGAAGCTTGAAAATAGGTTAAAAAACAAAACACAAAAATCAAATAAAACAAAAATGAAGAAAACACCAGGAGCTTAAAACAAACTTTATGAAAGTTTTGGTTTTAAATAATATATAAACATAGAAAAAAGTTCTGCCGGGCACACTGGCTCACTCCTGTAACCCCAGCACTTTGGGAGACCGAGGTGGGTGGATCACCTGAGGTCAGGAATTTGAGATCAGCCTGGTTAACATGGTGAAACTGTCTCTATTAAAAATGAAAAAGCTAGCCAAGGGTGGTGGTGCACACCTGTTATCCCAGCTACTTTGGAGGCTGAGGCAGGAGAATCGTTTGAACCCAGAAGGAGGCGGTTTCAGTGAGCTGAGATCGTGCTACTGCACTCCAGCCTGAGTGACAGAGCAAGACTCTGTCTCCAAAAAAAAAGGAAAAGAAAAGAAAAGAAAAAAGTACAGGTTTATCACAGTGTCAATATTGATTTTAACATACTATTCTAACTTAAATAAGTCTTGGGTTTATTTTCTCATGGAAAGCTTAATTAATTTAAACGTCCTAAATTGCATAACCATTTTCATGGATTATATGAGTTGTCATCATTTCCACAAAATGTTTAAAATTATTAAAATGTAAAAATTATATTAAATTGAATGAATAATAGCAAGTGATGCTTTTTAAAAAGTGTTTGCTCTTATGACCTTTTTTTTTCTTTTTTTGAGAGATGGTCTCCCTTTGTAGAGTGCAGTGGCACAATCTTGCTACTTAATACAACCTCGACCTCTCAGGCTTGAGCAATTCTCCCACCTTCCCCTCCCAAGTAGCTGGGACTACAGGTGCTTGCTAACATGCCTGGCTAGCTTTTTGCATTTTTTTGTAGAGATGGGGTTTTGCCATGCTGCCCAGGTTGGTCTCAAACTCCTAAGTTCAAGCAATCGGCCTGCCTCAGCCTCCCAAAGTGCTAGGACTACAGATATGAGTCACCGTGCCTGGCTGAACTTTTTATAGTACCAAAGATCACAAGAACTTAAGTCTACAGCCTGGTGAACATGGGGAGACCCCAACTCTACCAAAACAAAAAAAACAGCCAGGCACTGGGGCTTGCACCTGTAGTCCCAGCTACTCTGGAGGCTGATGTGGGAAGATTGTTTGAGCCCAAGAGGTCCAGGCTGCAGTGAGCTATGATCGTGCCATCGCATTCCAGCCTAGATAACAAGGCGATATCTTGTCTCAAAAAAAAAATAATAATAAAAACACAAGAACTTAGCTATTCCATTACAGTATCAAGGTAAATATGTTTAATATTTCTCTAACGAACTCTTAACATAAACTTTTATTTCTGTGTTATATCAGCTTAATTTAGATTAATTTTAAGACCTTCAACTAATATTAATGAATAACCTTTGAATATATGTCTATGCATTTTTTTTTAAGAGATAGGATCTTGCTCTGTCACCTAGACTGGAATGCAGTGATTTGATCACAGCTCACTGCAGCCTTGAACTCCTGGGCTCAAGCAAGCCTCCTGCCTAAGATGTAGGTTTTCTTTCCATTTAAACAACAACTGATTTCTGAGCACATCATTTGTTTAAAACAGTAAAAACTTACATTACAGTTAGAGAACAGGGGTTCACGAAAATACTGTTACTTTTTGTGTTTTTCATAAAGCTCCTGAATCATGTGCCTGAAGTCCCTTGTTTTTTAAAAGCACTACCGTTCTTAATATTTTTTATCACTTCTGCTGTATTTAACTTTAGTTTCACTATATATCAAGACTTACTCATTTCTTTAACTAATTTATTTATTTATTTATTTATTTATTTTATTTTATTTTATTTTGAGACGGAGTTTTGCTCTTGTTACCCAGGCTGGAGTGCAATGGCGCAATCTCAGCTCACCGCAACCTCCAACTCCTGGGTTCAGGCAATTCTCCTATCTCAGCCTCCTGAGTAGCTGGGATTACAGGCACGTGCCACCATGCCCTGCTAATTTTTTGTATTTTTAGTAGAGACGGGGTTTCACCATGTTGACCAGGATGGTCTCAATCTCTTGACCTTGTGATCCACCCACCTCGGCCTCCCGAAGTGCTAGGATTACAGGCTTGAGCCACCGCGCCCGGCCAACTAATTTATTTTTTAAGAGGCAGTTTAGCTCTTGTTGCCCAGGCTGGAGTACAGTGGCGTGATATCAGCTCACTGCAACCTCCACCTCCCAGGTTCAAGTGATTCTCCTGCCTCAGCCTCCTGAGTAGCTGGGATTACAGGCATGTACCACCATACCCAGCTACTCTTGTATTTTTAGTAGAGACGGAGTTTCACCATGTTGGCCAGCCTGGTCACGAACTCCTGACCTCAGGTGATCCACCCATCTTAGCCTCCCAAAGTGTTGGGATTACAGGCGTGAGCCACCATGCCCAGCCATTTCTTATCTTTAGACCCTTATCTGACAACTCTTTCTTGCCAAATTCAGGCCCTAAGTTCAAAATAATAAAATGGTCAAATATCTTTTCAACTTATTTTTGGGTTTCCCAGATGGCCACAGGGTAAACTATAATTCTCCCCTCAACTTATAAAAGGAATGATACTCAAAATAATTAGGTATGCTTGGTACTCTCCAGATTTTTAATGAGCTCCACACTCTGCACACTGCCCTGTTATCAAATCCACAGTATGTGGAAGGCTAGCAAAGAAAAGTTCAACCTCCCCAGATTCATTAGACACAAGTAAAATGTTGTTCATATGAATGCATTTCAGCAACTGTTTACTTTTCAATTTTGATACAAACATATTCATGTTCATGTACAAAGACTGGCATGTAACTGTTAGCAAGATTAATCCTTTTATTAAAAAAATAAAGACTGTTTCTAGATTAAATATGCTCACCAGCTGGTGACGATTATGCAATTTTTGGGCTCAATTAGAGAATCCTGGAGATTTGACAACCTTCTCACTGTTCATAACATGCTCTTGCTCTCAAGGCAATCAGTGATGCAGTCTTACAAAATGATTACATGTCATTTGCATATAGAAGACTTCAATCTATTTCAATCTGATACAGGTAGTTATTACAAATTAACCGGAGACATTCCATCCTCCCATTCATAGATAATTCCTCCTTTTCACTTACCCTTGCCAAAGGGTTCCTGCTACAAGCTACAGATCAGAAAGTTCTCTGAAGAAATATCAGGGGCCAGGTGTGGCTCATGCCTGTAATCCCACCCAGCACTTTGGGAGGCTTAGGCAGGAAGACTGCTTGAGCCCAGGAGTTCAAGACCAGCCTGGGCCACATGGTAAGACAAAACACATATATTTTCTTTATATGTAGATACAAATATGTACATATCTATATCTTTCTCTATGTAGATCTACATTTCTCTATACAGATAGAAATATCATATATAGATACGTACATATCTATATAGAGAAAGAGAGAGATATAAAGAAATATCAGAAGAGCCTTGATCAAAAAGGAACCAGCCTTCCTTGAGTGTTGATACCCTAGGAAACAGACTCAAAGGTACTTGTTTCTCATCAGAATGTACCAAGGGTAGTCGGGCACAGTGGCTTATACCTGTAATCCCAGCACTTTAGGAGGCAGGGGCAGGCAGATTGCTTGAGGTCAGGAGTTTGAGATCAGCCTGGCCAACACGGTGAAACTCCATCTTTACTAAAGATACAAGAATTAGCCAGACATGTTAGTGCACCCTTGTAATCCCAGCTACTGGGTGAGGCTGAGACATGAGAAGCACTTGAACCCGGGAGGCAAAGGTTGCAGTAAGCCAAGATCATGCCACTGCACTCCAGCCTGGGTGAAAGAATAAGACTCTTTCTCGAAAAAAAAAAAAAAAAAAAAAAAAAAGGACCAAGGGACTATGTCTGGATTTCTAGGATCTTTTTTGTCTAGAAGGCAGCAATTCTGTGAAACAGGCTGCTGTTAACCCAAGATCAAGGAAAAAACAGATTATATAAAATAATATGAACTCATTTAACTGTAGTTAATGTTCTATTTCTAAGAGCCACATATGAAAAATTCTTTTCTTTCTTCTTGATCTATCCCTAACCTTCAACTCAACTGTTTTAATTTACAAACTGAAATGAAATACACATGCAGTGGTACCTTGCTCCAAATGACCCCTTAGAATTTAGAAAATAAAAAATTGTTAATATAAATTATGAGCTAATAAATTGTCATATAAACTTAAGAATGATTATGTAGAAAAATTACACATATTGATCCTTATTTACTAAAAATAATGGTTGAATGTTATACAAAGTCTCTAAGTTTCTTCACTTTTTATGATCATGCTATTTACGTACATTCAGTAAAAACTGTCTTGCTTCCAGGATAGAGTAGAATAAATCAAATATCATGCCAAAAATCTCATTTCAATTATAAGCTAAGCCTGCTGGTAAAGAACAGAGAAGGCTTTGTATGGGGAAACAAGGCCCATCAAGTCCTCCCAGGAAATTGGCTGTTACCTGCTTTATTAGCTACGAAGCCCCAGGCTCACAAGTAGGAAAGATGTCACCGAATAACAACAACCAAGCATCTCAGAGAAAGAGGTGGAGTTGAACTGGATGGTTTCTGATTCCTGAACTTGGGAGACAAGCTGACTGGGGTATGGGGACAAAAACCCAAATTCGGCCAGGCATGGTGGCTCATGCCTGTAATCCCAGCACTTTGGAAGGCCGAGGCAGGCGGATCACTTGAGGTCAGGAGTTTGAGACCATCTGGCCAACATGGTAAAACTCTGTCTCTACTAAAAATACAAAAATTAGCCGGGCGTGGTGTCGCACATCTCTAATTCCAGCTACTCAGGAGGCTGAGGCAGGAGAATCACGTGAACCCAGGAGGCGAGGCTGCAGTGAGCCGAGATTGTGCCACTGCACTCCAGCCTGGATGACAGAGTGAGACTCAGTCTCAAAATAATAATAATAATAATAACAAAAAACCCTAGGCTGGGTGCGGTGGCTCACACCTGTAATCCAAGAACTTTGGAGGCCAAGGCAGGCGGATCACTTGAGGTCAGGAGTTCAAGACCAGCCTGACCAATATGGTGAAAGCCCGTCTTTAAAAAAAAAAAAAAAAAATTCAAATGCAATATGAACAAACAAAAAAGTCACGTCTGGCTCAGTAAAAAAAAAAACCTTACAACCCTAAGGGATTTATAAACTTCAAGACAGAAGTTAATTTTTAACTTACTGTATGACTACAGTTTTGCCAATCATAACACAAAGATGTCAAATATGACTGTATAAATACAACAAAGCTTTAAATAAATGACACTGAATCATAAAATTGCTAACCCAACTGCTACGGTCAAACCCCTGTCCTAAGAGACAGAGACCTGACCACAGGGAGAAACTACTGGAGCAAAGATGTCTCTGCCCTGCCATCATTCTGCCCAAGGGTGAACATCACATGCCAGAGAGGAAAGGCAACAAAACACGCTGAACTTGTGATACACCAAAAATAATCAGGCTACTGAAACACATAAGGTCTTGAGCATTTCCTGTAAGTTAGACAATCACTAATAAATTGACTCTGTCTCTGAATCGTGCACTGCTGATGTCTGAAAATGTCAGAACCTTATACATACGATAAACATGTGAGGAAGCAGCTGCTTTTTCACTGGGAATAGACTAATTGCCAACTTTGCAATCTTAACAACTCTGTAGGCGTTTCTCCTTTACTTATATCTCTGTTATGCATATATGACTTCCTTGCAGCTTCTTTGCAAGTAAACATCTTTCCCTTTCTTGAGACAATCCCGCTCAGTCGCCCAGGCTGGAGTGCAGTGGCACAATCTCGGTTCACTGCAACCTGTGCCTCCTGGGTTCAAGCAGTTCTTGTGCCTCAGCCTCCTGAGTGGCTGGGACTACAGGCGTGCACCACCATGCCCAACTAATTTTTATATTTTTAGTAGAGACCAGGTTTCACCATGTTGGCCAGGCTGGTCTCGAACTCCTGACCTCAAGTGATCTGCCTACCTCCCAGAGTGTTGGGATTACAGGCGTGAGCCACCGTGCCTGGCCAACTTATTTCCCTTTCTAAGTACTTTAGTCTCTGACTTCCTTTCACAAAGGGAAAGACGAAACCTTCTGAACAAATTCTAAGAGCCGTATCAGAGGAGATGCTACGGCATGTCACTCTGCTGTCATAACGTAACACAGTTACACGGAACAGCACCATGTTGGGTCTTGCTCTGTTGCATCTGGCTGGTCAACATAACCAAATTTACGTGTTCAGTTGCCCCAGAAGCACATGCACCCGTGAAATACATACTACACTAACATACTGTAGCTTCCCTTCCAAGGTGGAATCATACATCCCTGATGCCACCCCAACACTGCTCCTCCAACTTCCCCCGCTCACCTTCACAGAATTGTCTTGACTGGAGGTAGCAAGAATGTGCTCGCTGTCTGGGTGCCAGTCCAGGCCATGGATTTTGGAGAGGTGCGCTGCTAGATATTCCACTGCTGTACTGGGTTTCTGCAACAGATCAGCACCAAATGTTACCGATTTAGAAAGAATTCATTGAGTATCTACCACGTACAAGTTTGCTAGCTACTGAGTGAGGATGCAAAAATACTACCAGATACTGTTTCTATCCACAGACTTTGTTTTGGTTAAGCCAAACGAAACACCATCACCAAAACATTTCCCCATTTCTCCTTCACGTGCTCTGCAAATGCCCCTGTGAGCCTTCTATTTTCCTACTTTAATGAAGGATTCAAGGTAGTGGGCACTTTTCACCCCCTTTTTTGTTTTCTGAGATGAAGTCTTGCTATGTCACCCAGGCTGGAGTGCAGTGGCATGATCACAGCTGACTGCAGCCTCAACCTCCTGGGCTCAAGCAGTCCTCCCGCCTCAGCCCTCCTAGTAGCTGTGACTCCAGGTGCACACTGCCATGCCTGGCTAATTTTTTGTATTTTTTTGTAGAGATGGGGTTTTGCATGTTGTCCAGGCTGGTCTGGAACTCCTGGGCTCAATCGACCCACCTGCTTTGGCCTCCCAAAGTGCTGGGATTACAGGCCTGATCCACCATGCCCAGCCTCACACTTTAATAGTGTAGTCTCACAATTCCCACTCCCTTTCCTCAGGATCACCCAAGAAGAGGGGTTGAGACATCCAAACGGACCCAGCTTCAACAAGAGGGTAAAACCATCCATCTTAAAGTGCTGGAGACTAATATTCTGAAGGAGAATAAATGCACATAACAAAAGAAAACAATACATGCTTAACAAGCATATAGAAAATAAAGTCAGAAGGAAACCTCAGAAATATACATTAAAACAAGATTTTTCTAGCAAAGCAAATTAGAAGACATTTGTAAAGAATGCTATCAAGGCTCCATTTGTCACTATCAGTGTGCTTATAAAACAGTACAACCTTTCACTGCAACCTCCACCTCCCGGGTTCAAGCGATTCTCCTACCTCAGTCTCCTGAGTAGCTGGAATTACAGGCACCTGCCAGCACATTCAGCTAATTTTTGTATTTTTAGCAGAGACGCACTTTCCCCATGTTGGTCAGGCTGGTTTCGAACTCCTGACCTCAGGTAACCCACCCATCTTGGCCTCCCAAAGTGCTGGGATTATGTGGGATCCCACCACGTCTGGCCAAAATAGTGCAATCCTTTTAGGAAGAAATTTAGCAAGATTTATACAGAGACTTAAAATTTTCTACAACAAAGCCACAGCTAATATGAAGAAGAAAAAAAATTTTCCCTCCTTTTTTTTTTTAATTTTGTATGTTTTTGAAGAAATGCAGTCCTGCTATGTTGCCCAAACTGGTCTTAAACTCCTGGCCTCAAGCAATCCTCTTGCTATGGCCTCCCAAAATGCTGGGATTACAGGCTTGAACCACTGTGCCCAGCGCACAATTTTTCCTGTCTTAAGAGAATAATCCAAACTCACAGAAAGCTTTAGATACAAAAGAAGTTCATCTTGATGTTATCTGAAACACTAGAAAACCAGAAAAAACATAAATGATCAACGAAAGAGCAATGATGAAATGAATCCCTTACACTACAGCTGTGTGACACTGTAAGATGATACAATATGATGTAGTCACTGAAAGTTATACTTAGAAAGAGCTTATACAGAAGGATAATGCATCTGTTGTACTGTCAAATGAAAAAAAAAAGTACACAGCTATGTACACAGTATGACAAACTAAGTTAAAAAAAAAAAGCATAGGAACAGAAAACACCAAAATGTTAGCATTTGTCTCTGGGTAGTAGGATTATTCAAGATTTTTATTTTCTCATTTATATTTTCTACAGAGAGCAAGTATTACTTCTATAATTAGCATTAGTCAATGAGGTTAAGTGTGCCGTCTCCAGGCTGGGTGCAGTGGCTCACATCTGTAATCCTACCATTTTGAGAGGCCAAGACAGGAGGATCATTTGAGACCAGGAGTCAAGACCAGCCTGGGCAACATAGTAAGATTCCCATCTCTACAAAAAAACCTTTTTTTAATTAGCCCATTGTGATGGTGCACATCCATAGTCTCAGCTACTCAGGAGGCTAACTCAGGAGGATCACTTGAGTCTGGGAGTGTGAGGCTGCAGTGAGCTACGATTGTGCAACTGCATTCCACCCGAGGAGACTGGGAGACTGTTTCAAAAACAAAAAACAGACTGCAGTCTCTGGAACCAGCCTGCCTGCGTTCAACTTTTGACAGCAAATTGTGCTTTGGTTTACTCATGTGTAGAAAAGGGATAATAATAGGATGTACTGTCCGGGCGTGGTGGCTCACACCTATAATCCCAGTACTTTGGGAGGCCAAGGCAGGTGGATCACCTAAGGTCAGAAGTTCGAGACCAGGCTGGCCAACACGGTGAAACTCCGTCTCTACTAAAAAAAATTAAAAATTCGCTGGGCATGGTGGTGCATGCCTGTAATCCCAGCTACTCAGAAGGCTGAGGCAGGAGAATCACTTGAACCCAGGAAGTAGAGGTTGCAGTGAGCCGAGATCACGCTACTGTACTCCAGCCTGGGCAACAATGTAAGACTATCTCAAAAAAAAAAAAAAAAAAAGATGCACCTGCCCAACCTCTACAGAATCACCTTCTCACCTAAGAGCTACGTAAGGCAGAGGGCCTCTGCCACACAAGGCTTCCTCAGCATGTCCTGGAGCCTAATGCAGCATACAGGATGTGCCATGCCTAATCTCTGCTCCACCTCCCACTTCTCTTCCAAATGTACAAAGGGAAGGGAGGAGTCAGAATACAGTGAGGACATCCCTGAACAAGCCCTCCCCACAACAGCTGAACCTCTCTGGCCCCAGGTCTCACAGGCAGGAAGCAGAATTTACACCCAGGTCTCATGGCAGTGACTGCTCTGTTCATTATTACCCAATGGTCTGGCAGTAAAGTGCGGGGGAGGCCTTTTCCCTGTACCATGACCCTCACTGAGGCCAACACAACCAACTTCAGTAGACTTTCCATTCCAGTCACAGCCAAGGACCCGCCACTGTTTTCATCCCTAGGTGACCACGGGCTGCTGCAGTGAGAACGTATGATTGATGTGCAGGCGACTTTGGAGCTGATGGGACATCTAGGCTTGTAAGGGGAAATTTAAGCATAATGAGTGCCCTGCCTCGCTCATCGTTATTGGAAGTACTCAGGATGGCAGACGTCCAAGAACAATAACATTTCACCTTGCAAACAGGCGCAGGGATAAGAAGCCTGCTGACAAGTCTAGGATCGCGTTAAGCTCCACACCTTAACTCCAGGGATACACACATTGTTATTATCTTCATTTTGAGGGAAACTGAGGCTAAGAGAAGTGCAGTGGCTTACTTGGTGTCATAATCAGGAAGCGGCAAAATGGGGCTGATTTTCTCCAACCACTGGTCCTAATGTCTCACTTCCCTATCTTCCTTCAACATCGGATTGAGACACAAATGTCATCTGGTAGTATGAGCTTAAAATGACCACTTACCATGCTGCACAGGGTTCTCAGACTCTCAAGCCAAGTCCTGGCACTCATAAAATCATCTTCACACCCTCTGGGAGGGATCAAAGACCAAGGAAGGGGAGAAAAAGAATTACTCACCCTCTTATCCCATATCCGCACATCGCCGTCATGGCTGGTGGCAAGGCAGTTCGCATTTTTTTTATTCCATTTGACCTGGGAGGCACCCGCTGCAAAGAAAAATCAGGGAAGAAAGCTGCTGCCCTTAGTGCTTTTGGAAGCAGAGTGGAGCACAGTCAGGGAGCTGGATAATGAGTTCTGGCTGAATAAGCCCAGAACCCTTTAAGTTTCTATGACTGCACCAACTCCACTATTCCAGATAAAACGAAATCAAAAAATAACTGAATTAACACATGGGAACAGGATCATAGTCACCTAATTGAGGAAATAATCTCAGGGAAAAAAATCTACAGGTTACTCTGAACAGACGCAGCAGGAGAACATAGTTTCTTAGAGAGCTGTAGTTAAGCATGGCACTGCTGGCTGGTAATTGACTTGTCATGCAACCTGACCCTTTCTCAGCCCCAAATAACACCTGCTCGCACTCCTAATCAGAAGAGCCTCAGCTCTCAGGCCTGCACCTTCTTTTTGTTAAATTGTTGAGCAATAGTCTTAGATAAACACAGCCTTAGCTGAAGATCAGCTACAGCAAAGCCCCAGTGTTGACCAATTCTGCCTCAAGGATTACAAGCTCTCTATACCCCATCTCCCTGTCAGCTGTGTCAGCTGTGCCACTGGCACCACATTGATCAGGGAAAGGGAACACCCTTGGCAGTGTGAGACCTCAGTTCTTCTCCTTCTCTGCCAATACAGAGTGTCATTGATACATTAGTGACAAAAGAACCACTTAAGACAGGAGGCATAATGTGAGATGCCAGAAAGAGCCGAGACATACAGAAAACTGTGACATAGTGACATTTCTGGCTGACTCTCAAAAATAAATCATTAATCAAGAACCAAACCAGAACCGAACTGACGGCACTCCTTCCTGCCTCCTCCTGTCCTCGCTCACAGTACACATGACATTACTGCTGTGATACTTTTCCCTCTGCCTGGTGTTTATTACTGGGGAGACCCATAGTAGATCCACGGCTTTGGAGAGCTACCTGATCCAAGGAGCCCAGAGTGTGACAGAGCAAGGACTCAGAACCTAACAGGACATGGAGCATTAGGCCCAGAACTAGGTCCTGTCCAAGGATATGTTGTGTTGGTTTTGGTGAGGCTATTTGTCATGTTCTTTCTTGAGACATAGGATATCTTAAGTCATCTAAGAACAAATAGTGAAGATGAAGCAAGAAAGAGTATTAGGAGGTGCAGTTTACTTGCAAGAAAAAATATCAGCTGAAGGACAAAGTGAGTGAGAAGAGCTTGCTCTACCTCCTCTTGACAGAGTTACTTAAGAGTCCAAAAGAGTACATCTTTCTCAGTGGGAAGGCGTCAGAATGGGAGGGCTCCCAAAGGACCCTGGGAACCCCCAAATACAACCTCTTTATCAAGATGATTATTAAACCAGGGCCCAGGCGTGGTGGCTCACACTTGTAATCCCAGCACTTTGGGAGGCCAAGGCAGGTAGATCAGCTGAGGTCAGGGGTTCAAGACCAGCCTGGCAAACATGGCGAAACTCCTTCTCTACTAAAAATACAAAAATTAGCCAGGCGTGGTGGTGTGCACCTGTAATCTCAGCTACTCAGGAGACTGAAACAGGAGAATCGCTTGAACCCAGGAGGGGGAGGCTGAAGTGAGCCAAGATTGTGCCACTGCATTCTGGCCTGGGCAACAGAGCAAGACGCCGTGTCAAAAAAAGAAAAAAATCATTACACCAGGGTCAAATGGCCAAGCTATGAGAGCTCCCAGACACAGAGAATACAGTCACCCCAAAGGGCATAAATAATGTGCCCCTGAAAGATGGGGACCACAGACTCCGGGGAGCAGACAGTACCCAAGGCTGCACCTCTCGGGGAATGTTAGATCCAGCAGCTTATCAAGGTCCATAAGTCTCTCACTTGCCTCTTTTCCCCCAGGGTAGCTCTGCCACCACTGAGAAACCACACTGAATACAAAGGAAAGAAGTCTCCTACTTCCATTTGTCACAAAGATCTATAACAGAAAAAAAACACAATGAGAACAGGTAAGCTAAAAAAAGAACCAGTTTCAGCCAGGCGCAGTGGCTCACGCCTGTAATCCCAGCACTTTGGGAGGCCAAGGTGGGTGGATCGCTTGAGGTCAGGAGTTCGAGACCAGCCTGGTCAACATGGTAAAACCCTGTCTTTACTAAAAATACAAAAAATAGCTGGGTGTGGTGGGGCCTGTAATCCCAGCTACTCAAGAGGCTGAGGCGGGAGAATCACTTGAACTGGGAGGTGGAGGTTGCAGTGAGCTGAGATTCTGCCACTGCACTCCAGCCTGGGTGACAGAGTGAGGATCTGTCTCAAAGGAAAAAAAAGAAAGAAGTGGTTTCTAACTTCACAAATAATTCATCCAGCTGCTTAATACAATCATGATGCTAAAGGCCTTTAAATAAAAAGTCATGAGGATACAGAGGGAAAAAGAACAATGTACAGTAATCATTTCAGAGCAAACACCAAATGTGTGTTCCAATGCACCAAGGAGATACAGGATCGAACACACAGATAATACGTGCTTTGTAAAAGGATGCCAAAATACTGACAATTCAGCCTTATCCCTGTGAATAAGTTATACCAGTTTGTATTTCTTTTTTTTTTTTTTTTTTTGAGACAGAGTCTCTCTCTGTCACCCAGGAGTGCAACGGCATGATCTCAGCTCACTGAAACCTGCACCTCCCAAGTGCAAGCGATTCTCCTGCCTCAACCTCCCTATTAGCCGGGATAACAGGTGCCCTTCACCACGCCTGGCTAATTTTTGTATTTTTAGTAGAGACAGGGTTTTACTATCTTGGCCAGGCTGGTCTTGAACTCCTGACCTCGTGATCCACCCACCTCAGCCTCCTAAAGTGCTGGGATTACAGGCGTGAGCCACTGCACCCAGCCAAGTTATACCAGTTCTATTCCACATTCTACTCCCAGGAAGTAGTGGGAATATTCCCTAGTAGCCCCAACTGAGAATTCCAGAAATGGTCAGTTCCAAGTAAGCAATGAGAACAGATAGATCAGAAAGTAACTTCAAGGACTTGGTTCATCCATGTTAAATGACACCACGCAGATACAATCAGCATAATCTAATTGGGGAGAAGCCACAGGATAAACCATTGCTTTAATAAACTTCAGGAAAAGAAGAAGGAGAAAGACTTAAAAAGTCTTTCTCCAAAAAGGAGAAGGAGAAAGACTTAAAAAGATGAGAAATATATCAACCACTTGCAAATATGGACATTGTTTGGATTCTTACTGAAACCATTGTTCAAACAATTTGTAACTAAAAAGAGAGAGAGAGAAGATTGGAGAAATCTGAGTACTGCTTTGATACTTGATGATACTGAAGATTTACTGTCAATATTTTTAGGTATGTTAGGTATTTTTAAGTATGGTATTGTGGTTACTTTTTTGCTCAGGGAGTCTTCTTTTGTAAAAAAAAAAAAATATATATATATATATATATATATATATATACTAAAATACTTGAAGAAATGATATGACACCTAGCTTCAAAATAATCACAAGGAGCCAGGCATGTTGGCTCATGCCTGTAATTCCAGCATTTTGGGAGGCCGAGGAAGGAAGATCACTAGAGGTCAGGAGTTCCAGACCAGCCTGGCCAATATGGTGAAACCTGTCTCTACTAAAAATACAAAAATCATCCAGGCATGGTGGTGGGCACCTGCAATCCCACCTACCTGGGAGGCTGAGGCAGGAGAATTGCTTGAACCTAGGAAGTAGCAGCTGCAGTGAGCTGAGATCGCACCACTGCACTCCAGCCTGGGCAACAAGAGCGAGACTCTGTCTCAAAAAAGAAAAAAAATCACAAAGAGGATGAAGGTGGAGGTGAAATGGTGGGTGGAGGAAAAGATAAAGTAAAACTGGCTGTACGATGACAAGTGTTGAAGCCGATCATGAACACAGGCAGTTCATTTTCTTCTCCCTATTTTTACAGAATGTTTAAAATTTTCCACTATAAAGAGGTTACAATCAAATCAACTTGCCTCTTGTCCTTAGACTCTGAAATGAGGTCCTCCTCCACACCCAACCGTCCTAACTGTGGCTTTTGCAAGCAGCCTAAAGTAAGCCCCTTCCAACAACACGGGACTTACAAGTCCACTCAGCCATGGCACAGCCTGGGCACAGGTGGTCAGAGAGGGACGTGGCAAGGAATAGGAAGGAACGCTAAAGAACCGAAGGAATAAAATGAAGACACATTGGGGCGCCAGGGTGAGGCAGGAGAAGCATACACTCACCAACAGCAGACAGTGCCACGGTGGGTTTCCTTGTGTCTCTGAAATATAAAAATAAAAAGTCAAATGCCCGATGTACATACCACCAGCCACCTGGTGTTCTTCACCCTTTGCACATATTTCTTTGCTTTCCTTTCAGTGGGATGGAGTTGGGAGATCTGCTGTGAGGACCTTAAAAAGAGGTGTAATTTGGGGCCCAAAGTGGCTCCGGCCGGATGTCGTGGCACTTGCGAAGGCGAGGCCAAGAGTTCAAGGCCAACCAACCTCAGCAACCTTACAAGCTCTCAATGATTGGCAAAAAAAAAAAAAAAGAGGTGTAATGAGAGACCTGCTTCCCTCGAGGTAGATCAATTTCCTCAGCCACTTCAATGAGTCCGTGTCTTAATTTCAAATCGCAGAGTTTTACCCAAAGAAAACAAGGCCAGGTGCAGTGGCTCACGCCTGTATTCTCAACGCTTTAGGAGGCACTTTGGGAGGCCAAGTCAGGTAGATCACCTAAAGTCAGGAGTTCGAGACCTGCCCAGCCAACATGGAGAAACCACGTCTCTACCAAAAAAAAAAAAAAAAAAAAAATTAGCCAGGTGTGGTGGTGCATGCCTGTAATCCCAACTACTTGGGAGGCTGAGGCAGAGCTGAGATCACACCACTGCACTCCAGCCAAGATGACAAGAGGGAAAGGAAAGGGAAAGGAAGAAAGAGAACAAATTACAGGCCATGTACAGTGGTTCACACCTATAATCCCAACACTTGGGGAGACCCAGGTGGAAGGACTGCTTGAGGCCAAGAGTTTGAGATCAGCCTGACAGCATAGCAAAACTCTGTCTCTATAGAAAAAATTAAAAAATAATAATTAGGCTGGGTACAGTGGCTTATGCTTATGATCCCAGCACTTTGGAAGCCGAGGTGGGCAGATCATGAGGTCAGGAGTTCAAGACCAGCCTATTCAATATGGTGAAACCCCGATTCTACTAAAAAATACAAAAATTAGCCGGGCACAGTGGCGCGCACCTGTGGTCCCAGCTACTCAAGAGGCTGAGGTGAGAGGATCACTTGAGCCCAGGGGTTCAAGGCTGTACTGAGCTGAGTCAACACCATTGCGCTCCAGCCTGGGTGACAGAGTAAGACCCTGTCTCAAAAAAAGAAACTAAAGAAAGAAGAAAGGAAAGAAAGAGTGTAAGGAAAGAAAAACAGGAGGGAAGCAGGAAGGTGAAAAAGAGGGAGAGGGGAGGGGGAAAGAGGGGAGGGAGTGAGGAGTCTAACTAGGGAAGAATTCTCCTTAAGGTCTTGCCTAGAGAGGTCTTAGCTCTTATCTCCATCCCCCTACAACCGTGTCTTTCACTCCCAAATAATGTATTTGCACTCAAATCCTTGGCTCAAGGTCTCTATCAAGGGGAAACCAAGTAAGACACTTGATCGCTAAAGCAAAGGTCCCAAATCACCCCCAACCAAGTGGTTACGCCTCCTAATTGTTCTTACTTGATATCCCAAATGTAGATGTAGGTATCCACAGAGCTGGTAACTAGGAGATCTGGCTCAAACACTGCCCAGTCCAAGTCGCTGGGACACAAATAACAAACAGAACAAAGAAAAGGAAAAAAAAATCAGAGTCCTGGTCCAAAGCACTAGCACATTGAGTCTCCAGGGGCTTCAGAATGCCACTGTTGATGGACTTCTTAATGTGGTTGAGGCTGGGAGTCTCCAAAGTTCCTTGGGAATGAACACGCGTTTGGAAGGTAACTGTCGGGTCCTTCGCCCTATAGTTGCCAGATACATTAACACCTGCTTCCAAAAAAGAAATGCAGCGCTTCAACTTAAAACTTTCTCTCTCTGGGCTGAGTGCAGTGGCTCATGACTGTAATCCCAGCACTTCGGAGGCCAAGGCAGGCATATCGCTTGAGGTCAGGAGTTCAAGGTCAGCCTGGCCAACACGATAAAAGCCCGCCTCTACTAATAAAGCAAAAATTAGCCAGGTGTGGTGATGGGCACCTGTAGTCCCAGCTACTCAGGAGGCTGAGGCAGGAGAATAGCTTGAACCTGGGAGGCAGATGTTGCAGTGAGCACAGACTGTGCCACTGCACTCCAGCCTGGGCCACAAGAGTGAAATTTCATCTCAAAACAAAACAAAACAAAACCTTTTTCTCTCTAAATAGACAAAACAAAGGACAAATATACATAGTAATCTTTGAGTTTCCATTTTCTAAATCAAATTCCACCACAGGCACCTTGGGTAAAGCTAACATCCTTTAGCAGCGGCAAAGCGCCACACTGCCAGGCTGCAGCCAGAGAGGGCCAGAAGCCTGCGGGGTCCCGTAGCCCTGCTCTCCTTCCTAGACAGGCAGGAACTCCACAGAACATTCCACCCAGCCGGGCGCAGTGACTCAAGCCTGTAATCCCAGCACTTTGGGAGGCGGAGGCGGGTGGATCCCGAGATCGAGAGATCGAGACCATCCTGGTCAACATGGTGAAACCCCGTCTCTACTAAAAATACAAAAAATTAGCTGGGCATGGTGGCGCGTGCCTGTAATCCCAGCTACTCGGGAGGCTGAGGCAGGAGAATTGCCTGAACCCAGGAGGCGGAGGTTGCGGTGAGCCGAGATGGCGCCATTGCACTCCAGCCTGGGTAACAAGAGCGAAACTCCGTCTCAAAAAAAAAAAAAAAAAAAGAACATTCCACTTCACCCAGACATCCGTCCCTCCTTTCCCAGCACTTCCAGGTCAGCTTAGCCCAGAAACAGTGACCCAGGGAAAGAGTGGATCAAGGAACACTCAAAACCAACTGCAAGTCCTCAACTGGGAGGCAGCTGTGCCCCTGGGTAATGAACTGTTATGCAGGAGCTCTGTGCGGGAACCCACTGCTGCTGGATAAAGAGCCAAGGACCACTCCCTGACATCTCCATGTCCTCCCAGGCACCACTGATTACGAACTGGGGGGGTTCTGCTGCATAACCTCCTTCCCTCTCGTGAGAAAAATCAGCTGTAAGCCAGGCGCAGTGGCTCATGCCTGTAATCTCAGTACTTAGGCAGGCCGAGGTAGATGGGTCACTTCAGGTCAGGAGCTCTAGACCAGCCTGGCCAATGTGGTGAAACCCTGTCTCTACTAAAAAATACATTAAAATTAGCCAGGCGTGGTGGCGCATGCCTGCAATCCCAGCTACTCAGAAGGCTGAGGCAGGAGAATCACTTGAACTCGGGAAGTAGTGGTTGCAGTGAGCCAAGATCGTGCCACTGCACTCCAGCTTGGGCAACAAAGTGAGACTCCATCCCCCCCAAAAAAATCAGCTCTAATCCTTTACTCTGAACTGAGCTATATCCGTCCAGGATGTTGTCTGGGATGGGGGTCAACAGCTACATGATGGAGCTTCCTAAATGCCGGCTGTTCTTCACTGTGTTCTACACCATCAACCCAGTGAATGAAAAAACCCACTGACCACCCCGGGCCTGTGCAACACAGAGGGTCAGGCCAGGCTAGGAGGACCGCATCATTATTTCTCTACCCAGGGGACTGTGACAAAGCAAGCCAGCCAAGGAGCTGCAGAGGGCTGGTGCCTACCTGATGACACGAGTGTGGCCTTGTAAGGTTGTGCCAACTTCCCCACTGCCGTCTTTCCACTTGTAAAGGTCCACCCGTTGGTTACTCTGAAAGGAAAGGAAGAAGGCCACAGGCATGCATGCTAGGATAGCTGCTCTTGCCCCAGTCAGCTTAAAGTGGCAAAGAGGAAGCCAGGGATCTCACACATGGTAGAGATCCTTCAGGCTGAACTCTTCTTTAAAAAGCCATCAGAAATAAGCACAATTAACATTAGCTTGAGCTATCTTCAGCTCAGTATGTAGGTCTGTGAATCTCAAAATGGAAAGGCAGGTCTATCTTAAGAGACACGTCTTGAACAGTCACAGCTGAACTGAAGGTGCAGAATCACTTCTGCACACAAGCTTCATGGGCCAGGAAAATGTCCCAGCCACCAGAGGAACCCCCTCCCTCCGAAGGTCACACACCCGTCTTCCCCAGCTGCTGGCATACTGGATGTCTCCATCTCGCCCTTCCCTGATCAAATGCCCAGAGTCCACCCACCACAAGTTTTGTTTGTTTGTTTGTTTTCTTTTTTTCTTGCGATGGGGTCTACATTGCCCAGGCTTTTCTAGAACTCCTGGCCTCAAGCAATCCCCCTGCCTTACCATCTAGCACAGCTAAGGTAACAGGACTGCGCCATCATACCTGGGTCCTATGACTCTTTTAAAATATAGGTGCGGCTGGGCGTAGCAGTTCATGCCAGTAATCCCAGCGCTTTGGGAGGCTGAGGTGAGAGGATCATGAGGTCAGGAGTTCCAGAACAGCCTGACCAACATGGTGAAACCCCATCTCTACTAAAAATACAAAACAGCTGGACATGGTGTCGCACATCTATAATTCCAGCTACTCAGGAAGCTGAGGCAGGAGAATTGCTTGAAACCGGGAGGTGGAGGTTGCAATGAGCTGAGATCGCATCACTGCACTCCAGCCTGGGTGAAAGAGCAAGACTCCATCAAAAAACAAACAAACAAACAAACAAAAAACCAACAACCATAGGTGCACAAGAGAGAAGAAAGAGGCTGGGTGCAGTGGCTCATGTCTGTAATCCTTGTAATCCCAGCACTTTGAAAGGCCAAGGCAGGAAGATTGCTTGAGCCCAGGAGTTCAAGACAAGCCTGAGCAACATAGCCAAATGAAGTCTCGACAAAAATAAAAGTAAAAAATAGCCAGGCATGGTGGCACATGCCTGTGGTCCAAGCTACTTGGGAGGCTAAGGTGGGAGGATCACTTGAGCCTGGGAGGTCGAGGCTGCAGTAAGGCATGATTGTGCCACTGCACTCCAGCCTGGGTGACACAGCAAGAGAAAGAAAGAAGGAAGGAAGGGAGGGAGGGAGGGAGGAAGGGAGGGACACAGGCAGGCAGGGAGGGAGGCAAAGAAAAGGAAAGAAAGAAGGAAAGAGGAAGAAGAGGAAGGGGAAGGGAGGAAAAGAAAGAAAGAGAGAGAGAGGAGGGAGGGAGGGAGAAAGAGAAAGAGAGAAAAGAAAAGGAAGCAGAAAGACCATCAAAAGGGTGCCCTAGAAGAGAAAATTATTTAACGCTCCTTGAAATGGGTCTATATTTAATTTCTTAATGGGTTAAGCATAAAGAGACAGGGAAAATGAACCAGAAGAAACCACAGCTACAATGGAAAAGTAACTTCCATCAAAGAACATTTCACATTTAACACAACCAAACAGCAAAGGCTCCCTACATATCATGAGTTTATGAAACACACTGAAAGTGATAAAGATTACCAAGAGACTGAGAACAACAGCAGGCCACTTAATAACTTCTGAACTGATATATACATAATAGACCGATTTCCATTTTAGCTCAGAGACAGACCGATGTATACAATTCTGAGATTTTTATCCTGAAATACCAGTTTCCATATTGAAAAGGTAAGATTCTTGTGAAAAGGTTAGGATTCAAAATAGCTTCCAATGAGAACAGGAATGAAAAGAAAACTTCCCTCATTTCTAATAATATTCCCTGCCATTTCTGGAGGGTCTGCTAGTGCCTCTGACCTCTCCCAGCACAGACACAGTGGGTATCATCACCCACGTTATAGATGAGGCAAGCAAGGCTCAGAAGATAAAAGACTGAATGTTAAAAGTAGGACTTGACCTGACCGAGCACAGTGACTCAGGCTTATAATCCCAGCACTTTGGGAGGCTGAGACGGGCAGATCACGAGGTCAGGAGTTCGAGACCAGCCTGATCAACATGGAGAAACTCCATCTCTACTAAAAGTTCAAAATTAGCCGGGCATGGTGGCACATGCCTTTAATCCCAGCTACTTGGGAGAATCGCTTGAACACAGGAGGCAGAGGTTACGGTGAGCCAAGATCGTGCCATTGCACTCCAACCTGGGCAACAAGAGTGAAACTCTGTCTCAAAAAAAAAAAAAAAAACACCTAGGACTTAACCTCAGATTTGCCTAACTAAAGATTTCTCAAAAGGTTGCCTTCTGGCCAGGCGCAGTGGCTCATGCCTATAATCCCAGCACTCTGGGAAGCTGAGGCAGGTGGATCACTTGAGGTTAGGAGTTCAAGACCAGCCTGGCCAACATGGTGAAACCCCATCTGTACTAAAAATTAGCCAGGCATGGTGGCGCACACCTGTAGTCCCAGCTACTTGGGAGGCTGAGGCCCAAGAAGTCCTTGAACCTGGGAGGTGGAGGCTGCAATAAACCGATGGCACCACTGCACTCCATCCTGGGCGACACAGAGAGATTCCATCTCAAAAAAAAAAAAAAAAGTTGCCTTCCAACCAAGAACCAAAAAAAAAAATAGGTAAATTATACTTCATCAAAATTAAAGCTTTTGTGTATCTAAGAACACTACCAAGAATGCAAAAAGACAACCAACAGAAGGGGAGAAAACATTTGCAAATAATACATCTGATAAAGGTCTAATATCCAGAATACATAAAAAACTCCTACAACTCAACAGTAAAAATGCAAACAACCCAATTCAAAAAAGGCCAGAGGCCTTGAATAGACATTTCTCCAAAAAAATTACATATACGTGGCCAATAAGATACTCAACATCCTTGGTCACTGGAGAAATGTAAATTAAAACCATAATAAAATACCACTTCACACCCACTAGGATGGCTATTTTTTAAAAAATATAAAAAATAACAAATTTTTGAGAAGTTGTGGAAAAATTGGAACTCTGTGCATTGCTGATGGGAGTATAAAACGTTTAGCCACTTTGGAAAATAATTTGGTGTTTCCCTCCAAAAGTTAAACACAGAATTACCATATAACCCTGCAATTCCACTCCTAGGTGTACACCCAAAAGAAGTGAAAACAAGTACATCCATACATATGTTCATACCACCTCTATTCAATAGCCACCCAAATGTCCTCTGATGGATGGATGGATAAACAATTATACAATGGAATATTACTCACTCATAAAAAGGAAAAAAGTTCTGATACCTGCTGCAACATGGATGAACCTTAAAACATTATGCTGAGTAAAAGAAGTCAGGGGCTAGGCATGGTGGCTCACGCCTGTAATCCCAGCATTTTGGGAGGCCAAGGCGGGCAGATCACCTGAGATTAGGTGTTTGAGACCAGCCTGGTCAACATGGTGAAACCCAATCTCTACTAAAAATACAAAAAAATTAGCCAGACATGGTGGCGAGTGCCTATAAACCCAGCTACATGGCAGGCTGAGGCAGGAGAATCACTTGAACCCAGGAGGTGGCGACTGCAGTGAGCCAAGATTGAACCATTGCACTAAGGCCTGAGGATAAGAGCAAAATTCTGTCTCAAAATAAATAGATAAATAAAATAAGTCATACCTAAAAGGTCACTTATTATATGATTTCATTTCTATGAAAGATTCAGAATAGATCAATCCATTGAGAGAGAGAGCACAGCCTGGTGGTTGCCAGGGGTTGCAAGGCGGGGAGGAATGGGGAAAAAACTGCTTAATGAGTAAGGAGTTTTACCCCAGAGGGACAGAAATGTTTGAGAACTGGAGAGAGGTGATGGTTATACAACAGTGTGAATGCAGTGAAGGATACTGAATTGTTCACTTTAAAATGATTAATTGTGAAAGAACAAATAAACGAAAAGGGCTGTCTTTGTTAGCACTCCCGAACAAATGCAGTGTTAAACCACCGAGTACAACTACTGAGGCATCAGCCTAAACCAATGTTTCCCAAGCAGAGGTGACTTTGCTTCGCGGAGGACATCCGACAGAGTCTGGAGATATTTTTGATTGCCATAACAAGGGGAGGGAAGGATACTACTGAGCTCTAACAGGTAGGGGCCTGGGATGCTACTGAGCATCCTACAATGCACTGGACAGCCCCATGACAAAGAATGACCTAATAAGCCAACAGTGCCGAGGTTTAAAAACCCTGGACCAGATGATCAGGGACTGAGGGTGAGAGGGGAATAAGGATCCAGAGGTATAAACCAACCAAAAGAGCTCCCTCTGTCACCCAGGGAACAGGCTGAGAGTAGAAAGGCAGGAAGACTCACTCTCCCTTTCTCTTTCAGAATAGCCATGAAAATCAGCGCAACCTTGGACATCCACAGTTCAAGTCAGATTCTATTTTGGAAATGGCTGGGAAGGGCGGCTTTCTGTTCCTTCTCAAGCTGACGAAGTTGTTCTTTCTTTGCTCAGACGCTTTCCTTCTGCAAACTGCCTTTCCTGACAAGAACAGACTCAGACAGACTGTACAGTAGTCCCGCCCCTGGTGAATCAGAAGGATTCTTTTAAATACTTTCCTGCCAGCCCAATGTAAAAAGAGCAAAAAGTTTAGATCTCTCATTATTCTAGAAGAATAGAATGTGACACACAATCTGGAGAAAGATGCCAGAGAGGTTCTAGCCCAGAATCTTTTTGAGTCATTAATCCCTTTTATTAGGTTTTATTAGAAAACCTAATAAAACTTACATGTTTTCCCTGGAGGAAAAAATTACACGTAACAGGCACATAAAATCTGATGAGGTTAATGAATCTAATGATTCTCAATCAAAGAAGAATCCCTTCCTTTGAATGGAAGGGTAGGGGGAGTCTTCTGATTCCTCTGAAAGCAATGAAGGTCAACTCCACACCAGCTCCCCAGTTACCCTCCTTAGAATGTCTTTCAGAGTCATCTGCCATTTGTCCACTGGCCAGTTACACTGCGGCTGACAAAACAGGTTCTCACCATTCACAGTAATGGATGCTTCTGCCTGCTTCCCTTTCAAAATCTGGATTCAGTCCCTGGAAACACAAGGCCTGACACCGATGGGACCAGTGAGCATTCCCATGTATATTTAATCGGTAACTTGCCTCTGTCTTTCTTTCAAAACCATCCAAACCTCTTTTCCAACTGAGCAATGAGGATTGTATTCTCTTCTCTACACAGGACATAGATCCGCCAGCCCCAGATGACACAGTTAACAGCATTCTCCTGTATTCCTTAAATAAGCTCACCGAAGCTGCAAAATAGTGTGCAAAGCTGTCATGAGGATTCCACTGCACAGCTCCAATGTCCCATTTGCTCTGGCGAGAGATCTTTCGGTGACCTTCGAAAGGAGCATCTAGATTGACGATGTATAAGAATCTGCGACTAGAGACCAATATCAACATTATAATAGTATAGAAACACATCATTGGCATTAAGATAGAAAAGCACAATTGGAATTGCTTACAATTTGCAAGCAGTGCTCCAAAAAACCCAAACACACATGGCATTTCTTTACTTTCAAAGGCAAAGAAGTGACAACAGTAACTCAAGGTGGCTGTCAAAGGGAAGAAGTGTCCCTGTGAGAGTCCCACCTCTAGAGATGGCCTTCCGTACCACATCCATCCATAAGAGTTTGGTCCTCCCCTGGATTCAGCTTCAACCTGCCCTTCTCCCAGCCTTTCCCAACACCCCCACCCTCCATAGTGGGTGATCTAGGCTCACTGCAACCTCCACTTCCCAAGTTCCAATTGAGTAGCTGAGATTACAGGCACCCACCACCATGCCTGGTTAATTTTTGTATTTTTCGTAGAGACAGAGTTTCTCCATGTTGGCCAGGCTGATCCCAAACTCCTGACCTCAGGTGACCCACCCACCTCGGCTTCCCAAAGTGCTGGGATTACAAGCGTGAGCCACCACACCCGGCCATCTTGAATATCTTTGTATGCTTCACATTACTAGGCACAGCGCTCTGCACTCAACAAATTGTGAGTTAAATTAAACATATAACTTTTTTCTTTTGAGACAGAGTTTCACTCTTATTGCCCAGGCTGGAATGCAATGGTGCGATCTCAGCTCATCGCAACCTCCTCCTTTCGGGTTCAAGCAATTCTTCTGCCTCAGCCTCCCAAGTAGCTGAGCTTGGATTACAGGTATGTGCCACCACGCTCGCTAATTTTGTATTTTTAGTAGAGATGGGGTTTTTCCATGTTGGTCAGGCTGGTCTTGAACTCCCAATCTCAGGTGATCTGCCCACCTCGGCCTCACAAAGGGCTGAGACCACAGGTGTGAGCCACTGCATGCAGCTAAACATATAACTTATTACTAAGCCAAAATCCTGTGGAAGTAGAAAATCTCAAAATTCCCCTGTAAGTTGACTACTCCCTGGTCAAGAAAACTAAACTACATCTATTAGGAGGGGAACTAACAATAACAACAAAAAGGAATAATAACGAAAATAACATATTAAGTGCCAGCAACGTTCAACATGCCAACCAATATGAATGATCTGAAAACAGGGATGTCCTGCATTCACCTATTTTCTTTTTAAGTAAAATACCCTTGGTGTGTGAATCAACATCACTGCAGCCACCAGGTTTTGATTCTTTGCTAGAGACCACTCAAAGCCCGTGGAGATCAATGAGAACAGGCAGGCTCCAAAATGAAGGAAAAGATTAATCATCCCTGCTCAGAAGAGCCAGGAAATGGCATACAAACTCTATGTGGCAGCAGAAACTCTGAGAAGAGATGATGGATTAGAAGAAGAAAAGCCATGGGAAAACACAATTTCACAGAACTTCCAGGACTTCTAAGAAAGTTCAGAACAAGGCTGGGCACGGTGGCCCACATCTGTAATCCCGGCACTTTGGGAGGCCGAAATGGGCAGAACATGAGGTCAGGAGTTCAAGACCAGTGTGGCCAATATGGTGAAACCCTGTCTCTACTAAAAAGACAAAAATTAGCCGGGCATGGTAGCACATGCCTGTAGTCCCTAGGCCTTCACAGGACTGCCTGGTCCACCACATCTCTTCTTAGAGATGAATTCCCTGTTTTCTAAACGCTGGGACATTCAGGAAGTTCTCCTCCCTCCCCTCCAAGGGGCTTCCAAGAAATAATAAAACTAAAAGCCTGTCCAAATCAGTGGGGCTTCTGAGTCTGGGGTTTTGTCTCTGTAGAGTTAGAGAGCAGCAGCACGTAAAAAAGAGGTGCTACTATTACCACGCGCCAGATATCACCAAGTGCCAGGAGATGGACATCTTGTGCATACGTGAAGCCAAAATGCAGCGGAGGATTCCTGTTCAGAAGAGCTACTCAGAGGCTGAGGCAGGAGAATCACTTGAACCCGGGAGGCGGAGGTTGCAGTGAGCCGAGATTGCACCACTACACTCCAACCTGGGTGACAGAGCGAGATTCCGTCTTAAAAAAAAAAAAAGAAAGAAAAGCGCAGAACAAAGATCACTTAGAATCTCTGGCCTCCTCCGAAGGAATCACCTGATCCTGCAATGGCTGGCTGGCATCATCCCATCAGAAGAACAATAGTACAAGGCTAGTAGCTATACATATGAAATGTGTATCAATATGGGGGTGCAGACACCTTACAGAGCAAATGTACAACAGCAGGAAGTGGGCACTTCAGGGTGAACACACCTGATAGAACATAGGTGTTTATCTTCATTTTCCCCAACGCTCCACTACAATAAGAGTAAAGAAAGACAACCTCCAAAGACAAGGAAAATGAGACAGGAAACGAAAAGCAGATGGACAAATGGTAATTGAGCTAAAGAAAACTAAGTAGGCCAGTGCGGTGGCTCACGACTGCATTCTCAGCACTTTCGGAGGCCGAGGTGGGCGGATCACCTGAGGTCAGAAGTTGTAGACCAGCCTGGCCAACATGGTAAAACCCCGTCTCTACTAAAAATACTAAAAAATTAGCTAGGCATGGTGGCAGGCAGCTGTGTAATTCCAGCTACTCAGGAGGCTGGGGCACGAGAATTGTTTGAACCTGGGAGGCAGAGGTTGCAGTGAGCCAAGATAGCACCACTGCCCTCCAGCCTGGGTGACAGACTGAGACTCAAGAAAAAAAAAATGTAAATAAAGCCAAAGTTCGTGGAGAGAGAAGTGAGTGTGAAGCAAGCTGCTTCCCCCACAACTGGAGGCTGTAGTCTCAAGACAAGAGCAAAGGATAGGGCTGGAAGTCAACAGGCAAAACAAAGCTAGGAGAGCTGTGTGTGAAAGAGCACTAAGGAGAGGGTTACATGCGACCCATCCAGCCAGGTGGCTGCCTCAGTGGAGCGTGGGTGCTCTTCTCCCCTAGAGCAGCTCCAGACCTGGGAAGTGCAAAGTGCCGTACTCAAATCTTCCTCTATGCAGCACTCACAACTCTGCCTTTCAGTCTTCCAACAGAGACTTCTCAGGAGAAAAAGACCAGCCCAAGAAAAAACAGAAGCAAGCAAACAACAACAAAACCCTGGAGATAATGACATTTGGACATTCACGAACTAGCCGGGCTCCCACCTGATCCACCATCTACCCACTTAAAGAGATTCCAGTCGCTCTTTAATGTTAGCAGTCAATGATCTCAGTGACTGGAGGAAACCTGAAAGACAGAGACTAACACAACCAAAATAAAACAGGGCTTTATGGTTGGACGAAGCAGTTCACACTTAAACTCTTAGTGCTGCAAGCCAAGGCAGAAGGATCGCTTGAGGCCTGGAGTTCAAGACCAGCCTGGCCAATATGGCAAGACCCTATCTGTACAAAAAAATTTATAATAAAATTAGCCAGGTGTGCTGACATGTGCCTGTAGTCCCAAGGCGGGAGGATTGTTTGCCCAGTAGTTCAAGGCTGCAGTGAGCCATGATTACACCACTGAGCTCCAGCCTGGGTGACGAAACAGAAAAAGAAAAAGAAAGAAAAAACTCCTCTCTTGCCTCCCCACTGCCCTCCAAAATAATAGTAATAAAAAGAAAAGGGAAAAAGGAAGAAGAGAGAGAATGCAAAGAAAACAGAGATAAACACAGAAGAGAGGCCAGGCGCAGTAGCCCAAACCTGTAATTCCAGCACTTTGGGAGGCCGAGGTGGGTGGATCACTTGAGGCCAGGAGTTCTAGACCAGCCTGGCCAACATGGTGAAACCCTGTCTCTACTAAAAATACAAAAATCAGCCAGGCATGATGGTGCATGCCTATAATCCCAGCTACTTGGGAGGCTGAGGCTGGAGAATCACTTGAACCCAAGAGGCAGAGGCTACAGTGAGCCAAGATCATGCCACTGCACTCCAGCCTGGGCAACAGAACAAGACTCCATCTCCAAGAAGAGAAAAAAATCTTGGAATCAGTATTCTCCAAGAATTAAGAGACAATATAAATAATAATAAACATTAAAATAATAGTTGAAATTTTTTTTTTTTGACGGAGTTTCGCTCGTTTCCCAGGCTGGAGTGCAATGGCGCGATCTCGGCTCACCGCAACCTCCGCCTCCTGGGTTCAGGCAATTCTCCTGCCTCAGCCTCCCGAGTAGCTGGGACTACAGGCACGCACCACCATGCCCAGCTAATTTTTTGTATTTTTAGTAGAGATGGGGTTTCACCATGTTGACCAGGATGGTCTCAATCTCTTGACCTCGTGATCCACCCGCCTTGGCCTCCCAAAGTGCTGGGATTATAGGTGTGAGCCACCGTGCCTGGCCACTACTATCAGATTTTTAAAGTTCAAAGTCCCAGCACTTTGGGAGGCCAAGGAAGGAGGATCACTTGAGCCCAGGAGTTCAAGACCAGCCTGGGCAACATAGAGAGACCCTGTCTGTACAAAAAAAAAAAAAAAAAGAAGAAGAAAAAATTAGCCAGGCAGGCGTGGTGGTACATGCCAGCAATCCCAGCATCTCAGGAGGCTAAGGCAGAGGGATCATTTGAGCCCAGAAAGTCAAGACTGCAGTGAGCCGTGATCTGCATTCCTGCCTAGGCACCAGAGTGAAACTTGTCTCAAAAAATATATATATATAAAATATATATATATGAAATATATATATATTCATATATTTTTTTCATATTTCATATATATATATATATATATATATGAAAATGAAAGTTCTAGGTCTTTCCGGAATCACCACATTGTCTTTCACAATGGTTGAACTAGTTTACATTCCCTCCAACAGTGTGAAAGCATTCCTATTTCTCCACAGCCTCACCAGCATCTGCTGTTCCTTGACTTTTTAATAATAATTGCCACTCTTGACGGGCAAGAGATGGTGTCTCATTGTGGTTTTGATTTGCATTTCTCTATGATCAGTAATAATGAGCTTTTTTTCACACGTTTGTTGGCTGCATAAATGTCTTCTTTTGAGAGGTGTCTTTTCATGTCCTTTGCCCACTTTTTAATGGGGTTAAGTTCCTTGCAGATTCTGGATATCAGACCTTTGTCAGATGAATAGGTTGCAAGAATTTTCTCCCATTCTGTAGGCTGTCTGTTCACTGTGATGATAGTCTCGTTTGCTGTGCAGAAGCTTTTTAGTTTAATTAGATCCCGTTTGTCAACTTCCACTTTTGTTGCAATTACTTTTGGTGTTTCTGTCACAAAATCTTTGCCCATGCCTATGTCCTTAATGGTAACCTAGATTTTCTTCTACAGTTTTTATAGTTTTGGGTTTTACATTTAAGTCTTTAATCCATTTTGAGTTTTTTTTTTTTGAGACGGAGTTTCGCTGTTGTTATCCAGACTGGAGTGCAATGGCACGATCTCGGCTCACTGCAATCTCCGCCTCCTGGGTTCAGGCAATTCTCCTGCCTCAGCCTCCTGAGTAGCTGGGATTACAGGCACACACCACCATGCCTGGCTAATTTTTGTATTTTTAGTAGAGACAGGGTTTCACCTCATTGACCAGGATAGTCTCGATCTCTTGACCTCATGATCCACCCGCCTCAGCCTCCCACAGTGCTGGGATTATAGGCATGAGCCACCGCGCCCATCAAGTTAATTTTTTTATAAAGTGTAAAGAAGGGGTCCAGTTTCCATTTTCTGCATATGGCTAGCCAGTTCTCCCAGCACCACTTGTTAAATAGGGAATCCTTTCCCCATTGTTTTTGTCAGGTTTGTTAAAATTCGGATGGTTGTAGATGGGTAGTCTTATTTCTGATATCTCTACTCTGTTCCACTGGTGGATGTTTTGTACCAGTACCATGCTGTTTTGGTTACTGTAGCCTTGGTACGATAGTTTAAAGTCAGGTAACATGTTACCTTCAGGTTTGTTCTTTTTGTTTAGAACTGTCTTGGCTATACAGGCTCTTTTTTGGTTTCATATGAATTTTATAGTTTTTTCTAATTCTGTGAAGAATGTCAGTGGAAGTTTAATGGAAAGAGCATTGAATCTATAAATTACTTTGGGCAGTATGGCCGTTTTCACAATACTGATTCTTCCTATCCATGAACATGGACTATTTTTCTATTTGTTTTTATCCTCTCTGATTTCCTTGTACAGTCATTTGTATGTCTCCTTGAAGCTGTCTTTCACCTCCCGTGTTAGCTGTATTCCTAGGTATTTTATTCTCTTTGTAACAATTGTGAATGTAAGTTCATTAATTTGGCTCTCTCCTTGCTTACTATTGGTGTACGTAATGCTTGTGATTTTTACACATCGATTTTATATCCTGAAATTGTGTTCCAGTTGCTTATCAGCTTAAGAAGCTTTTGGCCTGAGACAATGGGGTTTTCTAGATATAGGATCATGTCATCTGCAAACAGGGGAAGTTTGACTTCCTATTTGTTTTTTCTTTTTTTTTTCCCTCTCTTCCTGTTTGAGTATTAATTATTTCTTTCTCTTGCCTGACTGCCCTGGCCAGAACTTTCTTTTTTTTTTTTTTTTGAGACGGAGTTTCGCTCTTGTTACCCAGGCTGGAGTGCAATGGCATGATCTCGGCTCACCGCAACCTCCGCCTCCTGGGTTCAGGCAATTCTCCTGCCTCAGCCTCCTGAGTAGCTGGGATTACAGGCATGTGCCACCACGCCCAGCTAATTTTTGTATTTTTAGTAGAGATGAGGTTTCACCATGTTGACCAGGATGGTCTCGATCTCTTGACCTTGTGATCCTCCCGCCTCGGCCTCCCAAAGTGCTGGGATTACAGGCTTGAGCCACCGCGCCCGGCCAGAACTTTCAATACTATGTTGAATAGGAGTTGTAAGAGATTCCTGAAAGACCTAGAGGAAGAAATACCATTTGACCCAGCAATCCCATTACTGGGTACGTACCCAGAGGAATCTAAATCATTCTAATATAGAGATACATGCACGCATATGTTTGGTGAAGCACTATTCACAATCGCAAAGACATGGAATCAACCCAAATGCCCAGCAATGGTAGACTGGATAAAGAAAATGTGGTACATATACATCATGGAATAGTATGCAGCCATAAAAATGAACAAGATCGTATCCTTTGCAGGGACATGGATGGAGCTGTAAGCCATTATCCTCAGCAAACTAACACAAGAACAGAAAGCCAAAACCTCCACCTCCCAGATTCAAGCAATTCTTCTGCTTCAGCCTCCTGAGTAGCTGAGATTACAGGCATGCTCCACCATGCCCAGCTAAAACAGTAAGTACACACGGACACAGGTAGGGAAACAATGCACACTGAGGTTTGCTGGGGGACCAGAGGGAGAGAAAGCATCAGGATAAATAGCTAATGCATGTGGGGCTTAACACTTAAGTGATGGGTTGACAGATGCAGCAAACTACCATGGCACACATTTATCTATGTAACAAACCTGCACATCCTGCACAGGTATCCTGGAACTTAAAATAAAATAAAATTTAAAAAAGAAAAGAAAAGACTTTGAGAGGCCAAGGCAGAAGCAGGTGGATCACTTGAATATGAGATGTGGAGGCTGCAGTGAGCCGAGATCACACCAGTGACTGCACTCCAGCCCGGGCGACGGAGTGAGACCCTGTCTCAAAAGAAAGAAGCAGAGAAAGAAAGAGAGAGAGAAAGAGAAAATGAAATGAGGCCAAGGTGAGAGGATTGCTTGAGCCCAGCAGTTCAAGACCAGCCTGGGCAACAAAGCAAGACACCCATCTCTAAAAAAAAAAAAAAATGAAATAAAGAGCTTCAAGATCATGTTAAAAAATAGTAAGTATGTGTGCCAGCCATGGTGGCTAATGCCTGTAATCCCAGCACTTTGGGAGACCAAGACAGGCAGATCACTAAGTCAAGAGTTCAAGACTGGCCTGGTCAACATGGTGAAACCCCATCTCTACTAAAAATGCAAAACTTAGCCAGCGGTGGTGGCAGTCACCTGTAATCCCAGCTACTCAGGAGGCTGAGGCAGGAGAATAACTTGAAACCGGAAGGCAGAGGTTGTAATGAGCCAAGATCATGCCACTGCACTCCAGCCTGGGCAACAGGAGTGAAACTCCGTCTCAAAAAGGAAAAAAAAAGCGAGCAGGGAGCTGGCGGCAGAAAAGAGATACCAACCTTTCCTTGCCAGTACAACACACACAAGAATGATAATAATTGTCTCTGGGGAGGAGGTCAGAGGTAGGAAGGAAATTTGATTTTCGTTGTATATCCTTTTGAACGTTTTAAATGTTTACCATGTTGTGTGCTTTTTTAAAAAAGGTAAATTAAATCACAATTTCAAAATAAAGTAATGTAGCTAATAGAAAACAAAGTATTTCCACTGATTTGTAAATGGGTTCACAAACAACTACATTAATAAAAACACAGTCGCTCCTGGGGTAAGGGCTATCATTGAGAGCAACACAAAAGGAAAAAGGGACCATGACTGTTAAAAAATGTTTTTGAGAGGGGGTCTTGCTATGTTGACCAGACTGGTCTTGAAAAGTCCCTGGCTCAGCGATCCTTCCTATGTAGCTGGTACTACAGGTATGAGTCACCATGCCCAGCTTGATTATCGAACTTTAACCCAATATTACAATGTTAGGGTTTTAATTAGCAAAAGCAGACGTGGCCCTTATTGGCCAAGTCTTAAAAATTTTGAGCCAGAAGACACTACAGAAACTAAGTCATTCGATTCCTTCACGATGAAATAAAATTCCTTCATGAGAAAACCAAAGTCCAGTTAGGCCAAACTGAACAAATGTCCAGGGGCTCATAATTAATGGCACCACCAAACTGGAATTCAGATTCCTTCAATCCCAGGAACTACCTACTTGACTATCCCAGATTACATCCTTCAGGTATGTAGCTGCAAATATTCTTGAGTCTTGTAGTAAACAGAAAACTGTAATTTCGCCAGGTGTGGTGGCTCATGCCAACAATCCCAGCACTTTGGGGGGCCAAGGCGGGCGGATCACCAGAGATGGGGCATTTGAGAGCAGCCCAACATGGAGAAACCCCAAATCTACTAAAAATACAGAATTAGCCAGGCATGGTGGTGCATGTCTGTAATCCCAGCTACTTGGGAGGCTGAGGCAGAAGAATCACTTGAACCTCAGAGGCAGAGGTTGCGATGAGCTGAGATCATGCCATTGCATTCCTGCCTAGGCGACAAGAGCGAAACTTCGTCTCAAAAAAAAAAATTGCAATTTCAAGTCCAAGCTACCAGTCACTAAAACTTCAAAGGCATTTTATTACTTACCTATTAGATAAGAGATTAAAATAAACTGCAAACAATCCCTACAAGTAGCACTGAGGTAAACAGGATATTAGAAATAAACCCTACGACCGTAATCCTTAAATATAAGAATAGCTTCCAAGTTCCCAGAAACCCCCTGATTTGCAATTAGTTTCCAGATATCATGGCAGACAAACTGCAAGCTCACTTACCCAGAAAGCACTGCATGCTGCCCAAGACAGTCCACAGACATCGCAGTTGCCTGCGGGAGAAAACACAGATTCAGTGCTGCCAGCAAACCCAGCCGGGGAGAGAAGGTAGAGGTCTCTGTGGCTCTTCCTCTTCCTATCTCCCAAAAAGTCTCCAGCTCACAAGCATCATTAGTTCTCTACATCATTAGTTCACTTCCTATCTCCCAAAAAGTCCCCAGCTCACAAGCATCATTAGTTCTCTACATCATTAGTTCACTTCTAATTCACAACCAAATTTCACATTTGCTTTTTTATATTTTTTTGTAGAGACAGTCTTGCTATATTGCCCAGGCTGGACTTGAACTCCTTGAACTTGGGAGGTCTCAAGTGATCCTCCCATCTCAGCCTCCCAAGTACACATTTGTTTTTGACAACAGGGCAGTTGCTATCTGTTACTTGCACACCAGGACTACACACCACCAAGCTAGCACATTCTAAACTGAAGAGACAAGCTGGGCGTGGGTGGTAGCTCACACCTGTAATCCCAGCACTTTGGGAGGCTGAAGTGGGCAGATCATTTGCGGTCAGGAGTTCAAGACCAGCTTGGCCAACATGGTGAAACCCTATCTATACTAAAAATACAAAAATTAGCCAGGCATTGTGGCGGGCACCTGCAATCCCAGCTACTGAGGAGGCTGGGACAGGAGAATCACTTGAACCCAGGAAGTGGAGGTTGCATGAGCCCATATCGCACCACTGCACTCCAGCCTGGGCAACAGAGTGAGACTCCATCTCAAAAAAATAAATAAAAAATAAATTGAAGAGTCAGAAGTCCTGGAGCCCATGGGGAGACTGACCAGCTCAGAGAAAACAGCAGCTACTATGCACAAAGAACCTCTTCCAAGTGAAAGCTAACGCGGGATACCCCCACTCCACATACACACCCAAGACACTCATGACTTTCCAAAGGGCATGGACTGACTTTCTGAAGGGCATGGACTTCTCCTCAAACCATATTGCAGTTGGCAATATTCAAACACCATCCCTGCTGAATCCAAGGTCATATGTTTGATACTGACATGCCCAGGTCACATTCACTCTGAAATTTATAGCACATTTAACTGGTTTCTATTTCCCAGGACTCCCAATTCCTAGGGAGCACTATCACATCGTTTCAGGATCCAATGTCTAACTCCCAAGAGACTGCACTGAGTCCAAAGAATGTGCATTCAGTCTGAAGCACAAGGTTTAATTTTTTTTTTTTAAATGGAGTCTCACTCCATCGCCCAGGCTGCAGTGCAATGGCACGATCTCAGCTCACTGCAACCTCCGCCTCCCAGGTTCAACCAATTCTCCTGTCTCAGCCTCCCAAGTAGCCGGAACTACAGGTACACATCACCACACCTGGCTAATTTTTGTAATTTTAGTAGAGATGGGGTTTCGCCTTGTTGGTCAGGCTGGTCTCGAACTCCTGACCTCAGGATCCACCCGCCTCAACCTCCTAAAGTGCTAGGATTACAGGTGTGAGCCTCCGTGCCAAGCCACAAGGCTTATTTTAATCCTGGCAGTTATTGCCCTGAATTTTTTTCTTTGGTCAAGTTCAAATCCTGCTGCATTCTCATGGCAGTATCATGAAACAGTCTGTACCACTGTTTGGTCATTAAATGCTCTAAGTTCTCTCCAAGAGTGTATCAACAAAGAATCCATTTTATACATTGTGTCACAATCACAAATCACAAATGCTAAGCACATTCTTTCCCTCACCCTCGCTGGCCTTATTTAGTGGGTTTCTCAAGTTGTCCACCCTCAAGAAACATTATGGGTAATACTGGGGAAGCCGCAGTACTCTCACCAGAGCCTGCAAAGTGATTAATATGCATCCCTCAGTGCACCAGAGTCAGGAGCAGAAAGAAGACAGAAAGGAAGGCAGTCAAATGACATGCCATTTCCAGGACTCCTCTGTGCAATTTACAGACGGTAAGGAGGAGGGCAAGATGGTTCCTGTAACAAGATCTGTGTAATCTTTCTGAGGAGTCCATGGTATGCAGAATCCTTAGAGATGTCCCCCAAGATTCCAGGCACTTGGTATATACACACCTTTTCCCTGCTATTCAGCACTCACTGAACACTAATCTAGGTACTATTGGGAAAGGATCTTATGGATATAATTAAGGTCCCCATCAGTTGACCTTAAGATAGAAAGAAATCAGCTGGGCACAGTGACTCACGCTTGCAATCCTGGAACTTTGGGAGGCCAAGGCAGGTGGATGACCTGAGGTCAGGAGTTCGAGATCAGCCCGGCCAACATAGTGAAACCCCATTTCTACTGAGAATACAAAAATCAGCCAGGCATTGGTGGCATGCACCTGTAATCCCAGCTATTGAGGAGGCTGAGGCAGGAGAATCACAAACCCAGGAGGCAAAAGTTGCAGTGAGCCAAGACTGCGCCACTGCACTCCAGCCTGGGTGACAGAGCAAGACTCAGTCTCAAAAAAAAAAAAAAATAGGCCAAGCATGTGGCTTATAATCCCAGCACTTTGGGAGGCCAAGGCAGGCAGATCACCTGAGGTCAGGACTTCGAGACCAGCCTGGCCAACATGGCAAAACCCCATCTCTACTAAAAATACAACAATTAGCCGGGCTTGGTGGCATATGCCTGTAATCCCAGTTGCTCAAAAGGCTGAGGTGGGAGAATTGCTCGAACCCAAGAGGCTAGAGGTTGCATGCAGTGACCTGACATCTCGCCATGTACTCCAGCCTGGGTGACACAGTAAGATTTTGTCTCAAAAAAAAAAAAAAAAAAAAAGGGCAAATAGAGTATCATAACACACCCATATCAGGAGAAGTTATTTAAAAAAAGAAAAACCACCACCACAATACCACCTATATGATTTTCCCCACCACTACCCTAGAAAAAAAAGGCTACCACCGTGTTTGCAGGAGCACACTGAGGAAGGTTACACTACGCCGTCCCAAAGAAGGAACGGAGAAAGGAACACTGAGCAGAGGAAGTGAAGACGGCCTGACTAGAGAAAGTTAGTGCTTTGTGGGAAGAAAGGAGTCTGCAACCCAAGCCCTCTCCACCCTCAGCACACCAGATGGGGAATTCTAGACATCAGTTAAGAACCATGGGACTGTGAGATTTTGTATGATCCAGTGCAAGTGAGGAGGGGAAGCCCTATGATGACTGAGACAGAATCTCCCAGCAGTCTAAAGAAAGGTGCCTGCTGCAGATTAAAGATAGGTTAGAGAAGTAAAGTGGCATTTTATGTCCTCTTACAGACTAAAATTTAAATTGGCTACTTAAAAAAATATATATATATAATATGTTACATATTATATATATTTATCATACATTATATATTTATATGATATATTATATATATTATATACATATATTACATTATATATTGTACATTTTATATATCATATATTACATATATTTTATATATTACATACTATGTATATGTTATATATTACATATATTTATATATATGTATATATTTTTTTGAGACAGAGTTTCCCTCGTTACCCAGGCTGGAGTGCAATGCTGTAATCTCAGCTCACTGAAACCTCTACCTCCCAGGTTCAAGTGATTCTCCTGCCTCAGCCTCCCAAGTAGCTGAGATTATAGGCATGCACCACCACAGCTAATTTTATCTTTTTAGTAGAGTCGGGGTTTCACCATGTTTGCCAGGATGCCTGTAATCCCAGCACTTTGGGAGGCTGAGACAGGTGGATCACTTGAGGCTAGCTCAACACCAGCCTGGCTAACATGGTGAAACCTTGCCTCCACTAAAAATACAAAAATTAGCCAGGCATGGCAGCATACCTATAATCCCAGCTACTTGGGAGGCTGAGACAGAGGAATCCCTTGAACCCAGGAGGCAGAGGCTGCAGTGAGCCGAGTTTGTACCACTGCACTCCAGCCTGAGTGATAGAGCAAGATGAAAGAAAGGAAAGAAAGAGAGAGATAAAGGGAAAGAGAAAGAGAGAAAGAAAGAAGGAAAGAGAGAAAGAAAGAGGAAGGAGGAGGAAGGAAGGAAAGAAGGAAGGCAGGAAAGAAGGAAGGAAGGCAGGCAGGCAGGCAAGAAAGAGAGAAAGAAAGGAAGGAAGAAAGGAAGAAAGAAACACTGAAGAAAGTATATCAAAATGTTTACAAGAAATTGTTTCTAAATATGTTAATTTGCCTGATTTAACTATTCTACATTATATTCATAAATAACAACATTTTGTACCAAACAAAGACATATAAAGTCAATTTGCAATAAACTTTCATGTGTATGTGTGAGACTGTCACACAGGTTGGACTGCAGTGCCACAATCTCAGCTCACCCCAGCCTCAAACTCACCCCAGGTTCAAATGGGAGTTCAAATCCTCCCACCTCAGCCTCCCAAGTGCACACCAACATGCCCAGCTACTTTTTGTGGGGTTTTGGGAGTTTTCTTCAGACAGGGTTGCACTCTGTTACCCAGCCTGGAGTGCAGTTCACTGCAACCTCCACCTCCTGGGTTCAAGTGATCCTCTCACCTCAGCCTCCCAAATGGGTGGGATCATAGGGGTATGCAACCACATCCAACTAATTTTTTTGTATTTTTTAGTAGAGACGGAGTTTCACCATGTTGGCTAGGATGGTCTCAATCTCTTGACCTCCTGATCTGCCCACCTTGGCCTCCCAAAGTCCTGGGATTACAGGTGTGAGCCACCACACCCAGCCAATTTTTTGTATTTTTGGTAGAGATGGGGTTTCACCATGTTGCCCAGGCTGGTCTAGAACTCCTCTCCCCTTTGTTAATTTTTTTTTTTTTTTTTTTTTTTTGAGACAGAGTTTCGCTCTTGTTACCCAGACTGGAGTGCAATGGCACAATCTTGGCTCACCACAACCTCCGCCTCCTGGGTTCAGGCAATTCTCCTGCCTCAGTCTCCTGAGTAGCTGGGATTACAGGCATGCGCCACCATGCCCAGCTAATTTTTTGTATTTTTAGTAGAGACGGGGTTTCACCAGGTTGACCAGGATGGTCTAGATCTCTGGACCTCGTGTTCCACCCGCCTCGGCCTCCCAAAGTGCTGGGATTACAGGCTTGAGCCACCATGCCCGGCATTAATTTTTGTCGACTTTGTCAAAGATCAGTTGGTTGTAGGCATGTAGCTTTATTTCTGTGTTTTCTATTGTGTTCCATTGATCTATATGTCTGTTTTTGTAGCAGTACCATGCTGTTTTAGTTAAAACTCCGTATAGTAAAATTTAAAGGCAGGCAATGTGAAACCTCCAGATTTGTCATTTCACTTGATTCTACTTATCTCCTAAATCTAAAGATATACCTCCTCTGAGAAGCTCTCCCAGGGACCTCTAAGCAGGTTCCACCTTTTCCAAAAGCACTTTCTCTGCCCCTGTCACAGAACTTACCACAACTTGCTTTGTGTTTAGTTATTGCTATACACATTTTTCTTCTTCCACTAGCTGATGAGCCCTGCTGAGCACAGTCTATTTCATTTTTCCCAGAGCACTCAGCAAGGTGCTTTATACACAGAGGTGCTCTGTAAAAATCTATGGTGTGGAAGATGGTCGGGGCTGGGCATGGTGGTGCACACCTATAATCTCAGCACTTGGGAGGCCAAGACAGGAGGATTGCTTTGAGCCCGGGAGTTCAAGACCAGCCTAGACAACATGGTGAAACCCCACCTCTAAAAAAAGAAAAAAAAGTTAGCCAGTAATAGTGTCATATACCTGTAGTCCTAGCTACTTGGGGGACTGAGGGGAGAGGATCTCTTGAGCCCGAGAGATTGAGGCTGCAGTGAGTCATGTTTACACCACTGCACTCCCGGATGAATGACAAAGCAAGACCCTGTCTCAAAAAAAAAAAAAGTCAAAAAAAAGATGGTATGTCAGAACCAGGTCAAACTCAGGGTCCTTCCAGCTCACAATGTACCAAGGTGTTCCTGGATGTCTCAGAATATTTTTGGTAGTTTCTCTTGATAATTCCCCTTAATTTATCACCCATGAGTTTATATTAACTTTTAAAGTTCATTTGTTTAAATAAATAAATAAATAAATAAATAAATAAATAAATAAAAATAAAGTTCATTTGTTTAATTAATACCTCCTAGGGTAATAAACTTCACTAACTCACTGCCTGCTATGTGAAACGTTCTATTAAAATAATGTGATAAACAAAATTTTGTGTTTCTGACAGTGAGCCCCCCAAAAAAGAGGGAAAAAAATGATTTGTATACCTTATCCATCCACTTCATACTGTACTGTAAAATTTTAATCAGTCCTTTCTTTCCTTCTTTCTTTCCTTTGTTTCTTTCTTCTCTCTCTCCCCTGTCTCTCTCTCTCTTTTTTGGGGGGGAGTGGGATGGAGTCTTGCTCTCTCACCAGGCTGGAGTATAGTGGCATAATCTCAGGTCACCGCAACCTCCACCTCCTGGGTTCAAGCAATTCTCCTGCCTCAGCCTCCTGAGTAGCTGGGATTACAGGTGCCTGCCACCATGCCTGGCTAATGTTTTTTGTATTTTTTAAGAGAGGATGTTTCACCATGTTGGCCAGGCTGGTCTTGAACTCCTGACCTTAAGTGAACCACCTGTCTTGGCCTCCCAAAGTGTAGGAATTACAGATGTGAGCCACCACGCCCAGCCTCTCTCTCTTTCTTTAAGAGTCACACTCTGTCACCCAGGCTGGAGTGCAGTGGCACTCACTGTAACCCCAAACTTCTGGGCTCAGCCTCCTGCCTCAGCATCCCAAGTAACTGGGACTACAGGTGCACACCACCATACCTGGCTAAGTTTAAAATGTTTTGTAGAGATAGGGTGTCACTATGTTGCCCAGGCTGGTGTTGAACTCCTAGGCTCAAACAACCTTCCTGCCTCAGCTTCAGCCTCCCAAGTGGCTAGAGTGATGGGAATGTGCCACCGTGCCCATCCAAATCCTTGCTTTTCCATTCTGAAAAGTCCTCCAAAACTGCAGGAAAACCAATTTACTGTGGAGGACTGCTCTCCGTCAAAACAGGCATCTCTAAAAAGAGAATCGGCCTGGCACAGTGGCTCACGCCTGTAATCCCAGCACTTTGGGAGGCCAAGGCAGGTGGATCACGAGGTCAAGAGATCGAGACCATCCTAGTCAACAAGGTGAAACCCCGTCTCTACTAAAAATACAAAAATTGGCTGGGCATGGTGGTGCGCACCTGTAGTCCCAGCTACTTGGGAAGCTGAGGCAGGAGAATTGCTTGAACCCAGGAGGTGGAGGTTGTGGTGAGCCAAGATCGTGCCATTACACTCCAGTCTGGGTGACAACAGCAAAACTCCGTCTCAGAAAAAAAGAAAAAAAAAAAGACGAGAATCAAGTTCTTCTTAGGAGACTTTGTTCCTTCAATTGCAAGAAGGATGGTGGCTTTTGGCACACTACCACTTTAGGAATTATACACCCTTTATAAAAAGAGAATTGATGATGATATTTGATTCTTATTATCTTGGAGAAAATATAATAAATAATTTGAAAAAGTCAAGCTAACTGATGAAGGAAATCAACCCCAAGATTCCATATACAAATTACTGCTGTCCTTGTTTAAAAAATGTCTTGGTGAGCCAACTTCCAAAGGCAGTTGTGTTCTGAAGTAGTTGGTTTCAGCATCCAAAGAAACACGTCACAATTTATCAAAAGGGGGAAAAATTCTACCATTTCTATAGATGTAAAATGCACATGGCCTGGTGCAGCAGGTAGGGCTTACATGGGCTTTGCAGTCAGAACTCGATTAAAACCCATGTCTAGGCTGGGCGCGGTGGCTCATGCCTGTAATCCCAGCACTTTGGGAGCCAAGGTGGGCGGATCACAAGATCAGAAGTTCGAGACTAGCCAGGCCAATGTGGTGAAACCCCGTGTATACTAAAAATACAAAAATTAGCTGGGCGTGGTGGCAGGCGCCTGTAATCCCAGCTATTCAGGAGGCTAAGGCAGGAGAATCGCTCGAACCCAGGAGGTGGAGGTTGCAGTAAGCTGATACTGAGCCACTGCACTCCAGCCCAGGCAAAACAGCAAGACTCTATCTCACAAAAATAAAATAAAATAAAACTCATAACTAGGCTGGGCATGGTGGCTCAAGCCTGTAATCTCAGCACTTTGGGAAACTGAGGTGGGTAGATCATTTGAGGTCAGGAATTTGAGACCAGCCTGGCCAACATAGTAAAACTCTGTCTCTACTAAAAATACAAAAATTAGCCGGGTGTGGTGACGCACAACTGTAATCCCAGATACTCAGGAGGCTGAGGCATGAGATTCACTTGAACCCGGGAGTCGGAAGTTGCAGTGAGCCGAGATCATGCCACTGCATTCCAACCTGAGTGACAGAATGAAACTCTGTCTGAAAAAAAAAAAAAAAAAAAGGTTTCACAGACTAAAGCCACACACTGAAAACCACTGATTATTAAAGGGGTCCGACCATTTAAAAAGACAAGGTCCACTTTCTATTTAAATTAGATATGAACACTGCTGCCCAAGGTGGTTTTTTGTTTTGTTTTGTTTTGCTTCTGAGACAGGGGTCTCTATCACCCCAGCTGGAGAACAGCCTCAAACTCCTTGAGAACAATCCTCCTGCCTCAGCCTCCTGAGTAGATGGTAGATGGTTCCTAGCTTAGTGGTCAGTATACATTAAGTGGTTGATAAATGTTAATTATTATTAATATTAAATTAGAAAACTGGCCCAAGGAAGCAACACTCTCAGCCTGGTAAAATAGCCCTCTTATCTGCCCTGTCATTTTGCAGATGAGGAGCATGAGCCCCAGAAAGATTAGGGGATGTACCTAGTAGTACCCAGTGAGTGCCATTTTAGTTTGTAGGGAAGTGAGAAAGTTCCCATTCAATTGAATTTAATTAACCAATTAATTTTTTTTTTTTTTTGCCAATCAATGAGAGCTTGTAAGGTTGCTGAGGTTGGTTGGCCTTGAACTCTTGGCCTCGCCTTCGCAAGCGCCACGACATCCGGCCGGAGCCACTTTGGGCTCCGCCAATTAATTTTTTTCTTTATTTATTGAGATGGAGTCTCACTCATATCACTACTCTGGAGTGCAATGGCATGATCTCAGCTCATTGCAAACGCCACCTCCTGGGTTCAAGCAATTCTCCTGCCTCAGCTTCCCGAGTAGCTGAGATTACAGGTGCCCGCCACCATGCCCAGTTAATTTTTGTATTTTTAGTAGAGACAAGGTTTCACCATGTTGGCCAGGCTGGTCTCAAACTCTTGACCTCAGGTGATCCACCCACCTCAGCCTCCCAAAGTGCTAGGATTATAGGCATGAGCCACCATACCTAGCCAATTTTTGTATTTTAGTAGAGACAGGGGTTTACCATGTTGGCCAGGCTGGTCTTGAACTACTGACCTCAAGTGATCCTCCTGCCTTGGCCTCCTAAAGTGCTGGGATTACAGGTATGAGCCACTGTACCTGGCTGAATTAATTAATTTTTAATTTTATGATCCACCATGACATTCAAAGAATGTTCTCATTTAAAAGGGAAGACTTCCTGAGCAACACCCCTATTGCTGGGCTTGTGAACAAGACTCCACGATAGGTAACGTGTAGTGAGCATCAGACAAGGATGGCTCAGAAACAGCTTTGGGCCAAGCGTGGTAGCTCACACCCGCACTATGAGAGGCCAGGGCCAGTGGATCACTTGAGCCCAAGGGTTTGAGACCAGCCTGGGCAACAGAGTGTGACCCCATCCCTATAAAAAATGAAAAACTTAGCTGAGCATGGTGGCTTGAGCCTGCAGTACCATCTACGCTATCCTTAGGAGGCCTGCTTGCAAGGGTGGCTCTTGGCCGGTGTCTAGGAACTTGGATTTTGGGAGCATTTCACTGCCTCTTAACTGATATGAGAGGCTCCCTGTGCCTCAACTGTATGTTAAAACAATGTGGTTTACACTGAGTGCCTGCTTTCCTTCTGAAGGTCTGGAATTTTGGTACCTGTTAAGGCAGAGGGTGCCCACATAACCAGCCCCAAACAGAAACTGTGGGTACTGAGTCCCTGATGAGCTTCCTTGATACACAACGTTTCTCACACATTGTTCCAGTTCCACATGGAGGGAACTGAGCGCATCCTGTGTGCCTCTACAGGATAGGACTCCAAAAAGCTTAGGCCTGGTTTCCTTCTGACCTCATGCCATGTGCCTGTTCCCTTTGATTGTGCATTATGTCCTTTTGCTGTAATAAGTCATAACTGCAAATACAACTGTGAATCCTCCTTGCAAGTCACTGAACCTGGCGTGGCCCAGGGAACCCCCAACACAGGTAGGTACTACTATCCTTGTTTTAGGAATGAAGAAACTCAGTTGGCCACAGAGGCTTACGCCTATAATTCCAGACTTTGGAAGGCCAAGGTGAGCAGATCACCTGAGGTCAGAAGTTGGAGATCAGCCCGGCCAACATAGTGAAACCTCATCTCTACTAAAAATACAAAAATTAGCCAGGCATGGTGGTATACACCTGTAATCCCAGCTACACGGTAGGCTGAGGCAGGAGAATCGCTTGAACCTGGGAGCTGAGATTGTACCACTGCACTCCAGCCTGGGCAACAGAGCAAGACTCTGTCTCAAAAAAGCAGGGCTGTACACATTGGCTCATACCTGTAATCCCAGCACTTTGGGAGGCCAAGGCAGGTGGATCACCTGAGGTCAGGAGTTTGAAACCAGCCTGGCCAACATGATGAAACCCTGTCTCTACTAAAAATACAAAAAATTAGCTAGATGTGGTGGTGGGCGCCTGTAATCCCAGCTACTTAGGAAGCTGAGGCAGAAGAATTGCTTGAACCCAGGAGGCAGAGGTTGCAGTGAGCCAAGATCGCACCACTGCACTCCAGCCTGGGCAACAAGAGCAAAATTCTGTCTCAAAAAAAAAAGGGAAAGGAAAGGAAAAGAAATTGAAGCTTAGAAAGGAAGTAACTTGCTCAAGATCACACGGAAGACAGGTGGCATAACCTGGATCTTAACAGTCTGGCACCAAAATCCTTACCCCTTTGCTATTCTCTTCTCCCATTCATCACCACAACTCTATATTAAATTTTCTAGAAAAAAATAATAATAAAATCGGCCAGGCGTAGTGGTTCACACCTATGATCACTGCACTTTGGGAGGCTGAGGTGGGAGGATCACTTCAGCTCAGGAGTTTGAGACTAGCCTGGGCAACACAGCAAGACCCTCATCTCAATTTTTTTAAAAAATACATAAATTTTTTAAAAAAGAAAAAAATCATAATTCACAGTACATATATTAACAGTCACTTACACTAAAAAGTCCTACTCTGCCCCTCCATCTCTATAGTTTTCAAAATGAAAATCATACAAAACTAGAAAAGCAGGAACCAAATCTGGATTGCTCCAGAAAAATGTACACATTGTTAATTATACAGAATTCTCCTCCTAGCCAAAGAATTTCTTCAGTTGTGTTTTTATGTTTTATTTTGTTTATTATTAGAGTAAAACACAGTCCTCAATCTTTATCTTTGGGGAAAAGTTGTTGTAATGCTGACACTGATAAACCACCAACCATTATTAGGTCAGCAGAGAGCATACTTTCTGCTGAGATGATTCATTTTCAATTTCAAGGCAACAGAAAATATTGGAGAGTATCTTTATGAACCTAGAATATAAACTTTTTTTTTTTTTGAGATGGAGTCTCACACTGTCACCCACGCTGGAGTGCAATGGCACAGTCTCAGCTCACGCCTCCTGGGTTCAAGTGATTATCCTGCCTCAGCCTCTCAAGCAGGGATTACAGGCATGCGCCACCACACTCTGCTAATTTTGTATTTTTAGTAGAGACAGGGTTTCTCCATGTTGGTCAGGCTGGCCTCAAACTCCCGATCTCAAGTGATCCACCCACCTCGGCCTCCCAAAGTGCTGGGATTATAGGCGTGAGCCACCACGCCCAGTCCCAGCCTTGATTTCTAATATTCTCCAATAAAAGGAACCAGGGCTCCTTTGAGAAATGACTGATTTTAGGACTGGGGCAGGAAATACATAATATCAAAGTTGAAAGAGTTGTGCATGATCAGTAGCTGCTACACAAGAAAGATGGCAGAGCAAGAGCAAAGAAAAATCCCTTTGGTTCCAGAAAACCTCCTGAAAAAGAGGAAAGCTTATCGAGCCCTCAAAGCCACCCAGGCAAAGCAGGCACTTTTGGCAAAGAAGGAGCAGAGGAAAAGAGAAGGGCTCAGGTTTAAGTGACTGGAATCATTCCTACATGATTCCTGGCAGCAGAAACATGACAACATCCGTGTCAGATGACTAGAAGTGAAACCTCACGCCTTGGAATTGCCGCATAAACATTCCTTGGCCTTTGTCATATGTATCGAAAGGACTGATGGCGTGAGTTTACTGGTGCAGAGAACCATTGCAAGACTTCACCTAAAGAAAATTTTTAGTGGTATCTTTGTAAAAGTCACTCCCCAGAACCTAAAAATGCTTTGTATAGTGGAACGTTGTATGATTTGGGGATTTCCAAATCTGAAGTCTGTCTGGGAACTCATTTTGAAACATGGATAAGCCAAGGTCAAGAATACCACCATCCCTCTGACAGACATCACTGTGATTGAGGGCATCTGGGCAAGTTTGTTGTCATTTGCTTGGAAGACCTCATTCATGAAATCGCCTTCCTGGGGAAGCATTTCCAGGAGATCTCATGGTTTTTGCGCCCTTTCCACCTCTTGGTGGCCCCTCATGCTACCAAAAACAGAGTGGTCTTCCTCAAGGAGATGGGCACACCTGGCTACCAGGGTGAATGCATCAATCAGCTCATCCACCAGCTGAACTAGACCCAGGTGAGGCAGGGTTGAATACTGCTCTTGCACTGACACTGATGGGCCATGCCTTGCCACTCTAAAAGTTCTTTTTGCACTTACCAGTTTTTTTTTTTTTTGAGACGGAGTTTCGCTCTTGTTACCCAGGCTGAAGTGCAATGGCGCGATCTCGGCTCACTGCAACCTCCGCCTCCTGGGTTCAGACAATTCTCCTGCCTCAGCCTCCAGAGTAGCTGGGATTACAGGCACGCACCACTATGCCCAGCTAATTTTTGTATTTTTTTTAAAAGAGACGGGGTTTCACCATGTTGACCAGGATGGTCTCGATCTCTTGACCTCGTGATCCACCCGCCTTGGCCTCCCAAAGTGCTGGGATTACAGGCTTGAGCCACTGCACCTGGCCTACTTTTTGAAATTAAAAAAAAAAAAAAAAAAGTTGAGCATCGCACAGTGCCAGAAAGTAAAAGCTAAAACAAAAACCATGATGATGAAGGTGTCAAAGGAATACAAGAGCCAAGTGAAAGAGCTCCCATGGCAAAAGCTGGAACAATTTCAGTACAAAATTAAGTTATACTGGGTTATAATACAAAGGATAAAATAAATATCTGTGAGTTCTCTATGGTCTCAAAGTATAAAATAAATATCTGTGATATAAACAAATGACTGAGTAAGTAAATAAATAAGGGAGATTAACTTGCCACTCTTCAAGTATGGGCTACATTTGGAAACTATCTTCCAAAGAGGATAGTATAGAAAAAGGGCAAAAAGAGCGTTTGCAGTAGAGAGACCTGACAAACGCCCCTCGGCCAGCTGCTCATGCTCAATACCAGTGGTGATATGTCTTGTTCATCACCCTTAATATGCTGTGATAAGGCTGGGAACTTTATCTCTGGGGTCTTCATCCCAAAATCCATCATCTCAGTCTACTCATGAAAAAAACATCACACAAACCCTAACTGAGGGGCATTCTACAAAACACCTGATTAGTACTCCTTAAAACTGTCCAAGTCATCAAAAACAAGGAAAGCCAGGTGCATGAGTCACAGCTGTAATCCCAGCACTTTGGGAGGCTGAGGCAGGTGGATCACTTAAGGTCAGGAATTTGAGATCAGCCTGGCCAACATGGTGAAACCACGTCTCTACTAAAAATAGAAAAATTAGCCGGCATGGTGGCAGGCGCCTGTAGTCCCAGATACTCAAGAGGTTGAGGTGGGAGGATCACTTGAACCCAGGAGGTGGAGGTTGCAGTGAGTTGGGATCGTGCCACTGCATTCCAGCCTGGGTGATAGAGTGAGACCCTGTCACCCTGTCTCAGACAAGGAAAGTCTGATCACAGACAAGAGGAGTCTAAGGAGATCTGACTACTAAATATACCGGGAGATCTTAAATAGGATCCCAGAACAGAAAAGGACATTAGGCAAAAGCTAAGGAAATCAGCGTAAAAATTGGATTTTTGTTAATATTCCTTTTTTTCTTTATTGCTAATCTTCTCTGTATCATTCCAATTTTAGTATATGTGCTGCCAAAGCAAGCACAGGATTTTTGTTAATAATGAGTCAATATCAGTCCATTACTTGTGAAAAATGTACCATATTAGCATACGATATTAACAACAGGGGAAATTGGTTCCAGGGTATACGGGAACTTTCTGTACGATATTGTCAAGTTTTCTGTAAATCTAAAACTATTTTAACATAACACCTTAAGAACTGTGGACACTGAAATACTTTTTCCTAATTTCTGGTAAAATTATTAGTTGATATAATTGGGTTTTGTGGGTTTTTTGTTTGTTTTAAACAGAAATTTGCTCTGTCACTCAGGCTGGAGTGCAGTGGCGCGATCTCAGCTCACTGCAACCTGTGCTTCCCAGGTTCAATTGATTCTCCTGCCTCAGCCTCATGAGTAGCTGGGACTACAGGCATCTGACACCACATCCGGCTAATTTTTTGTATTTTTAGTAAAAACGAGGTTTCACTATGTTGGCCAGTCTGGTCTCGAACTCTTGACCGCAGGTGATCCACGGGCCCTGTCCTCCAAAAGTATTCGGATTACAGGTGTGAACCACCATGACCAGTCAACATAATTGGTTTTTAAAATTTATTAATTCATCAAATATTTGTTGAGCACCTTCTATATACCAAGTACTGTTCTAGGCAGTGGGGACACAAGAGCCAAATAAACAAGGTTTCCATCCTCACAGAGCTTACCCTATGGCAGAGGGAAAGCGAAATTAATAGACAGTGAGAAGCAATGTGATATAAGAAATAATCCCAGAAGCATGCAGAGAACAGTACACAAAATAGTCCAAAATAAGGAATTTTTATTTTCTTCTCAGGGCAACAGAATGCCATTGAAGGATCTTCACTGAGGGGTATATGAAAACATATGTTTTAAAAAATAGCCTTGGCCAGGCACAGTGGCTCACACCTGTAATTCCAGCACTTTGGGAGGCCAAGGCAGGCAGATCGCCAGGTCAGGAGAATCGAGGCCATCTTGGCCAATGTGGTAAAACCTCATCTCTACTGAAAATACAAAAATTAGCTGGGCGTGGTGGTGCGCGCCTGTAGTTCTAGCTACTCAGGAGGCAGAGGCTGGAGAATCGCTTGAACCCAGGACACGGAGGTTGCAGTGAGCCAAGATAACACCGCTTCACTCCAGCCTGGCCATGGAGTGAGACTGCATTTCAAAAAAAAAAATGGCCTTGATACTTATCTACTTACAGTAACTTTTCTTCAGTCACCAAAAACTGGAAAAAAACTAAATGTACATAAACAGGTGAATGAATACACAAGTTGCAGTTTATCTATCCACTGGAACATTACTCAACAATAAGAAGGAATGGACTAACCAGTAGGTTCAACAACAAGAATGAGGCCAGGCGCGGTGGCTCACGCCTATAATCCCAGTACTTTGGGAGGCCGAGGCGGGTGGATCACAAGGTCAAGAGATCGAGACCATCCTGGTCAACAACGTGAAACCCCGTCTCTACTAAAAATACAAAAATTGCTGGGCGCGGTGGCTCAAGCCTGTAATCCCAGCACTAATCCCAGCACTTTGGGAGGCTGAGGCAGGTGGATCACAAGGTCAAGGATCGAGACCATCCTGGTCAACATGGTGAAACCCCATCTCTACTAAAAATACAAAAAATGAGCTGGGCACATAGTGGCACGTGCCTGTAATCGCAGCTACTCAGAAGACTGAGGCAGGAGAATTGCCTGAACCCAGGAGGCGGAGGTTGCAGTGAGCCGAGATCGCACCATTGCACTCCAGCCTCAAAAAAAAAAAAAAGCACTAGGCTAAGCAAAAGCAGCCAGGTCGGGTGGTGGCTCATGCCTGTAATCCCAAGACTTTGGGAGGCCAAGGTGGGAGGACTTCCTTTGTGAGGTCAGGAGTTCAGGACCAGCCTGGGCATCAATAGCCAGATCCCATCCTCATAAAAAAATTTGTAAAACTAGCCAGGCCTGGCCAGGAGTGGTGGATCATGCTTGTAATCCCAGCACTTTGAGAGGATGACACAGGCAGATCACTTGAAGTTGGAAGTTCGATACCAGCCTCACCAACTTGGAGAAACCCAGTCTCTACTAAAAATACAAATTCAGCCAGGTGTGGCAGCACATGCCTGTAATCCCAGCTATTCAGGAGGCTAAGGCAGGAGAATAGCTTGAACCTGGGAGGCAGAGGTTACAGTGAGCCGAGATCACCCCATTGCACTCCAGCCTGGGCAACAAGAGCGAAACGGCATCTCAAAAAAAAAAAAGCAAAAAAAAAAAAAATTGAATATTTTAATTAAACATTTTTTAACTCAATAAAAGTATTATTTAAGGCCGGGCACGGTGGCTCAAGCCTGTAATCCCAGCACTTTGGGAGGCCGAGGCGGGTGGATCACGAGGTCAAGAGATCGAGACCATCCTGGTCAACATGGTGAAACCCCGTCTCTACTAAAGATACAAAAAAATTAGCTGGGCATGGTGGTACGTGCCTGTAATCCCAGCTACTCAGGAGGCTGAGGCAGGAGAATTGCCTGAACCCAGGAGGCGGAGGTTGCGGTGAGCCGAGATCGTGCCATTGCACTCCAGCCTGGGTAACAAAAGCGAAACTCCGTCTCAAAAAAAAAAAAAAAGTATTATTTAAAACATGGAGAGTGTTTTGAAAAGTTTATTGTTCCTATTCAAAAATGTAATATGAAGAGTTTTAACTTTTTCTTTCTACATTAACAAAATAGTTAATAAAATGGGTTCCTGCCCCTTCCAATCACCACCAGAATCACCCACAAAAGCATACTAGTTCACACAAAGAGAAAGCCCTGTAAATAGAAAAATCAGCCCAGCTCAGTGGCTCACACCTGTAATCCTAGCACTTTGGGAGGTCAGGAGTTTGAAACCAGCCTGGCCAACATAGTGAAATCCCATCTCTACTAAAAATACAAAAACTATCTGCTCATGGTAATGCGTGCCTGTAGTCCCAGCTACTCTGGAGGCTGAGGCAGGAGAATTGCTTGAACCCGGGAGGTGGAGGTTGTGGTGAGCTGAGATCACACCACTGCACTCCAGCCTGGGCAACAGAGTGAGACTCCCTCTCAAAAAAAAAAAAAAAAAAAAAATCAAAACAAAACACAGAAACTCCAAGGCAGTAAAATTACCCAATTTACCTTGTTCTCTTACTATGACAACTGCTGTTCTGGTTTAAATATTTGCTACAACTTCAGAGCATCCTAATATATGTCAGCACCCTCTCTGCAGGTCTCTTCAATTACATCTCTATAAAGAGGCAGGGGTGAGACTACCTGGGTTTCTGTGAGAATTAAAGCATTTGCAGATTAGCAGCTTCCAAATTCGCAGGCTGAGAGGCATGATACACGATTCTATTCTGTCCTACTCCCCAGTGAAAGCAATTAACAAGGAGGGAAACAGGGATATGGTTCCTTTTCCCTAGAAGTCTGGCGCCTCCCTAGGGAGAGCAGGAGACTCCGTGCTGACAGTACTACGGGATCCTTAATGCAAATGCTACTGCTCAAATTCTCAGTGGATGCTACTGATCAGAGGGCACCCCAGAGCAAAGTGGTGAGTGGCTCCTCCACTCACTCATCCTCTGCTAAAGACAGGATGGGTTTTTGGAAAGAAGAAACCACACTGCCCACTTATTGTAATCCAGATCTCGCTCAGTATAATCTCACCTGGGCCTAGCATAGTGTATACCTGATGGGAGCTCAGTAAATCCTTGTTGAATAAATTAGAGAATAAAAGTGTGGCACACAGAAGGTATTCCATAAATATTAGTTGGATAAATGAAGCAAGTGACACACCTGTTGACCCAACATTTTGGGAGGCCAAGGTGGGAGGATCGCTTGAGGCCATGAGTTTGAGACCAGCCTTGGCAACACGGTGATAACCTGTCTTTACAAAAAAGTAATAGGCAAGTTGTAGTGGCTCACACCTGTAATCCCAGCACACTGGGAGGCCAAGGCAGGCAGATCACCTGTGACCAGGAATTCAAGACCAGCCTGGCCAAGATAGTGAAACCCCATCTCTACAAAAAAATACAAAAATTAGCCAGGCATGGTGGCACACACCTGTAATCCCAGCTACTCGGGAGGCTGAGGCACAAGAATCGTTTGAACCTGGGAGGCAGAGGTTGCAACAAACTGAGATCATGTTACTGCACTACAAATCTGGGTGACAGAGCAAGACTGTGTCTCAAAAAGAAAAAAAAGGGTAAATAAAAAATAAATTTAAAGGCTGGCACCATGGCTCACACCTATAATCCCAGCACTTTGGAAGAGCAAGGCAGGCAGGTCACCTGAGGTTCGGAGATCGAGACTAGCCTGACCAACATGGAGAAATGCGGTCCCTACTTAAAAAATTAGCCAGGAGTGGTGGCCCCATGCCTGTAATCCCATCTACTCTGGAGGCTGAGGCAGGAGATTTACTTGAACCTGGGAGGCGAAGGTTGCAGTGAGCCAAGATCATGATGTTGCACTGCAGCCTGGGCAACAAGAGTGAGACTCTGACTCAAAAAATAAATAAATAAATAAATTTTAAATTGGAGAGAATCACCAAGATACTGTCCTAGGTCAGGAGAGGATGTATATGACAGGTTCAGAGCTACCCACTATGAGTAAAGTAGTCTAATGAGCTAAACAAGAGCTCTGGGATCTGACCCAGCATCCAAAGCCCAATACCACTGTCTACATCATGGGAAGCCTTAGCCAAGTCACTGGGATCAGTCAAAAAGGGATCAGTTTCCCCTTTGGGAAAAAAGGTGTAATACCTACCTTGCATGGTATGAATTACAAAAAGATGTAGATAAATCGCCTCAAAGGAGGTCTGGCATATGGAAGATGCAGCAAAGAAAAATGGTAAAACTCCCTAGTAAGTGCTAACATTTCTTGGGGGCTAGCATGGACACTTCACTGTGCCACACATCCTAAATATATGACCACACAAAATCTTCACACGAGGCTGTACTCAGCAGCTCACACCTGTAATCCTGACACTTTGGGAGCCTGAGGCAAGAGGATCACTTGAGGCCAGGAGTTCCACACCAGCCTGGACAACATAGGAAACCCATCTTTACCAAAAAAAAACCAAAAAATTTAGCTGGACATGGTGGCGTACACCTGCAGTCTCAGCTACTGGGAGGCCGAGGTGGGAGGATTACTTCAACCCCCGAGGTAGAGGCCAAACTGAGCAGTGACTCGCACCTCTGCACTCAAACCTGGGTGACAGAGTGAGACCCTGTTTCAAATAAAGTAAAATAAAATTAAATATAAAATATTGAGGCCAATGTTATAAGTACGACGATCTCCCTTCTACAGGTGAGAAAACTGACATGTAGAGAGTGATGACAGGATAAGGGCTGCAGGATTCGAACTCGGGCACACGTGCAGTGTACACTCCTATCCACCACACGGTATCTTGCTCTATGATGGCATTAAAAACCACTTAATCGCGCAGACGCTACAACTGGCACTTTGCAAACAGTGTTTCAACGAATTCACCCCAACAGGGTTAAGTTGGCGCAGCTGAAGCTCACAGGAGTCCAGAGATTTGCCCGAAGTCGCCACAGGCGGCTGGGGCCTCGGGGAGCCGTCACCCCCTCGCTCCGCACCCTGATCGTGGGAAGCCTCCCTTCAGCAATCACGTTGCGCTGTCTCTGCCTCAGTATCCCAAGGAGGACCCCCAATACCCTACCCGCGTGGGGAATCATGAAACTCCGTCCCTCCCTGCCCGATTTTCCCCAAAGGTCAAGTATCCCCTCATCCGCCCGGGTCTAAGAGTTCAGGTCAGCCCCATCCACCTCCTCAGTTCGGAGCCGAGGATGTCCCAGTAGCCCCTAGGCGGAAAGAGCCGCGTGGGGGAGGGAATGTGGGGAGGACGCATGCCCAGACGGCTCCACTCGGCCTCCAGCTCACCTGGGAATCACGAAACTCTACCACCACATTCTCGCTGCTCCATCGCGCCGCCATCTACCCCGCCCTGCTGTCGCTGCCCTAGGACTGCGCCCTCCAAGCCCGCCGTCCCCAGAACCCCGGGACCGTGAGCCCCACACAGCCCTAGAGTCAGTCCTGCACTCAACCCGTCCCCCCGTTGCTCCTGAACGCAAGCCATTGGTTGATCCAAGAACAGGATCCGCCCCTTCTTCTTGGTTCCTCCAATTGCTGCACGCTCCTGCCACAAACAGGCACGCCCTCGCTCACTTCCGTCACTCGGTTTGAGTCACCGACGCTCCTCGCGGCTGCGGCCACGCCCTCTGCCTCGAGCTCTGCCGGGAGTTGTAGTCCAAGCTCGAGCAAGCGTGGATGACCCGGGAAGAGCTCGCAGGTTTGGGTTTGGGTGAGGGGACGTGTCTATTGTCTTCACTAACTCCTCTCCGGACTCCTAGGCACCCCTCCAGACCCGGTCTGTTCGGACCGGGTGCGGTGGCTCACGCGTGTAATCCTGAGGTCAGGATTCGAGACCAGCCTGACCAATATGACCCGTCTCTACTAAAAATTCAAAAAATTGGGGCCGGGCGCGGTGGCTCACGCCTGTAATCCCAGCACTTTGGGAGGCCGAGGCGGGTGGATCACCAGTTCAAGAGATCGACCATCCTGGTCAACATGGTGAAACCCCGTCTCTACTAAAAACATAAAAAATTAGCTGGGCATGGTGATGCGCGCCTGTAATCCCAGCTACTCAGGAGGCTGAGGCAGGAGAATTGCCTGAACCCAGGAGGCGGAGGTTGCGGTGAGCCGAGATCGCGCCATTGCACTCCAGCCTGGGTAACAAGAGCGAAACTCCGTCTAAAAAAAAAAAAAAAATTAGCCGAGCTTGGTGGAGGGTGCCTGTGATCCCAGCTAGTCAGGAGGCTGTGGCAGGACAATCGCTTGAACCCGAGAAGCGGAGGCTGCAGTGAGCCGAGATCGCACCACAGTACTCCAGCCTGGGCGACAAGAGCAAGACTCCATCTGAAAAATAAATAAATAAATAAACATTCGTGCAAACCTAATATACCTCTTCTCCTCATGCCTATCCCATCAAGATATTTCAGAGTCTGAATGTGCAATTTGTTGTTTCATACAATAAGGCAGCACCTCCTGTAACAGATTGAAGGTAGACTTGAATGTGAGAATCCAGCTGCTTTCGTTTTCTTGATCTGCAGTCCAATGCTCTACCTCTGATCTATACCCTCTCCTGCAACCCAGCTGTTTTCTAATAAGCCAAATATTAAACAGATTTGCCAGATTTTTTGTTTGTTTGTTTGTTTTGGAAAACATGGTTCTTTTTCATTTTAAAATGTATTCGTGCCAGGCGCGGTTGCTCACGCCTGTGATCCTAGCACTTTGGGAGGCCGAGGTGGGCGGATCACGAGGTCAGGAGATCGAGACCATCCTGCCTAACATGGTGAAATCCCATCTCTACTAAAAATACAGAAAATTAGCCAGGCGTAGTGGCAGGCTCCTGCAGTCCCAGCTACTCAGGAGGCTGAGGCAGGAGGATTGCTTGAACCTCAGAGGAGGAAGTTGCAGTAAGCCAAGATCACACCACTACACTCCAGCCAGGGCAAGAGAGTGACACTCTATCTTAAAAAAAAGAAAGAAATTATGTGAATTAATGTTTAAATGAAAGAATGAATAAATATATTTTTAAATTCTATATACTACATATAAAAGCTTTTGGAGGCCGGACACAGTGGCACATTCTTGTAATCCAGCATTTTGGGAGGCTGAGGTGGATGGACTGCTTGAAACCACGAGGATGCTGCAGTAAGCTAGGATAACATTACTGCATTCCAGCCTGGGCAGCAGAGCAAGACCTTGTCTTAATAAATAAATAAATAAAGCTTTTTGGGGTCTTCAGTAATTTTTATAGTGTAAAGGGATTCTGAGATCAAAAAGTTTGAGAAGCACTGTACTAACATGGTGGGTGATTAAGTTCCCTCTTCAGGCCCACCCTCTTAAATTTTTTTTTTTTTTTTTTTTTTTTGAGACAGAGTTTCGCTCTTGTTACCCAGGCTAGAGTGCAATGGTGCGATCTCAGCTCACTGCAACCTCCGCCTCCTGGGTTCAGGCAATTCTCCTGCCTCAGCCTCCTGAGTAGCTGGGATTACAGGCACGCGCCACCATGCCCAGCTAATTTTTTATATTTTTAGTAGAGACGAGGTTTCACCATGTTGACCAGGATGGTCTCGATCTCTGGACCTCGTCATCCACCTGCCTCGGCCTCCCAAAGTGTTGGGATTACAGGCGTGAGCCACCACGCCCAGCCCAAATGTTGACTTAACTGGTTTAGCCTCAGTCTCCCTATGGAACAGAAAAATGGCTTACCTCATTTGGTTGTTGTAAGGAACTAAGCACAGGGCCAGGGATGTAGAAGATGCTCAACTACAAACTATTAATTTGGTTCTAGAAGCCAGGAAATCAATAAAAATAAAACAAACTGTGGTTGTTGTTAATATTAGCAGTATTTGTATGTGCAAGTCATTGTATGAATAAAGATAAGAAGGTGTGGTCTCTTCCCTCCTGGAGTATTGGGTGTAAGGGGGAAGACAGACTTGTTGACAGATGAGAGTGACTAACTTATTGCTTGGACCTTTTCATGTTTTGTTTTTATTTTTTATTTTTTGGAGACAGGGTATCGTTCTGTTACCCACACTGGAATGCAGTGGTGTGAGCATAGCTCACCATAGCCTCCAACTCCTGGGCTCAAGCAATCCTCCTCCCTCAGCCTCCCAAGTAACTGGGACTACAAGCATATATTACTATGCCCAGCTATTTTTTTTTCTACTTTTTATAGAGATGGTCTTGCTATGTTGCCCAGGGTGGTTTCTAACGCCTGGCTTCAAGGAAGCGATCCTTCCAGCCTCAGCTTCTGGAGTGGCTGGGACTCGGCATGAGCCGCCATGCCTGATCCCACTTCATATTTTAGCATTGCATCGCCAAAAAGTCCTCTATCCCAGGAAATCCTTCAGTTCCTGGCAAACTGGGACAATTGGTTACTCTGCAATAGGAATGTGCTTGGCAGAAAGACTTGCATATTATAATAGCCTTGCAAGCGGTATATCAGGAGAGAAGACCCTAAATGGCGACCCCAAATGGCATCTTTACGAACATGACATGTGGGCTTTTCAGTATCACGTTAAGATATTGATAGGGTACACTACAGAAAAAAGAAAAACAAAAACACTTCACCATTAAGTGTGTGAACAAAGGCTGGACGTGGTGGCTCACACCTGTTATTTGAGGGAATCATTTAAGTTCAGGAGTTCAAGACCAGCCTGGACCACAGGGCAAGACCCATCTCTAAAAAAAAACTAAAATTAGCCAGGTGTGGGTGGCGAGCATGTGTAGTCCCAACTACATGGGAGGCTGAGGTGAGAGGACTGCTTGAGTCTGGGAGGTTGAGGCTATAGTGAGCTATGATTGCACCACTGCACTCCAGGTTGGGTGACAGAACAAAATACTGTCTCTAAAAAAAAAAAATGTCATTTTATTTCTGACTAGCTACCTCATCCATTATCTTCATGTATCTGGAATTTGTGATACAAAAATAATGTATAGCCAATCAGTAGTTTATGTTATTTTGATGTAAATTCTTGGTAAAAAAAAACCTTAGGAACTCCTCCTTCTTTTTCTTTGGAAACACTCTGTAACTGTTGCTAACTGGAGTGTGTATTCAGGGCAACTTGAATCTATGCTCCTACATTGTTTTCTCAAGTTTGGCCCAAATAAATTCTCTGTTTATGTTCATTTTGCCTTAGCTTCCTCCTTTTAGGGCAACACCAGGATGTAGTAGGTGCACAATAAAAATCTGCTGAATAACTGACTAACAGGCCGGGTACTGTCATTTACACCTGTAATCCCAGCATTTGTGGAGGCCAACGGGGGAGGATTGTTTGAGGCCAGAAGTTGGAGACCAGCCTGGGCAAAATGGCCAAACCCGGTCTTTTTTTTGAGAGAGAGAAGGAAGGAAGGAAGGAAGGAAGGAAGGAAGGAAAAAAAGAAGGAAGGAAGGAAAAAGGAAGGGAGGGAAGGAAGGAAGGGAGGGGGAAGAGGGGGGAGGAAGAACAGAAGGAAAAGGAAAAGAAAGAAAGAGAACCACTGGAAAAGTTGGCAAGTACTGATTAAGAAGAGCCCTGCTGGCCGGGTGCGGTGGCTCACATCTGTAATCCCAGCACTTTGGGAGGCCCAGGCTGGCTGATCACTTGAGGTCAGTAGTTCGAGACCAGCCTGGCCAACACGGTGAAACCCCGTCTCTACTAAAAATACAAAAATTAGCTGGGTGTGGTGGCAGACACCTGTAATCCCAGCTACTCAGGAGACTGAGGGGGGAGAATGGCTTGAACCTGAAAGGTAGAGTTTGCAGTGAGCAGAGATCTGGTCACTGCACTCTAGCCTGGGCGACAGAGAGCAAAACTCTGCCTCAAAAAAAAAAAAAAAAAAAAAAGAGCCCTGCCTTTTGGACAAAGTTACAGATAGAGACACAGCTCTTAAAGCTCTCTGTCTATGTATACATAGCTTGGTAATTTGCTTCCCACCAAAATGAGTGGGCTCTAAGATCATCGTGCCTGAGCGTTTCTGCAACCCTCCCCCACTCCCATCTCTTTAGTTCATATTTATCTAGTTCTCAAAATCTGCCTGTCACGGTTCATAGGCAAAGATAGCACTTTGACTTTCGAGTCCTTGGTGCACTCTGTTCTCCCAGTGGAAAAAAGGTCCAGCAGAATTTTGGGGAAAGAGAGCAGAAGGACCTTTCCAATTACCTCCTCAGGTCCTTCTTTGGAGTCTCCCACCCATATGTCATGACACTGTCATGAAATAGTGGGGACTCAGCCAGGCGCAGTGGCTCATGCCTGTAATTCCAGCACTTCAGAAGACCAAGGCAGGTGGATCTCCTGAGATCAGGAGTCTCCACTTCAGGCTGAGACCAACCTGACCAACATGGAGAAACCCCATCTCTACTAAAAATACAAAAACTAGCTGGTGTGGTGGCGGGTGCCCGGTAATCCTTACTACTCTGGAGGCTGAGGCAGGAGAATTGCTTGAACCCTGGAGGGGGAGGTTGCAGTGAGCTGAGATCACGCAACTGCACTCCAGCCTGAGCAACAGAGTGAGACTCTGTCTCAAAAAAAAAAAAAAGAAAGAAAAAAAAAAAAAAGGAAAGGAAAAGAAACAGTGGGGACTCTGAAGCAACATCCAGAGCTCTCTGGCTACTTCTTCATTGCTATTCGCCCCTGAGATCCACATGTAAATGTTTTTTTCCATGTTGATTAAAAAAAATAAACAAAATCAAAGCCAAACTTTTTGTTTATATTTTGGAGACCAGATCTCAGGTTGGAGTGCAGTGGCAGTGGTTCCATCTCAGCTCACTGCAACCTCAACTTCCCAGGTTTAAGCAATCCTCCCACCTCAGCCTCTTAAGGAGCTGGGACCACAGGCACACATGACCACATCTGGCAAATTTTTGCATTTTTTTGTAGAGATGGAGTTTGGCCATGTTGCCCAAGCTTGTCTCAATCTCCTGAGCTCAAGTGATCCACTCACCTTGACCTCCCAAACTGCTGCTCTGTAACATATTTAAAGAGGTTTATTCTGAGACCACATGAGTGCCGTATGAGTGACCGTGGCCTGGGGAACAGTTTCAGGAGGTCCTGAGAAAGTGTGCCCAAGACAGTCAGGGTACACATTGGTTTTGTACATTTTAGGGAGACAGGAATTGTAGGTAAAATCATGAGTCAGTATGTGGAAGGTATACATTGGTTCAGCCTAAAGAGGCAAGATGTCTTGGAGGGAGCAGAGTTATAGGTCATAGGTGGATTCGAAGACTTTCTGATTGGCAATTGGTTAAAAGAGTTCAACTGTGTCCAAAAACCTGAAGTCAGTAGAAAGAAATGTTTAAGATGAGGGAAGCCATAGAGATCAAGGCTCTTGTTAAGAAGACAAAGCCTCATAGGCATCAGCCTTCAGAGAGAATAGGCAGTAAATTTCTCAGGGCCTTCAAAGGTGTCAGACTCAGTTTATCTCTCTCTTAAAAAAAAAAAATTGGCCAGTAGTGGTGGCTTACACCTGTAATCCCAGCAAATTGGGAGGCCAAGGCAGGTAGATCACGAGGTCAGGAGTTTGAGTTCAGCCTGACCAACATGGTAAAACCGGATCACTACTAAAAATACAAAAATTAGCTGGGCGCGGTGGCACGCACCTGTAATCCCAGCTACTTGGGAGGCTGAGGCAGGAGAATCGCTTGAACCTGGGAGGCAGAGGTTGCAGTGAGCCGAGATCTCACTACTGCACTCAAGCCTGGATGACAGAGTGAGACTCCATGTTGTAAAAAAAAAAAAAAAAAAAAAGGCCAGGAGCAGTGGCTCACACCTGTAATCCAAACACTGGGAGGTCAAGGCAGGTGTATCATTTGAAGTCAGGAGTTCAAGACCAGCCTGGCCAACATGGTGAAACCCCGTCTCAGGAAAAATACAAAAAAAAAAAAAAAAAAAAAAAGATTAGCTGGGCGTGGTGGTGCATTTCTATAGTCCCAGCTACTCCAGAGGCTGAGGCAGGAGAATCACCTGAACCTGGGAGGCAGAGGTTGCAGTGAGCTGAGATGGTGCCGCTGCACTGCAATCTGGGCAAGAGAGCAACACCCTGTCTCAAGAAAAAAAAATTAAGATGGAGTTTCACTGTGTTGCCCAGGCTGGTCTCTAGCTCTTGGGCTCAAGTGATCCTGCCACCCCCATGGCCTCCCCAAGTGCTGGGATTGCAGGTGTGAGCCACCACTCTCGGCCACTTAGCCTCTTAAATCCAGGAAAGTCCCAGCTGCATTCTCTAAAGATGCAAAATTTTCCCCACAACAGAATGCTTTGAAGGGCCATTTCAAAATATGTCAAATAAGTGTATTTTGGGGTAAAATATTTTTATTTCCTTCAGGGTCTGCTATCTGTCCTATGATGCTATACCAGAGTCAGGCTGGAATTTGATATCTTATTGCCACAAAGCATCTGTTCTGTCAGTCTTATGGTCTCTGTTTTAACCTTGATGCTGCTCAGTTGTGCCTAAACTCCAAAAGGGAGGGGGTATGATGACCTCCTTTCCCGTGATGGCCAGAAATTCAGTTTTTCAGGTTTCTCTGGGGGCCCCCTGGTCCCCAGTGTTTGGATGGGGTCTTCTCCATCAGTTGGGGGACTTAGGATTTTGCATCTGAATCAGATGCTGGGGACCACTGAGGGTCCTTTGTCAAGTAGATCCCAACTTGCTGAACAGGACACAGCGGCTTTATCATGAAACCGTGTTTTTTCAGAAGGACACTTGCTAGCCAAGCTGTAGGAAAGCAGGGTACAGAGCAAACCCAGAAATTCAGGGCCCTGGCTGGCTCTTATCAGCAACTAGCCATGTAATTTGAACATGATCCTTTATCTTTCTGGTCCTCTGTTTGCCCGTCTGCAGAATTTGGAGCTGGCTAACTACTCAGTTTGTTTACATCTGGGAACCTTGGACCCCTGCCGTGAGCCCCCCGTAATAATTTCCCTCCCTTTATAAATCAACAAATATTTATGAACATGCTCCGGTCCTCAACCTCCTGGCTATGTGTATTTGGTTACTCATTACCTTTATTTCTCTAAGCTGTCTCTTTTCAAGCAAAACAATAAAATGTAAAGAGCTCTGACAGGGCCTGGAAGGAAGTTTCTCCCTAAAAGACATTTGTCGGCCTGGCACGGTGGATCACGCCTGTAGTCCCAGCACTTTGGGAGGTCGAGGCAGGCAGATCACGGGGTCAGGAGTTCAAGAGCAGCCTGGCCAACATAGTGAAGCTCCGACTCTACTAAAAACACACAAAAAAATTGCTGAGGGTGGTGGTGCGCACCTGTAATCCCAGCTACTTGGGAGGCTGAGGCAGAAGAATCACTTGAACCTGGGAGGCAGAGGTTGCGGTGAGCTGAGACCACACCACTACACTACAGCCTGGGCAATGGGCTCAAAAAAAAAAAAAAAAGACATTCGTCTACCCCCAGTGAGGGTGATGGGGGTGCTGGGGATGCCCTCCAAAGCCATGGGAAACCCTCACCTTCCTCTGGCTCACAGAGACAGGGAGGTGGACAGGAATTTCCCACTACTTCTCAGGAGTAGCCCTAACAGGCCATTTCCTCTATTTTCGGAACAGTCCCAGGTTTTGTATAACAGAATAGATAAGCACTCGCATTTGCAAAGGGTCTTGCTCTTTCTCCTGACTGTTGAGTGGGTCAGTAGTTTATGTAAGTACAAAAGGAAATAACAGGACATTTTCATTTTCTTTTTTTCTCTTTATTTATTTATTTATTTATTTATTTATTTTTTTGAGACGGAGTTTCGCTCTTGTTACCCAGGCTGGAGTGCAATGGCGCGATCTCGGCTCACCGCAACCTCCGCCTCCTGGGTTCGGGCAATTCTCCTGCCTCAGCTTCCTAAGCAGCTGGGATTACAGGCACACACCACCATGCCCAGCTAATTTTTTTTTGTATTTTTAGTAGAGACGGGGTTTCACCATGTTGACCAGGATGGTCTCGATCTCTTGACCTCATGATCCACCCGCCTCGGCCTCCCAAAGTGCTGGGATTACAGGCTTGAGCCACTGCGCCCGGCCTATTCTTTCTTTCTTTCTTTTTTGAGACAGTCTCGCTTTGTTGCCCAGGCTGGAGAGCAGTGGCGCGATTTCAGGTCATTGCAACCTCTGCCTCCTGGGTTCAAGGAATTCTCATGCCTCAGCCTCTCGAGTAGCTGGGATTACAGGCGCCTGACACCATGCCCAGCTAATTTTTGTATTTTTACTAGAGACAGGGTTTCACCATGTTGGTCAGACTAGTCTTGAACTCCTGTCCTCAATCAATCCACCCACCTTGGCCTTCCAAAGTGCTGGGATTACAGGCATGAAACACTGTTACCATTCAGGGTCCCACAGGGCACCTAAACTTAGTGTAATCATATTCCAGAAAGCAGGGGCTTCACCTTTGCAGTGCAAAATCTCAGCTGTTCTGTGGTGCCAGCTATGGGAAAGGTGAGCTTAAAATAATAAGCACACTGGAATATAAAACTTAAGGCCAAATAATTAATTCACAAAAAGAAATACAGTGTTAAGCAGATTTAGTCTTTTTCACCCCTTTGGGAAGCATACAGAGAAAACAAAATTGTCATTTGAAGAATTCCTTGACTGGATGCGGTGGCTCGCGCCTGTAATCCCAACACTTGCAGAGGCCGAGACAGGGTTGCTTGAGCTCAGGAGTTCAAGACTAGTCTGGGCAACATGGCAAAATACTGTCTCAAAAAAATACAAAACTTAGCCATGTATGGTAGGCACGTGCCTGTGATCCCAGCTACTCAGGATGATGAGGTGGGAGGATCCCTTAAGCCTGGCAGGCAGAGGTTGCAGTGAGCCCAGATTGTACCACTGCACTCCAGCCTGGCTGACAGACTGAGATCCTGTCTCAGGAAAAAAAAAATTCCTTGATCAGCATATTCTCTGTAAAACTTAAGAGCCCAGCTCTGCTCTTACTGACTGTGTGACCATTAATGTGCATCTAGTATGTTTTATCTATCACCTATCAAAAATTATTTTTTCCTTTTATTTATTTTATTTTATTATTGAGACAGGGTCTCATTCTGGCACCCAGGCTGGAGTACAGTGGCATGATCATGACTTACTGCAATCTCAATCTCTCTGGGCTCAGGAGATCTCCTACCTCTACCTCAGCCTCCCAAGTAGCTGGGACCACAGGCACATGCCAAGACAGTTGGCTAATTTTTGTATTGTTTATCGAACAGGGTCTTGCTGTTGCCCAGGCTGATCTTGAACTCAGGCTCAAGCAATCTGCCTGTCTCGACCTCCCAAAGTACTGGAGGACATTCTCTTTTTTTTTTTCTGGAAGTTTCTCAGGTCTTTATTTTCTCTCTCAAATTTTAGGAACTGACTTATTTAATTAACCCATCAACCTCTCATGGCAAATATTTAAGAAAAGAAATTTATATTCAGATTCTTATTTTCAGTAGGAAAGTAAGAGGTTGTAGCTCAGTGCACCATGAAGTTGAGACAGAGATGGAGATGCTCAGCTCCACCTTTCTGGAACAGGAAAGATGACTGGCAAGGGAACACAGGTCAGCATGGGGACAGAGGTCATGGTGGACACGGGCTGGGCTGTCTCTTCACCTCCTCACATTATGCTAACAGGGACGCAGACACATTCAGATGGCTTTGCAGAAAGAGATGCCGGAGGCTGTTGAAGTCACAAAGGATAGGCGTGAAGAAATCCCGCATCTCAGTCACACACAAGGCAGCTGTCTCAGGCTTTACAAGCTGTGAGAGACACATCAGAGCCCTGGGCACTGTCACTGCACGCAGCCTGAGAGTAGCTCCTTCTTTTTCCAGCTGTGGGAAGAAAATGTCCTGAGCTCTTCCTCCTCCACATCACAGCAGTGACCACAGCTCCGACAACCACAGCTCCAAAGACAACCAGGTCAGCAACGATGCCCACAATGAGGATGGTGAGCTGGGAAGATGGCTCCCATCTCAGGGTAAGGGGTTTGAGCAGCCCCTTGTGCGGCACATGGCATGTGTATCTCTGCTGTTCTCCAGAAGGCACCGCCACAGCTGCCCACTTCTGGGAAGTTCCATCCCCTGCGGGCCTGTCCTGAGTTTGGTCCTCCCCATCCTGCTGCCAGGTCAGTGTGATCTCTGCAGGGTAGAAGCCTAGGGCCCAGCACCTCAGGGTGGCCTCATGGTCAGAGACAGGGTGATGGGTCACATGTGTCTTTGGGGGGTCGGCCTCACTCTGGTTGTAGTAGCCACGCAGGGTCCGCAGGTTTCCTAGGTAAGTCTGTGCGCTGGCCTTGAGGGTCAGTGTGTCCCGGTCCCAATACTCCGGCCTCTCGTGCTCCATCCACAGCGCCCGAGGCTCCCCTCTCCCACCCGCGGCATCGCTGTCGAAGCGCACGAACTGCTTGTCGTCCACGTAGCCCACAGAGATGAAGCGGGGCTCCCGCGGCCCGGCCGCGACACGGCAGTGTAGAAATACCTCATGGAGTGGGAGCCCACCCAGGTCTCAGTCAGGGCCAGGGCCCCCAAGAGCAGCAGAAGGAGGGTTCGGGGCACCATGGCCCCATCCTCAGCGTCTGGGGAGAATCTCAGTCCAGGTAGGTGACTGGGGGCTTCAGAACCCTGGGAGGCCATTCTTATTGGTGCTAATGATAGCACCAATGATGGTGGTGCTAGATAGACAGCATCTAATGATGCCGATAAAGGCTTTCCAGCTCCCCATGCCCTTGGGATGTGGTCCGCACTCCTTGCCATGGCTCGCAGGAACTGCTTGCCTGACCCTGAGGACCAGATTCATCTTTGGCTCCCACCCACTTGCATTGCAGCAATATATCCTCTTTCAGTTCCTTGAATATGCCGTGTTCTCTCACACCTATCTGGGCAGTTCCCTTTGCCTAAAACACAGATTTTTTTCCCTGCCCTGCCTCCTTGCCTGGCTAAGCTCCAACTCACCTATCAGGCCTCAGTTTGGAATGGTCTGTGCCTGCCTCTTGCCTTTTGTTCAGCACTGTGCTCTTTCTCTCTCATACCACTTAGTTATTCATTCATTCATTTATTCATTCATTCAACAATATTTATTGAGTGCCTACTACATGTTAGCCACCATTCTAGGCTTACTTATCATAGTGTATAGTCATTGCCTGCTTCAGTACTTTTTTTTTGTTTTTTGGGTTTTTTTTGAGATGAAGTCTTGCTCTGTCGCCAAGCTGGAGTGCAGTGGTGCAATCTCAGTTCACTGCAACCTCCACCTCCTAGGTTCAAACGATTCTTCCACCTCAGCCTCCTGAGTAACTGGGACCACAGACGCGGGCCACCATGCCCGGCTAATTTTTGTATTTTTAGTAGAGATGGGGTTTCACCATGTTGGCCAGGATGGTCTCCATCTCTTGACCTCGTGATCCGCCCACCTCGGCCTCCCAAAGTGATGGGATTACAGGCCTGAGCCACCGCGCCTGGCCAGTATTTTTTTTTTAAGATGGAGTTTCACTCTGTCACCCAGGCTGGAGTGCAGTTGTGTGATCTTGGCTCATTGCAACCTCTGCCTCTCAGGTTCTAGCGATTCTCCTGCCTCGCTTCCCCAGTAGCTGAGATTACATGTTTGCACAACCATGCCTGGCTAATTTTCATATTTTTAGTAGATACGGGTTTTCACCATGTTGGTCAGGCTGGTCTCAAACTCCTGACTTCAAGTGATCCATCCGTCTCAGCCTCCCAAAGTGCTGTGATTACAGGCGTGAGCCACCAAGCCCCACCAATAGTTCTTGAGATATATGGTATTGTAGTATAACTTAGATGCCATAAAATTCACCCTTTTAAGTGTGTAATTCAACGGTTCTTAGTATATTCACAGGTTTGTGCAAGCATCACCATTACCCAATTCCCAAACATTTTCAAAAAGAAATCCATGTAATTACAAATAAAATGTGATTTCAAAATACAAGGCCAGGTGTGCTTGTAATCCCAGCACTTTGGGAGGCCGAGGCAGATGGACCACTTGAGGCCAGGAGTTCGAGACTAGCCTGGCCAACATGGTGAAACCTGGTCTCCAAAAAAAAAAAAAAAAAAAAAGCCCCGCTATTCAGGAGGCCAAGGCATGAGAATTGTTTGAACCTGGGAGGCAGAGGTTGCAGTGAGCTGAGATCATGCCACTATACTCCAGCCTGGGTGACGGAGTGAGACTGTCTCTAAAGAAATAAATGAATAAAACAGAAAGACACCTACTTTGTAACCATGCAAATTAAAAATTAAAATTAAAGAAAAACAAAACAGAAAGAGGTTGGGCATGGTGGCTCACACTGTAATTTCAGCATTTTGGGAGGCTGAGATGGGTGGATAACCTGAAGTTAGGAGTCCAAGACCAGCCTGGCCAACACGGTGAAACCCCAGGTCTACTAAAAAATACAAAATTTTGCCGGGCACGGTGGCTCAAGCCTGTAATCCCAGCACTTTGGGAGGCTGAGGCGGGTGGATCACGAGGTCAAGAGATTGAGACCATCTTGGTCAACATGGTGAAACCCCGTCTCTACCAAAAATACAAAAAATTAGCTGGGCATGGTGGCGCATGCCTGTAATCCCAGCTACTCAGGAGGCTGAGGCAGGAGAATTGCCTGAACCCAGGAGGCGGAGGTTGCGGTGAGCCGAGATCGCACCATTGCACTCCAGCCTGAGTAACAAGAGTGAAACTCCGTCTCAAAAAAAAAAAAATACAAAATTTTGGCCGGGCGTGGTGGCTCAAGCCTGTAATCACAGCACTTTGGGAGGCTGAGGCGGGTGGATCATGAGGTCAAGAGATCGAGACCATCCTGGTCAACGTGGTGAAACCCCGTCTCTACTAAAAATACAAAAAAATAGCTGGGCACGGTGGTGCGTGCCTGTAATCCCAGCTACTCAGGAGGCGGAGGTTGCGGTGAGCCGAGATCGCGCCATTGCACTCCAGCCTGGGTAACAAGAGCGAAACTCTGTCTGAAAAAAAAAAAAGAAAAAAATACAAAATTTTGTACCAGGCATGGTGGCTTACACCTGTAATCCCAGCCACTCTAGGAGGCCGAGGCAGGCGGATTATCTGAGGTCAGCAGTTCAAGACCAGCCTAGCCAACATGGTGAAACCCCATCTCTTCTAAAAATACAAAAATTAGCTGGGCGTTGTGGCACGCATTGGTAATCCCAGCTACTAGAGAGGCTGAGGCAGGAGAATTGCTTGAACCCAGGAGAGGAAGGTGGCAGTGAGCTGAGATCATGCCACTGCACTCTAGCCTGGGTGACAGAGCAAGACTCGTTTCAAAAAAAAAAATTAGTGGGGCATGGGGGCACATGCCTGTAATTCAAGCTACTGGGGAGGCTAAGGCAAGAGAATCACTTCAACATGGGAGGCAGAGTTTGCAGTGAGCTGAGATTGTGCTACTGCACCCCAGCTTGGGTGATAGAGCAAGACTTTGTCTCAAAATAAATAAATACATACATACAAACAGAAACCAATTAGTAGTCATTTTCATTCTCCCCTCCCCTCAGGCCATGGCAACCACTGATCTTCGTGTCTCTATAGATTTGCCTACTCTGGACATTTAACATAAGTGAAATCATACAATATACGGTCTTTTATGGCTGGCTTCTTTTATTTAATATGATTTTACAAGATTCTTCCATGTTGTTTGAGTCAGTCCTTTACTTCTTTTTATAGCTGAATAATATTTCATTGTATAGATATACCAAATTTGGTTTACCTCTTCATTAATTGACGGGCATTTGGGTTGTTTCCACTTTTTGGCCCCGCCTTTTTTTTTTTTTTTTTTTTTTGAGTTGGAGTTTCGATCTTGTTGCCCCAGCTGGAGTGCAATGGCGCATTCTCAGCTCACAGAAACCTCCTCCTCCTGGGTTCAAGCGATTCTCCTGTCTCAGCCTCCCAAATAGCTGGGATTACAGGCATGTGCCACCACGCCTGGCTAATTTTTTGTATTTTTAGTAGAGACAGGGTTTCACCATGTTGGCCAGGATGGTCTTGATCTCTTGATTTCCTGATCCACGTGCCTCGGCCTCCCAAAGTGCTGGGATTACAGGCGTGAGCCACCGCGTCTGGCCTTTTTGGCCCTTTTGAATAATGCTGTTTTGAACATTTACCTACAGGCATATGTTTTTCTTTCTGTGTGTGTTTGTGTGGTTTTTTTTCTTTTTTTTGAGATGGAGGTTCATTCTTGTTGCCCAGGCTGGAATGTAATGGCCCAGTCTCGACTCAAAGCAACCTCCACCTCACAGATACAAGCAATTCTCCAACCTCCTGAGTACCTGAGATTACAGGCACCTGCCACTACACCCTGCTAATTTTTGTATTTTTTAGCAGAGATGGGGTTTCACCATGTTGGTCACGCTGATCTCAAACTCCTGACCTCAGGCAATCCACCCACCTCCGCCTCCTAAAGTGCTGAGATTACAGGCATGACCATGCCTGTAATACCCTGCCTGACCATGTTTTGCTTTCTCTTGGAACTTTACCTAGGTAGGAGTGGAATTGCTGGGTCATATTGTAACTCCACACTTAATCTTTTTTTTTTTTTTTTTTGCCCACCTGCAACTGTCTTGATCGAGTTACACATTTAATCTTTTTGAGGAACTGTCAGGCTGTTTTCCAATGCAACTGCACCATGTTACATTTCCACCAGCGAGGTACAAGGGTTGCAGTTCTCCACCTCTCATCAATACTTACTTTTGCTCTTCTTCTCTTTGATTATAGCCATTCAAGTGGGTGCAAAGTGTTTCTTATGAAGTTCTGTGAGAACATGGACTTCATCTGTCTGGTTCAGCACTATATATCAGAACCTACTACAGTGCCTGGAATTTATTACATACTAAATATTTTGTTAAGTGCACTAAAAAAAACCGTAGAGTGGATAAATCAAAAGCTATTTGGATAGTTACAACGGGTATCTTGTATTTATCTAATAAGTAGGGATCTTCTAAGGGGTCTCCTACCTTTTCTTTTAATAGTGCTGAACTACCGCCTCTTCTGATACCATAGTCTTTCTTCTAGGAGGAAATTGGACTAAATTTAAGCTTTCTTGTTTTTTCTCTTCAGGTATACACATAGTCATATAGGCACCTACAGTAATTTATTCAATGTTGGCACATTTTGTTTCCTCCTATTTTTATCTCTCTAGCAAAAACCTCTTACTTCTACAGGGCTGTTTGTTCACCTCCAGGCATTTCATGCTTGCAATAGCTTTCCTTCTGTTTACAGGCTGGCCCCACTGGAACAATCAATATCTGTGATAGGCTAGCCTTGCTCTTTTTGGTTTTCTTTTAATATTTCTCTACACTTTGTTTTACCCCTGGTTTAGAAGTATCTGGGGTCATGTAATAGGTGGAAGTCAGTTAAGCCAGGGACTTCATGATACAGCCAGCACCTAGCACTTGACAAATAGTTGTTCAGCAGTCACAGTCACTCATGATGTAATCCCAGCCCTTGGGAGGCCAAAGTGGAAGGACTGCTTGAGGCCAGGAGTTCCAGCCTGGGCAAAATAGGGAAACTCCCCTCTTTGCTATATATGTGTGTATATATACATAGTAAAGATGGGAGTTTCCCTATTTTATATAAACTCCCATCTTTATTATATATATACACACATACATATACTATTGTGTGTATACACACATACATATACTATTGTGTGTATACACACATATACACACAATATACTAGTATATACATATATATTGTGTTTATTTTGAGATGGGGTCTCACTCTGTTGCCCAGTCTGGAATGCAGTGATGTGATTTTGGCTCATCGCAACCTCTGCCTCCTGGGTTCAAGCCATTCTCCTGCCTCAGCTACCCGAGTAGGTGTGAGCTACTACCATGCCTGGCTTTTTTTTTTTTTTTTTTTTTTTTTAGTAGAGATGGGGTTTCACCATGTTTACAAGGCTGGTCTCCGGTGATTTCACCCCCTCCCCCGCCTTGGCCTCCCTAAGTGCTGGGATTACAAGCCTGAGCCACCGTACCCGGCCTGATTTTCAAATTTCTAACAGACTTTTTTTTACTCGGGAGGGTGAGGCAGGATAATCGCTTGAACCTGGAAGGCAGAGGTTGTCCAGCGTGGGCGGCAGAGCAAGGCTCCGTCTCAAAGAAAAAAAAAAGAAAAAGAAAAACAATTCTTAAATGAATGAATGTGAATGTAGGAGAAAGACAGGGACTGAGGTAGCAAAGGAATACTCCCTTGCAAAATGATGCAGCCTTGGTCAACAGTACCTATTGCGGAGCCACCGTGTCCTTGGACTGTGGTGTGGGCCGAAACACTGCCCATGGTAAACAAACACAGGGCTCCAGCCTTGGATGGAAGGTTTCTATAATCACTTTTAGCTGCATTGTTGTATTTCCACGCCCATATCTATTCACTTTTTATGGTACACCTATTGACTTTGAAAATTACATTTTAGTTAAGGAATCTACTCATTTGCTTAAGCCCCAAATAGGAAGTTCTGACCTTGTGTCAGCAAAACCCCGGATTCACAAGTGTCCCCATGGCGCTGTTTACCCCCAAACAGCTAAACCCCGCCAAATGTTGAGATTCTGGACGAGGGGGTGCTTGGATAGGGAACCCCCTAAAGAATGGACAGCACATCCACCAGAGGGTGCTGTGGGGGCAAATTTGTGCCAGGAAGGGAGCTCAACCGGTGACCCTCAAAGTCAGGTAGGCGTAGGGAGTAAATCTCCTTCCTGGTGTTTCCTTCCCACCCCTCGAAACAGTACTGCTCCTCCCCCATACGCGGTTCCCCTTGAATAATTAGCCACTTTCTGGGACTTAAGAAGGGTTTGCCTTTTAAAGACGGCTGGTTTCTGTGGCTAACGCCCAGTGCCTCAGGCCGCCCAGGTCACAGGCCGGCCGGGGGCGGGCGGTGGATGGGAACCGCTAGGGCGTCAGCGGCCGGGGCGCAGCAGGGGCCGCGAAAGGGTTAACCCGGCGGGGGGAGGGGGAGGCGCGGGCCGCGCCTGCGCTCTACCGCCCTCCATTGTCTCCACGGCGGCGAGGAGCGCCGGCGAGCGCAGTCCAGGACGGAGCTGGGCGGCGCGGCTGGCCGGGCCGGCGGGCTGCTGGAGCGAGAGCGCAACGCGACGCGACCGCGGCTTCCAGTGCTGCGCCTGGCCGCCCAGCGCCGCGGCCAGCCCTAGGCCTGGAGGTATCCGGGCCGCCGTCCATGGTCGCGGCGTCCTGAGGCGGGGGACGCGCCTGGCGCCCCCGGCCCTCCTCCGCCTCCTCCCGCGGGGCTGGCGGCCTCCGGCGCCTCCCCGCGCCCGCCCGCCGCTCGCAGTCGCCTCCCTCTCTCCTTCCCTGCGGCTCCCCCTGGCTTTCGGAGCCCGGGGGCGGCCTGTGGCGCGCGGAACCCGCGCTGGACTGCGCCTCTTTGGACCTTGAGGGGAAACATGCATTTGGCTTGGATCGTTTGAAATTCTGAGTTTGGGATCCCCGCCCGCCCGCCTCTTCCGCCCCGCGGTTTTTTCCTTTTTTCTTTTGCTTTTTTTCCTTTCTCCCTTCGGGTCTTCTTTTTGACTCCCTCCCCCTTTATGCTCGCCCAGCCCTCCCCCCGCTGCTGAGAAGTGGGGGAGGGTCTCGGCCTCCAGGTTCCCGCCCCACCGGGGCTCGGGCAAGCATGGGGGGCAAGCAGAGCACGGCGGCCCGCTCCCGGGGACCCTTCCCGGGGGTCTCCACCGATGACAGCGCCGTGCCGCCGCCGGGAGGGGCGCCCCATTTCGGGCACTACCGGACGGGCGGTGGGGCTATGGGGCTGCGCAGCCGCTCGGTCAGCTCGGTGGCAGGCATGGGCATGGACCCCAGCACCGCCGGGGGGGTGCCCTTTGGCCTCTACACCCCTGCCTCCCGGGGCACCGGCGACTCCGAGAGGGCTCCAGGCGGCGGAGGGTCCACGTCCGACTCCACCTATGCCCATGGCAATGGTTACCAGGAGACGGGCGGCGGTCACCATAGAGACGGGATGCTGTACCTGGGCTCCCGAGCCTCGCTGGCGGATGCTCTACCTCTGCACATCGGACCCAGGTGGTTCAGCTCGCACAGTGGTGAGTCCGCGGGTGGTGGAGGCCTCGGAGGGAGGGCGCACCAGGGCGCCCCAAGCCTTCGCTTGCGTGCCAAGGATTGGGAATGTAGTGCACGACCGGGATCTGCCTGCCTTCCCTTTGGTTCCCGATGCCAAGGGATGAATGGAATACCTACCTTCTGGAAGCGAGGCTTTCTGCAAGGCTGCGGAGCCTGGCGTTTTAGGACTCCCGGCGTGTGTTCACTTGTGGAAGGGCAGAGCGAAGCCTGCCTATTAGAGTCCCATTTATTGTCATCACCCTCAGTGAAGAGGTCTTGTCTGGCTGATAGCATGTCAGCCTTGGTGCTTCCATTCTGCCACTGCAGCACTGTGCCTGCCTCACTGGTAACGGAGAGATGGAGCCAGTTGGAGCAAGCAGTGTCTCCTAAACAGAGTGTGAAAATGAAATAAAATTAGGGGCAAGTGGTGCCTGGATTAGGGCTCTCACTCTTGCTGGGAGAGAGAGGTGTCCAGTTTTGCCACCCTGCTGGAGATCTGTTTGAAATGTTTAAAATGGAGCAGTCGGCAGGCGGCTGGCATAGACAGGTGTGGCTGCTGTATGGAGGGCCCAGCCAGCCAAGCTCGCGGGGGCTTTGCAGGACCAGGGCTCCGGTCACCCATGCTGCGTGCAGCAGGCTTGGCTCCACGACTCTCACCTCCCTCCATGTTTTTTCTTCTGCTTCATGCTAAGTGCTTGGTCTTCCTGTGAATCTGCATCTTTTTGTAACAAGGAGCCGGTCAAGGTGGGGCATTGTTGCCTGATTGTTGGCACATGACAGGGGAAAAGGAGGATTCAAAGAATCTGGATGAATTCATTTTACGAACTTCTGGTGACAAGCCAGCGAAAGGTTGGAGGGGGATTTCCCAGATTCCTACTGGCAGGGCAGAAAAGACCTGGCAGGAGGAAAACAGGTTTGTCTGCTAGGTCTGGCTTCTAGAAAATTGGTCAAAAGAGGTGTGGGGCTGCTATTTACTAATTGGCAAGTTGAGTGAAGAAGTTACATCTTCAAATTCTTTTGGGTGAGTTGGGAAAATTTAGCTGTTGTGTGGGGGAAAGATTTCTCCTGCCTTTAGGGTACTTTATGGAGGATAATATCAGTTGGATCACTGTTTTAGCCACTGTGAAACAGGGTTGACTTTGGGTTATCTCCCCACTCCCCCACAAATAGCCTGGGTTTTTTTTTAATTTGGTTTGGTTTTTTGTTAATTCTATAAACTTTAATTTGTGAAATAGTGTTGGGGGAGTAGCTGTATTAGTGATTAATTTAGGGTAACACTTAGAAGTAGCTTGTGAATTGTTAGGGTATTTTAATCTCTGAACAGACTTCTGGATATCATTGGAGCTTTTCTGACCTCATTGAACTCTGCCCTGAGTGAGATGCAAGACTTGATTGCCTTTGGCTCTTTGAGGCATTTGATCAGAATTAGGCGTTTTGAAATTAATAATCTTGCCTATGAAATTTAGTCCAGAGAGTTAGCCATATTTTTGAGATGACTGGTTAAGTGTTTAAAAGAACTGTAATGAGTATCTGGTTTTGAACTGAAAAGCACTATAAGAAGTGTCTCTAAAATTACAGAATTTTGTGTGTTGGGGGGTTCTTTTTTTGCTAAAATTTCTTAAGTCTGTCTCTTACTAAAAATTTTTATTTTTTTATTTTTTATTTTTATTTTTCTTACTAAGATTTATTTATTCTTATGCTGCCACCAGGTTCCATGCTAGAGTTATGAACTTATAATTGGATTCCAAAATTTCACTCCTAAGCTGTGAAATCTTAAGTTCTTTCATCCGGTTATGGTAAGGATAGGGAGAGCCACTGACCTGTGGGGATACACGAAAATTGGAGCATATTAATCCTTCAGGGAGAGTGTTGAAAGTGTGTATGGGTGGCCGCTATTAATATTGTAGGTAATCCATTCTTTACTGTGTAGGACCATCATGTCCTTCTGCAAGACATTGAGCATACCTGGCCCCACCTACTAATGCTGACAGCATCCAGCAGTTCAGTGTGTCACCCCAGAATGTCCCCAGGAACTCCCAAATGCCCTTTGGGGTGTGGATGGTACCACTCTGATTAAGAACCGCTGCTTTTAGGGATTTATTCTATTATTCGATAAAGTAATTAGCTTTTTCAGTGCAGTTCATTTGAGATGAACCTTCATGTGCAGCAGTGGTTCCATCTCACCTGGAACAGATCATGGGCTCTTCCAGGATGTCTGTTTCCTCTGTTCTTCATTACTGCAAGAAGCAAAACTTGTTTTTGCTTTGGAGCCTTTGTGTAAGGTCTAAGCAGCTTTTGCTCTTGTGTTGTAAGATTAGAAGGGTAAGGATTTCGGTGCACAATTGATAAGATGCCTGGAAGTTGATATGTGATGCTTTTGCTTGTGTTTTCAAGGTGCTCTTGCACCTCTTCATGGGCACAGAAAACAGTTGTCAGTGAAATACGTGGGGGAGTTCAGTGTAAATGAGGCCTTCTCAGAGAGCATGGGCTTAGGCTGAGTCTGGAGGTAGAACACTAAAGGGTCCTGGTCCCAGCTCCTCCTGTGAGCAGCTGTGACCTTGGGCAACACATATCCCCTCTCTTAAACCTCATCTTTGTTGTTTTTTAAATAACTGTGATCATCCTCATGAGCACCAGCCTTGCTCCCCAAATCCTGGGAGAGGAAGCGCTGTAGTCACCTTTGTCTTGTCTAGGTTCCTGGCTTCCCTGTGCTGTGACCCCCAAATATCCCATTCCCTATGCCTGGAATGCTTTTCTGTCCATTCTTCACAGGAATTTCTCTTCCTGATCCCTTAGGGCTCAGAGACTACTCTTAAAAATTGGGCCCTCCTGTTATTCTCTCCAATCAGTCACTTGTTACCTTAATTATTCTGAATATACTTTGTAAGTATTTTATCTGTTTACTTTTTTCTATGTATAGTTTGCCTAAAGTATAAGCTCCAAGAGAGCAGGACTGTGTTCCTTGATCCCTGTTGTAGGTCTTGCACTGTGCCTGGCACTCCTGTGTTTCAAGCACATAAATTTGAGTACTTTATGTCCATCATCTCACTTAATCATCACTGTAACTCTGTGCAGTAAGACTGTTCTGCACCCCCAGGGTACAGGTAAGGAAACAGGTTTGGGGGCGGTTAAGGAACTCACGCAAGATCAGGCAGTTAGTCCGTGGTGGAGATGGGACCAGAATGCAGGTCTGTTTGTGTCAGAACGTGGGCTCTTAACCGGTACCCTCTTCTGCCTCTTATCTGAAAACATCGGGAACCCGAGTGGTGTCCTGGAGATTGTGCTGGACTGCGAGTCAGAGTGCTGTCTCCTGGTTAGGCGGCTAATGAGCTGCATGACCTGTGACCTTGGGCAAGTGAGTCATTTAACCTCAGAGTCACGGTTTATTCATCTGTAAAATGGAGATGACACCTGTCCTGCTTACCTCTCAGAGTCATTGTGAGGGTCTCGTGAGATTATGTGCACAAAAGCCAAAGGATATCTAAATGGAGAATGGGGGATTTCCTGTGGGGACACCCACTTATAGTTCTCTGCCTTTAATTGCCTCCGATTTTTTTTTTCTTTTGAGACAGGGTCTCATTCTGTTATCCAGGCTGGAGTGCAGTGGCAAGATCATAGCTCAGTGCAGTCTTGGACTCCTGGGCTCAAATCATCCTCCAAGCTTGGCTTCCCAAAGTGATGGGGCTACAGGCATGAGCCACCACACCAGGCTTAATCGTCTCGGAATGTGATGGGTGGAGAGGTTTACAGCTGTGCTAGCTGTAGCCCCCAGATGGAATCTGGTTCTGTGTCCTAAAGTCTGACCTGCATTGGTGGGCTGCTTATACTCATAACGCTGCTGACAAGGGCGGCTTCACAGAAGCAGAGTGAGTCCCTTTCCACATTAAAATGTAAGTTTGGCTGTAAGTCCTGATGGTTGCCTAGGTGCTATTCTGGAGGCGTGGTCATTCTCTTGTGGTAGTCCTGTTTGTCTCAGTATGGATTTCTAAGTGTGGGGTATGAAACATGCAGGATCCACCATGTTGAAAGAAGTTGATGTTTTCTAGGTTCTACTATAAAATGGCTGGTCATTGAGGGGTTCACTTCAACTTCTTAGTCATATGTATATATACATATGCACATTCAGAAAAGTCCTAACTGTTTTTACTGTCATCAAGCCATCCACTGAGACTGATCCAAGGTGATTGAATTTTGTTTTCATTATTTATTTATTTTTTTGGAGACAGGGTCTTGCTCTATTGCCCAGGCTGGAGTACCGTGGTGCAGTCATGGCTCACTGTATCCTCAAACTCCTGGGTTCAAGCTGTCTTCCCACCACAGCTTCTGGAGTAGCTGGGACTCAGGTGCATACCACCACACCTGGCTAATTTTTATACAATCTTTTGTAGAGCTGAGGTCTCACTATGTTGCCTAGGCTGGTCTCAAACTCCTGGCCTCAAGCAATCCTCCCACCTCAACCTCCCAAAGTGTTGGGATTATAGGCATGAGCCACCACGCCTGGCACAAAGTGGCTTTAAATAAGTCTTTGAACATGCTAGCAGGATATCTCTTGGGTTCTGTTTTGCTGCCGCTGTAGGGTTCTTAAGTGATTTAATTTTCTTTTATTGTTAGCTAATGGGTGAGGGTTGCCAACTCCATTGGAGTGGATCAGAAAGTCTTTGGGCCACACCATAGCTGTGCTAGAAGTAATGGGCCTTCATGTGGTTTCTGGAGAAGGAAAAGCATTCTGTGGTCTCCAAAGAGCATGATGGGTCTCCTGGCCTGCAAAAGTTCTATTGTTAATGAAAACTTTTTTTTAAAAAAAGCAGAATTTTTAGCTCTTTATTACCATGAGGGCTTATGTTCTTAAATAGAAAAGTTACCCTGAGGCAAAGATAATTTCTTGAAGGTTAACTCTTGCTTACTGAGGTTTGAATGGTGTTGTAAGAAACAGTGGCTTAGCTCTTAAAGCATTTGTTTTATGGGATAAGTACATTTTGATATTAAACAAAGACCCACTTCAGTATGTCATGTCACAACAAATACTTTGAGTCAGGCTGTTCTTTTTTTTTTTAAAAAAACAAGGTTTCACCATGTTTGTCAGGTTGGTCTTGAACTCCCAACCTCAGGTGATCTGCCCGCCTTGGCCTCCAAAGTGCTTGGATTACAGACATGAGCCACCACACCTGGCTGAGTCAGGCTATTCTTAGGCAAAAAAAAAAAAAAAAAAAAAAAAAAAAATGAAGCAACCTGTAGTTCCTTTTGGGAAAAGGAATATGCTTTGTATTTTATGCATGTGGTGTTCACCCCAAGCTTATTGGACACAGAAATTTTGGTATAGTAATCCTTCCTTATCCAAGCGGGGATTCGTTCCCATACCCACAGTGTATGCCTGAAGCCATGGCTAGTACCTAACCTGAACCCTGTATCTACTATCTTTTCCTGTATATACATACCCTTGATAAAGCTCAACAGTAACTAATAATAGAACAATTATAACAATATGCTGTGGTAGAAGTTATGTGAATGTGTTCTTTCTCTCTTTCTCCCCATCTCCAAATACAGTCATGCATTGCTTAATGACAGAGATACTTTCTGAGAAATGGGTAATTAGGGGATTTTGTCACTGGGCAAACATCATAGGGTGTACTTACACAGACCTAGATGGTATAGCCTGCTACATACCTAGGTTAGATGTTGCTCCTAGTGCTCCTGTGCTACAGACCTGTGCAACATGTGATTGTACTGAACGCTGTTAACTGTTGTAAGTATTTGTGTGTCTAAACGTAGAAAACGTACAATAAAAATACAGTATATAGTCTTATGGGATCACCATCACATATGCAGTTGGTTGTTGACCCATGCATGTTGGGCAGTGCATGATGGTATCTTAATATTTCAGACCTCAGTTGACCACAGGTAACTGAAACTAAGGAAAGTGAGTACTCCTTTGCCTTGGGGCAAGGGGTACTGCTGTATACCCAGTTATAAAACTAAACTTCAATTTTCAGAGCTTCAAAATTGAAAAAGTGTAGTGTTGGTAACTTAAATGGGATATTAATTCTGCCCCTACTCACCCTCAAGTAGGGGTGTTTTAATGACAGTGGATCACTTAAGTTGTAGTTCCAAAATCTTGACTTGGCTCAAAACCTGAAACTTAACCTCAGTCATTTATTTATTTTTTGAGACAGAGTCTCACTCTGTCACCCAGGCTGGAGTGCAGTGGCGTGATCTCGGCTCACTGCAACCTCCACCTCCCGGGTTCAAGTGATTCTCCTGCCTCAGCCTTCCAAGTAGCTGCGATTACAGGTATGCGACCCCACGCCCAGCTAATTTTTGTATTTTTAGTAGAGACAGGGTTTTACCATGTTGGCCAGGCTGGTCCTGAACTCCTGACCTCAGGCAGTTCGCCCACCTCAGCCTTCCAAAGTGCTAGGATTACAGGCATGAGCCACTGCGCCCTGGCTACCTCAGTCCGTTAGGATGGGTGAATATAAATTTCAGTTTGTTTCTTTTCCAAGCATTCTCATGGCCTAGTCTGAATCTGATGGTTCATAGTAATTACCATGGGCTTAGTCTTGAGTATGAGAAGGGAATTCTTAGAGACTCAGCAGTTTTCACTTCTGAATCTTAGGTTCTCACTGGAACTCAGTTATTTCCTTGAATCCTGCAGTTGGGTTTCTGTCCTTTATGTGCTGTGTGGATGAAGAATGATTTTTATGTATGAATGAATAACCTGAAGACGGCTTTCAGGTGTGAAGCAAATAATCAAGTTTAATCTTTTTATTTTTATTTTTAAAGCAGGGTCTCTGTCTGTTCAGGCTGGAGTGCAGTGACACAATTAGGCTCACTGCAGCCTCAACCTGTAGGGCTCAAGCGATCCTCCTTCCTCAGCCTCCTGAGTAGGGGACTGCAGGTGTGTGCTGCTGCGCCTGGCTAATATTAATTTTGTGTAGGTGAGATCTTCTTTTTGCTTGGGCTGGTCTTAAATTCCTAGGCTCAAGTGATCCTCCTTCCTCAGCCTCCTAAAGCGCTGGGATTATAGGTGTGAGCCACCATGCCAAAGTTTAGTCTTAAAACAGTAGCTAGCTGAAATTGTTTCTAGACTGATGAAGCGGTTTACCTGGAGACCTCCCTAGAATTGTTAGTCTTGAGCATACAGCTTTCTTCTGTTGGGAGAAAGGAGGAAGGAAGAATGCAGTGGATCCCTGTAAACTCCAAGTTAGGGGAGGCATGATAAGAATCTATCTATTTATTTATTTATTTATTTATTTTTGAGACGGAGTTTCGCTCTTGTCCCCCAGGCTGGAGTGCAATAGCGCGATCTCAGCTCACCGCAACCTCTGCCTCCTGGGTTCAGGCAATCCTCCTGCCTCAGCCTCCTGAGTAGCTGGGATTACAGGCAAGCGCCACCATGCCCAGCTAATTTTTTGTATTTTTAGTAGAGACAGGGTTTCACCATGTTGACTAGGATGTTCTCGATCTCTTGACCTCGTGATCCACCCACCTTGGCCTCCCAAAGTGCTGGGATTACAGGCTTGAGCCACCACGCCTGGCCGATAAGAATTTATAGTGCACTCTTGGATCCGTAACAAGAAGGAGGCAGATACAGACAAGAGCTCTCCTGATTTCTATGAATGGTTCAGAAAGGTTTTTAAACGTAACTGTGCCCAATATTCTCTAAGGAGGTAGTTAACAATGCAAATAATGGGACCCCACTCCCAGAATTCAGTAGAACTGGATCCCAAGAATCTAAGGTTGTAACAAATGAATCTGAAGGCAAGTAAGAAGACCTTCTACATCTGAAACTCAACTCCACCAGGGATTTAGTTTTTCTCTCCCCAAGCAGAAAAGCAAACTCTGAATTTTTTTTTTTTTTTTTTTTTTTGGTGTGTTCATTAGTTTTCTTTTTGTTAATTTTTTTCTTTTTATTCTTTTTTAGAGAAAGGTTTTTCTTCTGTTGGCCAGGCTAGAGTGCAATAGCAAGATCATGCTCACTGCAGCCTGGAACTCCTGGTCTCAAGCAGTTCTCTTGCCTTAGCCTCTGGAGTAGCTGGGGCTACAGAGGCCATGCTACCATATCCAGATAATTTTGTTTGTTTGTTTGTTTAAAGATGGAGGTTTCACCATGTTGGTCAGGCTGGTCTTGAACTCCCGACCTCAGGTAATCCACCCACCTGGGCCTCCAAAGTGCTTGGATTACAGGTGTGAGCACCACGCCCAGCCAACCCAGATACTTTTTTTTACTTATTTTTTTTTTTGGTAGAGAAGGGATCTCACTATGTTGCACAGGCTTGTCTTGAACTCCTGGCCTCAAGTGAGCCTCCCACCTCAGCTTCCCAAAGCACTGGGATTATAGGCATTGAAACCACTGTGCCTGGCCTTTATTTTCAGTATTTCTAGTCAGGTATTTTCTAAGCAATCTCTGCAGCTCTCAGAGGGTAGGTTCAACCAGGAACAACATTGTTAGCTATTTAATGGTTTTCTTTTACATGGGACTAAGCATTATCGCCTACTTATAGGCCCAGGCCAATCTGCCTTGGTCTGAGAATTGAAGTTGCTCTAATCAGAACGTAATAGTGTCAGTGTCCCCTTTCCTTCTGTGCTTGTCTTCCTCGTGACTTTTCTTCTTTGGCTGCTGGTGCTACAGAAGGGCTTCCTGAGTAAGGAATCCCCAACCAGGTGGCTAGATAACTCGAGCTTAGGATGAATCTAGAGAGGTTGGAAGACCTGTTTTTCCTTTTCTCTGACTGACCCAAAAGTATAAGACTTTTTTTTAGGGCCGGGCGTGGTGGCTCAAGCCTGTAATCCCAGCACTTTGGGAGGCCGAGGTGGGTGGATCACAAGGTCAAGAGATCGAGACCATCCTGGTCAACAAGGTGAAACCCCATCTCTACTAAAAATATAAGAAATTAGCTGGGCATGGTGGTGCGCGCCTGTAATCCCAGCTACTCAGGAGGCTGAGGCAGGAGAATTGCCTGAACCCAGGGAGGTGGAGGTTGCGGTGAGCTGAGATCGCGCCACTGCACTCCAGCCTGGGTAACAAGGGCAAAACTCCGTCTCAAAAAAAAAAAAAAAGGCTTTTTTTTCTTTTTATTTTGAGATGAAGCCTTGCTCTGTCATCCAGGCTGGAGTGCAGTGGCACGATCTCGGCTCAATGCAACCTCCACCTCCCGGGTTCAAGCGATTCTCTTGCCTCAGCCTCCCGAGTAGCTGAGACTACAGGCGCCTGCCACCATACCCAGCTAATTTTTGTGTTTTTAGTAGAGACGGGGTTTCACCGTATTGGCCAGGCTGGTCTTGAACTCCTGACCTTGTCATCCGCCCACCTCAGCCTCCCAAAGTGCTGGGATTACAGGTGTGAGTCACTGCACCCGATTAGACTTTATTTTCTTTGGGTGTAACGATCTGTTGAACAAAAACGTTTATTTATCCCATTGATAGCTTCTGGTATACCAGGACCTATGGTAGGTGCTGAGCATGTATATTTATTACAGAGCAATTAACTTATTTTGTTCTTTCCAAGAATCTTTGCTTCCTTACTCCTTAAGAGTCTGAATATTTTAGCTTGTGGGAGATTTTACCTTTTTCATCACCTCCTCTGTTGAATAAACAAATAAATGTAGGTGTTTGTCCATGAGGCTCCTGCAAGGATATTCTTCTTTTCTTTACTCATTTTTTTCCAAAGCCCTATTTCTGGGCTGGAGCTGATGATCTTTTCTTTGTGGTTCCAGCCAAGTACCTACCAAGAAATTCCTCATATGTCTCAGTATAAGGGGTCCTGTGTCCTCTCAGTGAGAATATCAAAAGAAAAACTGATTTTCAAACTCTTCATGTGCATCTTTGATTTCAGTATCTTTGTCATCCTTAGAGCCACTTTTCTTTCTGGTCATTGAACACTATTTTCTAGAAGCATGATTCACCACTTTTTAAATCTGTCTCTGTAAAATTTATCCTAAGCTACAAATATCCGTAAGGAAATTTCCTTCTTGGTATTATAAGTCTGTGTCTCTGAGCTTCACAACATCTATGCTTCTATGCTGGCTCCACCAGCCCCACCTCTCCAGTTGTTGTTTTTTTTAACTGTCATAAAATAAATATAATAAAATTTGCTATCGTTTTTAAGTGTACAGTTTAGTGGTACTCTGAGTACTGTATGTAAGTGGTATCATACAGTATTTGTTTTTTTGTGGCTGTCCTATTTTACTTCACATAATGTCAATCCCCGTTGTAGTGTATTGCAGAATTTCCCTTCTTTTAAAGGTTGAATCGTATTCCATTGTCTGTAAACCACATTTTGCTTTTCCATTCATCTGTTGCTGGACACTTGAGTTGCTTCCACATTTTAGCTATTGGAAATAGCTGTAATTCAGTGTTAGAATTGTGAATTCTCTAATACCTCTTCAAGACCTAGCTTTCAGTTCTTTTGAGGATATACCCAGAAGTGGAATTGTTCTACCATTTGGTGATTCTATTTTTAATTTTTAAGGAACCACCGTACTATTTTCCACAGCAGCTGCACCATTGTATATTCCTACCAACAGTGCCCCGGCTTCCAGTTTCTCCACATCCTTGCCAATACTTGTTATTTCCTGTTTTTTTTTTTTTTTTTTTTTTTTCTTTTCATAGTAGCAATCTTAATGGATGTGAGGTAGTATCATTTGTGTTTTCATTTGTGTTTCTCAAATGATTAGTGATGTTGAGCATCTTTTCATGTGTTTATTGGCCATTCGATATTTTTGGAGAAATATCTGTTTGTGTGTCCATTTTTGAATCAGATTGGTTTTTTTCTTTTCCTTTTTTTTTGAGACCAAGTCTCGCTCTGTCACCCAGGCTGGAGTGCAGTGGCACGATCTCGACTCACTGCAATCTCTGCCTCCCAGGTTCCAGTGATTCCCCTGCCTCATCCTCCTGCGTAGCTGGGACTACAGGCACGTACCACCACGCCTGGCTGATTTTTGTATTTAGTAGAGTTGGGGTTTCACCATGTTGGCCGGGATGGTCTCGATCTGACCTTGTGATTCACCCTCCTTGGTCTCCCAGAGTGCTGGGATTATAGGCGTGAGCCACTGTGCCAGCCACTTTTTTCTTTTTTTTTTTTTGTATTTTATTTTTTTTTGAGATGGAGTTTCGCTATTGTTACCCAGACTGGAGTGCAATGGCACGATCTCAGCTCACCGCAACCTCCACCTTCTGGGTTCAAGCAATTCTGCTTCAGCCTCCCGAGTAGCTGGGACTAGAGGCGTGCACCACCATGCCCAGCTAATTTTTGTATTTTTAGTAGAGACGGGGTTTCACCTTGTTGACCAGGATGGTCTTGATCTCTTGACCTCATGATCCACCTGCCTCTGGCCTCCCAAAGTGCTGGGATTATAGGAGTGAGCCACCACGCCCGGCCCCACTTTTTTCTTTTCTTTTGAAACGGAGTTTTGCTTTGTCACCAAGGCTGGAGTGCAGTAGTGTGATACTGGCTCACTATAACCTCCGCCCCCTGGGTTCAAGTGATTCTCCTACCTCAGCCTCTGGAGAAGCTGGGATTATAGGCCCCTGACACCATGCCTGGCCAGTGTTTGTATTTTTAGTAGAGATGGATTTCATCGTGTTGGCCAGGCTGGTCTCAAATTCTTGGCCTCAGGTGATCTACCTGCCTCAGCCTCCCAACGTGCTGGGATTACAGGTGTGAGCCACCGTGCCTGAACTGGGTTGCTTTTTCTTTTGATGTTGTTTATTTTAGTGCAGTCTTAAGACACTTTTAAAGCCTTGTTTATGATAGCTAACACTAGTGACTGTAATGTATTCCCCTCAGGAATAAGTAATAAATCTGTGTTATATTTGAGTACATTTTGCTCAAAATAAAGAATTTAACAAATTGTTTCATGCTGAGAGACTTTATGAGTACTTTGGCTGTCGGCAGTGCCTTAATTTCAGAAGGATAATTTTTGGAGAAACTTAACCTCATATTTAGGCGTGTATGGTCTGTTATCTTGGTCTCAGTGAATCAGACTTGTCATAGCAGTGCTCCGACTTTCTCATTGGTAGTAGCTTGAGCCCTCTGCAAAGTATAATTAATCCATGCTTCACAAAGAGTTGCTCTGAAATTAATCACCTCCGTACTGTACTGTGTGTGTGTGTGTGTGTGTGTGTGTGTGTGTGTTTAGACACACTCTCACTCTGTCTCAAGGCTGGAGAGCAGTCGTATGATCTGGGCTCACTGCAACCTCTGCCTCCTGGGTTCAAGCAATTCTTGTGCCTCAGCCTCCCGAGTAGCTGGGACTATAGGTACATGCCACTACACCTGGCTAACTTTTGTATTTTTAGTAGATAAGGGGTTTCACCATGTTGGTGAGGATGGTCTCTATCTCTTGACTTAATGATCTGCTCACCTCAGCCTCCCAAAGTGCTTTGATTACAGGCATGAGCCACGGTGCCCGGCTGGGAGAAGCATTAATTTGGAGTCAGGGACAAAGGTAGAGGAACCCAAGATCCCAGGGTCCATCTCATGTGGTCACTTTGCCCATACTTCATAGCTTTTTGGAGATCTTTTCATTTGTTTCCATCTTAAATAACCTTTTCCCTGTGGAGAAGTGCCTTTTTTTGGAGAGAGCCATTAAGATTCTTTTATCCTGCTGCCTGCCTGGGTATTCTGGGAATCCTACAAGGATTTGAGGGAGCTCTTGGGATTACAACCTGACAAATTAGTTTTCTGAAATATTGTTCTAGTCCATTTAGATCGTTTACACATTCAAAAGTATAACACTATTTAAGTCAGCTTTTCAAAGAAACTTTTATTTTTTGATTAAAAACAAACTTTTGTCAGAGACAGGGTCTCCCTACGTTACCCAGGCTTGACATGAACTCCTTGGCTTAAGACATCCTCCCACCCCAGCCTCCTGAGTAGCTGGGACTGTGGGCACATGCCACCTCTCCTGGCCAAAGACACTTTTTTATAGCTCTGCCTGCTGCTTTAACAAGTATCCCTAAATACTCATGTACATCGTATATTATTAGATTTCCTCAACTCTGGTTAGCTATGACTGAAACATTCATACCATTGCAGTCAGTGCCATGGAAAGCTATAGGCAAGTCTTCAGACCTGTGATGAGGGGCTGACTTGCAAGCTAGCTGCCTTCCATCTTAATATCTGACAAGCCCAGTCATGTTGGCTGCATTTAATTCATCCATTTCCTACCTACTTTCTCAACCCAGAGGGCAAGTGCAGCACAAAAGGATAGTGAATCTAAATGTCTCCAGTATTTTAAGGTATAGGAATCTCCTCTGAAGTGGCAGACCTTTGAAAAATAGTATTATGAGCTGTTCTGTTTTGCTGTGGCTTTGGAAAACCTTTGGATTCCTCTACTGAAAGTTTGTTTGAAAAAAAAAAATCTTTTTAATGAAACAGTGTGAGTCACAAAGCAGCCACCCCTTCTCATAATAGCATTTCTCACCAGGGGAATTTTTGGTAGCTGTTGGGGGAGGGATTTGAGTAGGTTGTGGATGATAAATCCCTTGGGGGGAACATAACCAAAGGCTGCCATATCAGAACGCTGGTGCTTTCCATGCTGACACCAAGCCCTGAATTCAAAGTGCAGGACAGCAGAATAGAACAGAGAAGCCTGTGCTCAGTGAATCGCTGCAGTAGCATGACCAGTGAAACTGGAGTTTCAATTAAAACACCGTTGTAGTGTAAAAGGATCATGAAATGCAGGGAGGCCTTGAGTTAGCGAGCCAGAAGCCATTTGTAGGAAGAACATCAGCCTTCTGGATTAAAGGATGGCTGTAGATGTAATAAATGATAAGAATCTAAAGGTCATGAGGAATTTCTTTACTGTCTTTGCCTCCCTTTTCCATATGGTCAGCTTGGTGGTTGGCACTGATCATGGCACACTTTACAAAGTGGATTCATACAAGGTCATCTGTGCTTTTCTAAGATTTTAGGTCTAAAGCATTTAGAGTGGTGCCCAGAGGATACGCCACCCAATCAGCCTCTTTGGAGGATAGTGAAAAGGAAACACTTAGGGATACTGAGAGCTTAGAGCAAGCCAGGATTATGATATCAAACCTCAGTTGCCTGTCCTAAACTTCTCTACCAACCTAGCCTGAGTTTTAACTCTTTTCAACTTAATTGATTTACAGTTTCTCGGGACTCATGTCTGAACCACTATCTTACGTAAGCTACAGACACCGGAAGGGCTGAAAGGTTATTAAAAGTGTGCTAAGATTTGCTTTCCTTTGGAAAGTCGTGGCTGTCTCCATTCTGTGTTTTCCTGGCTTTGTACTTTTCTTCAAAGACTCTTACGGGTTCCAGGTCTCCAGAGCTCAATAAAGGCGAAACAGGAAGTGAGCATTTGATGCATAAGAGCCAGCAAAACATAATAGAGAAAAGGCTACAAGCATGGAACTGGGAGAGAGAATTGTGGGAGAGAGTTTTCTTGAAGGTGTGAGGTCTGTAGGATTACAGACATGTCCTTTTAACTCCTTCAAACAAGGAAAAAGCAATTAGGAACCTCTGTTCAGAAATTAATCTTTCTTAGGTTATATAGTAGAGGTTCAACACTTTAATATGATGGCATACAGGTAATTATAAAGTATCTTTTGCCTAAGGAGTTCAGAAGACATCAAAAAGTGATGACCACCTTTATAAAGGAATGAAAATTGCTTCTCTGTCTCTTTACTTGAGGGCCCACAGGGTGATTTTAAGTCTTATCATGAGTTCCAGCCTGGAGCCCTGACTCTTACTTTTTCTGTTCATTCACTTTCGTGTGTGTGTGTGTTTGTGTGATGGAATCTCAGTCTGTCGCCAGGCTAGGAGTGCTGTGGTGTGATCTTGGCTCACTGCAACCTCCGCCCACCCCCCTCCCCGAGTTCAGGCAATTCTCCTGCCTCAGCGTCCATAGTAGCTGGGATTACAGGCGAGTGCCTCCTTGCCCGGGTATTTTTTTGTTTTTTAGTAGGGACAGTGTTTTATCATGTTGGTCAGGCTGGTCTTGAACTCCTGGTCTTAGGTGATCCACCTGCCTCAGCCTCCCAAAGCCTCCCAAAGTGCTGGGATTATAGGCATGAGCCACCACGCCCAACCTGGAATTGTATTTTTTTTTTTTTGAGACGGAGTTTCACTTTTGTTACTCTGGCTGGAGTGCAATGGCGCAATCTCGGCTCACCGCAACCTCTGACTCCTGGGTTCAGGCAATTCTCCTGCCTCAGCCTCCTGAGTAGCTGGGATTATAGGCATGCGCCACCATGCCCAGCTAATTTTTTGTCTTTTTAGTAGAGACGGGGGGGGGGGGTTTCTCCATGTTGACCAGGATGGTCTCGATCTCTTGACCTTGTCATCCACCCACCTCGGCCTCCCAAAGTGCTGGGATTACAGGCGTGAGCCACCGCGCCCGGCCTGAATTGTATTTTTTTAATGAAATATTTTAGGCATTCAAAAGAGATAATACACTGACCTACCAAGCAGATTAATACATAAAACATTACAGTTACAATTGTACGTACCCTGGCCTATTCCCATTTTCTCCTTCCCTCCCCAAAGAGAATGACTGCCGTGACTCCTGTTTCTCCTGCCATGTATGTTCATGCTTTTGCTCCATGTATCTATCCAAAACAGCATTTGTTTTATTTAAACTTTATGTAAATTGTACAGACATGGAAGGAGAAAGTATTATGAGATATGTGTGTGTATATGTACTACCTCAAAATGGAAGTAGTATATAAATTCATTTTACTATTTACTGCTAAAGCATATTTATTTTCACTCTTATACTACATTGTGTGACGACTATCCCACATAATATCACTATTTATCGATCCATTCTGTTATCAGTGGATTTTGAAGTTACTTTTAGTTCTTTGAAACTTTTGTTTCATTACATACTTGAATGAGTTTTTCTGGGGTACATCCTTAGTCATGAAATAGTGGGGTTACCGGGTGTGTGTGTGTGTGTGTGTGTGTGTGTGTGTGTGTGTGTGTGTATGTATCTTCAACTCATAATTAAATATTGCCCAGCATATCCCCAATATGCTTATACTAGTTTACACTCCTGAAATAATATATTTTTGCTTGTTCTTTGTCCTTGCCAAAATTTGATATTGTCATACCTTAATTTTTGGCAAACTCTAGTGGGTGTAACTGGTATATTATTGTGATTTTATTTATTTATATATTTGAAAATATATATTTATTTATAATTGATATATTAATATTGTGTGTTTAATCATTGTGTTTCCTCTTCTGTGAGATGCTTGTTCTTGTCTCTGACTCACGTTTATATTGGTTGGTTTAGCTTTTTATTACCGGTTTGTACGAATTTATTTTTGTTTTGTCTGTGGATAGTAATTCTTTGTTGTTGTATGTAATATAGCTGTGTCTTCTCTCAGTTTGTGGCTTTTCTCTTTATTCTCTTTGTGATTTCTTATGGTTACTTAATTTTAATATAACTGAATATTCAAGTATTTTCTCTTATGGCTTATGCATTTTGTGTGTTAAGAAACATTTTATTTACCTGAGATGATAAAAATATTGTTTTCTTCTAAAAGTTGTAAAAATTTGCCTTTTGTATTTCCCTCCTTAATTAATGGATACTTTAAAAAAAATTATTCATTTATTCAGTTTCAAGACAGGATCTCACTCTATTTCCCAGACTGGAAAGTAGTGGCGTGATCACCACTTACTGCTGCCTGAAACTCCTGGACTCAGGTGGTCCTCCCACTTCAGTCTCCTGGGTAACTGGACTACAGATGTGCACTGCCACATGCAACTGTTTCAAAGTACTGGGATTATAGGTGTAAGCCACAGCTCCCAGACTATAAATAAATTTGAATGGGGCAAGATAGGGATATATTTTTCTTTTTCCAAATACTGGGAGAGTGGCCAGCTCTCTCAGTATTTGAGGAGTAGTAAAGTCATTTGCTTTTGTGCTAATACTCTTTTATATTTATTTATTTATTTATTTATTTTGAGATGGAGTCTCACTTTGCTGCCCAGGCTGGAGTGCAGTGGTGCTGTCTTGTCTCACTGCAACCTCCACCTCCCGAGTTCAAGCAGTTTTCTCACCTCCACCTCCCAGGTAGCTGGGATTACAGGCACATGCCACCATGTCCTGCTAATTTTTTGTATTTTTAGTAGAGACAGGGTCTCATCATGTTGGCCAGGCTGGTCTTGAACTCCTGACCTCAAGTGATCTGCCCACCTTGGCCTCCCAAAGTGGTGGGATTGCTGGCATGAGCCATTGTGCCTAGCCTATTTTTATTTTTTGGGACAGAGTCTTGCTCGTCGCCCAGACGGGAGTGCAGTGGCATGATCTTGGCTCACTGCAACCTCTGCCTCCCTGGTTCAAGCAATTCTTCCACCTCAGCTTCCCGAGTAGCTGGGACTACAGGAACCTGTCACCATACCTGGCTAATTTTTGTATTTTTAGTAGAGATGGGGTTTCACCATATTGGTCTCGAACTCCTGACCTCAGGTAATTCACTGCCTCGGCCTCCAGAGTGTTGGGATTGGATTACAGGTGTCAGCCACGCCCAGCCTACTCTTTTATTTACTATAGTTTTGTATTAGGTCTTGCTATGTTGAAAGACAGAACTAACTGAACTAACTGTTGGCTAACTGAATCTTTCTAAGGGACAAATAAGGGAATCCAGATAGACTAACACAGTGAAGTACAGAGTACCAAGAACTCTGCTCTGTTTATAGCTGGTTTTCTTTTTTAATGACAGGACATCTGGCAAACCCACCCTAATGGGCAGTTTCAATTTTTTCCCCTACTGTATTGCACAAACAATAACATTTCCTGATGTCTTTGTATTGCAAACAGCAGAGTAAACAGTTCTGTATGTTACAGACAACAACAGTAAAATAACAAAAACTTGTTAGCTATTTTTGGCACTTTGTACTTCCAGATAAATTTTAGAATCAGCTTTGTTAACTTTCTGTGAGGAGAAAAAACTGTTAGGATATTTATTAGAATTATGTTGAGTTTATTAATAAGCCAGATTTGCAAATTTGGGCTTATCCATGAATCTGATAGAATGGATTTACAGATACAAAAATAAAAATTTTAAAGATTTTATTTACATTTAAAATTTTTTGAAATAATTTTAGACTTACAGAGAAGTTGCAGAACTTAAACAATAAATATATATCCATCTCCCAGGATTCTCAAATGTTACCAGAAAGATAAATTGTTGACATCCATTACATTCTTTTTTTTTTTTTTGAGACAGAGTTTCACTCTTATTACCCAGGCTGGAGTGCAATGGTGTGATCTTGGCTCACTGCAACCTCCGCCTCCTGGGTTCAAGCAATTCTCCTGCCTCAGCGTCCCGAGTAGCTGGGACTACAGGCGTGCGCCACCATGCCCAGCTAATTTTTGTATTTTTAGTAGAGACGGGTTTCACCATGTTGACCAGGATGGTCTCGATCTCTTGACCTTGTGATCCACCCACCTCGGCCTCCCGAAGTGCTGGGTTTATAGGTGTGAGCCACTGCACCCGGCCTCCATTACATTCTTGAGTCTGCAAAGCAGCTTAAGATCTTAATAAATACAACTCAAGTTTAAGAAATCTATATTGACCTGCTCCTGGGAATGGGAGAACTGTGTGATCTTAAAAGTGACATGGTGTCACTTAGGCTCGTCCTAAGACTGAGATCTCTATCATTGTTGGTCTGTATCCTTATGTGAACAGAAATAAATCCACTGCCACCCTCTGCTCCCAAGGTACTCTGATCCAATCTGTTGAAAGAGGGGCTTCTTAGACAGTTATAGGCTAGAGAATTCAGATTAAGTTGGCCTCAGGATGACACACAAGAATGGCTTCTGGAAGTTTGGCTCAGCTGAGCCAGAGATGCCTTTATTGGAGGAATGGGACACCCTCTCTTGGGAGAGCAGTATAGGGCAATAGTTAAGGTCACCGGCTTGGCACTGGACTGTCTTTGGTGTGAATCCAGTGTTGCTGATTTTTAGTTTTGGAACCTTTGGCAGGTCATCCTAACAACTCGTGCCTTAATTTCTTTACCTCTAAAGTGAAGCTAACACTAATAGCAGTATCTACCATATAAGACTCTTTTATAAATTAAATAAATTGATAGCATGTCCACAACACTCAGAACAGTGCCCAGCAGGTAGTAAGTGATCAGTAAATGTAAGCTGTTAATATTTAATGTCACTGGATAAAGCTTTATGATTTTTTAAAGATCTTGAATTCCTTTTGTTAGATTTATCACTAGATACCCTATAGTTTTTTCGTCCTTACCATCAACAATAGCTCTTAAAATTTTTTATAATTGTGTCAGGTTTCTTGTTAACGTTCAGCATACTTGCTAAACTCTTGTAGGTTTTATAGTTTTAATGAGAAGCATTGACGGAAAATTCAGAGAATCACACCCTTTGCAAATAATGACTGGTTTGTTTCCTCTTTTCTAATCTTCTGTGTCACTTCTCTTATTTTAAGATTGCTGGCTAGTTCCTCCAGTAAAAACCATGTTAGAATCTATCATCATTGGAATCCTTATTTTTCTCCTGCTTTTTAAGGGAATGTTTCCTGATTTTGGAAGCATCACATATGTTTTTGGTAGATTTCCTTTATTCTCTTTTATTCCTGCTTTGCTAAATTATCACAAACAGTAATTTTATCAACAATTTTCCTTGTATTTATTCAGATGATCATCTAGTCTTTCTCCTTTCAGTTGTAAATTATTTGGATTATGTTAGTAGATTTTCTAATGTTAAATTATCCTTATATTCTTGAAATGAATCCTACTTGGTTGTGATATATTCTTTTTTTTTTTTTTGAGACGGAGTTTCGCTCTTGTTACCCAGGCTGGAGTGCAATGGCGCGAACTCGGCTCACCGCAACCTCCGCCTCCTGGGTTCAGGCAATTCTCCTGCCTCAGCCTCCTGAGTAGCTGGGATTACAGGCACGCGCCACCATGCCCAGCTAATTTTTTGTATTTTTAGTAGAGACGGGGTTTCACCACATTGACCAGGATGGTCTCGATTTCTTGACCTCGTGATCCACCCACCTTGGCCTCCCAAAGTGCTGGGATTACAGGCGTGAGCCACCATGCCCCGCACCTTTCCAGATTTAATATGTTAATATTCTCCTTTGGATTTTGGCACATATGTCATAAAATTTCACTCATAATTTTGTTACACTGTCTTTTTCTTCTCTTATTAAGGTTAATAAGGCCAGGCATGATGGCTCACACCTGTAATCCCAGCACTTTGGGAGGCTGAGGTGGGTGTATCACTTGAGGTCAGAAGTTCAAGACCAGCCTGGCCAACATACTGAAACCCCATCTATACTAAAAATATAAAAATTAGCCATGCATGATGGTGTGTGCCTGTAATTCCAGCTACTCAGGAAGCTGAGGCAGAAGAATCGCTTGAATCCAGGAGGCAGAGGTGGCAGTGAGCCAAGATGGTGCCACTGTACTGCAGCCTGGAAACAGAGTGAGACTTTGTCTCAGAAAACAAAACAAAGAAACAAAAAGATTAATATAGGGCCCAAAGTGGCTCCGGCCAGATGTCGTGGCGCTTGCGAAGGCGAGGCCAAGAGTTCAAGGCCAACCAACCTCAGCAACCTTACAAGCTCTCATTGATTGGCAAAAAAAAAAAAAAAAAAAAAAGATTAATATAGCTTGTTTTTTTGTAGAGACTACTATGGGTTTTTTTGTAGAGACTTCTATGTTGCTAAGGCTGGTCGTGAACTCCCAGGCTCAAGTGATCTTCTCACCTTGGCCTCCCAACGTGCTGAGCTTACAGGCATGAGCCACCGTGCCTGACCAAATATAGCCTTTTATTTATTTTCGTGAGACATGGTCTTTCTCTGTTGCCCAGGCTGTAGTGCAAAGGTGTAATTATAATATTCTCATTTTAAAAAAAATGTTGGTCTCTAACTTAATTGCATTATAGTCACAGAGCAGTCTGTATGATACTGTTTGGTTTTTATTGATACTTAATTTGTGTCATACTACATGGTCGGTTTTCATAAACATTTCATTTGTTCTTGAGAAGTTTGTATAACAAATGTTGGGTGAGGGGCTTGGGGAGTGCAAACAAATGAAAATGTTGGGTGAAGTTTATTCTGTATATCCTTAGATCAAGCTTACCAGTTGTATTGTCCAAATCTTCCATATCTTACCAACTTTTGGTGTTTTTCTGTTTTTGTTTGTTTTTTGAGACTGGGTCTTGCTTGTTGCCCAGGTCAGAGTGCAGTGGCACAGTAATGGCTTACTGCAGCTTCAAACTCTTGGACTCAAGCAGTCCTTCTGCCTTAGCCGCCAAGTAGCTAGAACCACAGGCACGTGCCACGACACCCAGCTAATTTTTACATTTTTTTTTTTGTAGAGATGGAGGTTCACCATGTTGCCCAGGCTGGTCTCAGGTGATGCTCCTACCTTGACCTCCCAAAGTGCTGGGATTACAGGTGTGAGCCACTGTGCCTTGCCAGGTGTTCTTGATTTAACAATTCTGGAGAGAGCTATATTAAAGTTTTTTTTTTTTTTAGTGACTGAATTTGTCAACTTCTCCATAATTTTGTCAAATGTGTCTGCATATAATTTGAAGCTCTCTTAAATGAGTAGTTGTTTAAAATTGTTTTCTGGAGAATTGTAGAAAGCATCTTTATCCCTAACAGTACTTTCTCTCTTGGTCTTTTTTTGTCTGATATTAATGTTAGCTTTCTTTTCGTGAATATTTGTCTGGTACATCTTCTCTTATCCCCTTTCTTTCAGTCTCTATGTCCTAATGTCTTAGGTGTATCTCCTGGAAATGACATAAAGTTAGATTTTTTTCCAGCCTATTCTGAGACTGTCTTTTGATTGGCATGTTTAACCCATTTAAAAGTATTATGATTACAATATTGTGTTAATATCTCATTTAATATCTTATGTAATTTATTATTTAATATCATTAAATACATTATTATTTTATATCTTACTTTGTGCTGTTGACCATGTTTTATTTGCATTTTTCTCCTTTAGGGTCTTCTCTTAGAAAGGATTTCTTTGTCCTACCATCTGAAAACTTTCAGTTCTGTTAGAGGCTACTCTTAAATTTTTGGCTTGCATACTTCAATAAAATCTTAAAGTTAAATCAATGTCTTTACTCTCTTCCCAAATAGAAACCCACAGTTTGCCTTACATATTACTGTGGATCAGTATTATAATTCCACCTTCCTCCCCCCACCCCAGATGGAGTTTTGCTCTTGTTGCCCAGGCTGGAGTGCAGTGGCGCAATCTCAGCTTACTGCAACCTCTGCCTCTTGGGTTCAAGCAGTTCTCCTGCCTTAGCCTCCCAAGTAGCTGGGATTATAAGCTTGTGTCACCATGCCCAGCTAATTTTTGTATTTTTAGTAGCAATGGGGTTTCACCACATTGGCTAGGCTGGTCTCAAACTCCTGATGACCTCAAGTGATCCGCCCGTCTTGGCCTCCCAAAGTGCTAGGATTACAGGTGTGAGCCATCATGCCTGGCCTTCCACTTTGTTTTTATACCCTGGAATTAGTTGTTGCTATTCTTATTTGATGCAGTCTGCTTATTTGGATTCACTCATCTGCATGCCAACTTCTTTGCTTTCCCTTCCTTCTTTCATCATACTTCATCCTTTTGAGTTAAATTTCCTTCTACTAGAGGTAGGCTTTAACATTGTTTCTTAGTGAGAGTCTATTAGTGCTAAACTCTTTTTGTTTGCCTTAAAGTGTTTTTATTTGTCGTAACTATTGGATAATATAGCTGGATATAAAAGTCTGGGTTGGCAGTTACTTTTTCTCAGCAATTAGATGATGTTATTCTGTTTCCTTATCTTCTAGTTTTGATATTGCAGTTGAAAAGTCTACTTCTCAACTCTTAATGTTTTTTTCTCTTGGCTACTTTTTAAAAATCTTCTCTTTATTCATGGTCCTCTGCAAATGTCCTGTTATTTGTTCTGGATTTATTTTTATATATCTATTTGCTATTTGTCCTTGAATATCACATTTCATGTGTTTCAGGGTACCTAAGGAATTATCATCTAGTTATCTCTTCAACTTTTACCTTTCTTTCATTCTCTCCCATCCCTCCTTTTGAAAATCCTGGAAATCATATATTGGGCCTTCTTTCTACCTTCCTGTTTCTTAAACTCTTTTGTGTTTTCCAATTCTTTTTATGCTGTATTGTGGGTAATTTTTTATCTGTTTTTTCAGTACACTAATCCTTCCATCTGTCCACCCGTTCATTTCACTCTGTTGCCCACCTTGGAGTGGGCTGGCATGGTGGTGAGCAAATGTAATAACAGGTACTTAGGAGTTTGAGGCAGGAAAATCACTTGAACTCAGGAGGTGGAGGTTGCAGTGAGCTGATATTGTGCCACTGCATTCCAGCCTAGGTGACAAAGTGAGACTTTGGGAAAATTAAAAATAAATAAGTAATTAATTAAAACAAGTAAATTGATGAACAGAAATTGATGAACAAAAATTGATGAACAAAATTTAAATTCCATTTCTGAGTTTACTCTAGCCACATTTTCAGTACTTGGTAGCTACAAATGCTTAGTGACTGCTGTAATTGGACAGCATTCATAAAGAACATTTCCATCATTGCAGAAAGTCCTGTTGGACAGTGCTGTTTGACACTTTTGTGGTGCTTTTACAGTACAAAGAGAATTGGTAAATGTTTAATTTCAGTAAATGGATCAAGTGAACGTGCCATTGTACCAAGAACCAGCTTAGTCAGGAGACCCCCACCCAGGAGGCGCTGAAGGTGTTTGAGAGGCAGACACCCAGATAGCACAACAAAGTGGATCTATCCTGGGGACCAACAGCCTGAGAGCCTGTGGGGCTGACAGCTCTCCAGACTGAAGGCTCGGAGCAGACTTTCATCCACATATTTATTTGCTCCTAGACGGGTAAGTCGCATTGATACACAGGTGTTCCATATATCTTAAAAATACATCAAGTAGTCAGCTGTTACCCGCCTACCGCAAATTACAAAGTATCCTCCACAAGGGAGCCCTACGAGCAGGGTAAACTTATTGTTCCTCAACAAGGCTCTCTTTAGCATCACACTGTTCTGCATCATCTATGTTTAGGAAGAATTCTGAGAGTGTTGCATTCTTAGGATGATTTATGGGATTATTGGTGATTCCAGGCTTACTTGTCTTGCCTGTAATTTGGTACCATGGGAAGAGGAGAAACCAGGTAACTAGGAACCCCCAGTGTTGAATAAGATTTGGGGAAAAGGGAGAAAAACTTCCACATTAATTTTATGTAGCTGTGTTTAAGCTGCTACTAGGGAGGATGAGTTTGTGAGGTGACTGGAGAAAAATAGCCCAAGTTCTTATGACTTGAAATTTGACTCAAGTTGGAAATTCCTTTTAATTATGTCATCTTTTCTCTCCACCCCCTTAAATTGCCATCTCATTCTCCTTTGAGTTGCTATAGAACAGTTAAAGATTCTCAAGAAAAGAAAAGATACCTTTCCCTACCCCACCCCCCACATTCACACACCCACACCTTCTTTAAATATAGCATCATTTCACAGTGACTGGATTCCAGATAGACCAAGGTTAAGAAGGTGGCATACCAGGGTGGATGCGGTGGCTCATGCCTGTAATCCTAGCACTTTGGGAGGCCAAGGTGGGTGGATCACCTGGGGGCAGGAGTTCTGACCAGTCTGGTCAACACGGCAAAACCCATCTCTAAAAAAAATACAAAAATTAGCCAGGTGTGGTGGCGGACTCCTATAATCCCAGCTACTTGGGAGGCTGAGTCAGGAGAATCTCTTGAACCCAGAGGGTGGAGGTTGCAGTGAGCTGAGATCGTGCCACTTCACTAAAGCCTGGGTGAAAGAGCAAAAAACTCCGTCTCAAAAAAAAAGAAAAAGAAGGTCACACCAGCCCTGGTCCCAACAGGCTATGCAGGAGGGAAGAGCCACTGACTCCCAACCTTATTCTTTGCCCATTGCTGACACTTAAAATTTACCTCATTGTTTATTATGAAGCTCTATAGGGACTCATAATCCTCCTTAACATAGTACTGCAGGCGCCCACAGTCCATGCTAACTGCTGGTGTTGATGCGTAAAACTAAGCCTGTTGGCTGGGCGCGGTGGCTCACGCCTGTAGTCCCAGCACTTTGGGAGGCCGAGGCGGGTGGATCACGAGGTCAAGAGATCGAGACCATCCTGGTCAACATGGTGAAACCCTGTCTCTACTAAAAATATAAAAATTAGCTGGGCATGGTGGCGCGCGCCTGTAGTCCCAGCTACTTGGGAGGCTGAGGCAGGAGAATTGCTTGAACCCAGGAGGCATAGGTTGCATGCAGTGAGCTGAGATCGCGCCATTGCACTCCAGCCTGGGTAACAAGAGTGAAACTCCGTTTCAAAAACAAAAAACAAAAAACTAAGCCTGTTTACTGTCCTTGGCTTAGGGAATTGAGGCTCGGAGTTTGCTTGCTATTAAGAGAAAGCATGCTGTTGCTGATTGCAGAGTACTTATTATGAGCCAGATGTTAGTTGACAATGTTTTTTTAAGTCTATTGTGCGTGTTTGTTACCCATGATATGGAGTTAGGTGCCTAATAAAAGTTCAGTAAAGGAGACATGTGAAGAAACATTAATTGTTGGGGTAAAGATGAAGGTAGTTTGTGTTGGAAAAGAGTTGGGTTGCTTCTTGTGATTTTTGTAGTCACCAGACTACTACGGTGGCTTGATACTGACTTTCTGCAAGAAATTAATCTCAAATGAAAAAGATGGCTTCTAAGATGACAGGAAGGGGTTTAGAAGCAGCATTTGCAGAAGGAAGAGGAAGAAGTTGCAGAAGAAAAGCACTGGAATAGGTGAGGGAGTTGGAGAGGCTGAACTAGCACTCACTGTGCAGAAACAGAAGGCAACAGACCTTTGTGGTTTCCAACAGATTATTTTCTGTTGTTTTTTTTTTTTTTGAGACGGAGTCTCACTCTATCGCCAGGCTGGAGTGCAGTGGCACAATCTCGGCTCACTGCAACCTCTGCCTCCTGGGTTCAAGCGATTCCTCTGCCTAAGCCTCCCGAGTAGCTGGGACAACAGGTGTGCACCACCACCCCTGGCTAATTTTTTGTATTTTAGTAGAGACGGGGTTTCACCATGTTGACTAGGATGGTCTCGATCTCCTGACCTCTTGATCCACATGCCTTGGACTCCCAAAGTGCTGGGGTATTTTCTGTTTTTTAAGCAAATCTAGAAACAAAAGTTCTACCTACTTCTTTTCTGGTCACAAAAATGATCAGAATGTTCACAGTAAAGACTTTAAACATGAATGTAGAAAGCGGAAGTTCCCCCCATGATCCCTTTGGTGTATCTTTCTCCGAATTTTCACCTCTGGATGAATGGGTATGTGTAAAGCAGTAGAAAGCATATTTTGCTTGTTTCACAACTTCTGTTTTTTATTTAATGTCCTCTTCATTGTTTCATGTTGTTCCATGTGCATGTGTGGATTTTATTATTTTGTTTTGTTTTTTTTTTCTGTTGTAGTTTCCAGAAACTTGTACCTGGAAGTGAAACCTATTCACAGAACACCTCTCTCTGACCATCCCCCCAAAATTGTGCCCCAAAATGCTTATACCAGTTTAGCTCTTTGCTAGAGGCCATTATCTACCATTTGGCCAAAATTTCTCTATAAGTTGTTCTAAGACCACAGGAAAGATCACAAAACCCCTTCTATAAACTTAGTTTGCTCTTAGGGACCAACTTAATTATAAGCCAGCCAAGAACTCCGCCCACACTGCAGAGGACATTTCATAAGAGAGGATTCATATGAGCCCCATTTTCCCTTCCCCAGCCCTCTGTTCTGAAGAATCTGAGTGTGTTCAACTTGTTCCAGAGTTCACTGCTTCTTTCCATGTTTTTTTCTGATGGGATGATTGGTTCTGCCAATGGCTAGACTAGAACGTAAGAAATTTTTATCTTGGATCCACATCTGAGCAGCTCTAAAAGAAAACACCAGGCAGTCGGGGGACTGGGTGGGTGAGATTTCAAGTCAGGCCTGTAAGAGGCAGCTAGTCATGGGTCTGCACTCAGCCTGGTGCTTTTGCTTCCTTGGGGTACTGCCAACAGAAACTGTCAAATAGACAGCATACTGGTGAGGCCTATACATCTGTCTGAGGTTGGATCCCACAGAGGAGTCTTGTGTGATTGATCCAATAATCCCATGGTTTGAGTCAGGTGACAGGCCAGCAAGGGCCTGGATTTTCCTCCCTCTTCCAGTGATCTGCAGAATAATCAAATGACCAATAACTAAGCATCTTATTTGAGTTGTAAAAGAACTCTCATCTGTGTTTAAATGAACATTAAAATATTCCTAAGTAAGAAAAACATTCTAAGGTTATGTTTTTTCTGTTTTTTAAGCTGTTGCTATTTATTACATGTGACTGAGCAACTCTGTGGGCAAGAGTAAAGGTACTGGCATAGAACCTGGAAACAGTTTAGAATGAAGTTGAACCCATTACCCAACAGCAAGGTCAGTGTTTATAGTGTTCCCTGGAGCTCAGAGCCCTTTTAGATGACATGTATCATTTCCCCCATGCCTCTAGAAAGTGAAGAAACAGGAGCAGATTAGGAAAAGTATTTGGGAAAATTCTGTAATGATTTGAGCCTGAGCCAGGCTTAATACTTGAGTGTTTGAACTCTTCCCTACTGAGACTCCTGCTTTTATAGCAGTTTTTGTTGGTTATGGCATTAAAAAAAAATACACGATGAAGTAGAGTTGTAACAGTAGTATGTAAAAAGGATATTACTGGCTGGGTACAGTCACTTACGCCTGTAATTCCAGAAATTTGGGAAGCTGAGGCAGGCAGATCACTTGAGGTCAGGAGTTCAACACCAGTCCAGCCGACATGGCGAAAGCCCATCTCTACTAAAAATACAAAAATTAGCCAGGCATGGTGGCACATGCCTGAAATCCCAGCTACTCGGGAGGCTGAGGCACGAGAATCGCTTGAACCTGGAGGCGGCACTCCAGCCTGGACAATAGAGCGAGGCTGTCTCAAAAAAAGAAAGAATATCACTAATAGCAGACATTTATTTCATCTTACTAACTGCCAGGCACAGTTCTAAATTTTTAACATTCAGTCATTGAATCCTCAGCCCTTTAGGTGGCTACTAGTAACATTCCTATTTCACAGATAAGGAAACTAAGCCCCAGAGGTTAGGGAAGTCAGCTATTACATAGACAGACAGTGGTGTGACTGTAGCCAAATATAGTGGCTCATTCCTGTAATCCCAGCACTTTGGGAGGCTGAGGCAGGAGGATTGCTTGAGCCCAAGAAGTCAAGGCTGCAATGAGCTGTGGTCACAGCAGTATACTCCAGCCTGGGTAACATAGCAAGAACCTCTTTAAAAAAAAGAAGAAAATTTTAAAAAGTACTGTGGCTCTAATAAACAGTATCTCATGTTGTTACTAAATTGCAATCAGTTTGGCCTTCAGAAATTGAATTGTGGGAATCCTTTTTAGCCCTATAGCTGGGCCTATGACATTCTTTGTAGTTTTGTAAAATGGTGGAGAAATAAAACACATTTTCTTACTGTGTCAGCCATAAGAGTTGCCCCCTGTGACTCCATTTTCCTGCTCTTTATCGTAATATCAGTCCTTTCAGCCATCTGACTCCAGCAGGAACTATAGCCCATTGATGTTATTTTCTTCTTCCTTTCCCTCACGCCGTCTTGCCTGTACTTTTCTCCTTAAATAACTTAAATTCCATGGTCAGTCATTATAATCACTGCTGCATGTACTACACTCTCAATCGTCTTCCCCTATTTTGCTTGTTACACTTTTGGCTAAGTCACAACTCTGGCTAAATCCAAATCTCTGCCTAGTTTATGGGTGTGCTCCTGGGTTAGAAGAAACACTGAGGACATTTCCTGGCCTCACTCTTAATTCATGATTACTAACCTCGAACAGGCTCCTAATGCTGTCTGGGAATCCTGCTGTATTTCCATAGTTCTTTCATTCTCCGTCCTCTTAGAGGACTCTTCCATACTTTCTCCTCTGTTTTCAAAACTTCATTCTTAGCCTTTGTTGATGGCCTTACTTCCTATTTCATTGAGAAAACAATGGCACTTGCCACCGTTTCCACCCTTGTGCTTATATTATCTGCCTTTTCCCTCTTTCCTGTAACTAGATGTGAGTTGTAGATGCTCCTTGCAAGGGCCGATGCCTCCATTTGCAAACTAAATTTCATTCCTACTTCCTGAGTCCAGAGCACTGTTCCAACCTTCCTCTGCTCTCTGCTGAATATTACCTCTCGTATGCGGGCACGGTGGCTCAAGCCTGTAATCCCAGCACTTCGGGAGGCCGAGGCGGGTGGATCTCTAGGTCAAGAGATCAAGACCATCCTGGTCAACATGGTGAAACCCCATCTCTACTAAAAATACAAAAAACTAGCTGGGCATGGTGGCGTGTGCCTGTAATCCCAGCTACTCAGGAGGCTGAGGCAGGAGAATTGCCTGAACCCAGGAGGTGGAGGTTGCGGTGAGACGAGATCGCACCATTGCACTCCAGCCTGGGTAATGAGCGAAACTCTGTCTCAAAAAATAAAAAATATATATTACCTCTCTAGTGATACATTCCTGTCAGCATACTAACTGCTGCTGTTTCTTCCATATTGAAAACAGGAATAACCAATTAATTTACCTTTATTCTACTTTCCCTACAGATACTACCCCATTCTGCTGCTACTTTTTTTTTGAGATGGAGTTTCGGTCTTGTTGCCCAGGCTGGAGTGCAGTGGTGCGATCTAGGCTCACTGCAATTTCCATCTTCTTGGTTCAAGCGATTCTTCTGCCTCAGCCTCCCAAGTAGCTGGGATTACAAGCATGTGCCATGATGCCTGGCTAATATTTTGTATTTTTAGTAGAAATGGGGTTTCACCATGTTGGCCAGGCTAGTCTTGAACCTCTGACCTTAAGTGATCTGCCTGCCTCAGCCTCCCAAAGTGCTGGGATTACAGGCATGAGCTACCTTGCTACTTGTTTTAATAGCAGAACTTCCCAAGAATTCTCTTTTCTTGGTTTTCTGATTTTTCTTCTTCCATTCTCCTTGAATCTACTCCACTCAGGTATTTGCCCTCATCACTCAGTTGAAACAGCGCTTATCAAGGTCACTGAGGACCTTTGGATTGCTAAATCCAGTAGCCTATTGTCATTTCTCAGTTTGGGAAAAGTGGCTGCATTTTACACAGCTGATCATTCCCTTCCCCTTGAAACAGTCTTCACTGCTTCTGGAATGCCATGCTCACTTAGTTTTCTTCCTCTCTCATTGGTATAATTTTCTTTGCTGATTCCTCTCTATCTCTCTACCTCAACTGTTAAAAATTGAAGTCTTGGTCCTTAAACCAATTCTCATCTTTTTGTATGTCACAAATTTGGTGAAGTCATTGATGTTAGTGGTTGTAAATACAGTGTATGTGCTGTATCTCCAGCTTGACTACAATCTTGACCTTTTTAAAAAAACAAAGAAAAACAAACTATTATTGGCTGGACTCAGTGGCTCATGCTTGTAATCCCAGCACTTTGGGAGGCTGAGGTGGGCGGATAACTTGAAGTCAGGAGTTTGAGACCAGCCTGGCCACCATGGTGAAACCCATCTCGACAAAAAATAAAAAAATTAGCCATGTGTGGTGGCATGCGCCTGTAGTCCCAGCTGCTCAGGAGGCTGAGGCAGGAGAATTGCTTGAACTCAGGAGGTGGAGGTTGCAGTGAGCCAAGATCATACCACTGCACTCAAGCCTGAGCAACAGAATGAGACTCTACCCCAAAACAAACAAAAGCTATTATTGAGGCTGGATGTGGGCTGATCACTTGAGGTCAGGAGTTTGAGACCAGCCTGGCTAACGTTGTGAAAACCCATCTCTACAAAAAATACAAAAAGTAGCCAGGTGTGGTGGATGCTTGTAATCCCAGCTACTTGGGAGGCTGAGGAGGGAAGATCGCTTGAACCTGGGAGGCAGACCTAAGAGTGCCACTGCATTCCAGCCTTGGTGACGGAGCCAGATGCTATCTCAAAAAAAACCCTAAAACTGTTATTGAAACAATTCACATATCATACAGTTCACCTATTCAAAGTAAACAATTGAATGGTTTTTAGTATATTCTGAGAGTTGTACAACCATCACCACACTCAGCACACTCTTGACAGTACAGAAATAAACACATATATCTGTGGTCAATGGATGTTCAACAAGGGTGTCCAGACCATTCAATAGAGAAATAATAGTGTTTTCAGTAAATGCTACTGGGACAACTGAATATCCTCATGCAGAAGAATGTGGTTTGGACCCCTACCTCACACCACATACAAAAATTAATTCCAAATGGATCAAAGACCTAAATATAAGAACTAAAACTTTAATCTGCAGTAGCTTAAAAAAGAAAAATAAAAAAAAAGAAAACTATAAAGCTCTTAGAAGGAAATGCAAATGGAAAGCTTATTGACCCTGTTAGGCAGTAATTTCTTAAATATGACACCAACAGCACAAGCAACACAAGAGAAAAATAAATTTTAGAAGCTTTTTTCATTCTTCTAAAAAGAAACCCCATAATCATTAGCAGTAACTGTTTTCCTCCATCTGCCCATACCCAAGACAACCACTAATCCACTTTCTGCCTATATAAACTTATCTATTCTGGACATTTTATATAAATGGGAATAATATATAATGCATGGCTTTTAGCCTCTGGTTTATTTCAGTTATCATAATGTTTTCAAGCTTTACTCATATTGTAGCATGCAGTACTTTATTCCTTTTTATGGCTGAATAATACTCTGCTGTGTAGATATGTCACATTTTGACTATCTGTTCAGTTGATAGACATTTGAGTTGTATCCACTCTTTGGCTGTCATGAACAATGCTGCTGTGAACATTGGTGTTCAAGTTTTTTTTTTTTTTTGAGATAGAGTCTGACTGTCTACTACGCTGAAGTGCAGTAGCATGATCTTCGCTTGCTACCACCTCTGCCTCCTGGGTTCAAGTTATTTTCCCACCTCAGCCTCCTGAGTAGCTGGGATTACAGGCACCCGCCATCATACCCAGCTAATTTTTATATTTTTCTAGAGACAGGGTTTCACCATGTTGGCCAGGCTGGTCTTGAACGTCTGACCTCAAGTGATCTGGCCCCATCTTGGCCTCCCAAAGTGCTGGGATTACAGGTGTGAACTGCCTTGCTGGGCCTTTTCTTGTGTTTATTGGCTTTTCATATGTAGTCTTTGGAGAAATGTCTATACAAGTCCTTTGTCGATTTTTTTTTTTTTAAATACGGAGTGTTGCTCTGTCACCCAGGTGTAATGCAGCAGTGTGCTTATAGCTCACTACAGGCTTGAATGCCTGGCTCAAGTGATCCTCCTCCCTCAGCCTCCTGAGTAGCTGGGACTATAGGCACACACCACCATGCCCAATTAATTATTTTTTTTTGTAGAGACAGGGTGTTGCCGTGGCTGGTCTGGGTCTCAAGTGATCCTCTTGCCTTGGCCTCTCAAAGTGCTAGGATTACAGGAGTGAGCCACCGTGCCCGGCCATTTATTAGATTTTCTTTAATTTTTTTCAGTGATATTTTGTAGTTTTCAGTGTTTCAAGTATTGTACTTCCTTGTAAAGTTTATTTTTCCACCACGTGTTTCAGTGTCACATATTGAAAAAACTATCCTTTCCTCCATTGAATTACCGTGGAAGCTTTTAGGATGCTATTGGCAATATGTGTAGAGTCTGTTTCTGGACTCTGTTCTGTTTTTGTCTATATGTCTTTCCTTTTGCCAATACCGTGTTTCTTTGATTACTTTGGTATTTCAGTAAGTCTTGAAATCAAATGTTGCAAATTTGCAAATCCTTTATTATCTTTTAAAATTATTCTTAGTTATTATTTAGAGTATTCTCTGGCCTTCAAATTTCCATATAAATTTTAGAATCAGCCTGTTTCTCAAAAAAAAAAAAAAAAAGGAGAAGCTTGCAGTGATTTTGATTGGGATTATGTTGAATTTATGGATAGAATTGAGGAAAGTTAAGATGTTAACAATTGCAACTTTCAATTCATGAACATGGTATTTCTCTAGCTTCATTTAAGTGCTCTTTAATTTTTCTAATCAGTGTCTTATAGTTTAATTTTATATTTTTATTTTTTGAGGCAGGGTCTTATTCTGTCACCCAGGCCGAAATGCAGTGGCACAATCTGGGCTCACTGCAACCTCTGCCTCCCGAGTTCAGGCGATCCTTCCACCTCAGCCTCCCGAGTAGCTGAGATTACAGGCGTACCACCATTCTTGGCTAAGTTTTGTATTTTTAGTAGAGATGGGGGTTTTCCTGTGTTGGCCAGGCTGGTCTTGAACTCCTGACCTCAAGTGATCTGTTTGTCTCAACCTCCCAAAGTGTTGGGATTACAGGCGTCAGCCATTGTGCCTGGACTATAGTTTTAGAATAAAAGTCTTGTGCACATTTTAAAATATTTACCTCTAAATGATTCTTGTTTGATGTTTTTAAAGATTGTTAAAATTGTGACAAAATACTCTTAGCATAAAAATTACCCTCAACCCTTAAAAAATGTACAGTTCAGTAGTGTTGAATATATTCACATTGTTATGCAACCAATCTCCAGAGCTTTTTCATCTTGCAAAATTGTAACTCTGTACCCATTAGGCAGCTACTTTCCATTTCCCTTTCCCCTCAGCAGTGGCCGGAACTTTCTATTTATATGAGTTTCGCCATTATACTTTCTATAAGTTTGACCACTCTTAATAACTCATATAAGTCTTGTAGTGACTGGCTTATTTCACTTAGCATAACATTCTCAGGATTTATCCGTGTTGTAGCAAATGTCAGAATTGACTTCCTTTGTATGCACGTAATTTTGTTTATCCATTCTGCATTGTGTTTATGGATACTTGAGTTGCTTCTACATTTTGGATATTGTGAACAATGCTATGAACATGAATATACAAATATCTCTTCAAGATCCTGCTTTCAGTTCTTTTGATTTTAATTAAAGTAATTAATTAATTTTTTGAGGCACAGTCTCTGTTACCTAGTCTGGAGTGCAGTGGCTTGATCTTGGCTCACTGCAGTCTCTGCCCCCTAGGTTCAAGTGATTCTTGTACCTCAGCCTCCCAAGTAGCTGTGATTATAGGTGCACACCACCACTCTAGGCTAATTTTTGCATTTTTAGTAGAGATGGGGTTTTGCCATGTTGTTCAGGCTGGTCTCAAACCCTGACCTCAAGTGATCCACCCGCCTTGGCCTCCCAGAGTGGTGGGATTACAGGTGTAAGCCACTGTGCCCAGTTGGCTTTCACTTCTTCTGAATACATATACCCAGCAGTGAAATTGCTGGATCACATGACAATTTTATTTTAAAATTTTTGAGGAGCTACCATAACTTTTTCATAGCAACTGCACCATTTTACCATTTTTACAGTTCCACTAACAGTACAGTGCATAGGGGTTCCAATTTCTTTTCTTTTTTTTTTTTTTTTGAGATGGAGTTTCGCTCTTGCTACCCAGGCTGGAGTGCAATGGCGCAATCTCGGCTCACCGCAACCTCCGCCTCCTGGGTTCAGGCAATTCTCCTGCCTCAGCCTCCCAAGTAGCTGGGATTACAGGCACGCGCCACCATGCCCAGCTAATTTTTTGTATCTTTAGTAGAGACGGGGTTTCACCATGTTGACCAGGATGGTCTCGATCTCTTGACCTCGTGATCCACCCACCTTGGCCTCCCAAAGTGCTGGGATTACAGGCTTGAGCCACCGCGCCCGGCCAAGGGGTTCCAATTTCTTTATATGCTCATTGCAACCTCCATCTCCCAGGTTCAAGCACTTCTTTTGCCTCAGGCTCTTGAGTAGCTGCGATTACAGGTGTGCACCACCATGCCAGCTAATTTTTGAAATCTTTTTAGTAGAGATGGGGGTTTCACCATGTTGGTCAGGCTGGTCTTGAATTCCTGACCTCAAGTGATTTGCCTGCCTTAGCCTCTCAAAGTGCTGGGATTACAGGCATGAGCTACCACTGCCTGGCTCCCTCCCTCCTTCCTTCTTTTCCTCCCTCCCTCTCTTCCTTCCTTCTTTCCTTCCTCGCTTTTCTTTCTCTTTCTCTTATTTTTATTGTTGAGTTTTAGAAGCTCTTTGTGTATTCTGGATATTAACTCCTTATCAGATATACAATTTGCAAATATTTTCTTCTGTTCCTTAGGTTGCCTTTCACTCTCATGTATCCTTTCATTTACAGAAGGTTTAAATTTTGGTGCAGTTCAATTTAGCTATTTTTACTTTCACTGCCTGTGCTTTTGGTGACATATTGGTTAATGGTATTTTCTAAAACTTAATTTTCCTCTAGATTGTTGCTAGTTTATATAAATACAATTGATTTTATATTGATCTTGTATGCTGTGGCCTTGCTAACTTTTCTTTTTCATCCTGCAAAGGATGTCAAAAGCTTGCTAAATTAACTTACTGGTTCTGATAGCCTTTGTGTATTCCATAGAAGCTTCTACACATGATTACATTATCTGCAAATCCTGACATTTCTACTACTTCTTTGCACTGGTTAGGATATAAGTTTCCTTCTAGTTTGCAGAGACTTGTTAGTATCAGTAGCTGTTAAAGTCTGTCAAATGATTGTTCTGCTTCTATTAAGATGATCAGAGGATTTTCTCCTTTATTCTTTTAGTATGATCAATTACCTTGATTGATTTCAAATACTAAATCAATTCAGTTGGTCATGATGTATTATTCTTTTTGTATGTTACTGAACTCAGTTTATTAAAATTTTGTTAAGGATTTTTGCTTTTATGTTTGTATTTATCTCTAATTTTCTTTTCATGTAATATTTTTATCTTATTTTTATATCAGTTATGTTGGCCTTATACAGTGAGTCTGGAAGTGTTTCTTTTCTGTTTTCTGAAAGAGATTGTGTAGTTTTGTTTTGTTTTCTTCCTCTTCTTTAAATTTGATAGAATTCATCAGTAAAGCATTTTAGTCCCGGAATTTTCTTGATGAGAAAGTTCTTAACCACAATTTTCATTAACAGATATAGGGCTAATTTTGCCATTTATTTCTTGCCAAGTAAGCTTTAGTAGTTTTTCTTTTTCAAGTAATTTGTCTATTCATCTGTGTTGTTTATTAGCATAAAGTTGTTTGTAATAATATTTCTTTATTTTCCTTTTAATTGCTGTAGGATCTTTAGGGATGAGATCCCTCTTTTATCTTGACATAGTTTGGCTAGAGAGTTATCAATTGTATTAATTGTTTCAAAGGACCAAGCTTTTGGTCATTGATATTTCTCTGTTGTTTTTCCGTCTTTTTTATTTCTGTTTTTTATTTTCTCCTTCTTCAGTTCAATCTGCTCTTCTTTCTAGCTTCTTAAGGTTGAAAATTAGATCACTGATTTTAGACTTTTTTAGATGTAAGCATTTAAAACTATAAATTTCTTTGTAAACACTGATTTTTTAAGCTGTTGTATTACATATCCCATTAATTTTGATATGTGTTTATATTTTATGCATTTCAATATATTTTCTACTTTTTCTTGTGATTTTTTTTTCTTCTTTGAGTCACAAGTTATTAGACATGTCTTATATAATTTCCAGATATTTGAGGATTTTCTAGATATCTTTCTGGTATGGGTTTTTGTTTAATTCTGTTGTAATCAAAGAACATGGCTTGTATAACTTGAATCCTCTTAATTTCTTTTTCGAGACTTTTATGGCCCAGAATGCATTTTAGCTTGGTAAATGTTCCATGTGCATTTGAAAAGAATGAGTGTTTTGTTGTTGGGTGGATTGTATATTTCAAGTCTTCTAGAATTACACTGATTTTTTTATCTACTTATTTTATTAATTACAGAGGGAGGTGATTGCTAGAAATCCCCAGTAATAATTGTGGATATTCATATAGCCACTCCAGCTTTCTTTTCTTTTCTTTTGAGACGGAGTTTCGCTCTTGTTACCCAGGCTGGAGTGCAATGGCGCGATCTCGGCTCACCGCAGACTCCGCCTCCTGGGTTCGGGCAATTCTCCTGCCTCAGCCTCCTGAGTAGCTGGGATTACAGGCACGCGCCACCATGCCCAGCTAATTTTTTGTATTTTTAGAGAGATGGGGTTTCACCATGTTGACCAGGATGGTCTCGATCTCTGGACCTCGTGATCCACCCACCTTGGCCTCCCAAAGTGCTGGGATTACAGGCTTGAGCCACCGCACCTGGCCCAGCTTTCTTTTCATGAGTGTTTGCATGGTTACCTTTTTCTACCTTTTTATTTTTAAATTTATTTATATATATTTTTTGAGACAGAGTCTCACTCTGTTGCCCAGGTTGGAGTGCAGTAGGGTGATCTCGGCTCATTGCAACCTCCACCTCTCAGGTTCAAGTGATTCTGCCGCCTCAGCCTTCCCAAGTAGCTGAGATTACAGGTGCCCACCACCATTCCCGGCTAATTTTTGTATTTTTAGTAGGGACAGGATTTCACCGTGTTGGTCAGGCTGGTCTTAAACTCTTGACCTTGTGATCCGCCTACCGTGGCCTCCCAAAGTGCCGAGGTTACAGGTGTGAGCCGCTGTGTCCGGCCCTACCTTTTTATTTTTAACTTATCAACCTAACTGTGGCTTTCCATTGAAAGTGTTTTTCTTTTGATTTTCCATGTGTGTGTTGTTTTGGGGATTTTTGTTTGCTTGTTTTTGGTTTTTTTGAGTTGGAGTCTCACTCTGTTGCCCAGGCTGGAGTGGAGTGATCTCAGCTCACTGCAACCTCTGCCTCCTGGGATCAAGCAATCCTCCTGCCTCAGCCTCCCAAGTAGCTGAGACCACAGGTGTGCATGCAGCTAATTTTTTTTTTGTAGTGACAGGGTTTTGCCATGTTGCCCAGGCTGGTCTCCAGCTCCTGGGCTCAAGTGATCCTTCTGCCTCAGCCTCCCAACGTGCTAGAATTACAGGCCTGAGCCACTGCCCTGGGCTTTAAAATGTTTTTCTTATAGAAAGAATATGATTTAATTTTTCTCTTTTTTGAGACATCTTACTCTGTCACCCAAATGCAGTGATCGTGCAGTGGTATGATCTTGTAGTGGTGTGATCTTGTTACCAGCGGCAAATTGGAAGGACTCTGCAGCAGCCTCAGTTCTTGGCTCCTCAAAAGAAAGAATTCAACTGAGGAGCATAAGGCAGAAGGAGAGACTGAGGCAAATTTTAGAATAAGGGTGAAAGTTTATAACAAAGCTTTAAAGCAGGAAAGAAAGGAAGTAAACTACACTTGGAAGAGGACCAAGTGGGCAACGTAAGAGATCAGATACATGGTTTGACCCTTTGACTTGGGGTTTTATATGTTGGCATGCTTCCGGGGTGTTGTGTTAATTCTCCCTTGATTCTTCTCTTGGGGTTGGCTGTCCTCATGCTCAGTGGCCTGCCAACACTTGGGAGGGGTGGCATGCTCAGTGTGCATCCTGAAATTGTGCACATGCCCACTTGAAGCATTCCCTGACCAGCTTAGTGTTCCTAGAGGAAGGTCTTATTCTAGTTAAACTCTGCCATTTTGCCCCTTAGTGCTCATGCTCGAGCCCACTCACCCAACTCCTGAGATAGTATTGGGAAGTTGCTGATCACCAGATTCGGGTTTTTCTATCTGCTGGGAGACTGCCTTTCCTTGGCACTAGCTGCGACCAGTTATTATTTTAGCAACACAGCTTAACAACTGCCTAACCATTACCTGATGGTTACCTGATATTCCTGGCTGGTGGTGTGAGGGGACCTCTTTTGTCCTGCTCATGTCAGACTAGCTACCTCCTTGAACAATCTCAGCTTACAGCAGCAGCCTTGACCTCCTGGGCTCACATGATTCTCCCACCTCAGCCTCCTGGGTGTAGCTGGAATCACAGGGATGTGCCACCATACCGAGCTAATCTTTGTTTATTTTTTGGTAGAGAGGAACTCTCCCTGTGTTGCCCAGGCTGGTCTCGAACTCCTGGGCTTAAGTAATCCTCCTGCCTCAGCCTTCCAAAGTGCTGAGATAACAGTCATAAGCCACCTCACCAGGTCTGATGCTGCTATTTAATCCAGACTGAGAATCTTTGCCCCTAAACTGGAATGTTATATTTAATGCAGTCATCAATATAATTGAATTTAAATTAATTATCTTGCTTATTTGTTTTCTATCCCTTTCATCTGTTTCTCTTTTTTTCCCCCTCTCTTCCTTCATTTGGATTAAGAAAATTTTTTATTTTTTTGACTGGGCGCAGTGGCTCATGCCTGTAATCCCAACACTTTGGGAGGCTGAGGTAGGTGGATCACTTGAGGTCAGGAGTTAGAGATCAGCCTGGCCAACATGGCAAAACCCTGTCTCTACTGAAAATATAAAAATTAGCTGGGCGTGGTGGTGCATGCCTATAATCCCAGCTACTCGGGAGGCTGAGGCAGGAGAATTGCTTGATCCTGGTAGGTGGAGGTTGCAGGGAGCTGAGATCACTCCACTGTGCTCCAACCTGGGTGACAGTAAGAATTTATCTAAAAAGCAAAAAAAGTCTTTATTTTTAAGTTAAATTTATTTTTCTAGATATTGAATGCTTCATGAATTTGCATGTCATCCTTGTGCAGGGGCTATGCCGGTCTCTATACATTCCAATTTTTTTTTAGTGTCTGCTACTGAAGCGAGCATAAAAAAAGTTTGTAATCCATTTTATTTCAATTTACAGGTTTATTAGCTTTGCTTCTGGATTAAAAAAAAAGTGGTTGCTCTGGCTTAAAATAAACTTACCACCGTGTGCTTTCAGTTAGTATTATACCACTTCACATATAGTGTAAGAACCTTGTGACAGTATTCTTACATTTACTTCCTCCTAACCTCTGGGTCATTGCTATCATATAATTTATACACCCACACAGGTGTGTGTACGCGTAACCTCAGAATACATGGTTTCTTTTGGCAGGGGGGCTTGGTTTTTGTTTCTGCTTTAAACAGTTAATTATCTTTTAAAGAAATTTAAAATTAAGAAAAAGTCTTTTATTATTTACCCAGGTGAATTTGGTTTTAAATGGGTTCAGAAGTACACATGCAGCAGCAGATCTCTTAAGTCCGTTACCGTAGCCTCAAATTCTACCACTGTACCTGAGAGGAGGGTGAATGAGTAGCCCCTAAATAATAATGTCTAGAATTCACAGTTCATATAGCAGACTTCGTAAGATCTTGAGCTGTGTGAGGCTGACACTTGAAAAGTACATATAGTCTCATTTTTCTGGTTCTGTGGTTCAAGTGGAGAAATAGGGAAATTTTAGTGTACAGAAACAGGTGAAAGTTGGGCAATAATTAGTAGGCCATTTAGATTGGCAGATTCTGCTTACTAAATTGGGAGAAGGATCAGATTGGGAGTCTTCAGTCTCCTTCTTAATCCTAGGAGAACTAAGCTTCTCTTTCCCAAGTGGTGGTTAGACTCAAGGATCTGTTAATTCCAATCATTAAAGTGCTCACTGGCCAGCTCTCAGTAAGGAGTTGAGATCATTCAGACTTGCATAACTGCCTTGGGCTCAGAGCTCATCTCTGCAGTTCTCCTTTTAAGGATCCATCTCTGCACAAGCTGGGCCTGTTCTTTGGCAGCTAAGTTATCTATCTGCCCTTTCATCCAAAGAACTTTGAACAACCTGTCTGAATGCAGAAGCAACTTCATGCATTTTCTTTTGCAGCTCTTCAAATTTTAAATGTTTAAAAGGGATATTAATATCTATATGATAATTGGGTAAAGATTTGTCCAGATTACACATAGATGGTATGTTTGTATGTATGTGTACATACGTATGTTTGATTCCCTTGGAATGATGTTCTGAACTGAGCCATGTGTAATTCCATTTATTTATTTTGTTTGCTCAGAGGATATTCAATAAGATGCTCGGACTATGCAGCACTTTTTTTAGGTCCAGTTGCATTAGTTTGGGAGAGAAGAGAGAAGATGAACATGAACTTGACAGTTCTTATGTGCCTGTTCTGTGTCAGGCACCGGGCTAGTACTTTACACATGCTCTTACACGTTTGTTTTTCTCACAATCACAAGAGGTGGAAAGAAATTATTTCCATCTTACAGATGGGAATTGAGAGAGCCAGAATTTGAATCTGTCGATTCCAGTATAGGCTTTTGAAGCTTTCATGATGGGTGGCATTTTGGATTTGATTGAATTTGATAGGAAGTTTTCGTGTGTAGAGGGAAGAGCAGAACGGATGATACTGTTGAGATATGTATCTTTAGGGTCTTTTGTTCCTCCTGTTTCAGCAAACTCTTAAGATGGGAACTACATCAGTAGATAGGTGTGCAATGCCTGTCCTGTGTCTCATTTGCTTTGTTAAACAAGGCAGCCTGGAAATACTCAGTTTTAATGTCATTTAGTCTTCACTCTTCTGTTTGTTTGTTTTTGAGACATAGTTTGCCTCTGTTGCCCAGACTGGAGGACAGTGGTGCGATCTGGCCACTGCCTTCCGGGTTCAAGTGATTCTGGTGCTTCAGCCTCCTAAGTAGCTGGGATTACAAGTATGCACCACCATGCCTGGTTCATTTTTTTATTTTTAGTATAGACGGGGTTTCCTAATGTTGGCCAGGCTGGTCTTAAACTCCTGACTTCGGGTGATCCACCAGCCTCGGCCTCCTAAAGAGCTGAGATTATAGGCATGGGCCACCATTCCTGGCCTGCTCTTCTTGTTTGTGGGCAGATTTCCTTCCACCCTTGACTTTCTCTTCAATTCACCTTTTCTTCCGTTTCCTTTAAAATTGTAAAAAATGGTTTTAGCACCCCCAAATCTATGAATACAATATGCTTAGAGGAGGGAGAGTACTGAGCTGAAAACATGTCACTAACCGCTGATTTTAGTTAGCAAGACCTTTAGAAAGGAGTTAAAGCACTCATATAACCTGCTTTCCCAATACAAAATTTGGGAAGCAACAAAACCTTTTGCTGACACGTGTGGAAAAGTCTATGATAAGGAAGTGGATTGAATCTTGCTTGTGAACACTTATTTTCTTCCTTCTGGTAGCAAGATTTCAAGCTTCTCTACACTCCTGAAGTGGAGAGACTTGAGTCCATATATGTTGACTATGAACTGCATATCATTTACCTAGAAGAATGTTCCAGAGCAGACTTGAAGCCTAGTTTTGTTGTCTGTTGTTAGGGAACAAAACCTACCTCAAAACTTATTGGCTTAAAACATCTGTTTTGTATTTGATCGTGATTCTATGACTTGGGAATTCAGGCAGGGCTTTGCTGGATGGTTCTTCTCTATGTGACTAACAGCTGGGGTGTCTCATGACGTTGTAGTCAAATAGTGACTAGAATGGCTAAGATGGCTTCATTCACACATCTTGCAAGTTGGTGGACATGCCTAGGAGGCCAAGACTTCTCTCTCTCCCTGTGGCTGTCTCTCTAGTTGTGACTAGCTTGGGTTTTGTTGTTTGGCAGCCAAATTCCAAAAGTGAGCATACCAGGCAGCAAAGGCAGAAGCTGTAATTCTCCTAGGACATAGCCTTGGAAGTTACATGGCATTCTCCACAAGAATTTGGTTTGGCACTGTGGCAAGGGGAAGGTTAGGAGAGAGGACATTGCAGAAGAGCTGTGAGATGGACACTTTTGTTGCGTCTATCTTTAGAAACATAATTTACCACAGAACTCTTTCCTTGGAAAGCTAGAGCCCGACTCTCGGCCAGTTAAATAAGAATCCCTAAAGAAACAGTGAGATGCTCTCCGGGAAGTCCTGTGTGTGTGTTCTTCTAAGCACGATCCCACTGAGGTCTGCAGTCTGGCTCTTTCTGTCTCATGTAACATGGCATTCCAGTGTGCAAGACTGTGAGTCCTCCCATTCCTTTGAGCCATACTGATAAGAAATATTGAAAATAATTTAAGTGCTGTTATTTTTTTTTTTAGGACACAATCCTACTTCTGTAAAAATTCCCCATCTGCTCCAGTATACACTGATGTTGAGTACTATTGTTTTTATAAGCATTGGTGAATTCCTGGTAAGAACCATATCTTCTTCTGTGTTTAACCTCTGTGTTAAGCACAGCATTAGATTCCAGTATGTGATAAATCCTTGAATCGAACCATTGAATATGGCTCTCTCCTGCTATTATCAGTGCCTATCAGAGTTGTGCAGAATTAATAGTTCCTATTGATCTAACAATTACACAATCCTGTTGGAAATTCAGAAGAACGCGGTCTTGAAATGAACAGATTTAAAATTAGAATAAACTTGAAAAGTAGCCTAAACATTCTTAACAGAGAAACTTTGTATTTTATTTATTATTTTTTATTTTTTTTTGAAAATTATTTTTTTTTGTACTAAAAGGCCTACAGCAGGAGGAAAACTTTTTTTTATTTTATGTGGAAACATGTTTAGAATACCTTGAATAAATATAAGTTGATTTCCTGCAAACTGCTTTTTTTAGAAAGGTCTAAGGCAGAACCCTAAAGACTAAGAACCACTTGAAATACAGATAATTTACTCTATCATTTTTAACACAGGAACACAAAGATTTTACTCTTGAAACTACTTATAAAAATTCTTAGAGTTGATGATATATGAGAGTGTTGTAGTTTACGAGGTACTAAACCATAAGATCAGTCATAAGATTCTCCCTGATACCTGTAGGAGGTATAGATTCACAGATTCCCCTTTCTTAGAGATTGTGATACAGTAGATCTCTGGTGGGACTTTGAAACCTTTGTTTTTAATGAGTGGTCCTGGAGCTTTTAGGAATGCAGATTTATGGGCCTCACCCCAGACCTACTGAATCCACACAGGAGGAGAGCTGCTGGTCTGTCAACAGGTTTTCCAGGTGATTCTTATATGTGCTCACATTGAAGAAGCACTGTTAATAGAGAAATTCCTTTCACAGTTCTTTGCCACAAAACCACCTGGAAAGTATCCCAAAAGATTTTCACTATATATAGGAATCTGCAGTTAGGGATCCTCCAGATATTGTGGGGTATTGGTTGTTACTGTTTTGAAACTGAGGTATAGTTGACATACTATAATATTCATACATTACAAGTATTCAATTCAGTGATATTTAGTAAATATATAGAGTTATGCAACCATCACTAAAATTCTTGGAGACAGAGTAAGACTGTCATCCAGGCTAGAGTGCAGTGGCATGGTTATAGCTCACTGCAGGCTTGACTTTCTAGCTCAACGGATCCTCCTTCCTCAGCCTCCATGTAGCTGGCACTACAGACGAGCACCACCACGCATGGCTTAAAATCCAATTTTGTAACACTTCCTTCTCTCAAAAATTTGTTCTTCCTTTCCTCCCTTTCCCCATCCCCTTCCCCTTCTCCTTCCCCTTCCCACCCTCCCTCCTTTCCTCATTCTTTTCTTTTTTCTTTACCTTTCTTTTCTTTTTTTTCTTTTTCAGCCTCAAACTCCTGGGCTCAAGCAATCCTCTCACCTCGCCCTCCCAAAGTGCGGGGATTACAGATGTGAGCCACCACATCTGGCCCTTAAGAAAGTTCTTAGTCTGTTTGTAGTCAGTCTCTACTCCCTACCAGGCAACTGCTATTTCTCTAGATTTGCCTTTTCTGGGAATTTCATATAAATAGAATCATATGTATTCTTTTGCATTTGGTATTCACTCACCATAGTTTTGTTTTGTTTTGAGATGGAGTTTTTGCTCTGTCGCTCAGGCTGGAGTACAGTGGTGTGATCTCGGCTCATTGCAACCTCCGCCTCCTGAGTTAAAGCGATTCTCCTGCTTTAGCCTCCTGAGTAGCTGCATTACAGGTGCACGCCACGTCACCCAGCTAACTCTTTTGTATTTTTAGTAGCAACAGGGTTTCATCATGTTGGTCAGGCTGCTCTCAAACTCCTGACCTCAGGTGATCCACTTGCCTTGGCCTCCCAAAGTGTAGGGATTGTAGGCGTGAGCCATCTCGCCCAGTCCACTCATCATGTTTTTAAGTTGGTACATGTTGAGTATGTTTCAGTAGCTTGTGCTGACATCAGTAGTTTCTATTGCTAAATGGTATTCCATTATCTGAATTTACCACACTCAGTCTATCCATTCATCAGCTGAAAGACTTTTGGACTCTTTCTAGCTTAAGACAATTATGAATGTTACTGCTGTGAACATTCATGTTCATGATTTTATGTGGCTATGATTCCATATGAGAATTTTGTGTTTAAACGTTTGAGAAACTGACAGACTTTTCCAAAGTGGCTGTACATTTTACATTTTCATGGTCAGTGGTTGAGAGTTCCAGTTTTGCCATATCCTTGCCAACACCTTGTATTGTTGACTTACGGATTATAGTCGTTCTAGTAGGTATGTAGTTGTACCGCACTGTGATTTTAATTGATTAATTAATTTATTTTTGAGAGGGGTCTCATCCTGTTGCCCAGGCTGGAGTGCAATGGTGCAATCTGCTCACTGAAACTTCCGCCTCCCAGGTTCAAGTGATTATTCCACTTCAGCCTCCAGAATAGCTGGGACTGCATATGCATGCCACCATGCCTGGCTAGTTTTTGTATTTTTTTTTTTTTATTAGAGATGAGTTCTCACCTTGTTGGCCAGCTGGTCTCCAACTCCTGATCCAAGTGATATGCCCACCTTGGCCTCTCAAAGTTCTGGGGTTACATGTGTGAGCCACCTCGCCAGTCCTCACTGTGATTTTAATTTGTATTCCCTTAGCTAGTCATGAGCCCCTTTCATGTACTTATTAGCAATTTGTTTGTCTCCTTTGGTGAAATGTTGATTCAAACCTTTGTTTGCTTGTTGTTTTTTGCTTGTTTTTAAGACTCAATTCTTGGGCTTGGTGCAGTGGCTCATGCTTGTAATCTTAGCACTTTGGGAGACTGATGTGGGTGGATCACTTGAGGTCAGGGGTTCGAGACCAGCCTGACCAACATGGTGAAAACCCATCTCTACTAAAAATACAAAAGAAAATTAGCCAGGCATGGTGGGGGACGCCTGTAATCTGAGGCAGGAGATCACTTGAACCTGGGAGGTGGAGGTTGCAGTAAGCCGAGACCACACCACTGCACTCCAGCCTAGGCAACAAGAGCAAAACTCCATCTCAAAAAAAAAAAAGACTTAATTATTTTAGTAGAGCAGTTTCAAGTTCACAGCAAAATTGAGAGAAAGGTCTAATGATTTTCTGTATATCCTCACTTTTAAAAATTGAGTTATTTGTCATCTTACTGAGTTGTAAGAGTTTACATATTATGAATGTCTTTTATCAGATATGATTTGCAACTATTTTCTCCCAGTGTGTGGTCTGTGCTTTTATTGCTTATATGGTATCTTTGGAAGAACAAACATTTTTAATTTTGATTGTCTAATTTATCAATTTTTTGCTTTTACCGATCATGCTTTTGGTATTATAGGAAAAAAATTGTCTAGTCTAAGGTCACAGAAAATTTCCCTGTTTTCATCTAGAAGTTTTTTAGTTTTAGCTCTTACATATGTCTGTGATCCATTTTGAGTTAATTTTTGGATATGGTATGAGAGAGGAGGTGTCTGTTTCTTTCTTTCTTTTTTTTGTAAACACAAGTATATCTAGTTGTACTAGCTTCATTTGTTGAAAAGACCATCCTTTCTCTACTGAATTCCCTTCGCAAAATCAACTGATGATCAATGTAGTGGTTTATTTCTGGGCTTTCAATTCCATTCCATTGATTTATATGTCTGTTGCTATTGTGGTTACTTGTAACTCTATGGTTAAAGTTTTGAAATTGGGTAGGGTACGGTCTCCATCTTTGTTCCTCTTTTTCAAAATAGTGTTGGGTTTTGGCTCTTTCGGTTCTTTGCATTTCCATGTATATTTTTGAATCAGCCTGTTGATTTCTGCAGAATGGTTATCTGTTTTTGAATCCTGGTATTTTTTTCATTCGGGGTCCTTGTGACCTCTCACAGAGGGCCCGAAATCAGCTTACTGCTGTTTGAGAGGTTGTAAGAAGCGAAGGCCTGGCGTACATCAATGCTTGATGCATTGGTGTTCTTCCAGGTTTGGCATGTTGGGTTTAATAGCCAGTGGGAATGCAGGTCAAGGCCAGCTCCAGCATGGTAAAGATGACCCTTGAGTGCTTCGCTTGGTGTTATACTTGATGTCACCCTGCCTCCTTGTCTCACTGGTAGTCGGCACTCCAAAAATACTTGAATAGGAGAGGGAGACTGTCTACAATAAAGAATAAGTTGAGACTGATGCATTTATCATCTCTCCTCTTTTTGAACCTCCCTCCCATGTTTTGAAGCCATATTTATACCAGTGAGTTTCTAAGCAGCCTGGCCAAGTCTGGTTCCTTTGGCCCTGAGCTGTAGCCAGCTTCATAGTTGATTGCTTTTATCAGATTTTTTTTCACCTGTTCTTGCCTAAGCCTGTAGCACATTATGATTGAAACCAGACATGCTTTTATCTTTTCAGAAGGTTGTGAGAAGAAATTCCTGCTTCCCTTCCTCAGTTTTACTTTGAGGAACACTTTATCTCTTTCTTACAAAATTTGGCTGTTCTTCTTTTACATTTTAGACATGTTTTTGAACAGGCTGCCTTCCAAAACTGTACAGTTCTTATTGCCTTCTACTTCACCAGGCCTTTTTGTGCTGCATTCACTTAAACCCAGCTAATACTTACTGAACATTGAACTATAATTATGCAAGGAATCATTTTCAGTTCTCATAGATACAGAGAAATGGATAAGAAATGGTTCTTGCCCTCGTGGAGCTTACAGTGTGATACAATCTGATAAAAGATACAGTATATAGTATAAATACATAGGTAGGTATAGAAGATAGCATGTAAGAGACATGGAAGATCCCTGGGTTGGTGGAGTGCTGCTTTTCCAAGAAACCTGTTGCAAATCAGGACCGTTCTTGCTTTTCTTTTTCTTTTTTTGACAGTTTTGTTCTTGTTGTCTAGACTGGAGCGTAATGGCGCAATCTCTGTTCACTGCAACCTCCACCTCCCTGGTTCTAGAGATTCTCCTGCCTCAGCCTCCCAAGTAGCTGGGATTATGGGCATGGGTCACCATGCCCAGCTAATTTTGTATTTGTAGTAGAGACAGGGTTTCACCCTGTTGGCCAGGCTGGTCTTGAACACCTGACCTCAGGTGATCCACCAGCTTTGGCCTCCCAAAGGGCTCGAATTACAGGCATGAGCCACTGTGCCTGTCCACTTTGTACTTTTAAAATGTGGTCTTGACTTTCAGAATTTAAGCTTTGGAATCTCTTACAGTGGTTTAGATGTCGCCTTTCCTAGGTGTAGGACATATGGTGCTCTTGACTTTCTTAAAAATTTATTTTATTTTTTGAGACAGAGTCTTGCTCTGTTGCCCAGGCTGGAGTGCAGTGGCATAATCACAGCTCACTGCAATCTCTGCCTCATGGGCTCAAGTGATCCTCCCACCTTAGCCTCTCAAATAGCTGAGACTACAGGCATGTGCCACCATGCCCAACTAATTTTTGTATTTTTAGTAGACCTGCCATGTTGGTCAGGCTGGTCTCAAACTCCTGACTTCAAGTGATCTGCCTGCCTTGGCCTCCCAGAGTGCTGGGATTACAGGCATGAGCCACTGCACCCGGCCAATTTTTTTTTTTAATGGAGTTGGGGGTCTCCCTGTATTGCCCCAGCTGGTCTCGAACTCCTGGCCTCAAGTTATCCTCTTGCCTCCTAAAGTGCTGAGATTACAGGTGTGAACCACAGTACCCAGCCCAAGCTCTTGACTTTTAGACTTCCTTGTCCTGTTGACTTTTTTGCCACTAATTTCACAAGGCAATATGGCCATATTTTTAATCAAGTTATTTGAAGGGCATACCCCTTTCCCTTGGGAAAGGGACTGCATTTATGAACCATCAGTGACATATTTAAAAGTGAAGTAGTATAATATTTTAAGTGGCTTATCTGTTATTTAATATAATTCCCTAAAGAAAGCTTTGTATGGTGCTCTGTCACCCTTGGCATTATTAAAAGTGGAATTCTTTTCTCTAATGTTGCAAAATACTTTCACCAGAAGAAGGAGATGGTAGAGTATTTGAAATAATGATTATGTTAGCTGCTGCCCCTCTCCTTTTCTGTAATGTGGGAAACAAACTTATGATCTCCTGGCAGGTGTCCTGGTTAGATCATGGGTGGTGCCTGTCCAGCTGCCTAAGGATCCGGCCTAGGGACATGTTCTTTGAGCACTTGATGTGAGAGTTTTATTTGTTTGTTTGTTTTTAATTTAACCCACACCCATGCAAACCATGTTCCCTGTGCCAGTACCAGAATAACCCTGGCTAGGGCTCAAGAAAAACCTGGTAACTGACCTAAAATTAAATGCATGAACTCTGCCTGCCCTTTTGCATTTGCATTATGGTTTTTTATTAGGTACTCTTGACCTTTTTTTCTCTTAGGAAAAGGCTGGGAAGGAGAAGCTTGAGTCATTATCTTAAACATAGAGAGGGGATGGATGAACCGTGAAGGTTAGTGCTGATAAGTAGAGGTGGAACCAGTGCAAATTGTGCTGGGTCTAAATTTTTAAATTTTAAGTTAGCAATAAAGATGTCACGACAGTATCAATCACTGGTTTTATCTGAGCTATCCATAGTAATAGTCGTTTTTTTTTTTTTGAGACAGGGGCTTGCTGTGTTGCCCAGGCTGGCCTTCCAACTCCTGGGCTCAAGTGATCTTCCTGCCATGGCCATAGCATGGTCTTGACTTTGAGTGTGAATATGCATCTGGTGCCTGTAAGCCTGCTTGCTCAGCTGATTCTTCTTTCTTCTTCTTTCTTCTTCCCAGAGACAGGACCAGCTCACCCAGGCTGGAGTACATTGGCATGATCTTGGCTCATTGCAGTCTCAAATTCTGCAATGAGAATTTGATCCTCTGACCTCAGCCTCCCAAATAACTTGCACTACAGGCCACTGTGTCTAGCTGCCCTTTAGAATTTAATGATTGCTCTATTTTTTTATTTATTTTTTGAGACCAAGTTTCACTCTTGTTGCCCAAGCTGGAGAACAATGGCGTGCTATCAGCTCACTGCAACCATCGCCTCCGGGGTTCAAGCGATTCTCCTGCCTGAGCCTCCCTAAATATCTGGGATTACAGGTGCTGACTTTTAGTATTTTTAATAGAAATAGGGGTTTCACCATGTTTACCAGCTGGTCTTGAACTATTGACCTCAGGTGATCTGCCCAAAATGCTGGGATTACAGATGTGAGCCACAGCGTGGCCTAATGTTTGCATCTATGTAGGCCTCAACGAGTTGGATGTTTTGTTTTGTTTGAGATGGACTTTTGCTCTGTCACCCAGGCTGGAGTGCAGTGGCACTATCTTGGCTCACTGCATCCTCTGCCTCCTGGATTCAAGTGATTCTCATACCTCAGCCTCCTGAGTAACTGGGATTACAGGTATGCGCCACCATGCCTGGCTAATTTTTGTATTTTTTAGTGGAGATGGGGTTTCACCATGTTGCCCAGGTTGGTCTCGAACTCCTGACCTCAGGTGATCTGCCTGCCTCTGCCTCCCAAGATTCTGGGATTACAAGTGTGAGCTACCACACCCAGATGTTTTTTTTTTTTTTTTTTTTTTAAATGAAGTGTTTCAAGTATATGGAACAGAAGAATATAAAATAGCAAACATCTATGGATTATCACCAAAATGAAATGTTTATATGATTTTTTTATCATCCCTGTGGATTTCTCTGTACTTGTACAACTTACATGAATGTCTGCAATTTTGTGTATTTGTTGAAAATGAATAGATATAAACTCTTAATTAGATCCCATTTGGCTATTTTGGCTTTTGTTGCCATTGCTTTTGGTGTTTTAGTCATGAAATCCTTGCCTATGCCTATGTCCTGAATGGTATTGCCTAAGTTTTCTTCTAGGGTTTTTATGGTGTTAGGTCTTATGTTGTTTTTTGGTTTTTCCTTAGGTCATATGTTTAAATCTTTAATTCATCTGGAGTTAATTTTAGTGTAAGGTGTAAGGAAGGGGTCCAGTTTTAGCTTTTTACACATAGCTAGCCAGTTTTCCCAGCGCCATTTATTAAACAGGGAATCCTTTCCCCATTGCTTGTTTTTGTCAGGTTTGTCAAAGATCAGATGATTGTAGATGTGTGACATTACTTCCGAGGCCTCTGTTCTGTTCCATTGGTCTATATCTCTGTTTTGATACCAGTACCAGCTGTTTTGATTACTGTAGCCGTAGCCTTGTAGTATAGTTTGAAGTCAGGTAGCGTGTTGTCTCCAGCTTAGTTCTTTTTGCTTAGAATTGTCTTGGCTGTGCTGGCTCTCTTTTGGTTCCATATGAAGTTTAAAGTGTGTTTTTTTCCCGGTTATTTGAAGAAGGTCAACACATGTCTGATGATACAAAGCCATCTACCGTCTGAGCTGCAGGATGCGTGTGGACAATAGAAGCTGTTTCCTTGGAAACAACTATGTGAAAGCTCTTGGAACATCTCTCTTCCCCAGGAGTTAATTTGTTTCAGATGGGGGAAAGGTGATTACTTAAGAGAGGGAGCTGGAAAGAGTGGGAAAGGCTAGGTGTGGGGAAAGGGGGAGATATGGAGGGAGGGAGAGAGGTTCTTGGGTTTTTTTCCCCCTGTTATCAATGTTAATTTTTTTCAGAAATGTAGAATAGATGAGAACAGCAAGAGTAAATATTAATGACATTGTCACCATCTGAGATTGTAAGTCTGCAACCGTTCTGGCCTATTATAGAAGAAACAGAAAAGGGATGGAATAGGAAAATCTCCTAATTGAATCAGACTAGTCCAAAGTGTGTTGCCTATCCATCCCAATTCTCCAGGCAATTTCCAGTTCTCTGCTTCTCCTAATGCTGATCATTGTAAAGTACAGATGTTTACCACATGGTGAGAACTACCTACAAAAGATAATGAGCTGTCATACAATAAAGAGGACATTTCTAACCCCCCCCCCAGAAATAGATATAGTGTATGTGTCTCTTGCCATTAAAAAAATGCAGCATTATGATTTTAAGATGTATTGATGCAGATCCACTCCATTCATTTGAGCTGCTTTATAGTGTTCCCTTGATATGTGGATAAATATACCAAAGCAGATTTATTTATTTATTTTAAGAGATGGGATCCCATTCTGTCACCCAGGCTGGTGTGCAGTGGCATGATCACAGCCCACTGTAACCTTGAACTCCCGGGCTCAAGCAGTCTTCCTGCTTCCGACTCCCAAGTAGCTAGGACTACAGGTGCATGCCACCACGCCCAGCTGATTCTTAAATTTTTTGTAGAGATGCAGTCTGGCTCTGTTGCCCTGGCTAGTCTCAAACTCCTGGCCTCAAGCAGGCCTCCCAAAGAGTTAGGATTATAAGCATGAGTCACCATGCCTGGCTTAATTTATTTATGTACTTTCTTAGTGAGGGGTAGTTAATTTGATTCCAAATTTTAGCTGTTAGAAATAGTCACAATGAACACTTTTGTGGCTGTTTTCTAATTGTTATTGGCATATGGAGGAGTGCTGTTGACTTTTGTGTGTGTAGATCTTATGTCTGGTAACTTGGCTGAATTTGTGTTAGTTACTGCCATTTGTAGATTTTCTTGCCTTTCCCAATATAGATAATCATACAACAGCTGTTTCTTCCTTTTTAGCCCTTAATCTCTTGCCTACCCTGTTAGTTTGCTAGGGCTGCCGACTGGGTGGCTTAACCAACAAAATTTATTTTCTCAGTTCTGGATGAATGACAGCCGAGATCAAGCAGGGTTGTTTCTTCTGAGGCCTTTTTCCTTGGCTTGCAGATGGTGGTCTTCTCTGTGTTCTCACTTGGTCTTCGCTTTGTATGTGTCTGTGTCCTAATCTATTTTCTTCCTCTACTTCTTCCTTCTTTCCTCCTCCTCCTCTTCCTTCTTTCTTCTATTTTCTTCTTCCTCTTCCTTTTTTTTCTGGCTTTGTTGCCCAGGCTAGAGTGTAGTGGTGTGTTCATGGCTCACTACAGCCTCAACTTCCCCAGGCTAATGGGATCTTTCTGCCTGAGCCTCTCAGGTAGCTGGGACTACAGGCATGTTGCCATGTCTGGCTGATTTTTGCATTTTCTGTAGAGATGGGGTTTTGTCCTGTTGCCCAGGCTCATCTCAAACTCCTGGACTAACAGTGATTCACCTGCCTTGGCCTCCCAAAGTGCTGGGATCACAGACATGAGCCAGTCCCAGCCCCTAATCTATTCTTACATGAACACCAGTTATATTGAATTAGGGCCCACCCTGTTGACCTCATTTTAACTTTATTACCTCTTTAAAGGCCGTATTTTCAAATACAGTCACATTCTGAGGTACTGGAGGTTAGGACTTCAACATGTAAATTTGGGAGGGGACACCATTCAGCCCCTAACACTGAATAATGCTGGCTGGGCTCTCTAATTCACCATTGAATTAAATGCTGGCTGGGCTCTCTAATTCACCATTGGTGAAAGTGGGCATCCTTGTGTTGTTCCTGACCATAGAGAGATTTTAAAGAAAATGCTCTTAAAATTTCACCATTACAAGTGGCAGTTGATGTGGGTTTTTTAAAGAAATTCCTTTTTGCAACTTGTCAGCTCTCAAGAATAGAACTGTTAGGGCCTGCCTTTGCCAGTTAGGCACTTTTGCAGAAGGACTGCACAGATGATAATGTGTCTTTCCTGTTGTATCTTATCAGGAAGCCCATGATGTCAGTCTTTCTGTGACTTGGTTCAGGTGGTCTCTGCCAGACAAAGGTGATCTGTAGCTGCCAACTCAGAGATGATGTGCCTATCTTGTTTCCCAGTAACCTTTGACCAGTGGCTTGTTTTTTATTTTGTTTTTGTTTTTTTGGGGTTTTTTTTTTTTTTTGAGATAGAGTCTTGCTCTTTCTCCCAAGCTGGAGTGCGGTGGCTCTGTCTTGGCTTGCTGAAACCTCTGCTCCCGGGTTCAAGCAATTCTCCTGCCTCAGCCTCCTGAGTAGCTGGGACTACAGGCACCCACCACCACATCCAGCTAATTTTTTGTATTTTTAGTAGAGACGGGGTTTCACCTTATTGGCCGGGCTGGTCTTGAACTCCTGACCTTGTGATCCGCCCACCTTGGCCTCCCAAAGTGCTGGGATTACAGGTGTGAGCTACTGCGCCTGGCCTGACCAGTGGTTTTTAAAACCCATGGATAATCCTTATGTTCTTTGAATTTAAAAAATTTTAATGACTATCCTTTTCATTTCTAGAAATTCTGTTTAATTCTTTTTCTCACCTACTTTGTCCTTCCTTCCTTCCATCCTTCATTAGTATTTTATTCTCTGGAATTTGGAATCCTTTTTCTTTTCTATTTATTTTATTTTTTTGAGACAAAGTCTCACTCTGTTGCTCAGGCTGGAGTAATGCTGTGGTGCAATCTCGGCTCACTGCAAACTTTACCTCCTGGATTTAAGCAGTTCTCCTGTGTCAGCCTCCTGAGTAGCTGGGACTACAGGCGTGCACCACCATGCACGGTTAAGTTTTGTATTATTAGTAGAGGTGGGGTTTCACCATGTTGGCCAGGCTGGTCTCAAACTCCTGACCTCAGGTGATCTGGCCACCTCGGCCCCCCAGAGTGCTGGGATTACAGGTGGGAGCACCTCACCCAGCCTGGAATCCTTTTTCTTATGTCTTCAAGCTTTTTTAAATGTTTTAGACCAGGTCTCGCTCTGTTGCCCAGGCTGGAGTGCAGTATAAACACTCGTTTGTGTGTGTGCATGTGTGTGTGCTGTGCATGTGGTGGTTTAGTGTATTTTTTTTTTTTTTTTTTTGAGATGGAATCTCACTCTGTCGCCCAGGCTGGAGTGCAGTGGTGCAATCTTGGCTCAGTGCAACCTTTGCCTCCCAGGTTCAAGCAATTCTTTTGCTTCAGTCTACTGAGTAGCTGGGATTACAGGCGCATGCCACCACACCTGGCTAATTTTTTGTATCTTAGTAGAGATGAGGTTTCACCATGTCGCCCAGGCTGGTCTCAAACTCCTGAGCTCAGGCAGTCCACCCTCTTGGCCTCCCAGAGTGCTAGGATTACAGGTGTGAGCCACTGCATCCAGCCCCAGTTTAGTGTAGTTTTATCACATTTATGGGTTTATGTATCCAACACCGCAATCAAGATAAAGAACTGTTCTGCCTCAGAGATCGCTAATGCTTCCCATTATAGTCATACTTATCTCTCTCTCTCCTCCCATCCCTAATACCAGTTAGCCACTCATCTGTTCTCCAGCTCTAGAATTTCATCATTTCAATAATGCTATATAAATGGAATCACGTGGCATATAATCTTTCGGATTGGCTTTCATCACTTAGCGTAGTTCTCCAAACTTTTGTGTATTTCAGTAGTCCATTCCTTTTATTGCTGAGTAGTAGTCCACGGTATGGTTGGACCATAGTTTGTTTAATCCATCTGAGGATCTTTTTAAAATACTTGTGCCCGGGTGCGGAGGCTCACTCCTGTAATCCCAGCACTTTCTGAGGTTGAGGCAGGAGGATTGCTTGAGCCCAGGAATTCAAGACCAGACTGGGCAACATGGCAAAACCCTGTCTCTACGAAAAAAAACAAAAATTAGTAGAGCCAGCTACTTGGGAGACTGAGATCAGAGGATGGTTTGAACCTGGGAGGCAGAGGTTGCAGTGAGCTGAGATTGTGCCACTGTCCTCCAGCCTGGGCAACAGAGCCAGACCTTGTCTCAACAATAAATAAATAAAAATAAAGTGTATTCTGATATTTAAAAAGTAAAAATACTTGTAGCCAGGTATGGTGGCTCACACCTGTAATTCTAGCACTTTGGGAGGCTGAGGCGGGAGGATTGCTTGAGTTGAGGAGTTTAACACCAGCCTGGACAACATGGTGAGATCTTGCCTCTACAAAAAAAAAAAAAAAAAAACAACTGAGTGTCATGGCACATGCCTATAGTCCCAGCTATTCAGGAGGCTAAGGCAGGAGGATCACTTGAGCCTCGGACTTAAAGGCTGCAGTAAGCTATGATTGCACTGTACTCCAGCCTGGGCGACAGACCACCACCTTGACTACGGCCCACCTCCAAACACATCTTTTTTTTTTTCATATTCATGTAACTTTTATTACAGTATAATTGTTCCATTATATTTATTATTGTTTTAAATCTCTTGCTGTGTCTAATTTGTAAACTAAATTTTATCACAGGTATGTATATATAAGAAAAAACATACAGTTTGGTATTATCTGGGTGTTAGGCATCCATTGGGGGATCTGGGAGTCTATCCCTTGCAGAAAATAGGGGACTGCTATACTCAAGAGTGGAACTGCCAGGTATTCTGGAATGTTTTAGAAATTCTTTTTGTCTCAAAGTCTTAAAAACATTTTCCTTTAAAACTGTTACAGTGGGCCGGTCACGGTGGCTCGTGCCTGTAATTCCAGCACTTTGGGAGGCTGAGGCGGGCAGATCACAAAGTCAAGAAATAGAGACCATCCTGGCCAACATTGTGAAACCTCATCTCTACTAAAAATACAAAAATTAGCTGGGCATGGTGGCGTGCACCTGTAGTCCCAGCTACTCAGGAGGCTGAGGCAGGAGAATCGCTTGAACCCCGGAGGCAGAGGTTTCAGTGAGCCAAGATTGTGCCACTGTACTCCAGCTTGGGTAACAGAGTGAGACTCCGTCTCAAAAAACAAAACAAAACCTGTTTCAGTATTAAGTATTGCTTTTTGCATTTTAGTCTTCAATACTTTTGGAATTCTTAAGAAAAATATTTTAATGTATGATGATGGCAGAGATCTATTATTTTTCCATATGAAGAGTCAATTTTTAAATAATCCATGATTTCCCCACCAATTTGGGATACCACCTCTATCAATTAAAAGTTCCCTATATATTTATGCACATATTTCTGAATTCAATAATCTGTCTTAGTCTCAGTTTTATGACTGCTTCAACAACAAATAATTTTGATGATTATAGTTTTACAAGTCATATACATAGCAAAACATAATCACAAAAATGATAATTTGTCTCTTAATTTCAAATCCTTATAAATCTTTTTTTTTTTTTTTTTTTTTTGGGCCAATCATTGAGAGCTTGTAAGGTTGCTGAGGTTGGTTGGCCTTGAACTCTTGGCCTCGCCTTCGCAAGCGCCATGACATCCGGCCGGAGCCACTTTGGGCCCCCAAATCCTTATAAATCTTGTATCGATTTCTTAATGCATCTGGTAGGCCTTCCAGGAACACATTAAGTAGTGTCCACGACTAGATCCTAACTTCAGGGAAAATACTCCTAGAAGTATGGCATCGATAATGCTTGTTGTAGGAGTTTTGGGGGAAAAGGTTTTCTTTACACTATAATACTTACTAAACATCACAGTATTTAAGTTTTGAATTGTTGTTGAAGGATTTCCCACATTCATGTCACTTTAATGTAAAATGAATTTTTCAATACACTATTAAGTGTAAAATCTGAACATTTTGCTAAATCCAAGGCATTCATAGAGAACTGTAATGAGTATGAATTCTCTGGTGTCTAATGTGATGTGACTTTTCTCTGAAAGCTTTCCCACATTCACTACACTGAAGGTTTTTCACCAGTATGGATTCTTCTATGCAGAGCAAGAGTTGAGAACTGAGAAAAGGCTTTCCCACATTCATTATAACCATAGGGTTTCTCACCTGTGTGGCTTCTCATATGCACAGTAAGAGTTGAGCTGTGACAGAAGGCTTTCCCACAGACCTTACACTCATAAGTCTTATCACTTGTATGAATTCTCACATGTACAGTAAGTGATGTGATCCGAGAGAAGGCTTTTCCACATTTATTGCATTCATAGGGTTTCTTATTGCATTCATAGGGTTTCTTTCCTGTATGAGTATTGTGACACTTAATGAAGTATTGCTTCTGCCTGAAGATTGTTCCACATTCATTACATTTGTAGGGTTTCTCTCCAATATGAATTTTCTCATGCTCAGTGAGATTTGATTTGCCACTGAAGGCTTTCCCATATTCCTTACATGTATAAGATTTCTCTCCAGTGTTGACTTTTCTGGTGTCTAATGAGGCTTCACTTCTGAATGAAAGCTTTCCCACACCCTTTACATTCATAAGGTTTCTCTCTAGTATAGGTTCTCTGATGTATAATGAGGTTTTTCTTCTGGCTAAAAGCTTTTCCACACTCACTACATTTAATGGTCTTCTTTCCAGTATGGATATTCTTAGGTTTAATGAGGTATTGCTTCTGGCTGGAGGCTCTTCCACACTGATTACGTTCAAATGGTTTTTCTCCAGTATGAATTTTCTCATGCTTAGTGAGATATGCTTTGCCATTAAAGGCTTTGCCACATTCTTTACATGCATAGGGTTTGGTTCCTGTATGATTTTTCTGGTATCTGATGAGGGTTGGCATCTGAGTAGAAACTTTTCCACATTCATAAGTTTTCTCTCCAGTGTGATGTTTTCTGATGAGAAAGGAAGTTTTCCTTCTGGCTGAAGGCTTTTCCACATTTATTACATTTATATGCTTTCTTTCCTGTGTGACTTCTCGGGTGTAGAGTAAGGGATGAGACCCGAGAGAACACTATACCACACTCAGTGTATTCGTGAGATTTCTCTCCAGTATGCATTTGCTTATGCTCTAGGAGGTTTTGCTTTAGGCTAAATGTTTTTCGACATTCATTACATTCATAAGGTTTCTCTTCAGTATGAATTTGATCGTGCTGAAGGAGATCTGATTCATGCTGAAGACTTTTCAACATCCTATCATGCATGTGAATTTAATCAGGAGATTTCACTAGTATCAAATAAGATGTAATAAGAATGAAAGCTTTCCCACATTCACTAAATTATACGATGTATTTTCGCTATTAATTCTTGGATATCTAATGAAGTCAAATTTATGATGGAAGACTTTTCTCACATTGATTACCCTGAGATGAGATGATTGCAAAAAGGGATAAAATATAACATTCTCTTTATATTATTAATGGTTCTTACACAGCTTCTCCCCTATTTAAGTATAAATTGTATATAAATTATGTTTCAAACTCTTTTACACTGAGTCCCATACACAGAAGGGTAGACTTGAAGAATCAATGACGGTGTTCAGAAGAAATATTTTGTTTCCTAAATCTTTCCTCAGTCTATATTTTCACAGAGAAGGATGAGACTTAACTTACAAGTCTGTCATGTTGCATCTTTATCTGTTTATAAACTTACAGAGACCACCATGGCGAGCAGGAGAGTCTCTGTTGCCCCGCTCTGTTGCCTAGGCTGCAGTACAGTGGCGCAATATTGGCTCACTGCAACTTCCACCTCCTGGGTTAAAGCGATTTCCTGCCTCAACCTCCTGAGTAGCTGGGATTGCAGACACATGCCACCATGCCTGGCTAATTTTTGTATTTTTAGTAGAGACGGGCTTCCCTATGTTGGTCAGGCTGGTCTTGAAGTCCTGACCTCGTGATCTGCCCTCCTCGGTCTCCCAAAGTGCTGGGACTACAGGCATGAACCACTGCTCCCGACCCATCTTTTTTTAAGCTGTGCTTGTTTAATCATCACATATCTATCAATCTGTCCACTTGTTTATGTATCTACCAACCTCTTATTTTCTACACATTTCAAAGTAAACTGCAGATATCTGTATACTTATCTTTAAATATTTTGATATGTACATCATTTATTGGTGTTAAGTGTTCATAGCTTTTTCCTCTTGATGGAAAGTTTATATACAATGAAATGTACACATTTTAATTGCATGTTCACTGGGTTTTCCAAGTACATGCCTCAGCGAAACCCAAACCCATGTCAAGATAAAGAATGTGGCCGGGCGTGGTGGCTCATGACTATAATCCCAGCACTTTGGGAGGCCAAAACTGGAGGATTGCTTGAACCTGGGAGTTCGAGACCAGCCTGGACAACATGATGAAACGCCATCTCTACCAAAAATACTAAAAAAATTAGCTGGGTGTGGTGACGTGTGCCTGTAGTTTTAGCTGCTTGGAAGGCTGAGGTGGAAGGACTGCTTGAGCCCAGGAGGCAGAGGTTGCAGTGAGCCACCATGGCACCACTGCACTGCAGACGGGATGACAGAGCCAGACCCTGTCTCAGAAAAAAAAAAAAAAAAAAGATAATGTTATATTACCCCACCTGCCTCACATTGTGAGTCAGTAGACTCAGTGGACCCCAAACATGAGATGTTTGTAAAAGCTCCCTGATTTTGACGCCTACTCTTTTAAATAAATAACCCTGGGGACGTGACACGCCTCTTCCAGTTCAGCAGACTTGTTTAAGGTGAAGCCAGGTCCTCTGACCTCAGGGCTATGACTGCCATTCTCACTTCTTCAAGGCCACCTCCATTTTCAGCAGGCACGTGTGTCAAAGACAGTAAAATTGAGAGAACTGTTGAGTGAACACCCATATAACCCCCCCGGATTGTGCAGCCAACATTGTCTATATTGCTTTATCACAAACTGTCTGTACAACCTTCCTTCCTACCATCCGTTTGTCTGTCCATCTTACTTTTGTGATGCATTTTACCAAATGAAGTCTTAATCTTTGCATGATCTCTGCTGTGATTTTGCTTTGTGGAACACAGACTTACAGAATTAAAGCAAGGCTGGTGACCCATGTGAATGAGTAGAATCTGAGCCTTTTCATTTGCTGCTGTTGGGGACATGATGTGAATTGCCGCCTTCTGGTTTAGCTCCATGAGACTTCTGGATATGAAGTGAGGGCGGAGCCTCCTAAGGAAATGGACTGAAATTCCTGCTCTAAGTAGGCTGATTGCCTTCCCAAAGCTCTATTTATAGATCACAGCGGAAATCTGGGAGGGGGAGGGTGGGAGTGATCTCACTTCCCACCCCACTTAATAAAGGTAGTTCAGGTGGGTGTCTAGATAGAAATGTAAAGTTTAACACCAGTTATCTGAATATACCTGTGAGGTGGGAATAGAGGGTCAGAAAAGCATTTTTGTTCTCTAACTTGAGGACTCCAGCTGAAAACATAAAAGTCACCACTGGCTGAGTGCAGTGGCTCATGCCTGTAATCTCAGCACTTTGGGAGGCCAAGGTGGGTGGGATCACCTGGTCAGGAGTTCAAGACCAGCCTTGCCAACACAGTGAAACCTCATCTCTACTAAAAGTACAAAATTAGCTGGGCCTGGTGGTATACACACTTATAGTCCCATCTACTCGGGAGACAGGCAGGAGGATAATTTGAACCCAGGAAGCAGAGGTTGCAGTGAGCAAAAATTACACCGCTGCTCTCCAGCCTCGGTGACAGAGTGAGACTGCCTCGGGAAAAAAAAAAATCGCCAATGTCCAGTGGCTGTTGACTATCAGGGGCTGTTGTGAGCTTCCCTAATGCCCATGATAGGTGTGTCCCATGCTGTAAAACACATCCACTTATGAAATAAGCAAAGTGGACTCCTGTAAGTAGTAATTTCCTCACAAACTCCAAAAATGTCTTTTCAGTTTGCACTTTGGTATGTACACATCACATTTTCGAGAAAGTCTAGACTTTAGAAAAGAGCTTTTAGGGTATTCCCAGGTGGTTCCTGGGCTCCTGTCCCCATTCAGGTCACCTCTGCTGGCTTTGTCTGGCTCCTCGTGGCAGCACAGTTTCTTCTGTTAGACATTCCCTTTGGTGATCGGAGTTTTCCCAAGCCTGGTCAAAACTTTGCTTTTCATGGCATGAACTCTTATCTTCTTCAGGGAACAGGACTGATTCATTTTAGATTATTTCTTTCTTCCTTGTTGACAATTCCCTTTGTGCTACCCCAAGCCCCTAAGCAAGGTCCCTTAGTCTCCTCTGGTTTCGTCGTTCCTATGAAAAAGGCAGAAGCCTTTGTGGAAAATCCTCATCCTGCTGTGTTTCAACCAGCTGAGTGCTTTTTGTCTTCCAGAATGGGAAGGACCTTAACTGTGCTGATCCAGAAGTGCGGTGCCTGGCTTCAGCAGTTTTGCTTTGGAGAAGGAAAGTAAACGCAGCAACATTTGTTGTGAGGGTAGGGGACTCTTGGGTCTGGTTCTGAAGGTCCATTTGTGCTGAGGGGTGGCCCTGCTGGGAGAGACAGACACCACTGCCTTCCTGGCACCCTGCCTGTTCTGTCTGCTTTGTTGACTTTGGTGGCTCAAGAGACAAGCCAGGCACTGGCTCATCTTTTCCTGCCTGCTTCTCTGGGCAGATTGCTCCATAGGGTCTGCAGGGAAGTAGGGGAAAGTGTGGGTATGGTCAGAATGGGACCACTGTGTGGGCTTCTCGGTCCTCATGCTGTGTTATCAGTTTTGATGCTGCTCTGTGTCAGGTGCTTTTAATTAAGGGTCTACGGAATCATTGCCTTTTACTTTAAGCAGCAATTTAATAATTTAGCAGTCAGGTAATACTAGCACTTTGTGCTCCCCTGGCCGTTTTCTCCAGCTAAGTTCTGTGGTGGCATTACTTGATTTCTCTTCTGATACTAATACCTCTGGGAGATTGGCCTTATCTATTCACGTGGAGTGTGGCTTCTCTAGGAATGTGGGAATTGTTCCCTGGCTGATGGTGCCTTGGCTTTCACTGCCCACATTAACGGGACCATCCCAGCCCTCTTTTTCTCTATGTAGCCTTTTTTACAGGTCAAGTCCAGACAAGAGAATCTGACTCTCTTCTTGGTCTTTTTATAGCTTTCTTGTTTTAGAGGAGAAATTAAAGGAGCAGGGTGTCTTGATGAACCTGTTAGTGTGATTATATCAGCTTCCCAGAGCAAATTCAGAAAGAAGGCCCTTTGTAACAGGCACAGTGGGTGGGCAGGTGTGTGTTTGTAGAGAGATGGCTTTCCTCTTGCAACAAGCAGGGCCAGGCATCACCTGTGCTGCATTGAGGCAGGGAGTAAATTGAGAAGTGTGGGAACATCGTTTGGACTCTTCCCCTTGTTCCCATTTTAATGCTTTTTAAAGGAACTGTTTCTCAGTTGTAAATAAAGTGGCAACATTGCCTTGCTAGAATTTATTTATTTTCATTTCATTTATTTATTTTTGAGGTGATGTCTCGCTCTGTTGCCCAGGTTTACCACTCCTTCGTGTGTTTGTATCCATTCTGTCTTTCCAGTCCCCAACGTATGATTTAGAATCTCACCTTCTTGCAGCAGAACCAGTGCCCTGATTTAAGTTACTAGATGTCTCTGTTGTGAAGAACTTGGTTCCAGCACTTTCCATTCTACCAGCCCAGGAGTAGGTTGTGTTCTGTCCTCAGTCATTGGAGTTTTGGGTAGACTGCAGGCCTGATGACAGGCATTGCTCATCTTCCTACAAGAGGCCTTTTCCTCTTGTGGACACACCAGCTGTCTGCCTGGAGGAAGGAGCTCCTTTCTACCAGCCTGTGGAGTCTCATTTGTGCTGGAAAGACAAAAGAATGCCAGTCTTGACCTTGGGACCCTACCTAGCTTTCTAAGTGACCTTAGGGATTAAAAGTCTTTGATTTTACAGAAGAAAAACAGCATAAACACTTAGTCTTCTGGGGGCGATTTTTGCCTTTCCTACTAAAAGTGGCATTATCTGGGAAAGCCAGCCTTGTCTCCAACTGGACACATCCTTGAAGGACCAAGGGGGTGTCTCTTGTAATACAAGCTTCTAAGAAAACCATCAATGTTTCTGCTCCAGTATTTCCCCAGTAAAGACATTAGCCAGCCAGTGACCCAAGCCTTCTCGAAGCTGCTCAGAATTTAGATCCATTCTTTGCTGAGTAGGCTCGTTATATTCCTATGTAATTGGGCATATTTGCCATTGGAGAAAATTCTGAGGACTGTAATCATTTTAGCCATTAATAGCTGATAGTCAGTTCTGTAGGTGCCACTCCCCATATAATATTAGGACTCCTTGTTATATCTAGTTTGTAAGGATCCATAAATATGAATTGGAATCATCTTTTTAAGGAGGTATGGGCTTAAGGAAGTTGAACTGTAAAAGGATCAATTTCATTCTATACAGCTCAGCATACAAGCCAGGTGACTGTTCATTCACATTTTCATCAGGCAGCTCTGGCCAGAGGCCCTCAAAGGATTGAGTATGGTAGAGGATTCCATCATTTTCAATGAGAGTACTGCTCCTAAGTTCCAGTGGTTCTTAACAGAATAGGTTTGAAAGTCAGAATAGTGGTTCTGAACAGAATAGGTTTGAAAGATTATGTGTGATGTCGATGTTATGTGTCATATTGATGTTTACCTTTCTTGGTTAACAAATAAATCTGGTAGTGGTCCTCTGTTTGGACAAAGATACTGAAGATACAGATACTGAAGTTCACAAGTATCATGATTTGAGAGAATAGATCCTCATTTTCATTCCTAGGACTTGTCTTATGGAAAGGACTTTTTTTTTCTTTGAGATGAAGTTTTGCTCTTGTTGCCCAGGCTGGAGTACTGTGTCATGGTCTCAGCTCACTACAGCCTCCACCTCCCAGGTTCAAGTGATTCCCCTGCCTCAGCAGGGGATTAGCTGGGATTATAGGTGCGCACCACCATGCCTGGCTACTTTTTGTATTTTTAGTAGAGATGGGGTTTTACCGTGTTGGCCAGGCTGGTTTTGATCTCCTGACCTCGTGTGATCCACTTGTCTTGGCCTCCCAAAGTGCTGGAATTACAGGCCTGAGCCACCGCACCCAGCCAGGAAAAGACTTTTTAATGCTACTCGATCCTCTCCAGATGCATTCAGGCCTGTGACATCCTCCAGTTATGTTTCCTGGGTAGCTGGTATTACAGATTTAGATTCTTGTTTTGATGGGCATTCCTCTATACAGAGTACTGTGGTGCTGTTGCATTTTCTTTCAGATTTGTTTAGAATCTCCTGGGGGTTTCTCTCATTCAGAATCAGGTACCACTGGGGCATCTTGGAATTCCCCCACCCTGACGTCCTGCTGCATTTCCCTGCTCCTTTGACTCCAGTGTAGTTCATGTGCTTGTTTCCTGCCTATTCATGCCAGATGTCTAATCTAAATGGAATTTAGTAAGATTATTCTGATACAAATATAGATGGCCACAGAGTTTTGTTTTCTTCTTTGCTCTGCTTGAATCACCAGGTTTAATCAATACTTGGAGATTTTTATGTATTGAATTGATCCTGGATGGGGAGGTGCTAGATTAAGAAAAGCTCCTGAAGGAACAATTTATTCCTTAGCCAGGGCTTGGCCTGTTTGTTGTGGCAGAGTGACCAGATTCATTCTGGTCTTTCAGGCGCTATCTCAGTCTCTTTCATTTTTATAAATAAGGAATTCATCTTCCCTGGCCTCAGGATCGTCATAACAACTGCTTTGCAAGGAAGTCAGTGGAATTGCTTCTTTCCTTCAGCCTTGGAAACTTTTTATTTTTCATTTTTATCTTTTATTTTTTTGAGTCTCGCTCTGTCGCCTCAGGCTGGAGTGCAGTGGCACAGTCTTGGCTTACTGCAACCTCTGTCTCCCGAGTTCAAGCAATTCTCTTGTCTCAGCCTCCTGAGTACAGTAGCTGGGATTACAGGTGTGCACCACCACACCCAGCTAATTTTTGTATTTTTAGTAGAGACGGGGTTTCGTCATGCTGGCAAGGCTGATCTTAAACTCCTGACTTCTGTGATCCACCCTCCTCAGCCTCCCAAAGTGCTGGGATTATCCCCGTGTATCCCATGAACCACCGCGCCCAGGCAGAAACTGCTGTTTATACTTAGTGGGCTGTGTGTGAATAAGAGTAGGGATCACTGCTGTTGTATACCTTCTCAACAAATATGAGGCCTGAGAGAGAACCACTATTCCACCCTTTCTGGTCCTCTAAATACACTGATACTTTACCTGCTCTTTTTTTCTTTGGTTTCTTTTTTTAAAAAATATTGTTTTTTTATTATTTTATTTTTGTAGAAATAGGGGTCTCACTATGTTGTCCAGGCTGATCTCGAACTCCTGGGCCCATGCGATCCTCCCACCTCAGCCTCTGTGGGATTATAAGCATGCGCCACCATGGCCACTCTTTTGCTTTCTGTGTGGGAGCATTTAGATCTGAGGAGCTCTGTGGCTGGGCTCTTGAGGTGCGCTGTTCTCATCCATTATATGCAGATTTTTCTTCTTTGGCTTTCAGTAGCTTTGCTTTCAAGGAGCACTCTAAGAATAATACAATAACTGTTAAACCCAAGAATTATTTCCCCAAACCTGCTGGCCCAACACCACTGCAGGCAGCAGGAACTGAGGGGAAAAACAGTGGCTAAGGCCTCTGAAAAGGATCAGATAAATGGTTAAAGACAGGACAACTACTCTAAACCAGAAATGACTGCCATAGTGGGGATCGATTAAAGGGGAATCAGAGCCCTGCTGGACAATAGGGCTCCCAGCACTTGGACAGAAAGTGAGCAGCAAACCTCATCACGCTGCTTTGGAAAAGGGCTTTGGGTTGAATTGGTAACCTGATGACAGATGAGGTGGAGGGTAGATGGTAGTGAGTGTTAGTACTCATTTTGCTCTGCTGGTTGGACTCAGGAGAGTTGTTCCACATCCTCGTGATTCCTTCTCGTTTCTCCTTTAAATAAATCAGTTCTCATCCCCCAGGTGATGCGCTGGGCTTTCTGTGTCCCTTAGTTCAGAGGGGGTGATCACCTTGTGTTTTCCTTGGACTGTTATGATCTGCTGCCAAATGTTTCCCCTCCAAGGGGCTGCTACCTGCTAGGTTTTTCATACTTGAATATAAACAACTAGATACTCGCCTTAATCCCCAGCTGTGGGAGCATGTGGGAGCAGTGAAGGAAGCCTCAGAATGTGTTAGGCTTGCCTGCTATAGGAGAGCCAGAGGAGCTGCCCACCGTCAGGACTGTTTTCATAGTAGGTGTCAGGGCTTTACAGCTACCCTTTGCCCTTGTAGTCTTGGCCCCAGATGTCTTGGATTTTCAAAAAGAAAAGCGTAATGAATTCGAATCAAGCATAATAAATCTCAGATGCAGTGGGGGTATCAAAGAAAATTACCATCTTCTTTCTTTTGTTTGTGGTGAAATGGTTCACATCTCCTAGGAACGGTTTTTTCAGACATCAAAGACTCCCATCTATCTCTTGAAGTTTGTTCACGGGTCTTAACTGATCCTTCCATTTCTGAATGTGAGCAGAGAAGTGTTTGGAGCCAAAAGTTTGAAGTTTTTACTCTACCTGTAATGTTTGGAAATTGTATAAAAGTATAAATCCATAAAATTGTATAAATCCATAAAAGTGGAGTAAAGGTCTTAGGCTGATGGATTTGATCCCTCCTTTCTCTCCTTCAGCCTGGCTTTGTTTCATTTGACCCTTGGAAGTTACGTTCTTCACATTCCTTTGTCTCATTTCTCTCTTCACTCCTTTATGAATCTCAGACTGACAGTTTGGCTAGGATTTTATGACTAGACTTGGTTTGATTATTTGGTACAGCCCAGGATATGAGGAGCTTCTCTCAGTTGTAGGAAACCCAGAAGTGCTTGGACTTGCTGTTATAAACCAAAGTGATGGCACAGTTTTTTTTTTTTTTTTTTTAGAGTCTCACTCAGTTGCCCAGGCTGGAGTACAGTGATGCAATCTTGGCTCACTGAAAGCTGTGCTTCCTGGGTTCATACAATTCTCCTGTCTCAGCCTCCTGAGTAGCTGGGATTACAGGCGCACACCACTATGCCTGGCTAATTTTTGTATTTTTAGTAGAGACAGGATTTTACTGTGTTGGCCAGGCTGGTCTCAAACTCCTGACTTTGTGATCAGCCTGCCTCGGCCTCCCAAAGTGCCTGCCAACAGTTTTCTAAGTTAGGGTAGTCCCACTTTGCCTGTGGCAGGAGCAGGGAAATATTTTCTATCTCTACATTTGAGCACCATGACCATGAAATCCACCTTAGCATACCAGCCTCAGGAAATCCGTGTTTTTTGTTTGTTTGTTTTTTGAGACAGTTTCACTATCGCTTAGGCTGAAGTACAGTGGTGTGATCTCAGCTCACTGCAACCTCCATTTCCCGGGTTCAATTGCTTCTCCTGCCTCAGCCTCCCAAGTAGCTGGTATTACAGAGAAAAACCACCATGCCCGGCTAATTTTTATATTTTTAGTAGAGATGGGATTTTGCCCTGTTGGCCAGGCTGGTCTTGAACTCCTTGACCTCAAGTGATCCGCTTGCCTCAGCCTCCCAAAGTGTTGAGATTACAGGCGTGAGCCACCATGCCTGGCCGGAAAACTTGGATTTTAATCTTGGCTGCACCCTTGATTTTGATGGTAGACTTCTGAGGCTGTCTCAATTTCTCCCCTGTACTGTGAGGGTACTAGAGTTTCATAACTGGCAGGAGGAGAAGACTAAAAAAATGGGAAAGGGAATTCTCAATAAGGCTGTGCAGTGGTGGCTCCCCTTCAGGGGACACTAATGAATTCAGATCCTGCTATGAAGCTCTGATTTTCAATAAATTTTTAAAATTATTATTATTTTTTTTGTTTTTTACAAACAGCTCTGGTCATGGATAAAATTGTTTTTTAAATGTTTTGTGGTACATAATAGGTGTACGTTTTTATGGGGTACATGAAATATTTTGATGCAGGCATGCAATGTGAAATAAGCACATCATGGAGAATGGGGTATCCATCCCCTCAAGCATTTATCCTGTGAGTTACACCCAAAACAATTACACTCTTTATTTAAAAATATGCAATTAAGTTATTAACTGGCTATAATCACCCTTTTGTGCTATCAAATAGTAAGTCTTATTCATTCTTTCTGTTTTTTTTTTTTTTCGTACCCATTAACCATCCCCACCTCCCCCCACTACCCTTCCCAGCCTCTGGTAACCATCCTTCTACCCTCTGTGTCCATGACTTCAGTTGTTTTGGTTTTCAGATCCCACCAATAAGTAAGAACATATGATGTTTGTCTTCTGTTCCTGGCATATTTCACTTAACATAATGATCTCCAGTTCCACTCATGTTGTTGCAGATGACTGGCTCTTACTCTTTTTTATGGGTGAATCGTACTTCATAGTGTATATATACCATGTTTCCTTTATCTCTTCATCTGTTGATGGACAGCTCTGATGTTTTTGCCAGCAGTTTTGTGATTTGATTTTGCATGTGTTTGTGATGGTGAAGTTACCTAGGGAAGAAGACATTAAAAGTATGGGAGTTCTCAGTTGAGCCCTACCCCCCAGTATGACTTTCACTCTACCAGGTTTCTTAACAGAACGAGTCGAGTCGTCTTGCCACCAGCTTGGTTTAAAGCACTCTTCTGAGGAACCAGATCCTTTGCGTCAGCTTCTGACCTGGCTGACACCTTTTACTAACAACTGGCCCAAGTGTAGCAGAACTGGGAGAGGTTCCCTTTCCCAAGAGCCTGCTGCTGAGACAGTGGAAGACAGTGGTTTATATTGTACTTCCCTTAAGGTAATCTGTAAGAGAGGCTTAAAATTAGGTTACACTTTTGACTTGACAAAGTGTCAATGAAAAAAATATTCATGTTCTTGTTGTTACACTGCAAGATCTAAGTGAAATGAGAAATCTAAGCAAATGGCTGTTCAGTCACTTCAGAAGAATGGAGACAGCTTACAGAACTTGCTTTGACAGAGCTGTTCTGGCTCATTTGTAATAACAGGCTTAGAACCTTCTGTGTTCAAGAGCGTGGCAGAAGAAGGTAATGCTTGGTTGTTGTCTCCTTGGGAAGCAGCATGGAGCACAGCCAGAGATGAAGGCAGCAGGGGCCCATGCCAATGGAGCACCAGCCTCTCAAGGCATCTCTGAAGGCAGCTGAGAAGTTTCCATCGATAGTGGCTCATGGCCAGTACTCTGACCTTTTGCTAAAGTTGGCAGTTGCTGAAGTGAAATGAATTCTTTATCAGAAAGAGTCAGTTAAAAGAGCTAAGTAAGGGAGAGTGCAAATGTGGACAGTGTCTTTACCTTTCCACAGCAGCTTTGGCCACATGCCCCTGAGCTCACTTTCTCATCTGTGTGTGTAGCAGGATCACCCAGGAGGAGCAGGGATGCCCCCATATCAGGCTCCTCTTGGCCGCCTGTGGCAAGATGAATGTTCCTGCGGTCCTCAGTGTTTTGTGTCTTGGTGAGAGCCTCTGTACGTACATCTAGCCATTGTGGGTAATGGAGGCTCCTATGGGGTGGGGGGCTGTACTGTGGTGCTAGGAGAGGCAGGCCTGGCCATATGCCACATGTGCGAGGAACGAGGAGGATTCTTCAAAGTTACAGGCTGTGTGTGAATAACAGATATCCCCTTGCCTTTTCTAATACAGACTTTTTTTAACCGGGGTGTCAGTTCTGGCAATATTATAGAACATTTACCATGTGGGAGGCCTGGGGCTTCCCAGCTCCTTTTGTTTACCTGGAGATAGTGCTCCCTTTCTTCAGGATGGAAGAACCCAAGGTTCTCCCGGAACTTCCCCTTGAGGGGACCACTGGTAGGAAAGAAATATGACAATAATCTCTAACTTTCCAGAGGCTTTATAATGGGAAGGGATCTTAGAGGCATAAGGCTCACTGTACAAGTGAAAAACAGGAGACAAAGCTAAGATTTGTGCAGAGTCATGCGAGTGGCTAGGGACAGGCCTGGATGAGAACGTACCTGCTGTCAGCTTCCTGTGTAGCCCCTCTTCCCGTGCACCAGGCCAGCAGCAACCTGGGCACCCACATCCGGACTCTGGAAGGCCCTGGGTCATTTCTCCCGCCCTGATCTGCAGGGAGTGCCTTCAAGGAGGCACTCTAGCCTGCCTGTAGGGTGTCCACATTCCTGGAGGTGAGGGTTTAACTCCAGCCTAGATTTGGGGTGGGCATCTCCAGCCAGGCCCCAACTGTTGTACTTTCTCTCCCTTCATCTCTGACGTCTGCCACCTCCACGCTGCTTGGCATCCAGGGTGCTGCGTTCAGTGTTTGCTGTGGATAGTTGTGCATGGCATTTAGTTTTGGAAAAATACATTGTGGTATTTCGTTGGTGTATTTTTAATTTTAGCCCAAAGACCTTGATCTACTCTTAAAAGTATTTGAATTAATAAATCACCGAAGACAATGCTCGTCATTTTTTTTTTTTTTTTTTTGAGATGGAGTTTCGCTCTTGTTACCCAGGCTGGAGTGCAATGGCGCGATCTCAGCTTGCCACAACCTCCGCCTCCTGGGTTCAGGCAATTCTCCTGCCTCAGCCTCCTGAGTAGCTGGGATTACAGGCACATGCCACCATGCCCAGCTAATTTTTTGTATTTTTAGTAGAGATGGGGTTTCACCATGTTGACCAGGGTGGTCTCGATCTCTTGACCTTGTGATCCACCCACCTCGGCCTCCCAAAGTGCTGGGATTACAGGCTTGAGCCACTGCGCCCGGCCAATGCTGGTCATTGATGAAGTGAATGATGAAGCTTGTGAAGTTACTTCGTGAACTCTGAAATTCAAGGGCTATCAAGAGAGGTGAATGATTTCGAGCACCTTGCAGACCTTCCACTAAGCTCTGTGAGTGGAAGACTCAATCAGAGAAGGAATGAGAGGAGGGAAACTCCAGACACAGTGCAGTCACTGCCTTTGATCAGCAATGAGGAGGGGAAGAGTGGCCTTCTGGGTTGGCTATGACCTCCCTGTGTGTATCTGCCCGCCTCATGCTAGGTGGCACTAGAGAAGTATTGGAGATAGTCTATTGGCTTAGGATTTTTGTGAAAATATAAAGCTCCATTACTGATATTTCTTTTCTTTTTAAAGACACAGGGTCTTGGCCAGGTGCAGTGGCTCACGCCTGTAAATCCCAGCAGTTTGGGAGGCTGAGGCAGGGGGATTACCTGAGCTTAGGAATTTGAAACTAGCTTGGGCAACATGGTAAAACCCCATCTCTACCAAAAATACAGCATAGCCAGGGGTGGTGGTGTGTGCCTGTAGTACCAGCTACTCCAGAGGCTGAGTTGGGAGGATCCCTCGAGCCTGGGAGGTAGAGGTTGTGGTGAGCAGAGATTGTGCCACTGTATTCCAACCTGGGTGACAGAGTGAGACTCCATCTCAAAAAAAAAAAAAAAAAAAAATTAATGAGACGAGGTCTTACTCTGTTACTCAGGCTAGAGTATAGTGGCATGATCATGGCTCACTGCAGGCCTCTACCTTCTAGGCTCAAGTGTTGCTCCTTCCTCAGCCTCCCAGGTAGCTAGGACTATAGGTGTGCACCACCCTGCCTGGCTATTTTTTAAATTTTTTGTAGAGATGAGTTCTCATGTGCCCATGCTGGTCTTGAATTCCTAGCCTCAAACGATCCACCCGCACTTCAGCCTCCCAAAGTGCTGGGGTTACAGATGTGACCCACTGTACCCAGCCTCCCTGTGTTTCTTACAGTTCATTGTATATATTTCTAGGTCACCCCAAGGAATATGGGAATATTATTCTTGGAAACTTTTTCCCTACCTTGAGTCTCCCATTAACTAATATTTGAGATAAGGAACTGATTTGTCCTTGACTGAAAAAGAGGAACAAGTCTTGAGTGTTGGTTTGTTTTATTCCTCTCCACCCCTGACCTTGCCCGGGGCGTTTCTTTCTCTCTTGCCCCCAGGTCAGGCTACCTGGGTTGGGATCTTAGCTCTGGTCACTCATAGCTGCCTTCCTGGGCCTCCATTTCCTCATCTGTAAAGTAGGAGTAGTAATAGTGCTGGCTCACACCTGTAATCCCAGCACTTTGGAAGGCTTATGCAGGTGGATTAGCTGAGGTCAGGAGTTCAAGACCAGCCTGCCAACATGGTGAAACCCTGTCTCTACTAAAAATACAAAAATTAGCAGGTATGGGTGGCAGACACCTGTAATCCCAGCTACTTGGGAAGCTGAGGCAGGAGAATTGCTTGAGCCTGGGAGGCGGAGGTTACAGTGAGCCACGGTCGCACTACTGCACTCCAGCCTGGGTGACTGAGCCAGACTGTGTCTCAATCAATCAATAAAATAAAAAATAAATAAAATAAAATAAGTAATGGTGCATAGAGCAGTGATTCATGGGCCTAATGCAACAATGTAAATAAATCTCCTAGCACATAGGAATGGCTCTAGAAATGTGAGCTGCCGCTCTCATTTTTTTCTTCTTCCTACTTATCCTCCCCACTCCATGGAAGAGCTAAATGAGCAATGGACTCAGAGCTGCTGTGGAGAGAGAACGGAGACCTTTTCAGGCTGCTCTTGGCCCTTCTTGTAATACCTGGCACCCAATGTGTCTTATATCAGGGAAAGCCAGAGAGGGCTTTTTGGACGAACTGACTGCTGGCTCTGCCCCAGCTCACCCTGCTGCTCCCTCAGCAGTGCATGTGCCATCCTTTGCCCCTCACAGGGCCCAGCAAATCGACAGGTGCACGGGGTGCAGACCTGGTCCTGCAGGAATGCAGAGTGGGTGTGTCTCACCCTACTTTACGTGAGAGACAGGCCGTGTCCCTGTGACCCTTGCTGAGTAACTCTTGTGCTTTCAAATAAGGAAAAAAGAGAATGTGCTTTCATGGTAGGAGAAATTATACCAATCCCATTCCTTGGTAATTATAGTATTCCAAGTGATAGCAGGCAGCTGGAGCTGAAGATGAGGGAAAGCAAAAATGATAAGAAAGCCTGGGGGAGGTTGTTCACTTCTCACTCTAGTACAGTCTGCCAACCCAGAGGCGCCTGCGGCTGAACCTCCTCACTGGGGTTGGCAGGTCACCCCTGCGTGTTGTAGGGCTGGACGTGTTAGCACCTCCCTGAGTCGAGGATGCCTTAGACTACTGCCATCAACAGCAACTCCTCAACTCCTCCAGGGTTTTGTTGTTTGTTCTGGCTAGAGTCACACTCTAGCTGTTTGTCACTTACACCTTTGTAGTAGCAGTGCCAACTGTTGTGACTTCTAGCTGAGATCAGGGATAGATGTAGGCATTAGGGTGTGGGGGGACTTAATTTTTTTAAATTATGAAAGTAATTTGAGTTCATCATCACAGAATCAAACAATATAGGAAGCTTAAAGTTAAGGGTCTTATCCCTTCTTCTGCCCTGATCTCCCTGCTCCTGGGTGACCAGGTAGCCCTTGTGATACATGGGTGTGTACACTCAGAAGTATATCCTTCCTTATTCATGTGCAAGCATGAATGAGTTTTCTTCGTTTGCTAAGGGTGTCACATTCTACATGTCTGTAATTTGCTTTTTAATTTTGCCTTTAATTCAGCTTGTTGGCAAGTCAGTATATGGAAGTTTTACCCTTTTGGAGCCTACTGAAAGCCCTTCCTATGGACATTCCACCAATTATTGGCCAGATCACAATTAACTTTAGAGACAAGAGGACTGTTGGAAAGTCCTGTATGTGGAAGCCGCTGCTGCCGCCCCTCTGTCAGGTGACTCATTCTGAGCCCTGTACCTGTTGGGAGGGCTCCTCTGGAGAGCAGGAGTGCATGGACTTGGCCAAGCATCTAGGAAGGGAAGTAGGAGTGAGATGCCAGACCACAGGGTCAGAAGGCATCTCTGCAGCCAGGCTCCAAACTTGTTTCCCATTCAGTTCCAGAAGTTCAGTGATAGAGACAAGAGTGTGGAGACTCTTTCTTTGAAGAAACTGACCACTACAGAAAAAAGACTAAATAGATACTAATGTTTGATCACAAATCAAAAAGCTCCCTGGCACCTCTATTACAAAAACCCCAAATAAAGTATCAGCTAATTGATCTAATAATACATTGAGGACATATATCACAAGTACTGTTTTCCCCCAAAAGATAAGACTAGTTCAACATCAGAGACCCTGTTACATCAATAGACCAAAGAAGGGGAAGATAAGATTATGTCACTTGATACAGAAAACAAATTTGATGAGTTCAATGCCATTTTATGTTTAACATTCTCAACAAAATGATGACAAAGAAACAATTTGATTTAAAAATGTTGTACCAAAAATCGACAGCAAACGTTTATTCAGTGGAAGATTTTTTTATTTTTTTGAGACAGAGTTTTGCTCTGTCGCCCAGGCTGGAGTGCAGTGGTGCGATCTCGGCTCACTGCAGCCTCTGCCTTCCGCGTTCAGGCCATTCTCCTGTCTCAGCCTCCTGAGTAGCTGGGATTACAGGCATGTGTCACCACACCCAGCTAATTTTTGTGTTTTTAGAGTAGCTGGGGTTTCACCATGTTGGCCAGGCTGATCTTGAACTCCCAACCTCAGGTGATCTACCTGCCTCGGCCTCCCCAAGTGCTAGGATTACAGGCATGAGCCACCACGCCCCGCCAGGAAGAAATTTTGTTAAACATAATAGTGGAGGTACTGACCAACAGGTTAAGGAAAGGAAAATTAAAGAAGGAACGAAATAACACTTTATTTTTACTTGATATGAACAGATGTGAACAAAATCTGTCAAATTAAATTGACTTTCTCTAGGCCATCAATAATCAACTAGAAATATCTTTTTTTGAGCTTTTATATTTGCCTTTATTCTTTTTTAAAACACTACTATAGTTGTTTAAAACAAAAACAAGAGCAAGTAGGGAGCATATTATGATTACAGTCCTTACTCATTCACTACTGCTCTTAAAATGCCAGCAGTGAGTGTTACTCACTGGGCCATTAAGAGGTCTGACACTGAACACCACCTCTGGGATGATGTTCATCCTCATATTCTTCTCCATTGTAATGGCGCCGTCTTTCCTGATTTCGATCAAAGTCCACCAGTTCTACTTGATCCATCTCATCAGTCTCTTCCACTTCCTTCCTCTCCGGTAGGAGTTTCTCCAGCAAAGACAGTTTATCAGGAGAGAGAAAGCCATTCCCAGGAAAGTTTACCTTAAATTCGATGATTAGGCGACCCTTTTCATATGGTCTACAATAAATTGGCATGCCTTAATTTAGTACGCACTTGATATCTCTGTGCTTGACAATCTGACCTGGATGAGAGGTGATGACTATGGTTCAGTTGTCAAGAGTAGATATCGGCTTTTGGAAGCATACACATGAAAAGGTCTTCTCTTGTCAAGTAAAATCAGCATGGTTCTGATCTAAAACAATGATTATATCTCCTGGCTCTAGTCCTGGTTCTTAGTCTTCTTCACCATGAATGTTACCTTCTGGCCATCTTTTCATGCCTTTGTCAATATGAACTTCTAGAATCTTCTCTCAAACTATCTTCCTTCCATTGCAGCTTTTACATCTATCTTTAGGACTGATCCGCTCCCCATGGCCCTGCCACTCCATGCACACAGACTGACTTTGCTGAACCATTCCAGGTCCTATCTGATGAATTCTTATTTGCATTCCAGTACCTCAGCAATTGGGACAGCACTCTACTGCTCCTTTCTTACCTCCTCTACCTTCACATTTGTCACAAATCACATTCTTTTGCAGAGCCAGTTTTCTTGTTGCACCATTATATAAGTCTTCTAGGGTTACTGAGAGCTGATGTACAATATTCTTACCTCTCCTATCTCTCTGCATCCTTCCTGCTTCTCCAGAAAACATACCAAAGATGTCCATGGGGGAGCCAAAACCGCCACCTGCTCTACCCTCTTTAATTGTCTGTTCTCCTCCTTTGCCATATAATTCAATTTTCTTTGCATCAGAGAGAACTTCGTAAGCTTGAGAAATCTGTTTAAACTTCTCTCCTTCATTTGGATTCTTATCAGGATGGTACTTCAAGGCCAGTTTCCCATAAGCCTTTTTCAATTCTTCCTGAGTAGCATTGGGTTTGACTCCCAAAACATCATAGTAAGTGGTTTCTTTCACCATCTTCTACTGCCGGTGAGCGGGCAGAGGTCGGTGTGTGAGGGAGTGGGAAGGAGTGCAGTGCGCAGCTCGGGTAGCTACCGCTTTTCCGCCTCTCACTGAGTGTTCTGGAAAGTTCCTCCTAGAAATATTGTAAGAAACAAAACAATAGCAGAAGAAACTATAAAGTTTTTCTAATTAACTTAAATGATATGTAGAACCTCTCTGGAAGATCCAAATACACGGAAAGATATTCTATGTCCTTACATGAGATCTAGTATTATAAAATGATAATCTTCTTTTCTCCTTGACTTAGAAATTCAGTGCTATTTCAGTAACTGTGGGGTAACAAAGTACTCCAAAACATAATAGCTTAAAACAGTAATAATCATTATATCTCACAGTTTTTGTGAACCAAGCATTTGGGAGCAGCTCTGCCAGGCATTTTTGGCTTTTGAAGGCTCTCTTGAGGTTGCAGTCATATGGTGGCTGTGGCTGTGACCATCTCAAAGGCTTTTCACTCACATGCCTGATGTCTGGTCTAGAACGACTCAAGCAGTCGGGGTCTGGGACAGCTGCAGTTCTCCAGCGTCTCTGTTCCTGCGTATGTTTTCCATGTGATCTCTCCATTGCAGTGCCTTCTGGGTCACTGCACTAAGTATATGTTGACTCAGGGCTCCCATAGCCCTTGTCCCAAAAGAGAACCAAGTCGAAGCCATTTTATCTTTCTGATTGCCCCTTGGAAGTCACACAGCACATTCTGTTGGTGGGGAGGTCACTCCAGATACAAGGGAACATAGATCCCATGTCTCAATAGAGGAGTGCTAATATCACATTGTAAGAAGGTCATGTGGGATGAGATTTATATTGGTGCAGCTATCTTTGGAAAATACAGTCTGCTACAAGTAAACTCATTCAGAATTCTAATTGGATTTTTTGGAAGAAATTTTATTTTTAAATGCATTTGAATTACCTAAGTTAAACTTTAGAAAGAAGAGAAAAGGGAACTTTAAGCTTACAAAACATAGTATTAAAAGCAAATGATGTCTGTGCAAAAACAGGTAATACACAAATGAAATAGAATAATGATCTCAGAGGAAGACCCATGTACATAAAGGAATTTAATATACAATAAGAGGGCACTATGAAGCAATGGAAAAAGGATAGATTGCTTAATAGATAATGTTAGGGGAATTGACTAATTAACACGAAGAAACATTAACTGGATCTGCACAGAATATCACACACAATGGTTGACTCTAGAAGGGTTAAAGACATACATGAGAATGGTAACACCACAAAATTAATACATCTATTATCTACAAATCTGAAATCCAGAACACTCTGAAAACTAAACGCTTTTTCTTAACCCACATGGCAGCAAAATTTGAGCTGGGGTGAAGCTATTTATAATCATTTATTTATCCTGCTTAATGTGACTATCACACAATTCACTGCAGCTTTAAAAAACTATTATTATAAAAACTTTCAAACATTCAGAAAAATTAAAAAATAGTACAAAAGGGCCAAGCATAGTGGCTCATGGCTTTAATCCAAGTGTTTGGGGAGGCAGAGGCAGGAGTATCATTAGAGACCAGGAATTCAAGACCAGCCTGGTCAACAATAGCTAGACCTTGTCTCTAAAAAAGGCTGAGCATTGTTGCATACACCTGTAGTCTCAGCTACTCAGGAGACTGAGGTGGGAGAATGGCTTAAGCCCTGGAGGTCGAAGCTGCAGTGAGCTGTGATCATGCCAGTGTACTCCAGCCTGGGTGACAGAGCAAGACCCTGTCTCGAAAAGTCATGAACCAATTAATACTAGCCAGGCCAAGGTCAGTTTCAGTTTGCAGGGGGCACCAGCAGTGGGGCAGCTGTGCTACTGTGGCCAGTCCCTTTCTCCAGTGGCAGAGTGGGGCTCTGATCCATACCTACCATTACTTTTTCACTTATTGTCTAGTTGATTGGTTTTGCCTTTTAAAGCCAAACTGAAATGTTTGTCCAAAAAGCTACAGACACAGTGATCTCGCTATAATAGCAGGACCTTTGGAGGAAGACTAGCCCAGGTGTGTGTGAGGGCCTCTGAGACCAGCTGCAGCAGTGGATAAGCAGGGCCGGGGCTGGTGCTGGGGTCCAGCATCTATGCAACAAGCTCCTCACCACTTCAAGTAGCCACACAACCCACTCCCTCCAAGGCACAAAATGAAATCGCCCTAATCATTGCTTTAAATTTGGCCTTGGTAGCCAAGGCCAGGGAACACATTTCCCTTTTCACCTAACATCTATTCCTTTACTTGTCTGAGTCTTTTTTTTTTTCTTTTCTGTGAAATGGGCCAGAAGTTCCTCACTCAGTTATTTTGGATACATTAAAAAATGTGAGGCTCAGCCGGGCGTAGTGGCTCAAGCCTGTAATCCCAGCACTTTGGGAGGCCGAGGCGGGTGGATCATGAGGTCAAGAGATCGAGACCATCCTGGTCAACATGGTGAAACCCCGTCTCTACAAAAATACAAAAAATGAGCTGAGCATGGTGGCGCGTGCCTGTAATCCCAGCTACTCAGGAGGCTGAGGCAGGAGAATTGCCTGAACCCAGGAGGCAGAGGTTGCGGTGAGCCGAGATCGCGCCATTGCACTCCAGCCTGGGTAACAAGAGTGAAACTCTGTTTCAAGAAAAAAAAAAAATGTGAGGGTCCCACCCCCTCCTCCCTTGCTTCATTCAGAAAATGGATAGAATCAAGCTGAAGCCAGAGGAACACCAAAGGGACCCAAGAAAGTCAGAAAAATGGTACTTTGTGTTGGTCTTAAGTAAAGGGGTGAATAGGGTTAATTGGCTCATCATTTTAAACATCTGAGTTGTTTAACCAAAGTTAGGATGCAGTTTTTTAGTAGCGCTATTGCCTTTTAAGAAAAGCGGGGAAAAGGAAGGCAAGAAGAGTTGCTTTGCACATAGACATCTCCAGTTTGGGAGCATCATTTGTTTGGGGCAGAGGGTTATTTTTTGCCTCTGATCCTGCTGTAAATGTTATTATTCACTGCTCTCCTCTATTTCCTGTGTCCACCGTCTTTGTCCAGGTGTTTAAGTCTTTTCTCTTAAATGGTTTCCCCTCAGGGCTCAGTCTTGGATCTTTGTACATTCTCCTGGAGTGGTCTCATCTGGGCTTTTAAAAACTGTTTGTAACCTAATCCACATCTCCAGTCCACATCTTTCCCCTGGGCCTCAGCCCTTCACACCAGATAAACCAGCTATTTCCACTTAGACATGTTTCTCACTTTCCTGTAGCTTGGTATGCCCAAAACTCTACTGTCATCTTTACCCCTGCCCCCTTTCTAGCAGCCTGTTCCCCTTAGAGAGTTTATGTCTCTGCGAAAACCACCATTTACCCAGTTGCCCAAGCAAGCCACCTGAATATCATTAACTTCTACACCCCTAATTCTCTGACTTCTAAGCTAATAACATGTCCAAGAGAGCAAACCCTTTAAAAATCGTTTTAATCCATGCATTTTCTGCCAGAGCCAGGGAGAAAATATAAGGGGTTACTGATATTCCTGATGCCAAAAAAACTCAGTAATCAAGACAAATAATTGTTCAGAGTTGGGTTGACCAGATGTCCCTTCTGGATTCTGAGTCCAACAGATGGCCCATTGGGCAGCTGGCCCAGGGGCCCCAGGAGCGTAGGGACCTTAATGTTTGGCAGGGCAGCAGGGCAGCCTAGCCCAGGCTGGCCTCACCATTCACACTACCAATAGCCGGAATGACTGCAGTGACTCCCAACTGCTCTGCAAGCTTTTAGACCCCTGCCAATCCATTTACTGCACCATGGCAAAAGTAGTATTTCTGAAATATAAGCCACCTCTGAACTGTTGGATAGTCCTGCAGTTTCTGGAATGATGCACCTAAACCCTCAATGAGCCTTGTCCACTGATCCTGTTTTGAGCGTTCATGTTTACATTTTTTTGCCACTCTGTCAGCATTTTTCAAAAGGAAACTTATTTATTGCAGTTTAATCTCCATACAAAGAAGTGCTTATATTACATTGTAAGTGTACATCCTGATGCATTTTCACGAACTAAACACTTCTGTGTAACCGGCATCTTAGGAATCCCCCCCACCCCGCCCACCATACCCCTTCCCAGATGCAGCTCCCATAGCGGGTACTGATTTCCAGACCTGGAACAGCGTGAACTTGCCTTGCCTGTTTTGTACCTTAAGTAGATAGGATCAGACAGTGATCCCAGGCACTCATGTGTCTGCTTCCTTCACTCAGATCGTGTCTGAGAGCCGCCCATCTTGTTCTATAGGATTGTAGACTTTTCATCGTCTTGCTGTAATAGTTTTCCATTGTATGAATAAACTATGCTTTATCCATTTATTCTCATACTGTTGCTTCATAACAAAATACCCCAAACTCAGTCGCCTATGACAACTACTTATTATGCTCACGGACTCCGTGGGTCAGGTACTGTATTTGTGTAAGACACAGCAGAAGCAGCTAGTTTCTGCTGGTCTATGATGTCTGGGGCCTCAGCTGAAAACTAGAAGGCCAGGAACGGGTGCTTTTTTTTTTGAGACAGAGTCTCGCTGTGTTGCCCAGGTTGGAGTGCAGTGGTGCGATCTTAGCTCCCTACAACCTCTGCCTCCCTGGTTCAAGAGACTCTCCTGCCTCAGCCTCCCAACTGGCTGGGATTACAGGCACCCACCAGCACACCTGGCTAGTTTTTATACTTTTAGTAGAGACAGGGTTTCACCATGTTGGCCAGGATGGTCTTGAACTCCTGACCTCAAGTGATCCACCCCGCCTTGGCCTCCCAAAGTGCTGGGATTATAGGTGTGCCACTGCGCCCCGCCACAGGTGTCTTTGGATGGCTCATTCCCTCACATGTCTGGTTCTCTGCAGAGACCTCAGCAAGAGCTGTCGATCCAAATGCTGACGGTGGCCTCTCAATGTGGCCTGGGCTTCCTTACAGCATGGTGGCAAGCTTCCTGAGAGCTGGGCAGTGGCTCCATCTTTTGTGTGTCTTAGCCTTACAAGTCATAGCATTTTTGCTGTACTCTGGGTCAGAATAATCCCAAGCCCATCCAGGTTCAAGGGGAGAGAAAACAGACTCCAGTGTTTGTTGAAGAGCAGCAAGGTTCTAGAAGTATGTGTGGGACTGGAAATAGTCGTGAGGCTGTTTTGGGAAAATACAGCCTACTGCATGCATCAGCTGCTGATAGGTGTCTACTTTTCTGATCCAACCATATTAGTATTTTCCCTTTGTTTTGAAAGAACAGTCTCTGTGTCACCCCAGGGCCTTTGTACACGACGTCCCCTCTACCTGGAACTCTTTCTTTCTCACCCCTGACTCCTGCATCTGGGATACCTCTTATCTGCCTGGCTGACTTTTGCTTATCCTCTATTTGTTATTATTTTTGAGATGGTCTTCCTGGCTGGAGTGAGGTGGCATGATCATGGCTTACTCTAGCCTCAACCTCTCGAGCTCAGTCGATCCTCCAACTACTCAGCCTGCCGAGTAGTTGGGACTATGAAGTGCATGCCACCATGCCCAGTTTTGTTTTGTTTTTTTTTAATTATCAGATATATGGTATGCAGTCAAATTTTTTGTCTTTTTTGTAGAGATAGGGTTTTGCCATGTTGCCCTGGCTGGTCTCAAACCCTGGACTCAAACAGTCCTCCAGCCTCAGCCTCCCAAAGTGCCGGGATTACAGGTGTGAACCACCATGCCTGGCCTCTTTACCTTTTAGTCTCAGCCTAAACTTTTCTTCTTACAAGGCTTTCCCAACATCATTGTAATCCCAACCCACTGGCCCCAAAGGGCAGTGCAGGCCTCACTCCTAGTTCTATTTGGGACCTTGTCGTGTCCCTGTCACAGTGCTGATCACAAGGTAGTCCTCTGCAGCTTGTTTACTTGTCTGGATCCCTCATCAGAGTTTAAGCTCCAGGAAGGAGCTCTCCCTGCCCCTTGTACTGTTCAGTGTCCAGTTCGGTGCCTGACACAGAGTAACCTGTGGTTAAGTGGAGAAAGTGGATTCAGCCTCATTGCCCACCTGCTAGAGACAGTAACATATGCACAAAATTAATCACTAACACAGTTTAGAACATAGGATTAGCTGTGTTGTAGTATACACACACACATTTGTGCAAGTATCAAGTGTTAGAGCAGGAAGCAATTTCAGGTGTAGATTGTCCCATTGAACCCCTCCTTTTGCAAGTAAGAAATGTAAACAGAGCTGCGATGTGGCTCATCCAGTTGGAAGCAGGTGGCCTTGTGACCAGCAATCCTAGGCCCTCACTGCAAGGGAGGCGTTGCAACGAAGGCCTCCATTTGAGCCCCTCCAGCTTCATCTCTGAGATGCAGGAACTGTGTTGATGTAGTGATGGGCCCCAGTGCTACTGTTTATCACACTCTACCGGTTATCTTGTTGGTGAAAGAAAGCATTTAAAAAACTGAGGGGCCAGGTGTGTGCGGCAGCTCACGCCTGTAATCCTATACTTTGGGAGGCCAAGGTGGGCGGATTGCTTGAGCCCAAGAGTTGGAGACAGCCTGGGTAAAGTAGTGAGACACCCCCCTCGTGTGTGTGTGTGTGTGTGTACACGTACATATAAAATTGAGGCAAGACTTTTTTTGCAGAATCGTTGATTGCTTGCTAGTTTTTATTAATAGTTCTTATTTTTCCTTTTTGGACCACCCTCCAGTGCATGGTGTTGAGTTAATGCTATTCTGTGTTTGACACACTGTTACTGGTCTCACTGGTCTTGACAGGAGGGCTGTTGAAAAAACACGCGCTTGGCCGGGCGTGGCGGCTCATGCCTGTAATCCAAGCAGTTTGGAGGCCAAGGTGGGCGGATCACCTGACGTTGGGAGTTCAAGACCATCCTGACCAACATGGTGAAACCCCATCTTAAAAGAAAAAGAAAAAGAAAAAAACTCACGCTTTGAATGAAGAGATCTTCCCAACAGGCTTTGTGTGAGCAACATGGCTGTTTATTGACCTGGGTGCAGATGGGCTAAGGCCAAAAAGGGCATTAGCAAAGGGCAGTGGGATAGGAGTTGGTTTTACAGATTTGGGTAGTTTTTTTGGAGGGTGGGGGTGTTGCAGAGTAAGTTCAGTTACAGTAGTGGGGAGTAGGGGCAAGGGAGTATACATGACCACAAGTTCAGTTACGATGGCAGAGTTGGGTGAGAGGTATTTACATTATCATAGAACAGTTAAGATGACAGGGTTGGGTGAGGGGCTTGTCCGGGGAAGCTCCACCGGGTGATTAGGGACAATGGCAAACGCAGGCAGGGCAGGGGTGGGAGACATCAGCAGAGGCAAGCAGGACTTCGTGGAGACCTGACAGCTTTCTTGGTTTTATTCCTTCATAGATTGATCTCTTCCTTTCATTCCTGTTGTCTATTCCCCTCCCCACCATAGACAACCATGTGAATATATTTGATATATTGGTTTATTATCAGTTGCTGCTTTCTATGCATACATAGGTTTTGTGTGTATGGTTTTGTTAATCTAAGGTTTTCGTTGCGTGCATGTTTTTAACTTAAGTAAAATGGCACAGATGGCTTGGTGCTACAGATCCTTTTGTTTCCTTTTCTCTTAGCACTGTTTTTGGATCTGTCCAGTGTATATGTTTCATCCATTGCTTGTGGCTGCTGCATAATATTCATCATGTACATGCTCTTTGAGGACCTTGCCCATTCTCATGGGGATCATCTGCTACCCGACATGATCATGTCACCAACATCCTTGTGCTGTCTCTGGTTGACCTGTGTGAGGATTTTGCTAGGAAATACACTCAGAAATAGGGTTGCTGGATCATAGACCAGTGAACTTTTTGGGTTCACTTCTGAGGACTCAGAAGACATGATTATGTCCCTTTTCTCTCACTATTTTCTCGTAAATGTCAGGAAGGTAGGTTGCTTAAAATACCCTAACTTTGAGGCTAGCTCTAGAATCGTGCAGCAATACCATCCAGAGAGCAGAGGTAAAGATTGGTATTTTATTCTCTGTGGGTTGGTTTGTGGTTTGCATTTATTCACTCTGAATTATTGAAACTCGTGCTGCGCCTTCTGGGTGCATGTGTAAAATGAGCCACGGGCTGCCAGTCTGTTCTGCTGTTTTGCTGTCTGTGGCCCTTTCTAGACCTCCTGTGCAGAGGCAGTGTGGTGCTATGGAAGGAGGCATGCAGTGGAGTCAGGCCAGCGTGAGCACACCTTTGGCTTCTCTGCATGTGTGTTAGCCCTATCCCTAAGTTGGGGTCATACCATCCAGTGAGGCTCCATGTGCCAGCACGTAGCACAGAGCCTACTGGGTGACCCTTCCAACAGCCCCTTGAGAGGAGAGGGTACAGTGACCCCTAAGTTGGTGTCTAAAGGGTATAGAACTGTATTTAAGTCTTTACCATCACATTGTGAAATATTTATGGGTGGATTTATTTAATGTCTGGAATTTTCTTCAAAATAATCTAGTGCAGGGAAAGTGAGTTGGGATAAAGATCAGATGACCATATAATTTATCATTTAATCACAAGCATGTTTGAAACTGGAAGAGGGAGCTATTAATTACACCAGGATGACAAGCTTAAACTGGGGTTGTTCCAGCAGACCAAGACATGGGCACCTCACTGGAAAATCAGACAGGACTGGCCCTGATTTGATCATTGTTGAAGCTGGGTGATGAGTACCTGGGAGCTCACCGTATTCTATTTTTTTGTCTGAAAATTTCCATAATAAAGTTTTTTTTAGGCCCAGTGCCGTGGCTCATGCCTATAATCCCAGCACTTTGGGAGGCCTAGGCAGGAGGATCACTTGAAGCCAGGAGTTAGAAGCCAGCCTGGGCAACATAGCAAGACCTTGTCTCTATAAAACATAATAATAATAAAATATTGAAAAAGTGTATATCAGAGTGCAGAAGCACTCAGAAGTTCCCACTGTCCAGGAAATGGCTGTTGGGTCCTTTGCCAACCCCTGCCTGGGGGTCATAAGCCCAGGTCACTGGGCTGGCTGTTCTTCCCTGTCTCTGGGCACGTCCAGGTGGGGGTTGGTGGGAGGGAGTAGATGGAGAGGCTCCACCCACTCCTCATTGTTGGTAGGAGGAACGAGAACCTGGAGGCTGTCCTAGCTGACTGTGACTTGATTTTACTTGTGAGCAGAGGCTGACCTTTCTCCCACCCCCAGTACTGTCAAGGCCTGCCCAGGTGGCAGCCGAAGCAGATCCCTTCATGCCTGCTGCATACCACAGCATGGTGGCAGGGGCACCTGCAGTCTCTGCACATGCACACATGATTGTTATCTGCTCCCCTTATCGGAACTGTGGGTTGGGCAGGAAGCAGCATGACCGCAGTGGGTTCCTAACCGACATTGTGTCTCACACATGCTTCACTGTCCTACTTAACCCTCGCTGTGGTATGGCAGTTACTGGAACCTTGAGTGATAGAAGGTAGTCTTTGCTGGGAATGGACTCAGACAGCCGGCTGACTGCCCTTAATTTGTTATCTCTTTCCGGTTGTACAGCTGGGCCTTTTTCACACATTTCCATGAAGTGTGATGTTCATTCATCCAACAGATATTTTCAAGAGCCCATCATATGGCAGGCTGTGGGGCTACAGCAGTAAAAGAAGCAGACTCTGCCTTCAAGGGGCTTCTATTGTAAGGGGACCACAGACAGCAGGTGCAGCAAGGGTGGAGGAGGAGGCTCACCTTCTCACCTGGCTGCTGAGTGCTCAGGAATTGATGTTAGGATGCTGTCATGCGGAGGTCATTGGCAACTGTGGAAAGGACGGTTTTAGAGATTGGAACAGCTTCAAGAGGAACTGTGAGAGGAAGTGAAGATGGCCATTGGAGATGCTTCATTGGAACTGGGGCAGTTACTGCAGGTGTAGGTGGGATTGAGAGAGTAGTGTGAGATAGGGAATAACTTGCATATGCCGACTCAGGAGAGAAGAAAAAAATGCTTAAGAGAACTTGTTCTAAATGGCCCTTCTGTATGCTTTATTGAATGGCCCTAATCAGGAATTGTAAAGCCCTGGAGGGCCTGATTCAGTTTTCTTCTTCCTTGAGAGTCCCATCTTCTCCATACTAAAAGTAAATCACAAATATTTGGATTGTTACTGAAATATCTATTATAATATGTTTCAATCTTCTATCTATAATCTTTCTCTTGTTATACAAATGGTTCTGAACCTTTGGGTTCTGAGTCTAAATACTTTTGACATCTAACTCTGAATCTCCCCTAGAATGTGGCATCTTATTTCAGGAAGCTGATGGATCTGCTGATGTCCATCCTGTAGGGTTCAGGTCAAGAGCCTGTGTGGGATGCATTTACTAGACAGCCACTTACGGATGTGAAAGAAATGAGAGCTCTGTGGCCTCCTCTTTTCTCCTCTTCCCTAATGGGTCATCAGTTCGCTGAGGGTAGAAATTATATTTGTTTTGCCGTTTTCCTTATGACTTAATAACTAGAATAAATATGAACGAATAGGCAGATGGACTGACTTGGTTGCTTATCCTACTTAAATGTGGCACATTCAGTCCATAGCACATGGCATCCTCTCTGGGGCACAGTTTTCAATGGTTCCCCAAGATAGAATGCCACGTGCTGTGGACTGAATGTATTTTATCCCCCTACTCCCCCACAATTCATGTGTTGAAGCCTAATTCCCAATGTGATGGCATTTGAAGGGGGACTTTTGGGAGAGAAATGAGTTTAGAAGAGGTCATGAGTATGGTGCCCTTGTGATGGAATTATTAGTGCCTACAGAAGAAGAAGAGACACCAGCACTTTGTCTCCAGCATGTAAGACACAGCAAGATGGTGGCCATTTGCAAATCAGGAAGAGGGCCTTCACCAGACATCAAATCTGGTGGCACCTTGGTCTTGGGCTTCTCAGTCTCCAGAACTGTGAGGTAAATGTTTATTGTTTAAGCCGCCCAGTCTGCAATATTTTGTTATAGCAGCCCAAACTGACTGAGATATCCTGCTTCATAATTTTCAGCAGAGTCAGGGAACCCCTCTGCTGAACCTCAGTCTCCTTTAAGAGTTGATCCAGGCCAGGTGCAGTGACTCATGCCTGTCATCCCAGCACTTTGGGAGGCCAAGGTGGGCAGATCACGAGGTCAGGAGATCGAGACCATCCTGGCCAACATGGTAAAACTCTGTCTCAACTAAAAATACAGAAAATCAGCTGGGCATGGAGGCAGATGCCTGTAATCCCAGCTACTCAGGAGGCTGAGGCAGGAGATTGCTTGACCCAGGGAGTTGGAGATTGCAGTGAGCCAAGATTGTGCCACACTGCACTCCATCCTGGTGACAGAGTGAGACTCTGTCTCAAAAAAAAAAAAAAAAAAGAATTGATCCTTTGGAAGAACAGCCATTACTCTTAGAAGGTTTTACATTAATTTCCTGTTGCTGCTGTAGCAAATATCCACAAATTTGACAACACAAATATATTTTCTTGCATTTTTGGAGATGAGAAGTGTGCAGTGGTCTCGCTGGTCTGCAATCAAGGTGTCTGCAGCGCTGTGCTCCTTCTGGAGGCTCTGGGGGAAAATCCGTTTCCTTGTCTTTTCTAGCTCCTGGAGGCCACACGCTTTCCTTGGCTCATGGCCCCTTCCTCCAGCTTAAAAGCTAGCAGCAAAGCGTCTTCAGATCTCTGTGTCTGCTTTCATAGTCATTTCTTCTCTGCTTCTCTCTTCACCTAATAAAGACTGTGTTATTACATTCAACCCACCTGAATAATCTCCCTGTTTTAAGGTTCTGTATTCATCACATCTGCCAAGTCCTTTTCTCCACATAAGGTAACATTCACATGTTGTGAGGATTTGGAGGTGGATGTCTTTGGGGAGCCATTATTCTGCCTACCACACCTTTGTACAGCCAGTTACACACATGTTCCTGTGTAATGGCTAGGGTGGTAAAATGATTCCTGTTTTACAGATGAGAAAATGGAAGCTCAGGGAGGTTCAGGGACATGCCCTTGGTACATGACTCATGCATGGAGAAGTCAGCACTTGAATACTGGAGTTCTGAGCCCACACCAGGTTTTTCCATTATATTTGGCTGCTTGGCTTTTTCTTTTTTAATTCTCTTCCACACATTTCTGTTTTCTTTTTTTGGAGACGGAGTCTTGCTCTGTTGCCCAGGCTGGAGTGCAGTGGTGCAATCTCTGTTCACTACAACCTCCGCTTCCTGGGTTCAAGCAATTCGCCTGCCTTAGCCTCCCAAATAACGGATTACACGCACCAACCACTATGCCTGGCTGATTTTTCCATTTTAGTAGAGATGGGATTTCACCTTGTTGGCCAGGCTAGTCTCAAAAATGCTGACCTCAGGTGATCCACCCGCCTTGGCCTCCCAAAGTGCTGGGATTACAGGGGTGAGCCACCACACCTGGTCATACATTTCAATAAATGGTATTTGTCAATATTTATTTATTATTTTTTTGAAATGGAGTTTTGCTCTGTTGCCCAGGCGGGATTGCAATGACACAGTCTTGGCTAATGGCAACCTCCTCCTCCCAGGTTCAAGCAATTCTCCTGCCTCAGCCTCTGAAGTAGCTGGGATTACAGGCATGTGCCACCACACCTGGCTGATTTTGTATTTTCGATAGAGACAGGGTTTCTCCATGTTGGTTAGGCTGGTCTTGAACTCCTGACCTCAGGTGATCTACCACCTCAGCCTCCCAAAGTGCTGGGATTATAGGCATGAGCCACTGTGCCTGGCCTCAACATAGGTTTCTGATGCCAATATTCTGGGAAGTCGAAGTGCTGACTTGAAATGAGAGAATGTTACAATAAATCTAAAATTAGTCTTCAAGGTGAAATGTCAAAAAGAAGAAGGAGTTGCCAGTTTGTGTGATCCTCTTCTTTCATAAACATTTGTTTGTGAGGACCAATACAGAGACTTCTTCCTGGCTTAACTTTTTTGTCCACTGAAAACCAAACCTATACTTGGTTTTAATGTTCTATCATATCACGCATCTTTTGCTTGCTTGCCAGATTTCTTGTCCTTAGGAGATCCTTGACTTTCTTAACCTTGGAACGGTTATTATGAATCAAGATTTATGAGGTATCGCCGTGTTCCTGCTACCCTGTTGGAGCCTCCTCCACATCTTACTCCCAACCTTCTCCCTCTCATTCTTATCTACCAGGCTCAAGTAACCTGAACCAGAGGTAAAGAAAAGCAATATGGTAGCACACTCTATATGCCTTGAGTAGGGGTCATTCACTATTTTAGGGATCTTAGAACTTATGGTCCTCTTTCATGCTATCTGTCTGGAGAGTCTCTAGGAAACTCCTTTTGACCCATTGGTCAGGCCCTCACAGCTATCTAGAGTCTTTGCATGTCTTTCTCTGTGATCACTATAGCCCTGGGTGAGAGAAAAGCAAGGACTGAAGTATGAAGGTCTTCTCTCATTCTGATCATTTCCTTGGATATAGGATTGATCACTGCACTGCCGTTGACCTTTCAAAACAACTCCATTCTACTCTTTTGGCTTATTCCTCTTCAGGTGCCATTTGAAAACACAGTTGTGGCTTACTGGACCGTGTCCTCTGGGTTCCAGCCTCCATCTACCTGTTTTGGAGATGCAGCTGAACAGAAGATGCCCAGATGACAGGGGGCCAGGGCTGGGTCCAAGGCAGGAAGGCAGCCTGCAGTGTTGCTTCGTGCCAGAGCCCAAGCCTGAGCTGATGGGTTTTTTTGTTGTTTTTGTTTTGTTTTGTTTGAGATGCAGTTTCACTCTGCCGCCCAGGCTGGAGTGCAGTGGCGCAATCTGGGCTCACTGCAACCTCTGCCTCCTGGGTTCAGTTGATTCTCCTGCCTTAGTCTCCAGAGTAGCTGGGATTATAGGCACATACCACCTGTCCTCCTGATCCCCCTACCTTGGCCTCTCAAAGTGCTGAGATGATAGGCGTGAGCCACCGCGCCCAGCCGAGCTATTGGTTTTAATGAAGTGAATACAGCACCATACATTACGCATCCCCGGGTTATAGTGGGAGCCAAGAAAGGAGCCTTCTCATAGACCTCCAGTGACAGAAGGACTGAGCTGTCGGCATCAGCTGGTAGACGTTACACAGTGCAAGGCAAATGGTTTTATTCCATATGAGCAGTCACTTAGATGTGAGTATCATGTCTGTTCACTGGTAAGTCGGATGCCATGCTGAAGATGATCTAGCAGTGTGTTCAGGCATTTTCTTTCTTGTCAGCGAAAAATTCCTGTCAGCCAATAGGGTGGACAGTAGGGTAGACAATGCCTTTAGGAGCCCAGAAATAAACTATTTATTGGTCCTGTATAGCTTCTCTGTGAAACTTTGCTTCATTATTCTTTTCCCTTCCCTCTTTTCCCCTTTCTCCCTCCAAACACTTCCCCCCAACCCCACATACACGCCACAAAAAAAGGCAAGTTAGTTGGAGGTTGGGATTTCTAGCTAAATCAATAAAGACTCCAGCTACTTGAGAGGTGTACACGCCTGTAGCCCCAGCTACTTGAGAGGATGAGGTGGGAGGATTGCTTGAGCCAGGGAGGTGGAGGTCGCAGTGAACCAAGATCCCACCACTGCACTCCTGCCTGGACAACAGAGGGAGACCCTGTCTCTTAAAAAATAAAAATAAAGACTCTAGGACTTAGAAAATAGTCTGTATCCAGGGAAGAAGCAAGCCTGCACCCAGGCAGTTCCAAGGCCAGTCCCGTTTCTCCAGGAAGGTCTTCTTTGGGCATCTGCCAAGAGTGAAGCCCGACCTGCATGGTTGGTGTCCTACTTGGACAGTGTTCCTCCTGCGGGTAGAGGAAGTGACACTTCCTTCTGCTGTATAGACAGCCCACAAATCCCTTGGGAGAGGTAATTGCCTCTTTTGCCTAGAGAGCAGTTTTTATTGTTGCCTTTGTTTTTGTTTCTTGAGGGAAGGTGGTCCTTGTCTCCAGTTGTTGCTGATTTTCTGAGGAACAGGCAGGGGAATTCAGCCTGCTCTTAGAAATGTTCTCTGGCATTGCCCAAGCACTGGAAAGTCCACACCAGCAGCAGCGGGTTTTGGGTCCAAGGGATGTAGGTGTGCACTATGTTGTGGGTGGAAACAGAGGTTGGGCAGCCATGTGTGAGGAGAGCGTGATGTTCAGCCGAATGACTGGGCATTTCCTGGCCAGACCTGTCTTCCTACTTCCTAGCTTGTAGGTAAATCCCTAATGTCTAAGAACTAGAAGAAATTCTTGGGCTACTGCACCAAGAGGAAGAGGACCTCCTTCAACAGATAGTACATCCTCTAAGTAAGACATCTTCAAGATACAAGCCAAGTGTTTCTCTGGAGACTATATCCACACTTTTTGAATCAAAATGAATGCCCCTAAACTTGCCCAGGCGTTGTAGCCAGGTGACAAGGAGTTATAAATCAATATTCGTATTTCCTAGAGAGTAATTTGGAAGTTGATTCTCATTTCACACTCATGCTGATGTTTTCAACTGCTGCTGCCTTTTTTTGGGGGGGTAGAAAAGGGGATCTCACTATATTGCTCAGGTTGGCGGGCTGGTCTTGAACTCCTGACTTAAAGCATTTCTCCTGCCTCAACCTTCCAAAGTGATGGAAGTGATGGCCCACAAGCGTGGGCCACTGCACCCAGTCAGTTTTCAGCTTCTTGTATCTGCTCAGACTCAGGTCATTGGATCATCATGTCCCTGTCCCTGCTTCCCCGTCATTTCTCTCGTAAGCAGCCCTTCCACGGCCTCTATTTGGAAGAAGTGAGTTAGAGTGTCAAAGGGAACAAGGCCAGTGAATGACCATAGCTCCTGCTCCAGATAGATGCTTTCTCCATTCTTCATGTGGCTGGAATACTGTTGCTGAGGCTCCACCTGGCAGGCTGCAGCCTGGACTCATTATACAGCAGGGTGGGTTTGATACCCTCACTCCCACTTACATGCACACACTGTGCTTCCTTTTGTTCCTAGCTGTAGATGTGTTCACTCAGGCTCTTCTGGTTTGCAATAAGTATACAGGAATAATTTTGAGACAGGGTCTTACTCTGTCACCCATGCTGGAGTGCAGTGGCCTGATCAAGGCTCACTGCTGTCTCGACTTCCTGGGCTCCAGCTGTCCTCCCACTTCAGCCTCCCAAGTAGCTGGGACCACAGGCATGTGCCACCATGCCTGGCCAATTTTTATATTTTTGGTAGAGATGGGGTTTCACCATGTTGCCCATGCTGGTCTTGAACTCCTGAGCTCAAGTGATCCACCTGCCTTGGCCTCCCAAAGTGCTGGGATTACAGGCCTGAGCCACTATACCCAGCCAGGAATAAATTTATTGGATCTATTATTATAATAATGATTATAATAATATATAATGATTATCGTATAGAATACAGACATTGAAAATGACAAGTACCTAGATTGTAGTTGATACAAGGAAGCATATGTACGTAAAGAGCAGAATATAAATATCCTAACTCCTTGGCTCCCAATGCCAACCATTTACCTCCTTGAGCCAAGCATGGGGCAGGCAGGTGAGACCCAGACGGAGTTAGAAAGGCTGAACTCCAGAGAAAATGCAAAGAGAAGTTACAGAGAAAGAGATAAGAGACCTGGATGATATAACCAAGAGATTTGACATACAAGCAGCAGGAGTACTAGAAATGGAAAAAGGTAGAGGAAGGGCGCTTGAGGCAGGACAGGCCAGGACTAGCTTTTAATGTCATAATACACAGTCCCCTCAGCTCAGTGGCTCAGCTCGGCGCATTGATCTCTTCCCCATGCTGCAGCATACAGTGCAGGTCAAGAGGGAGGACTGCGCTCACTGTTGTTATTCAGGGACCTAAGCCAGCAGAGGCTTCGTTGCAACACCTGCTTTCTGATTACTGCAGCAGTACAGGTAGCATGGCAAGTCACACACTGACTCCTAAAGTCCACTTGGGTGTGCGCAGGTTTCTTCTGCTCACATTTCATTGGCCAAAGCAAATCACAAACCCACCCTCAACTTCAAAGAGAGCAGGCACATGCAGTCATTACATATAGATAGAAGGAGGAACGCTAGAAATATTTAGTGAAGAGCACTGATGAGTTACCACCCGGGGAAGTAATGAAACATATAGAAGAAAATTTCCCTAAAGAAGGAAGACTTGAGTCTGCATATTGAAAGGTAAAACTGATAAGAGAAGACACTCTAAGCATATCCTGGTAACGTTTCTGAACTCTTAGGATGAAGAGAAAAATCTTCAAGCTTTCAGGCCAAAGGAACAAATTATTAAAGAAAAAGAGTCACACTGGCACCAGATTTCCTATTTGCAACACCAAGAAGCTAGAAGATGGTGGAATTTCATCTGCAGACCACGGGGGATAAAAGGAATGCAACTCGAGTATCCTGTACCCAGGCAAGCTATCCATTCAGCTGTCAGAATGAAAGAAAGGTATTTGAGCATATACAAGGACTGAGAGTGTGCCTCAGCTGTCACCCACAGCCCTTGGCCTCGCAGTGCCTAGATGTTCTGCCTTCACTGTTCCTCTGATACATCCAGGGCTCTGCTTGTCTGTCACCTCCTCAGAGGCTGTCCCTGACCACTGTATCCAAATTAGCACACCCCCCCGACCCTGCTTGGCCTTCTCTTCACAACACAGCTCACTGCTTGACACTTTGTTCGATGTTTATTAAAAATTCAAACGTTTTTGGAAAAGTTGGAAGAAGTTTAACTTGTGCATCTTATTTTTTTTTTTCGTTTGTTCATTTCATTTTAATGCAGACATCCGTGCACTTCCCTGATATAGATCACTAACTAAAGTTAATTAACTGCAGTTCCTTATTTGTTTACAGGTCTTTTTTCTGGTTGAGGTAAAATTTGCAAACAATGAAATCTCAAATCTTAAGTATGTATTTGGTGAATTTTGACAAACACATACATGTGTGTAACTCAAACCCTCCTCATGATACAGAACACTTTTGTCACCCTGGAAAGTTTTCTCATTTCCTTCTCAGTGAATCTCTGCCCCCACCCTAACCCCTAGAGACAACCACTGTTCTGATTTCTTCCACAGTAGATTAATTTTGCCTTTTCTAGAACTTCATATAATTGGAATCTTGTGCACTTTTGTGTCCTTCACTTGGCATGTTTTAATGCATTCATGTTGTTGCATGTATCGGTAATTCATTGCTTTTTATAGCTGAGTAGTGTTCTGTTTTATTCCATGGATGTACCACAGTTTCTTTATCCATTCTGTTGACGGACATTTGGATTGTTTCCAGTTTTTGCTTGTTAGGAATAAAGCTGAGATGAACATTCTTGTAAATGACTATTTGTAGGCATACGTTGACATTTCTTTTGGGTAAATCCATAGTGAGAAATTGCTTGGGTCATAGGCTGGGTGTATGTTTGTTTAATGTGAAACTACTAGACCTTCCCCCAAAGTGGGTTTGTCATTTTCTATTCCCTCAGACACGTGAGAGTTCCACTTGCTATACGTCTTCACCAACATTCCCAACATCCGGTGTTGCTAGTCCTTTTAAGTTTTTGTTTAGTATTTTAGTTGTTAGATTTATTGGTCAGTGTTTTCTAGAGAAACAGAACCAACAGTGTGTGTGAGTGTGTGTTTGAGTGTGTGTGTGTAAAGAGATTTATTATAAAAAATTGGCTCACATGATTATGGAAGCTGAGAAATCCTATGATCTGCCACCTGCAAGCTGGAGACCTGGGAAAACTTGTGGAGTATGTAGTTCTGTTTCAAGTTTGAACTGGAGTTTTTCCTGAGAAATTGAAGAGCTGCTGGTATAAGTCCTAGTTCAAGGGCAAGAGAAGACCAGTGTCCCAGCTCAAGCAGGTAGGCAGAGAGAGAGTGAAATGTCTCCTCTTTGCCTTTTTATTCTGTTCACGTCCTCAGTGGATTGGATGAGGTCTGCTCACCTTGGGGAGGCCGGTCTGCTTCACTCAGTCTATGGTTTCAAATACTGATCTCATCTGGAAACACCTCACAGACACACCAGAAATAATGTTGAGACAAATATCTGGTCACCCCATGACCCGGTCAGATTGACCCGTCACAACAGATATGTTAATACACATACACAGATACATTAATCTTTCATTGTCAGTATGGCTGTCTTCTGATGTCTGCTTGTGAGAACTTTCTAGGGAAACAGGTGAGCCCCCAGGTTCCAGAGCAGAACTGCAGAGGGTGAGTCCAGAAGAGAAGTGTCGGAAAAGTCAAAAGCCAGAATCCCTGAGCCTTTCCCAGTCGAGAATGTTCTCTAGGAGAGACTGACTCACAGTTCAGCAACTGACAAATTGTGCATTGATTTTTCACTTATTTCTGTGTTGACAGAGAGAGGGAGTCTGTGTGTCTTTGAGGGTGAAGAATGAAGAATGTGATACCTACAGCTTAGAAATGAAAATCATCCATGTTACCCTTTGAACTTCTATTTGTAATAAATCCCATTTATTAAAATTAGTTTATTCAAGTCCCATTTTATGGACACTAAGCACCATGAGGATGTGACAGAAAGATGGAGGCTGGAAGCTAAGAACTGAATGCTAAGGACAAAGTCAAGGGGGCGGACACGCTCTGAGCGCCTCAGCCAAGAGGCATCCTCATCTACCCGTCTGCCCCAGGACCTCTCGTCTGCGTGGCGTGGCTTTCTTTACCCTGGTTGCTTCGTTTGATTCTTCTACCTTTAGGTGATCCCAGAGACAGGCAGAACTGGGGCAGCCTTTAAAATAGCGCATCAGCATGGGGAGAGGGGAGAAGGGAGGGCTGGGGAAGGAAACTGGAGCAACACACCGCCAGCACGTGGTCCTGCTTGAGAAATCAGGTCTTAAAGGAAAATGAGAAGTGTATCCATCTCCAGAGCACTAAAACTAGAGTTTATGTTGCAAGATAAATGTTGCAGTGGGTTGGGAGAGTTCTTGTAGCTTGAACCAGTTGCCCCCATCCTTCCTCTGTTGCTCTGTCAAATGGAAGGGCCTGGATGAAGAGATGCCCAGTTACCCTGACCCAGGAACATGCTTGATGCATGTGACCACGTCAGCGTTCCTGGGATCACTGTTGCTTCACTCACCAGTGGGCATATCCTGATATTGTGAGTGTCCCTTTGACTTGACAGTAAGGGGTCATAGATGGCAAGTGCAGACTTGTCTTCTCTTGGGACCTCTGCTCTCTGGTACAGCCAACCAAATGGCAAAGGATTCCCCACTTAAGGCACTTGTTGAAAGACAGGAAGCAGCTGGACTCTGGCTGATCCAACTCTTCAGCTCAGCTCTTCTGGCTGTGTAAACAGTGAGCTGATCTGATGACAAGGAAAGAAAGGAAACCAGGTCTCCATTAGAAAAACTCTGTGGGCTTCTCTTGATTGCAAGTGGAAGGATCCTTTAGGCGCATTTTCCTTGGCAGAACCCACCCAGAGCGGAACTAACTGTGTGACTAAGGACACATTCCCCACAGTGCTCTGTCATTCATTTCTTCCTCATTTTGAGTTAATGGCAGAAAATGATGAGCAACTAGGTACATTCCCTGCCTCTTCCTCTGTCTGGTGGGAGGAGAAGATAGCCTAAGGTGAACCAGTGTCAGGCTTGGCCAGCAAGCCCGAACAAACTGACGTCTCCCTTCACTGACAGTTGCAAACTTTTGGCAGACACAACCCGTGTGCAGGGACCGGCTGGAACGCTGACTGGCTGCTCCCTTGGCCTCCAGGGTGTGATGCGCAGAGCCTGGTCTCAGAGGCATAGGGAATGTCCTGTAGCTTTCTCCTGAAAGAAAATAAAAAAGCATCGCTTACCTGCTGTGAGTGCTGATGAAAGTCTCTTAGGAAATTTGACAAAATCATGTGGCCTGGATGACTTTGCAGACCTTTGGTTTACTTTTGTTTTGCGGGGCTAACTTTAATTTTGTGTGAGTCTTTTTTCCAAAATGGAATGAAAATTTCCTGGACATTTTAGCCTTCAGGTAGCTCATAAATATCACAGGATTTATCATTCTGTAGGGCCGCAGTGGACGATTATGGGAAATGATTTGGGCAGTAGAGTGGGAGGATCCATCTTGATCATCAGATGACCTTTCAGGAAAGAAGGTGGGGATGTTAGTCTTTTCTAGCTCTATGTGTTCTTCTCTCTTTCTTAAATTTCCCCCTTTTTTTTCCATTTAAAAGGTAATTGCGGATTCAGCATCTTACAACCAGTGTTGTAGGCTCAGTGCCAAACTGAAAGCAGAACTCCAGGTTAACAGAGTTCCTAGGAAAAAAAAGCGTCCATTGTTTCACATTACGGGGTTAGCCAGGACCATGGGCACTTAAGGAGAAATTGCTGGGACAGTGTAGAAGATTCATAAATGAGTATTTGGTCAGAGCCAGTATTTATCTTCTTTCTGCCACGTAACTCTTCAGTGCTAGTCAGTAGCACGGCACGTGAGCAAGAGCGGACTTCCTCGGTGTGGTGGGCCAGCTCTGGCTCTTTCTGGCCATGTGAATCTTGATCAGGTTATGTAATCTTCTGGGCCTTGATTTCCTCATCTGTAAAATGGTGTTAATGACAGATAATACCTACCTACGTTATATGAGGAGCCACATAAAGCACTATGGCTGTCCATAGTAATAACTCAATAAATGCAAAGTATTATTTATTATCATATGCAAGAGCAGGTGCTGCAGAAGTTGAAGAGAGACTGTTGGTTTCCAGTTGGCAAGTGCCAGTTGCAGCACACAGTACTCAAGAGGTTCAGAGGAAACAGCAATGGCACCCGGTAGAGGTGGGGGCTGCTGGCATCCCCTAGTGGGCTCTACATAGCCCATGGCCAGTGTGCCCTTACCATGGTCTCGAGGATGGAAAAGCCAGGTCATCACGTGATTTCCCTCACTTCATAGAGACCAACTTATTTGTTTTGTTTATTTTTTTGTTTAGAAGGGGTCTCACTCTTTTGCCCTGGCTGGAGTACAGTGGCATGATCATGGCTCACTGCAGCCTCAACCTCCTGGGCTCAAGCAGTCCTCCCTCCTCAGCCTCCCAAGTAGCTGGGACTAGAGGTATGCACCACCACACCTAACTAATTAAAAAAAAAAATTTTTTTTTAAATAGAAACAGGGTCTCTCCATGTTGCCTAGGCTGATCTCAAACTCCTGGACTAAAGTGATCCTTCCACCACGGCCTCCCACAATGCTGATACTACAGGCGTAAGCCAACGTGCCCAGCCCAGAGTTATTTCTTGAGCCATACCAAAATAAAATAAAACAGAAATACCAGAGGTAGAAGATGCTGATATTGCTAACCCTACTTTAGGTAAAGTGTAGGTCTCTTCCTATACCAGTGGTGTTTCCACCAGAAGTAGTATTTCCCAACCTACCTCATTCTTAAAACTCTATGGCCAACTCTCCCTGCTCTGATGGAAAGAACTTTAGTTTGGAAGCTGAGAATCCTGAGGCTAGTCTCAGTTTTACCTTCTCAGTTGTGTGACAGTGTGCCACTCAGAGGCCTTCACCAGGGTCCATCCCCTCATCTGTACAGTGAGGGGATTGCTCTAAACATGTGAGTCTCAGCCTTATTTTTTCTAGGACATGAATGTCTAGTGACATTCCCTTATAGACCTTCTTGTTGGGTGGCCTACTTCCTAGCACCTTAGCTATACCTCAGCCCCTCTCCTGCACTCAAGGAATCATGTTGGAATACAGGGGAGTGAATGATGCTATTATAGGGATAACCTTGAGTCTCTTCTGAGTTATCGGAAACATAAGTACCTGTGAGGTGTAGTTTTGTTCTTAGTCACAGGTCACTTTAATGCTTGGCAGTGAGAGTGTCGGGGCCTGGAGGCAGAGGGCCTGTCTTAGAGCACATCCCTCCTCTCCTCCCACAGCCTCAGCTTGCAGGCAGGTGCCACCTTCCCGAGTTAAAGTGCAGGTGTCCTTTAGTTATTCAGAGGATTGCAAAACCTTGGTCTTTGGGGTTGAAAGAAAACCCCATGTGAGTGCAGAGGGACTTAGGCTGAATCAGAAAAGCATCTTCCTTCTGTGAGTTGCAGGTTCACTCCTCACCTTCCCATCAGGCTGTGACACTTGGTCTGCACATTTCTAAACTGGGTTAGAAAATAATCAGTCTGGTGTGTTTACATCCTGCTGTGCAAGAAAACTGGGGATGGAATTCCCCTCCTTTCTTTACAGTCTTTGGGGTCTTTCATTGTTGTTTTTGTTGTTTCCTTTTTGTGGAGAACAGGGTCTTGCTGTGTTGCCCAGACAGGTCTCAGACTCCTGAGTTTAAGTGATTGTCCCACTTCGGCCTTTCAAAATGCTGGGATTACAGGTGTGAGCCACCATGCCGGGACTGGTCTTCTAGCTTTGTTACTGATGGATTTGTAACCACCCATATGTCAGAAATAAAACCCTTTCTCAAAGCTCCTCCAGAGTCCTTGGATTGTTTGTATTTCCAAGACTTTTTAGCTCAGATGCTTAGATGCTAAGCCTCTCTGAGGAAAGAGGTGGGGGAAATGGGGACTGTGCCTTGGAGTCAAGTGTCCACTTTGTCTGTAGTTAGCCAGGCCTGAATTTTCTGTCTGGTCCTATAGTTCAAAGCATTGCTAATGAAGGAACAAAAAAAAATAAAAGAGGTTTTGGAGAGGACTTTAAGCAAATTGGTTGTTAGCTAGCCTCCTGTCTCTCAGTACCCTCCGCCGCCAGAGTCACAGCTTTTCGTACAAGTTAGGCACCCACCTGAAGGGGTCGCTTGTGAAGGTATGAACTCCTCTTCTGTCCTGGAACGTCTAACAGTCAACTTCAGCCTCCTTTAAAAATATATATATATTTATTTAATTGTAGAGGCAGGGTTTCACTATGTTGCTCAGGCTAGTCTTGAACTCCTGAGCTCAAGTGATCTACCCACCTTGGTCTCCCAAAGCACTGGGATTATAAGCGTGAGACAACGTGCCCGGCCACATTCAGCCTTTTATCTGTTTCATAAGAAAAGTTGGGTGACTCATGCCCATAATCCTAGCACTTTGGGAAGCTCAGGCTGGTGGATCACCTGAGGTCAGGAATTCGGGGCCAGCCTGGGCAGCATGGCGAAACCCCATCGCTACTAAAAGCACAAAAATTAGCTGGGCGTGGTGACACATGCTTGCAATCCCAGCTACTCGAGAGACTGAGGTGGGAGAATCTCTTGAACCCGGGAGGCAGAGGTTGCAGTGAGCCACGAGATCGTGCTGCTGCACTCCAGCCTGGGCTGCAGAATAAGACTCCATCTCAAAAAAAAAAAAAAAAAAAAAGTTGCAGATGATTATCACTAGTGTCAAATAAAACTGCATATGGAAAATTTGACTAAAAATTAACAAGAATCCAGTCTTTACAACAGTACAATGAATGCTTGAACTACATTGCGGTTGTTGGGCGGGGGTAGCTCCGACCCCTGCACAATCTGCATATAACTTTTTTTTTTTTTTTTTTTTTTTTTTGAGACAGGGTCTTGCTCTGTTTCCCAGGCTGGAGTATAGTGGTACAAACATGGCTCACTGCAGGTTCGACCTCCTGGGCTGAAGCAATCCTCCCACTTCAGCCTCCCAAGTAGCTAGGACTACTGGCACACACCACCACTCCCATCTAATTTTTTATTTTTTGTAGAGATAGGCTTTTGCCATGTTGCCTAGGCTGGTCTCAAACTCCTGAGCTCAAGCAATCTGCCCGCCTCAGCCTCCCAGAGTACTGGAATTACAGCATGCACCACCACGCCCAGCCCTTTGTATGACTTTTGACTTAACCAAAACTTAACTACTAATAGCCTGCTGTTGACCAGATGCCTTACCAACACATAAACAGTTGATTAAGGTGGATTTTATATGTTATAATGTATTATATACTGTATTACAATAAAGAGAGATAAATAAAATGTTATTAAGAAAATGATAAGGAAGTGGCTGGGTGAGGTGACTCACACCTGTCATCCTAGCACTTTGGGAGGCCGAGGCTGGGAGATCATTTGAGCCCAGGGGTTCAAGACCAGCCTAAGGAACGTAGCGAGACCCCCATCTCTAATATTAAAAAATTTTAATAGCATGTTAAAAAGAAAATTGTAAGGAAGAGAAAATATATTTACTGTTTATTAAGTGGAAGTGGATCATCATAAAGGTCTTCATTCTCATCTTCACATTGAGTAGGAGGAGGAGAAGGGGTTGGTCTTGCTGTCTCAGGGTGGCAGAGGCCATGGAAAATCCACATGGAAGTACAGCCCTGCCATTCGAACCCATGTTCGAGGGTCAGCTGTTGTTAGATGTGCCACATTAGGAAGTCCAGGCTGGGCAGGCAGGAATCACAGTCACAAAAGGGAGAAGCTGTGGTATGCACAATTTAATGCAGGCAAGTAAGATTTCAGTGGCAACAGATCTTTTTGATAGAATTCACCTGGAAAATAATTGATCCATTTGAAAATCATTTCAGTGAAAGTAGAATGGAAAAAATTAGAAATAATTCGTCTGTGTTGTATGGAAAAATGGATCAAGGGATTAAGAGTTCAACTCGGAAGATTCACAACCAGAATTCTCCAGTCTGAATATAATCCTGTATCAGTGAAAACTCTGGCTGTGTAAGCAGTCCACACTGCCTTGGGAATAAAACGGCAGGATCACAATACCTGGTACTGGCTTGGTACCATGAAACAGCTGTCACTCTTGATAGCATTTGGCCAAGGATCATGTGGCATCTGGGAGCACTTTGGAGGGCCACCCCTCAGCTAGGTTTACACACATCTCAAAGGACAGTGGCCATAAGCCACTGTCCTTTGGGGACAAGGGAGGCAAAGGGGGCTGCAGGTGAGGGAGGGAGGTGCTACCTGGCTTGGGCAGCTGAGGCCAGGAGCCGGGTGAGGGATGAGATTCCTTCTAGGGTGATCCAACCAAGTGGCTGAAAGGCTGGGAGGCAGAAGGATGTTAGACTCTTACGCAAAGCCTGGGTTTCCAGGTGTCTTGATTTGATGCCTCCCTATCCCCATTGTCCGCCAGACCCTTCTGAGAAAGGGTCTAAAGAAAATAAACCTCAAGTCAGGTGTCAGTGGCCTCTGTTAAACCTTAACAAGGGACGTAAGGCAAGGAGAGCCCTAGTGAAAGCTGGCAGTCAGTTACAGGCTGCAATAAAAAGGACAAATGCTGCCAGGTGTGGTGGCTCAAGCCTATAATCTCAGCACTTTGGGAGCCTGAGGCAGGTAGATCACCTGAGGTCAGGAGTTCAAGACCAGCCTGGCCAACATAGTGAAACCCCATCTCTACTAAATATATAGAAATTAGCCAGGTGTGGTGGTGGGCACATGTAATCCCAGCTACTCAGGAGGCTAGGCAGGAGAATTGCTTGAACCTGGAACCCAGAGGTTGCAGTGAGCTGAGATCGTGCCACTGTGCTCCAGCCTGAGCAACAGAGAGAGACTCCATCTCAAAAAAAAAAAAAAAAGGCAAATGTTCGAATGAGTCATTGAAGGAGGACAGGTCTAGGGTCTGTTCCAATGGCCATCCTCCACATTGACCCTAACCCCACACGGCTGGTGTTCAAGAGTGTTGACATGTCCTGCAGATGTGCTGGATCTGGAGAAAACATTTCATCCCATTCTCCTCTCTTTCAGGTTTCAAGTGCCCCATTTGCTCCAAGTCTGTGGCTTCTGACGAGATGGAAATGCACTTTATAATGTGTTTGAGCAAACCTCGCCTCTCCTACAATGGTAAGGGCTTGGCCTGCCTCACCAGCCTCCAGAGCATTTGTTAGGGGAGCCTCCAGTCGAGGGTGGTTCTGGGCAGTATTTTCACCTTGCCCTCTGGCAGGCATTCCTGAGTGGTGGTGAGGAAGCGGACTGTTCAGGGAGCCTTGTTGCCAAGGTCAGAGAGGAAAAGGGGCGGGACAAGGAAGGAAGGCCCAGGGGTCAGGTCCAAGGCCTGGGAAGCCTCTCGGGTTGCTCACTTAGTCCTCTGCCCCTCTACAACTCAGTTGTGAGGACTTTGGCTGGGAGATGCAGCCATTCCTTCACCCATCACACACTTGACTGTGGAAGGCCCCAAGACAGCCAGATGCATGCCACGGCTCAGCAGACGGGCCCCAAGCAAGCACCCACTCTTCTTGGGGAAGTGGGGGCTATGTGCCAGTGGCATGCACAGAGTGCTGGGAAGCTGGTCGTCTCTTTGTCACTTTCAAACTCAGGTGAACACTTGACTTAGCCCAGTGACTCCACACCAGAGAGCTTGACAGGGGAGTATGTGTTACACAGAGATATTATAGGGATTGAAAATGCAGGTAGGCCACCTTGCTGCTCCACCCAGGCCTTGTCGCCTCCTACCCCGGCGGCTGCCTCAGAGCCCAGCAGTGAATATCGCAGTGGGTAGGACCCTGAAGGCAGGGGATTTCTTAACAGCCAAGCTAACCTAACAGGACGCCTCTGGGGAACAAAATGACTGCCAACATCTGCCTAGCATGCTGATGGGAGTTCGAATCTCCCTCTACCACTAACTGTCTCGTCTTGGACAAGTTGCTTGGCTTAGCGGAGCCTCCGTTTTCTCGTCTATAAAGTGTGAATAGCAATACTTGGTGCATAGGGTTATCAGAACTGGGTAAGAGATGGCACATAAAGCCTTTTGGTACAGAGCCTGGCCCATGGTCAGTGCTTGGGAAGTTACAGCTGCCGTGAAAGATGTGAGATCTCGCAAGGTTTCTTTTCACAGTTTTCCAGAGCCCACAGACTTCTCCTCAGTGCTGCTCAGCCCACACCACTGCTAACCCTCGGTTTTCCATGCTCATGTGTTTAGTCTGGTCTCCAAACCATGTTCATCAGAAAATGGCATCTTCCACTATCACTGGAAGTGGATCTGAGTGCACTCCAACCCTGGTACTGGCCCACCTTCCCAGATTCAAGTCATAGTAGTGGTTAGAAAAAGAGTTCTGGGATTTCTGAGAGTATGTGAGGACTGGATCATTTGAAACCAACCTGGCGAGAATGTTTCCTGGGGAGATTCTCTGCCCCGTAGCCTCCTAACTCTCAGAAGGCTCTTTCCCCTACACAGCATGAGCCCAGGAGGGATCATGGTCAGAGAGCAGTCCGGGAAAGTAACTCTGACTAATCACATCCACTCAGGTCTCCTGAAAACTTCTCTTTTAATTACTTGTTCAGCCAAAAGGCTCTGGATGCAGGTGGGCATGTTGCCAATGTGGCTCAGCTCCACACGTTTATTAGCCCACGTGCAGGTGGGAGGACCAGCAGGGCCCTCCCATGGACATCATAGCTGCAGTCTGGGAAGCCCCTTTCCTTCCCAGGGGACAGCCCCTCCTTTCTCCTGGGCTGACTGCTGCTGAGCCTCTAAGTCTGTTGTCGCATGTGCTGTAGGCTTTGCGTCTGTCCTGTTGCGTGCATGCTGTCAGGAGGCTCAGGCTCAGCTTTGTCCCCGTTCACCATCTCTGCCTGGGACCAGGAAGGGAAAGGAGCCTTCCCTGCGTCTCACGGCCCTCCCTAGCCACGGCCTCAAAAACCCTATTCACTTCTTTCCCGCATGTGTGGAGACCTCATGAAGACCTCCGTTTGTCCTGCGAGTTGCTGGGGAGTTCTCTGTAGACAGTGTATTTGTTGTAGGAAGAATACAAAGAAGCCTCAGAGGGTCTCGGCCTGAGAAAACCTGGCTCTCAGGAAGAACTTTGCAAGAGCAGCCGAGGAAGACAGAGTGCTCTTGGGCCCCCATGCCCCAAATACAGAGTTACCCCACTGCCCTGTAGAGAACAGGGAAGGTGAGGCTCTCCAGAGAACTGCCTGGGATACCACCATTTTTCCCCATGTCCCCCTCTGTGTCAGCACTTGAGTGCCTGGTGCTGTTGGTCCGCCCACCTACACCCCACCACTGGCACCCTCACTCAAGGTTACAGAAACCAAACTGGGAGTCGGGGCTCCCTTAGAGGAAGGTCGGCCAGCCAGCCTGAGGCATGACCACTGCTCCTCTGGTTCTGGTTCTAGTTTTCCCTTGTCCTGGAATGGAGAAGTCACCTCCTGAAGGGTGCATGTGTCTCTGTGTTTGAGTGTGTGCGTGTGTACCTGCGTGTATGTGTGTAAACTAGAGGCTTTAAGCCTAAGGATCTTTCTTGGAAAAGCCAGTCCTTTACCACTGGAGGCAGAGAGGCCACTTGTCTCCAGTCCTTCCAGTGGACTTTGTCTGAAGGTGGTGAAGTGCTTTGTTCAGAAACAGTGGTCCGGCCCTCTATGGACGCTGTTCATGTGGCTTGGATTCCTCACGTTCAGTCTTTGCCTTTTCTGAAGACCTTAAACCTTCCAGGTAGGAGGAGAGCATTTGCTCCAGGGGCGTATGTGGAGTGGGCATCCCCAGGGCACGCCCAGGGCCTGCTGCAGCTCAAAGAGCACAAACCGTGGGCCAAAGGTCAGGAGCCCGAATGTTTCCCCTGGAATCTGTCATCATCCCAACCTCACCTGCTGCATGTTACCTTTTCTAACTTAAAAAATGACTTAAGAGTCAGAGGTATAAGTACTTGGAATCTTTCTGGAAAGGGGGTGAGTTGGGGCTTTCTTAGAAAGTGAAGCGTTTTCTCATGACAATTCACTAGAACTCCTGGTCACAAAGAAGATTTCCCATTTACACACACACTTTCTGTGGTTGTTGGCACCAATTGGGGAAATTTTTAGAAAATTTATGATTGTTATATAAGATGAAATTTAGTTAACCACCAAAGGAAAAAAGTAGAAACCTCCTAAATGAGGCAGATAGAAAGTAGTATTTTTCTTATTATGAGGGTTGGCCTGAGTGGTGGGTTGGAAGGCCTCCAGTAGCTGCCTGCCAGCTTAGAAAAAAGCACAACTTAGGAAAAGCGAGACTAGTTTAACTGGTTCAGCCAGTGCCTGGTGCTACAAAGGATAGGCACCTGGCTGAGGAGGTTTGGGAGTGTGCTGAGCCCCTGCTGGAGGGGCAGGGAGGATGGTCCACCCCGAGCACCGAATGTTAAACTCCCTGTTCTCCTAAGTGCCTTCCTGGAAAGTGAGGACAATGTATACGAGGGAGGGGATTTGTTTGTTTGTTTTTTGAGATGGAGTTTCGATCTTGTTACCCAGGCTGGAGTGCAATGGCGCAATCTCTGCTCACTGCAACCTCCGCCTCCTGGGTTCAGGCAATTCTCCTGCCTCAGCCTCCTGAGTAGCTGGGATTACAGGCACATGCCACTATGCCCAGCTAATTTTTTGTATTTTTAGTAGAGATGGGGTTTCACCATGTTGACCAGGGTGGTCTCGATATCTTGACCTCGTGATCCACCTGCCTCGGCCTCCCAAAGTGCTGGGATTACAGGCTTGAGCCACTGCGCCCGGCCTGGTTTGTTTTTGTGGGTAAAATGGATCAACCGCATGGGCCTTTTAATTTCTCTCCCTTTCTAATATCTCTGTGACTCTGAGACTGAGGGACCTTGCACTAAAATACATGTACTCAGGTTTTGACCATCGAGTCTCTGGGCTAGCAGAAAGAGGGGGGAGATGGGGATCTGATTTACGATGCTCTCAACAGAAGAGCATCATAATCCTGTGGAGTTACAGTGATGACCCGCTGTCGACTGAAAGTTTAGGGGTCCTTGGCCTAGGGAGAATCTGGGGGGTGGCAGGTTGGTTTGCCAGCAGCACCAAAAAGAACTTAGTGATGTCAGGAGATTCTCCCCTCAGCTGTCTTGTGGGGTGCAGGCCCATGCCCAGCTTTTTAGCATCATGATGCCCTCTTCCTCCCCTCTGCCAAAGGCCATTGCCCGCATCTTCAAGGCTCTTGAGATGCTAAATGTCACACAAGCTGTCTTTAAAGGCAAGAGAGGCCAGGGTACTGTGGCTCACGCCTCTAATCCTGACACTTTAAGAAGCTGAGATTGCTTGAGCTCAGGAGTTTGAGACCAGCCTGGGCAAAATAGTGAGACCCCATCTACTAAAAATAAAAAAAAAAATTGTCTGGCATGGTAGCAAGCACCTGTAGTCCCAGCTACTCAAAAGGCTGGGGTGAGAGGATCACTTGAGTCCAGGAGACCGAGGCAGCAGTGAGCTTGATCATGCCACTGCACTCCAGCCTAGGCAGTAGAGCTTGACCCTGTCTCAAAAAATAAAAAATAAAATAAAAATAAAGGTGAGAGGATCTGGCTTCCTGGAAAAGCCAAAGTGGCTCCTGCTGCAGCTTCTGCTGTGTCTGCGGGCACATCTTTGTCCTATATCTTCTCCTCTTAAGAGACTGTATGGTCAGAATGAAAGCACCCTACCTTTTCCCTGCCTGGGGAAGCTGGGTGCTGGCCTAGAAGTTTGCCTAGCCTTGCTTGGAGCACTGCCCAGAGCTATTGTTAGATGCTGGAGCCAGGGGTGAAGTCAGGCTGGACAGGCTGGAGTCAGACTGCGGAGGTGTCTGTCCTGCCACTCCTCCTACAGGACAGCGGGGAGGGGCAGGTGACCACTTATCGAGGGCGCCCAGCCATTGCTGACCATATGCACTGACCCCCAGCCTGGCCACTGCTGGGTGCATGAGGAGCAAAATGGATGAGGGGAGGCCTGCAGGGCCCTAACACAAGTGGGGAAACCAGAAACAGGTGGCTACAGGAAAGGGGACTGTGGGAGGGAGCTGTTGTGGCCTCAGTAGGAAAGTATGAAGTGCTCCAGGCCTCAGCTTTAGTTGGCTGCCCCGGCTATCCTCATCTCATCACGGCTATCCTCATCTCATCACGGGCTGCCTAGCACACCAAAACAATTGCATTGCATCTCAAAAGCCTGGGAGTTGGATGGGCTCCTGCTGGTAGGTGACGCTCTGGGCTCAAGGTCTCCCCATTCCCTGAAGAGCACAGCCCCCCAGATTTCCCAAAAGGGGAGCTGACAAGGCCTAGCCTGGGTGGCAGTGCCCTGTCCTGTCCCTGGCAGACTGGGCCAGCAGCTCTGCATGCTGAAGAGGTTGCAGGACCAGGCACTCCACTGCACCAAGGCTGGAAATGAGGCCAGGGGGTGAAGCCTGAGCCTCTGCGTCATTTGCTAGGGGTTTTCCCTCTGACTCCCACCTTCCTTCTCTCTGGAGCCTTAGTGGCCACCAGGCACAAGTGGAGATGGGGAGGTAATGCTCCTGCCCTCAGCTGTTGCCTTGGGGCTGCACAATCTTTCCCTCCCAGCCAGGCGCTGATCTGCATCTGCAGCTGTGTGGGCCTCCCCACTGCTCCAGGCTTCCAACAGCTCCAGGATCCTTTGGGGATGTGTTGCCAGAGCTTTCCGAAGGACAGTTGAGCCTGGTGTGGTGGGGAGGCAGGTGTGCTGCTCCCCCATCTGGTCTGTTCACTCAGTGACAAGGTTCCCCCATCCACCTCAGGTCCCTGCACACACTTCACAGAAAGGGGGAGACGTGAAGCTGCCTGTGAGATGGGTAATGTTTTCCAGCCTGGAGGGAAGACACCCATATAGCCTGGTCTTTTAAGAAAAAGGGGCCAGGTCTCTGGGTGGCAGGCACTTGGGCTTGGGAGTCAGTGCCACTTAGCAGCTACATGAGCTTAACTGGAGATCCCCGCAGGGTCTTTAGGAGTCATGGTCTGTTTGTCTGGGGAGTTCCCTGCATTGAGCTGGCTCAGAGAAGTAAGGCTCTTTTCCTCCTCCTCCTAGATACCTTTTCTTTAACAAATAGTAGCTGTCAGAAACACTGTGCCTAGATCCCAGGGCAGGAGCAGAAGATGCCACCACCTCCCACCCTCAGCCCATCACAGGCATCATCCCTCCCTCTTGTTTCGGCTCTGGGGCCGTGCCGGCCATTCTGGTTTGGTTCCCTGGTGTAGTGAGAGGGACAGGCACTGATACCATCCCCAGCCAGGCCAAACACGCTTCCAGGCTCTCTCTTGGGCAGTGACATTGGCTGGCTTTGTACGTTGGTGTCAGGAAATTTGGGAGGTGTTTGAGAGGTAGTGAGAAAAGGGCAGAACGAAACGGCAGAAAGTTTGACTTTGCTCCTGTGTTCTTACCAAGCAGCATTTGTTGAACCCCTTCTCTGGGGGCTTAGGGATACCAGGGGACATTTGAGTCCATCTGCAGCAGAGTCTCAGTTTGTGTGGGCCAGGAGCCTGGGTTTTGTGCTGCGAGGGCCCCTCCATGGCTTCTCTCTGACTGCAGGCAGCAGGCTCATGTCAGATGAGTGTGGAAGTCTTGTAGAAACCAGTTTATATCCAATCATCAGTTTCAGCCATTTCCACTTCCCTGCCAGAATCCCAGGGATGTCTGGAGGCTGCTGACTCCCACAGACCCAGGGGTGGGGACAGGAAGTTGTACTCAGCCCACTCCGACCTCTTGTTGGGTTTGTGTGCCTTCTGCTTTCTGCTGGAGAAGAATGCTGCTCCCTGGGCACTGGGCTCTGTGTGGGTGCTGCTGGCTTCCCTGTGCTGTCTGAGTCTAAGCCCCTGACTCCTCCCTATTCCCAGGAATCTCCAGGTGGCCTTTTGCAGCCAGTGGCTCTTGGTCCCACTGAAATGTGCTCCCTGCCATGTGCCAGCCTGGATGGGGTGCCTGCACATTTTAGTTCTTCCTCAGGCCAGCTGGTAAGGCACCGTCCTGCACTGTGCATAAAACCACCTTGTGGAGTGGTGAGGAAAGGCTGCCTCTAACCTTCCTGTGCCCAAGTCTGAGTCCTTTAGTACACAGGCCTTCCACCCAGGACAGGAAGAATTGCCCTTGCACCCCCTTCCCCTTTTCCCTTCCCCTCCCCTTCCCCTACTCCTTCCCCAAGGTTCAGTGTAAAAAGAAAGGAGAGTCAAGCCAATCAAGCGCAGTCTTGTTATAAAGCGCCTAAGCCTTATCCTCATACCTACCTCTCCCTTCCCTGAATCCATCACCTCCTGGGGGACTATGGGGAGACCACATGTGCCCTCCTGGAGCTGACACAGATGGGGAGAGAACACACCTGGTGTGGGAAGCTGTATGGGACCCAGAGAATTCTAACTAGTCCCTTGGGCTCATAGTTACCAATCAGTAGGAGAAAATGCAAAAGGAAACTGCTTAGGAATCAGTAATTGCTGTGTTCCCAGGAAGTCCTCCTTAAGTATGGAGGCGAAGGAATGCTTTAAAGGAAACTAAGGACTGTAGCCCATATACCCATGTCGTGAATGAGGTGCGCAAGACGAAGAGAGTGGGGAATACAGGTCCAAGAATGTCTGCAGGATGACTCTGCCCTCACTAAGCTATAATGTTTTTTCCTCCCTTCTATGTTGAGGGTTTCCCTCTGTTTTATTATGAATAATGGCAAACATACAGCAAAGTTTTAATGTTTTTTTTTTTTTTTTGAGACAGTCTCGTTCTGTCACCCAGGCTGGAGTTCAGTGACACAATCTTGGCTCACTGTAACCTCTGCCTCCTGTGTCCAAGTGATTCTCCTGCCTCGGCCTCCCAAGTAGCTGGGCCTACAGGTGTGCACCACCACACCTGGCTAAGTTTTGTAGTTTTAGTAGACACAGGGTTTCACCATGTTGGCCAGGCTGGTCTCCAACTTCTAACCTCAGGTGATCCACCTGCCTCAGCCTCACAGAATGCTGGGATTACAGGCATGAGCCACTGTGCCTGATGTACAGCAAAGTTGAAAGTGTTGTATAGAGAACGGCCCTATTAAACAGCACACACACCACCTGCAGTCTGCAGTATACTAGACCCATTTATCCATCCACCAACTCATCTTATCCTTCTGGTGCATTTCATAGTAAAATGCAAACACCAGTCTGCTTCCCTCTTGGGGTTTTTGACTAAAGTAGTGCACATTCAAACACCACAGAAGCACATAAAATGATTTTCCTTCAAGTCCTTTCCTCCACCCTGTGAAAGTGTGCACCTCTTTCCAGACTTTGATCTGTGCCTACACACGCATTGGAATATGCATGGCATCTAGTGCTTTCAAGCAGGGGGATCACGCCCATGTGTCCATCCACTGCTTGCCATGTTCGGAGTCTGAGGGGACAGATGCTCCAGCAGCGGACTCTGTGCCATTCCCCTTCTCGTTTTGTGTCACCCTTTCAGGTGGGCCCTTGGGCTAGCCAGATGTTCTAGACAGAAAATGACCACAGGTTGTCCTGGTGACCAGGAAACTGAGAGTGACTTCTCTCACAACTCATGTGCCTGGGTACTTCAGGGTCCCTTGGGGTTCCTGATAGGGGGGCTTTGAGGAGTGGAAGCCATAGCCTTCTGGGTTATGAAGAATCTTCATTTTATGGGTTCCACACGTTTGCCTTTCCACCAGAATAATCAGAGAACACAAAGAAACAGCAGTAGGAAAGCCTCTCACACAGAGGGTCCCAGTCCCAGCCCCACCATCTGCGAGCCCTCTCATGAGCAGGTATGTTACTTCCCTAGGCTTCCAGGTCCTCATTGACAAAATGAGAATAACACCGGGTGCCCTGCCCAGCTCGGAAGATGGTGAGGCTCAAAGGAAATCACGCACATGGACTCACAGTCTGTCCCTGGCAGTGTTCAGGAAAGTCAAGCTCCTTAAGTGATGGAGTAGGGATCCTGCCACAAGCTCTACCTTCTGCACAGCAGAGACACCGCTCTCCTGTTATTTCCCCTTTGGCTTAGAGAACCTCTGGGTCGCCTTTTGTTCACGTCACCTCTTTCACCTGCCCTTCAAATATTCATGTCAGCCTGGGGTCATCTTCTGCCTTCTTTGGATTTCGGTCTGAACTTTCTCCCTGGACTGCCTCTTTATCTCACATCTATGCCTGGCACCCACGTCTCTGTTCCAAACCTCAGCACTAGGCTTCAGCAGCCTCCTGGAGGTCGCCATCAGCTTGCCGGGCCTCCTTCCACCCAGCTAAGAATTGGTCCCTTCATTCTCATGCCTTCTTCCTGGACACCCACCCGCAGTGCAGGCATCTGCTGTGGGTCCCACTGCCCCCATCGGCATGCATAGGACCACTGCGCACTCCTTGGTGTCAGCTCCAGGCACCACAGCAGAACACAAGGCTCCCTGTGCCCAGAATCTCCCGTCCCCACCCCAGCTTCATCCATCCTCAACCTTCTCTAAAGCCTTACCAGAACGGCCCCTGCCTTGATGAGGTATCTTTCTTACTCTTGGACCTGGGCCTGTCCATTGGAAGACCTGCTGGAAATCCCCATGCTGTGTCTTTTGGGTTCCTTGTTCAGCTTCCCTGCTAGTATATGAGCTGCTTGAATCCCAAGATCATGGCTATTCACTGAGTCGCCAGCACACAGAATGTCATAGGAACTTAATACAAACCACTGGGTTCCCACGGGTACAAGTAGCTTCATTCCACTCCTTCTTTTTGGGATGGTGAGCAGAGTCTTTTTGTTTCTTTCTTTTTGAAAATTGAGATCAAGGCCGGGCACAATGGCTCACACCTGTAATCCCAGCACTTTGGGAGGCCAGTGTGGGCAGATCACAAGGTTAGGAGATAGAGACCATTCTGGCTAACATGGTGAAACCCCATCTCTACTAAAAATGCAAAAAATTAGCCGGGTGTGGTGGACTGTAGTCCCAACGATTCGGAAGGCTGAGGCAGGAGAATTGCTTGAAACTGGGAGGTGGAAGTTGCAGTGAGCCGAGATTGTGCCACTGCATTCCAGCCTGGGCGACAGACAGAATGAGACTCCGTCTCAAAAAAAAAAAAAAATTAAATAAAAATTGAGATGAAGTTCACCATAAAATTAATCATTTTTAAATGTACAATTTACTAGCATTTAGGACATTCACAATTCCCACCTTTATCTGGTTCTAAATACTTCATCGCCCCAGAAAGAAACTCCTAATGTGATTCCACTTATATGAGGTAGCTAAAATAGTCAAAACTCATAGAAGCAGAGAGGTGGTGGCCAGCAGCTACGTGGGGCGAAGGGGAGTGGTCGATTAATGGGTATAACATTTCAGTTATGCAAGGTAAGTTCTAGACATCTGCCATACAACCTAGTGACTACAGTTGACAATATTGTACACTGGAAGATTTGTTAAGATAGAGCATATGTTAGACACATATGCTCTATAAACCACAATAAAGTTTTTGGCCAGGCATGGTGGCCCATGCCTATAATTCCAGCACTTCGGGAGGCAGAGGCAGGTGGATGACCTGAGGTCAGGAGTTCAAGACCAGCCTGGCCAACACGGAGAAACCCCGTCTCTACTAAAAATACAAAAAAATTAGCCGGTTGTGATGGCGGTTGCCCATAATCCCGGCTATTCAGGAGGCTGAGGCAGGAGAAACGCTTGAACCTGGGAGTTGGAGGTTGCAGTGAGCCAAGATCGCACCATTGCACTCCACCCTGAGCGACAGAGTGAGACTCTTGTCCCTCTCCACCCCCCCCCAAAAAAAAGGTAAAAAGGTGGTGGGGAGAAAACCCCCCTACCCATTAAGCAGTCATTCCCCATTTCCCCCTGTCCCCAATCCCCATCTACTTTCTATCTCTATGGATATATCTCTTCTGGACATTTCATATAAAATGGGTCATACAGGCCGGGCGCGGTGGCTCAAGCCTGTAATCCCAGCACTTTGGGAGGCCGAGGTGGGTGGATCACGAGGTCAAGAGATCGAGACCATCCTGGTCAAAATGGTGAAACCCCGCCTCTACTAAAGATACAAAAAATTAGCTGGGCATGGTGGCGCGTGCCTGTAATCCCAGCTACTCAGGAGGCTGAGGCAGAAGAATTGCCTGAACCCAGGAGGTGGAGGATGCGGTGAGCCGAGAACGCGCCATTGCACTCCAGCCTGGGTAACAAGAGCGAAACTCCATCTCAAAAAAAAAAAAAAAAAAAAAAAAAAAAAAAAAAAGGGTCATACAATAGTTGGCTTCTTTTACTAAGTGTAATATTTTTGACATTTATCCATGTCGTAGCATGTGGCGGTTCTTCCTTTTCTTGGCTGAGTAGTATTCCATCGTAGGAAAATAGCATCTTTTGTTTATCTGTTGCACAGTTGGTGAACACTGGGTTGTTTCCACCTTTGGGCCCTTGTGAACATCGCTGCTGTGAACCTCCATGCACACACATTTGTTTGGGGACCTGTTTTTCCCCCTTTCTTGCCTCCTACTTCCCCCAATACCATATTTTTCCAAACCAGAAATCCACATACTGGTTGTGTGTGAGTTTAGGAAAGCATCTGTGGAGGTAAACAGCTTGCCTCATGCTGTCCCTGCTTCGTGTCTACCCTTCTCCAGGCCTTTTTTGTCCGCCATTACCTCAGCTTTTGGTTAATCGCATGTTGGGATTAATCCCATTTTGTCTTTGAGTAATTAACATGTGGTGTGCATGCCTTATCTCCACAGTGAGAGTCTTAAGGTCAAGGTCCCTCTTGGGGTTCTATGTCCCCCAGAGAGCCAGGCACAGCTTGGGGAAGCTAAGCAGTCCTCTAGTTGCTAGGCCCTTGCCTGCCCTGTGCCACCTGTCAACTGGTGACTAACCCTCTTGCACCCTCCTCTGTCCCCCTTGCAGATGATGTGCTGACTAAAGACGCGGGTGAGTGTGTGATCTGCCTGGAGGAGCTGCTGCAGGGGGACACGATAGCCAGGCTGCCCTGCCTGTGCATCTATCACAAAAGGTAGGGGAGTGGTTGGCAGGGTGGCTCAGTGCATCTCCCTCCCAGGGGGCAGACCCCCATCTCCAGCCATTCTGTCTCCTTTGGTTATGGGATGACCTCTCCTCCCACCTCTGGCTCCAAGTGGGTTAAGGCAGAGTCCGGCACACAGATACCCACTGTGCTGGCAGGAAGGTGCGAGCATCCCAAGCGCAGGGGAGAGTTGAGTTGCTGGAGGTGTGCTCTGGTTTGAGGGTTTGGGGTTAGGAGCTGATGGCAAGACCTGTAGAGCCTCACAGGTTGGAGGAGTTTAGGATCCCACCAGGAAGGTTGGTTCTCCATCTGTCTCCCTGCCTTTTCTTCCTCTCTGGGCTCATCTGCTTCACAGGGGGAAAATGTCAATCTGTACAAGGAAGGCCAGGCAGAGAGTGTGCCACGGCCTTGCACTAGCCTTCTCCCTAGAGGACCAGGAGGCAGGAAGAGCCATTTCCTGAGGGGTACTGGGCACAGTTATAAGTAGCAGGGCCCAGATTCGTCCTCAGGCTCCAGTGTAAGCCTCCTCGTTTTCAGCAGGAAGGAAGACACCTTCTTGCCCAAGACAGGAGGACACTGCTGCCTGTGGCCAGAACCTACTGTCTGAGTCCTCAACCCCAGAGCTTATTCCTGACACACAGGTCTTCCAAAGCCTGACTCTCAGGGCCACTGCTGCACAGGGTGACAACCGGGCATGGCACACGGCGTGCCTGGTGCAGAGGAGGCTCAAGGCTGGCCTGGAAGATTCTTGGTCTAGTTCCTAGCGCAGAGCCTTGCAGTGTCCCTGGAAACATTAACCAGAACCAGAAAAGGAAATCTTTGGCCCTAGGGGAGAATTATGCAAATTATCTGTCTGGTTCCTGTCTTTGAAAATGCCCAGATGTTGGTTTACAAATCAGGAAGCTGTCTTGGGGCAAACTCTGTTCTCTCTTTGATGCAGAGAGCCTTTTTCTGTAAACACTGGAGACCAGTGCTTCACTATCTGGCTCCCCTCCTGCCTCTTGCAGAAAGGATTAGATGCTGCTGCTGATCAGCTGATCATGGCTGAGGGGTAGAGCTTGGGGCTCTCCTAAGAGGTCACCCACTGGGAGGGAGCCTCACAGCTGTTCTTTTGACCCAGAAAGGGGCTCTTTCAGGACCCTAGCACCCACAGCCATGGCCTTCCTGCCATGCCACTGTTTCCACTTCCCTGCCCTTGGAGTCTTGGAGACAGCTGACTAGCTGACCTGTGGGGTCCACCGCTCTCACCTTCTCGATGGTGACTGCTGCCATCCTCCTGGGCTTTGTGCACAGAAAGCTTTGGTCCTTCTCAAGGTTGCTCTGCCCCTTCCTACTGCACCAGATCCCCCTGAGCCTGTACCCACCAATGCTGTCTCCGGCTGGGCCAAGACCAGTCTTGGTGTTCTCTCTTCTTCCTACATCAGAAAGTAGGGATGGCTGGAGACATGACTGTGTTTCCCTGGGGTCCTTTCAGAAGAGGCTTCGGAAGCTCCTGCTCAGGAATCTGGCCCTTTGAAAGATCCCCTTCAAAACAGCCTGGGCAGCAGGTAACGCAGTTTCTCTTGCGGCGTCTCCCCACAGCTGCATAGACTCATGGTTTGAAGTGAACAGATCGTGTCCAGAACACCCTGCGGACTGACCTGCAGGCTTGCTTGCTGACTCCTCTCAAAGGTGAGCCCATGGGTGGGGGTGCTCTGGCCTTAAGGCTTGGGGTCAGGTCACTTTAGGGGCCTGGGGGAACGGAGCTGCTCTTATGCCACCAAGAAGAAAGCAGGAGCAGAGGGAAGGAGCACCTTATCAGTTAGCAGGTAGTTATCTGGAAATGATTTTCTCTGGGAAGGACAAGAGATACAAACCAACATGGGCAGTTATGAAGAACAGGCTCAGAAGAGTTAGGATTCTTTGGGGGAAAAGACCGGTGCAATCTACGTTCCTAAAGTTCAGGAAGATCTTTCTTGTTGGGAATGTTCACAAGCAGGAAAAGGAGCCTGAGCGCTGGGTGTGTGCCTGGCTTGGCCTCATCCTCGCTCACCTCTGAGTCTCTGCCTCTTCTTTGGTGACTGGGATAATCTTGCTCCCTGCTGCCGTAAGGACATTGCACTTACTAAACAGACAGCCATGGAGGCGGTGCATTGTTCCCTCCAAAGTGCTTGTCAGCGATCACTTTACCGCTGGTTCTTCCCTCGTGGCTTCCAGATGAATCTGAGGCCTCCAGGCCAGACTCGACCCCTGCATCCCACAGTAATGGGTGCTGACTCCACACATCCGGGGCTCACCGCTGTGTCTGGCCTCCCCAGGTCTCCCCTAGGGGTACACTGCTTGCTGCCGACCATCCTCCCTGACCCCCATCTCACCTGTCCCATCAAAGTTCTGGGCTGCCATTTTCCTTTTTCTGTTAAAAACAAAGTAGACAAAACCCCCATAACAACCAAAAGCCCAACTTAGCTCACAACCAAAGGTTTTGGGGCCTCTTTTCTTCCTCCCTCCCTTTCTCTCTGTCTTGTTTTTGTTTTCTTTTGTTAGGTTTATTTTATTTATTCCAAGTAAACTCCCAGAACAGCTGATGATGTCAGACAAATCAGGGACATTTGCTCTTTTTACCTTCACCTCAAAAACTGATGACAAGGGGAGAAGAAAGAGCGAGGGGGAGAGAGGCAGGGGAGTAGAACCTGCCCAGGTGCATGGCTGCAAATTCCCCGCGTGCTGTTTGGCTTCGGGGGTCCTGTGCAGACGCCTCAGCCCTGCCTGCCCTCTCGGGATGCAGCTGCCCTGGGATGCAGCAGCCAGCCCTCGGCCCGACGGAGCACGACTTACTTATTATGGTCCACACAGGGACAGACAGCCCCTGCTCCCAGGAGGAGGCTCACCGAACCCTGGGGCAGAGCTGAGCTTGGGACACCAGCGAGAACAGGGCACCCCTTCTGCACTGACTTCCAGATCATGGTTCTCCCTTCCTCCCTGAGGACACCAAATTGGATGAGAACAAGTTTGAAAGAAGAATGAATCAACTGCTGTCCTTCCCCTCACCCCTCAGCCCAGGAGGGAAAGGGCATTTTCTTTTTCACCTTTGAAAGGCATTGTGGGTCTGTCTTTAAAGTGTTTACAAAAAAAAAATTATATAAAAAAAAGTCTAGTGTCGACTGGTGTTTTCCCTCGTGATGTTTACAGCTTGCTGTTTGCTGCCCAGCCATAACCCTCTCAGTGACAGATGAACACAGCCAAGCCTTCGGACGGCAGGCGAGCACACAGTCTCTTCCCCTGCCCCAGCTGGCCCTCTCCACCACCAACTTCTCTACTTTGGGTTTAGGTTTTTCCCTCTACTTTTCTGGCTTGGTTTTGCTCTTTTCTCCCCTTGAGAGCCTAATACCTTCACTTCATTGCCAAAAAACAACCCATCGAGAACTCTCTTCCGCTGATCCTTTCTCTTTCCCCTTCTTTCCTCCTGGTTCTGGTCAGTTCAGAGGATTTAACAATCACAAGTGTCCTGCAAAAATGCCTGAACATTATTCTTAGGCCCTTGTGGATTTTTTTTTTCCAGAAAAACAAACAAACAAACAAAAAGACTTACTAAGAAATATGTACAGCTACCCCTGTTTTCAGGCACTATGTTTGAGAACATTTTAGCCACTGATGTTCACACGTGGCATCAGCCCATGCAAGATAGGTTTCTGTATTTATATATTAAAATACAAAAAAAAAATCATAAAGTGTTTAAAAAAATGTTCAAAGCTTGGGAGAAAAGCTTTCTTCATTAGTCAAGGTGTTTTGATATGGTATTAAAATGTCTAATAAAAGATGCACCGTGTGATTTTATTTTAATGAAGTGTTGTTACACAATCAAGAAATGGGGGCAAGGGCCTACCCCCACTCCCTCACCTACCTCCTTAGCATTCCTTCAGGCGACTACTTGGGGCTCCAGGTGTGTGAATTGGTCCTCAGACTGTCAGGCCTGGGTGGAGGGAGAGTGGCAAGTCGGGTGTGCCTCCTGTAAGCTTCCTGACCTCTTACGCATCATGGAACCAATCTGCCCTCCTCTGTGGAGTAATTGTGCTGGAACTCTGGAGAGATCTGCAGGGGCCAAGATCTGCAACCCTGGATGTGGGTTCTTCCAGGTGTGGGCCCAGCCCCCCTCCTTCCAGCCTCTGCTCCCCATCCCACCTTCCACTCGCCCTGCCTGTTGCTCAGTTTGCATCTCAGTGCTGACTCATGGGCATCCTTCATTGAGGCCCAGGAAGAGGCCCTGGTTTGGGGCTGTGCCAGCTTGGAGCCCTTGAACCAGAACCAGCCGCTCAGGCTCACAGAAGTTGGCAAACTGTGGGCTGGGCGGGCAGCTTCAGGCAGGGAGCAACAGTGCAGGCCTGGCCTGTGTCCCTGTGCCCAGCGGGCTCCCGGAGCAGCATTCCAGAGCCTCCTGCAGAGCCAGCAAGGGAAAGCTCTGGAGGGAGACTACTACACACCCTCTCTGCTCTGACCCTTCTCAGGCCCGCCTGATGTGCCGGACCATCTCCCTGCTGCCACAGCCCCTGGCTCCGCAGTCACCCTCCATCAGATGCTACCAGAAGCACCTACTCTGCAAGGGCGTTCACAACAGGCCAGTGGGCAAAAATGAGGCAGGGCCAGCGGAGAAACACTGAAGAAGACTTGGTGGTTCGGAGCCTGGGCCTCAGCGCGGACCCATCTGGGGTGAAGACCTTGGGGCTGTTGAGAGAGCTGGCGGCAGGAACGTGGCTCTACACTGCATTCAGGCTCTCCTGCCTGGCAGGGTGATTGTGAGGAAACAGCTTCCTCTGAACTTCAGATGTTTCCCATGTGAAGCAGGGACAAAACCACGCAGCTCCGAGGCCACTGTGGGCCGGGGGAGTTGCCCTGCAGGTCCTGGCAGTCACAGCAGGCTCCCTGTAGCTTTGTCACCACAAAGGGCACTGTTCTATTCACAGCACCTCCTGCTTCTGCCTGGCAACTGTGTCTCCCTGTGCTATATTTAATTCCACCAGCAAAGCTGGCGAGGCAGGGCCCAGCTCTGAAGGAGATCTCCTTGCCTGACCCCTGGACCTGGAAACGGAGGCTTCGTGTGCCCACCTTGGCAGCTTGAGTCTGCTGTTTTGGCAGTGCCATGGGTGAGCCAAGCAGCTGTGAGTCGGGTGGGGCAGGGCTGTAGCCCACGCCGGGTGCTATTCCAGGCTCTAGGGGCTGGTGCTCACCCCCACCCCCAGCGACTTCATTCCTACCTGGCACACTGCAGCCCCCTGTCGGCTGCAGTATCCTGAATTTGGACCCAGGTTGCCCACTCTTGGTGAGGGGGTGGGATTGAGGCTGTCGGGGCTTCCCAAGTGGAGCTTGTGTTTGCCATACTCCATCCTGACAGCTCTCCAGAATCCCTTGTTGCTGTTCTGCCTTTCTGGGATGGGAGAGAATGTGAGGGAACTGGGGAGCAGATTCTACCCATTCTGCTAAGGGCCTATCACACTTTATGAGGTTCCTGGACATGAGCCCCTCCCTAAGAACAACCATTCTCTAATAGCCATCTAATGGTACCAAGGTTCATGGGAGAATGTCTTCATTCTTAGGAGATAGATGCTGAATTATATAGGTGAATGCCTTCAAAAAATATGTAATTTAATTCCAAATGATTCCCCTGAAATACACAAAGCAAATAAGGCCAAAATGTTCATTGTTGAATCTGCAGTGGCTGGTATTTCAGTGAACAGTGTACTTTTTCTTTCAACTTTACTGTATGTTTGGAATTTTTCTTAATAAAAGATTGTGGGGAAATGGTCATTTGCTGAGCACCTCCTAGTTGCTAGGCACTGGAGGGCGCGTCACAGACGAGCCCTACCCAGGAGGGAGAGCCTGGCCCCTGCAGGATTCTCGCCTGCAAGAGTGGGTGGGTGGCTGGCTGGCTGGCTGGCTGGAAGGGGAGGGGCGAGAGGGCTGCCTCCGTGATAAGCACACATGTGCTGGGGTGTTTTGGGGAAAGGGCTGAGATATGTCACCAATCAGCCCTTGGCACAGTCTCTACTCCCCACAGGGCAGAGTGGGACAGAAACGTCACAGAGGAGTAGCCTCCAGGCTCAGGTCGGTGTCACTGCTGTCTGCTGGAGCCCAGTGTTAACTTGGAGGAGGGGTTCCAAAAACTCAAGTTGGACTGAAGCGTCTCAGCACAGCTGCCTCTGCCCAAGGCCTAGCAGCCCGCTTGAGCACTGAACAGCTGATGGGAGGAGGAGCAGGTTGGAGGCCAGTGAGGCCACGGGGTGTGACATGCCCCTTTCCTAAGAAGACCAAAGGCTGAAAGGGCAAGGAAGATGAGACAGCACTACAGGTTCCTGGGACCTGTCGGCAGGGTGGAGGACTTAGCCCGGCTTCCAGGCTGCCAGGCCTTCCCTGACCCTGGGAGGTTTGCCCAGGGCTGACAGCTGCAGGCCCTGGGCAGGAGTCCTGAGTTTGGAGCAGATGCCAGTGGTACCTGAGCTTTGTGATGTCAGGTGCCCTCTTGTGGGCTTAGGGGGAACAACTGCCAAGGTCTCAAGACGGGTGCCAGCCCAAGACGGGCAGGCCCTAGCCAGGGTGGACACACCTTCAGGGCAAAACAGCTGGTAGTACGATATAATCACCCCAAGGAGAGGGGGTGCAAAAAGTTTCACCTCTGTTTCTAAAGATGTAGTAGCTGCTGAGGAACACAATCCGTTCAGAGGCCCAGTTCAGGCCCAGTTGGGGACCCCGTCCTAAGTGACATCTGCCATGGTCAGGTCTTCAGGTCTGAGGTGGAGTAACTGGGACAGGGACCTGGGTTCTGTCCCTGCAGGAGATCACTGGCCCAGGTGTGCTTGCCACATCTTCCGAAGCCTGATCACCTCTCCCTCCCCAGGCTACAAGAAGTCAGAGAACAGATCCAAAACGAAGAGGTCACTGGCCAAAGGACAGAGAACCTTAGTTGCAGGTGGGTTTCAGGTTGATTTCAGATTTATTTGAGGAGGCACCAAGGAGACCTATCAGCATGGCATGGGAGGTTGCTTCCCATACCAGGAAAGGAGTGTTCCTGTTACTACACGAAGGGGGAAGGGTCCCCCCACAGCGGGAGGCAGCGGGAGAGAGGTCCTCAGTCTTGAGTGGACTCAGACCATCTCTTCCAGCCAGGACAGGATTCGTAGAAACAGGAAACAGTTTTGCCGGGAACCACCCTGGGTCATTTACTGAGCCAAAGGCTGGGGCCAGTCAGAGGTCTGGGGATTAACCCGGTGCCCAGGCTTCTCTGTGGGCTCGCTGGCAGGATGACAGCATCAGCTACTGTCTATCCCTAGCAGGGGCTGTAGCATGAAGAAAAGTTCCAGAACAGAGGCTCCACCGTAGTCTGGGAACCCGTGGGCTAAGTGCTCAGAGCCGCTCACAGCACTTTGCCTGGGTTCATGAGGCCTCGGGGATCCAGCACTGCCTTGAGCTGCCGCATAGTCTCCACACCCACGGCGCCCACCTCCTCCTGCAGCAGCTGTCGCTTGCCCAGCCCTATGCCATGCTCCCCCGTGCATGTTCCATGGAGGGCCAGTGCCCGCCTGAGAGCAGGGAGGAGACATCCTCAGTGGGCCGCCTTTCGGCTGCCCTCAGCTCTCCTCATCCCTGGCTTTGCTCATACCTGCCCAGCTGTTCTGCAAAAGCCTTGACCCTGCCCAGTTCCTCGGCGTCATCAGGGTTAACCAGCAGAATGCAGTGGAAGTTGCCATCACCCACATGTCCAACAATGCTTCCTGGGGGCCCAGAGGACAGAGCTATTCTCCAGCCCAGCCCTCCTTCTGCCTCCTGCTGGCCCAGGCTCTGGTCAGCCCCAACACCTCCCCACCTCTCCCCAGCAGCAGGGCAGGCAGAACCTGTGAGTCCTGAGGCATTCAGATCCTCCTTGGTCTGTACCAAGATCTCCGGCAGCCGGGAGATGGGCACACACACATCCGTGGAGTAGCCCTGGTCAGAGGGGAGGCCTGTGAGTCACCCCTGCCTGCCTGGGGGTAGAGGGTCACGTGGTCAAGGCTGAGGATGGGTCTGGGGGCACTGGGCCTCAGCTCCTGGCCTCACACAAGGAAATGTCCTGCTCTTCTCTAGGCCTCAGCCCTCACCTCCCCCCAACACAACACAGGAGACCACTGGCCTAGGTGTGCTTGCCACACCTCCCTGCAGAGGCTGTCCACACTCCCCCGTGGCTACTACCCCAGCCCCCAGTCTGCTGAGCCTTTGCATAGCTGCTTGGAGCCCAGACTTCCCCAAGTTAGGTTGACATCCCCCTCTGTATCATCTCTTCCTCCAGGAAGCCTTCCCTGTTTACAACTCCCAAGAGCATTCCCACCATTCCCACGACCTGGCTCGCAGGAAGGGCTTCTGAGGGCTTAGCAGACAACTGTGCTTTCCCTGTAGATGGTGTCTGAACAGCTGGGTGGGGTGGTCTGCAGCCCCTGGTTCTAGCACTTGCTCAGCCAGGCCCAGCCCCCTTGTGGGGGCTGAGCCTGCTGCTCTGTGCACTAAGGTGGTGGGTTGAGGAAAGGTTTGTGGCCCCCAGCTACAGCCCAGCCCCAGCTTACCTTGCAGCCTGGCCGCAGGGCCAGGGCTGCATACCAAGCATTATGCCGTGCTGCCCAAAGCTGGCTGCGCTCTTCAGCCTCCTTGGCCCAGGAGAAGCCAGAGGCTCCGTTCTGCTGGACTATCTCTTCTGCAGTTGGGGGAGGAGGGCTGACACAGGGCCGAAGCGGCTGCCCACCCCGCTGCCCCACTCCACCCCAGCATACCTGTGCGCTGCAGCTGCTCCTCCAGTGCCTGCTGGGAGCCATGGAACTCCAGGAAGAGTGTGGGTGCCACTGAGCAATTCAGCTTGCTGTACCTGTTGCAGGCATCCATCATGACTTCATCCAGGAACTCTGGATCCAGGGAGAGGGCAGACCAGGTGAGGCCTGGCCTTCCCAGGGGGCCTCTTCCATGGAGCCCACCCTGACTACCCCAGTCCTTATCTCACCAATGCGGGCCACGGGCACTGCAGCCTGGAGGATGTGTACAGTGCTGTCCACAGCAGCCTGGACACTGGGGAACGAACACGTGGCAGCCACCGTGGCCTCAGGGGCAGGGTGCAGGCGCAGGGTGGTGGCTGTGATGAGGCCCAGCGTCCCCTCCGAGCCCACAAAGAGCCCAGTGAGATTGTAGCCGGCTGCACTCTTCCTAGGTCCCAGGGACACACAAGGTGAATGCTAAGCCGTGTGATGAGGGATTTCTGGTCAGAGCCCAGGCAATGAGGTCTGGGCTGGCCTCCCTCGGGCCCAGATTCCCTGCTCCACAAACCAAATCAGCCTCACGCAGGGAGAGCAAACCCATGTCCCACCCACTTTGGCCCAGGTGACCCAGCTTCAGAGCCTGTGGAAGCCTAGCCCGCCAAACAGGTGGCCCGCAGGAGGCGCCTTTCACAGCCCGGCCTCTGCAGGGCAGCCCCGCAGCAGTACCCAGGGCCCCGGCAGAGGGCGCTCACCGGAAGTGCCGGCCTGGGCCCGCCGTGTGCAGCAGCCGCCCGTCCGGCAGCACCACCTCTAGGTTGAGTACGTTGTCCCGCATGGTGCCGTAGCGGACCGCGTTGGTGCCCGAAGCCGCGGTGGCCGCCATGCCGCAGAGAGAGGCGTCGGCCCCTGGGTCTGGAGAGCGGCATGCAGGAGAAGGCAGCCTCAGGGACGGGAGGCCCTTTCCCTCGGGCTGGGGGAGGAAGGTCCCCTGAACCCCAGACGCAACCCTGCTTCCAAGGTGTCCTCAGGGCCCCAAGGTCCGCGAGTCCTACCCACGGGAAACCAGAGGCCGCTGTCCCGCAGGTGGGTGTTAAGGGCTTTGCGGGTGACGCCGGGCTCAACCACCACAGAGAAGTCCTCCAGGTTCAGCTCCAGGATCTGGTCCATCTGCGTCAGGTTAATGCAGACGCCGCCCTGGTGGGGACGGGTTCTAAGACGACTGCGGACCTGGGTCTCTGACTTGGCCACGGCCCCCGGGCCACACCCCGCGGGTGACCACCTAGCAGCCAGACCAGAACCCCAGAGGCAGGCAGCCCGCGGGCGGGAGCGGACCCAAGGAGCCGCGTGTGGCGGGGGAGGCAGCCAGGTGTGCCAGGGTGTGGTGGGACCAGCCCCAGGGCGGGCAGGGGAGCCCCACTGTACCTGCACAGCGCAGACGCCACCCTCCAGCCCGGTGCCGGTGCCAAATGGGATGATGGGCACACCTTGGCTGTAGCACAGGGCTGCCACTCGGCTGACCTGCTCCACGTTCTGGGGCCACACCACAGCATCCGGAGGTTGGCACCTAGAACCAGACCCTCAGCGATTTAGAGAGGGGTGGCGCCCTCTGGTCCCGAGGCTACAGTGAGCGATGGGCAGAGAGCACCCCAAAACAGGTGACTGAGGAGGAAGGCAACCCAGGGCCCTCGCTCCCAGCTGCAGTTGAATCCAGAAGACAGGGGAGGGGGCCCCGCGAGCTCCCCCACACCTGTGCACCGACTCATCGCGCCCGTGCTGCTCTCGGACCGCAGTGGCAGTGGACACGTGGGAGCCTCCCACCACGGCCTTCAGAGCCTCCACGAAGTCCCTGCAGAGCTCGCCCTGTAGGGGAGAAACACACTGCCAGGGTCTCCCGAAAAACACCTGGGGTCACAGCCCTGCCCCAGTGTCAGCGGGGAGGGCTGGGGACTGGAGTGGGCCTCCCCTTCCACCCCTCACTGACACCATCCTTGCCAGGTTTTATACAAGCCCACTAACCAGAAATGCCCCTTTTCCAAACAGAACCATTGGGGTCAAAGTTTCCCCTCGGAAGAAACACCACCAGAATTTAAATATATATATATATTTAAAAAAAAAAAAAGTGTCTATGTTGCCCAGGATGGTTTCTAACTCCTGGGGTCAAGCGATCCACCTGCCTTGGCTTCCCAAAGTACTGGGGTTACAGGCGTGAGCCACAGTGCCCAGCCAGCCAAATAAAAATAAAAACCAGAATTCACTCTGCAAAAAAGGCTATCTATCGGCCAGGTTCCTTCAACAGCGAGCCCTGCCTGAGTGAACTGGAAAGGTCCTTCACTTCCTACTTTCCCCAGGGCCAACTAAGCACCGCCCTAGCCCCAAGAGACTCAGAGCTTGATAAGGGAATGGCAGGGAGGAAAAGCTTCCACTGCCCCCTCCCAACTCTGCCTTGGCTGGGGGCTTCTGGAGCCCTTCAGGGGGTTTCTTCCCATTTTGCAGATAAGAAATGGAGGCCAATTTAAGGACAGCCCAGCCTAGAACCCAGGTCCTCTCCAGGGCGTTCTTCCACAGGTGTGCTTTATTCCAGAGCCACCCAGGAGCACCCATTTGACTCCCCAGCCCCACTTGTAGCAGTGGGGCCTCAGCTCACCCTACACCCCCATTTGCCACAGGGTCAGCCCAGTGCCCTTTTGCCCAAGGTCAGGTCACTTGGTGCTGGGGAGTCACAGAGCCCGGGAAACTTGGGATCAGACTCCCTGCTCCCCTCTCCCCACCCAGTCCCTCAAGGGCACTTCTCTTCTCTCCCCCTACCTTTGCCTTCTGGGAGCAGTAGCTCCTCCAGGGGATCAGCCCCCAGGCCGCAGCCCGGAGCAATTCGGCCATGGCCAGTCACCAGTCAGAGGGTGTGAGCACTGGGTCGGGTGGGCAGGGTGACCGACCAGTCAGCCACTGTGGCGGCAGCGCCGCCAGCCCATTGGCTGGGCCGGGGTGGGGCCTGCTTAAGGTGGCACAGGTTTTAAGGTGGCCCCTGCAGGCTTTGAAGGGATTTTTTTGGGCACAGGAGTGATACTTCTAAAGGAGAGGTGAGGCTCACTAGACATTTTGGGAAGCTGTCAGGCAAAAGTAAAATTCTATTTTTTTTCTAGTTTATTTGTTATTTATTATTATTATTATTTTTTTTTTGAGACGAAGTTTCGCTCTTGTTACCCAGGCTGGAGTGCAATGGTGCAATCTCGGCTCACCGCAACCTCTGCCTCCTGGGTTCAGGCAATTCTCCTGCCTCAGCCTCCTGAGTAGCTGGGATTACAGGCACGCGCCACCATGCCCAGCTAATTTTTGTATCTTTAGTAGAGACGGGGTTTCACCTTGTTGACCAGGATGGTCTCGATCTCTTGACCTCGTGATCCACCCGCCTCGGCCTCCCAAAGTGCTGGGATTATTGGCGTGAGCCACGGCACCCGGCCTATTTTTTTCTTCTTCTAAGACTGGGTTTCACCATATTGGTCAGGCTGGTCTTGAACTCCCAAGGCGGGTGATTTGCCCACCTTGGCCTCCAAAGTGCTTGGATTACAGGCGTGAGCCACTATACCCAGCCTTATTTATTTATTTATTTTTCATTATGCATCTCTCAATCCCAGCAAAAATAAAATTCTAAGCCTCCCAGCCAACTGAATGGACCTTCCTTTCAACCAAGGGCGTTCCAAAGTAAACCTGAAAAATTAACTCAGGCTGTGATGGGAAGGGGTTTAAGATATGCCTCATTATCCCCTCCTCCCTTTAGAATCTAGACACAATGGACCAGCATTAAAACATTAAAACAGAGATCTTAAAACATTCTAATCTTAAGACACAAAACAGATTCTTTGTAGCAGTGATACCGAATTCCAACCTGACCCTAGCATGACATGTCAGCAGGCCCTGAAAGAAATCGATGTATTTTACCCCCAAAATGTATTCCTTTGACATTTTTAAATGGCCCTGAAAAGCTGTTTCTTGTGGGGGAAATCCAGAATCTGTAGCGAATCCCCTTCCCTTTCCAGGCTTTATCTTGATCTAGGGTAAGTCTGGAACCTCTTAAGGCCTTATAAGAGACATTTGCCATCTATTTTATATAGTAAGAACCTTAACCCAGGCACTTCTATAGATTCCACGTTGTCTTTTGTTTAATTTTTAATTTAAAAATTTGTTTGTTATATACTAAAATTCCAAGTCTTTAGATAATAACTTAATTCTTTTAACCAACTGAAAATCAGGAAAAAAAAATTTTTTTTTAAACAGATTCTTGCTCTGTTGCCCACGCTCTGCTCACTACAATCTCCATCTCCCTGGTTCAAGTTATTCTCATGCCTCAGCCTCCCAAATAGCTGGAATTACAGGTGTGCCACCATACCCAGCTAATTTTCTTTTCTTTCTTTTTTTTTTTTGAGATGGAGTCTTGCACTGTCACCCAGGCTGTAGTGCAGTGGCACTATCTTGGCTCACTGCAATCTCCACCTCCTGGATTCAAGCAATTCTTCTGCCTCAGCCTCCCGAGTAGCTGGGACTACAGGCGTGCATCACCATACTCAGCTATTTTTTTTGTATTTTTATTAGAGACGAGGTTTCACCATGTTTGCCACCATGGTCTCAATCTCCTGACCTCATGATCCACCCGCCTCAGCCTCCCAAAGTGCTGGGATTACACACATGCGCCACTGCACCTGGCCACTATACCCAGCTAATTTAAGTATTTTTAGTAAAGACAGGTTTTCACCATGTTGGTCCAGGCTGATCTCAAACTCCTGACCTCAAGTGATCGACCCGTGTTGACTTTCCAAAGTGCTGGAATTACAGGTATGAGCCACCATGCACAGTGCCAATCAGAAAAATCTCTGAATTCGCCTATGACCTGTAAGCTCCACCCACCACTGGAAGGAACCAATGCATACCTTACTCATACTGATTAATGTCTGATGTCTCCCTAAACCATATAAAATCAATCTGTAACTAAACTGCTTTGGGTCCATGTTCTCAGGACCTCCAGGGACTGTGCCACAGTTCATGGTCCTCACATTAGAGGTGGCAAATCTGTACAGGTCTGCACCAACCTCAATTCTTGCCTCATCAGAAGAAAGAATTATACTGAGGAGGTCTGAAAGAAAAATATCTTGAGTCCCCCAAATCACTAAGCTAAAGGGAAAAGTGAAGCTGGGAACTGCTTACAGAAAACCTGCCTCCTGTTCTTTCAAAGTCACCCCTCTGATCCCCAAGATAAATGCATATCCGATTGCCTCCTTTGGAGAGACAAATCAGAAACTCAAAAGAATGCAACCATTTGTCTCTTATCCACCTATGACCAGGAAGCCCTCTCTTTGTCTTTCCAGACCCAACCAATGTTCATCTTACATATATTGACTGGTCTCATGTCTCCCTAAAATGTATAAAACTAAACTGTGCTCTGACCACCTTGGGGACACGTCTTTGGGGCCTCCTGAGGCTGTGTCACGCCACCAACGTTGTCAAAATAAACTTTCTAAATTAACTGAGACCTTTCTCAGATTTTGAGGGTTCATATTTTGGTAACCACAGAAGAATTCTGAGTGGAGGTGCCCCTGATCTTTGACAAATCTATTGGTGCTTGGTACCAGTTCGAGCTATCTTTTTTTTTTTTTTTTGAGACGGAGTTTTGCTCTTGTTACCCAGGCTGTAGTGCAATGGCGCAATCTCAGCTCACCACAACATCCGCCTCCTGGGTTCAGGCAATTCTCCTGCCTCAGCCTCCGGAGTAGCTGGGATTACAGGCACATGCCACCATGCCCAGCTAATTTTTTGTATTTTTAGTAGAGACGGGGTTTCACCATGTTGACCAGGATAGTCTCGATCTCTTGACCTCATGATCCACCCGCCTCGGCCTCCCAAAGTGCTGGGATTACAGGCATGAGCCACCGCGCCCAGCCCAGTTCGAGCTATCTTTATTGCTCAAACCAGTAGGACAATTTTCTGAGGCCTGGAAGCACCCCCTCCAGAGATTCCCTGATCTCTCAAAATTTCAAGATCTAAAGTTTATTTTGCTGTACAACTCCTTTTGTTGTGGGGAGTTTTACTTGCTTTTAACACAAGGAAGGTAAGTTTTTCCTACTTCCAAGATGATGGAAGGGAAGTAACTCCTTTATGGTGTTTGAGCTCACATCCAATAGGGAAAGATGAGAGGTTTTCTTTCCTGCTTCTAAAGAGCAGTCTTCAGCCTGAGACCCATCCCTAGGTAAGTAGCTGAATTGGGGTAGTCTCGGCTTAAGTTAACATTAACCACAAGCTGGTCTTAATATCTCCTTACTACTAGAGAGCTCAGTCATCATCTAATTCATGTGATTATTTGTTCTGCTTAACTGTTTTGTTGTTGTTGTTTCAGTCTTTTTCCCATTGGGTTTGATCAATGTTGGAGAAAAATGCTTGGTGCCACAAAGAAGAACTAGCACTCAGGCAAAAGGTTTTCTCAGCAAGGCAATTAACTTTTCTGCAGAAGGGTATTGCCTGCATCAGTCACAATCACAAGAGCACACCAAACAAGGGAGAGAAGGGGTTTGTATCCCTAACACAGTTCCTGTCCCTTTGTCCTTCCCCTATTGGATAGGATTGCACCACACAATCTAAGCTGATCCTGGTTGGCTAAGACTTAAAATTTTCTGAATATGGTAAGCATGCACTTTGTGAGAGAAGGAGGGGGTGGGTGTGGTTTGTCTCTTGTAGTATAAGGCATGTATGGACATGTCTGGGCTTGTCAGGGCATAACTAGAGTGGGAAGGTGGTTTGCAGGCTGGAAACAAGAATGTACAAGGAAGTTGGGCTTTTGAACATAGGATAAAAACATTACACAATTAAACCTTTTGAAGAGCAATTCATTATTCCAAACAATTTTCCCTTTGTCTTTTGATAATTCGTCCTCTTCATATTTTTGTAGCATGATTTGGCTTTGTTTCTCTTCTTGCTTGTTTAAGAATAAGAACTTATCTGAGTATGGAAGAGAAGGGGTAAGGGAGGGTTTTGTGAGAGCTGTTTCTATAAGTCTTGACATTAACCCCCAGATACAGGGTATGATGCAGCATCCTACAAAAATGAGTACATTTATGACAATTGCAAGAGAGGTTAATATTGAAGGCATAAGTCGCTTCCATTTACCAAATCACCTTTCCATAAGACTTTTGAGGGATCATTTATTCCAGAATTCTTGGCTAACTCATTTGGTAAGGTGAGGCCTTGTAAGGCCTTTGTAATTGTTCCATCGGGGGCTGTGTTGTTAGGGATAAAAGTAAAGCAATGGACTCCAATCATGACACAGACTCCACCTTTTTTTGCTAACATCATGTCAAGGGCTATTCTCTTTTCCCAGGCCATTTGGCTGGTGGGTCCTAATTTTTCAACTGTCCTATTAATAGCATCTCTGATGTAATTGACAAATCGCTGTTGATTATAGTAGATGTAGTTTATCCAATCAACATTTTTGTTTATAGTTGACCACCAAAACAGTACAGATTCAAATCCTGTAGCTATTTGATTTTGAGCTTTAAATTCATCTGGTACCCCTCATGGGACCCCAACAGCGTCTCTATAAATGTGAGGCTCAAAAGACTCATGAGGAGCAATTCTTTGTATTTGATTCCTTTTCCGGTTATGTTGACAGAATGCTGGGGTAAAAGGGATGGCCAGTTGGACCAGAAGCAAGTGCCACTCCAGTTACTTGGCAGAGTACCTAATAGTAGTTCACTGCAATACCACTATACATCTGCTTGGGAATGAAGAAGCGCAACTTGAGTGGTAAGCTCTTGGAAAGGCTTGGTTTCACTGCATTCTTTTAGGTCTCTGAGAGATGTTAACTGCTCCCCCACCACCACCACCCCCCGCCATGAGAGACACGAGGTAAAATTAACTCCGGGGCTAGAGGCCAGATGACCCTTGGGGACTGACCTGCAGAGCCTTTAACTTCAGGGAATAGCAGTGAGAGAGTCTTGCATGCCTCATTGCCCCAGGCTGTGGGGATTTGAAAGAGACCTACCATGCAGCTCATGCCCAGTCAGAAGACTATCCAAGTGGGAAGGGGACTATGTGGGCCTCTGACCTGCCTGCCGCACAAATCTAACAGTCGCTTTTGTTTCATGTGCCAACAGAATATTTACTCCATTCCAGCCAGGCATTTGCATCTTGGTATCCCATTTCAATCGCTAAAGTTTGTTTTAAATCTTTAACTTCCACGATGTCTACAATGGTTTCATCATTGGGTATGAAAAGATAACTGTTTGATTGGAAGAAGGTTTAGAAGGAGGAGGAAGGGAAGCAGGTGGAGGAGCAATGAAGTGCATCTTAAAGGATCCTATAGGGTCTGTTCTAGGAGCATCAGCTCCTAGGCCGTTAGTGTCCACCTAAAGTGGGGTTAGTGTCAGTAGAGGTGGGGACAGTGGTGGAGATTTGCACATGGTTACATTGTTGGAGCTGACAATTAGAGGGAGTTGGTAAAGTGGATGTAGGGTTTTAGTTTAACGCAACCTCCTCCTGGGGAGGTCCAGCCTTGATACTTGGTTCTCCAGACCACATCTCCCCAACTGTAACAGAACCTCCACTGACTGCCCTGTGCCCTCTGGTGAAGGAGTCACTTTTATAGGCAGTTATTTATCCTGGAAGGTCAAAGGTACTTTTCTGAAGAGGCTAACTTTTTTTGGCTTTGGAGATCTCCACAGGGCATAATAAGACAAGCATCAAAGGTAATGGTTTGAGGAGAATTAGACCTAGTTACATTGATAAGATGTGAGGTAGCTGGGGAGAGGAGGAAAAGGTGGAAGAGACAAATTAAACCTTTCTTTTCAACGTTACTCTGGTTGGGGTCGACTCCGGAATGGTGGTCCATGATTCTGGAGAGGGTGATGCCTTTTTGACTCAGGTATGATGAGTCCATCCTTTGTCAGCAGTCCACAAATCCTTTTCAGTTGTTAGGAGTACTAGATAAGGTCCTTCCCAGATGGGTTCGAGCTTTCCCTCTTTCCAACTTCTGACGAGTATGTGGTCTCTGGGCTGGTGGTGGTGGACTGGAAATTCAAGGGGTGGCATTTGTGCTAGAAGACCTTATGTCCTGAGGAAAAAAAACGTGGTGACAAACCTAATATATAGTTTTTGAGAAACTGATGTTTTATTACAAATGTAGAGAGGTTAGCAGTGGAATTTAGATAACGCAGCCCGTAGATCATTTTACAAGGAGCCGATTTAAGGAAGTAAGGAATTTTTCCTGTCCAACATATAGGCCTATGCCTAACCTTAACATAAAGCCCATCCCTAATAAATTAGTTCCTGCTTTAAGAATTAACAATAACTTAGTAATGGCTGACTTACATATATATATTTTTTTCTTTTTTTCTTTTTTTTTTGAGACGGAGTTTCGCTCTTGTTACCCAGGCTGGAGTGCAATGGCACGATCTCAGCTCACTGCAACCTCCGCCTCCTGGGTTCAGGCAATTCTCCTGCCTCAGCCTCCTGAGTAGCTGGGATTACAGGCACCTGCCACTATGCCCAGCTAATTTTTTGTATTTTTAGTAGAGATGGGGTTTCACCTTGTTGACCAGGATGGTCTCGATATCTTGGACCTCGTGAGCCACCCGCCTTGGCCTCCCAAAGTGCTGGGATTACAGGTATGAGCCACCACACGCAGCCTTTATATATATTTAAGTTTGTTTAAGAATTCCATGGGCCCTTTATCTTTCCCTTGTTGTACTTTCAATGCTTGGGAAGTATTTTGGGTTTAAGGCACTGATTCCCGAACTCCTTCAATTATCATATCCCTGAGGTTTTTTTGTTTCTTGGTGGGCTCTGATTGAGGGTCCTGGGCTGGGAATTTTTGCTCTGCTGCAGGCATATCATATTTTGATTAGGAGGGTGTTCCCATTATAGTTCTCGCCTCTCCTGAGAAGAGAATACCTAAAATAGACATTAATTCAGCCCGAGTGTACAGTTGTGACCCCAGAATTGGTCAATTTGATTTGCTACTCCATAGGGATCATTTAAGAGTGGTTTGAGCTCTCTCTTTAAGCTTCGGACTTCTGAGCTGGTGAAGGGGTGCCTACAGAGCCAACGCCCTGTCCTCTTAGAGGCACTTCCCTTAATGAAAAAAGGGCTGAGCAGATTCTTTGGTGGTATCAGGGAAAGGAAAATTTTGGGTATCATTTTTACATTATTCTGTCTCACGTTGAAGTCTTCCTGGGGGAAGGCATTTGGGTTGGGGACAGACATGAGAGTCAGGATTATAAGCAGGGGGAGGAACAACATGAGCAGGGGAAGGGCTAGGGGCAGGGGCACTTGCTTGAGTGGGAGGTAGGTTAGAGGCATTTGGCCAAGGAAGGTAGTCTAAAGAGTCCTATGTGTTGGTGGACTTCGTGACCTCAAATGTCTGAGGGGAAGTAGTTCCTGGCTTGTCTCCTGAAGCTTTTAAAGGGTAGAGGAGGACAGGCCCTTGTTGCCAAAACAGGGCATAGTCTATTTCTTCCTGGGAGACAGGACTTTTGTTATTGACATATTCTATTAAAATTTGACAAATCCAATCCTAAACTTTGGTCAGAAAACGGAGGGTTTGAGGATAGGTTCCTTGGCCCAAATAAAACAGCAATATTTTATTATTTGTTGTTTTTTCTTATGTTTAGTCCTTTTATTATCCCTCCAATATTTTAACATGAGACCTAAGGGACTATCAGAGGAAACGTTATTATCATTACTAGCTTTATCCCTTTTATTTCCCATCTTCCTTGGGGTGATTCCCACCCTGGAGGTTTGGTGTAAGGCTCAATCCCTTGTATTAGATTTCTTGCCTTCCCTTCTTTTTTTTCTTTTTTCTTTTTTTGAGATGGAGTCTTGCTCTGTCGTAAGGCTGGAGTGCAGTGGCCTGATCTTGGCTCACTGCAACCTCCGCCTCCTGCATTCAAGCAGTTTTCCTGCCTCAACCTCCCAAGTAGCTGGGACTACAGGCACACGCCACCATCCACAGCTAATTTTTGTATTTTTAGCAGAGACAGGTTTCACCATGTTGGCCAGGATGGTCTCGATCTCTTGAGCTCGTGATTTGTCTGCCTTGGCCTCCCAAAGTGCTGGGATTACAGGCATGAGCCACCGCGCGGGGCCTTGCCTTCCCTTCCTTAGAGGCTCAACTTCCCTTCTGGAGATTTCTTGCCTTTCCTCCTTTTGCTTCATCCTCCTCTGGCCATTTCGCTGAGGGGAATATTTCAGGTCCTTCTTAGCATCAGTGTGCCGGTAAAAGCCCCATGGCAGGAATCCACCATAAGCCATATAAGGTGACCACAGAACTGCAGATCCGACTGCACTTGCTTCACACTCAGTTGTGCGTCTCCTTCACACACAATCAACCTCCAGATGTCCTGACCAAGGAATATTTCACTGCCCCTGCAGCTTTTCTTGCCTTGGTATGTCCTGACCAAAGAATACTTTACCACCTGCATGGCGTTTCTTACCTTGGTCTGGTCCAAGAAATACTTTGCCACACCCTGGCGGCTTTTCTTACCTTGGACTTGACCACTAAGGAAATACTTCACCACTTTTCTTACCTTGGTCCAGAACAAGAAATACTTTGCCACCCCTGCGGCTTTTCTTATCTTGGTCTGTGTACAGAGTTACCTGGTTGTCATGGTATCTATTTGTAGGCCTTTTCTTCCTGCATTGCTGAGAGTCTGGGTTTATTTGTCACACTAGGTGGGTCTTGATCCCTTACCCCTGAGGCCACCACAACAAGGCAATGGGACACATCTCCTCATGAGAGATGATCAGAGACCCTTCCCCGGAGGAGAATGGGATCCCCGACAGGACCTCAGATTGTTGGAAACAAATGCTTAGTGCCACAAAGGAGAATTAGCACTCAGGCAAAAAGTTTTCTCAGCAAGGCAATTTACTTCTGCAGAAGGTTGCTGCCTGCATCAGTCACGATGGCAAGAGCACGCTGAACAAAGGAGAGAAGGGGTTTTTATCCCTAAGGCAGCTCCTGTCCCTGTGTCCTTCCCCTATTGGCTAGGGTTGGACCTCACAAACTAAGCTGGTCCCAATTGGCTAAGACTTAAACTTTTCTAAATATGGTAAGCAAACGATTTGAAAGGGAAAGAGGGGATGAGAGTGGTTTGTCCATTATAGCACAAGGCACGTCTGGATATGTCTGGGCATGTCAGGGCACAACTAGAGTGGGAGAGTGGTTTGCAGGCTGGAAACAAAAGAGTAAAGGAGGTTAGGCTTTTGAACAAAGGATAAGAACATTACACAATTAAACCTTTTGGAGAGAAACTCATTATTCCTAACAACGTCATCAAATCCAAAGGAAGTTCCAAATTATGGGGAACAAGGCCTCTGAAGTGGCTAAATTCACACACACACACACACACACACGATTATGTGATTGGGGGTGAAAAATGGCCAGCAGAAGTTAAAAAAAGAGGAAAGGTATTTTTACTACTAAGAGGCTTTACTTACATAATGAGGCCACTGTTTTGCTAGCCAGGCCAAACTGAAAGAACAATAGCTGTACTTCTGAAATAGCAGCAATTTGTCCTAGCTGAAATACAGTAATGAGATTTTAAAAGATTTTTTAAAAGGAGCTCAATGATTAAAAGTCAGCTTAATTAAAAGCTAACATCCAAGGTTTGTGTGTGTATGTGCGCATTTGTATGTGTTTACATTTAAAAGGCCTTCATGTTTTTTTCTCCAAAGATCTTGTCTTTTTTTGATTAAAAGTTTTTTTCTTCTCAGCTGACTGAATTCTGTTTTCTTCATTTACTTCTGCTGGCTCTGTTTTCTCTTGTACCCTCTGCGGCATGAGGGACCTGAAATAGTTTATAATAGCTTAGAGTTCCTTAAAGAAAATGGAGAAGGCACCTTTTGGGGAGAAACCTTTTTTTCCTTATGGAATCCCAAGAGTATAAATAGACAAGTTCGTATCATCTCTCTCTTTTTTTTTTTTTTTTTTTTTTTGAGACGGAGTTTCGCTCTTGTTACCCAGGCTGGAGTGCAATGGCGTGATCTCGGCTCACCGCAACCTCCGCCTGCTGGGTTCAGGCAATTCTGCCTCAGCCTCCCGAGTAGCTGGGATTACAGGCACGCGCTACCATGCCCAGCTAATTTTTTGTATCTTTAGTAGAGACGGGGTTTCACCATGTTGACCAGGATGGTCTCGATCTCTTGACCTCATGATCCACCCGCCTCGGCCTCCCAAAGTGCTGGGATTACAGGCTTGAGCCACCGCGCCCGGCCTTCGTCTCATCTCTTAGGCTGCTTACTTTTGTATAGCGTTACCTGTTTTTGTTGTTGTTTTTGACCAAAGTAGTTATTTTAACAGAGGTTACCCTTGGGTTTTTAAGGAGGACTATGGTTTACTTAGAAATGTCTTTGTTTAAAAAAAGGCTTTTTATAAGTGCATGTAAAAAGCATCACGTGATCTAACCTCATAATAATTCTCCGTTCTTGGAGACCCAGGATTTAGTGAAGGCTCTGCCCAAAGCTCAGAGATCCCGTTAAAAGATAGGTAGTTCTTATCTAAATAAAATAGTCTCCTCATATAATCTTATGATAGATTTTTATAGTTTTATGTTTGATTTGGCATCCATCTTTAATCTCCCTCTAGTGCCACCAGACTTTTTCCCTCTGTACCTTATGATGTAAATTTTGCTATTTGATTTTCACCTGAGTTGTTTCCTTTAATATGTAAACTTTAGGCTATTTAGCTCACAACTGCCTAGGGTTATGAAACAGGATATCACTAATCTGAGTAAATCTATAAGATTTGTAAGGGTTGTTCTTGTGAGGTTTTTCTTGCCAAGTTTAAAATGAGGAAACTGAGGCCACCATAAGAAAATTAAATGCCAATTTAATTTTGGCATTTATTGTCCACGGAATTTGGCAATTCCTTGTCCCCGGAACTACACAAGGTTCCGCGGTCCCGGTGAAAGGAGCCAGGGAAGTCGTACCTGACCCTCTCGGGCATGGAGTTTTATAGGGATTGAAGGCATTTGATTGGCTGTGGAGAAACAGGACGTGGATGGGGCGAGCTGTTGTTGGTAGGTAGGCGGGATTTCCGGTGAGCAGGCTGCGCTATTGGGCAGGTTTTGGTGGGGATTCTTTTAAATTTTGGTGGGGTTTCCGATGGCTGGCTAGGTGCCGAGTGCAGAGTTTAGTGTTGAGTGCAGATTCTGTTGCGGAGTGCAGAGGTGGACGTTGGTGACGAGGGCAGAGTTTAGTGTTGAGTGCAGATTCTGGTGACGTAATTTTCAGGCGCGGAGAGGGATGGGCGCGTCCGAGCTCCTGGCAAGGCAACCGGCCTTACAAGATGTACTTCTCTCAGCAGGCCTAATAAATCTATGTATTTGTGTGTTGCGTATACAATGCTTCACTAGTGAAAATATATGCAAGAGCTCTAATTAACTGGCTTAAGAAAATAAAACTGCTTTAATGAAATACTTTATCAGGAAAAAAAGGCTAGTCAAATGTTTTTCAAGTTTATGTGACAAGTAAAATTGTTAATAAATAAGCTAGCCTTTAAATTATTGGTAAAATAATATTAGAAATGTCTTAAGAATTGCCAGTATGTATTTTTGTTTGCATTTATAAATCAAGCAATTTCATACTTATCCCTGCCAAATACTATAAGGTGTCAAAATTCATCATAGGGGTTGTAAGACTCTAAACCCAGATCAAAACAGAATGATCTTTGCTTGTGTAGCCTTTACTAAGTAAGACATTATTATTGGTTTAATAAAAATAGCTACAACTTAAATTTACTAAGATTACCATAACTTCTCATCTTGCGGCTTTAGGCAGTCTAGTCCACAGGCAATAAGGTTTATTTTGGAAAAGGACTGTTATCATCTTTGTTTCAAAGCCAAACTATAAGTTCCTCCCAAAGTTAGTTTGGCTTACACCCAGGAATGAACAAGGACAGCTTGGAGGTTAGAAGCAGGATGGTGTCAGTTAGTTCCAATCTTTTTCACCATCTCAGTTATAATTCTGCCGTGGCAGTTCCATAATTTTAAATAATGACAATCACAGTTTTTATAAATAATCTAGGTAAATGATAAAAATATAATAAGTAAATGTAAGAGGATAAATACTTGTAGACAAAGTCATCATAGTTTAGAATCTAAAATTAAATAATTGATACTTTATTATTTGGGTATTCTCCAATGAATTGGCTGAGTGCAGTGGCTCATGCCTGTAATCCTAGCACTTTGGGAGGCCAAGGCAGGTGGATCACTTGAAGTCAAAAGTTCAAGAACAGCCTGCCCAACATGGTGAAACCCCATCTCTGCTAAAAAAAAAAAAAAAAAAAATGCAAAAATTAGCTGGGCATGGTGGTGCATGACTGTAGTCCCAGCTACTCAGGAGGCTGAGGCAGGAGACTCGCTTGAATGCAGGAAGTAGAGGTTGCAGTGAGCCAAGATCGTGCCACTGCACTACAGCCTGGGCAACAGGGAGACTGTCTAAAAAAAGAATACACACACACACACACATATTTGCTGGAAAAGATTCTTTTTTTTTTTTTTTTTTTTGAGACAATCTCTCTCTATTGCCCAGGCTGGAGTGCAGTGGTGCGATCTCAGCTCACCACAACACCTGCCTCCCAGGTTCAAGTGATTCTCCTGCCTCAGACTCCTGGGTAGTTGGGACTACAAGCACATGCCACCATGACTGGCTAATTTTTGTAATTTTAGTAGAGATGGGGTTTTGGTATGTTGGCCAGGTTGATTTCGAACTCCTGACCTCGTGATCCACCCATTTTGCCCTCCCAAAATGCTGGGATTACATGTATGAGTCACCACACTCAGCCAAAAACATTCTTTGTTTCTTTCTTTTCTTTTTTTTTTTTTTTTTTTTTTGAGACGGAGTTTCGCTTTTTTTTTTTAACCCAGGCTAGAGTGCAATGGCGCGATCTCGGCTCACCGCAACCTCCGCCTCCTGGGTTCAGGCAATTCTCCTGCCTCAGCCTCCTGAGTAGCTGGGATTACAGGCACGCGCCACCATGCCCAGCTAAGTTTTTGTATCTTTAGTAGAGACGGGGTTTCACCATTTTGACCAGGATGGTCTCGATCTCTTGACCTCGTGATCCACCTGCCTCGGCCTCCCAAAGTGCTGGGATTACAGGCTTGAGCCACCGCGCCCGGCCTTTTTTTTTTTTTTTTTTTTTTTTTTTTTTTTTTTTGAGACGGAGTTTCGCTCTTGTTACCCAGGCTGGAGTGCAATGACCTCGGCTCACCACAACCTCCGCCTCCCAGGTTCAGGCAATTCTCCTGCCTCAGCCTCCTGAGTAGCTGGGATTACAGGCACCCGCCACCATGCCCAGCTTATTTTTTGTATTTTTAGTAGAGACGGGGTTTCACCATGTTGACCAGGATGGTCTCGATCTCTTGACCTCGTGATCCGCCCGCCTTGGCCTCCCAAAGTGCTGGGATTACAGGCGTGAGCCACCGCACCTGGCCAACATTCTTTCTTAAAAACAAAAAAGTGCGTCTTTTTGAAAAGGGTGAACAATTTTTGTCTAATTCAAAGCTTTTTTTTTTTGAGATGGAGTCTTGCTCTATTGCCCAGGCAGGAGTGCAATGGTATAATCTCAGCTCACTGCAACCTCTGCCTTCCAGAGTCAAGCGATTCTCCTGCCCCAGCCTCCCAAGTAGCTGGGATTACAGGCATCCACCACCACTCCCAGCTAATTTTGGTATTTTTTAGTAGAGACAGGGTTTTGCCATGTTAGCCAGGCTGATCTCAAACACCTGACCTCAAGTGATCCACCCTCCTCAGCCTCCCAAAGTACTGGGAGTACAGGTGTGAGCCACTGTACCCAGCCTTAAAGGTCATAAATAAAGTAAAAGGAACCTGGAGATAAAAGAGATGTAAAAAAGTTATAAAAATAAAGAGTTTTTTTTTTTTTTTTTTTTTTTTTTTGGTAAGAAAGCTTGAAGAGAAATAATTTCATATGAGAGAGAATCTTGTATGATAGATTTAGTGCTAAAGTAAAATGACTGGTTGTTTAAGAAGGATGGGCCAGGCATAGTGGCTCACACCTATAGAATCCCAGCACTTTGGGAGGCCACGGTGGGCAGATCACCTGAGGTCAGGGGTTCAAGACCAGCCTGGCCAACATGGAGAAACCCCGTCTTTACTAAAAATACAAATTAGCCAGGCATGGTGGTGCATACCTGTAATCCCAGCTACTGGGGAGACTGAGGCAGGAGAATTGCTTGAACCCAGGAGGTGGAGGTTGCAGTGAGCCGAGATTGTGCCATTTTACTCCAGCATGGGGAATAAGAGCAAACTTCGTCTCAAAAAAGCAAAAAAAGAAAAGAAAACACTTGGCGGGGAAAAGCCTAAACTTGTCATTCAGTACATTACAAAAATAATTGTTTTAGAACATGGCAAGGAGAAGAAAATCATTGCTAATATTTGGCTAAAAATTGTTCTTTTTTTTTTTTTTGAGACGGAGTTTCACTGTTGTTACCCAGACTGGAGTGCAATGGCACAATCTCAGCTCACCGCAACCTCCGCCTTCTGGGTTCAAGCAATTCTCCTGCCTCAGCCTCCCTAGTAGCTGGGATTACAGGCGCGCACCACCATGCCCGCTAATTTTTGTATTTTTAGTAGAGACAGGGTTTCACCTTGTTGACCAGGACAGTCTCGATCTCTTAACCTCGTGATCCACCCGCCTCAGCCTCCCAAAGTACTGGAATTACAGGTGTGAGCCACCGCGCCCAGCCCAAAAATTGTTCTTAAACATTGACTTTCTCTGGTTCTGAGTCCAGATAAAGGAACAGAAAATTGGATGAAAGATGATTAAACAAATTGGGTCATTCTTGTCTTATCCAACTAAATCAGGGTTGAGAGGTCAGGAAAGAAAGCACTTGGGGCACACAGCACTTATTTTAAGAAATAAATTCTCGGCCAGGCGCGGTGGATCACGCCTGTAATCCCAGCACTTTAGGAGGCCGAGGCAGGTGGACCACGAGGTCAAGAGATCGAGTTCATCCTGGTCAACATGGTGAAACCCCGTCTCTACTAAAAATACGAAAAGTTAGCTGGGCATGGTGGCGCACGTCTGTAATACCAGCTACTCGGGAGGCTGAGGCAGGAGAATTGCCTGAACCCAGGAGGCGGATGTTGCAGTGAGCCAAGATTGCACCATTGCACTCCAGCCTGGGTAACAAGAGCAAAACTCCGTCTCAAATAAATAAATAAATAAATAAACAAACAAACAAACAAACAAACAAACAAATACATACATACATACATACATACATACATACATACATAAATTAATTAATTCTCTGTGCATAGTGGCTCATGCCTCTAATCCCAGTGCTTTGGGAAGCCAACGTTTGGGAGGATTGCTTGAAGGCAGGAGTTTGAGACCAGGCTGGGCAGGATAGGGAAAAATAAACAAGTTAATTTAAAAAAAATAAAGAAACAGAAAAGCTGCACCACAGTGGCCCAAGTCTCTAATCCCAGCTCTTTGGGAGACTGAGGCAGGTGGATCATTTGAGGTAGGAGTTCAAGACCAGCCTGGCCAACACAGTGAAATCCCATCTCCATTGAAAATGCAAAAACTACCTGGGCTTGGTGGTGGGTGACTGTAGTCCCAGCTACTCGGGAGGCCTGAAGCAGGTGAATCGCTTGAACCCAGAAGGTGGAGGTTGCAGTGAGCTGAGATTGCGCCATTGCACTGCAGCTTAAACAACAGAGCTTAACTCCTCTCAAAAAAAAAGAAAGAAAGAAAAAAGAAAAATAAATAAATTTTCTTCTAGACCAGCTGCTGAAACAACCTGCTGTAACTCTAAGACCAGTTGGACCTAGTAGCTGCTGAAGTGACCTGCCATGCTTCTAAGATTGGTTAACCTCCTGTTGTACTCACTAATCTGAGCTTGCCAGCTCCCAAAAGCATCTCTAGCACCAGTGAGCTGCTTTTAAAACAATCCATAATATTTCTCTTGCTCACAAAATTTCCAAACTTCACTTTGTTTTTCTGACGTACTGAAGACTACCCAGTCTGTGTGGATGCCTCAAATTACAATTATTTCTTCCTTAATAAAACATTTTATTTTATTTTTATTTTTTGACACAGTCTCGCCCAGGCTAGAGTGCAGTGGTGCAATCTCAGCTCACTGCAAACTTGGCCTCTGGGGTCAAATGATTCTCCTGCCCCAGCCTCCCAAGTATCTGGGACTATAGGTGTCCAGCACACACCTGGCTAATTTTTGTATTTTTAGTAGAGATGGGGTTTCACCATGTTGGCCAGGCTGGTCTTGAACTCCTGACCTCAAGTGATCTGCCCATCTTGGTCTCCCAAAGTCCTGGAATTATAGGCCTGAGCCACTGCACCCAGCCCCAAAATAAAACATTTTAAATTTAGAGATTCATCTCTATATTTTATTTGACTTTGACAATTTATATACAAATTTTAACATAGGAAAATCCAGACCATTTGGAAATTCCTTAGAATAAATAACCCAGTGTTTTCTATTTTTTTTTGTTTTAAGATGGGGTTTCACCATGATAGCCAGGCTGGTCTTGAACTCCTGACCTCAGGTGATCCACCCACCTTGGCCTCCCAAAGTGCTATAGGATTACAGGCATGAGCCACCGCACCCAGCCTATATCCCAGTGTTTTCAACAACTAAATGGCAAAGAAAAAAACAATATGGAGTGGAAATGTATACATTAAAAGACATCAGACAATCTGAGTATGTGGATTCATTTGGCCTGATTTTTTTTTTTTTTTTTTTGAGACAGAGTCTTGCTCTGTTGCCAGGCTGAAGTATAGCAGCAGGATCTGGTTTCATTGCAACCTCCAAGCAGTTCTTCTGTGTCAGCCTCCCAAGTAGCTGGAACTACAGGCTATCGTAGGGTCATTCTTGTTATATCCAGCTAAATCAGAGTTGACAGTGCCACTACACCTGGCTAATTTTTGTATTTTTAATAGGATGGGGTTTCAACATGTTGACCAGGATGGTCTCGATCTCTTGACCTCATGATTCACCTGCCTTGGCCTCCCAAAGTGCTGGGATTACAGGCATGAGCCACCGAATCTAAGCCTGGTTTTGTTGTTGTTGTTGTTGTTGTTTGAAATAGTCTTACTCTGGAGTGCAATGGTGGGATCTCAGCTCACTGCCATCCCCGCCCCTCAAGTTCAAGCAATTCTTCTGCCTTAGCCTCCTGAGTAGCTGGGATTACAGGTACCCGTCACCACACCTGACTGGTTTTTGTATTTTTAGTAGAGGCTGCGTTTTACCATGTTGGCCAGGCTGGTCCTGAACTCCTGACCTCCAGTGATCCACCCACCTTGGCCTCCAAAATTGCCGGGATTACAGGTATGAGCTACCATGCCCAGTCTGGATCCTGAGTTTTAAAAATCTGAAGAAATGTATAAAGTTTATGAAGAGAATTTGGGAGCCAGACATGGAGGCTCACACCTATAATCTCAGCACTTTAAGAGGCTGAAATGGGAAGGTTGCTTGAGGCCAGGAATTCAAGACCAGTTTGGGCAAGAAACCGGGACAATGAAGTTTGACTGGATATTTGAGTAATATTAAGGAAATATTGTGGGGTTTTTTTTTTTTTTTTTTTTTTTGAGAGAGAGAGTCTCGCTTTGTCACCTAGGCTGGAGTGCAGTGGTGTGATCTCGGCTCACTGCAACCTCTACCTCCTGGGTTCAAGCGATTCTTTTGCCTTAGCCTCCCAAGTAGCTGGGACTACAGGCACATGTCACCACACCCGGCTAATGTTTTGTGTGCATTTTTAGTAGAGATGGGATTTTACCATATTGGCTAGGCTGGTCTAGAACTCCTGATCTCAGATGATCCACCCGCCTCAGCCTCCCAAAGTGCTGGGATTACAGGCGTACACCACCATGCCTGGCCCTGTTAATTTTTTTGTGTGTGATAATATTGTTATTATGTTTAAAGTATGATCTACACACCCTGAGATCTCCAAGATCTTTTCTGGGGATCCAGGAGGTCGAAACTTTTTTTTTTTTTTTTTTTTTGAGACAGGGTCTCACCCTGTCGCCCAGGCTGGAGTGCAGAGGCATAATCAGAGCTCACTGCAGCCTCAACCTCCTGGGTTCAAGTGATCCTCCCACCTCAGCTTACATAGTAGCTGGGACTACAGGTGCATGCCACCGTACCTACCTAATTTTTGTTTATTTTTTTTGGTAGAGATGTTTTTCCATGTTGCCCAGGCTTGTCTCAAACTCCTGGACTCAAGGGATCTGCCTGCTTTGGCCTCCCAAAATGCTAGGATTATAGGCGTGAGCCACCGCACTGGCACCCACTGGTGATGTTAATGCGGTTGTTTGATACTATATAATAAAATGGTTAAACTGTATTTTTCTCTCTCTCTTTTTTTTTTTTTTTTGAGATGGAGTCTTGTTCTGTTGCCGAGGCTGGAGTGCAGTGGTGCAATGTCTGCTCACTGCAACCTCCACCTCCCAGGTGCAAGCAATTCTCATGCCTCAGCCTCCCTGGTAGCAGGGACTACAAGTGCCCCCCACCATGCCTGGCTAATTTTTTTGTATTTTTAGAAGAGACAGGGTTTTTTGCCATTTTGGCCAGGTGACTTGAACTCCTGACCTCAGGTGATCTGCCCACCTTGGCCTCCTGAAGTGCTGGGATTATAGGCGTGAGCCACCGCATCCGGCTGAACCTGTATTATTCAAATAAGCAAGGCATGATGTTACAAAATCATGAACGGATAAAAGATCCATCTACAGTGTAAGAAATACCAGTGGATTTTAATGCAGCAGAGAACAAAATTCACAATGATTATGTGCACATGTCATTGTGCCCATAGTGATGTCACTTTAGCAAGTAAATCAAAATAAAATATTTTTTAATATGCTGTGAACAAACCACATTGTTATTTATGCTTTGGGATCTTTGCTTCATTTTAAACTGTCAATTTTTTTTTTTTTTTTTTTTTTTTTTTTTTGAGACAGAGTCTCTCTCTGTAGCCTGGTCTGGAATGCAGTTGCACAATCTCGGCTCTTGCAGCCTCTGACTTCTGGGCTCAGCAATTCTCGTTCCTCAGCCTCCCGAGTAGCTGAGGAAGTGTGTGCCACCATGCCCATCTAAGTTTTTTTTGTTTTTGTTTTTGTTTTTTTAGACAGAGTTTTGCTCTTGTTACCCAGGCTGGAGTGCAATCGCATGATCCCGGCTCAACCACAACCTCCACCTGCTGGGCTCAAGCAATTCTCCTGCCTCAACCTCCTGAGTAGCTGGGACTACAGGCGTGTGCCACCATGCCCAGCTAATTTTTGTATTTTTAGTAGACACAGGTTTCATCATGTTGACCAAGATGGTCTCGATCTCTTGACCTCGTGATTCACCCACCTCGGCCTCCCAAAGTGCTGGGATTATAGGCATGAGCCACCACGCCCGGCCAGTTTTTGTATTTTTAATAAAGATGGAATTTCACCATGTTGGTCAGGCTGGTCTCAAACTCCTGCCCTCAGGCGATCCACCCGCCCTGGCCTCCTAGCGTGTTGCGATTATAGGCATGAGCCACTGTGCCGAACCAGCAATGTGTTTTTCAAAAACACCCTCTACACTTGCCCTTGATTTTTCTTTCTTTCTTTTTTTTTTTTCTTATTTTACAGCTTTATTACTGATTTCCCTCTAAAGAGACCCAAATAAATGTGGAGCTGACTCATCTATAGAGTAAGGAATCACAAAGTACCACAGTCATGTAACAAAAGCAAAAAGAAAAAAAAAAGCAATTGTTTTATCTTTCAGCTGCTGATGTTATGTACAGTCTTTCACAAGAAGCATAGCTGTGCATTCGTGAGCCGATTGTATTAACTTTTAGAATTTTAGAAACAAGCACATCTAAGTATATGGATACTCTCTTACCTTACAAAGTAAAAGCAAGCATTTTCTATTTTAAAATTTTTATTTCTGTGTAAAACAAGGGTCTCTGAGAAGTCAAACAAGAAAATATACCAAACTCAAAGCACTATTACGTCATGAAACAAGGAAGACTCAGGTAGAAATCAAGCAATATAATCCACAATTTCAGGTATTACCAGCAACCATCGTATCCCGCAAGTAAGATCTATTTTTTTTTAAGTCTCAACTTCCAAAAAATAATCCATTCTCTAAAATCAGATGTATAACTATGACCAACAGAAGACACCCAAACTTTTGTCATAGTAAGAGTAAATGCTTTTACTAAAAGCTGCCAACATTTCTATCAGTAGTAACCATAAGGAGGCCGCTGGTTATAACCATAATGTCCATATTGGTGGGGATAGTAAGGTTCTTGTCTGTGTTGTGGGTAATTGTTACCCCAGGATCGTCCATGCCTCTGATTGAATCGATTGTCACTTGGCCATCCCCATCTGCTGTCCCTGCCTCTGAACTGTCATCTTGCAATCGGTTGCCTCTGTTTCTTTGGTTCCCACCAGCTCTGCTATTCCATTCCTCAACAATTGGAGGGGACTCAGGAGGGCATTTCAGGTGTTCCTGATATTCCTTGTTATCTTCTGTGAATCTACTAGCAAACATCTCTTCAAAGTTTGGAATAGCTTCGGCAGTGTCAGTCTTTCTGAAATTCCCAAAGATTTGAAGCAGCTGTATTGCTTAATGTTTAGGTTGTTTAAATCCACGAAGGGCTGTCTGTCCAGCTCGGGCTGAACACTGCCCTCAAGACACTAAGAGGCCACAGGAGGGGTGGTCTCTAGCCAACTATGCCGTGGAACTCCAGACCACTCCAGCCCTCAGTCTCCTGAGTAGCTGGTACTACAGGCGTGCACCACCATGCCTGGGTAATTTTTGTATTTTTAGTAGAGATGGGGTTTCACCATCTTGGGCAGGCTGGTCTCAAACTCCTGACCTTGTGATCTACCTGCCTCGACCTCCCAAACTGCTGGCATTACAGGTGTTAATAGGATTACAGGTGTGCCCCGGCCTCTTTTTTTCTTTTTCTTTTTTTTAAAGAAACAGTTTCTCATTCTATCACCCAGGCTGGAGTGCAGTGGCACAATCGTAGCTTGGCTTGTTTTGCTTAGGGTATTTTCAAGTTTTAATCACATAGCAAGTAACAGAACATCACTCTTTGATATGGCTGAATAATAATACACTGTATCTATTAATCAGCTGATGGACACTTAGGTGTTATCAGCTTTGGATATTGTGAATAATGCTGCTATGAACATTGGTGTAAACAGTTTTCTATGAACCTGTTTGAGGCTCTCATTTTAATTAAAAGCAAGCTGCTACCACTACATACCTATTAGATTGGCCAAAATTTAGGACTGACAACAAATGCTGGTGAGAATTTGGAGCAACAGGAACTCTTATGCATTGTTGGTGGATGCCAAACGACGCAGCCAGTCTGGAAGACAGTTTTGACAGTGTCTTACAAAACTAATGACATGGACAGGAGGCAGGAGGGTGGGGTCCTTGGCTAGAGCTCCATCCTCAAGCCTGGACCCGCGGCCATAAACGAGAACAGGCATTCTTGTTTTCACCCCTGTATGTTGCCTTTTCCAAGACCACTCTGGCCCACCCTGCTCTCCATCTCGTGCCCATAAAACCCCCAAATCCTAGGCTCCATAAACAGAAGAGCAGCAGAGCAGGGCGGTAGAGAAGGAGAGAAGAGAAGAAGCATCTGAATGTTGAAGAGGCAGCTGGAAGGTGGGAGAGGAATTTGGCCAGGACAGCAGAACTCCAGGGGGTGATTATTTTCCCAATTCATCCCCTTTCCAGCTCATCATCCTGCTGAGAGCCACCTCCCTCACTCAATAAAACTTCCACATCCACCATTCTTTAAGTCCGTGTGACTTGATTCTGGACGCCCAGACAAGGACCCAGGTATCAAGAGGGCAGGGTGTAAAAGGCTGTCATCCTGACTCTCCACTGAGCTGGTTAACACTTGGCCATCTGTGGATGGCAACTGCTAAAAGAGCATTAATTGTAACACACCTGTAGATGCTACCATGGGGTCAGAGTCCAGAGGTGCTGGCCCTGGCCCTGGCACCCACTTGCCTGCGTGCTCCCTCTCCCATAAGGGGTTTTAGTGCGGCGGCTGAGTAAGTTAGTCACACCTCTGTCGTAAGTCCGGTGAAGGAGTCCAGGGAACGCTCCTGTCTCACTAACATACTGTTACCATGCAATCCAGCAACCATGCTATTTACCCAAAAGAATTGGAAACTTATATCCATACAAAACCTGCACACAGATGTTTAGAGCAGCTTTATCCATAGTTGCCACAAGTTAGAAGCAACCAAGGTATCTTCAGTAGGTGAATGGATTTAAAACACTAGGACATCCAGATCGTAGAATATTATGCAGCACTAAAAAGAAATGAGGCTCACGCCTGCAATCGCCATACTTTGGGAGGCCAAGGGAGGAGGATTTCTTGAGTCCAGTTCGAGATGAGCCTGGGCAACATGGCAAAACCCCATCTCTACAAAAAAAAATACAAAAAATTAGCCAGGCATGGCCGTGCACACCTGTAGTTTCAGCTACTCAGGAGGCTGAACTAGTAAGGTCACTTAAGCCCAGGAGTTGGAGGCTGCAGTAAGCCATGATCGTGCCATTCACTCCAACCTGCGTCACAGAGACCCTGTCTCAAAACAAAAGAAAAAAGCCCAGGAAAAGACATGAAGGAAACTTAAATGCATATTGCTAAGTGAAAGAAGCCAATCTGAAAAAGCAATGTATGTATGATTCCAACTATATGACAAACTGGAAAAGGCAAAACTATGGAGAAAGTAAAAATATCAGAGATTTCCAGGGGTTGTGGGATGGATGGGTAAGTGGAGCACAAATGATTTTTGAGGGGCAGTGAAACTATTCTGTACAATACTGTAATAGTTACATGCATTTGTCAAAACCCACAGAATGTATAACATCAAAAGTGAACACTAATGTAAGCTATGGACTTTAGGTGCCAGTGATTTTTAAAAAATTTATATTTTTTGAGACAGGGTCACCCATGCTGGAGTGCAGTGGCACAATCTTGGCTCGCTGCCACCTCAGTCTCCCAGGCTCAAGCGATCCTCCCCCCTCAGCCTCCTGAGTAACTGGGACTACAGGCGTGTGCCACCATGCCAGGCTACTTTTTGTATTTTTGTGTAGAAATGAAGTTTCGTCATGTTGGCCAGGCTGGTTTCGAATTCCTGGGCTCAAGCTATCTGCTGGTCTCAGGCTCCCAAAATGCTGGGATTACAGGTGTGAGCCACTGAGCCTGGCCAGGTGCTAGTGATATTTAACTGTAGGTTCACCAGTTTTAACAAATACACTGTTCTGGTGTGGGACATTGACTTTGGGGAGGTTGTGTGTGGTGTGCTGGGGGGACAAGTGTTATAAGGGAATTCAATGTACTTTCTTCTCAAATTTTGCTGAGAACCTAAAACTGTTCTAAAAATAAAGGATAAAAGGAACCGAGGGTGAAGGGGAAGTGGGAAGATGGTGGCCAAGGTGTACACAGTCTCTGTTATGCAACATGAGTAGTTCTGGAGATATGCACAACTATGTGACAATAGTTGACAATACTGTATACTTGAAATTTGCTAAGACGATAGATCTTTTGTCTGTTCTCATCAGACAAAAAAAAATAGTAACTATGTGAGGTGATGCACGTTAATTAGTTTGATTATGGTGAATATTTCCGGATGTATATATCAAGTTGTACACCTTAAATACATAGATCCACTATACCTCCATAATGTAGCAAGGAAAAACCAAAAAGCTAGTTGCAGCACATGATACTTTTCTGTCGTTTTGTAACAAAAACAAAAAAAATCCAAGTGCGAACTTAACATTACCCACAGTTATCTTTAGAATGTGAAATTATGGATACTGTCTTCTTTAATTTTGTACATATATTCTAGTTTAAATACAATTACAGATTTGTGTAATGTTTAAAAGCCAAGTTGTTTATTTAAGGGGGAGGTGGTGAATTGTAATTCACGACTAACTCGGAAAAAGAAACAGTGCAGGCCAAGGCCTCCTAACAAAGAGTAGACTTTCCTGAGAGTCCCTAACGCCGTGGCCCCGGAGGCTTGTGGGAAGTGTAGTCAGCAGCGTCGACGGCCCACCCCTCCGAGGACCCTGGGAACGGCGCGCGCCCCTATGTATGCGCATGTGCAGTGCTGCGAGCGCGCCGGTGGCTGCCCTTCCCCCATCACCAGCCGCGAGTGGGTGACAGAGCCCCCGTCTCCGCACGTCTTAACCGCCCCGCACCGTGACCCGGGGTGGCACTGGGCCTGGAGTGGAGGCTGCGCCCCACCAGGTACGAGAGGGGCTTCCAGGTAGCTCCGCGCAGCCTGGGGCCGAGGGGAAGGAGATGAGGGATGGGCTCGTGCCCGCGCAGGGTGGGAGCCCAAACTTCGGCGACTCGTAGGCGGCGGTGACCCTCAGGGCGGTGTCAGGGGTTGCCCAGGGCCCTCCTCCGAGCGGGGCCAGCGGGGCACGCCTGGCCGAACGTGCGAGGGCGGGGACGGGGGAAGGGAGGAGGCTGCGGGGCTTCGCCTTCTTCTCTTTGTCAGAAGCTGCGTCTCAGACAGGCGGTGAGGGGTTCGGGCCGCGCGGGAGCGAGTCCGGAAGCAGCGGCGGGCGCGCGCTCCCAGGACCAGGCCCCGGCGGGGCGGGCGGGGGCGGGGCCCCACACCTGGCCACGCCCCTATGCCCAGAGCCTCGCGGGTTGGAGGGAGGTCTGGCATCCTGGGCAGGTGCTGGTGGTGAAGGAGCGCCGTGATCCCTTTATCAGGGGGTCTTTAGTGAGGTGTCCCCTTGATCCTCGTGTCCACCCCGTGACTTCCGCTTGTCATCCCCGTCCCAGCCCAGGAACACCGGAGGCTCAGAAGGGAGAAGTGATTTCCCCAAGGTCTCACAACCCGGTGCTACTTTGTGAGCAGCAGATATTTTTTTCTTTATCTTTTGATTTTACTCGCTGGTAGATTTTGCTGTGTGCACGTTTTGAATTTCTCTCGGATAGAATTTTCTGTTCTTTACGTTTTTGGCACCCAAAAGTCTTCACTACTTTGAAATACGAAAGTTTTCCCCATGATTTTGGTACAGTCACGCTCTGTATAACTATGCGGCTGTCAACGACGGACCTCATGTAAAATGGTGGTCCCATGTGATTATAATACTATAGTTTTTATTGTACCATTTCTTTTTCTTTCTTAATTTTTTTTTGTGGAGGGGGGGATAGGATCTCACTGTGCCACCCAGACTGGAGTGCAGTGGTGCAATCACAGCTTGAATCTCCAGGGTTCAAGGGATCCTCCCACCTCAGCCTCCCAAGTTGCTGGGACTGCACGTGCCTGCCACCATGCCCAGCTAATTTTTTAATTTTTGGTAGAGAGGAGGTCTCACTAGGTTGCTCAGGCTGGTCTCAAACTCCTGGGCTCAAGCGATCCCCTTGCCTTGGCCTCCAGTGTGCTGGGATTACAGGCGTGAGCCACTGTGCCCGGCCGATTGTACCTTTTCTATGTTTAAATACACAAATAGTTGCCATTGTGGCACAGCTTCCTACAGTATTCAGTACAGTAACAAGCTGCTCAGGTTTGTACCCTAGGAGCAATAGGTGTATAGCTAGGTGTGTAGTGGTCTATACCGACATCTGTGTCAGTACACTCTGTGATGTTAACACAATAACAAAATTGCGTAATGACACATTTCTCAGAACCTATCTCTGTCATTAAGTGATTCATGATTGTACTTGAGGATAAGTTGTATTAAAAAAAAAGTGTTGATATTTTTAATGTGATCCGGTTACTGGTTAGGTTAAATTAGGGGGAAGAGACACCTTTATGGGTCTTCTCATACTCCTTACCATTTGTTTCAGTCCTTTTTGGTTTTTCACCCTCAGCAACATTTTATAATCTTGGTAAAATATATATATTTTTAATAATTGTGTAGTGTTTTACTGCTCATAGAGATACAATCTCTTTACTATTATATTTTCCCCTTATTTGTGTCGATATTTCCCACTTACTTTGTGTATTTGGGATTTCTCCCCCACCTATTTATTCTTGATTAGTTGAGCTAGTATCTATTTTTATTATCAAAAGATTCTTTGTAATGTCTAGTATTTGTAATAGTGCCTCCTGAATCACTAGACATTGGTTACTGCGTGTCCTTTTTGTTTCTCTTGGCCAGTTTGCCTAGCAGTTTCTTGACATTATGAATCTTTTCAAATAACCGGCTTTTGGTTTTATTACATTTCTCAGTTGCTTGCCTGTTTTCAGTTTTAGTGATTTCTGCTCTTTATTATTTCCTTCCATATGCTTGCTTTGGGTTTCATTCCCTATTTTTTTCCTTTCTGACTTTATAAGATGGAAGCTGAGGCCATTAATTGAAATTCTTCTTTTTCCTCTTCCTCCTCCTCCTCCTCCTTTCTCCTCCTTCCTCCTCTCTTCTTCCTTTTTTTCTTGCTTTTTTTTTTTATTTTGGAGACAGTTTTGCTCTGTCACCCAGGCTGGACTACAGTGGCGTGAACATGGCTTACTTTAGCACTGATATGGTGGGCTTAATCGATTCTCCCTCCTTAGCCTCTCAAGTAGTTGGGACTACAAGTGCATGCCACATGCCCGGCTGAAACCTTTCTTTTTTAAAAGAAACAATTTATTAATGTAACTGTTCCTCTAAATACTACTTTAGCTATATCACTCAAAAATTTTTTTAATTGCATTTTAGGTTTTGGGGTACATGTGAAGAACATGCAAGATTGTTGCATATGTACACACGTGGCAGTGTGATTTGCTGCCTTCTGCCCTATTGCCTATATCTGGCATTTCTCCCCATGCTCTCCCCAGCTCCCCACCCCCCGCTCTCCCTCCCCTATTTCCCCCCAACAGACCCCAGTGTGTAGTGTTCCCCTCTCTGTGTCCATGTGTTCTCATTGTTCAACACCCGCCTATGAGTGAGAACATGCGGTGTTTGATTTTCTGCTCTTGTGTCAGTTTGCTGAGAATGATGGTCTCCAGGTTCATCCATGTCCCTACAAAGGACATGAACTCATCGTTTTTGATGGCTGCATAATATTCCACGGTGTATATGTGCCACATTTTCCCTGTCCAGTCTATCATTGATGGGCATTTGTCAAATTTTTATATATTTCCTTTTTTTTTTTTTTTTTTTTTTTGAGATGGAGTCTCACTCTGTCACCAGGCTGGAGTGCAGTGGTGCAATCTCAGCTTACGGCAGCCTTCACCTCCCAGGTTCAAGTGATTCTCCTGCCTCACCCTCTGAAGTAGCTGGGATTGCAGGCATGCCCCACCATGCTAGTTTTTGTATTTTTAGTAGAGACGGGATTTCACCACGTTGGCCAGCATTGTCTCTATCTCTTGACCTCGTGATCCCCCCCACCTCGGCCTCCCAAAGTGCTGGGATTATAGGCATGAGCCACTGAGTCCAGCTTTTTTTTTTAATTTAATTTATTTTTTTGAGACAGAGTCTCACTCTGTTACCCAGGCTGGAGTACAGTGGTGCAATCTCTGCTCACTGCAAACTCTACCTCCCCATCTCAAGCGATTCTCCCACCTGAGCCTCCTGAGTAGCTGGGATTATAGGCACCTGCCATCATGCCCTGCTAATTTTTGTATGTATAGTGGAGATAGGGCTTCACCATGTTGGCCAGGCTGGTCTTGAACTCTTGACCTTGAGTGATCCGCCCACCTTGGCCTTCCAAAGTTTTGGGATTACATGCTTGAACCACTGTGCCCAGCCTTTATGTTGTATTTTCATTACCATTCAATTCTAATTTTTTTTAAACTTCTTTTTCGACTTCGTTTTTTACCCTTTAGTTATTCAGATTGTATTGCTTAATTTCCATGTCTTTGGAGATTTTCCAGATCTTTTTATGTTATTGATGTATAGTTTAATTGTGATTTGGTCAGAATACTATATTACAAATTTCAATTATTTTAAATTTATTGTGGTTTGTTTTTGTATTTTTGTTTCGTTTTGTTTTAGTAGAGACAGGGTTTTGCCTTGTTGGCCAGGCTGGTCTCAAACTCCTGGTCTCAAGTGATCTGCTGGCCTTGGCCTCCGAAAGGGCTTTACTGGTGGGAACCACTGTGCCACGCCTGTTGTGGTTTAAGTTCAAGGATATGATGATCTGTCTGGGTAACTGTTTCGTGTGTATTTGAATAAATGTTGGACTGTTGATAGTAGAATCTTCCTTGATTGATTGAGACAGGGTCTCTCTGTTGCCCCAGCTGGAGTGCACTGGTTCAGTCACACCTCACTGCAACCTCAAACCTTTTGCCTCAGCCTCCCTAGTAGCTAAGATTCGAGATCTTTTGTCTCAACTTCCGGAGTAGCTAGGACTCCAGGCATGCACTGCCACACTCAACTGATTTTCTGTATTTTTTGTAGAGATGAGGTTTTGCCATATTGCCTCGGCTTGTCTCAAACCCCTGGGCTCAAAGAGTCCACCCACCTTTGCCTCTCAAAGTTCTGGGATTACAGGCGTGAGCTACTGTGCCTGACCCTCTTTTTTCGTTATTTTATCTTTTTTTTTTAAATTTCCTGACTCCTACAACTGATCATCCTTTCAATTTAAATGAGGCTATGTTTTTATATTTAAAATAAGCTGCTTATAGATAGCACATGGTTTCGTATTTTTTTTTCGTATAAGTTGACCTCTATCATTTAATTGGTATGTTTATACCAATTTATTGATATAGTTGTATCAAAATCTACCATCTTGCTGTTTTTTTTTCCTATTTTTCTCATTTGGTCTTTGTTTCTGTTTTTCTTTTTTTCTACTTTTGGCTTAAGTGGGTCTTTTTTATAATTACATTTTATTTCCACTGATGTCTTACTGTGTATTTGTAAACATTTAAAGTTTTTGGTTGTTGCCCTAAAGTTTATTGAAACTTTAAAGATTATCATACTGTTTCATGTAGGTACACTTACATCAGTATGCTCCCAATTTCATCCTCCCGTCTTCTGGCATATTGACACATGCTGTAAGCCACAAAACTTTGGTACTATTCTTGCTTTAGATAATCTTTTACAGTGATTAAAAGCAAGAAAAAGCATATTATATTTATCCTCATTTTAAGCATTCTCAAGAAATTTTCATTTATTTGCGTAGATTCAGGTTTTTGTCTGATATATTTCTTCTGTTTAAAGAACTTCATTAAACATTTCTTCTGGTACAGGTCTACCGATAATGAATTTGCTATTTTTTTTTCTTGTTTGAAAAGGTTTATTTCACTGTCATTTTTGAAATATTTTTGTTGAGTATAGAATTCTGAGTTAATAGTTCTCTTGCTTTAGTTGCTTTTTTGTTGCTCTTAAAGCACTTTAAGGATGCCACTGCTTTGTTTTCTAGATTATATAGTTTCTCATGAGAATATGGCTATGATTCATTATCTTGATTTTTCTATATATAATATGCCTTTTTTCCTCTGGCTACCTTGAAGACTTTAACTTTGGTTTTCTTTTTTCTTTTTTTTTAAAAGGAAAGAAGGAGAGGAAAAGAGAGGGAGAAAAAGAGGGAGAGAGAACAGGAATATTGCTTTATTCTATGAATGGGTATTAATAATGGCCGATCAATATTTTGTGTATTTAAAGTGGAGAATGTATATTTTGTGTATTTAAAGTGGAGAGCTCTATAAGTACTTATTAAGTTTACTTGTTACGGATCTGAGTTCAAGTTCTGGATATCCTTATTAATTTTCTGTCTCGTTGAGTCTAAATCTTTTTATGGGTCTTATGTATCTGGGTGTTAGGATGCATTGATCCTTTTACCACTATCTTTGTTGCTTTGAAATCTGTTTTATCAAATGCATGAATTGCAACTCCTGCTTTTTGTTTATTTATTTTTGCTCTCCATTTGGTTGGTAAATCTTTCTCCAACCCTTTGTTTTGAGTCTTTGTGTATCTTTGGATATAAAATGGGTCTGGATGTAGTATACCGTTAGGTTTTGGCTATATGTTTTGATTGGGGAATTTAGTCGATTTAAATTTAGGATTACTGCCATTTGATGTTAACTGGCTATTTTATCCATTCGTTGATGTAAATTCTTCTTTATGTTGATGCTCTTTACTTTTTGGTATATTTTTAGAAAGGCTATTACTGGTTGTTCCTTTCTGTGTATAATGCTTCTTTCAGAAGTTTTTGTAAAGCAGGCCTGGTGGTAATAAAGTCTCTGAGTACTTGCTTGTTCATAAAAGATTTTATTTTTCCTTCAATTGTGAAGCTTAGTTTGTCAGGATATGAAATTCTGGGCTGAGAGTTCTGTTCTTTAAGGATGTTAAATATCGGCCCCCACTCTCTTCTGGCTTGTAGGGTTTCTGCTGAGAGATCTGCTGTAAGTCTGATAGGCTTCCCTTTGTGGGTAACCTGACCTTTCTCTCTGGCTGCCCTTAGTATTTTCTCCTTCGTTTCAACCCTGGTGAATCTAACGATTATGTGCCTTGGGGTTGCTCTTCTTGAGGAATGTCTTTGTGGTGTTCTCTGTATTACCTGGGGTTGAATAGTGTCCTGCTTTGCTAGATTGGGAAAATTCTCCTGGATAATATCCTGAAGAGTATTTTCCAACTTGGATTCATTCTCTCCATCACATTCAGGTACACCTATCAAACGTAGATTAGGTCTTTTCACATAGTCCCATATTTCTTGGAGACTGCTCATTCCTTTTTATCCTTTTTTCTCTATTCCTGTCTTCTCGTTTTATTTCATTAAGTTGGTCTTAGACCTCTGATATCCTTTCTTCTGCTTGATCAATTCGGCTATTCAAACTTGTGCATATTTCACTAAGTTCTCGTGTTGTATTTTTCAACTCCATTTGTTCATTTATATTCCTCTCTATATTGTCCATTCTTTTTAACATTTCATCAAACCTTTTTTCAAAGTTCTTAGTTTCTTTACATTGGGTTAGAACAAGTTCTTTCAACTCCCAAAAGTTTCTTATCATCCACCTTCTGAAGCCTACTTCAGATAATGGAACACAGTCCTTTTCCATCAGGGCTTGTTCCGTTGCTGATGAGGAATTGCAATCCCCTGTAGAGGGAGAGGGGTTCTGATTTTCGGTATTCTCGGCCTTTTTAGGCTGTTTTTTTCTTATTGTGGATTTATCCATTTGTTGTCTTTACAATTACCACCTTTCTAATTAGGTTTCTGAGTGGACGTCCAGTTTATTGATTCCCAGTGCTGGAATCCGAGCAACCCACTGCGCTGGCCAAAACAGCAGCTATAAGATTGATGATGCTCTTCTGCCTGGGAATCTCCGGTCTGGCTTCCTTCTTGAGTCCGCAACAAGCGGTCTGCCTTCCCGGAGCTCCAAACACCAGTCAGTAGGGGAACCAGTCCCGCTCACTGTGCACGAAGAGCTGCCGCACCTAGGCGACGGCAAAACCGCTGCGCCGGCCACAAGAGACGTGCTGGAGACCTGTGAGGCTCCTCCACTGGAAATCTTCTGGTCCGTGAGCGACAAAAATTTGTCTGAAAGGGGTGGCGTCCTCACGTTTTCTGAGCTTTCACTAGGAGCTACAATCGCGAGCTGTTAGCGATCAGCCATCTTGGATCAGAGGTCCTTACCTTTGGTTTTCAGTTGTTTGGATACCATGTGTGTTTTTGTTTGAATTTAGTTTTTTGTATTTTCCCTGTTTGGATAAATTGTCTGTGCTTCTTGGACCTGTGGTTTGATATTATTATTTTTGGAAAAGTCTTGCCCATTATATCTTCAAATACTTCTTTTCTCCTCTTAGAATTTGAGTTACATGTTTATTAGACCATTTGATACTGTCCACAGCCCTTGGATGTTCTGTCCTTTCTTTTTTTTCTTCCATTTCTCTTTGTGTTTCAGTTAGGGTAGTTTCTTTTGACCTATCTTCAAGTTTACTGAAACGTGTCTTAGCACTTTCGTCTACGAATCAGCCTGCTGAAAGATCATCTCTGTTACTGTACTTTTCTTTCTTAGCGTTTCCACTTGATTTTTTTCTTGTAGTTTCCATCTTTGCTGGAATTCCCTGTTTGTTCATTCGTGTTGTTCACCTTTTTTAGTAAAGCTTTTAGTATATGAATCATAATTGTGTTAAATTCCCTGATAATTTCAGCAGTCGAGGATTCTGTTGACTGTTTTGCCTCTTTTAATAATGGATTATCTTTATCTTGCCTTTATGGGTGTCTGATATTGTCACATTGAAGATAGGTGCTGCTAGTATGATCTTTTCTGCCCTTTATGAAGAGGCAAAGGGACTATCCCAGGAGGTGGTATTTTCCCAGGTGGTCTCTAGGGATTTCTAAACAAGTCATTCCAGGAATTGTAAGGCAGATCAGACCTTTAATAACAATGCCTTCCTTTTTCTCTATTCCAGTTTTGCCTTCATAGTTCTCTGCCTTTACCAAAAACTGCAGAAAATGAATAAATCCCAGGTGAGTTGTTTATTCCCCATTTTGCTTTTCATTGCATTTAAGGAAGTTTATAAGGACCCAGAAAATGAAATAGAAAAGTGTGAATGAGTAAAACGCAAGGGAAACATAGTAAGAATAACTGATCAATAACAGCAGCCAAAAAGTAAATTGAGTTATTAAATGTCTTGCACTGGTTATGAATACCAATTCTTTGGTTCTGTACATCAGGTCTGAATAAATTTTATGGGCCTTCATATAGATAGTGTTTTGGATAGCACCCCCGGAAACAACCAATTTTGAAAGGGTTATCACTTTATCTGTGGTTGTTTCATATAGCATTCCTCAGTGCAAGTGCAGAAGAATATTGCATGTATTTGGTTTTTCCAGTCAGATCAGCCTAATCCCAGAGAATGCAGTCAGTATGTCGGTCACTATTTAAATTCCCCCACCCCAAGCAGGTACCACTGTCATTACTTTCTTGTGTAGCTTTCCAGAGCTATTTGCACATATTTACACAAGTACAAATAAAAGCACAAACATAAGATAGTATATTAAGCATATTGTTCTGTTTATATGTGTTCTGCTGTAATTAATATATTTAATTTTTTTTAGAGCAGTTTTGGGTTTACAGAAAAATTGGGAAATGCAGTATGTTCCCATGTACCCCCTCATTCCCAACCTCTACCCCCAGTTTCCCGTTTTTACTGTATGCATTAATGTGTGTATTGTTACAGTTGATGAGCCAATATTGATACTTTAAAGCATGTCGTTTACAGTAGAGATCACTCTTTGTGTACATTCTATGTGTTTTAACCAATATATAATGACATGTATCTGTCATTATGGCATCATTCAGAATAGGTTCACTGCCCTGAAAATTCCGTGTTCTGCCTATGCACCCCTCCCTCCATCTCCCTAAGTCCCTAACACCCACTGATCTTTCTGCTTTCTCATCTCCCTAGTTGTGTCTTTTCCGGAATGTCATATAGTTGGATTCATGCTGTAGGTAGCCTTTTCAGATTGGTTTCCTTCACTTAGAAATATGCATTTAAGGTTTCTCCGTCTTTTCTTGGCTTGATAGCTCATTTCTTCTTAGTACCGAGTAATATGTCATGATGTGATGTACCACGTTTGTTTATCCATTCACATATTGAAGGAACAGATAAACTTAATTGCTTCCAAGTTTTGGCAATTATAAACAAAGCTGTTATAAACATCTGTGTGCAGGGGTTTAGGGGCATGTTTTCAGCTCATTTAGATAAATACCAAGGCTCCTGGATCATATACTAAGAATATAATTAATTTTGTAAGAAACTGGCAAACTCTTTTCTACGTGGCTTACCATTTTACATTTCCACCAGCAATGAATGAGAATTCCTATGGCTTCACGTCCTCGCCAGCATTTTGTGTTGTCAGTGTTCTGGATTTTAGCCATTTTATTCATTAATTTTTTTATTTTTTATTTTTTGAGACACAATCTTGCTCTGTTGCCCAGGCTGGAGTGTAGTGGCATGATTTCAGCTCACTGCAACCTCTGCTTCCCTGGTTCAAGTAATTCTGCCTCAGCTTCCCGAGTAGCTGGATTTATAGGTGTGCACCACCATGACTGGCTAATTTTTGTATTTTTAGTAGAGACAGGGTTTCATCATTTTGGTCAGTCTGGTCTCAAACTCCTGGGCTCAAGTGATCCACCCGCCTCAGCCTCCGCAAAGTGCTGGGATTACAAGCACGAGCCACTGTGCCTGGTTATGGTTTGTGTTTTAGTCTCTTAATTATATGATTTTGGTTTGTTTCTGAGACAGGGTCTAGCTGTCACCTAAGTGGGAGTGCAGTGGTGTGAACATGGCTCACTGCAGCCTCAACTTCCTGGACTCGAGCAATCCTCCTGTGTAACCACTCCCCCACCCCCATCCCAAGTAGCTGGGACTACAGGCAACATGCCAATATGCCCAGCTAATTTTCTGTATTTTTTTGTAGGGATGGAGTTTCACCCTGTTGCTCAGGCTGGTCTCAAACTCCGGAGCTCAGGCAATCCATGTCCACCTCAGTCCCCAAAGTGCTGGGATTACAGGTGTGAGCCACTGCGCCCAGCCCAATTTTGTGTTTTTTAAATCAGTCAGTAACATATATTTGAAGTATTTTCATATTAGAGCATAGAGAGTTTGCTCATTCTTTTATTCCCAATCTTTAATTGTGTAACACATATACAGAAGAGTATATTAAAACATAACACTCTTTAAATGTGTTATAACAACATGTATAAAAATATGTATCCACTAAAGAATAATAAAATGGGTGCCCATGTATGCACCCAAGTTAAGAAATATAACATTATCTGTTCTTCATGACAGATTTTCTGATTGAATCCACCTAGTAGATGGCCACTATCTTGATATTTTTCTTAATAGGTCCCTTGCTTTTCTTAAAGACTTTACCGCTTATATATATTTTAATCAATATAAAATTCAGTTGATAAACTATAATTGGAATTAATACCACTTACATATATTTTTTTTTCTTTTTAAAAGATGGGTTTCACCATGATGGCCAGGCTGGTCTTGAACTCCTGACCTCAAGTGATCCACCCACCTCAGCCTCTCAAAGTGCTAGGATTACAGGCGTGAGCCACCATGCCCAGCTGCTAATATATATTCTTAATATAAAATATAGTTGATAAACTATAACTGGAATTAACATTGTGTTGGTTTGCATAATCTTTTGTCTGATTGGTGGAGGGTTTTTTCCTTTCAGACATGTGAGATCTCAAAGATGCACCTGTGGGCCCTTTGTCAAGACTTAGGTTATCATTTATTTTTAAATTACACCAGCTAGTGTTAGCTAAGGAGAAATGAAACCACTCATGTATTGGTGGAGGTAGCATAGAATGATACAGGCTTACTGGGAGCAATGTGGCAACACCAAGCAAATTTAACAGTGCAAATGAGCTCTAGAAATTTGGCTACTGTTGGAGCCAGGCCTCGTGGCTAATGCCTGTAATTGTAGCACTTTGAGAGGCCGAGGTGCATGGATCACTTGAGGTCTGGAGATTGAGACCAGCTTGGCCAACATAGGGAAACCTAGTCTCTACTAAATACAAAAAATTAGCCGGGTGTGGTGGCAGGCACATGTAATCCCAGCTACTCAGTAGGCTGCAGCAGGAGAATCACTTGAACCCGGGAGGTGGAGGTTGCCATGAACTGAGATCAGGCCATTATACCCCAGCCTGGGCAAGAAAAGCAAAACTCCATCTCAGAAAAAAAAAAAGAAATTAATTTTGCTACTGTTGAACAAAGGCTCCGAGGAGAAGATTAACTGAATTGAATTTCTGGGTAGAGCCTGGCTTCAGCTTTCCTGAAAGTTTACAGAAGTCCTGTCTGTGAAAGTCATTGGCAAGGTCATGAGAAGGATAGGGCTCAGCACAGTTTGGCCATGTGACAGGGTCAGAGTGTAGACTAGGTATTGAATTTTGGTAGGAATATAATTAGAGGGAGTGGGATGTTGTGTATTTTCTGCATCTTGGTTCACTGGTGAACTGCCACCTCTCGGAGTAGATTACAGCAGAACACTTCTGTGACGGGAAATGAGTGTCTTCATCTGATCCAAGGCAGTTTGGTGTGGAGGGAAAGAGATGTCATCAGAACAGGTTCGAGATAAGTACAGATAAGAATCTGGGCCAGGCTAACCCAGGCATTCTGCTCTCAGTTTAATAAAAGGTTGGGATAGTGGCCCCAGGTGTCTTGTTGATGACAGACTCTCAAAATGCTAGCTTTTGAATCACTGTGTTTCAGTCTGTACTACAAGCAGTTTGGGTTAGTAGAGAATCAACACCATTCTGCCGTCTCCTTCCCACTCCTCCTAGGGATTTTGTTCCACGCTCTCATATTGATCGTTTATTTGCCGCTTCTTATGCCTCTGTCTTTTTTGGACTACTGTTGTTTTATTGAAGTACATGCTTCAGTAGCTTCTTGAGAAGGGTTTGTGAGAGATACATTTTTTAGGCTGAATTTCTGAAAATGTTTTTTTTTTTAATCTCTCTTTTTTTTTTTTTTTTTGAGACCGAGTTTTGCTCTTGTTACCCAGGCTGGAGTGCAATGGCACGATCTCGGCTCACCGTAACCTCCGCCTCCTGGGTTCAGGCAATTCTCCTGCCTCAGCCTCCTGAGTAGCTGGGATTACAGGCACGCGCCACCATGCCCAGCTAATTTTTTAAATATTTTTAATAGAGACGGGGTTTCACCATGTTGACCAGGATGGTCTCGATCTCTTGACCTTGTGGTCCACCCGCCTTGGCCTCCCAAAGTGCTGGGATTACAGGCTTGAGCCACCACGCCCGGCCTGTTTTTTTTTTTTTTTTTTTTGAGACAGAGTCTCATTCTCTCGCCCAGGCTGGAATGCAGTGGCATGATCTCAGCACACTGCAACCTCCGCTACCCAGGTTCAGTCAGTTCTCCTGTCTCAGCCTCCTGAGTAGCTGGGATTACAAGTGTGTGCCCCCACACCTGAATAATTTTTTTATTTTTAGTAGAGATAGGGTTTTGCCCTGTTGGTCAGGCTGGTCTTGAACTCCTGACCTCAGGTGACAGGCCCTCCTCAGCCTCCCAAAATGCTGGGATTACAGCCACTGTGCCTGGCCCTCATTCTGTTCTGGTATTTGATTGATAGCTAGGTATGAACATTGTGGATGTGTCCATTCGTCACTTTCATTCTGTCAGTTTTTCTTGATATAATTTGAAGCTATGTTAGTCATGGAATTTATGGTTATGGTTATGTGCACACATGTGATTCTGTTTTCCTGATGGATTTACCTTTTTATCATTTTGTAATGCCCCTGTTTATCTCTGATAATATTCCTTTTCTGATATTAATAAAGCCACACGTAACCTTTTTGTTTTGTTTTGTTTTTTTGTTTTTTTTTGAGACTAGATTGGCTGTTACCCAGGCAGGAGTACAGTAGCTTAATCTTGGCTCATAGCAGCTTTCACCTCCTGGGCTCAAGTGATCTTCCCAGTAGCTGGGACTACAGATGCCCATCACCATGCCCAGGAAATTTTTTTATTTTTCTTTTTGATAGAGAGGGGATCTTGCCATTTTGTCCAGGCTGGTCTCAAACTCCTAGGCTCAAGGGATCTGCCTATGTTGGCCTCCCAAAGTGCTGGGATTACAAATGTGAACCACTGTGCCTGGCCCATACCTACTTTTTTAATAATTAGTGTTATGGTATATATTTTCTTTTTGCTTCAACCTATTTATGTTCATGTATTTATAGTATATTTCCCCTAAACAGCATGTAGTTTGGTCATGGTTTTGATCCAGCCTATTTCTCTTCTTTTTCTTTTTCTTTTTCTGAGACAGGGTCTTCCTCTGTTGCCCAGGCTGGAGTTTAGTGGCATGAACACAGCTCACTGCAGCCTCAACCTCCTTGATCCAGCCTATTTCTGCCTATTTTATTTTTTGAGACAGGATTTCTCTTTCTCACCCAGGCTGGAGTGCTGGAGTCCACTGGTATGATCTTGGCTCATTGCAGCCTCGACCTCCTGGGATTAAGCAGCACCCCACCCCATCCCCTCTCCTGAGTAGCTGAGACTACAGGCCTGTACCAGTTAATTTTTTTTCTTTTTGTACTAATAGTATCTTGCTATGTTGCCTAGGCTGGTTTTGAACTTCTGGCCTCAAGCAATCCCCCCACTTGAGCTTCCCAAAGTGCTAGGATTATAGGTGTGAGCTACCATGCCTGGCCTATTTCTATCTATTAATTGATTTATTATTTTGTGATTTATTTTCCCTTTTATCTTTTTTTTTAAAAGTGGTTGCTGTAGAGATTACAGCTTATAATCATTACTGACCACTCCTGTAATATTTTGCATATGACTTTATAGTTCATCTGAAGTGTTTATGGGTTAACTAATATATAGGTCATCTGTACATCTGCTTTTTTTTTTTTTGAGACGGAGTTTTGCTGTTGTTACCCAGGCTGGAGTGCAATGGCACGATCCCGGCTCACCACAACCTCCGCCTCCTGGGTTCACGCAATTCTCCTGCCTCAGCCTCCCGAGTAGCTGGGACTACAGGTGCGCACCACCATGCCCAGCTAATTTTTGTATTTTTAGTAGAGACGGGGTTTCACCACGTTGACCAGGATGGTCTCGATCTCTTGACCTTGTGATCCACCCGCCTCAGCCTCCCAAAGTGCTGGGATTATAGGTGTGAGCCACCGTGCCTGGCCCACATCTGCTTCTTTTGGCTTATCTCTTGATTGTTTTTGTCTTGTCCTTTTTTTTTCTTCCAAGATGGTCTTGCTCTAAGGCCTTGCCCATACTAGAGTGCAGTGGCTTGATCTTCATTCACTCTGCCTCCTGGGCTCAATTGACCTCCCACCTCAGCCTCAATAGCTGAGACTACAGGTGTATGCCGTCATGTCAAGCTAATTTTTGTACTTTTTGTAGAGATGGAGTTTTGCTATGTTGTCGAGGCTGGTCTTCAATTCCTGGGCTCAAGCAGTTCACCCACCTTAGCCTCCTAACCTGCAGGATTTTCAGCACCACATGCTTGGCCTCATTGTTTCTTGTTTTTCTTTCTTTTTTTTTAAGACAGGGTCTTTGTTACCCCCAGGCTGGAGTATAGTGGCAGGCTCACAGTTCACTGTAGTAATGACCTCAGGGGTTCAGGCAACCTTCCCACCCCACCCGTTTTGAGACGCTGGGTCCACAGATATGTGCCACTATGTCCGGCTAATTTTTGTACTTTTTTTTTTTTTTTGTAGAGATGGGGTTTTGCTATGTTGTCCAGGCTGGTCTTAAACTCCTGGGCTCAAGCAGTCCTCCTGCCTCAGCCTTCTAAAGTGCTGGGATTATAGCTGTGAGCCACTATACCTGGCCCTGGTTTTGGTTTTTCCCATGTCTAACAGTTTTGTGTGCTGGACATGTATGATACAGAGCTCCTTCTAAAAAATATTAAGTGTTGTCTGCCAGATATACATTATTGGGGCATGTTTTAAGATTTGCAGGTGTGGGTCTGTATCGGTTTGCTCATATGCCTTTCTCCTAGGGTATGGTCCGTCCTAGGGCATGGCTTTTCTGGCATTTCAGCTGTTTGCCAGTATCTCTATCTTGCTAGATTCAGATAGGACATGGCTTTTCTGGCATTTCTGGCATTTCAGCTGTTTGCCAGTATCTCTATCTTGCTAGATTCAGACGATCCCAGCTCCTCAGCACCATGCAGCCTCTGAAATCTCTACTCACCTCTCAATATCCCAGTTGCTGCTACTAATTCTCTTGGAGGCCTGCCCTCTACCTACACTTATTTGGAACTAGCCAAAGATCTGAGGTGAATTTTTATGCAGAATGTTAAGGCTTCTTCTCTATGGCTTCCTTAGCTCCATCACCCTGTGTCTTAGTCTGTTTTGTGCTGCTATGAATACTTGAGACTGAGTAATTTATAAAGAACAGAAATTTATTTTCTTGGCTGGGCAAGGTGGCTCATACCTAGCACTTTGAGAGGCCAAGGTGCGTGGATCACTTGAGGCCAGGAGTTTGAGACCGGTCTGGCCAACATGGTGAAACCCCATCTGCACTAAGAATAGAAAAATTAGCCAGGTGTGGTGGTACGTGCCTGTAACCCCAGCTACTTGGGTGGTTGAGGCATGAGAATTGCTTGAACCTGGAAGGTGGAGGCTGCAGTGAGCCAAGATCATGCCACTCCAGCCTAGGTGACAAAGCAAGACTGTGTCTCACAAAAAAAAAAAAAGAAATATATTTTTTTACAGTTCTAGAAGCTGAGATCCAAGATCAAGATGCTGGTGAAGGCCTGGTCTCTTCCAAGATGGCACTTTAAATGCTGCATCCTTCAGAGGGGATGAATGCTGTGTCCTTGCATGGCAGAAAGCAAAAGGGCAAAAAAAAGCAGATGAACTCCTTTTATCAAGACCCTTTAGAAGGGTGCCTAATCCCATTCACAAGGGGAGGAGCCTCCATGGCTCAATCACCTCAAAGGCCACACCTCCCAATACTTAACTGGGGATTAAATTGCAACGTGAATTGTTAGAAGGGACAAAAATATTCAAATCATAGCATTGCCCCCAGATCCCAGTTGTTTTACAGACCCAAACACCAGTTTTTAATTAATTAAATTAATTGAATAAAAATTAGTCTGCCACCACACTCAGCTAATTTTTCTATTTCTCCATGTTGGTCAAGCTGGTCTCAAACTCCTGGCTGGAGGTGATCCCCATCCCACCCGCCACCTAGCTTGGCCCCTCAAAATGCTGGGCTTACACGTGTGAGCCACCGTGCCTGGCCAACAACACTCATTTCTGCTTGGGCTTTTGGTTTTCTGTGCCATGGTTCAGCATCATTGTAAATGTGGGGCTCCCCTCATACATGCCTTTGAGTAATTGTAGCCCTACAGTGATTGCTCTCCTGTGCTTGCAATTAATTGTCTTATTTTTTCCAGTTTTGTTTGCCTCTCTGACAATTCTGAAGATAGCTTTCTGGTGTAGTCAACAGGTCTGAAGGCCTTCAGTCTACTTACCTGTGGTCTCCTGAAACTCACAGGCTTTCTCTTTGCACACAGTGTTCTGAAATTTCCTTAGAAATTTTTTCTTCCATTTTGCCTGGTAGATTATAAGATTTATTTCACAGAAATACAAATAAAGCATATTAGGTTAAACTTTATGAAATATTTTTGTGTATTAAAACAATTTAACTTCAATAGGGTTCAACTTTTTTTTTTGAGATAGGGTCTCTCTTTGTTATCCAGGCTGGAGTGCAGTGGTGCAGTGCAATGTCCGCTCACTACAGCCTGGACCTCCTTGGCTGAAGCAATCCTCCCACCTCAGTCGCCCATGTAGCTGGGATTACAGGTGCCTGGCTAAGTTGTTTTTATTTTGAGATGGAGTCTTGCTCTGTCCCCCAGGTTGGAGTGCAGGGGTGCAATCTCATCTCACTGCAACCTCCGCCTTCTGGATTCAAGTAATTCTGCAATTCAAGCCTCCCGAGCAGCTGGTACTACAGGCACACGCCACCACGCCCAGCTAATTTTTTGTATTTTTAGTAGAGACACGGGTTTCACCATTTTGGCCAAGCTGGTCTCGAACTCCTCATCTCATGATCCACCCACCTCGGGCTCCCAAAGTGCTGGGAATACAGGTGTAAGCCACTGTGCCCAGCCAATTTTTGTATTTTTTTTTTTTTTTTTTTTAGAGATGGGGTCTCGCCCTGTTGCCCAGGCTGATCTTAAACTCCCGACCTTAAGTGATCTATCTGCTTTGGCTCCCAAAGTGCTTTGATTACAGGTGTGAGCCACTGCATCTGGTGCAAATGTGGTTCAACCTAATTATCAACCTATTTTGCTGTCTAGTCAGTACTTAACATTTTGATTTATTTGCTTCCACGTTTGGTATATTGAAGATTTTTTTTAAATGTAATTTCAACTTAGTTTAAATTTGGGGTACATGTGCAAATTGGTTACATAGATGTTTTTCATGATGCTAACATTCGGGGTATGTTTGATCCTGTCACTATATAGTGAGGATAGCACCCAATAGTTTGTCCTTATCCCCTCCTTTCCATACCAGTAAATCCCAGTGTCTGCTGTTACCATCTTTACGTCCGTGAGTACTCAGAGTTTAGCTCCCACTTAGAAGTGAGGATATGCGCTATTTGGATTTCTTTTTGTGTTAATTCACTTGGGATAATGCCCTCCATCTGCATCCAAGTTGCTGTAAAGGATACACTTTCATTCTTTTATATGGCTATGGTTTTAAAATTTATATTACTATTACATTTTGAATGTATTAAAATGTAATATTTTTTATGTTACAAAATTCATACATTAATTTTGTCTCTTACTGTATTTGTATCATATGAGGATCTGCCATCCCCAGCATGCTTTTGTTTTTTTTTGAGACAGAGTCTTGCTCTGTCTCCAGGCTGGCTTGTAGTAGTGTAGTGGCACAGTCTCTCTCGCTTACTTCAACCTTTGCCTCCTGAGTTCAAGCGAGTCTACTGCCTCAACCTCCCCAGTAGGTGGGACTACACATGGGTACCACCATGCCCAGGTAATTTTTGTATTTTTAGTAGAGACTGCGTTTCTCCACGTTGGCCAGGCCAGTCTCAAACTCCTGACCTTGGGTGATCCACCCACCTCAGCCTCCTAAAGTGCTGGGATTACAGATGTGAGCCACCTCGCTGGCCTTTTTTGTTGAAACAGGGTCTTGCTGTGTCACCAAGGCTGAAGTGCATTGACATGATAACTGCTCACTGCAGCCTTGACCTTCCAGGCCCAAGCTGTCTTCCTACCTCAACCTCCCACATAGCTGGGCCTACGGGTGTGCATCACAACCACCACCTATGTTTTTGTTGTTGTAGAGACAAGGTCTTGCTATGTTGCCTAGGCTGGTCTCAAACTCCTGGGCTCAAGCAGTTCTCCTGCCTCAGCCTCCCAAAGTGCTGGGATTATAGACATTAGACATGGCACCAGCACTGTTTTATGTCACCTGACTCAAAATTTTCTTTATCATTAAAGCCTGTCTTTCTCTCATAGAGATAACCAGTATGTTTTTTAATATATATGAACAGGATTATGTGGAATTTGGGGTTATGTTTTGTGCATTCTTTTTGAATTCTGCTTAATTACTGATGCTCCTGTGATAGCTTTCTGTGGCGTTTTCAGGCTTTGTTATTTTATATTATAGCTGGGTTGTTGAAGTTTGTATTGTTTTTAAAGTTTGTCTTTTGTAAAAATTATATATAGGTTTTTAAAACCCTAAAGATCTTAGTCTTTTAACAGACATTTATCCCATGTTAATTTCGATTACTGATTTTATCTGCTTTTCCTTCTCTGCTTGTCTGTCATAATATATACATTTCCACCGTTTTCAAGGTATTACTTTTTCAGTACTGGCCTATTTTAAACAAAATTTAATCAGAATATTTCTTTTTTTTTTTTTTTTGAGACGGAGTTTCGCTGCTGTTACCCAGGCTGGAGTGCAATGGCGCGATCTCGGCTCACCGCAACCTCCGCCTCCTGGGTTCAGGCAATTCTCCTGCCTCAGCCTCCCGAGTAGCCGGGATTACAGGCACACGCCACCGTGCCCAGCTAATTTTTGTATTTTTAGTAGAGACAGGGTTTCACCATGTTGACCAGGATGGTCTCGATCTCTTGACCTCGTGATCCACCCGCCTCGGCCTCCCAAAGTGCTGGGATTACAGGCTTGAGCCACCGCGCCCGGCCCCAGAATATTTCTTCCAAACATGGTACCTTCTTCCTGCCACAACTTCTAAGTTGATGACACCCAAAAATTAGTTTAATACTTCCTTTATGTGTTTGCATAGTTTTAATGATTTTCTGGTTTGCTGTTGCTCTTTTTGCACATCTGATTCTTGCTGGGCTTAATTTTGGGTTTGGTACATCTTTTAATAGCAGATGTCATGCGTTAGGCATTGTTAATACTATGTACTAGTCGTTCTAGATCGGGGTATCAAACTCTGGCACACTGTCCAAATGGGCTGCCACCTTATTTTTCTATGATCCACAAGCTAAGAATAGGTTTTAATGGTTGGGGGGAAAATACCGAGAGTCTGTTGTGCTGTGAAAATATGAAACTCAAATTTTAGTTTCCATAAATCGAATTTTATTGGAACGCAGCCACGCCTATTTGTTGACCTGTTGCCTGTGCTTGTTTTTGTGGTATCACAGCCAAGTTGGTTAGTTTTAGCAGAGACTACATGTGGCCTGAAAAAAAAAAAATTTACTTGACCCTTTATAGTACAAGTTTGTCAACTCATTCTAGGTATTTTTAGTGCTTTGAAGATTTGTCTTCTAATCTCCATTGTTTAATTGTCTATGTTGAGAAATCAGCTCTCAGGTTTTTGTGCCTCTGAAGGCAATACCTCTTTTTTTCAAGACAGTCTTGCTGTTGCCTGGGCTAGAGTGCAGTGGGGCGATCTCAGCTCACTGTAACCTCCACCTCCCAGGTTCAAGCAATTCTCCTGCCTCAGCCTTCCAAGTAGTGGGATTACAGCCACCCGCTACCATGTCCAGCTAATTTTTTGTATTTTTAGTAGAGACATGGGGTTTTACCATGTTGACCTTGAACTCCTGACCTTGTAATCTGCCCCTCTCGGCCTCCCAAAGTGTTGGGATTACAGGCGTGAGCCACTGGACCTGGCCTTCTCTGAGGTTTTAAATCAGTTTTGTTACATGCTGGAGTGTTGTTTTTTTTTAATGCATTATTGTACTTGGGGTTGGTGGTGTTTAAAATTATAGCCTGGTATGAGCTATGTTGGGAAATTCTCAGCTATTATCTCTTCAAATACTGTTTCCACTGCATTTTGCCCCTCCTCCTGGGACTCCTGCTGCAATTTTATTAGACTGTTTTACTTTGTCTATCTTTCTTTCAGGCTCTTTCATGTACATTCTGCATTACAGTCATTTGCTGACTGACATCTTTTGACTAATCATTTCTTCAGCTGTGTCTGTCCTGAATCCAAACATATATTTTTTAAAATTTTTTTCTACCACTTTTATGGCTTCAAGAGGGAAATGAAGGGATGGAAATCCTTACTTGTACCTGGTATTTTATAATTCGAAGTTTATTTTCTGCCTTTAAGTAAGCAAAGTTAACTCTTCAATATCACAGAAATAATGCCTATGTGAGCTTTAACACTACACTGGTAACACTGAATATCTAATGTGCTTGGCACACAGTACACATCTTGAGAGCAGAAACAGCCTTTACTTTTTGAGACAGAATTTTACTCTGTTGCACAGACTGGAGTACAGTGGTGCAGCCTTTGCCTCCCGGGTTGAAGCAGTTGTCCTGCCTCAGTCCCCCAGGTAACTGGGACTACAGGCATATGCCATCATGCCTGTCGACATTTTTGTATTTTTAGTACAGGCAGGAGTTCACCACGTTGGCCAGGGTAGTCTTGAACTCCTGACCTCAGGTGATCCGCCCACCTCAGCTTTCCAAAGTGCTGGGGTTACAAGCACAAGCTACTTGACCTGGCCAACAGTGTTTTGAGATACCTATCAAATAGGACAGTGCTAGAGCTATAGGGGAATCTGAATGAATCTCAGCTGTTTGTAAAAATATATTTTGGAGGAAGTGAACAAAACAGTGAACAAGATGTATCGTTGGTGTTAATTTTCATGGTGAATGACTTGTAAAGTTTTCATCTATTCTTTCTATACCAAATGATCATCTTAGGATGAGTAACAATGTGCCCTTTCAGGGATCAGTTTCATTCACGGATGTGACTGTGGACTTTACCCAGGAGGAATGGGAGCAACTGGACCCCTCTCAGAGAATCCTATACATGGATGTGATGCTGGAGAATTACAGCAACTTACTTTCAGTGGGTAAGGACAGTTTTCAGGTACAGTTCACTGTTTGCCTAGAAGTGTTAATGTCCCATCTCAGTGACCAGAAATTATGAGCCTCCAAATTACTGTTTTTGGCCTAACTCTTCAGGTGCAGCCTTTGAAGCTCTATCTCCTTTTCTTTCAAAGCTTTTGAAGTCCAAGTAGTTAGGAGCTATGTCTCATTAGTAAATTGCTGTCAAGCCATATGTGATTTTCAAGTTGGAGCAATGAGAAGAGTTTGGGGTAGCATAGAATTGTCAATTCAGAACGTTTTAGGGGAGATACGACAGGAGAAAGGGAGAATCAGAAGCCAGGGGAATGAATATCCAGGGGATTATGAGCTCAGTACCTTTCAAGTACTTTTCAGAAAACTATTTTTCAAATCCCTAACGCCCTAACCATAGCTGAGGACAGATGCTCTGTACCTCAGCTCTCTGAATCATACCTCCAAATATCCATCTCTCCCTGCGTACCTTTTTTTTTTTCCCTGTTCAACCTTACAGATATTTGCCTCTTATACTTGAACCCTTCCCACATTAGCCTTGAGTAGCTGAGACCACAGACACACCCCACCATGATCTGCTAATTATTTTTTACTTTTGTAAAGACAAGTTCTTTGTAGAACTCCTGACCTCAGGCCAGGCATGGTGGCTTGTGCTTATAATTCTAGCCCTCTGGGAGGCCAAGGCGGCCGGCTTACCTGAGGTCAGGAGTTCAAGACCAGCACAACCAACATGGTGAAACCCCATCTCTACTGAAAATACAAAATAAATGAGGCATGGTGGCATGTGCCTGTAATCCCAGCGACCCAGGAGGCAGAGGTTGCTGTAAGCCAAGATCATGCCATTGCACTCCAGCCTAGGCAACAGAGACTCCATCTGAAAAACAAAAGAACTCCTGACCTCAAGTGTTCCTCCTGCCTTAGCCTCCCAAAGTGCTGGGATTACAGGCATGAACCCTGTTCTGGTTAGATAATTTTCTTTTGGATATATACCCAGTAAGGGGATTGCTGGGTCAAAGGGTAGTTCTGAATTCTTTGAGATATCTTCAGACTGTTTTCCACAGTGGTTGAACTAATTTAAATTTCAACCAACAGTGTATCTTAGCCTTGCCAAAATCGGTTGTATGACTTTTTAATGAGTCTGCGTAACTGGATCCTTAAGATTCTGAACGCATTAAAAGTAGGCTGGGCCCAGCTGCTCATGCCTGTAATGTTGAGAGGATCCCTTGAGCCTAGGAGGTCAAGGCTGCAGTGAGCTATGATTGTGCCACTGTACTCTAACCTGGGCAACAGAGGGAGACCCTCTCGCAAAATAAGAATGGAAAAAAAGTAGGATAGTGAAAACAGGTTCACTGTCCTAACAACTTCAGTAGAAAAAAAAAGCAATAAAACCAGCAACAGTCAATGATCTGTTATAAGGGTTGTACATTTCTTAGAAAATATGTATTTCTGGATTTTACCAACCATTTTCAACAGTCTGACTTAGAGATTTAGAGCTCTGCTATATGGTTGTCACTGCAAACCTATGAAGTGCTGCTTTCTGGAAATCATTTTGGTAAAGATGAACAGAAGAAAAAAGGGGGAAAAGCTTAGAAGCATGCAGAGTGGTGCTGGTTCCACCATAGTAGCCTGAGTTTAGCAAATCGCACTATTACTCTAGAGACCTGCCGAGGCACTTCCCCTTCACTGCCTCATCCACTTATTTTATTGGTCTCTGTGCTACCTGCACCATGTCTTTAGAGCACTGTGAATCTCCGTCCCTGGAATTGCCAGCCTTCTCATATTATTTATGTTCTGTCTTCTGTCTATTTCACCTGCTCTACCCAGTTTAAGGTTATTTTGTCATCTGGCAGTGCTACTTGTATTCATTTGGTTTGGTTTTGTTTTTAAACCACAAGCTATTGTCTTTCTCTTTCCAAGTTTGAAAGGAAACATTTGCGCTGGTAATCTTTATTTTTTTGAGAGAGTCTCGCTCTGTTGTCCAGGCTGGAGTGCAGTGGCAGAATCCCGGCTCACTGCAATCTCCCCCTCCTGGGTTCAAGCGATTCTCCTGCCTCAGCCTCCCAAGTGGCTGGGACTACCACACCCAGGCATGTGCCACCACACCCAGCTAATTTTTATACTTTTAGTAGAGACAAGAGTTCACCATGTTAGCCAGGATGGTCTCTATCTCCTGACCTTGTGATCCCCCTGCCTCAGCCTCCCAGAGTCCTAGGATTACAGGTGTTAGCCACTGCACCCAGCCTGGGAATTTTTTAAGTTTGGGACCGAGTCTCCCAATATTAAGAGTCAGCCCTGTGATAGAACACCTGTGAAGACTTCCCATTCTGTAACATTACAGCAGAGGCGTTGACAAGGTTCTTTTCATTGTGCTCTATCCTAGAGGTGTGGAAGGCTGACGACCAGATGGAGAGAGACCACAGGAACCCGGACGAGCAGCCGAGGCAATTTATAATTCTTAAGAACCAAACCCCAATGGAGGAAAGAGGTGATCTCTTTGGAAAAACACTTAATCTGAACACAGACTTTGTTTCTTTAAGACAAGTACCCTATAAATATGACTTATATGAAAAAACCTTGAAATATAATTCAGACTTGCTTAATAGTAATAGAAGCTATGCAAGAAAGCAAACTGATGAGTGTAATGAATTTGGAAAAGCACTTCTCTACCTGAAGCAAGAGAAAACCCACCCTGGAGTAGGATATTCTGAATACAATAAAAGTGGAAAAGCCCTCAGTCATAAATCAGCCATTTTTAAACATCAGAAAATAAAAAATTTGGTTCAACCTTTCATTTGTACATACTGTGACAAGGCTTTCTCCTTTAAGTCACTCCTCATTAGTCATAAGAGAATACATACCGGAGAAAAACCATATGAATGTAATGTATGTAAGAAAACCTTCTCCCATAAGGCCAACCTCATCAAACATCAGAGAATTCACACTGGGGAGAAACCCTTTGAATGTCCTGAATGTGGAAAAGCTTTCACCCACCAGTCAAACCTCATTGTACATCAGAGAGCACATATGGAGAAGAAGCCCTATGAATGCAGTGAATGTGGAAAGACATTTGCCCAAAAGTTTGAACTTACCACACACCAGAGAATTCATACAGGAGAGCGACCCTATGAGTGTAACGAATGTGCAAAAACCTTCTTCAAAAAGTCAAACCTTATCATACATCAGAAGATTCACACAGGGGAGAAACGCTATGAGTGCAGTGAATGTGGAAAATCCTTTATCCAGAACTCACAACTCATTATACACATGAGAACTCATACGGGAGAAAAACCCTATGAATGTACTGAATGTGGTAAAACTTTCAGCCAGAGGTCAACTCTCCGATTACATTTGCGAATCCACACAGGTGAGAAACCATATGAGTGTTCTGAATGTGGGAAAGCCTTTAGCAGGAAGTCCCGACTCAGTGTCCATCAGCGAGTTCATATCGGGGATAAACCCTGAAATTCCAACCAGGTTGTACTGTGAAAAACCTTCCTGCCAGAACTCTTCACGTGGGTGAAAATCCTCATGAAAATATTGAGGGAACATGGGAATTCATACTGAGGTGCAATCTCTCAGCTCAAAAATGTATGAAAAAATAGGATCCCATGAGAACATTATACTGGAAGTTACATGTGATACCCAGCTTGAAGAATACATCCAGTTGTAAATAGCCATACCCAGTTGTACTACAATGAGCTCTTTAAAATCTTGAATGAATTGAGTATTGTAGACAGCAGCATAAGAGATATACAAACAAACAGTATCTTATGAATTTAGTAGTAATATGTGGGTATGCCACAAAACAAGTTGTATGTTTTAGATCTGCACATGTAAATTTAGCATAATCACTGGGAATCAAATTCCTGTCCTCTGCGGTAATTAGGACATAACAAGATTTTCCATACTAAACATCACATGTTTTTTTCAGTATCTCTACAATCCAGTATGTATTCCACATGAAATGCGTAACAGATTTAAAGTGGCATGGAACCCGTCTTTCCCTACTGCTTGCTGGCTTATATAAATTGGTATGAACATTGTTCGTGAGCTGCCTCTTACAAATCAGAAGACAGTGTTGAAGTTTTACCTGCTTCGGGTTTGCTGAAGATTTTCTAGAAGCATTATTTACACAAATATGCAAACGTGAAATGATTGATCTATAGCATGAAGGAGGCAGACCTGGGCCATACTACTCAGTATGCACCACAGAGTAAGAGTTTGCCATGTAAAGACAATATTCCCATTCATCACGCTTTTATTTTCCAGTGGGATATCTGCATACAGATGCATGTCTACTTCCAAAATGTTGTGTAACAGAAACCACCTGTTTTTGTCTTTCCTTAATTCATAAATTGTCTAGCAAAAATGGTAGGATGCTTCTATACTTCACAAATGTTATATTTCAGAGACTTTACAGGAAAAATTATTTTAAATAATGTCAATTGTTTCATTGCTTTTTAAATTTTTCATGTGTATAACCCCCTTTAGAAATGAATTTTGACAGTATTTTGTTGTTTAAAGGAGGCATTTCTACTTTCTTGAGTTTCAGTATTGCCAACCTAAAACATTTCCCATTGGAACATGACTTAGTGTAAGTTATTACCTTTCCTTTACATGTTTACACTTTATATAGTCAGATTTTTCAGTGGTCTCTATATTAACAAGAATTTTTTTTTTTTATATAACTCAAATGCTATTGTAGACTTGATTTCAGATTTTCAAGTTCAGCCTTTCCCTGTCAATCCCAAGTCATGTATTGGGAATTATAAATGGCAACCAAAAACTGGCTTTTAAAAATGATTTTTGGAAGTCATTGATGTGCTGTGACAATATATGAATTTGAGTGATTTTCTGAACAAATTTAAACTGAACATCCATAGTCCGGTAAGTTTTTTCCTAAGTTTTCATCTTACCTACTCACAAAGAAGCAGGGGAAAAAGTTATTTTCAGATGCTGCTAATAGAAATGTAAATTGTTACAGCCTCCTTGGAAAACAATGTGACTTTGTGTTTTAATATTTATATACTCGTCAACCTAGGAATCTCCTGGGAATCTATCCCTAAGGAAAAAAGTGCCAGTACTTAAGATTATATGTTTACTAATGCATATTTTATTTTTTAGTAAGGACCAAAAAAAAAAAAAAAAAGTCACTAAGGGAATGGATGAATAAATTGTGGTAAAAACATACCATGGCTGAATGTATTTCCCTGAGAAGAATGTGTGGGAGCAAACTCCAAACTCCTCCAGGTCAAATCAGGAAAGCAAGAGGGGAGAGAGGGGGAGTGTGTGAGCGTGTGTGTGACAGTGTGAGGGTGAGTGAATGTGTCTGTGTGTGAAAGTGAGAGTGAAAGTGTGAGACTGGGAGAGCATGTGGGAGTGTGTGACAGTGTGAAAGTGAGAGTAACAAAGTGAGACAGGGTGTGAAAGACGGAGTGTGTGACAGTGTGACTGTGTATGTGTCTGAGACAGTGTGAGGGAAAGTGTAAGACTGAGGTAGTGTGTGACTGAGCAAGGGTGAAAGGGAGTGTGAGTGTGAAAGTGAGAATGTGAGACTCAGTGAAAGTGTGACTGTGAGGTAGTGACAGCAAGTGTGTGAGTGAAAGGGAGTGTGTGAGAATGTGTGGGAGTGTATGAGTGAGACGGTGTATGTGAGCATGTGAGTGAAAGTGAAAGAGACAGTGAGGTAGTGTGTGACCGTGTGAGCAAGTGTGAGAATTTGAGAATGAATGTGATAGTGTGAAAGTTGTCAGTGTGAGAACGTGACAGTGAGATGTGTGAGTGAGGTGTGAGTTTGTGTGATTGGGTCTGAGAAAGTGAAAGGGAGTGAATGAGTGAGAATGTGAGCATGTGAAAGACGAGTGTGTGAGATAGTGTATGTGAGTAAAGTGAGAATGAGTGGGAGTAAGTGAGAAAGAATGTGAGACTGTCAGTGTGAGGAGAATGTGAGGGAGAGTGAGAATGAGTGACAAAATGGTGTGAGAAAGAGTGAAAAAGTGGGACAATGAGTGATAGTGTGTGAGACGGAGTGTGTGTGAGGAAAAGTATGAGTGTGAGACAAAGAGACTGTGAGACTGTGTGTGTGTGTGTGTGTGTGGCAAATTTTGTAAAATAAAAAACCCTTATGTACGTGTGTCTTTTTATATGATTTTATGGGCCTAGTGAATAGAATTCCTTCCATTTTTAACCTGTGGACCTCACCAGCTGTATCAACGAGGGCTCTAATACTAAACTGAATTAGGCCCATATGAAAGGATGACTTGGAGAATGAGAGGATTAAGGGAACAAACAACGGAATGTAAGGTATCTGGAGACAGCAGTATCAGGGATAAAGGGAAGAGATGGTGTTTGAGAGCCCAGTGAGAGCTAAAACGTTGGAAGAAGGTCTCTCTGCTGTAGGAGATAGAAAAAATAGAATTTTTTTTTTTTTAAAGAGTTGTTTTTGTTTTTAATTAAGACAGAGTCTTGCTCTGTTGCCCAGGCTGGAGTGCAGTGGTGCGATCTCAGCTCACTGCAACCTCCACCTCCTGGGTTCAGGTGATTCTCCTGCCTCAACCTCCTGAGTAGCTGGGATTACAGGCATGTGCCACCATGCCCAGCTAATTTTTGTATTTTTAGTAGAGAGGGGGGTTTCAGCATATTGGTCAAGCTGGCCTTGAACTCCTGACCTTGTGATCCACCCACCTCAACCTCCCAAAATGGTGGGATTACAGGCGTGAGCCACTGTGCCCAACAAAACAGTCTTCAGTAAGTGGATGTTGAAATTCTACGAAGATGCCCCTACTGTGAGAAACACAGAACTAACACTGGAAAGGGCGGGGGGCGCGGGGAGCGTCAGCCCTTTGTTGCTCAGTCTCCTGCAGATGCTTCCATTGACTAAACCTGATCAGAACCTGGGGGCTGCCGTCTTGCTGGGATATAGCAGGGTAGAAGGATGGAAAATGGACTCAGAGGGCTGAGATTAACCATCAGTGAGGTTATCTTGATAAGAACAGTTACAAAGGAGTGGTGGGCAGGGCAAATCTAGGAGGATTCAAGATCACACTGGAAATGGAACTATGAATAATGGGCAAAGTGTTAAGGACTGAAAAGTCTGAGATTTTGCCCTACTCGCAAGGTAACAAGTTAACAGACCAGTTTCACAGATGCTGGCAGAAAACATACTACTGACCTTGAATACATATTCGCTGGGTGGAGTTACAGGAGAGGAGCTCCAAGTTCAGGGACCCCAAATCAAACAGTGGTCTACGAGTCCATCTACCAAACCTCCGTCTGGATGGAAGACATACTGGATGCTTAACAAACCACTGCTCTGGAGAGCGAATTACCTATCGAAGGTCATTCATCCTGAAAACAGCCTGTAACAAAAGCCATCGCCATCTGTACTTGTAAGATAGGCAGAAATGTGAGAAACCCATGGAGAACTGTCTCTCAACACAGACAAATGGATGGGTAACGGAAGAGATGGGGGCTTGTGAGGGTTGTGGTGTTTTAAAATACCAGAAATTCTCGGGTAAATTTATGTACTCACAGGAATGACAAGTAGAAAAATTGAGAGTGCAGGAGAGGAGGAGGGTACACTAGAGTAGGGTCTGAGAGGATGAAAACACTGGGATTCAGGGTGCTATTGAAGAAGGCAGACACCGGAGCACCAACCAGGAGGAAGTCAGTGTGGGCAGAGAAGATGCAAGAGCTCGTGAATGTTCTTGTCTGATTATTTGCTCTGTTAAATTGAAAACATGGTTATTAGCTGAAAGTGAGGATGGTGGAGGTGATAAGAGAGGTTTGGGGCATAGGGGAGAGTGAAAAAGATTAAGGAAACGTATGATACATGAAAAGCCCACGAGGTGAGTGGGCATGAGTTTAACATAACATTAATTATCAGGCTTGTATGTTTTGTTCCAACCATACTCAGCAGAGTTGGATTTAGCCTGAATTGACTGGTGTGAAATACATGATGAACCAAGGGACTTAAGCTGGTCGGGTGAAGAGTCACAACTTTAGGGAGAGAAATCGGTGGGAGTAACCCTAGCAAGATGGCAGAATAGGACTCTCCAGCGCTTGACTCTGCAGAAACATGAGTTTGAATAGCTATCCCGGAACAAAAATCCCTTCACAAGAGCTAAAGAAACCAAGTATGAGATCACGGCACATGGGTGTAGCAAGGAAACAGAGGAGGCATTGAAGAGGGCAGGAAGGACAGTGTTACATTGTTTTCATTACCTCTTCCCTAACCCCAGGCACCACAGTGTGAACAGAGATACCCTCCACTCGGGAAAGAGAACCAAGTGAACACTGGACTTTGCCTCCATCCCCAACACCAGCTCACCTGGGTAAAACTCAGTGCTAGGCAGGTCCCCATCACCCTAGACCAGGCCACTAACTCACAGAGTCAACCCCACCATGAGGTTGGATCCCATAGCCGCAGGCCAGCACAGCAGACATGGTCTGTTCACCTCACCCCCAGACCAACCTCAGTGGTCCAGGCTCACCCCAGCTTCAGACCAGGTTCCACAGTGTGGGGTTCCAGGCCTTCGCCAAGCCTGCAGATACACAGCCTCAGGCCTGCCCTGGGTTCTAGACCAGCCCGAGCTAGGTCAGCACCCCTGGCCTCAGGCTCCAGGATGGCCCTTGCCCCACCTCAGTCTACAGGGGCTGAGATGGTGCCAAGTCCTGCCCAGGTCTACCCTGGCACACTGCACAGCCCTGGGCCTACCCATGTAAGCCCTCATGGAACCAGGCTTCAGTCCAACCCATGAAGATATAGGTTTCAGGTTTACCTTCAAGGACCCAGGTTCCAGGGTTAACCCTATGTACCAAATCAACAGGTCCACTGCAGTAGAGCCAAGCTTCAGGCCCCATTCTACAGACCCAAGCACCAGCTCTGCCCTTCTGCTGATGCTGTACCAGGCCAGCCTGGCTGAGGACTCCAGCAGCAAGCCCCTCTGCAGAACACGCACACCAGATGGCCTCCCCAGAATCTCTGGACAGGCTGACTGGTGAAGAGCTTTCCCAGATAAAGCCAGTTAGCTGACTGGAATACTTATTCCCGATTTCTTCAAATGCCCAGACATTAACACACTACAAGAATCAAGAACAATCAGGGAGACCCTTCCCTTTCTCTATCCCCTTCTTTTAAAAAAGGGAAAAAGGAAAAAGGAAAGTACAATCAGGGAAATGTGACCCTCCAAAAAGAGAACAACAACAACAAAAAAAGCACTAGTAATTGACCCTAAGGAAATTTAGCCGATTTGGGTGATGTATGAGCTGTCTGACAATTCAATATAATTATTTTAAGGAAGCTCAGCAAATTAAGTTTTCTTATTTAAGAAAAAAGAACAGCTGAGTGCAGTGGCTCAGGCCTGTAACCCCAGCACTTTGGGAGGCTGAGGCAGTGGGTCATGAGGTCAGGAGATCAAGACTATTCTGGCTAACATGGCAAAACCCTGTCTCTACTAAAAATACAAAAAAATTAGACAAGCATGGTCGCATGCACCTGTAGTCCCAGCTACTCAGTAGGCCGAGGCAAGAGAATCACTTGAACCTGAGAGGCAGAGGTTGCAGTGAGCTGATATTGTGCCACTGCACTCCAGCCTGGGCAACAAGAGCGAGACTCCATCTCAAAACATAAACAAAAACTAGAGAAACAATTTGATTAAAGCAGGAAAATAAATGATCAGAAATTTAACATAAATTATTAAAATTCTGAAGTTAATACAATTAATGACATAAAAATGCAATAGAGAACAGCCACAACAGAAGTGATCAAGCAGAAGAATCTGAGCTCAAGACATTTAATTTGAAAATAGTGGAGAGAAAAAGAATGAAAAGACTTGTGGGATTTACGGAATAGTATCAAAAGAGCATATGTTTGACTCTCAGAAGTTCAAGAAGGAAAGAGACAAAAGGGCAGAAAGGTTACTTACACAGGGCCAGGTGGGGGTGGTTCATGCCTGTAATCCCAACACTTTGGAAGGCCAAGGCAGGATCACTTGAGCCCAAGAGTTCAAGACCAGCCTGAAAAATAGTGAAACTCCCATCTCTAGAAAAACACACACAAAATTGGCTGGGTATCGTGGCTCATGCCTGTAATCCCAGCACTTCGGGAGGCCAAGGTGGGCAGAATGCCTGAAGTCAGGAGTATGAGACCAGTCTGGCCAACATGGTGGAAACCCCATGTCTACTAAGAATACAAAAAAAAAATTAGCCAGGTGTGATGGCATCCACCTGTAATCCCAGCTACTTAGGAGGCTGAGGCAGGGGAATTGCTTGAACCAGGGAGCTGAAGGTTGCACTGAGCCAAGATTGCGCCACTGCACCCCAGCCTGGGTGACAGCAAGACTCCTTCTTAAAAAAAAGAAAAGAAAAGAAAAAAGATACAAAAAATTAGCCTTGGTGTGAGCTTGTAGTCTCAGCTAATTAGGAGCCTGAAGTAGGAGAATCCCTTGAGCCCAAGAGGTTGAGGATGCAGTGAGCCATGATCATGCCACTGTATGCCAGCCTGGGTGACAGAGTGAGACCCTGTCTCCAAAACAAAGCAAAAAGGAGGGAGGAAGTGGGGAAGAAGGGAAGGAAGGAGCACGAAGGGAGACGGGGTGGAAGTGGGAAGAAGGCGGGCAGGAAAGGAAGATAGAATAGAAACTGTGCAAATCTGGGAAAAGATACCAATATTTAGATACAGAAAGGTGAAAGGACTGAATCTGACTGGAGACCTAACAAGACTACAGGAGTACATGTTACAATTAAAGTGTCAAAGAGAAGATCCTGAAAACAGCAAGACAAAAAAAGCAAATAACATATGGGAGCTTCAAGAAGGCTGTGGGTTTCTAACAGAAATCTTACAGGCTATGAAGAGAGTGGGATGACATATTCAAACTGCTGAAGGAAAAAAAGTTGCTGACCAAGAATACTGTATCCAGCAAATCTGTCATGAAATAAGCAATAAGGACTTTCCCAGACAAACCAAAGCTGAGGGAGTTCATTACCACCAGACCTGTCTTTCAAGAAATACTAAAGGGGACTGGGCACAGTGGCTCATGCCTGTAATCCCAGCACTTGTGGGGCGCCAAGGCAGAAGGATCACTTTAGGTCAGGAGTTAAGACCAGCCTGGAAACATGGTGAAACCCTGTCTCTACTAAAAACACAAGAATTAGCTGTGCATAATGGCACATGCCTGTAATAGTAGCTACTCTGGTGGCTTAGACAGGAGGATTGCTTGAACCAAGAGGCAGAGGTTGCAGTGAGCCAAAGTCATGCCACTGCACTTCAGTGTGGGTGACAGAATGAAACTTTTTCTCAAAAATTAATAACAATAGCTGTAAAATTTTAAGGGCTACACACTAAAAACATGTAAATTGTGACATTAGAAACATAATGTGGGAATGGTAAACATGTAGTGTGGTATACAATCGAAGTTAAGTTGCTACCTACTTAAAATAGCCCATTATAACTGTATTTTCTGTAAGCATCATGTTAAGCACAAAGCAAAAATCTATAGTAGATACACAAAACATATATATTTTTTAAATCAAAGGATACCACAGAAGAAAAATCACCTAATTACAAGTAAGATAGCAAAAGAGCAAGAAAGGAACAAAGGATCCGGGGAAGAAGCAATGAACAAAACAGCAGTAGTGGATCCTTGGCTCTTAGCAATTACCTTGACTATAAATGGGTTACATTCCTTTCTTAACAGAGTGGCAGACTAATTTTTTTTAAAGAACCAATTATATGCTGCCTATAAGCTCACCTCACCTTTAGGACATATATGTACTGAAAGTGAAAGGATGGAAAACATATTCCATGGAAATGGAAACCGAGAGAGTACGAGTAGCTAGACTCAAATCAGATAAACTAGATTTTAAGTCAAAAATTGTGACACAAATGTCATCATATGATAAAGGTTTCAGTTTATCAAGATAAAACTCTAAATTTAAATTCATTCAACATCTGAGCACCTAAATATATGAAGCAGATATTAACAGATTTGAAGGGAGAGTACTGTATTACAGAAAGACTGTAATATAATATCAATAGAAGACTTCAGTACCGCACTTTCAGCAATGGACAGATCATCCAGACAAAATCAGTAGGGAGATGTCAACTACGGCTTAGACCAAATGGACTGAACAGACACCCAGAATTTCCATCCAGTAACAGCAGCATACCTGTTCTTGGCAAGCACACAAGAACCTCTCTAGGATAGGACATACATTAGGCCACAAGACAAATCTTAACGAATTTCAGAAGACTGTAATCATATCAAGTATTTTTTTCTTCCACAATGGTGTAAAACTGGAAATCAGTAACAGGAAGAATTTTGAAAAATGCACAAATACTTAGAAATTAAACAACATGCTCTTCATCAATGGGTCAGAGAAGAAATTTTAAAATATCTCAAGACAAATGAAAACAGAAACACAACAAAATTTATGGGATTCATGCAGTAAGCTGAGACTACACCACTACACTCTGGCCTGGCGACAGAGGGAAACTGTCTCAAAAAAAAAATAATAATAATAATAATAATCATGGGATTCACTAAAGGCAGTTCTAAGAGAGGTTTATAGCAATAAATGCCTTTATCAAAAAAGATCAAATAATGTTATACCTCAAAGAACTACAAAAAGAACAAAGCCCAAAGTTAGAAAATATAAGAACAGAAATAAATTAATCGATTCATTTATTTCTTGGTGAAAGCAGAAAAAAAAAGCTAAGAATTGGTTTTTTACACATAAAATTAGCAAACTTTTAGGTAGACTAAGAAAAAAGATAACTCGAAATCAGAAATAGGAAATATTACAACTGATACCACAGAAATACAAAGGGTGAGAATACCGTGAACAGTTACATCAACAAACTAGAGAACCTGATAGGATAAATTCCTAAACACATCAAACTTCCAACACACGCAGAAATCGAAAAACCAATAATGGGCCAGGCGTGGTGGCTCATGCCTGTAATCCCAGCACTTTGGGAGGCTGAGCTGGATCACTGGAGGTCAGTAGTTCAAGCCCAGCCTGGGCCAATGTGGCAAAACCCCATCTCTACTAAAAATACAAAGATTAGCCTGGCATGGTGGCACACAGCTGTAATCCCAGCTACTCGGGAGCTGAGGCAGGAGAACTGCCGAGACCACACGCTGTACTCCAGTCAAGGCAATAGAGTGAGACTCTTTAAAAAAAAAAAAAAGAAAAGAAAAAGAAAAAGGCCAGGCACAGAGGCTGATGCCTGTAATCCCAGCACTTTGGGAGGCTGAACTGGGCAGATCACAAGGTCAGGAGTTGAAGACCAGCCTGACCAACATGATGAAACCCCATGCCTACTAAAAATATAAAAATTAGCTGGGCATGGTGGTAGACGTCTGTAATCCCAGCTACTCAGGAGGCTTAGCCAGGAGAATTGCTTGAACCCAGGAGGCAGAGGTTGCAGTGAGCCAAGATCACTCCACTGCACTCCATGCTGGGAGACAGAGTGAAACTCCATCTCACAAAAACAAAACAAAACAAAAAAAAACACCAGCAACACAAACCCAATAATGAAGAGGCTGAATTAAAGTCCATCAAAGAAAAGTGCAGGACTTAATGGTGTCACTACTGAGTTCTATAAACAGTTAAAGAACTAATACTAATTCTTGTCAAACTCATCCAAAAAAAAATGAAAAAGAGGGAGCACCTCCAAACTCATTTTATGAAGCCAGCTTTACCCTAATGCCAAAGCCAGACAAGGGCACTGCCAGAAAAAAAGAAAAAATAAGTTATAGGCCAATATCCCTGATGAACATAGATGCAAAAACCCTCCACAAAATACTAGCAAACCAAATTAAACAGCACATTGAAAGACAATTCACTGTGATCAAGTGGGATCTATCTTAGGGATGCAAGGATGTTTCAACATACACAAGTCCATAAATGCGATCTACCAAGTTAACAGTACGAAAGACATCTATTCTGATCACCTTAATAGACGCGGAAAAAGCATTTGACAAAACTCAGCATCTTTTCATAATAGAAACTCTCAAAATAGATTTAGAAGGAATGTACCTCAGCACAAGGCAGGCCATATATGACAAGCCAATAGCTAACATACTTAATAGTGAGAAGTTGAAAGCTTTTCATCTGGCTGCGCACAGTGGCTCACACCTCTAATCCCAGCCCTTTGGGAGGCTGAGGCAGGCAGATCACTTGAGGTCAAAAGTCCAGGCTGGTTAAAGACCATCTTGGCCGACATGGTGAAACTTGTCTCTACTAAAAATATAAAAATTAGCTGGGTGTGGTCTTTTGGGCCTGTAATCCCAGCTACTCCGGAGGCTGGGGCAGGAGAGTTGCCTGAACCTGGGAGGCAGAGGTTGCAGGGAGCAGAGATTGCACCACTGTACTCCAGCCTGGGTGACAAAGTAGGACTCCATCTCAAAAAAAAAAAAAGCAAGCAAGCTTTTCATCTACTACCAGAAACTAGACAAGAATGTCTACTCTTGCTACTTCTATTCAACATAGTATTGGAAGTCCTAGCTAGAGCAGTTAGGCAAGAAAAAGAAATGAGGAGGATTTTCCAAGATGGCACAGTAGGAACAACTCGGGATTGCAGCTCTCCATGAAGGCACAGAGGGCGAGTCCTAGCCGCATTTTCAGACGGACCTTCGTTGCCCATAGAACGGGGAAATTCCCAGGTGTAGGAGAGACACGGGACACCAGTGCAGCCCTTTCAGCTTCCGCGGCCATTTTGGCAGGTGCCAGGGCGCAGCGGCACCCCGCACAAAACTCACTGGTCTGGGGGCCCTGTTAAACTGGCAATCTGAGATTCGGAAGGGCAGATTAACATATCCATCTGATTAAATGGGACTTGGACAGTGAGCCAGACCAGGAGATTCCTGGGAAGTGTGATTTGAGCCGGTGCAGTGGGTCGTGGCATGGGAAATCACACAGATCCCGGCGCCCTATCAGCAGGCGACTGAAACACCTGTGAGAGAGTCAACCTTTCAACTAAAAAAAAGTAAAAAGAGAGAAAGGACTCTGAGGCAGGGAGCCAGGTGATCAGGCTTGGCGGGTCCCACCCCCACAGGGACAAACAAAACGGCAATTTGAAATGCTGGGGGTTGAGAATTTTACTGCGTGCTCAGCTGAATCCAGGATGGTGCAGCTCGGTGGGGGAGGGGCGTCCACCACTACTGACACAATCCGCTGCTACTGAGGAACATGCCCATTGCGGAAGCAGCCTGCCGTTGCCGAGGCAACCCGCCATAACAGAGAGACTCAGCCAACAGGGTGGAGCCCACCATAGTAGGGTGGAGCCCCATGGCAGCAGGGCAGACCCCGTGGTAGGAGGGCGGAGACTCGGCAGGCAAATAGTGGCTAGACTGCCTCCTAGCTGGGCAGGACAGTGCAACGGATACTTATAAAGAAAGCCCCAAATCTCTGACACAGAGCATCTGAGGAAAAAACAAAAAGGGGTTTTATAAGTTCTGCTGCAGCAGACCTAAACACACCTGTCCAACAACCCCGAATGAACAACAGAGCTCACAGCTCAGCACTTGAGCTCCTATAAAGTACAGACCGTCTCCTCAAGCGGCTCCCTGACCCCTGTATATCCAAAGAGTCACCTCAAAAAAGGACTAATCAGACTGACATTTGGTGGGCATCATTCTGGGACAAAGATAGCAGAAGAAAAAACTGGTAGCATCCCTCACTGTTCCGCAGCTGCTACAGGTGTACCACAGACAAGCAGAGCCTGGAGTGGATCTCAGCAGTCATACAGCAGAGGGGCTAGACTGATAGAAGGAAAACTAAGTAACAGGAATACTTCATCATCCACGATCTGGGCATCCACTCAGAGACCCAATTGAAAAGTCAGCAACTACTAAGATGACAGGTGGATAAATCCACAAAGATGGGAAGAAACCAGCGCAAAGGAGGAAAACACCCAAAACCAAAACACCTCACCTCCTACAAAGGTCCAAAACTCCTCACCTGCAAGGGAACAAAGCTGGATGGAGAATGAGTGCGACAAAATGACGGAATCAGACTTCAGAAGGTGGATAATGATAAACTTGAGTGAGCTAAAAGAACATGTTCTAAATCAATGCAAAGAAACTAAGAACCTTGAAAAAAGATTCAAGGAAATGATAACAAGAATGGACAACTTAGGAATATGAATGAATTGAAGGAGCTGAAAAACACAACACGAGAACTTCGCGAAGCAAGCACAAGTTTCAACAGCCGAATTAACCAAGCAGAAGAAAGAATATCAGAAGTCGAAGATCAACTCAATGAAATAAAACGAGAAACCAAGATTAGAGAAAAAAGTGCAAAAAGGAATGAACAAAATCTCCAAGAAATGTGGGACTATGTGAAGAGACCTAACCTACGTTTGATAGGTGTACCAGAATGTGACGAAGAGAATGAATCCAAGCTGGAAAATACTCTTCAGGAGATTATCCAGGAAAATTTCCCCAACCTAGCAAGTCAGGCCAATACTCAAGTCCAGGAAATACAGAGAACACCACAGAGATATTCTGCAAAAGAGCAACCCCAAGGCACATAGTCATCAGATTCAGCAGGCTTGAAATGAAGGAGAAAATACCAAGGGCAGCCAGAGAGAAAGGTTGGGTCACCCACAAAGGGAAGCCGATCAGACTCACAGAAGATATCTTGGCAGAAACTCTACAAGCCAGAAGAGAGTGGGGGCCAATATTCAACATCCTTAAAGAAAAGAGCTTTCAACCCAGAATTTCATATCCAGTCAAACTGAGCTTCATAAGTGAAGGAAGAATAAAATCTTTTGCCAACAAGCAAGTACTCAGAGATTTTGTCACCACCAGGCCTGCTTTACAAGAGCTCCTGAAAGAGGCACTACACATAGAAAGGAACAACCAGTACCAGCCATTCTAAAAACATACCAAATGCTGAAGAGCATCAACGAAATGAAGAATCTGCATCAACTAATGGGCAAAACAGCCAGCTAGCATCAAAATGGAAGTATCAAATTCACACATAACAATAATAACCTTAAATGTAAATGGGCTAAATGCACCAATCAAAAGACACAGACTGGCAAATTGGGTAAAAAACCAAAACCCATCAGTGTGCTGTATCCGGGAAACCCATCTCACATGCAAGGATACACAAGGGCTCAAAATAAAGGGATGGAGGAAGATTTACCAAGCAAATGGAGAGCAAAAAAAAGCAGGAGTTGCAATTCTTGTCTCTGATAAAATAGACTTTAAAGCAACAAAGATCAAAAGAGACAAAGAAGGTCATTACATAATGGTAAAAGGATCGATACAACAAGAAGTGCTAATGATCCTAATTATATATGGACCCAATACAGGAGCACCCAGATATATAAGGCAAGTTCTTAATGACTTACAAAGAGACTTAGATTCCCACACAATAATAGTGGGAGACTTTAACACACCACTGTCAATATCAGACAGATGAACCAGACAGAAAATTAACAAGGATATCCAGGGCTTGAACTCAGATCTGGAACAAGCAAACCTGATAGACATTTACAGAACACTCCACCCCAAATCCACAGAATATACATACTTCTCAGCACCACATCACACCTACTCCAAAACTGACCACATAATTGGAAGTAAAGCACTCCTCAGCAAATGCAAAACAACTGAAATCATAACAGTCTCTCAGACCATAGTGCAATCAAGTTAGAACTCAGAATTCAGAAACTAACTCAGAACCGCACAGCTTCATGGAAACTGAACAACTGGCTCTTGAATGTTGATTGGATAAACAATGAAATGAAGGCTGAAATAAATGAAATAAAGAAGTTCTTCGAAACCAACAAGAACGAAGACAAAACATACCAGAATCTCTGGGACACATTTAAAGCAGTCTGTAGAGGAAAATATATAGCAATAAGTGCCCACATGAGAAGAGTGGAGAGATCCAAAATTGACACCCTATTGTCAAAATTGAAAGAGCTAGAGAAGCAAGATCAAAAAAACTCAAAACCTAGCAGAAGACAAGAAATAACTAAAATCAGAGCAGAACTGAAGGAGACAGAGACACGAAAAACCCTTCAAAAAATCAATAAATCTAAGTTTTTTGAAAAGATCAACAAAATAGACAGACCACTAGCCAGACTGATAAAAAGGAAAAGAGAGAACAACCAAATAGATGCAATAAAAAATGATAAAGGGGAAATCACCACAGATTCCACAAAAATTCAAACCATCATCAGAGAATAAATACCACAAACAACTCTATGCACATAAACTAGTAAACCAGAAAGAAATGGATATATTCCTGGACACCTGTGTCCTCCCAAGCCTAAACCACGAGGAAGCCAAAACTATGAATAGACCAGTAACAAGGTCTGAAGTTGAGGCAGCAATTAAGAGCCTACCACACAAAAAAAGCTCTGGTCCAGATGGGTTCACAGCCGAATTCTACCAGACACACAAAGAGGAGCTGGTACCATTCCTTCTGAAACTATTCCAAATAATTCAAAAAGTGGGAACCCTTCCCAAATCATTTTATGAGACCAACATCATCCTGATACCAATACCTGGCAGAGACTCAACAAGAAAAGAAAACTTCAGGCCAATATCCATGATGAACATAGATGCAAAAATCTTCAATAAAATACTGGCAAACCGATTGCAACAGCACATTAAAAAACTTATCCATCATGATCAAGTAGGATTCATCCCAGGGATGCAAGGCTGGTTCAACACACGCAAGTCTATAAATGTAATTCACCACATAAACAGAACCAAAAACAAAAACCACATGATTATCTCAATTGACACAGAGAAGGCATTTGACAAAATTCAACAGCCCTTTATGCTAAAAACCCTCAATAAACTTGGTATTGATGGAACATATCTCAAAGTAATAAAAGCTATTTATGACAAACCAACAGTCAATATCATACTTAATGGGCAAAAACTGGAAGCATTCCCTTTGAAATCCGGCATGAGACAAGGATGCCCTCTCTCACCACTCCTATTCAACATAGTATTGGAAGTTCTAGCCAGAGCAATCAGGCAAGAAAAAGAAATAAAGGGTATTCGAATAGGAAAGGTGGAAGCCAAATTGTCTTTATTTGCAGATGACATGATAGTATACCTAGAAGACCCCATCACCTCAGCCCAAAAACTCCTGAAACTGATAAGCAACTTCAGGAAAGTCTCAGGATATAAAATCAATGTGCAAAATCACAAGCATTCCTATACACCAATAACAGATTTAAAGAGAGCCAAATCAAGAACGAACTGCCATTCACAATTGCTACAAAGAGAATAAAATACCTAGGAATACAACTTACAAGGAACGTAAGGGACCTCTTCAAGGAAAACTACAAACCACTGCTCAATGAAATAAGGGAGGACACAAACAGATGGAGAAACATTCCATGTTCATGGTTAGGAAGAATCAATATTGTGAAAATGGCTATACTGCCCAAAGTAATTTACAGAATCAACGTTATCCCCATCAAGCTACCATTGAATTTCTTCACAGAACTGGAAAAAACCACCATGAACTTCATATGGAACCAAAAGAGAGCCCGCATAGCCAAGTCAATTCTAAGCAAAAAGAACACAGCGGGAGGCATCACACTACCAGACTTCAAACTATACTACCAGGCTACAGTAATCAAAACAGCATGGCATTGGTACCAAAACAGAGATATAGACCAATGGAACAGAACAGAGGCATTGGAGGCAACACAACATATCTACAACCATATAATCTTTGATAAATTAGACAAAAACAAGCAATGGGGAAAGGATTCCCTGTTTAATAAATGGTGTTGAGAAAACTGGTTAGCCATGTGCAGAAAGCAGAAACTGGACCCCTTCCTGATACCTTACACTAAAATTAACTCCAGATGGATTAAAGACTTAAACATAAGACCATGCACCATAAAAACCCTAGAAGAAAATCTAGGCAAAACCATTCAGGACATAGGAGTAGGCAAGGACTTCATGACCAAAACACCAAAAGCATCAGCAACAAAAGCCAAAATAGACAAATGGGACTTAATCAAACTCCACAGCTTTTGCACAGCAAAAGAAACAGTCACTAGAGTGAATCGGCAACCAACAGAATGGGAAAAAAATCTTTGCAGTTTACCCATCTGACAAAGGGCTGATATCCAGAATTTACAAAGAACTCAAACAGATTTACAGGAAAAAAACAAACAAGCCCATTCAAAAATGGGCAAAGGATATGAACAGATACTTTACAAAAGAAGACATACATGAGGCCAACAAACACATGAAAAAATGCTCATCATCACTGGTCATTAGAGAGATGCAAATCAAAACCACATTGAGATACCATCTCATACCAGTTAGAATGGCGATCATTAAAAAATCTGGAGACAGCAGATGCTGGAGAGGATGTGGAGAAATAGGAACACTCTTACACTGTTGGTGGGAGTGTAAATTAGTTCAACCATTGTGGAAGACAGTGTGGCGATTCCTCAAGGACCTAGAAATAGAAATTCCATTTGACCCAGCAATCCCATTACTGGGTATATAGCCAAAGGATTATAAATCATTCTACTATAAGGACACATGCACATGAATGTTCATTGCAGCACTGTTTACAATAGCAAAGATCTGGAACCAACCCAAATGCCCATCGGTGATAGACTGGACTGGGAAAATGTGGCACATATACACCATGGAATATTATGCAGCAATCAAAAATGATGAGTCTGTGTCCTTTGTAGGGACATGGATGAATCTGGAGAACATCATTCTCAGCAAACTGACACAAGAACAGAAAACGAAATACCACATATTCTCACTCATAGGTGGGTGAGGAAAAATTAGAACACATGGACACAGGGAAGGGGGTACTACACAATGGGGTCTTTTGGGGCAAATAGGGGAGGGAAGCGGAGGGGGGGAGATGGGGAGGGATAGCCTGGGGAGAAATGCCAAATGTGGGTGAAGGGGAGGAAGGCAGCAAAACACACTGCCATGTGTGTACCTATGCAACTATCTTGCACATTCTGCACATGTACCCCAAAACCTAAAATGCAATTAAAAAAAGAAATGAGAATCCAGATTGCAAAGAAAGAAGGTAAACTGTTCCTGTTTACAGATGCTATGATCTCCTATAGAAAACCTAAGAGTCCACCAGAAACCTGTTGTGACTCATGAATAAATTCAGTAAAGTTGCAGGATACGAAAGTCAGCATACAAAAATAGTGTTTTGGCCAGGTGCAGTATCTCATGTCTGTAATCCCAGCACTTTGGAAGGCTGAGGTGTGCAGATCATGAGGTCAGGAGATTGAAACCATACTGGCCAACCTGGCGAAACCCTTTCCCTGCTAAAATACAAAATTAGCCAGGCATGGTGGTGTGCACCTGTAGTCCCAGCTACTCAGGAGGCTGAGGCAGGGGAATTGTTTGAACCTGGAAGGCAGAGGTGGCAGTAAACTGAGATCGTGCCACTGCACCCCACCCTGGCTATAGAGCAAGACTCTGTCTCAAAAAAAAAATAAAGAAAAAAAAATCAGTAGTGTTTTATATAAACAATGACCTATCTATAGAAGAAATCAGTAAGACAATTCCATTTACAACGGCTACAAAAGTTAAATACTTAGGAATAAATTTAACCAAGGAGATGAAAGACTGGTACACTAAAAACTATGAAGCATTGATAGGCTGGTCCGAGGGCAGTGATGTTTACAACAAGTGATCACAACCAGTTACAGATTTCTCTGTTCCTTCTGCACTCCCACTGCTTCACTAGACTAGCCTAAAAATAATAATAAAAAGCCTTAAAAAAGGCATTGATTGGCCGGGCGCGGTGGCTCAAGCCTGTAATCCCAGCACTTTGGGAGGCCGAGGCGGGTGGATCACAAGGTCAACAGATCGAGACCATCCTGGTCAACATGGTGAAACCCCGTCTCTACTAAAAATACAAAAAAATTAGCTGGGCATGGTGGCGCGTGCCTGTAATCCCAGCTACTTGGCGTCTTCCAGCTTCACACTCCATGCTCTGGTGTTTTCAGAGGGAAAGCGCCCACGAGCCTGTCCTGCTCGGCCACAGCCAGTGGGATGCTCCCAGGACTCCTCTGCCTCACACCGCAGCTCTCAGCTCATCCTTAGTGGTTTTCTTGGCCTCAGCTCTCCTCTCCTCCCAGCCTTAGAGAGCATTTTTTTTTTTTTTTTAAAGGAATCTTGCCCTGTCACCCAGGCTGGAGTGCAGTGGCTCACTCTATCCTCCACCTCCCAGGGTCAGGTGATTTTCCTGCCTCAGCCTTCTCAGTGGCTGAGATTATAGGCACACACTCCCATGCCTGACTAGTTTGTTTTGTAGAGATGGGGTTTCACCATGTTGGTCGGGCTGGTCTCAAACTCCTGACCTCAAGCGATCTGCCCACTTGGCCTCCCCAAGTGCTGGGATTACAGGCATGAGCCACTGTGCTGGGCCCTGCAGAGAAGCTTCTACCTGGGACACTGATTTATTTTTCATGTAGCACGCAAGTGAGTGAAAGAATCTCCTGAGAGCTTGCTTCTGAGGATAGTCAGAATGTTAAACAAAAGCCAGCAAGCCAAACACACCTATGAAGGCTAGTGGGACTCATGTGCCAAAACCTGGACATGGGACTCGAGATTTCAGCCACTAGAGAGTAATAAGAACACAGAACCCGAGCAGACGTCCTGCCATGGCTGTGAACACTCACCGTGGAAGTGGATGCGTGCCATTCACTCCTCTTGAGCCCCGACAATGGAGCAGGCCCAGGAGGCTGCTGGGGACAGGCTGGTGAACAGGATGAGTGACAGAAGAGCCCTGCCTGCAGGGCGATTCCACCTCAGCAGCACATGCCAGGAGCAGACGCAAAACCTGACGGCAGGCCACGTGACAAAGTCAGAAATGTATGAGGGCTGGGCCTGCCAATGAGAAAATGTGAAGCCCTAGGAGGCTTCAGAGTTAACAGCAGCATCAGGTGGGGTGCAGGGGCTCACGCTGTAATCCCAGGACTTTGGGAAGTCAAGACAGGAGGACCCCTTTAACCTAGGAGTTCAAGGCCAGCCTGGGCAACATGGCAAGACCTTGTCACCACAAAAAAAAAGAAAGAAAAAGAAAAAAGAGTAGCATCATCTGCTTTTTAAGTAGGTGAGCCTGGCCAGGTACGGAGGCTAAGGCCTGTAATCCCAGCACTTTGGGAGACCAGGGTGGGTGGATCACCAGAGGTCAGGAGTTTAAGACCAGCCTGACCAACATGGTGAAACCCCATCTCTACTAAAAATACAAAAATCAGCCAGGCGTGGAGGCAGGTGTCTTTAACCCCAGCTACTCAGGAGGCTGAGGCAGGAGAAGTGCTGGAACCAGAGGGGAAGAAGGTGTAGTGAGCCGAGCTTGCATTTCACTCCAGCCTGGGCAACACAGTGGGACTTCGTCTTAAAAAAAAAATACCAGGCACGGTGGCTCACGCCTGTAATCACAGCACTTTAGGAGGCCAAAGCAGGCAGATCACCTGAGGTCAGGAGTTCAAAACCAGCCTGGCCAATATGGTGGAACCCTGTCTCTACTAAAAATACAGAAATTAGCCAGGCATGGTGGCAGGTACCTGTAATTCCAGCTACTCAGGAGGCTGAGGCAGGAGAATCACCTGAACCCGGGGGGCAGAGGTCGCAGTGAGCCGAGATTGCACCATTGCACTCCAGCCTGGGTGACAGAGTGAGACTCTGCCTCAAAAAAAAAAAAAAAAAAAAAAAAAAAAAAATCAGGAAGAGAATTTGGGTCGAGTTGCCCTAGAGGAGAAACCCCCACTTGGGAAGGGAAGCTGAGAGGTGGGTGCCAGCTCAAGGCCTCCCCTTCAGCTGCTTCCAGCAACACCCCTTCAAGCAGGAAACGCAAGCTTGAAACATACCGTGTGAGGACCCAGGTTACCGCATCCCTCTGCTTTTCTAGAGCCGTTGCTAGTGTCTTGCAGGGCTGCCCGGTCCACCAGCGTCCAGCCCATCCAGATTCCCACCTCGGAAGCCTGGAATCAAGCCTGGCCAACGTGCGGAAATCCTGTCTCTACTAAAAATACACAAATTATCCAGGCGTGGTGGCTTAGGCCGGGAACTCCAGCACTTTGGGAGGCCAAGGCAGTTTGAGAGCAGCCTGGGCAACACAGTGAGACTCCATCTCTATAGAAAATAAGCCTAGCAGAATCATGGCCACTATGGTTGCTGTTTGTGGTGGTCTAGGGAGGAAGAAGTTAACACCTGGCGACGGCTGCTGTCAGCCTTACACATCCCAGGATTCACACGGTGCTGTGGAGAAGAGGTTGTTCACAATGTAAACAGGTAGCCAGCAATGAGGACCTGCCCATTCCAATGGAAAACCCTTATAAAGAACCACTTAAGACGTGTATCTTGTGTGGAAAGCATGTAGATTATAAGAATGTACAGCTTTTGTCCCAGTTTGTTTCTCCATTTACTGGATGCATTTATGGAAGGCACATTACAGGTCTTTGTGGGAAGAAACAAAGAAATCACAAAAGCAATTAAGAGAGCTCAAATATTGGGGTTTATGCCAGTTACATACAAGGATCCTGCATATCTCAAGGACCCTAAAGTTTGTAATATCAGATATCGGGAATAAATTCTATCACATTACCACCAATAAACTTACAATAAAAAAATAGTAATAATAAGCCTAGCATGGTGGCATATACCTGTAGTCCCAGCTACTCAGCAGTCTGGGGTGGGAGGATTTCTTGAGCCCAGGAGATCAAGAGCTGTGTTCCCAACACTGCACTCCACTCCAGCCTGGGGGACAAAGTGAGACTGTCTCCAAAAAGAGAAAATAAAGGCCTAGAACCACATTCTCCAAAACCCCCTTGGACTGGTGGTGCAGGCTGCCCCAGGAGGCCTGGGGCTTCCACCCTGTCTGACTGAGGCCGAGTGTGAGAAGACAATGTCCCCGGAGGCCTGTGTCCCTGCAGACTGTGAAAGCTATGACTGCAAGTGGAAAGAGCAGGCTGCAGCTGGAGGTCCAGACAGGTAGAGGCCAGGCATCTGAAAGGCACAGGGAGGACTCCAGGGCTAACAATCAAGCCAGGCTTTGTCTGTGACTGGGAGAGGCCACAGCAGGTGGAGTGTGGCTGCTGTCAGCTGGTTTGGCTCTGCTGGCCCAGGAACAGCCTGAAGAGCTAGCACAGGGTGGTCAGGCCTGGACATGAAAAGGGCAGCTGAGGGGTGTCCTGCTGAGACACCAACATCCCTGGGGGACAGCCATTTAGCAGAGAGGGTGATCGCAGCAGGTGGACACATGACCATCTGCCCCCACAGTGGGGAGGCGGCTGGGGATGCTCAGCTGTGGCTCCGTGCACTCAGGGGACTCAGCGCCGCTGATCGGAACCACACTCTAACAGTAGTGGCAGGACTGGGAGAGCCCCGACAGTCAGCAGGCACTGCTGTTCTGCCCTAGTCCGTGGACTTGGCTTCATTCTCTCACCCAGTAGCCAGATAATGCATGAGAGAAAGTCACCATTCTCGTCTTCTAAAGTAACAGAGAGGTTAAGGAAATGTCAACGTCCATGAGCTGGTACAGTACTGAGAATCTGAGAAGTTGAGGCAGTATGGGAGCAACTACTGAAAAAAAGGAACACTATCTCTAAAAGCCAGTAGACAAAACTCAAATCAAGTATTTTTAGGCCTGGTACATTAGGCTCACACCTGTAATCCCAGCACTTTGGGAGGCCAAGGCAGGCAGGCAGATCACTTGAGGTCAGGAGTTGGAGACCAGCCTGACCAACAAAAATACAGCCCATCCCTACTAAAAATACAAAAATTAGCTGAGCACTGTGGCACATGCCTGTAGTCCCAGCTACTTGGGAGGCTGAGGTAGGAGAATTGCTTGAACCTAAAAGGCAGAGGTTGCAGTGAGCTGAGATCATGCCACTGTACTCCAGCCTGGGCAACAGAGCAAGACTCCATCTTAAAAAAATAGATATTTTTAACCCAAAAGAGGGCAAGAAAGAAGAGGAACCAAAAGAGGGGAGAGAGTAGAGGGAAAACAGAAAATGAAATGGTAGACCTAAAATTCAGCCATATTAAAAGGCAGAAATTGTCAAAGGGATCAAGATTCAAAGGCAAGCCAAATTATACATTAACAGTCACTGTGAACAGCAGGACAGGTGCCCTGGACACCGTGGCTCACACCTGTAATCCCAGCAGTTTTGGAGGCTGGGGCAGCAGGATTGCTTGGGGCCAGGAGTTCAAGTCCAGCATGGGCAACATGGCCCCATCTTTTCAAAACAAGTTCAAAAGAAATTAGCTGGGCACGGTGGTGTGTGCCCATAGCCCCAGCCACTCAGGAGGCTGAAGTGGAAAGACTACTTGAGCCCAGGAGTTCGAGGCCTGCAGCGAGCTGCACTAGCGCCGTTGCACTCCAGCCTGGGTGACAGAGCAAGATGCTGCCACTGGAAAAAGTGAAATATTTGCCCAAGGTAAAGGACAGTCCACATCTTGTTGGGACTAGGGGGCAGGAATGTTTAGCATCGGGACAGGTCCGTGGCAGAGAAAGGATTTGGACCCAGAGCTGCCAGATCCTAAAACCTAAGGTCTGTGACCAACACTGCCTGTCCTACCTTCTGGCATGTTCCACTGCTGTGCTCCGAGTCCTAACCAGAACAGCCCCCAGATGTGAGCCAGCTCCACAGCTGGGCTGCCTTCCCTGGGCTAATACTTCCCCAAACTGGCCAAAAGTGAAGTGACATTTCTCCTAACCTCCCATCCGCTTCAACACCTCTCCCCCATCCCTCCACCCCAGGGAATCATGCTTCCAGCAGCTGCTGAACCCCTCCTCTGGATCAGATTCTCACACTTGAGCATGCAGCAGAATCACCCGGAAGCTGTAATGTATGGAAGGCTGGGCCCTGTCCCTGCCGTTTCTGAATCTAGTCCACATGGGACCTGGGACTCTTCATTGCTAATGAGGTTCTTCAACTGCGCTCCCAGTTGGAGAAGCCCTGCAGGCTATTAAGTCTGCTGCTTCACCAGACTCAGACACAGCTCCTGCTTGGTTTGAAGATGGGTGGGTGAACAGGTGAGTCCACTGGAGAGTAATGAGTTTCCAACAGAGGACGTCCAGGTGCCCCATGGCAGCACACAGGGCCAGCACCCACCTCTAGTCAAGGGAACAGAAGCTGAAGACAAAATTCTGGTGCCCGTGAAAACATTGGTGCCACAGAAAGCCAGATGTTTTCATGGAGGCCACCTAGCCCGTCACCCACTCATGACTCTGCTTGTATGGGTTGAGCAATGCCATCGGCTTTGTCCCTGTGGCCAACTCTTAGGCATCTCCATAGGGCTACAGAGCAGGCCCCCGGCTGCCAGCATCTCCTAGTCCTATTATCTCAGGCTGCCAGCGCCCTGGCCACCTGGCAGCCTGTTCCATAGCAGCACCTCCCACCTTCACCCTGGCTTCTAGAGGGAACCACCTGTGAGCTTAGCTGTGCTGGCCCTTCCCCAGCACTGTCATATTCCATGCTTTTGTAGATGGATGCATCTTGGGGGCCTTCCCTTGGCGTTCTGCCTTCCAGGGCACTTCCACACAACTGTGCCCACCTGTGAGCCTTTTAACTCCCCCTTCACCATCTGACAGTGGCGCCAGCATCTCCCCTTTGCTTAGTGTGCTCTGCTTTCTGCCTGCTTCTAGGAGCCATGTGGCAGCACGGTGGCCCAACCCCAGCATCCTGAGCGTGGCACTAAGTGCCGCTCCTGGGAGAGGACTCCGGAACCGATCACCCCCACCTTTTTCCAGCTGTATGGGCCTCCCCCTTGGTCCAGTCTCTCAGCACCCAGCTCCTATCATGTGTGCCCAGCCCTGCCAGCACTCTTTGGCTCCATTCTGCAGCTCCCCTGGGACAAGGTCCCTTTCCTCGCTTACCAGGCCTGGTGCCCTCGTGGCCAGGTGTGAAGGAGAGAGACGCGGTCCCTGTGTCCTGCAGGAGGGAAGCCTCTGCGTCCTGCGAGGATGAAGAGGGGGCCGCTTCCGCGCACTCAGGGCTTATGGGCTCTGGGGATTTGAGGTTTTGGGGCGCCATCAACCCAGATGTCGGCATCTCATGAATCAGGGCCTTGGCCCCACCACCAGCAACCTGTCCAGGTGAAGCCTGTAGCCTTCTTGGGAACTTGGCCGCTCTTACAGCTACATCCTGGCCTTAGTCCTAAGCTTTCTCTACCTCGCAGCTGCAACAGATAAAAAATCTCTGTACTCCCAAGGAGGCTGTCTTGGGGGTCTTCTCGTAGGCATTCTGCCTTCTGGAAGGAATCTGGGTGGCTGGTCACTTGATTAAGCACTTAGCTTTTCATTACCTGTTAATCATTCTCAGCTTCTTTCATTTTCCAAAAGCTTTCTGCGTTTCACTGTGGGTTTTTTGTTGCTGTTTTTGAGACAGGGTCTTGCTCTGTCACCCAGGCTGAAGTACAGCGGCATAATCACAGCTTACTGCAACCTCGACCTCCTGGGCTCAAGTGATCCTTCTGCCTCAGCCTCCCACGTTGCGGGGACAACCGGGGCACACTACCACACCTGGCTAATTTTCATTTTTTGTGCAGACACGGGCCTTCCTATGTTGCCCAGGCTGGTCTTAAACTCTTGGGCTCAAACAGTTCTCTCACCTCAGCCTCTCAAACTGCTGGGATTCCAGGCACGAGCCACCACGCCTAGCTCTATGTTCTATAGGTATTCTCTCCCCTCCTATCTCAACCTCCTGACCCAGGGGACCCGCTAGTGACTTGTCTTCCCAGAATACCATGGCATTTCATCAGCAGTGGAAGTTTTCACAACCTCACTGCTGTCGCGTGCACAAGCTAAATGAACCCCCCGGCAACCACGAAGGGATCCTCACAGCCAGCCCCGTAGTCAGCCATCTAGCTCCAGAATCCCACCTCAGTATGCACATTCCGCACTCCACTCCAGCACGCATGATCACACCTGGAGCTCCGCCAGGAAGTAAACTCTCAAACGAAAATAACCACACAGAAGTTCACCAGTGCCCCGAGATCAGTACCTGCGAAGGGCAGATACGGAACCGCGGAGAAGAGGAGGATGTCAAAACCCCAACACACGCCCAAGCTCGGGCGAAAAGGCGGGACCTTTAAAAACCCCGCTGACCAATCACTGGACGCGGGCTGCCCAGAAAGGAGGCGGGACCGGTGGTCAGGATGATGCTCTTCAGCTGAGGAAATTCCCAAAGAGGATGGCAGCTGCGGGCTGTCTGCTGGCCACCACAGCGCGTGGGGAAGTCAGCCTACAGTCCTGGAGGGAATCTGGGCGGCTGATCACGCAGCCACTAGATTAGGCACAGATGCAGGCTGGTCCAAAACTGGATTCTCCTGCGACCGCTTCAGACGTTTCCATTAATAGAAACTCAGATCACCGGGTGGGCCGGGAGAGGCGTGTGCACTGTGTCTAACGTGGTCTAACTCAGACCAAGGGTGGGGCAGCCCCTGCCCGAGGTGGAATTTGTTTTTAAACTGAGATTACATCAAATAAGACCCCTGATTAAACTCAGAGCCTTTTGCTTAACTGTACTTTTCAATATAACAACTCACTGGGAAGCTTTTAAGCATACTTGGGACAATTTGGGTATGTGCATCTGCCTTTTCAACTGTAAGTTTTATGAGATGTAAATACAGGTCGAGTATTTCTCATGAAAATTTAGCACCCAGGTGATATGATGGAAGTGGAAATTACACACTAGGTTTCAAAAACAGTATAAGAATGTAAAAATATTATTAAAAATTTTTAAATATTGATTACATGTTTAAATATTTTGACATATTGGGTTAAATAAAATATATTATTAACATTAATTCACCTTTTTAACTTTTTAAATTTTTTTCAAAGACAGGGTCTCACCACCACATCTGGCTAACTTTTGTATTTTTTTTGTAGAGGAGAGGGTCTCACTATGTTGCCCAGGCTGGTCTTGAACTCCTGGGCTCAAGAGAACCGCCTGCCTTGGCCTCCCAAAGGTGCTGGGATTAGACGTGTGAGCCACCGTGCCCGGCCTCTTTCTGCATTTTCAGATGGGCTACCGGCTAATTTAAAATCATCCATTTGTCTCACCTGGTATTTCTTTTCTATTTTTTTGGAACAGCGCTGGGTTAGGAGCAGCAAGGCATAGCAGTGCAGTTTTTGTATTGGCCACCAGGTGGCAGCCTTATCCCAGGACTTCCGTTTTCAGACTCGCGGGAGGCCGGTGGGTGGAGCAGGGGACAGACGCAGGTGTCACCAGCGAGTGAAAAGGTAGCTTAGCCAGGTTTGCGCTTGCTATTCCGTTTTTATATTAATTACGCCTCACACTTGTTTTTATGTAGATCGTTGTTGACATAATAAAATACATGTCTTTGCTCTTGTTTGAACAGTTCTCCCCCACTGAGCTGGGAGTTTCCTTAAAAAACCTGGCTCTGAATTACATGGAGAGAGGCCAGGCGCGGTGGCTCACGCCCGTAATCCCAGCACTTTAGGCTGCCGAGGCAGGTGGGTTACCCGAGGTCGAGTTCGAGACCAGCTTGACCAACATGGTGGTGGCACCAACACGGTGATGGCACCAAGTGGCACCATCTTGGCTCATTGCAACCTCTGCCTTCCAGGTTCAAGCAATTCTTGTGCCTCAACCTCCCTAGAAACTGGGATTACAGGTGCATGCCACCATGTCTGGCTAATTTTTGTATTTTTAGTAGAGACAGGGTTTCACCATGTTGGCCAGGCTGCTCTCAAACTCCTGACCTCAGGTGATCTGCCTGCCTCAGCCTCCCAAAGTGTTGGGATTACGGACATGAGCCACCACGCCCAGCCATCTTAATACTGTGTGTGTGTGTGTGTGTCACAGACTTTTGCTCTTGTTGCCCAGGCTAGAGTGCAGTGGCGCAATCTCAGCTCACTGCAACCTCCACCTCCCAGTTTCAAGTGATTCTCCTGCCTCAGCCTCCTGAGTAGCTGGGATTACAGCCATGCACCACCACATTTGGCTAATTTTGTATTTTTTAGTAGAGATGGCATTTCTCCACATTGGTCAGGAGACAGGATTTCTCCATGTTGGTCAGGCTGGTCTTGAACTCCCTACCTCAGGTGACCACCTGCCTCACGCTCCCAAAGTGTTGGGATTACAGGCATGAGCCACCGCACCCAGCCAGCTTAACACTATTTTTAATATTTGCTTTCGGGTCCCACTCCTGTGTGCAGGCCCTCTCTCTCATTTTGCTTTTCCCCCTTACACACATTCATTCTCCACATCAAGTTCATTTCTCTTCATGTCCTTGGAATTAAATTGCATCTGTAACCTTAATTTCAACCTATTAGAAACATCATCAGAACGTCTGATACTGCACGAGGCAGAGAAAGGCATCAGGAAAGCCAGTGAAGGAGAAATGCAGAGGGAGCCCAGCTTTGTTCCTGCCAAGATGCCTGGCTAGTGTGTGCTGCTGGCTGCCCCCAGCACTAGCCACGATGGACCTTTAGAGGGAAACATCTAGAGACATGAAGACCTGGAGAAGAAGCCAAGATCGGAACCGGTGGTTGTGTTGGGAGGTCAGGATGGCGGCCCAAGCCAGGAGGCTGTGGACTGGGCTACGGGAGGATAAAAGAGGAAACGAGATCAGTGTTCTGCTCTGCTTCCAGCCCAACTCCGGGGCTTTGGGGAAGTGGGTGCCTGCCCTCCCCTGCCGGGGTTCTCAGGGTACCATGGGTCATGCAGAGGTTCTGTACAGGGGAGGAAATGAAAAATACTTAGAACTATAAAGTGTGTATCGATTGCAATAAAAAAAGGCAGGGTGCGGTGGCTCATACCTGTGATGTCAGCACTTTGGGAAGTCGAGGTGGATGGATCACTTGAGGTCGGGAGTTCGAGACCAGCCTGGCCAACATGGTGAAACCCCGTCTCTACTGAAAATACAAAAATTAGCTGGGTGTCTGGCCAGGTTTGATGGCTTATGCCTGTAATCCTAGCACTTTGAGAGACAGAGACAAATAGATTACCTAAGGTCAGGAGTTCAAGACCAGCCTGAGCAACATGGTGAAATCCCGTCTCTAATAAAAATACAAAAATTAGCCAGGTATGGTGATTTATGCCTTCAATCCCAGCTACTCAGAAGTCTGAGGCAGGAGAATCTCTAGAACTCGGGAGGTGGAGGTTGCAGTGAGCCAAGATCACACTATCGCACTCCAGCCTGGGCAACAAGAGCAAAACTCCATCTTAAAAAAAAAAAATTAGCCGGGCTGGTGGCACAGGCCTGTACTCCCAGCTACATGGGAGGCTGACGCACAATACTCACTTGAACCTGGGAGGCTGAGGTTGCCGTGAATTGAGATTGCACCTCTGCAATCCAGGTTGGACGACAGAGCAAGATCCTCAAAAAAAAAACTCAAGCAGGTGAGTACAAAGGAAGCTAAGAAACTAAGCTTGTTGGTAAACAATGAAAACCAAAGGTAAAATCTTAAAAGCATCCAAAGATAAACCACGAAGTCTTTAAAAAGCAACAGTAAGATTTATCACTGACTCCTCCACGAAACAGCAGAAGCCAGAAGATGCTGAAATAACTTCCAGTACGAATATCCATGTACATACCACATACATGCCACAGCAAAAATTATTTTTCAGAATGGTAGGTAACTTTCAAAAAATCAAAACGAATGATATCTTTTCAGACAGTAGAATGACAGGATAATTGTTTCCAACGAAATTTTCACTGCATTGAAGGAAAGACCGAAAGGTTACAGAGGGAGAGACTGCCAGTGTGGACATATCCTGGGGAAGGAAGGAGCCCCCTCCGTGGCCTCGCCAAATCGATGGAAGCTGAGCATGAGGAAGCCTCAGGATCTAACTGCAGAAGCCAGACACAGTGGCTCACGCCTGTAATCCCAGCACTTTGGGAGGCGAAGGTGGTGGATCACCGGAGGTCAGGAGTTCAAGACCACCCTGGCCAACATGGTGAAACTCTGTCTCTACTAAAAATGCAAAAATAAGCTGGACCTGGTGGTGCACGCCTGTAATCCCAGCTACTTGGAAGGCTAAGGCAGGAGAATTGCTTGAACCTGGAAGGTGGAGGTTGCAGTGAGCCAAGATTGGGTCACTGCACTCCAGGCTGAGCGACAGAGTGAGACAGGCTCTCAAAAAAAAAAAAAAAATCTAACTGCGGAGTCGCAGGAAATGCAGAGGGCGAGGCAAGGAAGAGTGTGGGAGCTGAGAGGACAGTGGCGCCAGCACCCAGAGCTGGATGCAGAAGGTGTGAGGGGTGGGTCTGTCAGGGGCAGGGGTGGCATGGGGGACTACAGGTAGAGAAAGATACCTGGAGTGTGCAGGTCAGCATTGGTCCCAGTGACAACTCCAGGGGCTATGGACTGCAGAGCCTGGCCAAGGACTGCTGCCTTCCAGAAAACTCCTTCGGTCAAGCTGGCTTCAGCAGGTAGGGCCTAAATTCTAAGCCCGGAGTGGAGCCCTGAGCAGGGAGGAGATAAGACCTCGGCTTCCTGAGAAGGCTGGTTGACAGGATGAACTGCAGCCTGGAAAGGGAACAGGAGTGCCACCCCTTTGTGGGTGACAAGGACAATTTCCACCCTGCCTCCCCTGGGCCACACAGAAAGACACAGGCAATGCAGTCAGTGCTTCTAAACAGATGAATTTAATGGGAAATCTTGGGGCAGAGGGAGTAGAAGTCTCGGGCTCAGTTGGCAGCCAGGATCTCCTGCACCCAGGGCAGGAGCTTGGTGACGCGGGCGTACACAGCAGGCGTGGTAGTGGAGCAGGTGTCGCTGCCCCAGGACACAATGCCCACCAGGGTCCAGGCTCCATCCTTCTGGCAGACCAGGGGGCCGCCGGAGTCGCCCTGTAGGAAGGAGAGAGGAACTATCTCGAGGCCTGAAAGGGGTGCCAGGGCCTAGGAGACCCTGACCTGGTGGAGTCCAGGGAGAGGTGCAGAGAAATGCCATGCTTCGGCATGGGGGGGCACTGGGGTCTTGAGGTCTGGGTTCATGTGGCAGCCTCTGCTCTGCCATGCACTCCTGGAGGGAGCTGCACCAGGTGGCTTCCCTCTCTAAGCCAGGGCACCATCTGTCTGTCCAAACCTCCAGCTCAGAGGGCTGCAAGTCCCCAGGGTCAGCCCCACCTGCCTGGCCTGAAGGAGCCCTCAAGGGCAGCTGTGAACCTGAGTCAGGACCCTCACCAGCCCCAGGAAGGAATGGGGTTAAATGAGGGCAGAGAGGGGTGGAAAGCCCAGGCCTCCCCAGCAACCCCCTGGCCTGGCAGAGTCTGGGCAGGGCCCGCCTCACCATGCAGGAGGAGACGCCACTGGCCCCAGCGCAGACCATCACGTCGGTGATCTTGATGCCCCAGAACTTCTTGCAGTCGGCGTTGGACAGGAGGGGCAGGGCCGCCTGCTGCAGCTTGTCAGGGGTCTTGTTGGCTGCAGGACAGAAGGGTCAGGGCCCCTGGGCCCACCCAGCCCAGCGAGGAGGGAGAGACCCGGGGCCGATGAAGAACGGACAGGAGCGAGTTGGAATTTAGAGCCAAACGGTCATGGCGGGGACTCCACGGCAACGCAGCCCCGGTCCCCGACCGGCCCCCAACCCCAAGGCAGCCCCGCGGCCCTCACCGTTGTACTTGGTCACGCCCCAGCCGGTGGTGGCGCACAGGATCCCTGCGGGGAAGTCGTCGTTGGCGCTGGGCAGGCACACGGCGGACACCGTCTTGGAGAAGCGGGCGGGTGTGGCCAGCTTCAGCAGGGTGATGTCATTGCGCACGGTCAGCAAGCTGAACTTGGGGTTCTTGAAGACCTGGGGGTGGGGGCCAGAGTGCCGGGGTGAGGCCCCGGGAGGAGGCGGGACCTGCAGGCTTCGAGGACACAGACTCCTTCCCTGGAGGCCGTTCGGGAGCAGTCCATCCCCAGGGCTGGAATGGGAGCCTCGAGGCTGGCCCTGTCCCCCTGGGCACCTGTCCTTGAAGCAGCCGAAGGGTTCCCCTTCCCCGTGCCCGCTGCCCCTGCCCTCTGCTCTTCGGGGCCTGGGTACCTTGGCGATCTTCAGGACCTGGATGTCCTCCTCATCAGAACCCTGGTCAAACTCTCCAGCCACGACCACGTCCGAGGTGCTGGACAGAGTGTAGCGAGTGAGAGGAAGAACGTGCCCTGCTCCCTGCATTCCCACCAGGGCTGGAAGCAGAGCTGGAGGCTGCCGGCCCTCACCTGACCCCACAGTGGGCAGCAGTGACCACCCAGGTCTCACTGATGAGGGAGCCGCCGCAGAAGTGGAAACCGGTTTTGTCCTGGGAGGAAGATGGGGAGGGTTGGCAACTCCCACCTGCGGCAACCCCCAAGCCTGGCCGCCACCCAGGATGCCCCCTGCCTTGCAGAACCCCTGCTTACCTGCAGGGACACCTGCCAGGGCCAGGAGCCTGGGACAGCGTCCTCCCCATTGACAATCCTGGACAGGCCGCTGAGCACTGGGTGGATGGCAGGGACCCCGCAGCCTGGGGGCGGGAGTGGGTGAAGGGCTGAGGCCCTGAGCCAAGTTGAGCCTCACCTGCCTGCACACAGAACTCCCGCTTCTGCCCTCATTCAGGGAGACCAGCTCAGGACCTCCCTGGCACATACCGCCTCCCCTTCCCTGGCCCTCCAGGCTCTAGGCTCAAATGTCCCTCAACACCCTGCCTGCTGGCTCATCATCCTTCCAGGATGCAGACGGTCATGGTTCCCCCACCTGGAGCACGTCCACCCTAGAGAAGCAGAAAACAGGCCAGGCCGTAAGACTGCCTGGGCTCCGCCTCGAGGCCACCCTTTCCTTGCCATGTGACCCTAAACCAGGCAGGGCAGCACTCGGGCCTCAGTGTCCCCAGCTGTATAATGGGCAGCGGAACCACGTGAGCTCCCCTGGCCAACATGCCTCTCTTAGTCTGGTGGGGAGAAGGGAAGTGGGAAGAAAATCTGATAACCCGAAGTCTACCCGGGCCCTGGGGCTCTAACACTTTGCAGACTCTAGAGTGAAAGGGCAGTGTGGACGCCGGTGGGCAGGTTGAATTCTGTGTTTCTGTGATAGTCCACCATTTCAGGAACCATTCATTGTATAAAGTTTTGGTTTCGTGTTTTTTGGAGATAGGGTCTTGCTCTGTCACCCTGGCTGGAGTGCAGTGGTGCAATCAGGGCTCACTGCAGCCTCAAACTCCTGGGCTGAAGCGATCCTCTTGCCTTGGCCTCTCAACATGCTGTGATTACAGGCATGAGCCCCCATGCCCAGTCTTGGTTTCTTAATTATTTAATAAAACTGGACTGTGGCCAATTGCTTGAACCAGGAGGCGGAAGTTGCAGTGAACCGAGATCGAACCACTGCACTCCAGCCTGGGCGACACAGTGAGACTCTGTCTCAAAATAATAATAATAATAATGACTCCATCTCTACAAAAAAAAAAATTTTTTTTTTTTTTTTGCCAATCAATGAGAGCTTGTAAGGTTGCTGAGGTTGGTTGGCCTTGAACTCTTGGCCTCGCCTTCACAAGCACCACAACATCCGGCTGGAGCCACTTTGGGCCCCGAAAAAAAATTTTTTTTAACTTAGCCAGGGGCATGCCTGTAGCCCCAGCTACTTGGGAGGCTGTGGTGGGAGGTTCACTCGAGCCCAGGTGTCTGAGGCTGCATCGAGCTGAGATCACACCACTGCACTCCAGCCTGGGCGACAGAGTGAGAGCCTGTCCCCCCCCCCCAAAAAAAGAACACTGTTGGTGTAAAGTGTTTAAATCCTTATGTATAGATGTATAAATATGTAGCACATTTGTATACGACCACATTGCAATGACTCACAGCAAGCTCAGAAGAAGGCTCACGTTCCAGAGGGAAGGAGGGGGAAAGGGAAGCCTGAGTGGCATCTGTTCTAGAAAGAAATATCTGAAGCAAATCTGCAAAAAGATTTGCTGAATTCCAACAGTAGATAGAAAGATGTCATGTTATTTTCTATAGTTTCTTTTACTATTTCTCTCTCTTTTTTTTTTTTGAGACACAGTTTTGCTCTTGTTGCCCAGGCTGGAATGCAGTGGCATGATCTCAGCTCACTGCAACCTCCGCCTCCCGGGTTCAAGTGATTCTCCTGCCTCAGCCTCCAGAGTAGCTGGGATTACGGGAATGTGCCACCACACCCAGCTAATTTTGTATCTTTAGTAGAGACGGGGTTTCTCCACGTTGGTCAGGCTGGTCTTGAACTCCCGACCTCAGGTGATCTGCCCACCTCAGCTGTGCTCCCACAGGCATGAACCACCATGCCCGGTCTACTATTTCTTTTAAAAAATAGAAAATGCAATGGGCGCAGTGGCTCATGCCTATAATCCCAGCACTTTGGGAGACCGAGGCAGGTGGATCACCTGAGGTCAGGATTTCAAGACCAGCCCAGCCAACATGGTGAAACCTCATCTCTACTAAAAATACAAAAATTAGCCGGTATGATGGGGTGCCTGTAGTCCCACCTACTCAGGATGCTGAGGCAGGAAGATCACTTGAACCTGGGAGACCGAGATTGTGCCACTGTACTCCAGCCTAGGCAACAAGAGCGATACTCCATCTCAAAAAAATAAAAAAGAAAAAGAAAATGCTTAGCAAGCATCCAGCACATAAATAAAATCCTGGCGGAGGCCTTGGGAGGTCTCCTGGGGCCACACCTTACCCTGTGCACAGCATGCCCCACCCGCCTGGCCAGCCACTTCTGGAGGCTCAGACCACGGCAGGTGCTAGCAAGGTCCTTCCCACTCCTGAAGCACGTCGTGCAGGCTTGGGAAGCCCTAGAAGGACATTCTGTTCCCTGCAACCTCAGCCTGCCTGTGCTGGGGATGAGGCTGCAGGGGACAGAGCAGGGGGCTCAGATCCCCCGACTTTCCTCTCCTTGAGGCCCAGGGCTCCCTCAGGACAGAACCCCTCAGGCCCCAGCACTCACCAAAGGTGGCCCCCACAAGGGCGAAGCAGGACAGGAGCCAGAGGAAAGCCATGGCTCTGCCTCAGGAGGTGTGGGGTCTGCCAGCTGAGGGTCCCCTTTTACCTCCCCGGGAGCCCCAGCCCCGCCCAGCCAGGGAGGCCTGAGCCCACCCTCCCTGTCACCCAGGGACCTTGAGCGATAGTGGAGGCTCTCTGCCAGGACACCCCAGCACCTGGGAAATGGGCAGCTGCCCTGACATCACCCATCAGCCTTGGGGACGTGGCCCCGCAGAGCCAGCTGTGAGCTCTGGCAGCCCTGCCAGGAGCCAGCACCAGACTCTTCTGTTCCCAGTGGGGAAGTGGAGGCAGTCCCACCCCAGGGCTCAAGGAGGCCCAGCAGGTCATCGCCAGGAGGCCGCAGTGGTTCTCATGGAAGCAGCCTGTAAGAACTCAGTGTGGCCACAGGCTCTCCATGAAGGATGTGTCCACAATAGCACTGTCCTAGAAGCAAAGGGCGTGTGGCATCCTGGATTCTTCAGAGTGTCGCTGCATGTCACCAGTGAAGCCAAGGCATTTCTGAGTGTGGCAAGGGTCTGGATGACAAGGAACCACCCGCTGGTGGCCACAATGGGTGGATAAAGCTGCTGACAGGTGTCCCACATCTGCTGCAGCACCCGACGGAATTCACTTTTTCTGCAATGACTCATGATATAACAAACTCATCATTTCATAAAGCTTCAGTTTCTTATAAAGTGGAACTTTGATTCCACACTGTAAAATGACAAAGAAAACTTTAAGATGGAGTGTCACTCTGTCGCCCAGGCTGCAGTGCAGTGGTGTAATCTCAGCTCACTGCAACCTCTGCCTTCAGGGTTTAAGCGATCCTCCTGCCTCAGCCTCCCAAGTAGCTGGGATTACAGGCACGTGCCATCACACCCGGCTAATTGTTTTCTTTTTCTTTTATTATTTTTTGAGACAGGGTCTAGCTCTGTTGCCTAGTGCAGTGTTGCAATCTCGGCTCACTGCAGCCTCCGCCTCCCAGGTTCAAGGAATTTTCCCACCTCAGCCTCCCAAGTAGCTGGGATTACAGGTGCACCACCAGGCCTGGCTGAGTTTTGTATTTTTAGTAGAGATGGGGTTTCACCACATTGGCCAGGCTGGTCTCGAACTCCTGGCCTCAGGTGATCCACTGGCCTTGGCCTCCCAAAGTGCTGAAATTACAGGTGTGAGCCACAGTGCCTGTCTGAAAACAAACGTTTTTGAGGAAATAGAAAAACTTTTTTCATTGTCACAAAACAAGGAGAAAAGAAGTGTGGGCGACAAGCCAGTGGCTGGGGGCAGGAAGTGGAGGCCCAGGGGTCCTCCGCACCCTGTGGGCTGGCATTCAGGGGACAGGGCCCACAGCATTCCTGCCCTCATGGGCCTGAGATGCTGGTGACAGACACACATGACACAGGTGAGCATGTAACGCAGTGACCACAGTCACCGGGGCAAGGCTGGACAGGGACAGGCTGCACTGCAGTTTCCGACAGTGGGGGTTGAAAGGAAGACGCAGTGGGTGGATGGCATTTCCATTGAAGGCCTTGGGCTCTGTGGTCAGCGGGCCACACCACCTTGGCATTTAGAATATCCCCTCCCCATTCCCTCCCCTGCTGGAGAACACACAACTATAAAGCAAAACTGAACTTGTAAACTAAAGACAAAACTTCTGAGACAGCGTCTCGCTCTTGTGGCCCAGGCTGGAGTGCAGAGACACCATCTCGGCTCACTGCAACCTCTGCCTCCCGGGTTTCAGCAATTCTCCTGCCTCAGCTCCTGAGTAGCTGGAATTACAGGCATGTGCCACCACACCCAGCTAATTTTGTATTTTTAGTAGAGACGGGGTTTCACCGTGTTGGTCAGGCTGGTCTTGAACTCCAGACCTCATGATCCACCCGCCTCAGCCTCCTAAAGTTCTGGGATTTCAGGTGTGAGCCACTGTACCCAGCGACAAAACTTCAAAAGAAAGCAGTTCACATCAACCATGTTGCTTTTTTTTTTTTTTTTTTTTTTGAGACAGTCTTGCTCTGTCATCCACGCTGGAGTGCAATGGCTCAACCCCAGCTCCCTGCAACCTCCACCTCCTGGGTTCAAGTGATTCTCCTGCCTCAGCCTCCCAAGCAGCTGAGACTGTAGGCGAGTGCCACTACAACCGGCTAATTTTTGTATTTTTAGTAGAGACGGTGTTTGGCCATATTGGCCAGGGTGATCTCGAACTCCTGACCTCAACTGATCCATCTGCCTCAGCCTCCCAAAGTGCTGGGATTATAGGCGTGAGCCACTGCGTCCAGCCAACCATGATGCTTTAGCAAACTCAGAGACCCCGTCCTGCTCACTGGGACCTGCTTCTGCACCAGAGTCTGCAGGGACCTCTGACCTCCCATCCCAGCACAAGGCTGAGGCTGCCACATATCGGGGGACATCGAGGGCTGGCGGCTGTTTCCTAACTGGTATTGAAGCTTTGTGATTTGTTACCAGCCTGTGTCACCACCCAGGAGGGTCAGCTCTGAGCCTAAGGAATTCATGAAGTTTTAGACCAGGGTGATTTCTTGAAATATTAACATTTGCTGGGGTGTTTTCTGTCACTCATTCTAAGCAGGTACCAAGTCATGTGTATTTCCTTTGCTTCAGAGATTTTTGCAGAGCAGAAAACAACAGCAGCCCGAAGTCACTGGCTCTTCTGGCCCAGAGTAACAGCTAAGCACATTGCAGACTTGAGTCCGGGCATGTGGGCTGGAATTGAGGGCGTGCCCGGTCTATAGAGAGGCCGAGGCGACTGGAGAGCATCTGTGTGTTTCTGTCTCCTCACTTGCAGCCTTTCTGTTCATCTCCAACCCTCCCCGCTTCCAGCCAGACCACGAGGTGAGCACTCCCTGGGGCAGCATGACAATTCTCCCACAGAGTCACAGCCACTGGTGCCTATCCACAGCCATGTCCCCCTTCTGGTCCACAGGGAGTATTCACAGGGAGGGACACCCACCCCAGGTCCAGGGGGAGAGCTCTGATGAACACGAGCCTGGTGAGGGAGAGAGGGAGGGGAGAGCCTAGTCCCTCCCCGCTGCGCTTGGGCACGTCCCCTACCCCCAGGATGTGGTGCTTGGAGCTTCGGCTCCAAGCTTGGAGCGAGACTCTGTCTCAAAAAAAAAAAAAGAAAGAAAGCAAAACCACACAGAGAGAGAGAGATATGCTTCACACCTACCAGGATAGCTACTTTTTTTTTTTTTTTGAGACACGATCCCACTCTGTCGCCCAGGGTAGAATGCAGTGGTGTGATCTCAGCTCACTGCAACCTCTGCCTCCTGCATTCAAGCAACTCTCCTGCCTCAGCCCCCAGAGTAGCTGAGATTACAGATGTGTGCCACCAGGCCTGCCTAATTTTTATATTTTTAGTAGAGACAGGGTTTCACCATGTTGGCCAGGCTGATCTAGAATCCCTGACCTCAGGTGATCCACCTGCCTCAGCCTCCCAAAGTGTTGGGATTATAGGCGTGAGCTACCGCGCCTGGCTGATAGCTACAAGTTAAAAAACAGAAAATAACAAGTGTTGGTGAGGATGTGGAAAAACCGGACCCCTCGTGCAGTTGCTGGGAACATAACACGGTGAAGCTGTTAATGGAAAACTGTTTGGCATGGCTGGGCAAGGTGGCTCACGCCTATCTATAATCTTGGCACTTTGGGAGGCCAAGACAGGAGGAACACTTGAGCTGAGGAGTTTGAGACCAGCTGGGCAACATAGTGAGACCCCGTCTCTACAAAAAAAAAAAATTAAAAAACAACACTGGCTGGGCATGGTGGTGTGTGCCTGTAGTCCCAGCTACTCAAGAGGCTGAAGTAGGAGGATCACTTGAGGCTGAGAGGGCGAGGCTGCAGTGAGCCAAGATCCAGCCTGGGCAGCAGAGCAAGGCCTTGTCTCAAAAAAAAAAAAAAAAAAGTAAGTACAAAGAAAACAGTTTGGCAATTCCACAAAAGAAACAAAGATAGAGTTACCTCATGATCCAGCAATTCCACTCCTGGGGTACCCTAAATAAAAGCAAGGGCTGAAGCAGACACTGCACGCCAGTGTGCACAGCAGCACGATTCACAACAGCCCAAAGACGGAAACCGCCCCTACTGTTCACAGCTGACGAACGGGGAAATAAAATATGAGCTATCCACAGCACTGACTGTTATTCAGTCATAAAAAGCAGTGAGGCAGGCTGGGTGCAGGGGCTCACACCTGTAATCTTTGCACTTTGGGAGGCCAAGAGGGGAGGATCGTTTGAGGCCAGGAGTTTGAGACCAGCCAGGGCAACAAAGCAAGACCCCATCTCTACAATTTTGTTTTTAATGAGCTGGGTGTGGTGGTGCATGCCTGTGGTCCCAGCTACATGGGAGTCTGAGGCAGGAGGATCGCTTGAGCCCAGGTGGTCAAGGCCGAAGTGACTGTGTTTGTGCCACTGTACTCCAGCCTGGGCAACAGAGGCAGACCCAGTCCCAAACACAAAAACAAAAGCAAATCAAAATGAATCAGGTACTGATATATGCCAAAACATGGATGCTTCTTCAACGCGGTTTGCTACATGAAATAAACACTACAATCACAAGTACTGTATCACCCCATTTATATGAAACATTCTTTTGTTGTTTAATTTCTTTGTGAGCCACCACACCCAGCTGATTTGGAGTGTCTTATCTTTTTATTTTATTTTGTTTTATTTTATTTTTGAAAGAGTCTCATTCTGTCACCCAAGCTGGAGTGCAGTGACACGATCTCTGCTCACTGTAACCTCCGCCTCCCGAGTTCAAGCAATTCTCCTGTCTCAGCCTCCCAAGTAGCTGGAATTACAGGCATGCACCACCACACCCAGCTAATATAAGAAATGTTCTTAATAGGCAAATTCATAGAGACAAAACCTAGGCTAGAAGCCCACAGTTGCTGAGGGGAGAGAGGAAGGAAGCATTATTGTTGACTGGATATAGAATTTTGGAAGCAGTGGTGATGGCTGAATGATATTATGAATGGAATGAGTACTGTAGAGTATAGTTAATATTGTAGAGTGTAATTAGTGCCACTAATTGTATACTTAAAAATGGTTAAAACGGCAAATTTTATGTTGCATATATTTTACCACAATTAAATATAATCAGTGGAATAAACCCAAATCCATCAAACTGCACACTTTACACGGGTGAATTGTCTGGTATGTGAATTATACATAACAGCTCATAACAGCTCAGTATAGCTGTCAAGTATTGTGGAGTCAGAAGCCTGCCTTCACTGGCCGTGGAGAGCAAATTCGGGGAAAAGGAGAAGTTAAAGGAAGGGAATATTCAGCCTAGAGCATGGCTGACAATCAGAAGGCCTTGGGGGCAGCATTGGAGGAGGCCCCGTTTCCTGGGGCCACGGACAGACATGGCCAAGGACAAGCAAGGAGCCTCTCAGGGCTGGAGGTGCAGGACTGCCAGGACAGGCATAGTGGCTTGCGCCCATAATCCCAGCACTTTGGGAGTCCAGGCAGGCAGATCACCTGAGGTGAGGAGTTCAAGACCAGCCTGGCCAACATGGTGAAAACCCATTTCTACAAAAAACACAAAAATTAGCTGGGTGTGGTGCATACACCTGTAATTCCAGCTAATTGAGAAGCTGAGGGAGGAGAATCGCTTGAACCCAGAGGCAGAGGTTGCAGTGAGCTGAGATCATGCCACTGCACTGCAGCCTGGGCAACAGAGTGAGACACTGTCTCCAAAAAAAAATTGTTAAATATGCAATGATCGACCCCGCCATGCTCCCTACACTAAGGACTGCACAGCAGGCATGGGCACCCCGAGAAACAGGGTGAGGGCTTTGGAGCAGACAGAGCAAGGGTAAAGAACCCCAAACCCAAATCTCCCCAAGCCTCCCTCGACAACACGGGCAACCCCTTACTGTGTCTGAGGGAGCTGACCTTCCTCTCCATCAGAGCTCCCAGTGACAATCAGTGTGGTGGCCTCGCAAGAGGATGCTAATTCTCCGCAGACTCCACCCCACCCATCCCCACCACCTCCAGTAACAGATCCTGCTGACGACTGAGAAATGGCTCCAGCCCTTTGCAGCTCCCAGTGCCCACGCCTGTGCCACGCAACTTGGCATGGAAGGGGAGAGACTGAATACACATGCCAACTGGGGCCAGACTGCCGAGAAGAGAGCTCTGCCTACCGTGCAGCAACCAGCCCAGGGTGCCAAGAGCCAGCCCTGAAGAGCCCCACGCACCTGGACAACCACAGAAGATGCCCCACTTAGAGCTCAGCTGCATATGAGGCCCTGTGTGACCCGCAGACAGAATACCCCAGACGGCTCCATTTAGTGGACAGAAATGTATTTTCTCAGTTCTGAAGGCTGCCGGTTCGAGCTCCAGAGGCAGGGTTGGCGATTCTGACCCCAGGCTGTTGCCTTGAGCTCTGTGTCTTCAGCTGGTGGAAGGGCAAAGAGAAACAAGACTGGGGTTCTCACCTTTTATTAATATAATGGCATTAATCCAACCTGGGAAGCTGGGCACAGTGGCTCACGCCTATAGTTCCAGCAGTGTGGGAGGCTGAGGTGGGCGGATCACTTAAGGTCAGGAGTTTGAGACCAGCCTGGCCAACATAGTGAAACCCTGTCTCTAATAAAAATACAAAATTAGCCGGGTATGGTGGGTAAAAATACAAAATTAGCCGTGTATGCCTGTAATCTCAGCTACTTGGGAGGCTGAGGCAGGAGAATTGCTTGAACCTGGGAGGCAGAGGTTGCGGTGAGCCGAGATTGTACCACTGCACTCCAGCCTGGGCAACAAGAGCAAAACTCGTCTCAAAAAAAAAAAAAAAAAAAAAATGCACCTGGGAAGCAGAGCCCCCACACACTAATCACCACTTATAGGTCCTACCTGTTAATACAAACAATGAGGCCAGGTGCAGTGACTCACACCTGTAATTCCTGTGCTTTGGGAGGTCAAGGCTGGGGGAATCATTTGAGTCCAGGAGTTCAAGACCAGCCTGGGCAACATGGCGAAACCGCATCTCTACAAAAATAAATAATCAGTCAGGGTGGGGGCGTGCACCTGTGGTCCCAGCTACTCAGGAGGCTGAGATGGGAGAATCGCTTGCTCCTAGGAGGTCAAGGCTATAGTAAGCTGTGATCGCACCACTGCACTCCGACCTGGACCGACAAAGCAAGACCCTGACTCAAAAACAAAACCAGAAAACGAATAACATTTCAATACGAGTGTCAGTGGGACAAACGCAGCGCAGCAGCCTGCCTCCCACTTCCCCACACCAGCCAGGACTCGTGAGCTGCCCCCTTCCCTCCATGAAGCTTTCCCTCTCTCCTGCCGGCCTTGGCATCTTCGTCATTGCAAGCTTGCAGTGGCAAGCTCTGAATAAACAGCCCCGTTGGTTCTCATCTGGGCAGCTGGCACTGATCTCCGCAAGGGCTGAGCAGGCAGATCACGAGGTCAGGATTCAAGACCATCCTGGCCAACATGGTGAAACCCTGCCTCTACTAAAAATACAAAAATTAGCTGGGTATGGTGGTGCACGCCTGTAATCCCAGCTACTCGGGAGGCTGAGGCAGAAGAACTGCTTGAACCAGGACCTGGGAGGCGGAGGTTGCAGTGAGCCAAGATCCAGCCACTGCACTCCAGCCTTGGCTACAGAGTGAGACTCCGTCTCAAACAAAACAAAACAACATTCCCTCAGCCTCACTTGGCCAGGGACAAAACCCAGCAGAAAAGGTTTAGGCAAAGAAACATACAATTAAAAGGCTCCACTTGATAATTTTAGACATGCCCACTGGCTGTGAGAAGGGTCCCAGCCAGGCATAGCGGCTCGCACCTGTAATCCCAGCATTTTGGGAAGCCGAGGCAGGGAGCTTACTTGAGCTGAGGAGTTTGAGACCAGCCTGGGCAACATAGGGAAATCCTGTCTCTACAAAAATGACCCAGGCGTGGTGGCACACACCTGTAGTCCCAGCTACTGCCTGGGATGCTGGACCTGGGAGGCCAAGGCTGCACACTGAGCCATGATCGTGCCCCTGCACTCCAGCCTGGGTGACAGAGTGAGCTTCTCTCAACCAAAACCAAAACCAAATCTCTGGGGAAAGAAATCAGAACGGTAGTTGCTTCTGGAGTTGGGGGATTGACTGCCAAGGGGCTGCGAAGGAAATGGTCTCTGTCTTGATTACAGGTGCGTGCCACCACGCTCGTGTCATTTTTGTAATTCTAGTAGAGACAGAGTTTTACCATCTTGGCCAGGCTGGTATTGAACACTTGACCTCGAGTGATCTGCCTGCCTTGGCCTCCCAATGTGACTAATTTATTTTATTTTTTGGAGAGATAGGGTTTCACCATGTTGCCCAGACTGGTTTGGAACTCCTGGGCTCAGATGAGCCTCCTGCTCGGCGTCACACAGTGCTGGGATTATGGGCATAAACCACCGATCCTGGCTTTATATTCATTTTAAATGGGGGCATTTCAAGGAAAGTAAAGGAAGCAGTGGCCAGGAGGCTGCAGCACGTGGGGACCCCCGGCACACCCCTCCCACCCCCACTCTGGCCAAGGCCACAGCTCTGCCTCCCCCACCTAGGTCCTGGCTCTTGCCTGTGTCCTCTCTCATTTGTCCTGAGTGTCCCAGGGCTCAGTCTGTCTCCTTCCTCACCATTTGGGTCCAGATTCTGTCGGGGCTGGAGGGCAGTGTGGGGGCAGGGTCCCATCCCCAGGAGCAGTGGAGTGGGGACATCTGTGCATGCCTGTCCCCAGTCCTACCACAGCTGTGCAATTCCCACAAGCCTCCGTAGCCTGTGCAGGGTTGGGGATGAGGCAGATGGGGTCCTGGCCAAGTGTCAGCTCCCAAGGCCACACGGCTGAGGCCACGGGTTGCTCAGGCCAGGCAAGGGCTGACAGGGTATGGCCACTGTGCCCTCTCCCTGACCTGCCCCGGCTACCTTACAGCTAAGGACTGCCTGGAGGCTCTAGTACCGTCTTCACCAGGGCTCTCCCCGACTGCCCCCTCGACTTCTGAGCCCTTTGCTGCCCTCTGGATGCGGGTCTCTTTGGCTCCTGTGATCCCAGATGCGTTTCCTCTCCTCCAAGGATGCCTGTGCTGCTCCCACAAGCTCTTGGGTTGTTTGCTTCAATGTCCACTTCAGAGTGAGGCCTTCCTGGCCTCAGGATCAGTAATAATCATAAGAATAACTCCTTAGTGGCTGCTGTGTATATTTTACTTATTTCAAAAATTGACTCTTTCCCCTAAACTCTCCGACCTCCTCTCCCCATCACCTGCTACAGGCAGGAATTTCTTTTTTTTTTGTCTGGCTGTTCCCTCGGGCCTGGTGGGCGCTGGCTGTCAGGAGGGAGGCATGTGCCTGCAGGGTGGGTGTGGTCTCATCCGTCCTGGATAATCCACACTCTGTCCTGGCTGGAACCTGCTGCCCCTCTGTCCTCAAACAACCTTGTACAATAAGCAAAGGGGCTGGACAGGCAATCGACTCAAGAAGGGAATATCGGGCCCCGCCAGCATGACTGCGTGCCAGGCCTGGTCCTGGTGCTCAAGGAGGCTCTTCTTTTTGTCAAGACACCCATACTCGAAGCGTCCTCAATTACATACAGGATCAGAGAGGGCAAGTAACTTGCCCAAGGCTCCATAGCTGCCTGACCTCAAAACCTGTGCTGTGAACACACACACTGCAGTCATCAGGAATTAAAACAGCCACGAGGCACCTTCTCTTGTGCATTCTGGGGAGCTCACCCTGCATCTGGCGCCTGAACCTAACATTTCTCCCTCCCAGTTTCCCAGCTGCTGGGAAAGAGCTCCAACACCCACGCTGTCACCCACACCAGGAACCAGGTGTCCCTGCCCACACTCTGCCCAGAGGTTCAGCCTCCATCAATTCTCATCAGAGCCATGCCAGGCCTCCCCCCGGCCTGTCCCTAGGCCCAGGCTTGCCCTGTGATGCCATGTGCTCGGCTCCAGGGCCCAGGCACACTGGCACCTGTGTGCAGGGGTAGCCCAGTGTGAGGACAGCAGGCAGGTCCCACTCCCCGCTTCCATGCACACAGCCCAAGTGACCAGCACAGACATCGGCTGGGCCTTCACTGAGCCTTCTTAGCCACTCCCGGGACGCAGGTGGGGCCCCCACACCCCAGCCTCTGGCTACACCATGGGGCACGGTCCTGCTCCCCCATCCTCTCCTCTATTTGGCACACTACTCAGGGGTTTTCAAACCACCAAAATATCCAGTGAGTTCTTTCCAGACCAAAAGAGACTCTGCTGGGGTGCAAACACAGGGCTGCTGGACTCAGCCCCTGGAGGCGCGTGCCCGGGCCTGGGCCTGGAGGAGGAAGGCCATGGTCAAAGGCCACCTGAGTGAGCTCCGGGTCAGCCGGGCCCCAGCTGCTGCCATCCCAGGCTCCCTGGCCAGCCCTGCGCCGGCACATCCTGCCCACTCCCAGGGAAGGGATTATCGCAAGGTCTCCAGATAACAGCGGCACACAGAGCTATAACAGAGGCCCTCGGACAGGTGGCCCGCGCCCCACGGCACCATGGCTTTCCTCTGGCTCCTCTCCTGCTGTGCCCTCCTGGGCACCACCTTTGGTGAGTGCCCAGCCCTGTGGAGGCCGAAGGGTTGTCCTCTCACTCCTAGCCCCAAAGCCAGCCAGGAGCAGTGGGGTCCCAGCTTCCAGCTCAGCTACGCACCCCAGTGTAGGCCTGGGCAAGTCCCCAGCCCTGTCTCTGCAGTGGGCACTGCGAGACCTGGACCAGGGCACAGGCTCCCTCCCAGGCTCAGCTGCCACCTCGGAGCTTGGAAGCTGTGGAGTCCTGCTCCCCTTCGCCACCCCCATCTGACCTGAAGCTCCCCGGGTAGGAGGCGGGCGTCTTCAGGCTGCCCTGAGGCTGTCAGAAAACTTCCTGAACAGTCAGTGGCTCCTGCACAGCTTGGGTGGTGAGCGCGTGGACAGCTATGGCTTGGCACCATTCAGTCCAAACCTTTCAGCACCTCAAGCCTTGCCCTCTTCAACTGCGCACAGAGCCCCTCCTGCCAGGCGTGGAGCTGGCGCGCTGCCTGCTCACTCTACCAAAGCTGTGAGGTCAGAAACGGTGTGATTCCCACTTTGCTGATGGGGACACTGAGTGGCTTAGCTGGGCAGGGAGGGAGCCAGGTTCAAACCCACAGAGTCTGGCCTCCCAGCCTGAGCATGACGCTGCCAACACCACACTCTCCACCCGTGTGGCTTCTCTGAACTGAGGTGGGATCAACACCCCTTTCCTTAGCAGCCCACAGCCCAGCACATCGGACTTGGTTGTCCCCGAGGATTCCAGCGCTGGGGAGAGGAGAGCCAGGGCTAGCTTCTCAGCGGAGGGGACAGGGGAGCCAGTCTAGGTCCCAGAGACTGGAAAAGAGTTGGGAGAGGAAGCTGGAGTGTTAGGACCTGGGTGGGTGGTATCCATCCCTCACCCCACACCCGACCCCAGGCTGCGGGGTCCCTGCCATCCACCCAGTGCTCAGCGGTCTGTCCAGAATTGTCAATGGGGAGGACGCTGTCCCAGGCTCCTGGCCCTGGCAGGTGTCCCTGCAGGTAAGCAGGGGTTCTGCAAGGCAGGGGGCATCCTGGGTGGCGGCCAGGCTTGGGGGTTGCCGCAGGTGGGAGTTGCCAACCCTCCCCATCTTCCTCCCAGGACAAAACCGGCTTCCACTTCTGCGGCGGCTCCCTCATCAGTGAGACCTGGGTGGTCACTGCTGCCCACTGTGGGGTCAGGTGAGGGCCGGCAGCCTCCAGCTCTGCTTCCAGCCCCGGTGGGAATGCAGGGAGCAGGGCACGTTCTTCCTCTCACTCGCTACACTCTGTCCAGCACCTCGGACGTGGTCGTGGCTGGAGAGTTTGACCAGGGTTCTGATGAGGAGGACATCCAGGTCCTGAAGATCGCCAAGGTACCCAGGCCCCGAAGAGCAGAGGGCAGGGGCAGCGGGCACGGGGAAGGGGAACCCTTCGGCTGCTTCAGGGACAGGTGCCCAGGGGGGCAGGGCCAGCCTCGAGGCTCCCATTCCAGCCCTGGGGATGGACTGCTCCCGAACGGCCTCCAGGGAAGGAGTCTGTGTCCTCGAAGCCTGCAGGTCCCGCCTCCTCCCGGGGCCTCACCCCAGCACTCTGGCCCCCACCCCCAGGTCTTCAAGAACCCCAAGTTCAGCTTGCTGACCGTGCGCAATGACATCACCCTGCTGAAGCTGGCCACACCCGCCCGCTTCTCCAAGACGGTGTCCGCCGTGTGCCTGCCCAGCGCTGAGGACGACTTCCCCGCAGGGACCCTGTGCGCCACCACCGGCTGGGGCAAGACCAAGTACAACGGTGAGGGCCGCGGGGCTGCCTTGGGGTTGGGGGCCGGTCGGGGACCGGGGCTGCGTTGCCGTGGAGTCCCCGCCATGACCGTTTGGCTCTAAATTCCAACTCGCTCCTGTCTGTTCTTCATTGAAAACTCTCTGAATTTAAAATCCCTCAAATGCAAATAAAACCCAGGAGCCTCTGTGGGGGGCTTCTGGGAGGCAGATGGCCGGGTGAGCCCTACTCTGGCTGACCTGCCTGGAGTCAGAGCTCGGGGCTCCCACCTGGGCAGAGCCAGCGCCCCCTCGTCCCACAGGTGCTTCTCAGGCTCCAGGGTGCGTGCCCACGGTCGTGGCGATGGTGCAGGGGAGGGCAGGCGTGTCGGCCCCGGGTCTCTCCCTCCTCGCTGGGCTGGGTGGGCCCAGGGGCCCTGACCCTTCTGTCCTGCAGCCAACAAGACCCCTGACAAGCTGCAGCAGGCGGCCCTGCCCCTCCTGTCCAACGCCGACTGCAAGAAGTTCTGGGGCATCAAGATCACCGACGTGATGGTCTGCGCTGGGGCCAGTGGCGTCTCTTCCTGCATGGTGAGGTGGACCCTGCCCAGACTCTGCCAAGCCAGGGGGGTGCTGGGGAGGCCTGGGCTTTCCACCCCTCTCTGCCCTCATCTAACCCCACTCCTTCCTGGTGTCAGAGTCACCTTGTTGCAAAATTGCACCATCAATATCAGAGCATATGGCTCTTGGAGTTGTGCAGTGCACAGCCTGGACAGTGAGCCCAGCAGGATAGCAAGCTCAGCAGCCCTCCCCCTCACACAGACCCCTTGGCTGGCCCCACCATGTTCTTCCTATTGGTCAATCCAGCTTTACTGAGCTTCCACTAAAGAGTCGCATCCCGGGGTTTGCTCAGACTTCCAGGGGCACGAACCACGAAAGCAGCTGCTGGAGTCTTTCCTAACCCATGGGACAGTATGTGCTGAGCCTCTGCTGCGTGTGGGGTCCTGGGCTGGGCTCTGGGAACAATGCCCTTGGGACCAGCCTGCCTGGGCTACCAGATCCAAGCCTCCTTCTCTCTCTCCCACAGGGCGACTCCGGCGGCCCCCTGGTCTGCCAGAAGAACGGGGCCTGGACCCTGGTGGGCATCGTGTCCTGGGGCAGTGGGACCTGCTCCACCTCTAGCCCTGGCGTGTATGCCCGTGTCACCAAGCTCATGCCCTGGGTGCAGGAGATCCTGGCTGCCAACTGAGCCTGCAGCTCCCTCAGACCCTGCTCCCCACAGAGCCTCAATAAACCCATGGTGCACATTTCAGTGCTGGCTGTCTCCTGTTTTGGGGCCCCCAAGGCCTCACTCCACTCCTGAACTTGGGCCTCCCTGGGCTGGATTGGGCCGGGCCAGCCAGGCATGGGGGACCTCTGGGAGGACCCTTCCCTAGGCCCCTTCCCCACCACTTGGGCTCCTGCATCCCCCAGAGTGGCCAGGAACACACAGGCAGATGACAGGGTGCAGAGATGGACGGGGGATCTGTCTGGTCAGGCCTGGGTGGACCTTGGCCCCATCCTCAGCACCTGTCCCCAGGCAGCAGGGTTCTCACCACCCACCCTTGCTCCCTTGCTCAGGGCCCTGCAGGAGGGTGTGGGAAGCCGGACAAGCTCACTCCGGCCCCACATACCTGCAGCTCCAGGGAAGGGCTACTAGACATATGCTGGTGCCAGGAGCACTATCAGCCTGAGGACGGGTGACAAGGGGGCAGTGGCGAGGTGGGCCGTGATTGGTGGGCTCAGGGACAGGAGGGGCACCCCTGAAACCCATGGCCTTTCTCTGAGTCACTGGGCTTCCCTCTCTCTGGCACTGACTCTTAAGTGAGAGGCTCAGGCAGGCCAGGAGCCACAGGTCAAACCTGCCCATCTCCAGCCCCAAATGCCCAGAAGCAAAAAGCCAAACCGTGCCATGTCATGTTGGGGGGACCACATTCTCCGTGGCCAGATCCTCCTCCCCTTCCTCCTCACACCCTACCTGTCCCCCTGTCCCCTCAGGCCCCTGCCCCTACCCCCTGGGCCATGCCTGGGGCATCTGTTTCTTCCCTCCCTCAGCCCCCGCACCCTCAGGCCATCCACACCCTGAATTCTGCCTCCTGAGGGTCTCCCAAATCCATGCCTTTTGCCCACACCCACCCCGGCACCCTCTAGACTTGGGAGGCCTCCCAGGTTTGTGTCCCCAGGCCCCACACCCCAATCCCCCCAGCCATTGACTCAGAGCCCATGGGAGCACAGGGCCCCAGCGAATCCAGCTACATATCCCAGCACCCTGGGCTCAGAGGGGACAGACACTCTCTTAGGTGCACAGTGGGGAGTGGGCAGGTTGAGAGGGCAGGAGGTAGCTGAGGGCACTGCAATAGCCAGCACTCTGGATGCCAGCAGGCGGGTGGGGGCTCTTCACCCTGGCACCTCAGGACACCATCAACTGCCAGCTGAGCTGCCGCAACCCCAGCAACCCCAGCCGCGGGGTCCCCACCATTTACCCTGTGTTCAACCGCCTATCCAGGATGTCAACAGGGAGGATACCATCCCTAGCTCCCGGGCCTGGCCGGTGTCCCTGCAGATCAGAGGGGGAGCCTGCCCATGCTTGAGTGGTGGCCAGGCTAGAGGCAGGGGGAGGTTTAAAACAATTTTTATTAATGTATAAATAAAAACTTGGGTCTCACTACATGGCCTGGCCGGTCTTGAACTCTTGGCCTCAAGTGATCCTCCTGCCTCAGCCTCCCAACAAGCTAGAATTACACGGCCCTCGCCCATCAGGTCGCCCCCAACCTTGTGGGAGTTGCCAGCCCTTCTGTCCTCCCAGGACAAAACTGGCTACTACTTTTGTGGTGGCTCCCTCATCAGCAAGGACTGGGTGGTCACCGCTGCCCACTGTGGGGTCATGTGAGGCTTGAGCAGTTGGGGCCCCCAGATGTCAGGGAATGACGTTCACCCCTTCCCAACCCCAACTACACGCTGCAACCAGCAAGAAAATGGTCAGAAAAAAACCGCAAGCTGGAGAAGCAGCTCCCTCATCCGCGGGCCACAGGCAGAGCCAGAGCCTCTGCAGGAGACGCCCACCCCGGGCTGTGCACCCCACCTTCAGCTCTGCACATCCTCAGGCCACTCGGACTGCAGCTTGGGGAAACCTGAGGGGTCCCACGCCCTCACTGTGGAAGGGGAACTGGGACCCTGAGTGAGAAAGGGATGCTTTTCTGTGTCCTCAGCTAGCTGCGGCATGGGATTCAGTGGCCAAGCAGGGCTCACCCCGACTGGCTCACTTCCTGGGCACCCCCACAAGCCCAAGCACTGTTTGTCACCCTCTCTCTCAAGAAAAAGCCACCATGTGGTGGCTGGAGAGTCTAAGTTTGGCTTACTGAGTTCGTCCAGGTGCTGAGGATGGCTGAGGCAAGGCCACGCAGGCAGGCAGAGGAGGTGGCTCGTGAGGCCATGATGGGACACACTGGTCTCTGGGTAAGAAGATGAGTAGGTGAGGGGACCCCACCCAGCTGGCCTGGGCCTTGCCTGCACCCTTGGCTGCCAGGGCCTATGAGCACCTACCTCCCCGACTTGGGCTCCCGCTTTTCTTCTCCTTCCCAAGTACTACGTAAAGCTCCTGAAAGCATCCTGACAGGTGTCTTCCATGATAAGGTAAGTTTTGCTCATTATAGAAAAACGTGGAAAAGTAATCATTAAATATCACCATGTGCCACAGGCCATTCCCCATCAATCTCCATAGACTTCACCTGTCCAGCCCAGCCCTGTTCCTTACTCAATGTATACCCAGGATTCTCCAGCCCTCTGATGGAAGCCTGGGCTCCCCATTCCTCTCTGCCCTCCTTCCTGTGACTAACAAGGGCCAGGCCTCAGGCTCACAGCTTCCTGAACCAGGCAGGTGAGGCTGCCCTGGGGAATTCCTCCTCTCCCCAGCCCTCTGAGCTGGGTCGGTCAGCTCATGGGACAGACAGCGCCTCAGCACTTGCCCTGGCTGCCTCCAAGGGGGATGGCAGAGCTGGGGCTGCTACGTGCACCCAGACCTCAGGACTCCCTGCACCCACACTTGCCATTGCTCTGCACTCCTCCCTGGACTCTGCCAGGTCTGGGTCCCCTAGGCCCCGGCAACCAGTTCAGTCCTGGAGACACCTCCTCTCCTTCCCACAGGGCAACTCCGGCAGCCCTTGCCTGCCAGGACCGATCCTGGAGCCTGGAGGGCATTGTGTTGTGGAGCGGCACCAGCACCTCCCATCCTCACTGGGCCTGGATGCTCGAGTCACGAAGCTCGTTCTCGGGAAGGTGTGGAGGCTGAAACCCTTCCTACCCCACACCTGTGTAAAACACAAATAAAGCCACGAGAGCAACTGCTTGTGTCCTTTACTTGTGTCCTCAGCCAGGCAGGTGGGCTGAGTGTGCTGTGGGATGGATGCTGTCGGAGGCTCCCTCTGTGAAGGTGGATCAGGAGGATTTGTACATCACCCAGCCCTAGCCCCTTCTTTGTACAGATGGGGAAACCAAGGTCCACATTCATATGCGGAGTGGTCAGGGCTGGGAGTAGCACCAGGGCTTCCAGGCACCCTGGAGCCTCCAAGTGGCCTGTGGGCTGCTGGTGGGGGAGCCACCGGAGGGACACACTTGCCCAGGGCAAGGGCCTTCTCTGGGCCCTGCTCTCCCAACTTAGAGGCCAGTCCATGTATAATTCCAGCAGTGCACTTCAGGAGTTCCACAGGCTGGGATGAGATTATTTTAAGCAGAGCTGTGGATGCAGCCCGATAGTGCCCTCGGCTCATGGGAACCCGTGACTCCCCTCCTGCCGCTGGTCCTGCCCTACCTGCCCTCGCTCCAGATGCTGGCTGTAGGCACGGGCGGTGCTCGATGTGGCACCTCCCAGGACTCGAGGGGGCCATGCCCAAGGCGTACCTTCCGGGCCCTAGACCCTGCAGCTCCGAAACTGCCGACTCCTCTCAGGCACAGGCTCTGCCCTGGCTCCCAGGGCCTTGTGGCCAGCCTCAGACCTCACCCCTGCAGGAAGACGCCTGGCCTCGGTGCCCCTTAGTTTTCTTCTGGAGGGACCCACCTCTCCTCCGCCCTCCCGGGAATTCCCATGCATGGCCCTTGCCCCTCTGCGCCTTTCCTGAACTGACACCCACCCCAGGCTGCTCTCATCTAGTACCCTCAGGCAGCTGCTCTTCATTTTAAAAACTTTATTTAAATGGAGACTATTAGTCAAATGATTGGAAAATCAATAATGAAAAATAGTTCTTCAGGGTCTTCTCCTGGTGAGGCGGAGGACACACCGAACTGCACTGGCCCCGTCAGGCCACAGGGCACCCTCGGGGGGCCAGGCTCAGCCCTTGGGTGGCACGAGGTCCTGCAGTGCACAATGGGGGAGGCCACTGGCTTCGGCTCCTCTGAGGGGACATGGCCCCATGCCCTGCCCAACCATAAATATATACAGATCCTGGGCATACGGAGCGCCAGGCCCGAGGCAGAGCTGTGGTCCTGTCCCCAAGCCTGCGGCACAGCTACTCTTGAGATGGGGGCCGGGGAGCTGGGGTCACTACACCCTTCTCCTGCCCCCATCCAGGGGTCACTGCCCTCAGGCAGCTGCCAGCTGGCCCAGGACGCGGCGGAACTGCTGGGTGCTGTGGCCCAGCTCCTTGACCCTCTCCACCATGTCCTGGGCAGCAGAGGGTGATGGGTACTGCAGGGCAGCAGCCTTGGTGGTGGCCACGATGCCACGCAGGAGGTCACACAGCAGGTTGCTGTAGTGGGTCACCTGGCTGCGCACGTCGGCCGCCTTGGCCTGCCGAGACAGTGTGTCCCCGATGAACACCAGCTTGTGGGCGCTGAGGATAACGAACTTGCTATGTGCCACGAAGATCTTGGGCGGCTGGTTGGTGGCCACAGCAGTGAAGAAGGCGTCCACGGCATTGGTCAGCGTGGTCAGGTTGGCCTCACACTGTTCCAGATAGAAGAGCAGCAGCTGCCGGTCCGAGGGCCCCAGGCTGCCCGTCCGCCCTGGGGCCAGGGGCTGGGCCGGTGTCCAGTTGGCCAGGTCATGGTCTATGGGCCGTGACACCTCCTGTTCCAGGCGTTCGAACTGCTTCAGCTGGGGCAGGAGGGAAGCAGGAGCAGGGTTAGGCTCCCAGGCGAGTCGGAACCACAGGCCGAGATCTGGACTTCTCTAAAAAGGGCTGCTACTTGGAGTGAATGGGACTGCGGGGACCGGCAGTCTGCTATCCTGGGGAAGGGACCAGGAGCCATGAAAAGCCTTCTGCAGGACGTTCCGTTACCTTTCCACCGATCTCAAAAGGTCAGACTCCATGCACTGAACATTTTGAAATGACAAGATGGACAAAAGAACAGTGGCAGCCTGGGGATGGGGGTGTGGGTGTCACCACCCTGGCTTGGGTCCTGTCCCAAGTGACTTCAGACGTGGCACTGGGGAAACTGACTCAAGGGCACTGGGGACCCCTCAACTCTATCTTTGCAACTTCCTGTGAATCTATAAATATTTCGAAATGGAAAGTTGAACAAAATTTCTCCTTAGTTCACAAGTAACATACACATTACAAAGATTCAAACCTACCAAACAGAAAAAAGGAAGATGTCACCTGTAATCTGATGCCCCTAAATACCAACTCTGCTAAATCATCTTCCAGAGCTACACATGAAAGTGAACGCTTCACCTCACAGCTGCCTGTGCCTAGGAGCCGGCCGAAGGGGTTAGGGTTAGACCATCTGGCCCCGAAGTGCCCCACTATACCTAGACTCAGGACAGGCAAGCTGTGTCCCACCGTAGGTGCCAAGCTCCAAGCCAGAATGAGCCAAACCAACAGGAAACCTCCCTGTCCTAACAACCTCGCACTATCCCTGAGGCAGCTACTTGGTGAAATCATTCATCTCTCGGTTCTCTTAGCCAGCTGAGAGAATATACTCAGCTTTTTTCTTTGAAAAGCTCCGGCGAGGCAGGGCGACATGGCTCAGTCTGTGATCCCGGCACCTCAGGAGGCCGAGGCAGGCAAATCAGTTGAGCCCTGACAGAGCACAGGCGACAAGCTCTGGTGGCTCTTTTTTTCCCCCAAAACTATTTTTATAAAGATGGAGTCTTGCTGTCACCCAGGCTAATTTTTTTTTTTTTTTTTAGATGGAGTCTTGCTCTGTTGCCCAGGCTGAAGTGCAATGGCACAATCTTGGTTCACTGCAACCTCTGCCTCCTGGGTTCAAGCGATTCTCCCACCTCAGCCTCCCAAGCAGCTGGGATTACAGGTATGTGACACCATGCCCGGCTAATTTTTGTATTTTTAGTAGAGACGGACTTTCACCATATTGGCCAGGCTGGTCTCAAACTCCTGGCCTCAAGTGATCTGCCCACCTTGACCTCCCAAAGTGTTGGGATTACAGGTGTGAGCTACCGTGTCTGGCCACAATTTTTAATATATAGACTTGGGTCTCGCTATATGGCCTGGCTGGTCTCAAACCCTTGGCCTCAAGTGATCTTCCTGTCTCAGCCTCCCAAAGTGTTAGGATTACAGGTGTGACATTTATTCTTTTCCTGTTTTACTTTAATAGATTTAACAAGGGGGACAGGTAGTTTTATTATGTGGGTACACTGACTGGTGGGAAAGTCCGGGCATTTAGTGTGGCCACCACCCAGCATACACGGTACCCATTAGGTAATTTCTCAACCCTGCCCTGCCCCATTTCTGAGATAACCTTTCCTGAGTGTTCTCTACGTGCCAGGCACTTTCTGAGCATCTTCCACTCTTTGAGTCTCACCGAGCTCTGATGAGGTGGCAGCAGCCTCGGCTGGGGAAGTGCCGTGCGGTGTGGGTCTCAGACTCTCCGCTCTGCCACCTCCTCCAGGCCCAGATGGTGGGCAAAGGAGCTTCGACGGGTGATAGTTTTATGGTCACTTTGTGCTATCCTGTGTTTTCACTTTTAAAATTATCTTCATAATCAGAATAAAGCTCCCTTAGTATTTTTTTAAATATCCCTTTTCTGTCCTTAGGAAATGTTTCAAAACATGAAAAAAGAAATTCTATTGATATGTCTGCATATAGACATAGCAGTGTATTTATAATAAGGGACCAGAGGCAGCAGCTCACACTTTAAATAACCTCAGCACTTTGGGAGGCCAAGGCAGGTAGATCATTTGAGCACAAGAGTTTCAGATCAGCCTGGGCAACATGGTGAAACCTCATTTCTACCAAAAATATAAAAATCAGCCAGGTGGGGTGGCGGGCACCTATAATCCTAACTACTTGGGAGGTTGGGGCAGAAGAATCACATGAGCCCAGACGCTCACAAGGCTAAGGCTGCAGTGAGTAGAGATTGCACCACTGTACTCTATCTAGTCTGTGCGACAGAGCAAGACTCTGTCTCAAAAGAGAAAATAACACTAAGGAGGTACAGGTACAACATAAACATTAAATAAATGTTATGTGGTCTTTGAAAGAATCCACGAAGAATGCTTCATGCCATGGCAGATGCTGGGACAGAAGAGTCGAATGCCCACAGGACACTCTCCTGGACACGCAAGGAGCATCATCAAGAAGGAAGCAGGATAGAGTCAGCCCCATGCCAAGCCTGTGCCAGCTGTGAGGGGTCTGTTTTCTGCTCTCACCTCCCTCTCTCTTTAAATGTCTCCAACAGTTACTCTTGAAAACTTTAAACCAAATGAAAAGATGAAGATGCTCAGGGCCGGGGCCTCACCTGCTGCAGCTCCAGCTGGCTCTTGCCCTGCCGTGTGATGCTGCCCTTTTCCAGCAGCTCCTTCTGGGTCTTCTCAAACTCTTCCTTCCCCTGGAGGGAAGACACAGGGACTGTGCTGAGGCCAGTTCTTGTCTGTGCCAGAAGCGGAGGCCAGCCCCGTGAGGTGCAGAAAACTGGGTGGCCACCAGGTGGTACTGTGCGCGCGCACGCGTGTGTGTGTGTGTGTATATATATATATATATATATACACACACACACACACACACTAACACATAGACACACCCCCGGGCTGGCACATGTGGGGGCATACACACACATACGTGGGGGCAGACACGCACACCCCTCCCCAGGCTGCCATATGTGGGAACACACAGACCCACACACACAGAGAAGGTGGCTTCCCAGGAAGCAGTGCTGGCTGCCCCTTTCACTGTCTGCCAGGCCAGGAAGAGGCGGGGCGCCTGAGAAAGGCCACACCACAGGCTCCACCTTGCCTGCCCAGGCTCCCACAGCAGAAACCAAACCCAACCCGTCCCCCTTGGCCTAAGGGCTTGGCCACCTGCTGCTCCTTGCCTCCGGATGATTCTCTGGCCCAGCTCAGCCTGGAATACTTCTTACCGGGACTCTCACCCAGCTGGCACCCAGGTCTCTGCTCCATGGCCTGGCCTAGGAGGAGCAGCCCCAGCCACCTCCCGTCGCCTCCCGCTGACCCCCACACTCGGAGCATCTTTCTGTGTATGCACATTTCTGCAGGTCTGTCTCCCCACAAGGAACAGAGCCACCACTGCTGGTCACCAGAGACACCAGCCCAAGGGGCTTAACGCAGGACTCAATGACACAGCCACGCGGGCCCACAAGGGTGATGTGGGGTGAGGAAGGTTGGAGGGTGTAGGGCCTCACCAAGGACCAGGCTCCAACTGGGGACACATCGCCCCCAAGCACAGGAGCCCCGAGTGGGGAGGAGGAGCAGGGCAGAGGTGGAGCCGGGGCTGGGCAGGCGGCACCCACCTGCAGGTGGACGTAGTCATAGTCCTCCATCCAGCCACCCTCGCTGTTCTCATATTGCCCATCAGGCGAGTCCTGGGAGGTAAACTTAGGGGGTGAGGGCAGGGGCCGTGACTGGATGCTGCTGGCCTTGTCAGTGGGGTTTGGATGAAGGGTGCCACCCCCCTCGGGCCCCGGGGCAGGGGCCTTGGTCCGTCTGAAGAGCAACGAGGCATTGCCGTGCAGGAAGGAGGCCAGCTGCTTGGCGTCCTCGGGCACGGCCCTCGAGCAAGCCACCAGCCGGTCCAGGTCTTCAGGGGTAGCTCCCAGGCCTCCCCGGCCACTGTCAAGAGCCTGACCATGTGCCACCAGTGTCTGGTGCACATCCTCCATCTTCTGCAGTTGCCGGCTAAGCTTGGCATGCAGGGCACGGTCAGATGTGTGGGCAGCATTGCCAACAGCACTGCGGGAAAACTCCAACAGCTCATGGACGGCACTCTGGACAGCGGCCACGGCAGCCCGCAGCTCCTGTACCAGTGGCTCCTGTGGCTCAGGGGTGCTGCGCCAGCTTCTGGTCCCACTGGCGCTGCCTGCCAGGTCCAGGAGGTGGGCAACGGTGGCGCTCACACCCTGCTGCAGCCGAGCCAGGGCCTCCACAGCGACTTCTAGCTCCAGGGGTTCTCGGCCCGGCCCCGTCACCTCCAAGGAGGATGCAGACTGGCTGCTGCGTGTGCTACCGGTACTGGAGGCCGACAGGCGCTTGCCGTCCACTGGGGCCTCACGCTCGGCTGGGGGAGGCACCGCATACACACCATCGTCAGCCGCACCACTGTCGGCCACCTCAGGAGGAAGGACCCGTTCCCGGGGCACGTCGTACAGGGTGCCTGGGCCAGGCCGCCGCAAGCCAGGGGGCACGTCGTAGAGGTCAGGAGCTGGGGGCGGCACGTCATACACGTCCTCAGCCGGTGGGGAGTCTAGAGGGGGCGCAGCTAGGACCAGCGGGGTGCGGGTTGGGTCAAAGGGCTTGGCCTTGGCGAAGGCCGGGGGCACATCGTAGGTTTCCTCACGCAGAAGCGGGCCGTCGGGCACGTCCTTGCTCACTGACGGAGGAACGTCGTAGACCTGGGGGACAATCAATGATCAAGGCTGTCCGTCCATCCATCTGCCACCCCAAGGGCTGGGGGCAGCACCCAACCTCCCCCCGCCCCACACATACGCAGCCTGGTGCACACATCCTTCAGGATTCCTATCCATGACAGCTCCAGGATGAGCCCCTGTGCCTGTCTGCTCACCTGAAGGTGGGAGAGCTTCCTCCCAAAGAATTCCACATGTGTTAATGCACACAACTGTCACTGCAGACACTCACTGAAGGCTCAGCTGTCATACTGCACTGCCACCACCCCTGTATCATGATCTCATCACCACCATCACTGTTACCACCCACCGCCACCACCACATGTAAATTTTCTACTCTGCAGCAGGTGTGTGGCTGAGCTGTGTGAATTATCAGGGGGACCAAATTATGGTTTGCCCAGGACAGTCCTGGTTTGTCCTTGATGCTCCTGCGTAATTACTAGTACCCCCTTCACTCTTCAAAGCATCCCGGATGAGATGACACACCCGTGGTCACTTTGTGAATACTCTCTCAGGGATTCATGGAGAAGGCCTTGCAATGGGCAGTTCTGCAGACGAAGAATCTGAGGCTCAGAAGAGAGCTCGGTTTCCTCATCGGTCAATGATCCAGTGAGGGGCAGAACAGGGCCTGAAACCAGTCTCTTCCTGGCCAGGGCCCCCAATCCTGCAGACATTGACTGTCACCCCAGTGTACACACCCCGACAACACACAACCTCAGCCTGGCCCTGGCATTTGGCTCACCGCGTGGTGGCTGGACAGCGGCAGGGCCTTCTCCACGCTGGGGGGCACATCATATACCTCCAGCATTGGGGCTCGGCCATTGGGACCCTTGACGGCCATGGGGGGTGTGTCATATACCTGGGGGCAGAAACAGTGCAGGGTTAACGGCGCTAGGGCCACTTGGGGGAATGGAAAAGGGGGAAACCCTGCAGCCCGGCCCCCAGGACTGGCTAGGGCTGAGAAGATGCAGTTCCCTACCCAGGGCCAAGCAGAGGCACAGACTCGCCACCCTGCTCTCCACCAGCCGAACACCCCACACCTACCTCCTGGCCATACTGGCTGGGAAGCAGCCCCCGAACCGGGGGCACATCGTAGATGTCCTGGGGCCCTGGGGCCAGCAGATGTCGCGGGATGTCATACTCGTCCTGCTCTGGTTGTGTGGCCTCATATACATAGCCCTGCCCCACACGGGTGGGCACCACCACCTGGGGACAGAGAGCCAACTTCACAGCTGCCCTCAGGATCCCTTGGGTCCTCAGGGAGGCTCCACTCACACCTGGGAGCCTCGTCGTTTTGGGAGGTAGGCAGGGCACACCAGGTGGTAGGGATGCGGCTCTCAAAAGCACCGGTTCTCACTCCCTCTGCATCCGATGACCTTCCTCCAGTGGAAGGCAGTACCGGGTACAAGACCCCTGGGTTTTATTCAGAACTGCCTGGTCCTGAGCCAGGACACCAGCGTTTCTACAGCCGGTTGACCCAGAAGGCTCCACAGCAGAGCATGGGTGTGAGCTGATGACGTGGAGGGGAAGGGATGACACCGGCAAGGTAAGGGGCTGGGACCCTGGCTCTGGAGGGCACTACCCACAGGCAAGGACCCCCATTACTGGGGCGCCCAGCCCCGCAGGATAAAAGGCCACAAAGGAGGCCTCGGAGCCTGCTGTCCACACCACCCAGCTGTAGTCTCCCCAGAAAGGTTGGCCCAGCACGGGACTGCACCCAGCCCAGGACCAGACAGAGCCACAGCCCCTCTAAGCCCCTTCCCCCATAGCACAGCATGCGGAGACTCTGGAGGACAGGACCAGAGGGCCAGGTTGGGTATGTGCTGGGGGCGGTGCAGCAGCTGGAACCAAGGCTCCCTCCCTGCCGCACCTGTCCTGGGGAGCTGCCTGCAGCAAGTAAGACCCCTGGTGACCTGAAATGAGGAGGCTCAGCAAGGGAGGCAGGTCCAGGGCCGGCCCTCCCCTCCCCAGGTGCTCTTACCCTGGTCCAGAGCCCAGAAAGGCCAAGGCCCCAACAGTGCAGAGGCAGGCAGCACAGGCACAAGCCCAGGGCCACCATGCCTCTCACCAGCACCGGCCTGAAGCAGGTGGGGGTGATGCCAGGCAGCCTTCTTTCCAGAAGGCCTCCTTGCCTTGGGGAAGACGAGGCCTCCCTGGTGAGATTCTCTAGCCCCTGGGCATACCTCGCCCACACAACTCCAGCACCAGGCTCTCTGTTCAGCTCTCTCCAAAGAAAGGCCTTTTGTTCCCTCATCAAAGGGGACGTCTGGGATAGGGCTGACTTGGGGCCTCCCCTCACATCCCTGGGGGCAGCAGCGCCAAAGCAGTCCCTCCCTTGGGACCAACACCCCTGAATCCCATGAGGCCCTCCCAATGCAGGCAGGCAGCCAGCTCTGCTGGCTGAGGGTGCTGTAAGGGTGCACTAGGCATGGGGGTGGTGGAGGTGCCCAACACCCCCAGGCCTGGCAGAGCCTCTTGTGGCGCTGCAGAGCTGGGCAGTAATGCTGGGTCCACTGGGCCTCCAGTGCACCTGGCAGCAGAGCGTGGCAGGCTGGGGGCCTCCTTGGGGTGTCCCAGCCCCACTCCAGCGCGTCTGGGAGTGGATTTGGCAGCCGCCTCTCCAGACTCATCTCCCTCCACGCGCCCCAGACTTGAGTCTCCTCCAGAGCTATTTTTAGATTCCGGGACCTGCCAACAGTGGGGCAGGCGGGGCGGAGGGACGTGGCAGGTTGGCTGGGCCTCTAGGCAGGGCCCAAGGCTTCTCTAGGCCTCCCAGCCTCCTGAAGGCAGGTGGGGACCCAGCTCCAAGGCTCAGCCAGGACCCGGCACCAGCAGGAGTGAGCACCCTCCATCCCACCCTCAGGCGATGAGGCTCAGGGGTGCAGCTGGACCCAGGCTTCCCCAGGCAAATGGCCGCCTGTCACTCCTGCAGCTGAGTCGGGTGGCAGTAGGCAGCCACAGTGACCAAATGTTTCTGTTAGAAAAACAGAGCAAGTCAGCCACCAGGGGGATAGGGAAATGACTGAGCCCAGCTGCTAATCACAGGCCACCCTGCAGCACACCTGAGACCCCACTAGCAGGCCCTGGAGCCCCCAGGGGTTGTGGGAACACAGCCAGAGCCCAGAAAGAGGGGACAGAGACACAGTCCCTGACAAAAGACCCACACGGTCTCTGACACTCACTCACAATGCAGAGAAAACACAGCACAGGCCCATTGCCAGGTGCACACACAGAGCCAGGCAGCACGGGGCCCGCCAGGGCCAGAGCTGTGTCCTGCTGCCTCTCTCTTCCCTCGGGATGAGGCATCAAGCCGGGGAGACCAGTGAACTCAGGAACACATCCCTGCCTCCCAAAGGGCACAAGAGGCAGGCATCAGGGGAAGGGGATAAGGTGGGTCCCCGCCCCACCGCTCAGTGGCTGGCCTCCCCCTTCTGCAAAATGGGTGTCGCCCATTTTGTATTATTAGTACAGACGGGGTTTCACCATGCTGGCCAGGCTGGTCTTGAACTCCTGAGCTCGTGATCTGCCCATCTGACTCCTAAAGTGCTGGGATTACAGGTGTGAGCCACCTCGCCTGGACAACAAAATACTTCTGGTAACTAATGTTGGATTTACAACTTTGAAATGCAAAACCACGTGTACAAATCTGTAAAACACAGGGAAGCTGCTAGACAAAATATGCCAGAATTTCCCAGTGATTACCTCTTGATTAGAAAATTTCGTCTCCAGACTTCTTCATACATTATGCATTTTCTACAGCAAATAAGCATTGCTTTTGTGACCATAAAACACAAACAGACACAATCAAGACTGAAGGAGGTTTCCTAGGGGAGAGCAACCGGGCCCAGGATGAAGGGCTCTTCTTCCTGGCCCACCAGCCAGGTCCAGGCCTTGGGGCACAGGACTGGGCAGCTCTAGCAGCGGGCCTGGGCAGAGAAGGACCCAGCTGGTTGAGTCCCTGACAAAAATGAGAGCAGGCCCCTTGTCGGAGAGGGAAACAGAACAGCTACCAAAACACAGGCTGGAGGCCAGGCTAGGTCAGGGGGTCTTGCTGCTGCTCGGCCCACAGGGCTTCCGCTGCCTGTCCCAGCCTCTTGGCCACTGTCTCTCTAGACACAGGTGGCTCTAGATGGGATATGGCAAAAACACAAGGCTTGGTTGGGTCCTGGAAAGCTGATCCCACAGAGCCGGGGCTGCTATGTCCCTCGAGAGTGCTGGACAGCAGCATGGGCTGGGTTTCTCAGGTCCTCCTGGTGAGCCCTAAGAAGTAGCAGGCAGGAGAACACGAGAGACCCGGGACGTCTCCTCCGCTTCCAGGCCTGGAAACTCCACACCCCAGCTCTTGAGGGGGCTTTGGCACAGTGGAACGGGCCAATCAAAGGTGAGAAAAGGTTGCTCCTGCCACAGCCAGTGGACCTCACCACCCTCTCCAGCCACCTCCTTCCTACAGGCAGGTGAACTTGGGAGTCAGGGGCCCGTGGACTCGGGGAGCGGGCTTAGGGCCTGAAAGTCAGAGGTCTTGTTCCCAGGCCTAGCATCTCACAGCAAGAGTCCAGGAGGCTCTCAGAGCAGCCCTCCTCTAGCAATCTCAGGGGCAGCATCCTTCCTGGGTCCAGGAGTCACATCCAGATTACCATAAGCACCCACTGGCTCCTAGCATGCCCCAGAAATGGAGAGGGGTTGGCCCACAGAGGCAGGGGCAGCCAGAAGATGTGCCAGAACCCCATCCAGAGGCTGACATGTAAACCCAGAGGGCATAGGGCAGCCAGGCATGAGGTGGATGGGCTCTCCTCCGTGGGGACCCAGAGACTGCTGACCCCATGTGCCAAGCTCCACCTGCCCCTGGAACACCTCAACAGGCTGCTCCCTGTGGTGAGACAGCCGCTTCAGTCAGCGTGACAGAGGCCAGCAGGGTATCTCCCCTCTGGGCCCATTCACGTCCACCTTCCCCAGACAAATGAACACTTCCCACTCACTCACCTCCCACCTTGACCAGCACCCAGAAACCAGTGCCTGAGCTACACCTGTGAGGGCTGCATGACTGAGCCAGGATGGCCTTACCTTTGCCGGGGGCTTTGTGCCCTCCCAGCTGCGGGTGTCCATGGACGGGGGAACCTGGTAGATGTCATGCCCCATCCCAGCAGAAGGTGGCACCTGGTAAATGTCCTGGGCAGGGCCTCCAGGCCCTGGGGGCACCTGGTACAGGTCTGTGGCTGGGCTGGGAAATGGGTGATGGGGCGTCTGCTTCGAGAAGGTCGATGTCTGCTTGGCTGGCGGCGACTGGAACTGAGGGCTGGGGCCAGGGGCTTGGTAGAGGCCTTGCTGAGTCTTGCTCGGGGTGGGCACCAGGTAGACACTGTCAGGCTGGGGCTGGTAGGTGGTGGGGAGCATGGGAGTGTACTGAGAGGTCGGAGGCGCTGGGGCATGGAGGCTTTGTGGGAGGCTGGGCTGGGGCTGGGCAGAGGCAGCGGGAGGACCGGGGCCAGGCCCTGCTGGCTTCTTATCGTACATGCCCACTAAGATCTTGAGGCGGTTCCCGGGCACGATGCCCTGGCGCCCGTGCAGTGAGCAGAGCCACCAGCCGTCCAGGCCCTGCGTGTCCTGCTCCAGCACTGTCATGATGTCGCCCTTGCGAAAGGAGAGCTCATCCGGGGACTCGGCCACGTTGTCATAGAGGGCTTTGGCCAGTACGTTCTGGGGAGAGAGGACACAGGTGTGAGATGTGCATGGGGTGTCACAGGGCTCCCCAGCCCCCGCCCCGCTCTGGGGAGGAACCCGGCTTTGATAGTGGGAAAGGAACTTAGTGGAGTTTGGTGAGATCACTGTGTCTTTGCCTCCACTGTCCCCACCTTTCCCAGCGAAAAGGACAGCTGATCCTGGCCTTTCAACTTCACCTGTATAGCACCGCAAAATCCTCTTGACCACTGCCACCACCAAAACTCCAGGGATGACCCTCAAGATACCCCTAAAAGCCCCACCCAAGGCCACTCTGCTACCTGGACTAACACAGGGAGAGCAGCGGTTAATAATGACAGTGCTGCCAAGTGAAAAGAAATTGCAATAGTTCTCTCTTGAGACGAAAGAAAATAATCTAACAAAAGGACAACTTCTTAGAATAAAAACTGAACAAAAATGAGAGGAAACTTCCTTAACAAAGTCCATCTACCCAAAATCTACCAAAAAGTCAATAATTTAGAAACCTCAAACACCTTCCATAAGGCTGGGAGGGTTAACAGGAGGTGCACCCTCCCTGTCCAGCCCCATCACCCTCAGCAAACTCTCCCAGAGCAGGGAACATGCTCCACGTGGCACAGGAGCCAAGCAGCCCAAGGACTTGGAGGAGGCTGTGGGATCAGAGGCAGGAGGGCCTCTGGGCAAGGGCAGGCTCGGAGCCCCGCTGGGATACAAGAGCCTGAGCAGGGAGGACTCAGTTTCCTGCCATGCTCATGGTGCATCCTTACCCCTGCTGCCCCATCCAGGTGCCAGGCGCAGGCTGGGCCCAGGGACAGGAGGTCCCAAGCTGGAGATTGTGGTTGGTTCCAGTAAAAGGTAGGTGTGAGGAAGGCACCAGGTGAGACAAGGCCAGGGCTGCTGCCTCTCCTAGGGCAGCAGAGGGCTGCATGGGTTCCCCAGGGGTTCCAGACTTCACACACAAGGAAGCCAGGTCTGAGGACAGTGCCAGGCCAGCTGGGCAGTGACCCACACTGGGTTCCAGCCACCCCACCAGCCTGGCCTCAGCTCTGGGCTGCCCTGCAAGGACCCTCCTCAGAGTCTTCCTGGGATCTGAGATGTAGAGCCTGGTGTAGACTGACTCGGAAATGGGACCTGGGTTCCAGCCAGCCAGTAGCTGTGTGACCATCCCCACTTGGGTCCAAGTCCCATTTTCTGAACTCCATCTGCAAGGAGTGAAACGAGGAAGGGCCACGCCCCCTTGGGCAGAAACAGGAAGCAGGAGCCTGGGCCTTGAGGCAGAGGGGAGGGGTAAGGCCTCTTCCAAGTCCTGAGGGCCCACCCTCCTCCCCTACACAAGCAGGGGCTGGACAGAGTCCCTCTGAGCTCCGTCTCCCTGACCGGCATGGGGGGGGAAGAGGGCGATGGCACACCAGGCAGCGGCCCAGGCAGGCAGTGGGTGCCCCAGGTACCAGGAGCGGACGTTCAGACCCCACTGCTCATTTGCCCCAGGTGGGTGTCATCAGCTGGGAGCCCATTTCTCTAGAGCAGCTTGGAGCCTCCAGCCCCTAAAACAGCCAGAGGCGGCTTGGGAGGGCAGGCCCAGGTGTAGTCACATTGGAGCCAAGGTGGGCACAAGGGCAGAGGCCCTGGATCACTGCAGCACTGTCCACGTCACGATCACAGAAATGAAAAAGGTACTCAAATCAAAAACATCCCTCAAGAAAACGTCCTGTGAAATGTAAAGACAGGAGAGGATGAGGACAGGATCGAGATGTGTGAGACAATGGGGACACTTTCTCTTCCTGTTTTTCAGGAATGAGTGTTTCTTGCTTTGGGGTGAAAAAATACACAAAAAGAAATCAGTGGACTGTGTCTCAGTCTCAGGCAGGATGGGACAGGCACTTCAGCGGGTCGAGGGGCCAGAGCCCCACAGAGGAGTGGGAGGAACGGAGGTTGTCCTGCAGCCCACCCTGGCTCAGGGCCCCCATCCTAGGCTGCCAGCAAGACGAGCATTTCCCAAATATGGTCTGCAGCCTGCCTTTGGGAATCACAGCCCATCAGGGGGTGGGCCACCATCCCCCAGTGACCCTACACACCACAGAGCAGCCCGCCAGGTCCCCCAGCCCCTGCCCTGGTGACCACAGGAAGTGCCAGCAGAGTGAGTCACAGGAAAATTCCCTTCTAGCCAAGTCAGAGAAGGTGGGGGTGTGGACAGAGGGGACCGCCCCGAGGAGGCCCCTCACCTCTTAGGATGGTGGCCCAGGGAAGGCTGGCAGAGGCCCCACTAGGCAGGGCTGGGCACTCAGAGAGGCTGTAGGAGCACAGGCAATGAGGGCGGCGGCTCTGTGGAGGGAAAGGCCTTGCAGGGAGGGGAAGCCTGGCCCAGGTGAGCAGCTGGGTCCTCTACCCTCGAGGCCCAACCCCTCCCGGCATGAGCTCACTGATAGGCCACAGCCCAGTCTGGGGCCGCTGGAGCCAGGCTGGGAAGCACCTCACATGCTGGGCACGTGGCACTGGGCGCCTGGCACCAGAAGCTCCCCAGCCTGCGTCAGCTGCTGTGCCCCACCCCACCCCCCGCCAGCCTGTGCTCTGGACACTGCTGGTACACAACCGACCACTACAGCTGGCCAGGGACCCACCTCTCTGGGGCTCTCTGCCTCCCGGTCTGTCCCCAAGGATGCGCACTCCTTCCTCCTCGCTAAGCAGCAGTTAAGATTCAGACCTGGGCCTGACCATGGGACCTTGGGCAAATCCCCTAGACTCTTGAGCACCTAGATCCTCTCTGCTGGATGATGACAGCCCTGGTTTCATAAAATTGTTCTTTTTTTTTATTTGACAGGGTCTTGCTCTATCGCCCAGTACTGCGACTGTGGCTCTCAATGCAACCACCTCTCAGGCTCAAGAGATCCTCCCACCTCAGCCTCCCAAGCAGCTAGGACTACAGGCATGTACCACCAGCCCAGCTAATTTTGTGTAGAGATGGGATCTCCTTATCTTGCCTAGGCTGGTCTCAAACTCCTGGGTTCAAGTGATCCTCCAGCTTCAGCTTCCCAAAGTGTTGGGATTACAGTTGTGAGCCATCTTGCCCAGTCACACTGTTCTTTTAACAAAAGATTTGTCTGGCCCCTCCTTGGCCAGGCTCCGCAGAGACAGCGCAGGCCTAGTGGACAAGGCCTCTGTCCACATGGGGCCTATACTACAGTAGGACAGAAAGACACCAAACAATTTGCTTTGATGGGGAAGAAAGTGGGGATGCCAAAAATAATGTGAGAGACGGCCTCCCCAACAAGATGACGTTCCACAGGACTGTGTCTGGGAAGAGCACGGGGCAAAGGGCCTCAGCCAGGAGGCTGGAGCAGAGAGGAGGCTGTGAGCCTGGAGGGGTAGGAAGGACTCACAGGGCAGACTCCATGGATGACTCGGGCACAGCTCAATGACGATCTTCACACAATGAGCTTCCCATGGCCAAATAAACCCAGAAGAGCAAAGCCCACACCACCCCAAGCACTGGACATGCTCGCAGGCCCCAGCAGCCTCCCCAGGAACCCTTGCCACCCTCCAACCTGGGGGAGAGGCCAGCTTCCCCAAACTTACTTTCTTGGCCTCCTGCACTGCTGGGCCTAGGGCATGACCCAAGCTGGGCCAATCAGGTGCTCCTGCCCAAGTTCTCAAGGGACACACCCAACTGTAACCTCAGAAGGGGTACAAAGCCAGCCCGGGGGACACTGTCAGTCACTTGTGTCCAAGGCACAGTGGACGCTGGCTGCCTGACTCTCCCAGTCTCTGGTACCTCACTGTGCTGCTCCCTACTCCCATTTCAGGACACGCTGGACCATCATCCCCTCCAGGAAGGCTCCTAGGACACTGCCTCCCCTCTGCCCTCACCTCACAGTACTGCCCAGCATGTCTTGATGCAGCCCAATTCACACTCCTGGACTCCAGGCACCAAGGACAGGAGGACAAGTCTACCTTCTTCAGCAGGGCAGCTCCAGGGTGTGTGCATAGAGGAACCCGGGAATGCCCTCGGGGGCTTGCTTATCCCAAAGGGCATGGCCAGATGGGGAGAGCCCCAGCCTGATGCCAGCACTCCCCAAACAATATCCTAGCTGTTGCACATGGGAGCCAACAGGACCGCCCCACAGCCTGGCTCTGAGAACGGCCCTCATTGTATCCTGGGGGTCCGCCTGGGCACCAGATCCACCCGGGCCAGGTGGCACACATCAGGGAGAGCTACAGCCATCGGATGGGTGCTGGGGTCTCCTCATTGGCTTAGCCAGCTGCCTTGGGAGCCCTGGACATGCTGTAGCTGTCCCCAGATGCTGACTCTGGGAGTGGGGAAGCTGGAGTTGGGGAGTAGTAAGAGGAGAAGCTGCTGCTCCAAGGAGCCTTCCCTAGTTGCCTGAAGAGACAACCCAGGAGTTCTCAGGCACATGGCCAGCCTGAGCCAACTGTAGTGAACAAGGCAGGCAACACCACTGACCAAAAGCCCCTCTGCCAGGCCTGGCTCACATCTGGCCTGCACCCTTTCACCCAGCAAATGTGACCTCAGCACCCACAAGCCAGCACAAGGTGGGAGCTGGGAGGAAATGACCAGAGGAACTCCTGGTCTCCGCCCAAGACCCTGGGGTGGGGACAGACAAGGAAACGAGTAATAGTGTCACACTTGTCACTAGGTTCACAATAAGAACAGCACGGTTCCTCCCTGCCAGAAGCAGAGCTCTTTCCCGCACAGCCACCAGCTCATTTAACCTCTGAAACAACTTTGTAAGACATGATTACCTCCATCTCACTACATAGGGAAACCAAGGTTCAGAAGTTCCCTGACAGCCTGGGGGTCACTGAGTCCAGAAGCAGCAGAGGCCAACCCCGGCCTCAGATACAGTGGAGCTGGGTGGCTTGACTTTACCTCCAACCAGGGGTGATGCCTGGGTTTGTGGAAACCATGAGAGGAAATGTCACAGGCCTTCCCCACCCCTCCTGTCCATGCCCCCAGTGCACATGCGCACCCGCCCCAGCACGGAGCTTTGAAGACAGCAGGCACATGGGAAACACTGGCTTCTTTCATACCCAGAACCGTCACAAACTTGGGCCAAGTTTACTTCTGGGGCATTCTATTTGCTTGTCCCAAAGAGCCCCCGTGGCCAACAGATGCAGGCCCAATGAGTGTGCGCTCCACTGGCCATCTGCACCGGCAGCTTCCACTCATCCACACACCACATCAGGACCCCTCCAGGTGGGTCCCAATCACCCCACTTGGCCCTGGCCCAGGCTCTGAGGGGTAGCATTTCTTCCCCTACCCATGTCCCCATCCTGGGTGGAACTCCAGGACCTGACAGCTTTAGTGGCATCTTCTCCTAATATTCTCACAGACAACTGGGTGGCCAGGGTCTGGGCTCAAGTCCTGGGTGCCCAGGTGGCAGGCAGCAAGGGTGTGGGCAGACCACATAACCTGTGTGCGGGGCCTACATTCCAGAACCACCCCGGGGAGCATGGCTGCTGTCCTGCTGGCCTCAGGAGGACAAGACTCCTCAAAGAGGATGAGGCAGGGAAGGCGTACAGGCCCTCAGCCCCACCCGTGATGCTCAGCAGCAGGAGGGAATAAAAAGCCACCTGTGGGGTGTCCACTGCCAAGGGCTCCCTGACACCAGCACAGAGCACAGCCTGGCCTTGGCTGCAATGCCACAGCAGATGCCTTTATGCCCAGGGCCAGCTATGGGCTGGAAGCACACTCCAGCCCCCACTCCTGCCAGAGCATCCCAGGCAGTGTCCCTAAGACGCTGGGCAGAGGCAGTGGCACAGGGAGGGCCCTCCTGTTGCAGGACATGGAACCTGCAACCCAAAACACCCCATGGACAGTGAGGATGGCTGGCAGCCCCCAGGCCCGTGTCTCTGCAGGCAGGATCAGCAGGGTTCACTCAAGCACACCAGCTGGAGCTCATGCATATGATCCAGGAATTTTGGCACAGAGAGCTCAGTGTGAGGCTGACCCCTGACTTCAGGGACAGCACCAGGCCCAGAATAGGAGCAGCCCTCACCTCCAGACCCAGCTGTGTCATCAAGGAGGCTGGACCCACCCCCACCACACCCTCTTTCTGCCCCAGGCTAGCACCTAGAGGTAGCAAGACACAGGTGGAGCCAGGGCCTCTCCTGTGCTCAGAGGACCAGGAAGGACCTGAGAGAGAGTAGAGCCCCACCCTCTTACAGGGAGACCACCCTGCAGCCCCTTACCTGGGGGCCCCAAAAGACCCAGAGGAAGAGGTGTGCCCAGTGTCTTTGCTGGAGAAATATCCCTGTCACCTAACCCTAAACCCTGCACTTCAAGTCTGACGCCAATACTGCCTCCTCCAAGAAGTTGCCCTGGAGCGCATGCACCTCCCATGCTGTTGGTTGGTTCTAGCTGCTTCAGCTGGCTATGGGCTTCTGGGGGCAAGAGAGGGAGCTGTCTAGGCTCAGGAGAAAAGGGTGGTGGAACCTCCTAAAGAGACCGTAGATGCCAGGAGAGGGCCACAAAGGCACAGCCTTGAAACCAGAAGGTTCCTACCAAGGTGACAACCCCAAAAGAGCATGGTGGTCTCCAAGGACCAGAGCAGCCCAGTCCCACACTAGGAATTTGGAGGCCACATGTGGTGCTGCATTGGGGACCATGACAAGAGACGAGGTTCTGGATCCAGTTCTGAGGACAACTGATGCCTCTCTCTACCTCAGTGTCCCCATCTGCACCGTCTGTATAATAGGGGAGGGGCTTGAGGAGCTGTCTCAGGGCCCTTCCTGCACAGACAGGAGGCCTTAATGGCACACTGTCCTTATTTCCATCCCTCGTTCAAACTTGGGGCCATGGTACCAGCCCACAGTGCTCAACCTCCTGCTCAGACAAACAGTAATGGCCAGAGGCCGTTACTGCCTCCTGCCCCAGTCCAAGGTGACTTTACTGGCAGAACCTGGGACTGCCCGGCCCTGCCTCCACCCAGCTCCCGGGCAAGCAGTGCCAGGAGAAAGTGTCAGCAGCTCCTCCCCCAAGCTCCTTTACCCACAGCCCCCCACCCCGCCCCGTACCTGGGCTGGGATTCACCAGGCACCCCCAACACCTGCTCTCATAGGTTAGCCAGCCCCCACCACCCAACTCTCCACCGAGGGAAAGGAATGGGCACAAGAGGGGGCGTCACCAGGCCCAGAGCGATGTGAAACATCTCACCTGGCTGAACCCAGCAAAAAAAGTTATCAACCCATAGTCATTCTGCGAAAGTGACCAAAGCCGCAGTAGGGCCGGGAAGAGGTGAGGGAAAGGAAACCAGGGGCTCTCAGGAGGGAACGGGAGCCTTGTGGTGGAAAAAGGAGCTGCTGTCCCCAGTCTGGAACTCAAAACTTTAACATCTTCCAGGCCCTAAGGCCGTAAGCCCGCCGCCCCGCACTCCGCAAATCTCAGCTTTCCCATCTCCCTCACCTTGGCCCTCCGATCAGCCTCTCGGACCCTCGAGCGGCAGCCCCACCCCTGCTCTAACTCTGCGGGTCCCTCAACCATGGACTCCAAAGCCACACTGCAGAACCCGGCCCTGGCCCCTTCCCACGACTCTCGCGTGCGGCAAGGACTCCCGTGGCCAGGACCCGGCTTCCACCGGCGCTCGGCGGGTGGGCAGGCAAGCCCGCGGCGCGCCCGTCCCCACCCCCGCTCCGCTCCTGGAACCCGGCGCCGGCGGCCGGAGTCAATCATTAACCTAACCCGGGTGATCCGGCCGAGCCTTCCCCGCGGGCGCACGCACTAGCCCGCCCGGCCTCGGTTCCCCGGATCTCCTCCCTCTCCGGAAGCGGTGGGCAGTCCCCATGCCACACCAGACAGACCACCCACCAGAGGCTCACCGGCCGGTCCTCGCAGACGAGGAAACTGAGGCTCGGGGGCAGGGCGCAAAGGCCCAAGGTGATACAGCCCGCGGCACCCGACAGGGGGGAGCGGGCCCCGCCAGCCACTTTCCCGATCTAGGAACCCTCCAGCTTGCCTCCGGAGCCCCCGCGGTTCCTGCCTCTCGCCTCCCCGGCCAGGGCGGAAGGAGGTCCCGGGGCAGCGGACCCCGGCCGGCAGTTCCCAGGCCCCGCAGGTCCGGCAGGAAATGCCGCTGGCTTAACCCCTTCCCGCCCGCGCCCGCCCGGGAGCCGGCCGCCTAGAAGCCAGGATGCGGCCCCGCCCCGCCTGGCGCCCTCACCAGGTGGTTCATGGTGCCCGGCGGGCCTGGAACCCCCTCTCCCCCGAGGGCGCACACCGAGCAGCCCGGGCCGCGTGCCCTCGGGGCTCCGAGCCCGCCGCGGCCGCCCGAGTACCGCCGCGCAGCTACCGCCTCGGCCGCCCAGAACCGATCCAGCCGCGCTCCGCCCGCCGCCGCGGCCCAGCCTGCCCAGCCCGATCCCAGCATGCCCGGCCGCACACGGTCATTGGCCGCCGCAGCTCCCCATGCAAATGAGCCGTCTGCCGGGGGCGCAGACGCGCGAGCAAAAGCCCGCCCAGTGGGGCCGCCCCCCGCCCCGCCCTTCCCCCCCCCCCACTGCCCACCCTCCAGGCTACTGCCCCAGGCCGGGCTTCCAGCCTAGGGCGCAGGACACCGCTTTGCCAACAAACGTTACGTCCCCGCCTTCCACCCGGGCGAGAACGCACCGAAGGCCTACGCAAACGCCTCCACTTCTGGGACAGCTGCCCGGATTGCCCTCCTCCTCCAGAGCCGAGACGCGGCCTCAAGCCTTCTGTCTTGCCCACTAACCAACCCCTGGGCATTCATCGCGTGTCCATGGGCCGTGGGACTCAGATCTGAATCTAGAGAGAAAGGGGAGGGGACGTGCCCCAGCCTGCAGGAAAAGAATCACCACCACCACAGCTCCGGCTGTGGACCCACCGTGTAAGGGAAGACACAGAAAATGAAGCCTCAAGCAGGGAGGCTGGTGAGCTCTCAACCCAGCGCTTTTCACCTGCAGCACGGACCTTTCCTTGCATTGTGCCGACATTTGGGGACTTGGGCTGGTTCTTCAGCTGATCTGCCTCCACTCATTACTCATTCCTGGGCTCAGCCTAAAACCCGGGCCCAGTACCCTCCTAAGTCCTGCTCCAACTCACGTGCTTCAGCGACATGGGGTAGAAAGGTGGCATTCCGGGAATGAGGGAGACAGAAGGAACCCGGGGGGAAACTGAGTGGAGACAACCTTGGCTCTCCTGAGTCGCCCCTTGCTTGGCTGCAGGTCACTGACTGTCACTCCATGCAGCAGAACCAGGGTGCCAGAGATCCTGGGCCAGGCCAGGGATGCACAGTCTGCAAGGAGATCATAGGACCAAGCCTGCTCCAGACTAGACAGGACCCTCAATCAACAGTCCTGGGCCACTGGCTGAGCAAGGGGATGCCATCAGGCAGCTCTGGTAGCAGGGAAGCAGCGGGGTAGACCCAGCTTCACGCAGCAGAGAATTCTCAAGCATGGCCTATGAAAGACACAAGCCCAGGTGGGCCTGCAGCTGTCCCTCTGCTGACACCCAGGGCTCAGCCGATGCCGACGCAGCACCTGGCCAGATGTGCTGCCTTGGCAGGCCCTCTGCCCTCTCTGGGCTCCTTTTTCATCTGAAAAGGAAGGGGCTAAAACAGCCCAGGTCCTCTGGGGAGCTTGTTAAAAAACAGACTCCTGAGTCCCACCCCTCCTAAAAACTGGACGTCTGCATTTCCTCAATATTTGGCTTGAGAACCATTGGCCAGGACTTTTAGCACAGCGGGTGAGGAAGGTGCAATGGGATGGGACACAGTGTGACCCAGAGTCCTCAGGAGGAACAGGACAGCTAGCCAACACCCTTTCTCCCCAGCACAGCCCACCCCGCCTCAGAAGAGGAGCCAGCTGTCAGGGAGGCTGCCTGGAGCATCTCCTCCTGCTTGTTCCCAAGAGCTGTGCCCAGCCCCTCCTGCACCCTGACCCTGTACAGCCACCCACGCCTCAGCCTGGCTGGCACACCAGCTTCCCAGGGAGCAGGTCTGAACCAGCAGGAGCCTCAGGTTATCCCTGGGCCTCCACTTCTGTGGGGAGGGGAGAGAACCAGGCCTCATGGGCAGGAAGTGCCCGCAGGCAGGGCTCCAGGCAGCAGTCCCTGTAGGGATGAGCAGGGACACAGAAGGCCTGGCCTTCAAGGGAGCTGGCCCCCGCTCCATCCTAGCTGGCCAAGGAGCAGGGTGCAGAGAGAAGGTGGATGGCTAGGACCTTGGGGGATGAGACCCTCCTCCCCCAGGAGCGGGATTAGAGCAGTGCTGGGGGTGGGGCTGCTGATGTGAGCGGGAGGCAGCAAGGGGAACAGGCTCCAACACAGGCATTTCAAAAATTTGCTCCTTTTCCACTTAAATTCCCTCCCCCCAAGCCTGTGCCTCCCAGAATGGTATTTCCGCTTTGGAAACAAGGCCCCAGGAGCTAAGCCCCACTGTGTGGATGGAGATGTAGCTGGGGGGTGGGGGAGGATGCCCCCAAGGCTGTTAGGTGGGGGAGGAGCACCCACTGGGCAGGCTCTGGCTGGGGTATATTGGGTAGGAACTTACCTCACCCCCAGTCCAGCCTCCCCAACCTCTGCTGCCAAGGACTGGGATGCAGTCCCATGTACCCAGCACAGCCTCGGTGCCAGGCCAGTGCCAGGGGCCCTAGGACCATGCACTTATTTTGTGCAGACAGCAATCCGGCAAAACAGGCTTCACCATCAGCCCCATTTTTTGTTTTGTTTTGTTTTTGAGACGGAATCTCGCTCTGTTGCCCAGGCTGGAATGCAGTGGCACTATCTCGGCTCACTGCAACCTCCTTGGTTCAAGCCATCTCCTGCCCCAGCTTCCCAAGTAGCTGGAACTACAGGTGCACGACACCAAGCCTGGCTAATTTTTGTAAATTTTTAGTAGAGATGGGGTTTCACCATATAGGTCAAGCTGGTCTTGAACTCCTGACCTCAGATGATCCACCTGCCTCAGCCTCCCAAACTGCTGGGATTACAGGTGTGAGCCACCGCGCCTGGCCTAGCCCCATTTTTCACACGAAGAGACCAAGACCCAGCTTACCAACCACTGCCCTATCCCACACACTTTGGGGCACAGAAGGGACAGGGCCAGGGAAGAAATGGGGCTGCTAGACCTCAGCCCACCCTGCAGCAGGAAGGGAATCTAGGGACAGGGACAGCAGAACTCCAGGCTCAGAAAGCCAAGGACCCCTGTCACACATCAGACTGCAAAAGAACAGGTAGTTGAGACCTAAGCACCCTCCTCCCCTGCTTGATGCTCACCAGTGTCCACTGCAGCATTTATGACAGCAAATCATGAAGCGTAATATCAACACCAACTCTACAGGACTGGTGAGACACAACACCCCCTCAATAGAATAGCTTGTAGCTATTTGATGGCCTCTTCCAAAGACTGAAATAATGCAAGAAAATGCTACAACAAAGTAAAGTGAAAACAACAGGCTAAAACTAGCTTGCACAGTGTAAAGGCACATAGCCCCTTCCCCTCCTGAAGTCTCAGCTTCCCAGCAGCGGTGAGGGTGGGCTGGACCGCCCAGCTGATGGCCAGCTCTGGGAGTGGCAGTAGGAGAGGATTTCCTGAGGCCGGAGGTGAGTACTGCCAGCCCCAGGGACAGGAAGAAATGATGTCTCTGGAGGGCCAATGAGAGCTGACACCATCTCCCTAGGCTGGACTCTCTCACAGAGGCAAGCTCAAAACCCAGGCGAGGCCGGGCAAGGTGGCTCACACCTGTAATCCCATCACTTTGGGAGGCTGAGGCAGGTGGATCACTTGAGGTCAGGAGTTTAAGACCAGCCTGGCCAACATAGTGAAACCCCATCTCTACTAAAAATACAAAATTAGCTGGGAATAGTGGTGGGCGCCTGTAGTCCCAGCTACTCAGGAGGCTGAGACAGGAGAATTGCTTGAACCCAGGAGGCGGAGGTAGCAGTTAGCCAAGATCGTTCCACCACACTCCAGCCTGGGCGACGGAGCAAGACTCTACCTCTAAAAAAAAAAAAAAAAAAAAAAACCCAGATGAGGGCATGGGACCCTTGTGGATGGCACAGAGGTGAGCCTGCTGTCACGTACAGACTAGACATCCCACACCCCCAACACCAGTCCTTCCTCACTGCTGCCCGGGGAACCAGGACGGAACAATGGTGACCCGGAGGCAGAGTGAGGGGCAATGCCACAGGCAGCTCCCGTGGCCAGCAGAGCTCACCGCTCCCTACCTCATAATCCAGGTATGTCCCCACAGGAAAGCACCCCACATGACCCCAGACAGCAGAGACTGCCCTCAGGACTCAAGCTGGAGCTGTCACAATAAAAGATTTTCCCATCCTCCCCTGCCCTGGAGGGTGTAGTAACCGCAGGACAGTGTTTGTCATTACAGTAGCTGCTCTGACTGTGGGAACGTGGGCAGACCCTATGGCCTGAAGCTAAATCCCTCCGGTGGTCATCCCCTTTGGCATACCCAAGGCCAGTCTCCAGAAACCCAGGGTCAGGGACAGACCCAAAGTGTGTAGGCAGAGCTGCCAGGCAGAGGACACAGCACAGGGGTGGGGTGGGGCCTCCCTGCACTCCATATCCTGTCCGCATCCCAGGAAACCCAGCCCTGTGCCTCCATGTCAGGCCTGTCAGGAACAGCACTGGAAAAGGCAGCACAACTTTCTCAATTACCTGGAAATTAACAAGCAGCAGAGGCCCCTGCTGGAGGTGCCTGCTTCAGAGAGGGGCTCTGCTCACAGTGGTCCGAGGCTGGAGTGGGCCAACAAGGCAGCCCCCGGGGCACTGTTCAGAGGCTCTCCACCCACCCCAGAGACCCCTTCCTCTTCTGCACCCTCCTCTCTCAGCTCTCCCCTCCTGCTGGTCCTCCTGGGGCCTGGCAGGTGGGGGCAGGCACCAGCACAGGGCCCTCCCAGACAGGTCCTCCTGGACCAGGGGCACCCCTGTGTGTAGGGAGGAGGGGCCATGTGCCCTCTGCCCCCTGCTGACCCCCATGTCCCCCTCCTGCATCAGCACCCTATGGCAGAGGCAGCCCCTCAGCACTGCCTGGGGGAGGGGGAAGAGAGGGGCTCAGTCCTGGCTGGAAGCGAGAAGGAGGGACAAGGGGGCAAGTTCTGTCCTCATCCTCAGAGAGGAAGCTCCGAAGCTCCGCAGCTAGGGGCTGCCCAGCTCTCGGCTGACTGGCTGGGTGGGCAGGGATGAGGGTGTGGTCAGGAGGCCTCCCCAGCCCAGCCCAGCCATCTGCTCTCCCATGGCAACCAGCCCCAGTGCATTGGGCGGAGGGGCGAATTCACACACCATCTGCTGCCCACTCCCTGCCGCTTCCGCAGAACACAGGTGCCCACACCCACAGATACCCACCTAGCCACTCTGCTGGGGTTAGCAGGCCAGGGGCCAATGGAGTCAGAAGAGGGGACCCTGGGGGCTCTGGGTGGCAGTGATGGAAAGAGTGGATACAGAGAAGACAGAGCTGTGGCAGCCACAGGGAAAGCAATGCTTTTTTTTTCTTTTTTTAAACACATGGTCTCTCTGTGTCACCCACGTTGGAGTGCAGTGGCACAGTCACAGCTCACTGCAGCCTCAACCTTCTGGGCTCAAACGATCCTCTCACCTCAGCCTCTTGACTAGCTGGGTCTACAGATGTGCAACAACGTGCCTAATTTTTTAATTTTTTGTAGAAATGTTATTCCACTATATTGCCCAGGCTGGTCTTGAACTCCTGGGCTCAAGTGATCCTCCCGTCTTGACCTCCCAAAGTGCTGGTATTATAAGCATGAAAAAGCAATGCTTTTTCTCCCTCTTTGTACTGCACCGTGGGGCTAGGCAGGGTGTCCCCCTGGAGCCTGCACTAGCCTACAGATAAAGTCTCCTTTGCCCTGGGAGACCCAGGCCCAGGCTCTGGCCCAGGCTTAGACTAGAGGACGGGAGCAGATATTAATGACTCCAACTGGCCATGGCCCTTCAGTCAGTCACTGTTCTGCTGAGGCCTCAGTTTACCCACCTGTTAAATGTACCCACCACCAGCAGCTCTGCCCGCCCTGGGGCCGTGAGACTGATAACACAGGCAGCTGGCAAGCACACAGTGGCATCCTAGTGTCCCAATGTCTGGAGCATACCCACACCCTGCATCATCACACACTGGCCCCACCCCACTGGGCACCAGGGCATATCCTCTCTTGGCCTACCCATGTGCTAAGCCCATTCCCAACCAAACCTTCCCCACTCTCCCTACAGCCTGCACAGACAACCCTCCTCAGATACCCTGAGCATCCCTCACCATCCCCGAAACCTTGTCTGAGACTCGGGGGAACAAGCTCTCCTTGGAGCTTTGTTGCCCCCAGATCTGCCCACCAATGCTGGAGGCAGGCAGGGTCTCCCCTTGGAACCCCCTGGAGAAAGCAGGAAGTGGCTGGCTGTGGTCTCTCTCACTACGCATGTTATAAAGCAACACTTGTGCATGTGCACCTCCTGACTGAGGTCTAACTGTTGGGAACACTGCTGTGTAAAAGGATAGCCATGTCCTTAGGGAACTCACACTCCAAGGTATGTGTAAGGTGTACACACATAACGCTAGCAACGCAGACAGCAGAGGGATGGCGGGGACTGTTCTACACTAGGTGCTTGGGGGTCTCTCTGTGGAGGTGACATTTGAGCACGTGTGAATCTTTTGCTAAGGCTCATCATGCAAAAAAAAATAACAGCAAAGATTTGTGAAAACAGCACAGGCAAGCCAGCTCCTTCGTTCCATGTGAAGAGCCGGGGCAGCCACAGGAGCACACAGAAGAAACAAAGGCACCAGGGGCCAGGAACGCAGGGAGCCTCCCTCTCCCCTCCTGAGTCTTGGCTGGGTGGTGCATACCTTCTGGGCTTGGGGCTTCCAGTGCTGGGGCAGGAGCAGCCCGGAGTGTCTGCCTGGAGGGGAGCCTTAGCAGATGGCCAGGGAAAAAGAGAAAGCCCTGGAATCGGCCTGGGCTGGGGAGGACAGGAGGGCCACAGGCAGCTTCTGCTCCATCCTCTACCACCTCCTGCTCTCCCATCTCCTGCTCTCCTTAGAAACCTCCCAACTGGGACCTCTGGAGGTCACACAGGCCCTGGCAGAAATACAAATGACTCCACAGCCTAAGACACTTAACCTACCAGATAACCTGCAAAGAGGGAGTTCAAACTCTAAGACACCTGGTGAGAGCTGGGACAGGGAGGAGTGTGGCCACACCACTTTCTGAGCAAACAAGTAACTTTGGTAGACCCAGGATTTGGAGGCACAGATCTCTAGGCATGCTTTAAGGCATACAATTGCATATCAGGTTTTATAAAACACTTCAATGGAGTATTTTGCCGACAATAGTGCCAGTGTTCCGGTACTTAATAACACACAGTACAAGCTGGGCTCAGTGGCTCACGCTTATAGTCCCAGCTACTCGGGAGGCTGAGGCAGGAGGATGGTTTGAGTCTAGGAGGTCAGCCTGGACAACATAACAAGACTCAGACTCATACACAGCACACTAAAGGTAGAGACAGGTATCCATCCACAAGGGAATGAACAAGTATCTTGTGACACATCCATTACTGGAACATTATTCAGCAACAAAAAAGAATAAACTACTGGGGCCGGGTGCGGTGGCTCACACCTGTAACTCCAGCACTTTGGGAGGCCAAAGTGGGCGGATCACCTGAGGTCAGGAGTTTGAGAGGCCTGGACAACACTGTGAAACCTTGTCTCAACTAAAAATATAAAAATTAGCCAGGCATGGTGGCAGACACCTGTAAACACACCTACTTGGGAGGCTGAGGCAGGAGAATCGCTTGAACCTAGGAGGTGGAGGCTACAGTGAGCCGAGATCATGCCACTGCATTCCAGCCTGGGTGACAGAGTGAGACTCCGTCTCAAAAAAAAAAAAAAGAATAAAACCAATATGCTGAATGAAAAAAGCCAGACCCAGTTGGGCTTGATGGCTCATGCTTGTAATCCCAGCACTTTGGGAGGCCGAGGTGGGTGGATCACCTGAGGTCAGGAGTTCAAGACCAGCCTGGCTAACATGATGAAACCCTATCTCTACTAAAAATACAAAAATTAGCTGGGAATAGTGGTGGGCACCTATAATCCCAGCTATGTGGGAGGCTGAGGCAAGAGAATCACTTGAACCCGCAAGGCACAGGTTGCAGTGAGCCAAGACCATGCCACTGTACTCTAGCCTGGGTGACAGAGCAAGCCTCTATCTCAAAAAAAAAAAAAAAGAAGAGAAAAAAGCCAAACCTCAAAGCGCATCTACCATAGGCTTCCAGTTGCAGAAGATTCAAGAACAGGCTAACTTAAGCCAGGGTTATAGGACCTTGACTGTAAAGGGGCTTTTGCAAACTTTCTGAGGTGATGGGGCATTTGTTATCTTGATTTGACTGATGGCTGCATGAAGGTCTATGTTGACGAAACTCATCCAACCAACTGTACGTTTAACATCTGCACATTTCACAACGTGTAAAATTTACCTCAATAAGAGTTTCAACCGGTAAAAAATAAAACAAAGAAAAAATATGTGGCATTACAAATACCAAAAATAGATACTGCAAGCCTGAACCCACCATGCTCCTCTTTTTGCCCTGACCATCAGGGAGCTTCAAGTTAAATCTGGATGCCTATGGAGCCTAGGTTTTCTGGGATCAATCTTCCTCCTTCCCACACATTACTTAATTCTAGATCTTTTCATGATCCCAGACTATTTGTGTCTTCTGCTGTAATCTGCTTCAAATCCTTCTTGGAATTTGGCAGGGCTTAAATAATAAATAAAAATTACTGAAAAACCTTCCCACCCTCTAATCTCCCTTAGAGAAGAGATTAACTTTAGAGCCGCAACTTGTGACCATCTCACCAGGGCAAGCATCCCTTCCACGTCTCTACCGAGGTCCCCAACCTGTCCCCAGAACCCTTTTCCTTTTTCCTGAAGAGAGAAGGACAACACCCGGCACACAGGGACTAAGAGAGCCACAGAAACCACGGGGCTTGACCAGGATGACACACACAGTGGCCAGGAGTGAGTTAAGCACAGAGGGGAAAGGCAGTGTGGGCCCAGAGGACCAGGGCACCAGTGGTGGGAAATGGGGAGGTCTGCAGGTACCACCCAGGCCCCCCACTCACCCTCGGGGCTGCAGGCCCCCCCCCCCGTCGAGGAGCCATGATCCCCAGGCAGGGGTGGAGCTGGCCTCCCTGGGAGACCCTGCCTGCCCATGCTGGCCCAGCTGCTACAGACCACACCTGAGCAGAGGCCTGCCCCACTGCAGGGGCTCCCACGGACTGCAAAGTCACCTCATTCCTGGGGGCACGTGGAGCAGGGCAGCAGCTGTCTAAATGCGATGAGCCAGCTGGTGGCCCCAATGCAGGTCACTCTCTGGGTGGGGTGAGGACAAGGACCTGCCCATCCAAGGCTCAAGAGGCCAGGGTTCTTCAGGCCACGCCAAGGCAGGGGAGAGGCCAGGGTCCCACCACAAAGGCCTTGGCAGAAACCACACTGACCATAAAGAAAGGGCTGAAGAAACATGGGGGCAGGAGCCAGTCAACTGGGTGCAGCCCAGCCTCCTCCCTACCCTGGCTGCCCAGGAGTCAGGAATGGGTCTGAGCCACTGCACCAGCCTACCACGGCCTCATAAAGACAATAATCTCAACAACAGTAGCTGCTGTTACTTAATCAGCCTCCTCCTAACAGCTCTGTGTGCCCCTTGCCAAGTTCTCACAAAACCCCAGGAGCTCCGTGCTGTTAACATCCCCATGACACAGAGGAGGAAAGTGAGGCTCTCACTCAAGGCACAGAGCCAGCACTGTTCACTCTGGAGACCTTGCCCTTGACCCACCAAAACACTCTTCCCACCGGGAATCAGCCTCTCCGAGAACCCCTTTCCACCCCAAGCAAGGCTCTGAGGAGAGCGGCCGAGATGCCAGCTCTGTGCGGGGTTGCAGCCACCTGCCTGTGGGGGCTCCATGGTACCCCTGGGGCCACACCGTCAGCAGGTGGCCAGGGGCAAGCTGCAGCCAGAAGGCAGATCGCGAGTAGGGCCGGGCAGTCATGGGTCCTGTGTGCATGGGGCTCAGGGAGCCTGACACAACCAATCACCCCATCAACAAATGGACGATCGCAGATGGGGCTGGGAAGGCCTACGGATGACGGCGCAAACCTGAAGGTGAACAGGAATGACCTGGTAAAAAAGGCGGCCAGCTGGAGATCACTTCCCACAGAGGGAGGGGCAGCAGAGACAAGGCAGAAGAGGGCGTGGCAGGGGCGGGGCAGGGGGGGAGGCCTGAGCTGCAGACTTTGAACTTGGACATTGCCTCTTCCCGCTCTCCGCTGCCCCGGCCAGCTATGAACCCCAGGGCAGACCCTCCTGGTTCCTTGGGCAGCTCTCCCACTCACACCACAGGCTGGCACAGAGCCAGTCCCAGGATTACTGCCCAAGGTTTCAACCAGATGCCATGGCTGGTCTACTCACCTCCACTGACTACTGCTGGGGCTAGACCCGCCCTGCTGCACAGCCCTGGGTGAGCTACCCGCCTCTGAGCCCAAGGCGCCTTGTCTCCAAAGGATGCAGAAAGGGTGACACAAACTCATGTTTGGGAAGCCCCAGGTAGAGAGGGTCAGCTTCTGTCCACAGCTCACCAGGCTGCAGCCCCCACAGGTAGAGAGGGTCTGCTGCTGTCCACAGCTCACCAGGCTGCAGCCCCCACAGGTAGAGAGGGTCTGCTGCTGTCCACAGCTCAACAGGCTGCAGCCCCCACAGGTAGAGAGGGTCAGCTGCTGCCAGGCGCGGTGCATCAAGCCTGTAATCCCAGCACTTTGGGAGGCTGAGGCGGGTGGATCATGAGGTCAAGAGATCAAGACCATCCTCGTCAACATGATGAGACCCCGTCTCTACTAAAAATACAAAAAAAATTAGCTGGGCATGGTGGCATGTGCCTGTAATCCCAACTACTCAGGAGGCTGAGGCAGGAAAATTGCCTGAACCCAGGAGGCAGAGGTTGCGGTGAGCCGAGATTGTGCCACTGCACTTCAGCCTGGGTAACAAGAGCAAAACTCCGTCTCAAAAAAAATAAATAAATAAAGAGAGGGTCTGCTGCTGTCCACAGCTCAACAGGCTGCAGCCCCCACAGGTAGAGAAGGTCAGCTGCTGTCCACAGCTCAACAGGCTGCACTCCCCACAGGTAGAGAGACCACGCAGGATGATGGTCATTTGATGGCTTTGGATCCCACCACAGTCGGCTCCCACCCTGGCTCCACCTTTCATTGGACATGCGACCCTAGCAAGACACAGGCCCTCAAGACACATGAGCCTGTGAGGCCCTGAGCCCAGTGCACACAGGGCAGCATCCCTGAAAGGAGCCATCCCTCAGTGAAGGAGCACAGGAGGGGCTGGAGGGGCTGCACCCACTTCACAGATGGGAAGCGAGAGGCAGAACAGACAGCAGGGAGACCTCTCTGCAGCTGGAAGCGGGCCTCTCACCTGGCAGGGCGGGGGTGGCCAGCACCTGGACCCCCCCAAGCCAACGCCAGCCAGAAGTCTGAGGTGGGTGGCACTGCCGTTTTCCTTCTAAATGTGTCCTCTCAGCTGCGGGAAGAGACAGGCCCAGGGCACTGGGCAGCCACGCCCAAAGGAAGACATGGTAACATGCAGGGGTGTCGGGGCACCGCCTGAGTACTGCTCCAGGCCTAGAGCAGAGGATGCGGCACTGAGCAGGGAGCCGGGACGCCCTGGCGCCTTCCCGTCTGGGTCCAGGATCTCATGTGAGTCAAATGACAGGGTGACCCCCGGCATGCCCCCTTCTCCGACACTCAGGGAGTCACTTCCCACTCAATCAGCTCACCGACCTCTCACCCTGCTTCCCCTCCCATCCCCTTCTGAAGCATCTTATAATTTCTGTGGGCCCAAGTGCCTGCGTCAGCCCCATCCAGGAAAAGACTGCCCAAATGATGGGTGTGCTTAAAACCCAGATGTGTCCCCAAGCAGTCACCACTCTGGGTTCCAAGGGCAGGGCTTGAACAGGCAGCTCCATCTGGAAGCCTCTGCGGGGCCTCCTCGGCACATGAAAGCAATTTTCCGAACACTCCAGGACTGTTCCAAAAATGAATTCTCCTCTTGGCCCCACCACCTCACACACTGCCCAAGGTCCCAGGAGAGAGAGCCACGGTGATCCGCCAGCCAGTCAGCCAGCCAGCCAGCCAGCCACATAGGGGGCAGATGGCAAAGACCCCCACTCACTCCCAGAAGAATTCTCATGGGCTGTGGCTACAAGCGAGAGCAGAGGAGTGACTTGAAGCCCACGATGGTGTGGCCAGGCTGCTGGTCCCTACGATGGTGCCTACCTGTGCAAGTCTCACCCAGCCCACCATCCCTCTCTGGTTACAGATGAGGCCCAGTGCCAAAAAAGGCTGCCCAAAGTCCTGTAAGGCAATGGGTCAGGATGCCATCCCAGACTCGGTGTCCAGAGCTTGGCTCTGACTGTGCCAACCAAACCAAATCAAATGGGGACCTCCCCATAGAGGCCCGCCCAGACTTGGATGTGGCCAGAGTGACACTCCCTCATCACTACTGCCGTGGGACCCTGACTGTCCAGCAGGCTCAGGTGGTCCACCTTGTCCGTCTGCCCAGTGCTCACAGGATTGGGTTGGCTAGTCACCTGAGGCCCTGAGCCAAAGAAGTCCAGAGCTTTCAAGGAGAGCAGAGCAGAAGAGGAAGGGCCTGGCAGACATGCTCTTCTTTCTCAAGACAAGGTGATTATGCTCTGAACCAGAAGGGATGGCGGGGCTCACATTAGCAGAGTCTGGAAACCCTCATTTTTTCATCTGTAACTGCTAGAGGTGGGCCGGAGCAGGCTCTTTAATTCCGTAACAATGCTTTGCGCCCGGCCAGCCTCTCCTCCAGTCACCTGCACACACTCCGGGGTAGTTAATGAAGAGGCCATTTGCCAGGAAGTCCCCACTGCCTGCTTCAAGGAAAGGATGGGGTCCTCCCGGTGAGGAGCAGTTCCAGAAACAAGGCCAGAGTGGGCAGGGCTCTGGAGGGACAAGCCCCTAACTCGGCAGGGAAACGATGGCTGGAGGCCACGGCTCTCCAGGTGTAGATGGTGTCCCTTCCTGGCAGGACGCGGACCTCCCACCTCAGTCTGTCCATCTGTAAAGTGGGGGCTGTGCCTGAGGCCTGGTCACCCGGGGTAGCCAAGATCTCTTGCTGCCCTCAGGAGGTGAGACTGAGATGCTCAGAGATGCCAGAGTCAAGTGTGGAGCCATGGCGGGGGGGTCTGCTGAAGCCAGCCTGCCTGACCAGGAAGAGGGGGTGTCGGACAGAAAAGCTCCCACGGCCAGCGGGGAGGAAGAGGCCAGTCAGGGCCCCAGGGGTTCTGCGGCGGGAGGAAAACTTCCCAGGAGAGTGAGCACATCGGCCATGGGGGGGCAGGCGCGGCTCCCACCCAGCCAAGCCGTCCTGGGGGAGGGGTGGCTCCGGTGACAAGCACAGACCATGCCCTAACCTGGCCACCCCCGGGGCGGGGGATCCCAGGAGCGCCCCAGGGCAGCAATCCAAGGGGGGCCTTGGGGGCCAGCACAGGCATCCCACCCCTTCATCTGGCCCAGCAGTCCCGGAGGGGGATCCCGGGAGCCACAGAAACCCCTCCCCGCTAGGCCTAGCGGTCCTGTGCGGGGTCCTGGGAGACAGCGACTCCCGCCTGGACCAGATGTCCCGGGGATTTCCCGGGGACCAACAAAGAGCCTTCCCGACCCAGCCATCTTGGGGGACTCCCCGAGGGGACACCAGGGACCCCAGCCCGACCCGGCTCTCCTAAAAGAGGCTGGAAAGGCGGGGGCAGAGAGGCTGGCTTGGGGGAGGCTCCCCCAACCTGTGCGCCCTCTCCCGTGCCCGAGCAGGCCCGTGGGGCGACCCTCAGTCCGGGAGTCCCCGCGGCATCAGGCCCGCAGCGGGCGGCGCGAGGTCGCAGACAGGCGGGCGGGGGGCAGCCGGCCGGGGGTCCCGGGCGGCGCGGTACTCACCGGCACGGACATTTTGGCTGCCGCCCCCGGGGCCTGGCTGGCAGCGGGGCGAGCGGGCTAGGGCCTCGGGTGCGCCCGCGCCGCTCAGAGCCCCCGCGCCGGTTCCCGGCGCTCTCCGGCTCTGCGGGATCCTGCGCGCTCCCGGCCGCGGGACAGTCCGGCCGCTCCAGCCGTGCGGCGCATGCGCCGCCCGCCCCGCCCCTCCCCACGTCTCTGCTGACAGGGCCGCGTTAAAGGCGAGGACCCTGGACCTCGGCCTTTTTCTGTCGGCCCAACGCAGTGGGGAGGAGCGGTCTCCTCAGCTCCTCCGCCATCCCTCGCGAGCCACCTCCAATCGCAGCAGCTCCAGTTCTCCCGACCAGTCCTCTCCCCCCACACGCACAGCCCCGGGAGCTGGGCGCCTGCCCTGCGGCCTGGTCGGGCTCCTAGGTCCTGGGTCCGGGCGCAGATGCGGGAGGGCTCGGCCGGCGGAAGGCGATCGCGGGGCAGCAGCGCAGGCCTCCCAGAGCCCCTCTGCCCTCCCCCAGCTCAGAGGGAGCCCCGAGACCCAGGGAAGAGGAGCTCCCCACTCCGCGAGACAGCCTGGCTCATCCTGGGGTCGCCCTGACAGTGACATCTGGCCTGGCTTCTAGGAAGGATACTGTGTCCCTGTAACCCCCACTCCTGGGCCCACCCACAGCCCACCATCCTCCCAGAGGCTGGAAGATGGGCCTTCGCAGGTCTTAGGCTTCCTTTCCCTAGACTAAACACCCCCAGTTCCAGCTGTTCCGCATCTGCCATGGTGCCCATGCATGGCACCTGCAGACACTGGGCACGTGCATGTGCGTCCCCATCCTTCCACCCCTGCTAGGCAGGCCTGGCTGAGGCTCGGTTACATTTCATAGGCCCAGGCGCTGAGATCCCTCACCCACCCAAAGGAGGGAGCAGGGTTCGGACCCCTCTGTTCTGTCGCCTGGGGACAGTGGGTGAGCATCAAAAGCAAGTGTGGCCGGGGTCCAGAGCAGTGTCCCAGAGGCCAGCACTGCACACCCCAGGAAGGAAAAAGGAAGCCAGCTCCATGAGGCTGGTTGGCTGCAGCCCGAGCTCTTGGGAGGATCTGGGGGCAGACTGAGAGCTCCAGCTGCCTAGGGAATCTGTGTGGGTGCACATGTTGGGGACAGGCCCTTCTGTCTGCCAGGGATGCTGTGCCAGGAGGCCACGGTTCCTGGATGGAGGAGGCATAGCCAGGGAGGAGGCTGACATCCCCCAGCTCCCAAAAGCCCTCAGTAGCAGATCACCTACTGAGCTTTCAGCCTTTTCCCCTAAGGAACGAGCACCCTTGATCTTTTCCCCAGAAGGGTCCCGGGAAGGATCCCAAGAGGCCAGGAGCAATGAGGGGGTATGAGGTATGGGAGACAGAGAAATTCAGGCCTGCCACAAGAGACCCAGGTCCTTGTTCTGGCAGTGATGGGGGTCCCTCACTGCTCCAGTGGAGCATGGTTGCCCCTTCGCCTCTTGAGTGGGGTTGCCAACTGTGCACATGAGTATCTGCAGCCCAGTGCTCAGCAAGGCATTGTTGGTGGGGCCAGGCAGGGCCACAGCAAGCAGAGGGGGGCCTGGACCAACAGCTGCCACCTCCTCAAAGAGTGCTCTGTGCATGTCTGGCACGTGGCCCTGCCCGTGCCCACCCGCCCGCATCCAGCTGGCACAGAAGCTCCTGGGCTGGGAGCAGCAGCTCAGACTGGCGCCCAGGCTCCTGGCCACATGCCCTGCTGTCTCTGATGCCCCCACCCGCCACCATCCTGGCCCTCTCCCTCAATCCTCACCCAGGCCCTGCCCCCCTCCCTTGCTCCAACTTGGGGCCCACTGTTTCTGTCTCCTTTCCCACCTCCCCATCTCTAGGTGCACGGGCAGAACGGGGCGGGCAGTGGAGAAAGATCCCTTCCACATGCCTGGGGCAGGGAAATGAGAGCCTAGGGAGGGGGACACATGCAGCTGGACCCTCCAACCCATCTCGTCCTGCCTCCAGTGGCTGCTTAGGGCATCCCTAACTCAGTCCTTAGCAGGGGGAGAAGAGTCCCTGGCTAGAACCCTCACTTACTCTGAGGCAGGGATCCTTGGGTGTGTGCCTGGGGGCAGCAAAGAAACCTCACCAGGGCACTGCATGCCCTCTCCTAACACTACCAGGTGTCTGTGAAGGTGGCAGCTGCTCCTCCCTCACCCACTCCTGGCAGGCAAATGATCCCAGGATGACTCACTCCGTCCTGCAGGGAACAGCCTGTGGGGTTTCAAGGCTGGCAGTTCCAACCAGAAGCAACAGCTGGGCCGCCAGAGCAGGCGCCAGTGCCCTGAGAGGGTCCTTGAGAGCTGAGCGAGGCCCTCACACCCAAGACTGTTGTTCCTGTCCCTGAAGGGAATTTGGACGTGGCGGCAGAGTAATCTGTGCAGAGACAAGCTTCACACCCAGCTCTTCTGACACCCAAGCTGGCCTCTGCCCCCAGGGCCTTGCCATGTCTAGAGGGGCTCAAGGCCGGGAAGTGGCTCCTTCTCTCCCTGTACTCCCTTCAGGTGACAGGGACTTCTCTGGCAAAGGAACTTCTGCTCCTGGAGAGTGTAGTGATTATTACCAGGCACTGGTAATAATCTCACATCAGGCCAGTCGCAGTGGCTCTTGCCTATAATCCCAGCACTTTGGGAGGCCGAGGTGGGCAGATCACCTGAGATCAGGAGTTTGGGACCAGCCTGACCAACATGGTAAAACCCTGTCTCTACTAAAAATACAAAAATCAGCTGGGCATGATGCTGCATGCCTGTAATCCCAGCGATCTGAGAGGCTAAGGCAGGAGAATTGCTTGAACTCAGGAGTCAGAGCCTGCAGTTAGCTGAGATCGCACCACTGCACTCTAGCCTGGGCGGCAGAGCAAGACTCCATCTCAAAATAAATAAATAAAAATTAAAAATCTCACATCAGCAATGAATCAATACTGATACATGCTTGTTTCTTTCTTTCTTTCTTTTTTTTTTTTTTGAGACTGATTGTCACTCTTGTTGCCCAGGCTGGAGTGCAATGGTGGAATCTCAGCTCACTGCAACCTCCGCCTCCCGGGTTCAAGCGATTCTCCTGCCTTAGCCTTCTGAGTAGCTAGGATAACAGGCATGCACCACCATGCCAGGCTAATTTTGTATTTTTAGTGAAGACAGGGTTTCTCCATGTTGGTCAGGCTGGTTTCGAACTCCCGACCTCAGGTAATCCACCCGCCACTGCCTCCCAAAGTGCTGGGATTACAGGCATGAGCCACCGCACCTGGCGGATGCATCCTTGTTAACTGAAGTCCACACTTGATTCAGATTTCTCCTTTTATTTTATTTTTTGAGATGGAGTTTCACTCTTGTTGCCCAGGCTGGAGTGCAATGGCGCAATATTGGCTCACTGTGACCTCCGCCTTCTGGGTTCAGGCAATTCTCCTGTCTCAGCCTCCCAAGCAGCTGGGATTACAGGCATGTGCCACCATGCCCGACTAATTTAGTATTTTTAGTAGAGATGGGGTTTCTCCATGTTGGTCAGGCTGGTCTCGAACTCCCAACCTCAGGTGATCCACCCAACCTCCCCAAAATGCTGGAATAACAGGCGTGAGCCACCACGCCTGGCCTTTTTTTTTTTTTTTAAAGACAGAGTTTTCATCTTGTTGCCCAGGCTTGAGTGCAGTGGCACAATCTTGGCTCGCTGCAACCTCTGCCTCCCAGGTTCAAGCAATTCGCCTGCCTCAGCCTCCTAAGTAGCTGGGATTACAGGGGTGCACCACCATGCCCAGCTAATTTTTTTCCTGTATTTTTTGTAGAGATGCGGTTTCACCATGTTGGTCAGGATGGTCTTGAACTCCTGACCTCAAGTGATCCACCCGCCTCGGCCTCCCAAAGTGCTGGAATTACAGGCATGAGCTACTGAGCCTGGCCAAAGATGTCTCCGGTTTTCCTCTGCTGTCCTTTTTCTGTTCTGGGATCCCATCCGGGATCCCAGGGTCTCCTTGGGTTCCTCTGGGCTGTGACAGTTTCTCAGGCTTTCTTTTTGATGACCTTGACAGTTTTGAGGTGTACTGGAAACATTTACAGAATGAAGTAAAACATTTATAGAATGTCCCTCATTTAGGATTTGTCTGATATTTTTCTCATGATTAGACTGGGGTTATGGGTTTTGGGGAGGAAGACACCCAGAGGTCAAGTGCCATTTTCATCCTATCACATCAGGGGTGCACACTGACTGCATGACTTACGATCACCGTTAAGTCTGACCTTGACCACCTGGCTGAGGGAGTGTTTATCAGAGGTCTTCACTGTAAGGCGACTCTTTCCCCTGCTTTCTGAAAGTTACTCCTTGGAAGGAAGTCCCTGCGCATCGCCCACAGTTAAGGAGTAGGGAGTTCCTATGCTCCACCTCCTGAAAGTAGATTCTCTGTATAGATGATTTGGAATTCTTCTGGATGAGAGATTGCCTCTTCTCTCTTATTTATTCAATCATTTATTTATATTAGTATGGACCCATGGATATTTTATTTTATTTTTATTTTTTTGAGATGAAGTCTCATTCTGTTGCCCAGGCTGGAGTGCAGTGGCATGATCTCGGCTCACTGCAACCTCCGCCTCCCGGGTTCAAGTGATTCCCCTGCCTCAGCCTCCCAAGTAGCTGGGATTACAGGTGCCTGCCATCGCACCCAGCTAATTTTTGTATTTTTAGTAGAGACAGGGTTTCACCATGTTGGTCGGGCTGGTCTTGAACTCCTAACCTTGTGATCCACCATCCTTGGCCTTCCAAAGTGCTGGGATTACAGGCATGAGCCACCGCACCCAGCCTATTTTTACTTTTTTGAGACCGTGTCTCACTCTGTCTTCCAAGCTGGAAGTGCAGTGGTGCCATCACAGCTCACTGCAGTCTCAACCTCCTGGGCTCAAGTGATCCTCCCACCCCAGTCTCCCAAGTAGCTGGGACTACAGGCATGTACCACCACCCTCTGCTAATTTATATATATATATTGAATTTCACCATGTTGCTCAGGCTGGTCGCAAACTCCTGAGCTCAAGTGATCCGTCCTCCTCAGGCTTCCACCCTCTGCTAATTTATATATATATATTGAATTTCACCATGTTGCTCAGGCTGGTCGCAAACTCCTGAGCTCAAGTGATCCGTCCTCCTCAGGCTTCCCAAAGTGCTGGGATTATAGGCACGCACCACTGTGCCTGGCCACTTGTGAAATTTTTTGTTTTTCCGTAAATATACTTTTTAAATTGTGGTAAAGCATACATAACACAGAATTTACATTTTTAAAGTGTAGAATTCCATGGCATTAGTACATTCACAATGTTGTGCAACCATCACTGTCCGTTTCCAGAATGTTTTCATTTCCTAAACAGAAACATCGCAGTCATTAAGCGATAACCCCCATCCCCAACTCCGCAGCCCCTGGTAATCCCCATTCTGCTTCTGTCTCTATGAATTTGCCTGTTCTCTGTATCTCAGATAAATGCAATCATATTTTGTTTGTATTTTTGTGTCTGGCTAATTTTTATTTATTTATTTATTTTTGAGATGGAGTCTCACACTGTTGCCCAGGCTGGAGAGCAGCGGCATGACCTTGGTTCACTGCATCCTCCACCTCCCAGGTTCAAGTGATTCTCCTGCCTCAGCCTCCCGAGTAGTTGGGACTACAGATGCCCGCAACTGCACCCAGCTACTTTTTGTGTTTTTAGTAGAGATGGGATTTCACCGTATTGGCCAGGCTAGTCTTGAACTCCTGACCTTGTGATCTGCCCACCTCGGCCTCACAGTGCTTGGCCATGTCTAGCTAATTTTACTTAACATCATGTTTTCAAGTGTAATTTTTTAAAGAACAATTTATGTACTTTTGTTCTTTTTCGATACAGAGTCTCGCTCTGTCGCCCAGGCTGGAATGCAGTGGTGTAATCATAACACACTGAAGCCTCAGCTCCAAAGAGGTCAAACGATCCTCCTACCTCAGCCTCCCAGGTAGCTGGGACCACAGGCACACACTCCTGGCTAATTTTGTTTTTTATTTCTTGTAGGCACACGGTCTCACTATGTTGCCCAAGCTGGTCTCAAACTCCTGGGTTCAACCAATCCTCCTGCCACGGCCCTCCAAAGTGCTGGGACTACAGGCGTGAGCCACCAAGCCAGGCAAATAATAATTTTTTTAAGGGAAAAATGTAATTGCCAAGTTTTAGGTACTGCAAGTGTCCAGGAAAGGTTCCCACGGTCCCTCTGGGGCCTGGTGCAAGGGTCTTTCCCAGGGGCCAACGTGGAGGGAGGCTGGGCTCAGGGGCGTGGCCAAGCATCCGGCAGCAGTGTGGAGTCACATACACCAGTCTGCACAGCCCCTTCGTTCTTTCCCACAGGCAAGAGGCAGGGGGAAAGGGACTCGCAGGGAGGCCTATCTTTGGACAGCTGAGCTGGGGCCGACCCTCAAGTTCCCGGGATGCTGGCTGCTAGCCTCCTGGTCTTCTAGGATGTTTGCAAACACCCAGAGACTAGAGCCCCTTCCAGGAACAGGCTCACGTCCTCAGTGACTGTGACAAGCGGAATTTCACTCTTCACTGGAAGCAGTCCCCAGGGCATTGTGTTTCTGAACCCAGAGATGAAACTGCCCGCTGAATTGTATGCATTCTCTAAATTATTAAAGAGCCGAAAGAGCAGCTGCCACATTGGGGTCACCAGTGCAAGTCCCCAGAGCAGCAGTTTCATGTTCTCGGCAAGGCTTGAATGCCAGGCACCCCTGGCAGCTGCCCGGGGATGTTGCCTGAGGCCAAGGGTCCACACGGGGTTGGAGTCGGGGAGGGGGCACTAGGAACATCTTGCTGTTCCCTGAGTGAGACCCATTCTTGTGGAAACAGGAAGGAACTTGCTGTGGGGAGTGAGGGCTCCCCTTTGGCGAGAACCAGGGCTCCCTGTCGCCATTGACCTCCAGTGGCAGGGCAGGGTCGTGGGGCTGACCTCGGTTCTGGTCCTGCCATGTGAGCTTCAGCATGACCTTCATATTCTCTAAGCATGTTTCCTCCCCATCTCAAAAACAGGGATCCATAAAGCAGTGAAGCCCAGCATGGTGGCTCACGCCTGTAATCCCAGTACTTTGGGAGGCTGAGATGGGTGGATCACGAGGTCAGGAGACCATCCTGGCCAACATAGTGAAACTCTGTCTCTACTTAAAATACAAAAATTAGCTCAGCGTGGTGGCACGTGCCTGTAGTCCTAGCTACTCAGGAGGCTGAGGCAGGAGAATTGCTTCAACCAGGGTGTTGGAGGTTGCGTTGAGCTGGGATCACGCCACTGAACTCCAGCCTGGTGACAGAACAAAACTCCATCTTAAAAAAAAAAAAAATTGAGAATCTGGCTGCTTCTCTCCACCTCCATGTCCACCCTGGTATAAGCCACCTCAGATCATGACAATGACCTCCCACTAGCCTTCCCGCCTTCACCTGTGCCCCTAAAACTGCTTTTCTGCAGAGTCTTTAATTTTTAAAAAGAAAAATTATTAGGCCATGTCCCTCTCCTACTGAAACCGTCCAATGTGTTCTTTTTCTGCTTAGAATAAAACCCAGAGATCTACAAGGCCTGACGTGTGGTTCCCAGGCTCAGGCTGCACATTAAAATCACTGGGGCATTTCAGAAACATTTAGACATAGGTGTTTTGACTCAGTGAGACTGGAAGTAGGATTCAGCCTCAACTTCTTTCTTTTCTTTTCTTTTCTTTTTTAATAGGCTCTTGCTCAGTCACCCAGGCTGGAGTGCAGGGATGTGATCATAGCTCACTGCAGCCTTGAACTCCTGGGCTTAAGGGGTCCTTCCACATCAGCTTCCTGAGTAGCTGGAATTACATATCCACACAACCATGCTCAGCTAACCAAAAAAATTTTTTGTAGAGATGGGGTCTACTATTGTTGTAAAGCTGGTCTCTTAACTCCTGGACTCAAGCAGTCCTCCCACCTCAGCCTCCCTAAGTGCTAGGATTACAGGCATGAGCCATCACACACAGGTAGCCATCAATGTTTTAAATAATAATATAGCTCCCTAGCTGGATGCTTCTCATGCGCAGCCAGAGTTGCAACTTCTACTCTTCATGGCTTAGCCTTGCTAGGTGGAACCAAGCTGGGTTCATGTTGGTGCCTTCCTGCCCCAGGGCCTTTGCATTGCTCTTCTGCTCTTCATATGGGTCCCCAGTCTCCTCTGGTGCCCCCACTCCTTCCTTCAAGGTCTGCTCAAGGTTCCCTTCCCTGATTTATCTTTGGTCATAATGGAAATACTATCTTGTCATAGGTTGCTGCGAAGATTAAATGAGATAATCTGGTAAAACATTTAGAACAGGACTGAGTACATGGAAATCAACAAATGGGAGGCTTTTGTATTTGTGGTATTTACCACTTCCTGATATTATATATTTACTTGTTTATTCAATAGCTGTCCATCTGCTCCTGTGAACTATAAACTCTGTGAGAGCTGAAATCATCTTGGCAAATATTTGGGGCTCATGAATAACTTTCATTCTCATTTTTATTTTTTAGAGACAGGGTCTCACTCTGTCACTCGGGCTGGAATGCAGTGGTGCAGTCATAGTTCACTGCAGCCTCCAGTTCCTGGCCTCAAGCAATCCTCCCACCTCAGCCTCTCAAACTGCTGGGATTATAGGCATGAGCCAATGCACCTGGCCTTCAAGGCTATAAAATAATCAATCATTCATTGTACAGGATCCCCACACCTGATTTAACCATTCTCTGTATGTGGGTGTTGCAGTTCTTTCCAATTTGGTCCAGTACACATAAAGCTGAGATGAGTATACTTACAAGTGGATCTTTCTCCATAATGTGATCACTGTATTTTCTGAGAATAAATTTCTGGACATTGAATTATTGGGTGAAAATATGAAATTTTTAAAAAATAGCAATCCATTTAATAACATGTCTTTTATATCCATAAATAACAGACCCTAATTTCTTCAAAGTTTAAAACTAGAATACAGGGCAAGAGGCTCACTTGAGGTCAGGAGTTTGAGATCAGCCTGGGCAACACAGCAATATCCAGCCTCTATCCAAAAAGAAAAAAAAAAAAACTAGCCAGGTGTCAGGCTTGGTATGGTGGCTCATGTCTGTAATCACAGCACTTTAGGAGGCAAAGGTGGGCAGATCACCTGAGGTTGGGAATTCAAGATGAGCCTGGCAAAGATGGTGAAATCCTATCCCTACTAAAAATACAAAAATTAGCTGGGTGTGGTGCTGGATGCCTGTGATCCCAGCTACTTGAAAAGCTGAGGCTGGAGAATCGCTTGAACCTGGGGAGATGGAGGTTGCAGTGAGCCAAGATCGTGCCACTGCACTCCAGCCTGGGCAACAGAGTGAGACTCTGTCTCAAAAAAAAAAAAAAAAAATTCTGAATGAAGCTTTTTTTTCTTTTTTTTGAGATGGAGTCTTGCTCTGTTGCCTAGACTGGAGTACAGGGGTGTGATCTTGGCTCACTGCAACCTTCACCTCTTGGGTTCAAACAGTTCTCGTGGCTTAGCCTCCCAAGAAGCTGGGATGACAAGTGTGCACCACCACAACTAGCTAATTTTTGTACTTTTAATAGAAACGGAGTTTCACCATGTTGGCCAGACTGGTCTCTAATTCTTGGCTTCAAGTGATCTACCCACCTCAGCCTCCCAAAGTGCTGGGATTACAGGTATGTGCCACCACTCCTGGCCTGATGAAGTCTTTTATAGGTAAAACTGAAGTCCTGAAAATTACATACCTGGGAGGCTTAGCTGAGGGGAGGTGGCTCACACGTGTAATTGCCAGAAGTTTAGGAGGCTGAGGCAGGAGGATCACTTGAGCTCAGGTGTTTGAAACCATATCTACAAAACATAAAAAAAAATTTTTCCAGGTGTGTTGGTGCACACCTGTAGTCCCAGCTACTTGAGAGGCTGAGGTGGGAGGATAGCATTAGCCCAGGAGTTTGAGGCTGCAGTGAGCCATGTTCCTGCCACTTCACTCCAGCCTGGGCTACAAAGATCCTGTCTCAAAAAATTTTTTTTCTTTGTCAATTGTTACTATTTTTTAAGATGGAGTCTTGCTTCTTCATCCAGTCTTGAGGGCAGTGGTACGATTTTGGCTCACTGCAAACAACCTCTGCCTCCCAGGTTCAAGCGATTCTCTGCCTCAGCCTCCGAGCAGCTGGGATTATAGGCACATGCAACCATGCCTGGCTAATTTTTGTATTTCAGTAGAGACGGGGTTTCACCATCGTTGCCAGGCTAGTCTTGAACTCCTGACCTTGTGATACACCCGCCTCAGCACCCCAAAGTGCTAGGATTACAGGTGTGAGTCACTGCACCCAGCCGTTTTTTTTTTTTTTTTCCGTGATAGGGAGTATCACTCTCGTTGCCCAGGCTGGAGTGCAATGGCTCGATTTTGGCTCACGGCCACCTCTGCCTCCTGGGTTCAAGTAATTCTCCTGCTTTATTCTCCTGAGTAGCTGGGATTACAAGAATCCGCCATGTCCAGCTAATTTTGTATTTTTAGTAGAGACAGGATTTCTCCATGTTGGTCAGGCTGGTCTTGAACTCCTAATCTCAGGTGATCTGCCCACCTCAGCCTCCCAAAGAGCTGGTATTACAGGCATGAGCCATCACACCTGGCTGAGAGTGAACTTTCAAACGTATTTATTAACTGGATTTATTTATTTATTAGAGTTGGAGTCCTGCTCTGTCACTGAGGCTGAAGTACAGTGGCATAATTACAGCTCACTACAGCCTTGAATTCCTGGTCTCAGGTGATTCCCCCTGCCTCTCAAACTGACAAAGGTGTGCACCACCTCACCCAGTCCTATTTATTGTCTGGATTTTAACTTCAGCTAAGCCTTGGGGGTATGTAATTTTCAGGACTTCAGTTTTACCTATGAAAGAAGACTGCACTCAGAAAATGTTTGTCGAGGACCTAACACATATGTGCAAGACATTGTGGGGTTGTCTTAGGTTCAGTTCCCACAGTCTCTGAAAGTAGCTTTTTTTTTTTTTTTTTTGAGACGGAGTTTCGCTCTTGTTACCCAGGCTGGAGTGCAATGGCGCGATCTCGGCTCACCGAAACCTCCGCTTCCTGGGTTCAGGCAATTCTCCTGCCTCAGCCTCCTGAGTAGCGGGATTACAGGCACACGCCACCATGCCCAGCTAATTATTTTGTATTTTTAGTAGAGACAGGGTTTCACCATGTTGACCAGGATGGTCTCGATCTCTTGACCTCGTGATCCACCTGCCTCGGCCTCCCAAAGTGCTGGGATTATAGGCTTAAGCCACCACGCCCAGCCCTGAAAGTAGCTTCTGTAAAGAGCTCTCTGTGGTTGGGGGAACAGGGTGAGGAAGTGGGTGTGGGACAGGGAGAGGACAGGGAAGAGCGAGCTGACTAGGTCACAGGGCTCCCAGGCTGAGCACTGCCTGGGTGGGGTGGGTGTGAACTCTCAGGGCTGAGCACGTTCCACTCTGCCCAGGGCAATTCTTTTCTTTTGAGAGGGAATCTTGCTCTGTCGCCCAGGCTGGAGTGTGATCTTGGCTCACTAATCCCCACCTCCCGGGTTCAAGCGATTCTCGTGCCTCAGCCTCTTGAATAGCTGGTATTACAGGCGTGCATCACCATACCCAGCTAACTTTTGTTTTTAGTAGAGACAGGATTGCTCAGGCTGATTGGGAAGTCCAGGGCTCAAGCGATCCTCCCAGAGTGCTGGGATTACAGGCATTACCCACCACCAGGCCAAACCCCTCTTCTTAAAGGAACAGAACACTCACTTACCCTGAGAGGTGAGAGGATAGAGGGTTTCAGAAAGTACATTCATAGCCACTCACAGATGAATGCACGACAAGGCTGGGCTTGGATGAATCCGGGTCCTTGGGGCAGCATGTCCCTCCCATCTCCAGATGCTGCCTTTAGAGACAGGGCACTGGGCTGATATGGCAGAAGGTTCTGGAACTCACGGACAATCTAGTCCAGTCTATTCCTTGAATGGCCATTTTCCTCCTAGGTCAGGCAGTCTCTCCCAAAGCACTGGGCTCTCTGCTCAGACAGGCAGGCAGGGCTTCCTGGATGAGTCCTCTCCTCTCAGAGGGTTCACAGAAGCAGAGAGGCGCACACCTGCCCTGTCTAAGTGAGAGAAGAACCCTTTCTGGGAGGTAGCTGGGCATTCCATTGTGTGGCCTTGAAAATACACGCCCTGCCCAACACAACAAACTCATCTGTACAAGTAACCCAGAAACACTCAGGGATGTGGAAAGGATCTAAGTGCTAAGCAGTGCACCACAGCATCATTCATCATCTCAACAGTGGGTGACCTGAACGGTCAACGGTGGAAGATCTTAAATAAACCATGGCACCACCACAAATGGCATGCTCTGTGGCCCTTAAAAATCATGTGCTTGGCTGGGCGCAGTGGCTTGTGCCTGTAATCCCAGCACTTTGGGAGGGTGGATGACTTAAGGTCACAAGTTTGTGACCAGCCTGGCCAACATGGCAAAACTCCGGCTCTACTAAAAACACAAAAATTATCTGGGCATGGTGGCACATGCCTGTAATCCCAGTTATTTGGGAGGCTGAGGTGGGAGAATCACTTGAACCCAGGAGGCGGAGGTTGCAGTGAGCCGAGATCATGCCACTGCACTCCAGCCTGGGCGACAGAGACCTTAAAAAAAATTCATGTACTCAAAGAACATCGAGAATGTTTAAGTAAATGGGGAAATGCTCAGAGCATAACATTTGGTTAAAACTGCACACACCAGTGCAGGCCAATACGACTCTGTCATGAAGGAAATGTTCTGCACCTGCAGGGTCCCTTATTCCATAGACAACAACCACAGGCCACTAATGAACACAGGAAGTCTTGGGCTAGCACAGCTGAATAACTGAATTTTAAATTTTAACAAATTGAGCATGTAAAGAGCTGCATGTGGCTAGTGACTTCTTATGGAATTGTACAGGTACGCTAAATCCCAAGTATGTTAAGAAAAGGTGTGGGTGGCTGGGCACAGTGGCTCATGCCTGTAATCCTAGCACTTTGGGAGGCTAAGACAGGAAGATCGCTTGAGAACGGGAGTTCAAGACAAGCCTGGGCAAATGGAAAAACCCTGTTTCTGGCCAGGCGCGGTAGCTTACGCCTGCAATCTCAGCACTTTAGGAGGCCGAGGTGGGCACATCACAAGGACAGGAGTTCAAGAGCAACCTGACCAACTAGTGAAACCCCGTCTCTACTAAAAATACAAAAAAAAAAAAATTAGCTGGGCATGGTGGTGGGTGCCTGCAGGCCCAGCTACTTGGGAGGCTGAAGCAGGAGAATCGCTAGAACCCGGGAGGTGGAGGTTGCAGTGACTCACGATCGCCCTACCGCACTCCAGCATGGGTCACACAGAGAGACTCTGTCTTAAAAAATTTTTTTTCTACAAAAAAATATAAAAATTAGTCAGGTGTGGTGGTGCACACCTGTAGTTCCAGCTACTCAGGAGGCTAAGGCAGGAGAGTCGCTTGAGCCAAGGTCAAGGATGCAGCGGGCTATGATCGCAGCACTGACTGCAGCCTACGTGACAGACCCTGCCAAAAAAACACAAAACAACAAAGAAAAAGGTATGAAAACCACATTAAACACACGGAAAACGACTAAGAGTATTCCAAAATGTATACAATAGTTTTCTCTGTTAGGAAGATTACAGGAGATTTACATTTTCATTCATTTTTCTGCTTTCCATTCTCAATGAATAGATTTTTTTTCTCCATCAGAACAGCAGAGGAGTATCAGGAGAGAGAAGGGAAGAGGGGAGCCAGGGGAACTCAGGTTGGCAGGAAGGGCCCAGCGGGGCTCACCTGGCTGAGCTGGCAGGAGCAGGAGCGGGGAGAATCCGCCAAGCACAGGGCTTGTTTTAACAGGAGTGTGGTGAGTGGGGGTTGGGTCTTCACCAAGCGGCAGGGCAACCTAGCCGTAAACTGGGTTTCACTGGTGTGAATGTGTGTGTGCACGTGGGTCTTACCATCTGTTGCCAACCCGGCAGCAAAGTGTTGTCTCTTCAGCTGTATTTGTTGGGTCTTGGGTGGATTTTGTTGTTTGAATTTCTCACTTGCTTCCCAGGCCTGACTTTGGCTCCTTCTCCAAGTTACCAACAACTTTTTTTTTTTTTTTTGAGACGGAGTTTCACTCTCGTTACCCAGGCTGGAGTGCAATGGTGCGATCTCGGCTCACCGCAACCTCCGCCTCCTGGGTTCAGGCAATTCTCCTGCCTCAGCCTTCTGAGTAGCTGGGATTATAGGCACGCTTATGCCCAGCTATTTTTTTTGTATTTTTAGTACAGACGGGGTTTCACCATGTTGACCAGGATGGTCTTGATCTCTTTACCTCGTGATCCACCTGCCTCGGCCTCCCAAAGTGCTGGGATTACAGGCTTGAGCCACCATGCCTGGCTTTTTTTTTTTTTTTTGAGACAGAGTTTCGCTCCTGTTACCCAGGCTGGAGTGCGATGGCGCGACCTCGGCTCACCGAAACCTCCGCCTCCTGGGTTCAGGCAATTCTCCTGCCTCAGCCTCCTGAGTAGCTGGGATTACAGGGTCGCGCCACCGTGCCCAGCTAATTTTTTGTATTTTTAGTAGAGACGGGGTTTCACCGTATTGATCAGGATGGTCTCGATCTCTTGACCTCGTGATCCACCCGCCTCGGCCTCCCAAAGTGCTGGGATTACAGGCTTGAGCCACCGCGCCCGGCCTTTTTTTTTTTTTTTTTAATATTTGAGAAAGAGTCTTGCTGTGTTGCCTGGGTTGAAGTGCACTGGTGCAATCTTGGCTCACTGCAACCTTCACCTCCCAAGCTTAGGTGATCCTCCCACTTCAGCCTCCCAAGTAGCTGGGACCACAGGCGTGTGCCACCATGCCTGGCTAATTTTTTTTGAGACAGGGTTTCACTCCCATCACCTAGGCTGAAGTGCAGTGGTGTACTCTCCGGTCACTATAACCTCTGCCTCCTGGGCTCAAGCAATCCTCCTGCCCCAGCCTCCTGAGCAGCCGGAACTACAAGCACACACCACTACGCCCAGCTACTTTTTCTATTTTTAGTAGAGACAGAGTTTCACCATGTTGGCCAGGCTGGTTTCAAACTCCTGACCTCAGGTGATCCACTGGCCTTGGTCTCCCAAGGTGCTGGGATTACAGGCATGAGCCATTGCACCTGACTTAATTTTTAAATTTTTTTGTAGAGACAGGGTCTCACTATGTTGCTGAGGCTGGTCTCCCAACTCCTGGGCTCAGGCGATCAGCCCACTTCAGGCTCCCAAAATGCTGGGATTACAGGCGTGAACCACCGTGCCCAAGCCCTGACCCAAACACTTTAAGGAGACTTCAGCCAAGCTCTTTGGAAAGTAGGAGGAAGTTCCTACAGGTGAGTCTTGGCAGACGGGGAGGGAACCTGGCCTGGCTTACTCATTGTGGCTTTGCTGGTGCAGCAGTTTAGGAATTTGAGTTATTTGAAGTAGCAAGGATAAAGAAAGATGTAATTTTCCTAAATACATAGCTGAAGGCCTTTTAATTATTTTACTGCTAAAGAGGTCATAAGCAGTGGTTCTCAAGCTTTGGAGTGGAAGAATCACCTGGCTGCTTGTTAGAAGTGGAGATTCCTAGTGCTAAGCCCCAGAGATAATTTAATCAACCCCATCATTTTATAGATGGGGCCAGGGCAGGCAGAGGGCCAAGCCATGTGCCCTAGGGCACCAGCTGGTCAGCAGTGCTGGGATTAGGATCTGGGCATCTGATGTGGGTGTTTTGCTAATTGCCTCGCCTCTCAATTCGCCTGTGTCAGTTGTTTGCCTTAAAGGAAGAGTTGGGACAAGTGGGCTGAGGTTTTTTCCCACCACCAACCAATTCTCCATCACCAACTCGATGTCCCACAATTCAGTCCTGACACTACCCAGAATTATCGCACAGCCCACAGGTTAAGGACTTGGTCCCATAAAACTGCCCATGCTTCCGACACCAGCTACAAATGGGTGTCCAGCCTACCCATACTTCTGCCCAGCTAACTCTAAATTTGGAGGTTCCCACGACCCCTTCTTCCTATTGGGTTTGTTTTGTTTGAGACAGGGTCTTGTCCTATTGCCTAGGCTATAATATTGGCTCACTGAAACCTCCACTTCCTGGGCTCTAGCAACCTTCCCACCTCAGGCTCCTGAGTAGCTGGGACCACATGGCTACCATGCCTGGCTAATTTTTTTTTTTTTTGAGGCAGTCTTGCTCTGTTGCCAGGCTGCAGTGCAGCGGTGCGATCTTGGCTCACTGTGACCTCCACCTCCTGGGTTCAAGCGATTCTTCCGCCTCAGCCTGCCAAGTAGCTGGGACCACAGCTGTGTGCCACCATGCCCGGCTAATTTTTGTATTTTTAGTAGAGACGGGGTTTTACCATGTTGGCCAGGATGGGCTTGATCTCTTGAGCTCGTGATCCGCCCATCTAGGCCTCCCAAAGTGCTGGGATTACAGGCATGAGCCACCGCACCTGGCCAATGTTTAAGTTTTCTCTAGAGACAGGGTCTCACTATATTGCCCAGGCTGGTCTTGAACTCTGTAATCAAGCTGATCCTCCCACCTTGGCCTTCCAAAGTGTTGGGATTACAGGAATGGGCCACTGCGCCCGCACTTTTATCATGTCTGATAATTTGCTAGAATAACTCACCGACTCTGGAAAGTGCTCTACTCACCACTGCAGTTTATTACACAGGATGAAGATGAACAGCCAGATGAAATATAGGTGAGGTCTGGAGGGACCTGAGTGCAGGACCTCTGTCCCCATAGACTTAGGGGTGCAAGAGGGTTGGAATTTTTTTTTGAGACGGAGTTTCGCTCTTGTTACCCAGGCTGGGTGCAATGGCGTGATCTTGGCTCACCGCAACCTCCGCCTCCTGGGTTCAGGCAATTCTCCTGCCTCAGCCTCCTGAGTAGCTGGGATTACAGGCACGTGCCACCATGCCAGCTAATTTTTTGTATTTTTAGTAGAGACGGGGTTTCACCATGTTGACCAGGATGGTCTCGATCTCTTGGCCTCATGATCCACCTGCCTCAGCCTCCCAAATTGCTGGGATCACAGGCTTGAGCCACTGCGCCCGGCCAGAGGGTTGGAATTTTTTTATGAAGGTTTCGTTACATAGATATGATAGATTAAATCACTGGTCCATGGTGATTGACCTCCATCTCTAGCCCCTCTCCCAACCCTGGAGGCTGGGAGGGGATGGCTGAAAGTTCTGTCCCTCTAATCTCATGGTTTTCTGGCACCCAGTCCCCATCCTGAAGTTATAGAGGGCTCCCTTATGATAAGTCATGATCCCTCATTAGCACACAAAAGACAGTAAATTCCAAGGGTTTTATGAGCTCTATGCCAGGAAGACAAAAGCCAAATAATTAACAGTTAATTAATTGAGACAGGATCTTGCTTTTGCACACCCAGGCTGGAGTGCAATGGCATGATACCAGCTCACTCCAGCCTTGACCTCCCAGCCGTGATTCTCCTGCCTCAGCTGCCTGAGTAGATGGAACCACAGGCACTCGGCGCCATGCCCAGCCAATTTTTTGATTTTTTTTTAAGAGACGGGGTTTTGGTATGTTGCCCAGGTTGGTCTTGAACTCCTGGACTAGAATGATTCTCCTGCCTCGGCCTCCCAAAGCGCTGGGATTATAGGCATGTCTTTTTTTTTTTTTTTTTGTAACACATGGGAGATTTGCAATGTTTTTGGAAAATACTACTGCATTGCAAAAGACAAAATAAGCCTTTATAATGATGATAATGCTTCTTGTGGTTGTCTCCAGCCCTGCTGCCTATAGCCGGCTTGAGGGCACACGTTGGACCCTGTTGGTACAGGAGGGCTGGGATGTGGGGGGAAAGGTGATGGGGATGGGCAGGTTTTCTTCCCCAAGAGTCAGGACCTCGAACCTCAAATTCAAGGATCAAATGATGGAGCTCAATGGCAGAGGGGCAACAAAACTGTGAGCCTGTGAGAGACAACCTGACAGGGTGTCGGATACAGAGAGGGTTCACCCTGCTGCAGACCGTGCCCTCAGGCACCCAGTGAGCTTAGAAAGTATCTTCCATTTGTCAGTTGGGGTACCTCAAACTCTAGCAGGCCCAGGTTATGATGCAAGCATGTTCAGTGGAGGAAGGCGTGAACTCACTCACAGAGATGAGTGGCGCTGCTCAGTGGGCCTGGGAGAGGAGGGCTCGGCCCAGCAAGACTCCTCCTGAGGAGATCTGGCCATGCCTCCCACTGACAGAGGGCACTCACCGGAGGTTAAAGGCACAGCCTGGGCCTAAGAGCCCAGGGACAGCTCAGGATATGGCACTGAAGACAGGCAGCCCCATAACTTCCGCCAAAAAATCCAGACATTGAGTGTAATTCATTTGGGTGTCTTCACATTTTAAGCTCATTTACCCACGTCAGGAACCATTTATTTAGCATTTAACAAGTCGAGGCCCGTGCAGCATCCTTCTAACATATGGCCTGTTCATGTCCTGCCTCTGTGCATCTGTCATGGCCATGTTTTGGGAGGAGGCTGACTCAGCCAGTTTTGCACTGTCAGCTGGCAGGGACAATCCCACCGTGCAGCTGCTTGAGGAGGGGCATGCTGCCTGGCCCAGCCCCCTTGGCTTCCCCAGCCACCCAAACCCTGCTCTTCATAAAGAAACGGGGCACCTGGCAGGCTACCTGTTAGTCACTCATCTCCTGGGAAATGTTCCAGGTACTACTTGGAGGAGATCATTCTGGAAAGCTCCCTGATGCCCAGCAAGCCCATTACCATGGCAACCCATCCATCCTGAGCTGCTCCTCCCTTGGGCCTCCAGAAGGGAGGCTGACTGAGATGATGCAAGTTTCTCTGAGGTGAGGCTCGTCTCTCATAGAACAAAAACTATCTTGAAATATTTCAGAGAAATAAAAAGTTATAATGAATAATGTAAGAAATATCTGTGTCGATACCTCCTAATTTAAGATATAAAACCACAGCTGTAAATAAAGCTCCTTTTTTTTTGGTTCGTTTGACATAGGATCAGCTGTATTGCCCAGGCTGGAGCAGTATGATCTCAGCTCGCTGCAACCTCTGCCTCCTGGGCTCAAGCCATCCTCCCACCTTAGCCTCCCCAGTAGCTGGAACTATAGGCACACACCACGATGCCTAGCTAATTTTGTGTGTGTGTGTGTGGAGAGGGGGTTTTGATATGTTACCCAGGCTGGTCTGAAACTCCTGAGCTCGAGGGATCCTCCTGCCTCAGCCTCCAAAAGTGCTGGAATTACAGGCATAAGCCACTGTGCCTGGCCCAAAGCTCCTTTTTTTCAGGGGTGGGGACAGGGTCTTGCTCTGTTGCCCAGGCTGGAGTGCAGTGGTGCAATCTTGGCTCACTGCAACCTCCGCCTTTCTGGGCTCAAGCCATCCTCCCAGCGCACCCTCCTTTTGTAGCTGGGACTGCAGATATGCACCACTATGCTCCGCTAATTTTTTAAATATTTTTTGTAGAGACAGGGTTCCACTATGTTGTCCAGGCTGGTTTTGAACTCCTGAGCTCAAGGGATCCTCTTGCTTCTGCCTCCCAAAGTGCTGGGATTACAGGTGTGAGCCACACCTCTGGCCGAAAGCTCCTTTTTGATCTCTCTCTTATCATATGGCCTTCCTTATCCCACAAGAGGATTCCTCTATGCTAGGCTTAAAATTTATCACTATATATGTGCATGTATAGTATGTGTATATATACATATATACACACATATATATACATGCACATATATATATTTGTATACTATATATAATATACAAATATATGCATGTTCTGAACCACAGAACAGAAAACCATTTTAAAGTGTATTGAATTACACATCACAAGGGTGGGCAACCAACACCTCTGTATTTGCATGTTTTAAAATCCTACAACTGGGATTGGATGGCATGTCTCTTGCAATTTGCATTTTGCATCAGTGCTGCTTACAAGGTTCGTCTGTGTTGATGCACATAGCCCCAGCTTGTGTATTTCATTGCCAAATCGTATGCCATTGTGTGACTACTTTACAATTGACCCATTCTCCTGGCAGGCACTGGGTTGTGAAGGTGTTTAGAACATGCCACCTAAAATATGCCATTCTAGCCTATTGACCATTTTGAGTTCAAGGCACCCGTGGCCTGGCAAGGTGGCTCATGCCTATAGTCCCAGCACTTTGGGAGGCTGAGGTGAGAGGATTGCTTGAGCTCAGGAATTTGAGACCAGCTTGGCCAACACGGCCAGACTCTGTCATTAAAAAAAAAAATTTTATCTGAGCCTAGTGACATTTGCCTATAGTCCTAGGTACTCAAGAGGCTGAATGTGAAGATCACTTGAGCCCAGGAAGTTGAGGCTGCAGTGACCTATGATGGCACCACTGTACTCCAGCCTGAGAGATAGAGTAAGACCCTTTCTCTAAAAAAAGGTACTTGAAAAACAGATGTAAGGATAGTCTGACCTTCCTTCTTTTTCTTTTTTCTTTTTTTTTTTTGAGCCGGAGTTTCGCTCTTGTTACCCAGGCTGGAGTGCAATGGCGCGATCTCGGCTCACCGCAACCTCCGCCTCCTGGGTTCAGGCAATTCTCCTGCCTCAGCCTCCTGAGTAGTTGGGATTACAGGCACATGCCACCATGCCCAGCTAATTTTTTTTGTATTTTTAGTAGAGACGGGGTTTCACCGTGTTGACCAGGATGGTCTCGATCTTTTGACCTCGTGATCCACCCGCCTCGGCCTCCCAAAGTGCTGGGATTACAGGCTTGAGCCACCGCGCCCGGCCCCGCTTCTTTTTCTTAAAAAAAAAAAAAAAAAAGGTGAAATTGTCACCATCTGTCAAGACTCCATCTCAAAAAAAAAAAAAAAAGAAAGATGTGAAATGCATCCTTCTTTTTTTTTGAGATGGAGTCTTGCTCTGTCACCCAGACTGGAGTGCAGTAGTACAATCTCGGTTCACTGCAGCCTCTGCCTCCAGCATTCAAGTAATTCTTCTGCCTCAGCCTCCTGAGTATATATCCGAGTAGCTGGGATTACAGGCATGTGCCACCATACTCTGATAATTTTTATGTGTTTTTTTTGGTAAGTAATGGGGTTTCACCATGTTGGCTGGTCTGGAACTCATCCCACAAGGAAGCCTCTTGTGGGATAAAGAAGGTTATAGGATAAGAGAGAGATCAAAAAGGAGCTTTCTGCCAGAGATGTGGCTCACACATGTAATTCCAGCACTTTGGGAGGCCAAAGCGAGAGGATTCCTTGAGCTCAGCAGTTCAAAACCAGCCTGGACAAGATAGTGAAACCCTGTCTCTACAAAAAATACAAAAAAAATTAGTGGGGCACGGTGGTACATACCTGCAGTCCCAGCTACAAAAGAAGGGTGAGGCATGAGATCTGCCTGCCTTAGCCTCCCAAAGTGCTGGGATTACAGGCATGAGCCACTGCGCCCAGCCAATGTATCCTTCTTATATCAGAAGGAAAGAGACACTTTTATCACCAAGGAGGGGGAAGTTAAGGCTAAGAGAAATCTGTACAAACCTTGTTAACAAACTGTATCTTCCCACTTTTCCAACTAATATAACTCCCCTAGCTCAGGTCCTTTCACCTTGTCACACTTACTACTCTTTGCCCAACTCAGTACATAAGCTCTCAACTCGGTTTCTTTGGGTCTTCGTGTTTCTAGTGAGGACTCCCATGTATACGTAAAAAAAAAATAAATAACTAAAGAGGGTAGAAGAGAAATTTTTCCTCCTCTACAGTGGTTTTCAAGTTTTTATAATTCCAATACAGCTTGAGCTTTCAAATCCAGAATGCTCCAAAATATAGAACTTTTTGAGTGCACACATGAGGTGCAAAGGAAATGCTGCTTGGAGCATGTTGGATTTCAGATTTTTGGATTTGGGATGCTGGATCAGTTTAATGCAAATATTCCAAAATCCAAATAAATCTGAAATCTGAAACACTTCTGGTCCCAAGCATTTCAGATAAGAGATACTTTTTTCTTTTTTTATTAGAATGCTTCATGAATTTGCATGCCATCCTGTATTAGTCCATTTTCATGCTGCTGACGAAGACATACCTGAGACTGGGAAGAAAAAAAGGTTTAATTGGACTTACAGTTCCACAAGGTTGGGAGGCCTGAGAATCATGGCAGGAAGCGAAAGGCACTTCTTACATGGTGGAGGTGAGAGAAAATGAGGAAGAAACAAAAGTGGAAGCCCCTGGTAAAACCATCAGATCTCGTGAGACTTGTTCACTACCATGAGAACAGTATGGGGGAAACCGCCCCATGATTCAAGTATCTCCCACTAGGTCCCTCCCATAACACATGGGAATTATGGGAGTACAATTCAAGATGAGATTTGGGTGGGGACACAGCCAAACCATATCACATGCTTGTGTAGAAGCCATGCTAATCTTCTCTGTATTGTTTTATTTATTTATTTATTAATTTTGAGACGGAGTTTCGCTTTTGTTACCCAGGCTGGAGTGCAATGGCGCGATCTTGGCTCACCGCAACCTCTGCCTCTTGGGTTCAGGCAATTCTCCTGCCTCAGCCTCCTGAGTAGCTGGGATTACAGGCACGTGCCACCATGCCCAGCTAATTTTTTGTATGTTTAGTAGAGACAGAGTTTCACCATTTTGACCAGGATGGTCTCGATCTCTTGACCTCGTGATCCACCCGCCTCGGCCTCCCAAAGTGCTGGGATTACAGGCTTGAGCCACCGTGCCCAGCCCTGTTCCATTTTTTTTTTTTTAGTATATGTGCTGCCAAAGCAAATGGCTGCAGTCATCTGGGCACCTACTCCCTTCACTCCCTAACCCCAGGCGGACAAGGGGTAGGGGTACTTAACCTGTACTCCTACCTCCTTGTGCACGTGCTGGTGCTTCTCCAAGATGTATCTCGGAGTACATTTGCTGTATCCGGGGCCAGGTACAGCACTCAGACATTGCCAAAGTACTTTGTAAAGTGGCACTAATTTATACTCCTATAAGCTTGGCTGTCTTGGGGAAGGAGGAGCCAGGGGCACAATTTAATTATAGTAACTTCATGGTGTATTTCACCTAATAAAGTGTGAGGTAGGCAGAACAGGATTATTCACCATCCTCAGTAACCTTTCAAAGGTGAGGAATCCCAGACACAGAAGTTGAGGGATTTAGCCAGATCACAGAGATAGGAGGGTTAAAGGCAGGCGTTAACCCATGTGTCTGACCGACAGCGCTCTCCTTACATTAGTTTCTCTCCCTCCTCCCTAGCACAGTCACCAAGTGCCTTATATGAGCACAGACTAAGCCTACACATCAGCTTTCTGAGACCACAAACAACGAATGCTGGCTGCAGAGCAGGGAGAGGGACCCCAAGGAGGGGCTCTGTGGTGCGACCCTGCTGGACTTCTCCATCCCAGCTTTCTTGCTGGGGTTCACTTGCCTGTGCATGAAGATTGCATCTGGTAGTATTTTTGGACTTAAGTTGCTCGAGGAAGGAATAAACAAAAGCAATGGTAAAAAAGACTAGCAGGCTAGGTGTGGTGGCTCACACCAATTGCTTGAGGTCATGGTGAAACCCTGTCTCTACCAAAAATGCAAAACTTAGCCAGGCGTGGTGGTACACACCTGTAGTATGCCATTAGAGGCATAAAACAAGAGGCTGAGGTGGGGGCCTGCTTGAGCCCAGAGAGGCTGAGGCTACAGTGAGCTGAGATCATGCCGCTGGTACTTCAGCCTGGGTGGCAGAGTGAGACCCTGTCTCAAAAAAGAAGTAGCAGAAGTGGCCAACACAGGAATCTGCAGCCCAGGGAAGGTGGGGCAGGGGAGTGGCCCTCAATGTCCCTGATTCTCTGAACCTCCCACACACCAAACGGCTGCAGTCATCTGGGCACTCCCTTCACTCCCTAACCCCAGGCAGTGTCTCAAAGAGAGGAGGCCAACACCCTCCACTCAGAAATGCTCAGCACAGAAACGTGACCGTGGAGCCGGGCTTAGACTTGGGTGACTCCTGGCCACCAGTTCTGTCTGAAGCAAGGTTGAAGTCCTAGGTAAAGACTTCTCAGCTGGGCGCGGTGGCTCACGCCTATAATCCCAGCACTTTGGGAGGCCAAGGCGGGTGAATCACGAGGTCAAGAGATCGAGACCATCCTGGTTAACAAGGTGAAACCCCATCTCTACTAAAAATACAAAAAAATTAGCTCGACATGATGGTGCGCGCCTGTAGTCCCAGCTACTTGGGAGGCTGAGGCAGGAGAATTGCTTGAACCCAGAAGGCGGAGGTTGCGGTGAGCCGAGATCGTGCTATTGCACTCCAGTATGGGTAACAACGGCGAAACTCCATTTCAAAAAAAAAAAAAAAAGACTTCTCAGCAGCACCCCCTCTCCCCTGCAGAGTGGTTCAGAAGCTGCCTAGACTGGGCAATACCAGGGCTGAGGCCAGGATGCCCACATCTCAGTGAACTCTTGACACAAAAATTCAGTACAAGTGGGCAGGTGCCATTCTCTTCACCTGCAAGAACTTTCTCAACCTTTGGTTTTTCCGTCTCCTTGCCCTCAGGTCTTTCCTTCCCAACATGGTGCTGGGATCCAGGGGGTGATGAGAGGCTACTGAACCTGCTCCCCTCCCACATCCTGCCCTCCAGCCATGCCATGTAGGTTCGGTCCTGGCTGTGGTACCGGATGACCTCAGGCATGTTTCCTCCTCTGAAAGGGCAGAGGATCTAACAAGATAGCATGAGAGGAAGCACCTGGCACACAGGACTGACCGATCATTTGCTGATGAAGCTGAAAGCTTCTGATCCTTCCCAGGAACTCCCATTCTCAGCCCAATTCCTGTTTGTTCACCTGTGCTTTTTGGTAATTAAAAAAGTCGTCAGTCTCACCCAACATGCCTGGGCAATTCCAGATCTGGCTAAGGACTAATACCAAAAAGCAGAAGACCGCTCTTGAGAGCCTATTCTAGGCCCTTTCTACCACACTGCGTCAAACCGCAGACCACATCACACCATGCCACGTTAACTACACCACATCACACACTGCCGTCTCACCACACCAACCACACCGCCTATACTGCCACCACGAGGCAGCACGGCACCTGGAGAGCCTGTCACCGGCCTTCCTGGTCCCTGACGGGGTGCCAGAAGCACCATCGCTCCTCCACTCCTGCCCAGGTGGTCTCCTGGCCTTTACAGTGCCAGCCACTCACCTAACCTGCACCACGCAGTTCTGAAGTCAGGCCTCTTAGTCCAGTGCCTCTGTATGGGCACTGACAGTGTACAGCTCACATAGGATTTCCTTCTTCATGTGTCCCCTTTTGCCCCTAGAGACCTTAGGCAGAGTTCCTAATTAGAGCACTGCGTTATTCAGGAAATAGGTGAGCAGAGCACATCAAGAGGCTTATTTTATTTTTGACCTTATCCTGTTTTAGGGCAGTTTTTTTCAGGAATGAGAAGGTACCAGATGCCCTGGAAATCTGACACACCAAAATTTGGGACGTGGAGAGGACAAGGAGCAAGGCCAGGAAAAGTCAACTCCAAGGGAGTCTCTGAACTCCGCAGGACCAGCTAAGAAGGGGTCCTTGGATTGTCCTTGTCAGCCATTCACCCCACAGCAGGGGACGAGCACTGTGCCCTACAGTAGGCTGCCAAACTCCCTTAGCACTGACTCATTCTTTCCACTTCCCACTTCCTGCAAACAGTTTCCCTGACAATTCCCAACTCCGGGATAAAGGGACATCACTTCCTTTGGGAGTTAGATAGATGGGTTTTCACTAAATGTGGATGTAAGAGCTAGATAAAACATGAGTCACTTGTTCTGAAAAACTATGGGCAGGATAGTGTCTGTCATGGTTCAAATCAGACTTGTAATAAAAAAGGTGGTTTTTATTTTGAGATAGGGTCTTGCTCTGTTGCTCAGGCTGGAATGCAGGAGCACAATCACAGCTTACTGCAGCCTTGATCCCCTGGGCTCAAGTGATCTTCCCACCTCAGCCTTCCAAGCAGCTGGGATCACAAGCATGCACCACTATGTCCAGCTAATTTTTATATTTTTTGTAGAGACAGGGTCTCACTATATGTTGCTCAGGCTGGTCTCAAACTCCTGGCGTCAAGTGATATGCCCATCTCAGCCTCTCAAAGTACTGGGATTACAGGTATGAGCCACCGTGCATGGCCGAAAAGGTGATTCTTGATTGAAGGCAAACACACTTTAATCAGTCCCACCCACCAGCCTGATCTCAGTGAGTCCACTGAGAAAGGCTAGGCTTTTCCTAGGAAGAGGTTGGGATAGGTAGCAATGCTGGCTGAGAAGGTAGGTCCCACTGAGGGCACAGATGGGCTCAGGCAGCACAGATGACCAAGAGAACACCCAAGAGTGGTCCATCCCTGCTTTAGGCACCCCTGTGAATACGCACCTGCTTGGTCCTCTGCCTGGGTCACTGGCTGGTGCCAAAGGCTTGCTCCTTTCTGCAGCCACAGCACCCAGACCATGGGGATGGTCAGGCAGGGCTTGAGAAGACTCCTGCCTCCTAGGGCCTGGCTTATACCTACAAGAAACAGCCACCCATTTGCAGATACCCACTGCCAATGCCCAAGGACCCCGTCTTGCTGGCCAGTTCCCCTGTCCCTTGAACTTGATCCACAATAGTAACAAGTAAAAAGAAGGGGCCAGAGGAGGCCCCTCAGAGTCTGGGAAGAAGAGGTGACATAGAATCTGCAGTTTGGTTTCCAAGTTGTTAAAAACAGGCATAGTTAAGACCAACTCGGGCAATACAGGGAGAGCCTATCTCTATACAAAATTAACAAGTTAGCTGGTGCAACGGTGTGTACCTCCCACGCAGTGGTCCCAGCTGTGTGGGGGGTTGAGGTAAAAGGATCTCTTGAGCCCAAGAGGTTGAGGCTGCAGTGAACCATGATGGTGCCATTGCACTGATCGGGCAACAGAGCAAGATCCTATCTCAAAATAAAATAAGATAAATAAAGAAAAGAAAAACAGGCACCCAGGATCTTAGGAGACGGAGAGGACCTCCTTCCTGGACAACAGTCCTCTCTACCACACTCCCGGCCATTGTGAGACCTGCAGCGTAGTCTCACTTTGTTGCCCAGGCTGCAGTGCAGGTGTGCAGTCTTGGCTCACTGCAACTGCCACCTCTTGGGTTTAAGTGATTCTCCCTCGGCCTCCCAAGTTGCTTGGATTACAGGTATGCACAACCACACCCAGCTAATTTTTGTATTTTTAGTAGAGATGGGGTTTCATTGTGTTGCCCAGGCTGGTCTCGAACTCCTGACCTCAGGCGATCCACCCACTTTGGCCTTCCAAAGTGCTGGGATTAAAGGTGTGAGCCACTGTGCCCAGCCTCCCTATGACAATTTAGAAAACATTACTATAGACTTCATAAACAAAAATTATGAAAAATCCAAATCTATATAAAAGTAGAGAGCACAGTATAATAAATCTAATATACTCCTCTCTCAGCTTCAACAATTACCAACACGTGCCCCCCCCCCTTTTTTTTTCTGAGATGGAGTCTTGCTCTGTTGCCCAGGCTGGAGTGTAGTGTTTGATCTTGGTTACTGCAACCTCCACCTTCCAGGTTCAAGTGATTCTCCTGCCTCAGCCTCCCAAGTAGCTGGCATTACAGGCACCCACCACCATGCCTGGCGAATGTGACCCATCTTGTTACATCTCTAACCCTACCCACTCTGGGATAATTTTATTTATTTATTGAGATGAGTCTCACTCTGGGACCACCTAATCTAATTCATCTAATCTAATCTTACTCTCTACCTATGTACCTACCTATTTACCTATCTGTCTTGCTGCGATAATGTTTTTTTTTAATAGGAAGTCTTATTTTGTTGCCCAAGCTGAAGTGCAGTGGTGGGATCACAGCACACTGCAACCTCTTGACCTCCCGGGCTCAAGTGATCCTCCTGCCTCAGTCTCGAGTAGCTGGGACTACAGGAAGGTGCCAGTACAACTGGCTAATTTTTTAAAATTTATCTTTTGTAGAGATGGGGTCTGTGTTGCCTAGGCTGGTCTCAAACTCCTGGGCTCAAGTGATCCTCCCCTGCCTTGGTCTTCCAAAGTGCTGGGATTATAGGCACGAGCCACTGTGCCCATTCTGGGACAATTTTAAAGAACAAATGGAGAAAAAGCAGTTGGTTGATGACAAAGACTGAGTGTGGCAGGTACACTGGTTAGCTGACCTATTACATACTCCCAATTTCCTTCCTCCTTGCATGTTTTCCACCACACTCACTTTTCCAGCCTTCCCTCTAGCTAGAGAGAGTTCGATGACCCAGCTATGGCCAGTGAGACTAAATGAAAGTCCAATATGAACTCTCATTGTAAGATAACACATGTACATAATACATACACACAGGTGCACATGTATCAGCCACGGGAAGTGCTGCATTAGTGAGATGAAGCGAGGTCAGTACAGGAGGCTTTTAAAGAGGTTCCATGTAGATCAAAAGAGCGACAACTGAAGTCAAGGCAAATAGCACAGTTAACAGTGGGAAACTGGGGGACTCCAAAGCAGGGATCTATAAACTGGGAAACAGAGCACCTATAACAGGATCCTTACAAGTAGCTATGTATTCCCTGACAGGGGCTTGACTAGATGAGAGGGGCTGTTTTTCCTTTTTGAGATGAAGTCTTGCTCAGCCACCCAGGCTGAAGTGGACTGGAGTGTTCTCAGCTCATTGCAACCTCTGCCCCTCAGGTTCAAGTGATTCTCCTGCCTCAGCCTCCCGAGGAGCTGGGATTACAGGCACATGCCATCACGTCTAATTTTTTTTGTATTTTTTAGTAGAGACGGGGTTTCACCACGTTGGCCAGGCTGGTCTCAAACTCCTGACCTCAGGTGATCACTTTCCTCGGCCTCCCAAAGTGCTGGGATTATAGGCGTGGGCCACCACACCCGGCCTACAGGTGATTTCTAAAAGACTGATGTAGAGGTAATGAGTGACTGTGTCAGTGTGGGCAGTAACCCTGCTGGGAAAAGACACAGCAATCAAGAGACAGCAAAAAGGAACCAATCTTTCCCAGGGTACAGATGGAGAAGCCTGTGTGCAGGGCTGGATCCTGAACAAGAAAGGCAGGGCCCAAGCACACAGTTACGACTTTCACTGACACATCTGACTTCTCCCTTCGTGCCTCGGAGCAAAACAGGAATAGCAAACCCACCCGTGAGAAGAACCCAGCAGGCTTTTGCAGGTTTTGTCTTAATCCTTTAGGCTTCAAAGGTGCTAACATTTGCTAAAAAGAAAACCCTAACTTACCATGAACTCAGTACCATTCATTTTATTGGCTTCCAGATCATTTTTCAAGCAGCGAGAGAGTCAGCTCATGTGCTGCTGAGACACTGGCTGCTGCGATGAAGAGCTTTGTGAAATGTAATGGTACAGGGACTCAATTCCAGAGAAAAGTTAGGGAAAGTCGCCAAAAGATGATGAATGACAGATGATGAACTGGAGAGTACCATGTGGGAGGACATTCACATCCAATCTTGGCTGCTACCTCCAGAAGGTCTGGATGTCCTCTCATCAAAATACTGGCTGGTCTTAGGTTATTCTTTTTTTTGTTTTTGAGACAGGGTCTCACTCCCTTTGCCCAGGCCAGAGTGAAGTGGCACCATCTTGGCTCACTGCAGCCTCAACTTCCAGGGACTAAGTGATCCTCCCACCTTAGTCTCCTGAGTATGTGGGACTACAGGCATGCACCACCATGCCTAGCTAATTTCTTTTTGTATTTTTGGTGGAGACAGGGTTTTACCATGTTGCTCAGGCTGATCTTGAACTCCTGAGCTCAAGCAATCCACCTGCCTCCCAAAGTGCTGGGATTACAGGCAAGAGCCAGCTTCCTCTGTTATTCTTATGTCCCACTTGGGACCAAAACAAAGACCTCGCAGGCTGCCTGTTGTGATGCTGGCCTGAAATGCTCTATCATCACTTTCAGAAATACTCATCAGAGGGGATGTGATCAATGTTAGCTTGTAAACTACCTTTCTGAGTAATAAGATCCATAGCCCATAACCAACTAGTGCTGAGTCAAGTCTTAGTTGCTACAAGTTCTGACCACATTAGAGACCTGGACTGGGAGATGTGCCATAAACTAGTACTCACACCCGCCGGGTCTGTCATTAGCTCACTCCACCCCTTGGAGGTATTGGTGTTATTCATGCCATTTGCAGACCAGAAAATGGAAGCACAGGAAACTGACCTGTGGTCAAGGTCACAAAGCTGGTACAGCAAGAAATGGAATGCAGTCTTAGGGATCCTGTCATCACCCAAACCTGTCATGTTACTCGGGTAACACACTTGAACATGCAGGCACACACACGCCAGGAGCAGGCTGTGGGATTTCCTGCTTTAATACAAATGGTCTCTGTCCCTTTCCCTCTTCTCCAAGGATTTATATGTTACCCTCCTCCCGGCTGTTCTGCAAAGAATGTCCAACTCTAGTAAGCAGGAAGTTTGGAATTCACATTTTCTTGTGATTATAAAAAAGAAAATCCTTCATAAAATTCTCTGACAAACTAAAAATAAATGAATTATTGAGTGGGAGCATAATATATATAATTAAATACCTGAATTTAACTTTTCTTTGGGAAGGGGAAAAAGGCTGAAGGGAAAAACTGCTAATTCAGCAATAATATATCCTTATTTGCAGCCTTACATGCCATCAGCGGGAATCCATTCAGGAAGGAGAGATCAGGAGAGACGCCCGAGTGGAACCAAGAACAGACTGCGAAGGGGCCTGGTGTTCCAGCCACACTAGTGAGCCTGCTCCTCTAGGTCTTCCAGGCAAGGCTGGCTGCAGAAAGAGCCTCCTGGCCCCAGAAAATCTACACCCAGGTTGGTCAGCTCTTTTTACTATGCCTGGTGAGACCTCTGCCAGCATGGACAGACCTGAAATGTGCTGGCTTGAACTGGTTGGGACTTTGCAGCAGAATAAAGGGAAGGTGAGTGAGGTCGTCATCTTCACCAGCCTCTCACAGGACCAACTTTTATTTATTCATATACGGACAAATTTTTAAAAGTAAAGTGAATGAAATCATTTGTGATTTAGATATATAGACAGAACTTCAATGTAGAAAAAAAAGACCTTGCTGGGAAACAGTTAATGAGAAACACTGGAAAACATTTCACAGACGCACAAAAAGCTCACATTGTAAACAGGATTAAGCTGCTCTTGATTTTGCCCGTAACATCAAGGTTTCATTTTGCTCAGCCTGAGATCTCGCTCAATTTCAAACTGCCTGTGATCCACTCGGTCGAGGAAAGCTTTCCGTTCAATGTACCTAGAAGAGGATGAAAACAGTGTTTGTCAGCAGAAACCAGGAGAAAGTCCTCCCCTGCCCAGTCCCATCCCCCCAGACATAAACTGAGTTATGGTGAATGCAAGCAGAGGGACACAGCTGGTGCTGAGAGTGACCACCCATGATGATTCCAGTACAATCCACACCACTCACATTTGGTCTAAAAAAGAATGGTGAAAATAAAGTGAAGCCGGGCGTGGTGGCTCATGCCTGTAATCCCAGCACTTTGGGAGGCTGAGGTGGGTGGATCACGAGGTCGGGAAATCAAGGCCATCCTAACATGGTGAAACCCTGTCTCTACTAAAAATACAAATTAGCTGGGCATAGAGGCATATGCCTATAGTCCCAGCTACTCAGGAGGCTGAGGCAAGAGAATCGCTTGAACCCGGGAGATGGAGGTTGCAGTAAGCCAAGATCACACCACTGCACTCTAGCCAAGGCGACAGGGCGAGACTCCGTCTTGAAAAAAAAGAAAAAGAAAAAGAAAAGAAAATGAAAAGGAAGGTAATAGTTTATCAAAGGGAAAGCACATTAGAGGCTGGGTGGCAGGAAGATGTTGCAATTTTCTAACAAGACTTTAAGGGAAGAAGAACACGGGTTTACACAGGCATGGGTTCAAGTCCTAGCTCTAGCTCACTTATTAACAGGGCAAAGGACTGAACATCTCAGAGCCTCACTTTTCTTACAGCAGCATGGCGATGCTGTATTTCTTGGCTTTAGCGGTGTGTTGAATTGGTGGGTGAGAGAAAGCTATGCCTCCTGCATACATACATCAAAATGTGAAAAAGAAGCATGTGGTAGTGAAGGAAGGAAGACAGTAAAAATGACCTCACAGGGCTGCTGTGAAGGTGAAGTGAGCTGAGGTTTACAAAGTACACACTTTAGAAGCGATTTAACTGCTCTGAGCGCTTTCCTTCCCCTCATCCTTTTCTCCTCTCCTAGGTATCCTCCACCCTGTTTGGGTCCAGGTTGCTTCTCCTAAGATGACAGAACTGTTTCCCTACATTCCTCTAAGAGAATGAGGTTAAGGGCCTCTGTGGCCTGTAGTCCACATACAGGATCCCCTTGAAAGGTGGGCACTCTGCCCCCTAATCTGGTCAGGTTCAGCAAACTTTCCCTCTGTTCTCCAGGCAGGACGGGAAAGCAGCACAGGCGCGCTTGCCGGGAGCAAGGCTGGCTGCTTAATGAGACACAGCTGCATCTTAATGCACCTCCTCGCCATAAAGTGTGCCATGATTTGCCTGGGGGGCGGAGATCTCCGCTGCTAATTAATCTATTGAGAGAGCAAAACTGCCCTCAAAAATGGGAGACATAATTGAATCTCTGCACTAATTTTTCTTTTGTTGCACTGTGGAAAACGTGTATCTGTCGTTACAAAGTCATTACATTTATAGTGAGAATGCTGCCAGGTTCAGGAACCTGTGTTCCCCTGCTGCGTCCAGGGCCCTGCTTTCCCTCCCAACAGCGTCCTGGGAAGTATCGGATGGTACTAACTACCCTGGCCCTAGGTTAGAGGGCTAGCCAGAAATGTACAAGCTGAGGCCAGAGGGCTGGAGATTTGAGTCCTGTCATCTGCTGTCTGTGTGACTCTGGGCAAATCACTTAACCTTGCAAGTTCTGTTTCCTAATCTATAATAATAACTCGTCTCCACTCTGAAGGACTGTTGTGTGAATTAAATAAAACGGTGTCTACATCATGCCAGGCACAGAGCAGGTACTCAATACAATGGTAGGTAATGTTGTTACCATGGTTTTAGGAAGCCAGCCTCCAAGAGGCTCCTGAGGACAGTAGATGACCCAAGTCTGGACTTAACAGTTTCAGTAATGTGGAACCAAAATACCTGGTGTGGCTTAGGGACTAAGCTGCTGTGTCTAAACCGTCAATGAGGCAAGAATGGCAGGAAGTGATGACAGGGCCTGCTCTTAGGTTTGATAAAAGCCATTGGGGTCAGAGTTGTCAGATTTGAAAAATAAAATTATAGGCTGCCTGGATGCATTTGAACTTCAGAGTCCCTGGCAGTCAGGGAAGCTGCAGACACTGTGGACCCCTTTAGATAAAAAGTAAAAAAGGGGAGACAGGTAGGGAAGTGTAGACATCTAACAATGAACTCACTTCCCACCTCCCACCAAGACACCTGTGATTCTCAAGTGGGGGCTGCTAACCAAAATGGCCTGAGAGGCTACACTCACTACAACCAGCCATCTTTCCACCCCAGCCCCACCAGCCCCAGGGAAGCTCACTACCATGGGGACTAGGATTTTGATGGCACTGCACTTTAACTGTCCCTTGGAAGTGCTAGCAGAAAAAAAGAGAGGTGAGGCTCAGCATGAGATCTTGCTGTGTTTGTTGCTGTTCACTTGGGGATGTAGGAGGAATTCTGGGTATGTTTCAGCAGCCGTCTTCATTGCTACCTGTCTGGAGATCAGGTGGAGGGAAGGACTAAGTATGTGGGTTTAAGTATTTGGGATCTTTCTTCCTGACTTCCCTTTATTTTTTTGAGACAAGGTCTTACTTTGTTGCTTAGGCTGGGTACAGTGGTGCAAACACAGTTCACTGCAGCCTCGGCCTCCCAGGCTCAAACAATATTCCTGCTTCAGCCTCTCAGGTAGCTAGGACCATAGGCACACACCACCACACCTTTTTTTTTTTTTTGAGACAGAGTATCGCTCTTTTACCTAGGCTGGAGTACACTGGTGCAATCTTGGCTCACTGCAACCTCTGCCTTCTGGTTTCAAGTGATTTTCCTGCCTCAGCCTCCCAAGTAGTTGGGATTACAGGAGCCTGCCACCATGCCCAACTAATTTTTGTATTTTTAGTAGCGATGGGGTTTCACCATGTTGGCCAGACTGGTCTCCAACTCCCGACCTTGTGATCTGCCCACCTCAGTCTCCCACAGTGCTGGGGTTACAGGCATGAGCTACTGTGTCCAGCAGGCTAATTTTTAAATCTTTTGTAGAGACAGGGTCTCTCTATGCTGCCCATGCTGGTCTTCAACTCCTGGGCTCAAGTGATCATCCCACCTTAGCCTTCCAAGTGCTAGGCTTCCAGGTGTGAGCCGTCAGGGCCAGCCCTGACTCTCCTGTAAATAAGAAGTGACACTTAATGAGGATGCTAACTCCTGCACGTTCCCAGAAGCTGTGCTGGGTCCAGCTGACCTTGAGACTTAACGAGAGTGAAGCCCAGGTTGGGCACTAAACAGGCAGGTGCAGGCAGAATTTAGGCTTAGGGAGGCCTCAGACAGCAGTGAGTGGCACATGTGCAGGATGCAACTGAATTCTCAAGGGCAGCCCAGACAAAGGCCGTCAAGGCAGGTCTGGTGACTTTATTCCCTGATTCACAGCCATCTGCAGCTGCTAACAGGATGCCTGTGATGGCCTTGGTTTACTGCCAAGAGCTGACCATGAACAAAACTACTTGGCAGTGGACTCTCCCTGCCAAGACAGAAAAGGTGCTAAGAATGACAGTGGCTCTGACTTTGTGTGACTTTGAGCAAGACTGTGTGACTTCTGTGCCTTTTTTTTCCTTCTCTGTAAAACAGGAATAACAATCACAATAACCCTCTGGCAATACAATGAAACTGTGAGAAGTGCTTTGTATACAATAAAACAAACAAACAAAACAGCTATAAGAGTTGTCATGGGCTTGGAGTTCTTGCTTCCCATTTCTTTTTTTCTTTTGTATTTTTAGTAGAGATGGGGTTTTGCCATTTTGGCCAGCCTGGTCTTGAACTCCTGGCCTCAACTGATCTGCCTGCCTCGACCTCCAGAAGTGCTGGGATTACAGGCGTAAGCCACTGTGCCCTGCTGGCCTTGCTTTACATTTCTTCTGACTTGACCTCTACAGAACCTCAAAACCCAGGAAAACTGAACAGACACCAAGAGACCAAACGTCCCCGAAAGAGGAAGGGATCATTAGGAAGGCCACATCCTCAAAGATGGCCACTGAGACTCAGGATGTTTTCATGCACTTTAAGTGGGTCACAGCCCCAGGACAGACCCCCCTGAGGACAAGTGCAATGGGAATCAGGCTTTTGCTCTTGATCTGGGTGCTTTTCTGGCCTGTGCCCAGCCCCTTTGGGGGCCTAGCATGACTCAGCCTCGTCCACAGGGAAGCCCAGTGGTGGGGGATGCATCATCCCTTTCTGCTCCCATTGCCTTCTGTGGCCCATTTAAGAGGCTCTTCACTTTCTTTAATAAAATAAGAAATGATTCCCATTGCACTTGTCCTCAGGTGGGTCTGTCCTGGGGCTGTGACCCACTTAAAGTGCATGAAAACATCCTGAGTCTCAGTGGCCACCTTTGAGGATGTGGCCTTCCTAATGATCCCTTCCTCTCTCAGGGACATTTGGTCTCTTGGTGTCTGCAGTTGTCCTGGGTTTTGAGGTTCTATAGAGGTCAAGTCAGAAGAAATGTGAAGCAAGGCCTGGCACTTGCTTCCCTTTCTTTAATAAAAAAACGAAGGGATTTTCTAGTTTTTCCTTTCAGAACCAGGTTACACACAACAGGCTCTGACATCTTTTGAATCTTCCAACCCAAATTATTTATCTGGCACCAATTTTCCTGAGATCTAGGCCAATGAAGAGGGAGGGAGAAATTGAGGAAGAGGACAAGAGAAGGGTAGAAATTGATACCAGGGAACATGTCAGTACAAGGTGAGCATCCCAAATCCAAAAATCTGAAATCTGAAGTCCTCCCAAATCAGAATCTATCTTTTAAAGCACTGACAGGACACAAGTGGAAAATTCCACACATGACACCTTTGCTTTCTGATGATTCAACATACGCAAACTTTGTTTCAAGCACAAAATTATTTAAAATACTGCATAAAATTACCTCCAGGAATTGCGTATAAGGTACGCATTTGTTTTACATATAAAACAAATGAATTTTGTGTTTAGACTTGGGTCCCATCCCCAATATTGCTGTTGATGTAAAAGCAAATATTTCAAAATCGAAAAAAGGTCTGAAATCCAAAACACTTCCAGTCCCAAGCATTTCAGATAAGGGATATTCAACCTGTACCTGGGAACCCACCCTGCAGGAAGACAGAGGGCCTTTGAGGGTGGTAAGGCCCAGTGGCGTACTGACCCGACGTGGTCACCCTGGCTGAAGGCCCTGAGAGGCCTCCTGAACCGCTGGTTAGGAAGAGGGAGTACACGGGGAAGTACAGGGAAACCTGAAGCACTCACTGAGGACACTCCAAGGCTGCAGGATCATCATGCTGCTCAGGCAAAGCCAGCATTCTGTTCCCCAGGTGAGCATTCAAGGCAGCACAGACATAGCACAAAAAGTGGGTAAAAGCATCTTCCAACACCACGAAGCAATGGGCTATGAAAGCACTCCAAGGCTAGAATAAAGTTCTGGGAATGATGTAAAGAGATAACAGACTTTGCTGCCCCGAGAAATGCAATTGAAAGAAGCAGCGTGCCTGATAGTACACCTCCGCACTCCGGAGGATTAAACTTGCAAACAAGTGGAGAAGTTTCTTCTCCACTTCTTTTTCCCCTATCACCTCCAGCTTGTGCTGGTTCTGAAAGAATGACTCTGGGGGGTCAGGAAAATAGATTTATTTAGCAAAAGAAAATTAGTCCCTCCTTCATGCCTCTCCAAATCACAGAACACCTGGTCTCCAATCGTGACCTTCAATTGACTGGACAGAAAGCAGCAGCTGGCACTAGTGTTTCTCTTCTTCTCTATGCACGGATTCCTTCCCCTAAGTCAGCTGGCCCCTGCCTTAGCACTGCTAGGTGCCATGCTGCTGCTAATGATCACCACCAAGAAACCTGAGTAATGGGTTACAGGGCTGCAGGGAAGCCACGCTCAACGCCTGAGTGCAGGTGGCTGACTCTGATCCTGAAATGCTGTACTGGGCCCTGGGAGTCTGGAGCTCAGAGGAAAAGCAGGAATTCTTTGATGGACAGATGACTGTCTCCGGTACAGTCTGCTAACTGAAATGATGCCTGGATGGAAACATCATTCCGACGTATTACGCTCTTCTTTTCTGGGTGGTTAATTCTAATCCTACTAGACCGATAAACAAAAGCCATGACAATGTGCCAGCTAGTGGGATGGGTGTTTAGACACTGCAATGGTGCAGCCCCTGGTCTGGGCTGGTAATGGAATAGGGAACAAGATGCTGCCCTTGGGGGCTTGCAACAGAGGAACAAAACCTGACAACATGCATCAGGTGATGATTAAGTGTCATGGAGAAAATCAAACAGGGTAATGTGACTGAGGGTTCCTTGGGTGGGGGTATCTAGAATGTCATTGGCATAGAGCCTTGAATGACAAACCAGAGCCTCCTCAGGGAGGAGCACTACACAGGGACAGTGAGGCTGGGCTGCAGCAAGCAGCGGGAGAAGAGGATAGAGGTGGGCAGGGGACAACTCGGGGAGGGCCTGGGTAATACTGATTTGAAGGGCTACCGGGGCCATTCTGCAGGAAAGAAATGAAAAATGGTCTGTATTTTTAAATGACTGCTTCAGCTGCTGGGTGGAGACTGGATGAAAGAATACAGGGGTAGGAGCAGGGGGCAGAGCAGCTGTCTGTGGCCTGTATTGGGGTGGTGGTAGTGGGGCTGTACAAACAGGGAGGAGCTGAAGTATTTTGTGATGAAACCATCGACTGGACTTGTGGGACACTGGTGGAAGGAGAGGAAATCAAGGATGAAGCTCAAATCTTTTTTTTTTTTTTTTTTTTAAGAGATGGAGTTTTGCTCTTGTTGCCCAGGCTGGAGTGCAGTGGCGTGATCTTGGCTCACTGCAACCTCTGTCTCCCAGGTCCCAGCAATTCTCCAGCCTCAGCCTCCCAAGCAGTTGGGATTACAGGCATCTGTCACCATGCCCTGCTAATTTTTGTATGTCAGTAGAGATGAGGTTTCACCATGTAGGCCAGGCTGGCCTTGAACTCCTGACCTCAGGTGATCTGTCCACCTTGGCCTCCCAAAGTGCTGGGATTACAGGCATGAGCCACCACACCTGGCTCCAAGTTTTTCTTTTAACAGTGGGGTGGATAGTGATGTGCCGTTTTCTGAGAATTCTGAGGAACGGGGGTTCCGTTTATGGAGAGGAATCAGTATTTGGTTTTGGAAGTTAAGTTTGATGTGTCTTGGACAACCAGAAGGAGATGTCAACTAACAGCTGATGTGTAACTCTGGAGCTCAGTGCTCAGAGGTCAGGGCAGGGGATACTTTTTTTCTTTTTTGAGTCTTCAGTAGAGAATGGTAGTTGCAACTAGTGAGCTTTCCTGGGGAGGAAGAGACGGCTGTCCAGGGGCCCAGCCCTGGCACTTTCCAAGTTTAAAAGCCCAGGGAAGGAAAAAAACCCAGCCAGCATCTGGGTCTCCTCCCAGATGCCTCCAAGCTCTATTTCCCACCACTGTGGAAAATATTCCTGAAGAGTTAGCAGGAATATATCAGGAAGGAACTTAAAGGAATAAAGCATCTAGCTTTCCAGAAAGGCCTGAGGTGTGCTGGGGTCAGTAACGGCAGGTGGGAGAAAGAAAAGCGAGGAGAGCACTCATGGAAAAGGGAGAGGATTCCTACTGATAAACATGCCCGGCATTTCCTCTACTTATTTAATTCCGACAATAATCCTGAGAAGTCTATTCAAATGTTCCTACTTTATAGATGAGAAAATGGGGCTAGTACCCACGGAATGGCGAAGAGCCAAGATTTGAATTGTTTATTGTAAAACATTATATACATATGTACGGAAGAGTGTGTGAACTGGGCAAGGGCAATGAATGTTTATAAAGCACGTGCTCGTGTGGCCCTGACTGGTTAGAATTAGAAGGCTGAAGCCTCAAGGAGGCCCTTGTATAACTCTTCTCCCAAAACCTGCAGCCCACTCAGGTGAGAGTTCATTCAGAGCCTGTGTTTGTGTCTTCAGTTCCTTGCTTTCGAGTTTCTGTTTCCTCAACACTAGTTTAGTTGTCTTTTTTTTTTTTTTTTTGTAAAGAGACAGCGTTTTTCTGTTGTCCAGGCTGGAGTACAGTGAGTAGCTGGGACTACGGGTGCATGTCCGGTGGCTCGCGCCTGTAATCTCAGCACTTTGGGAGGCCGAGGCGGGTGGATCACAAGGTCAAGAGATCAAGACCATCCTGGTCAACATGGTGAAACTCCGTCTCTACTAAAAAAATACAAAAAATTAGCTGGGCACGGTGGCGCGTGCCTGTAATCCCAGCTACTCAGGAGGCTGAGGCAGGAGAATTGCCTGAACCCAGGAGGCGGAGGTTGAGGTGAGCCGAGATCGCGCCATTGCACTCCAGCCTGGGTAACAAGAGTGAAACTCCGTCTCAAAAAAAAAAAAAAAAAAAAAGACTACTGCACGTGTCTCACGCCACTAGAATTCTGAACGTGTGGTCTACTGATTCTCAACCTTCGCTGTGCATGAGAATCACCCGAGGAGTAAAACGTAAAGCCGCAGATATTTGTGACCTACCTGTTCTAGACTCTTGATTCAGCAGCTCTGTACAGAGGTGGTCACCTGAACTTTGGAAAATGTCACCAGAGGATTCTCATGCTCGGCCAAGGTGAGGACCAGAGCTCCAGTCCCTTCACTGGCCTAGGGCTAGGCTCCTTTAATCCATCTGCAGGAGCCAGAAAAGGAGAGTAAGTGGAGGTGTGGGGCTGGGCACTCAAGAAGGCAGGTGAGAAGGGCTGAGGCAGAGCACAGAGCCAGCGGATCTGCACTGGAAAAAGTCCCATCTGTGGAATCATCTGGCTGGGCGAATGAGGGGAGAAGCCTCAAACAAAGGAGAGAAAAGCACTGCATAAAGGAGGATGGTGTTAGTTTGTTGCTCCCTAACTTAGTTATGTGAGTTTCTACTGCCTGAAAACTTCTCACTAGGCAGATGTTTTTTTAATCCTGTTTTCTCTTCCAGTCTACATTTTGTTATCTTTCTCTATCTTTAACAGCCCCACTCCTTACTTTAAAAAAAAATTAAATTTTTATTTTTTTGGGACAGGGTCTCACTCTTTCACCCAGGCTGGAGTGCAGTGGTATGATCAGAGCTCACTGCAGCCTCACTCTTCTGGAGGTGAGCGATCCTCCTGGCTTAGCCTCCCAAGTAACTGGGCCTATAGGTATGTGCCATCACGCCCAACTAACGTTTTTAATTTTTAGTAGAGGCGAGGTCTTGCTATATTGCTCAGGCTGGTCCTGAGCTTAAGCATCCTCCTGTGAAAAGTGCTGGGACTGCAGGAGTGAGCCACCGCTCCTAGCACTCCTTACTTCTGTAAGACCTCTATTAACTCAAGCAGAGTGAGTACTGTCCAACTCATATAATCAATATTCAGAAGCAATAATGTGTAGCACACACTGATAACTCCTCTGTTGACTCAGCTCCTCAGATCACTGTGCAAGAGTGAACAGGAGGGAGCTGTGAGTTACTAGAGCTGAATCTGAATGGAGAGGTTTGGGGCACATGTCAGAGATGCCCCCCGTGAAGAGACAACCCTGTGCTTCATCCAAAGCCTTCCCCAGATCACTCTGGCTCCTTCTCCCTGTCCTGTAGCATTCCAGCTTAGAGTGACCTAGAAATCTGCTAGTTAAAAAAGCTCATAAAGCTGTTCAAATGATTCTTTAAAACAAAACAAAACATACTAGTCAGCTTCCAGGTTCACTTAGATAATCTTTAAGCCTAATTTAGAAATATGACCCCCTGCTAAGTCCCTTGCCTGTCATTAACAACCTGAATGAGCTGGTGCAGGAGTGTGCCCCTGTAGTCCTAGCTACACAGGAGGCTGAGGCAGGAGGATCCCTTGAGCCCAAAAATTTGAGACCAGCCTAGGCAACATGGTGAGACCCTGTCTCAAAAAAACAAAAACAAACAAACAAAAACTATTTGAATGATTTGGACATAATGCAAGCCTTTATGTGACAAGTGTTCTGTAAAGTGTTTTATGTATATTACATATATGTAAGCAATACATATATTATCTCATGAGATCATCACAACTGCAAAGTGAGGATGGTATCACTATCCCAATTTTATCGGTGAAGGAGCTGAGTCTCCGAGGTGCCCAGTATGCTGCCGGAGAAGAGCTTACCAGTGAGGGGCAGAGTTGCCGAGCAGCCAAGGCTCTCTGGTGGGCCATTCAACATTTCTTTTCATGGCTATGGGTGAGGACTGTTGGTTTTGAGCCCTGAAGCCACTTCCGTGGTAACTTCCTTAGCACCTTTCGAGGTCCCTAAGTACTTATGAATACCATTTCTTTCCTTTTTTTGAGACAGAGTCTTGCTCTGGCACCCAGGCTGGAGTGCAGTGATTTGATCTCACCTCACTGCAACCTCTGCCTCCCAGGTTCAAGTGATCCTCCTGCCCCAGCCTCCCAAGTAGCTGGGATTACAAGCATGTACCACTATACCTGGCTAATTTTTGTATTTTTAGTAGAGACGGGGTTTTGCCATGTTGGCGAGGCTGGTCTTGAACTCCTGACCTCAAGTGATCTACCCTCCTTGGCCTCCCAAAGTGCTGAGATTACAGGTGTGAGCCACGGTGCCTGGCCACCATTTCTTTCTTGATTTTTTTGTTTAATCACCAGTAAGACAAATACAACAAGGAGAGGACCCTTTTCACAACTGAATACATAGGTTCTGAACATCCTCTTTGTATTCCACAGAGAAGAGGAGGAGGTGCAAGCAATGGCCTGGGATACTGTTTGAGGGTGTGGCGCATCACACAGGATATAGCCAAAGGTAAAGCCCCACCCTGGGCCATGATGACACAGACCAAAAAAATTCCACAATAACGCAACATCTAGGAACTCCGTTGGCTCTGTTTCTGAAGGATTTGAACTGGTTTGGCTTCTCAGAAATACAAATGATTCAGATAAGGCCAAGGCTGCTATGGTGGGCCGGATCCAACCGCTAAGCAACTTACAGTTCACTGGAGCTGTAATTCAGCAAACTCAGCTTGGCAGACGTGACTGGCCCTGAGAGAGGTACTCCTCACATGGCCTGCCATCCCTCCACCCGCAGCGGCCTTCCTGGTGACAGCCCGGCCCCGCACTGAACAGGGCCTCACTGACGAACCAAAGCGCTCACATTTTTAGTTCCACCATGAAGAGCTCCCACTTGCTTACAGTGGGCAGTTGGTCTCCAATAAATCATTTCATTTCCGGGTTCCGAGGATTTTCCAAGGCATATAACCTACTCCTTCTTACCCCTCTTTCCCTCGATTATGGATGGCCAGTTCTTCACCAATCCCCTCTTCCTCCTTGAAGCTCTCCCAGTCCAGTTTGGACTTCTCAAGGGTGCTCATTTTCTGCTTCTTGGCACCGATTTTCCCCAAAAGGCTGCTCATGCCACTTGATCTTTTTAACCTAAGGAAAAGAAAATATGAAAGATGTAGCAGGTAAAAACTCTGATCTCTAGATTAAGTTTTCCTGATGCACATGGGAATCCCCTAGATTGGAGCCATTTATCTTGGTGAAAGCCATGTTCATATTTGGGGTACTTCCTTCCTGGTGTGGAGAGCACTGTAAGTAAACTGGAATTCGAATGTGCTTTTCCTGCTTAACACCTCTGACTGCTCTCCTGCACGGCGAACAGGAAATCCTGCCTCCCTCAGACCTCTGTGGGCTGTGTGTGGCAGGTCTCTGCTTGCAAGGAAGGGAAAAGCAGAGAGCTTCAGGAAGGGCTTTGGAGTCACATGCCAAGGTCCAACTTCCAGCTTAACTGTGTGACTCCAGGCTAGTTATTCACTGCATGTTTCTTGGTTTCCTAATCTACAGAGCGAATGTGTACTCACAGGCTGAGGTTTATCTTACACGTAAAGGGCTAAAACAGCACTTGGCACAGCATCAAGGTGCAATAAGCTTGAGCCACTCTGAGTCACTGTCATCCTTTGAGCTTAAAGCCCCAGGGGGTTCTTTTAAGTGAAAGAGAAGCAGTTCCCAACACTGATGAGTGACAAGTCACAGTACTGTAAAAGGTTCTAAAATCAGTTTCCTTTCAACTCCCGTGAGCTGGGCCCTGGTTTTTCCCAGGAGGTGGAGAACATTCCTCACTCTGAAAGCTCACATGAGGAATGTACAGCCTGTGCTCCACTTGCTGGTGATACTATCATGGACAGTGGGAGAAACCCCAGATGCCCAAATTCAAGTCTTGGCAGGTCAAATGTTTCCAGTCATTGTTAAACATATGAGATAAAATAAGAAAAAGAAAATGCAGCTAGTTCATAAGAAGGTGGTATGAGGGAAGGTTTGGTCTCTTTGTGAAATGAAAAGAAATCATTTACCAGCATGTAGGAACTTGGAAGTTATTTTCTGCCTCACGGGGATATGCAAGAAGGTTAAACATTTAAAAAGTATGAGCTAATGTCCCATGGTCTACTGATAATAATATCTTTTTTTTTTTTTGAGACGGAGTTTCACTCTTGTTACCCAGGCTGGAGTGCAATGGCGTGATCTCAGCTCACCGCAACCTCCGCCTCCTGGGTTCAGGCAATTCTTCTGCCTCAGCCTTCTGAGTAGCTGGGATTACAGGCACGCGCCACCATGCCCAGCTAATTTTTTGTATTTTTAGTAGAGATGGGGTTTCACCATGTTGACCAGGATGGTCTCGATCTCTTGACCTCGTGATCCACCCACCTCCGACTCCCAAAGTGCTGGGATTACAGGCATGAGCCACTGTGCCCGGCCCAATAATACTTTCACTTGTCTAGAATGTTTCTTCTCCAAGTGCTTTCGTGGCCATGATCTCATCTAATTCTCACTAAGGCCTGTGACAGAGGACCCAGTCTCAGAGTTGGAAAGGATCATCTTTGAAATAACCTATATCACCCTAACCCATTCCAAAAATCCTACATCACTGCCACACAACAGGGTGAAGGACCACTCACCCCCTGCCAATGTCCACACTGAACACCAGACTGCTGGGACTGAACAATGACCCTAAACATTCTCATTCTATTAACTTTAGTGGAGAGGATGTTAGCTTCCCTAGTGGGTCACACCCCAGTACATGCTGAGCTTAAGATCAATTCAGAATAGGCCAAGCAAACTTCATTATCTTTGTATTAAGTTGGACAAATAAACAAAGTTCAGAGAGATTAAATGATACAACAAGGGTCAAAGCAATAGATGATGCAGATCCGGGACAAAGCAAGATCTCTCCTGACTCTCAGGATGGTGCACTGCGCTATCTTGACTCCAGATGAGAAGTGACTTGAGAGTTTCTCATCAGTTATATTACTTCCCAGTTTGCTTAACACAACTCCAAATACCTCTTCATGGGCTTTCATTCATATCTTCTAAGCATTGTTTTCCAGACAACTCAATCCCTACATCATATACTCATTCACACACACACACACACACACACACACACACTTTCTCTTCTACCATTTTACCAGAAACGGAGCATAAGTGGGGATATGGAAACTTACTGTGTCTCAAATCTTTTTCCTTCTCATCTTCCTGTTACTGCCCTGGTTCTCATTCTTATATCACATGGATAACTCAACAGCCTCTTTACTGGTCTCCCTGACCTGTTTCTCCCTCCCCTCACTCAATGGTCCTATCCTGGTATCTACTGACATGCTGTAATTAGACTGAATTTTCCAAACATGAAGCTTATCATGTCTTTCTGCTTAAATGTCTCTTCATTTACCCCTTTTTAAAATATATTAATTAAAACAAATTTTTAGGTATTTACTTTTTAGAGACAGGGTCTCGCTCTGTTACCCAGGCTGTAGTATAGCAGTGCAATCACAACTCACTACAGCCTCAACCTCCCTGGGTCAAGTGATCCTCCCACCTCAGCCTCCTGAGTTGCTGGGACTATAGGTGTGTGCCTCATTCAGTTAATTTTTTTTATGTTTTATAGAGAGAGTCTTGCTATGGTTTCACACTCTTGGGCTCAAGCAATCAATCCTCCTGCCTTGGCCTCCTGAAGTACTGGGATTATAGGCATATCCAGCCTTATCTCAGCTTTAAAACCACTTCCTCCAGGAAGCCTTCCCTGATCTCTGGATTAGGTGCCCCAGTGGTATTTCTATCACACCGGTTATTTTCATATGGGAACACTGATCTTTTCTTCAGATGCTTGCAGACTCTTTATTTCAGCTGCAGCTGCACTAGATGGTTCTGGGCAAGTGCAGACTCACTGTTGACAACACCTCACCAAAAGCATATGCCTGAAGACTTTCCATTGCTGGCTGCTGGGCCTCCTCTGAGCCTACCTGCATGCCACAAGTACTGCCTGGTCAGGAGGTGGAGCTCAAGCCATTGGGGCTAGCCCGAAGGGACACAAAAGCTGGTGATTAAACAGCCAGGCTCCTGTCCTCACATAGGCAGTCCTAGGAGATGCCCTGAATGCTTCTCGGAAGTTCTGGTGGCATCAAGCCCTTGTGGCCTTGGAACTGTACTCTTTTTTTTTTTCTTTTGAGACAGAGTTTCGCTCTTGTTACCCAGGCTGGAGTGCAATGGCGCGATCTCGGCTCACCGCAACCTCCGCCTCCTGGGTTCAGGCAATTCTCCTGCCTCAGCCTCCTGAGTAGCTGGGATTACAGGCACGCGCCGCCATGCCCAGCTAATTTTTTGTATTTTTAGTAGAGACGGGGTTTCACCATGTGACCAGGATGGTCTCGATATCTGGACCTCGTGATCCACCCACCTCGGCCTCCCAAAGTGCTGGGATTACAGGCGTGAGCCACCATGCCTGGCCCTAATTCACTTTCTTTTTTTTGTTGTTGTTTGAGACGGAGTCTTGCTCTGTCACCGGGCTGGAGTACAGTGGTACGATCTCGGCTCACTGTAACCTCTGCTTCCCGGGTTCAAGCGATTCTCCTGCCTCAGCCTCCTGAGTAGCTGGGACTACAGGTACGCGCCACCACATCCAGCTAATTTTCGTATTCACCATGTTGGCCAGGATGGTCTCGATCTCTTGACGTCATGATCGGCCCGCCTCGGCCTCCTAAAGTGCTGAGATTAAAGGTGTGAGCCACCAAGCCAGGCCTTTTTTTTCTTTTATTGGAATAATTAACTTTTATTCTCCCATCAACTCTCAACATTTAATTTGGGCAGCACAACAGAGTATGTATGCCACCTCTCCCACTCAGCCTACAGCTCCAGGGGTATTCCTGGGTTAGGCCGTCTTTTTGACAAATCACTTTGAAAAGTCTATGAGAAACTTGATTTTCTGAGGCACAGCAGTGAGAAGGTTTCCAGAAAATGAAAAAATCATAATATCCCTTTGCCTTGCTCACCACTAAACATCAGCAAAATGTCTCCTGTGCTATTATGTTTTTGGGGAAAGCTTCCAGCTCTCTTTTCACTGGGTCATTAAGATGGTGTAAGGCGTCCTAATGTGACAGTCTCTAAAGGAAAACAATCTGTCTTTTATTTGAGGCTAAATCAAAGTGAACGACACACTGATAGCAGCAGCCAGAACACACAGGAGGCTCATCATAACCAGGAGACCAGTGGCTTCTTCCTAGTACCTGGTATTTGGGCTCCCTAAGGGTTCTGAGCCCTTCCACCCTGACAGGGGTTTCAGTGGCCTAATCCTGGTGTCATTTCAGCACAGCTTTCAGAAAGGCAGATTTACTGTGACCTTGGCCCTTTCTCTGCCACAAAGGGACATCAACCAGGCTTTCAGGAAGCTGAGGCAGGCGAAATCAGTCTCTGGGCAGGGGCTGCTGACCCTATTCTGAGGAAGAATATAGGAAAGCCCACTTCAGCCATGCACCTCCCTCTGAGCATTGTGGCTAGCAGTGGACAAATCAGCACTGGCTCTCCAGGCCTCTGGCAGTTGTGTATCCTGGAAAACCATAGAATGGGGAAGTCAGAATTCCCTTGCAGATTTCTTTGTTGTCATCAAGAACCAAAGGCAGTTCCAGACCAACAGAACCACTGGTTTCTTTGTACTGGATCCTAAGCCGTAGGACAAGGTACTGCCAGAAAGTCTGCTTTAACAGACCGCCCTTGAGACAAAAGTACTTCATTCAAGAACTCCTCACGCACCTGTTGCAAGTCAAAGTTCAAAGAAATGCACCATGCACTTGCTCACCCAGAGTACATCCAGAATGTTATGCAGAGGCACTCTGGAATATTACTAACAAGATGCTTCCAGTGTCACAATGACATTACAACCTCCTTCTCCTGAACATCACGCTTTGTTGACTTTACTACCATAAATTTCATATAAAGACTAATCCTGGCTGGGCGCGGTGGCTCACGCCTGTAATCCCAGCACTTTGGGAGGCCGAGGTGGGTGGATCACGAGGTCAAGAGATCGAGACCATCTTGGTCAACATGGTGCAACCCCGTCTCTACTAAAAAAATACAAAAATTAGCTGGGCATGGTGGCGCACGCCTGTAGTCCCAGCTACTTGGGAGGCTGAGGCAGGAGAATTGCTTGAACCCAGAAGGTGGAGGTTGCGGTGAGCCAAGATCGTGCCATTGCACTCCAGCCTGGGTAACAAGAGCGAAACGGTCTCAAAAAAAAAAAAAAAAAAAAAAAAAAAAAGACTAATTCTGTTCAAGAAGTGTGGCCTTTGCTCTCATCAGTTGGCTTCCATGCTAGCTGAATGAGAGCATGGCTGAGTACAGCTCATAGTGGTGAAAAAGACATTTATTTTCCAAGCTTATCTTTCTTGCATATTTTGTTCAGTTATCCATTAACCAGCAATTATCTTCAACTCTCTTCCCACCATGCCAGCCCAAGACCTATCATAATACCAGACACCAACCAAGACCTTAATTAAGAAACTCAGAAAAGTAAGAGACACAGAATGTAAAATGACGAGTCATCTTTTTCCTTTCTAGGTTCGGAGTTTATAATGATCATTTTCTATAACTTATTCTGCTTCTCTTAAGCCCAAGAAACGTAATTTTTTTTTTTTAGATGGAATCTTGCTTGCTCTGTCACCCAGGCTGGAGAGCAGTGGTGTGATCTCAGCTCACTGCAACATCTGCCTCCCGTGTTCAAGCAGTTCTTCTGCCTCAGCCTCCCGAATAGCTGGAATTACAGATGCCCAACCACCACACTCAACTAACTTTTGTATTTTCAGTAGAGATGGGGTTTCACCATGTTGGCCTGGCTGGTCTCGAACTCCTGACCTCCAGTGATCCACCTACCACAGCCTCCCAAAGTGCTGGGATTACAGGTGTGATCCACCGCGCCCGGCCAAGAAACGTAATTTTAACAAACGTCACTGTAACTAAACAATAAACTCCATCCTATTGAGTCTGTCATAGAGATATTGGGGTAACTTGTTTACTTTGTTCCATGTCCATTAGCATGGACTTGGATTTGTCCCACAGATTTATTTAGTAGCAAGAGCACTGTTCTATCTGACCACCCTTGGCGACGCCTGGGATCCTGCTGTTTGTTTAAAAGAGGAACTGGACAGGAGCCGGGAGAGTAACTTGCCGAGTAGAAAGGCTGACAGGGTTTACCAACTGTTTGTGAAGGATAGCAGGAAGATCATTCCCGCTGATCTTTAAAATCAGCTCCAGGCAGCTGATTTTATTAGCTCATTCATTTTATTCATCCAACAGAGATTACTGAGAATTTACTCTCTACCAGATACTGTGCTCAGAATGGGGATACAAAAATATATAAAGCTTAATCTTAGGCAAATTGTAACCACATATTATGAGAGCACAAAGAAGAAGAGCTGAAGGGATGTTTAATCCAATCTCATTTTATAGATCAGTCAACTAAACTCCACAAAAGAAACCTTTACAGTTTACAGCGGGAGACTTGCAGTTAGTACTCAGTGCTTTTGATGCCCAGACCACTGTCTTTTCCACCTTGCTTGGTGCTAGATTTAAGTCCAAATAGCTGGGATTATAGGCATATATCATCGAACCCAGATAATTTAAAAAAACATTTTTTTACAGATGGGAGTCTTGCTATTTTGTCCAGGATGGTCTCGAACTCCTGGCCTCAAGCAATCATCCCATTCTGGCCTCCCAAAGTGCTGGGATTACATGTGTGAGCCACTACACCTGACTTACCACATTTTTAATGGACTAAATCCCCATGATTTGATAATGGACTTACCCAAACACTATTTTTCTCATAACAAAATATTCAACCCTACACTTGAACTGACAGACCAGTACCAAAAGTGGACCAGCAAGGAGAGGGTTAACATGTACAGAAACACCAGTGGGCCAGCAAGGAGAGGGTTAACACATGTAAGGAAGCACCAGTGGGCCAGCAAGGAGAGAGTTAACACGTGTACAGAAGCACCACTGACCTTTACTCCAAACTTCAACTAGTGAAGCCTGGATTAAGTCTATGCTTTCCATGTAACAAACTGCATAATCACTAAAATGTAACTTATTTGGAACAAAAATTATTTGGCAGAGATACGCAGTTTATTTAGTATTTGTCATCTACTTACAAGGCAGGAATGGACCTTTACAATTTTTTTTTTCATGGAGTCTTGCTATACTGCCCAGACTGGCCCCAAACTCCCGGGCACAAGCAATCATCCTGCCTCAGCTTCCTAAGTAGCTGGGATTACAGGCACACACCACTGCACCCATCAGGAATGAATTTTTTTGTAGCTCATACGTGAACTATTAATATTGTCCAGAGCCATGGAGGGTCTCACACTGGCATGGAACTCTCTGAGAAACAGGAAGAAAGCAAGCTCATGAAGGTAATTCTTCCTTGAGGGCTGTCTGTCTGGAATAATGTTTCTCTTTCAGATTTTCTCTGGAGTTAGCTAAAATCCCTAAGAATAAAAAGTACAACTCAAATCCCTGGGCAAATTTCATTGCTCACCTGTATAAATCTCTAAGTAATCTACCCAAAGCCCAAGATGAGACCACTCAGGGAAACTGACTGGAAGCCACTGGTGGGGTATTAGGGAGCTAGTTTAACTCCCACTCACTTCTCAACGCTATTGACAGTACTCTCTGGGACAAAAGCCTCAGGAAAGCAGAAAACCAGAAGAATGACAAGAAGTCCTAAAGATTTTAAACCTCTTGTGGCTGGAAAAATTGTCAGTTCTCTTAAATCTATTAATAAAGCTGATATAGTGCCAGCAAGAAAAGTGCTATCTACCAGCAAAAGGTGCTGACAAATAGCAACAGCTTCACCGTTTTAATACAAATAGAAAGTGATTTACTCCTCAGTTCTATTATTCTTTGCTAATCTAAGAATGAAGGGCACTTACATTAGTCTGGTTTGATTTCAGCTGCTCTACATCTTTATAACCTGTGTCTGAAACATAGCTGATTGTTATAGTAACAGAAGTCCTGAATTCTAGTATCTCCCAAAACACACTGCAGAAAGCCCTTGCCAACCCTTCCTTCCATGTGTTGTTGAGCAGAGGTGCTTCCCCCTGTCCTGGCCTCTCAGTTGATGGTCAAGGAAAACTTAAGAAATTTTAGCTGACTTTGGTTCTATTTAAATCAAGAGCTCTTCCTATATAAGATACCACCATCCGTTTGTAATCGCTAAGGCATGAACTGTTTTCTCAAAAGCAGTGGACGTACTCTAAATGCACAGACTCCTGGTCTCTATGATAATCAAGGGCATTTATTTTGAAAATGTCAGATGGGGACAGGGGCTCTCAAGTGACACTGAAATGGACTTCTTCTCTGGGCCAAGCTAAGTGACCTGCTGGGCAGTCTAAGTACTAGCGCCAAGAGAAAGCTAACATTCTTCTCTGTGAAGAGCAGTCCTTTACTGGTCTATTGTTCCACTGCAACCGGCCAGCTTAGTGGCTTTGTGTCTCTTGCCACAAAGAGTAATGTGTTGTTTGTGTTTAGTACTCTGCTTACTTCAGACTTTTCAGAGAAGGTCTACATTTGATAACTATTAGGAAAGAACAGATCCTCTTCCACATCCTTCCCTGGTGCATGTAAAACATCTGTGATGCTTGGTTCATGCATGTAACACAGAGAGAAATGCTGTAGGAAGATGTAAAAGAACTTGTGCTACCAGGAGGGATGTGAGTTTTTTGTTTTTTTCCTTTTTTTGGGGGGACAGGGTCTTGCTCTATCACCCAGGCTGGAGTACGGTGGCACAATCTCGGCTCACTACAGCCTCCCCCTCCTGGGTTCAAGTAGTTCTTTTGCCTCAGTCTCCTGATAGCTGGTATTACAGGTGCCCACCATCATGCCCAGATAATTTATGTATTTTTAGTAATGAAACGGGTTTCACCACGTTGGGCAGGCTGGTCTTGAACTCCTGGCCTCAAGTGATCTGCCCGCTTGGGGCTCCCATATTGTTGGAATTAAAGGCGTGGGCCACTGTGCCTGGTCGTTATGTGAGTTTTAAGGTATGCAAGTGTTCATTCCACTCTTGCTTCTGAGGGATGTTATATGGTGAAACATGCCCCAGCTCTTCTCTTTCCATGTAGTCCCTTGAATTACACAGAAGAAATTCCATAGAGAATCTCAAGCTGAAAGTTTTAGTTGCTGCCCCTAACCAAAGCAAATGAGATGTCTTAAAGTCAAGTGAGTGCTGTGGTATTTTTTTTTTTTTTTTTTGAGACGGAGTTTCGCTCTTGTTACCCAGACTGGAGTGCAATGGCGCGATCTCGGCTCACCGCAACCTCCGCCTTCTGGGTTCAAGCAATTCTCCTGCCTCAGCCTCCGGAGAAGCTTGGACTACAGGCGTACACCACCATGCCCAGCTAATTTTTGTATTTTTAGTAGAGACGGGGTTTCACCATGTTGACCAGGATGGTCTCGATCTCTTGACCTCGCGATCCACCCACCTCGGCCTCCCAAAGTGCTGAGATTATAGGTGTGAGCCACCGCGCCCGGCCGATTTTTTTTTTTTTTTTTTTTTTTTTAGATGAAGTCTTACTCTGTTGCCAGGACTAGAGTGCAGTGCCCTGATCCTGGCTTACTGCAACCCTGCCTCTGGGGTTCAAGTGATTCTCCTGCTTCAGCCTCCAGAGTAGCTGGGATTACAGGTGCCCACTACAATGACTGGCTAATTTTTGCATTTTTAACAGAGATGAGGTTTCGCCATGTTGGCAAGGCTGGTCTTGAACTCTCAACCTCAGGTGATCCGCCTGCCTCAGCCTCCCAAAATGCAGGGATTACAGACGTGAGACATCACACCTGGCCTTGTTCATTGTTGTATTTGTCTATTTGAATAGAAAGAAAAGGAAGTGAATAACTACCTTCAACGGCAATAAGATTAGCTACTTCATAGGCTACAAAAAGGAATACCAATACATGGAAGTACCAATACATGCTATAACATGGAAGGACCGTGAAAACATTAGGCTAAGTGAGAGAAGCCAGGAACAAGAGGCCACATACCGTATGATTACATTGATATGTAATGTCCAGAACAGACAAACCTACACAGACAGAAAGTAAATTAAGGCTTGCCAGGGTCAAGAGGAAATGGGGTTAAGAGCTGGAGGTGGTAGTAGCTGATACCCAATGACAGATAAAGAGTACAGGGTTTCTTTTTGGAGTAATTAATACGTCCTAAAATTGTAGTGAAAACACCATTTAATTGTAGACTGGTATGGGAATTATACCTAAATAAAGCTGTTTTGAAAATGATAAATGACTACTCTTTCTCTAGGTACTGGATTTATATGCTCAATTTATCTTTTATCATAGGAAAAACAAAAGGAAAATATTTTTATTTTATTTATCTATTTTTGACAGAGTCTCGCTCTGTTGCCCAGGCTGGAGCACAGTGACATGATTTTGGCTCACTGCCACCTCTGCCTCCTGAGTTCAAACAATTCTCCTGTCTCAACCTCTGGAGTAGCTGGGATTACAGGCACCTGTCACCATGTCTGGCTAGCTTTTGTATTTTTAGTAGAGATGGGGTTTCACCATATTGGCCAGGCTGGTCTCGATCTCCTGACTCAAGTGATCTGCTTGCCTTGGCCTCCCAAAGTACAGAGATTACGGCAGAAGCCACCACACTTGGCCAGGAAAGTATTTTTAAAGTCAAAATGTGTTTCCTGAATTCACAAAAGCATCACAGAATTGGGCCATAATTTGGCCAATCTAAAGAAAGGGTTGGCCAGGCATGGTGGCTCACACCTGTAATCCCAGCACTTTGGGAGGCCAAGGCAGATGGATCACGAGGTCAAGAGATTGAGACCATCCTGGCCAACATTGTGAAACCCCATCTCTACTAAAAATACACACCAAAAAAATTACCTGGGCATGGTAGCATGCACCTGTAGTCCCAGCTACTTGGGAGGCTGAGGCAGGAGAATCACTTGAACCTGGGAGGCAGAGGTTGCAGTGTGCCATTACACTACAGTCAGGTGACAGAGCAAGACTCTGTCAAAAAAAAAAAAAAAAAAAGGAAAAGAAAAGAGAAAAGAAGTCTAGGAGCAGAGGAAAATTCTCTATTAAAAATAAATAAATAAATAAAAAAGAAAAGAAAGGCTTTAGCCTGGGCAACATGGCAAAACCCTGTCTCTACAAAAAATATAAAAAATGTGATGGTGTGTGCCTGTAGTCCTAGCTATTTGGGAGGCTGAGGTGGGAGGACTGCTTGAACCTGGGAGGCAGAGTTTGCAGTGAGCCAAGATCACACCACTGCACTCCAGCCTGGGTGATAGAGTGAGATCCTATCTTTTAATTAATTAATTTTTTTTTTAGAGACGGGGTCTCGCTATGTTGCCAGGCTGGAGTGCAGTGGCTATTCACAGGCTCGATCCCACTACTGAACAGCACGGGAGTTTTGACCTGCTCCGTTTTCGACCTGGGCCGGTTCAGCCCTCCTTAGGCAACCTGGTGGTCCTCCACTCCCGAGAGGTCACCATATTGATGTCAAATTTAGTGTGGACCCCCGATCGGCATAGTGTACTACAGCCCAGAACTCCTGGGCTCAAGCGATCCTCCCACCTCAGAATCCCGAGTAGCTGGGACTACAAGCACACGCCACCATGCCCAGCGAGACCCTATCTTAAAAAAACAGAGAAGAGTCTCCTGGCACAGCAATATATAATAAATGATACTCAACAAGAAGAAATGGGTGCTGGCATTAATCTGCCTTGAGGCTGTCTCTTGCTTTTTCTTCTTTGTTTTTGTAACCTTAAGGTGATAACTCAGAAGGACTATGTATAAGAATTCCAGTATGGTCTGGTGAGGAATTTCCCCCAACTTTATAGTTTGAAAAATGTAAAACTGAAAGAAAAGTTGAAAACACAGAACTACTATTTATCTAAATATTCTTCACTTAGATTCAATTATTAACATTTTGCCACATATAACTTTCCTTTATATATATATATATTTACTATTTTTGGCTGTGTAGAGCCTATAGAGCCATTGAGTCACTTCATCTCTACATACTTTAGCATGTGTCTCTCAAGGACACTTTCCAACATACACTAAAGAAATTTAACATTGATATAATGATACAATAAAGGGTCCAAGTTCAAATGTCCTTCAATACACTTCCCAAAATGGCCTTGTCAGTTGCTCCCCATTCTTTCCCATCATGCATCAGCTTTGAAAGTTTCTTTTTTCCTTTTTTTTTTTTTTGAGACAGAGTTTCTCTCTTGTTGCCTCGGCTGGAGTACGATGGTGAGATTTTGGCTCACTGCAACCTCTGCTTCATGGGTTCAAGCGATTCTTTTCCCTCAGCCTCCTGAGTAGCTGGGACTGCAGGTGTGCACCACTAAGCCCAGCTAATTTTTCTATTTTTTTTTTTTTTTTAGTAGAGATGGAGTTTCACCATGTTGGCCAGGATGGTCTCGATCTCTTGACCTTGTGATCCGCCTGTCTCGGCCTCCCAAAGTGCTGGGATTACAGGTGTGAGCCACTAGGCCCAAATGAAAGTTTCTTAGTCTTCTTTAATCTTGTAATCTAGCAGTCGCTTGCCTTTTTTGTTGTTTTCATTTTTGATCTTTGGTATCTGGTTGACCTATAGAATGTTGCTTATTGGATTTATCTGTTTCCTATGACTAGATTCAGGATAAACATTTTTGCCAAGGATGCTAAATAGAATAGGTTGGGTACTGTACCATCAACAGGGTACTAGCGTCTGGTCAGCCCATGCTGGTGATGCCAAGTGTGATCCCTTGGGTAAGGTGGTGACTGAAAGAGCTCTCACTTGTAAAGGTACATTTTCCTTCTGTAATTACTTTGTAATTCATGTATAATATATGAGATAATACTCTCAGGAAGTTCAGGAAGTTCTGACTGCTTCTTATTTCTTGTGCCACACTCTATAATTAATGTCTCTTTAGCTATGTCTACAGACAGAGTAGGGTGAATTAATAGTAAAGAATCCTATTTCAAAGGCCAGGCATGCTGGCTCATGCCTATAATTCAAGCACTTTAGGAGGCTGGGGAGGGAGGATCATTTGAACCTAGGAGTTTGAGACTGTAGTAAGCTACTATTGTGCCACTGCACTCCAGCCTGGGCAAAAGGATGACTCTGTCTCAAAAACAAAAAAGTTCTATTTAAAAGACAAATATACAAATATTCAGGAAATCCCCAAAGGATAGTAAAGATCTAGCTATAGAAAAGTCTTTAAAAAGTTAAAGAGGAATTAACTAGAGAAAAGGCAAAGGGCTATGGGATCTTCAGCAGAGTCCCAGATAGGACAGGCAAGTGGCCAGGACAGAGGCCTCTCTGAACAACATGGAGGTTCTCACATAGATGAGTGGAGATTCTTCTCAAGGCCTGGCGCCTGGTACATAATGAGGGTTAAACGACATGAAGTCAGTGGCAAAGAAAATCTCTTCTGACCTGCCACCAGACCTCTAGGAAATACTTCTGAATTTCCCTTCCCTTCTGTCCACTCAAATGTGGTTTCATCTCCTCCCCTGGGAAAGAGATAATGCTGCAGCACTTCCCGCCTCTGCTCTAGCAATTTCCTTCTTTCAACCACTCCCATGGTGGGGGAGTCCTGGCAAAGCTGAGAAGGACACTCCAGCATTTCACAGCAGTGTGGGAGTAAAGAAGGCCAGGGGACTCTCTAAGGAGGAAATGTTTAGTTTAATGGAAACTAGATTATGCCTGGGGAGGAGATGCTTTGTCCCTGAGGTATAAACTGCTGTTGCTTTAATTTGTATGATCAGACACAGCTGGGGAGAATAATTTATTGACCAATACAATTTACATTTCTGAGACACAATTTTAAAGGAATTATTAAATACAGTTTCTAACAAAGCCCATAATGACATCTTTCTTTATGCAGAAACCTGGGAGCTCAAAAGAGGAAGACACAGCTTATTTTCCAGATACTGGTTCCATATGGGCTCCCACCAGTCACAGGGCAGAGGCCAAGAAGAGCTGAGACAGAGTCAGCATCTGACATTAAAAGTCAATGACCTGGCAGGGCATGGAATCCCAGCACTCTGGTAGGCCGAGGCGGGGTGATCATGTAAGGTCTGGAATTTGAGACCAGGCTGGCCAACATGGTGAGACCCGTCTCTACTAAAAAATACAAAAAAATAGCTGGGCATGGTGGTGCATGCCTGTAATTCCAGCTACTCGGGAGGCTGAGGCAAGACAACTGCCTGAACCCAGGAGGAGGAGGTTGCAGTGAGCTGAGATCATACCACTGCACTCCAGCTCGGGTGATGGAGTGAGTTCTGTCCCACAGCCCCACCCTCCCCCAAAAAGTCAGTGACCTCTCTTAAGGTCTGTGTTCTGTACTCTGCTGTGACTGTGCCAAGATGATGCAGGTCTGTGCCGTTCTGAGGGCTAGAGTCACACACTCTCATGAACACTCCCCTGATCGTTCCCATAAGGACCTCATGGCCAGGCAACTAGCACATCTCTCCAACTAAGTCAACAGGAGAGACAAAGCACCGGGCAGAGGATCAACGAGGATCAACGTGCCTCAGTGGTGGGCTGTTTGGCTGCTGCTGATTAGGGAGTTGGGATATTTTCTTAAACTTCAGCATCCTGCTTTTAGACTTTCAGCCTCCATTTTTCTCCCAGGCATGCATGTCGCCATCTCTTCATGAAAAACATCTGAGGATGTTAACATATATTTAAAATTCTTGGGCACCTCCCAAGAGATCAGGCTAAAGTTTCAGGATGAAGGGGTGTCCTCAGTCAAATCAGAAGTAATTCTTTACATCATAGACACCTCTCTTAAAATGAGTCATGCCTGCCCCTTTCTAGAAGTGGGTAGGCACATTAAGCACATCGCTTTAAATGAAACTCATATGAGCTGAACAATGAAGTGGTGAAGGTCATTTTTCAGCGCTGACTCCCAAATCTATTTTCTCAGTGGCATCTGCAACATTGTTTGCTCACTCAGGTGCCAGGGTAGCATCTCTGGCCTACTAGAGGCCACAAATCTACTAACATCAATGGGAAACTCACTGAGCCTCAGATCCTAACCTGCCCCTCCTCCTCTGGGGGCAGCTCCCACCTCTCCTCACAAAGCTGGGATACAGCATCATCAGGATTCCCCCAGTGGTGCCACTCCTCACAACCCAGGATTTAAAGAGCTCTTAGTGTGCAGTGGCTCACACCTGTAATCCCAGCACTTTTGGAGGCCTAGGCAGGTGGATAACAAGTTCAGGAGATCGAGACCATCCTAACACGGTGAAACCTCATCTCTACTAAAACATAAAAAATTAGCTGGGTGTGGTGACATGTGCCTGTAGTCCCAGCTACTCGGGAGGCTGAGACAGGAGAATCAGTTGAACCCAGGAGGCGGAGGTTGCCGTGAGCCGAGATTGTGCCACTGTACTCCAGCCTGGGCGACACAGCGAGACTCTCAAAAAATAAATAAATACATACATACATGCATAGCCCTTAGGAAGCACTGATGTATACAAAGGTGATCACAAGAATGGAGTTACTTAAGCATGAGCCCAAAGTGTCACTTTGCTAAGGCAATGCAATAGATTTGAACAAAGAAATATTTATTCCCACGGAGGTTGATACTGAAAGCAGAAAACTTGCTTTGTACTGCATGCAGGAAATGGTTTTCATAGATGCTAACCACAGCTGAGCCATCTGTAAACCACAACATCATTTCTCTTTAATAAATGGAAGATTTTTACCCACGGCATCACTGACCATCAAAAAGAATTCCTATCTTCCATCTCTAGAGCAAGAGAAAACAGTAAGTAGAGTTTCTTTCTTTAAAATGCTAGCCAGGGGTGGCCAAAACAGCTTTTTCATTTAGAAATGTAGATTGTCCTCCAAGGTTCCTGTCACCCATCTCTGCTGCTAGGTGATGTATGAACCCTTGAACAAGTCCAGTTTCTTCAGATTCTGAGACCCCCTCTCGAAGCATGCGCTTTTATGTGACCATGACTCACACAGATCATAATGTAGAACGTATAACTAGGATTGAAGTCCAGAAAGCTAGAAAAAGATGCTTTAGCATTCACTGGCTAGTGGATGAAGGTATGCTGAAACAAAGCTGGCTAACTCTGCCAGCATAGACTGTTTGAGGGAACACTAGTTAAAAAAAAAATCAAGAGCCATCAACTAAGTACAGCAGATCATTCCACTCTTTGATTCTTCCCTGTATATTAGCCATTGGCTTTGAGAAACTTGGTATCACGATCTCCCTGATGTGAGAGCAAGACCTCTGATCCAGGGATCCTCACCCCAGACTGACAGTCTGTGACTAACACCCTCTCCTGGGGGACCAGTGGCTTTGTTACAGCCTTCCAGTCACTGTGAGGCTCAGCTGGTAACTCTGCAAGGATTGCGTGAGCGTGTTCATTGTTCTCACTGTTGATAATGAAGAAACAGGGCTCAGAATACGGGACACTGATGATCTCATGTGAATGAAACAACTGAAAGAAGGAGGACTCATGCAAATAAAACAAAATCCAAAACCAAGACCTCAGTCACACCGAGGAAGAGTTTCCCTCTAAGAATGAAGAGAAACAAGAACCTAAATATAAGCTGCTGCATTTACTTGTACTCTGAAAGAATGGTGGAAAATCTGATGACCAATAATTTCTTATTCTCAGGTAGTATTTTTTTAAGAGATGGGATTAAAAAATCCCATCTACTACTAGTCCCAGCTACTCAGGAAGCTGAGGCAGGAGGATCACTTGAGCTCAGGAATTCCAAACCAGCAAGATCTCATCTCTTAAAATATACCATTATGCCTTGTTCTGCTAATGGCTAATGTTAATATTTTAATTAATTAATTAATTATAATTATTATTCTGTTTACAAGACAAGATCTCATTATGTTGCTCAGGCTGATCCTGAACTCCTAGGCTCAGGGGCTCCTCCTGCCTTGGCATCCCAAAGTGCTGGAATTACAGGCATAAGCCACAGTGCCGAGCCTGGCTAATACTTTTTATAATAGCTTTACTGAGATGTAATCCACATCCTAAAGATTTCACCCATTTAAAATGGTACAATTAAACAGGTTTTAGTATATTCATTACCATCATCTCATTTTAGAAAACTGCCACTCTTGCCAAAAAGCCCCTTATATCTATCCAGTAGCAGTTACTCTTAATTTACCCCAACCAACTCTACTTTCTGCCTCAACAGATTTACCTATTTCTCAGGTAATACTTTAAACCAAGCTTGTCCAACCTGCCTTATTCTGTTGTTATGGTTTTGTTTTATTTTGGGCTTTGAGCAGCCTGAAGCCATGTTTTTTAGTTTTTCTCGAGTGATAAGCGGAAAAGAGGGGTGAGGAAGGGACTTTATGGGCCCAAACAGAAATAGAAACTAAGAACCCGTGACTGTATTCTCTCCTCTGGATACCTCTGCTTTAAACCATAAATTTAAGACTGTATATAAGAATCCAGAAGAAACAACACATCTCTCAGTCGGTATCTATTACAGCCTCCTACAGGAAACATATTTAAACTTTCCTAATTTGTTTTCTACCTGATGGTCATGCATATACTTTGTAAGAAGAATCAGAAATCGAGTCTTTACACAGGAATATGAGAATATCTGAGCACTGCTTGTACAGTGAAGTCCCAGATATCACCAACGCTATTTCAGATCTGTGTTTTCAAAGCACTTGGGTACACTGGCTTTGAAGTCAATGTAGAAACCTGTCCCTGCTACTGAATCAATTTTATTTACAGTAATGTGTCGCTTATGTTCTGAGAAATGCGTTGTTAGGTGATTTTATCGTTGTGCCAACATCATAGACTGACCTACATAGTATAGCCTACTACACACATAAGTTGGTAAAGCTTATGGCTCCTAGGCTACAAATCCGTACAGCATTTACTGTACTAAGTACTATAGTCAACTGTAACACAACGGTAAGTATGTGTGTGTCTAAACATACCTAAACCTAGAAAAAGTACAGTAAAAATATGGTACTGTTCAACATCCTAAACCCAAAAATCTGAAATCCAAAATGTTCCAAAATCCAAAACTTTTCGAGCACTGACATGACACTAAAAGGAGCATTTCAAATTCTGAATTTCCAGATTTGGGGTGCTCAATTGCTAAGTACAATACAAACATTAAAAAAAAAATCCCATATCTGAAACACTTCTGGTCCCACGCATTTTGGATAAGGGATACTTAACTTGTGTATAAAAGATAAAAAATGGTACACCTGTATAGGACATTTACCATGAATGAAGCCTGCGGGACTGGAAGTTGCTCTGGGCGAGTCAGTGAGTAAGTGGTGAGTGAATGTGAAGGCCTAGGACATTACCGTACTCTACTGTGGATTTTATAACCACTGTGCACTTAGACCACACTACATTTATGACAAAATTGTTTTTCAGCTGGGTGCAGTAGCTCACGCCTGTAATCCCAGCACTTTCAGAGGCCAAGTGGGTGGATCACAAGGTCAGGAGTTCAAGACCAGCCTGACCAATGTGGTGAATCCCCGTCTCTACTAAAAATACAAAAATTAGCCGGGCATGGTGGAACGCGCCTATAGTCCCAACTACTCAGGAGGCTAAGGCAGAAGAATTGCTTGAGCCCAGGAGGCGGAGACTGTAGTGAGCCGAGATTGTGCCATTGCACTCTGGCCTGGGCGATAGAGCAAGACTCTGTCTCAAAAAAAAATTTTTTTTTCTTTCTTCAGTGACAATTTAACCTTAACTTGCTGTAACTTTATAAACTTTTTAATCTTTCAAAACTTTGTGACTCTTTTGTAGTTACACTTAGCTTAAAACATAGCACAGCTGTAGAAAAATTCTTTACATCCTATTTCTATAAGGTTCTTTCTATTTTAAAATTTTTTCACTGTTTTTACTTTTTTACATTTAAAAAAACTAAGACAAACCAACACATTAGTCTAGGCCTGCACAGGGTCAGGATCATCAGTATCACTGTCTTTCACCTTCCACTGGTAAGTCTTCAAGAACAACACTGCATCTGGAGCTGCCATCTCCTGTGATAACAATACTTTCTTATAAAATCCCTCCTGAAGGACCTGCCTGAGGCTGTTTCACCCTAACTTTTTTTTTTAACAAGTAGAAGGAATACACTCTAAAATAACAATTGAAAGTATACTATAGGGCTGGGCCAGTGGCTCATGTCTGTAATCCCCATACTTTGGGAGGCTGAGGCAGATGGATGACCTGAGGTCGGAGTTGGAGACCCACCTGACTAACAAACTCCGTCTCCACTAAAAATACAAAAATTAGCCCGGCCTGGTGGCATGTGCCTATAATCCCAGCTACTCCAGAGGCTGAGGCAGGAGAACTGCTTGAACCCAGGAGGCAGGGGTTTTGGTGAGCTGATAGTGCCATTGCACTCCAGCCTGGGCAACAAGAGCGAAACTCTGTCTCAAAAAAAAAAGTATACATAAATACATAAAATGGTAACATAGCTGTTTATTCTCAAATATTACGCACTGTACCTACTTATATGTACTACACTTTTATATGACTGGCAGCGTGGTAGGTTTCTTTACACCAACATCATCATGAACACATGAGTGGCGCGTTGACTGTATTTATTTTTACTCTGGGCAAGTTAATTTCTCTGATCTCAAATAACCAATTAGGAAAATGAAGATAATAAGAACTACCTTGCAGGGTGATGATTAAATGAGATGGTCATCAACTTAGCCCTTATTGTTGAGTGGCTTCAGTGTTCCAGACTCTTTGTTGGCCACTGGAGATAGATAGATTTCTTACCCTCATTTAATTTATTCATGAGAGGGATACACAAACAAGCAATTACATTAGGAGAAAACCACTACAGAGGAAGTGCAGTGGAGCATAAAAGTATGAGACGGGGAAGGCTGCAGAGAGGGAGGGGAGGTATCTGAGAGTTGAAGGATGAGAGGGAATTTGCCCGCGGGACAAGGTGGGATAGATCAGTCCAGAATGAGGCAACTGCCACTGATATGTTTGTGAACGCACTTAGCATAAAGTCTGGCGCACAGTAGACCATCAATACCTCCTGTCATCCTCCATCTTATCCTCTTGTGTTATGAAAAAAACGCACTCTAGAATCCAGAAATTTAAAAAACTGTGGCTGCTAGGAAAGATGAAGGAATCTGGGACTTAGGAGTCACTTGTTCTGTCTTTTTCTGAGGCTAAGTCATCTTTGGCAGCAAAGTGTATTGTAAATTTTGGTGGCTTCTGTCCCTACAAACTTTTGATTTTGAGAAATTTCAAGCTAAGAAAAGTTGATCTCCTTTAATCTAGAACAGTCCCCCTACCTGTAGAACGGTCTGCTAATTGGACCTGTCTGCTTGCTAATTTGAGCTTCTTTGATGGCATCTGGTAGTCTTCTAGCACAGAAAATCCCTGGACTCTTCTCCATCTCTTTGAGTGACTGCATTTAGTCCTGAGGCTTAAATACTATTTGTATGCCTATGACCCCCAAATGTCTTACCTTCAGCCCAGACCCCAACTCCAGCTTTATATACCCAACAGCCTTGAGTGCCCTTGTCTGCTCTGCCTACAACCTCACACATCTTAGTTGTGGGGTCAACATCTGTCCAGTCCTTACCTCCCAGACCTCTCTCAGTTCAGGCATGCATCCATCTTAGAGGCCTTGCCTCAAGCTACTCCTCCTACCCAATGACTCTCTTCCCAGTTAGCACCCTGGCTAACTTCGTGACCTCCCGTAAGTCTTTGGTTAAATCTCCACTTCTCAGTGAGGCTTACCCTGCCCAACTTATTTAATACCGCGACCTTCCTCTTCACCCCACATGCCTGATCCTCTCCTCCTCAGAATGTCTTTTCTCTATCATATTAGCATTTTCTAAGTATCCCATAATTTATTTGCTATGCTTATTCTTTTACTGTCTATCTCTCTGCTGGAGTGGAAACTCTACAAGGGCTGGAACCAATGTCTATTTTGTTCACTGATGTAACCCAAGCACCTGGTATGGTGCCTGGCACTTGGTAGGCACTCAATAAATACTTGCTGAAAGAATGTATGGATCTTGGGAAACCATATCAACGTCACACATTATAAATTCCAGTGAAGTGGTACTGATTAAAGTAACAATTCTCGGCATTGGCTAACCTCTCAGTTGCTACTCACACTGGGAACTAAGTATTTCAGAGCAAGCACAGGGAAGGATTTATTAATTGCAACAGATGACAGGCATTCTTGAATGGCTGTCAATAGCCTGGAATTTGTTCTAGGCTGGCTTAGGCACCTCCCATGAGAGCCTGCAGAATATTCAACGATCTTATCATAAACTGTAATCTCAGTTACAAGGTTTAAGATACCTTAGCTGACAAAAAGGAAGAGGAAAAAGGAAAAGCGTGGACAAATTTTTTCTTTGCTCTTTGTTTTTTGGTCCATGAAAACATTTTTTTTTTTTTTTTTTAGGAAAAGTGATACTCGATTCATTTTATGTGAAAATTAAGCTCTAAGTCAGGAAACCTACTGAAAGGAGGTGGCAAATGAGTTTTCCCCTTGTCACTGGCTACACTGCAGCCGGGTTGCTCTTGTTTGTTTAGTTTTAGAGGGCTAATTTTAAAGTCATATACACTACTATGTTATGAGCCGGGAAAAATGCCTTAGTCCAGTCTGGAAGCTAAAAACCAACACTGGATGGACATAAATGGAGCAATTATCTCACTCAATAGTCAACTGAACAACTACTCCTCAGAATCTGCCAGAAAGAATTAATTTAGGTGTACAAATTTGCTACGGGCCACAAGCTAAGATGCAGAAAAAATGGCCACTCCCTAAAGCTGTCACATGCTGCCATGGCAAGGTAAGAGAATTCTTCAGACACGAACTTCCTCTCTTGTTCAGTGGGAATCTGAGCTGGGGAGCATAGTTAACTGGAAAGTTGGCTAACAGCAGCTAGAAAAAGACATGAAAAGGAACTGGTGCTTCTTACTGCTGGGGACTGTGGTGCCTGGTAAGAACCTCAAGGATAAAAAGAAGAGCTAAAAACTTCCAAAGAGAGGAGGAAAATGAGGTCATAAATACAGATTCAAGATATCCAAATGGCTTCAGACTTCTCAACACCAAAAGCCAGAAGACTGACGGTGAAGCAATGGCCTCACAATTCTGAAGGAAAAGTATTCCTTTTTCACCTCTAACTCTATACCCAGAAAACCACAAATAACATGTGAAGGGAGGAAAAAGTCATTTTCAGCATGCAAAGTTTCAAAAATTTAGCTTCTGTAAACCTTTTCCTGAGGAAGTTATTAGAGGGTGAGTTCTATCAAAACAGGGGAATAAACCTGGAAGAGGAAGACACGGAATCCAAGAAACAGAGCTCCACAGAGGAAGAAAAGGCAGTCCCAGAACAACAGCTGCACAGAAAGCAGAGAACAAAGAGCCCAGACTTGTGCAGGAGAATGGAGGGCTCCAGAGGGATGTCAGGGGAAATGGGGGAGGGGGCAGAGGGGAAGGATGGGACTGACAAATTATAGAATATAGTGGAATACTAAAGACTATAGTAGAATATAAAGTATGGTAGAAAGAGTAATTGGGGGATTTTATGGTTTTGTTGAAGAGTTTGTGATGGGGACAGAAAACCATCTAGCCAATCAAATATACACATATATATATGAAAGGAAATATAAAAACAGTCCACGCCAAGGCTCAGTATCGGACAACATAGAATAATCAGGTCAACACCAAATTATAACGTAATTTAACTGGAATAATGGAAAAAGAACTGGGATGTTGAGGGGCAGGAGGTGGTATGAGAGTGTTAAAATCATCTTCTAAAACAGGAGTTGGTACTTGGACCTCCCACTCCCTGGTTCAAGCGATTCTCCTGCCTCAGCCTCCTGAGTAGCTGGGATTATAGGCACATGACACCATGCCCAGCTAATTTTTTTCAGAGATGAAGTTTCACTCTTGTTGCCCAGGCTGGAGTGCCATGGTGCAATCTCAGCTCACTGCAACCTCTGCCTGCTGGGTTCAAGTGATTCTCCTGCCTCAGCCTCCCGAGTAGCTGGGATTACAGGCATGCACCACTATGCCTGGCTCATTTTTGGATTTTTAATAGAGATGGGGTTTCTCCATGTTGGTCAGGCTGGTCTTGAACTCCCAACCTCAGGTGATCCACCCACCATGGCCTCCCAAAGTGTTGAGATTACAGGTGTGAGCCACTGCAACCAGCCTAATTTTTGCATTTTTAGTAGAGACAGGGTTTCCTGATGTTGGCCAGGCTAGTCTCCAAGTCTGGCTCCGCCTCCCAAAGCGCTGAGATTGGCCAGGCACGGTGGCTCACGCCTGTAATCCCAGCGCTTTGGGTGGCCAAGGCGGGCACACCACAAGGTTAGATCAAGACCATCCTGGCCAACATGGTGAAACCCTGTCTCTACTAAAAATACAAAAAATTAGCCAGGCATGGTGGCCAGTACCTGTCATCTCAGCTACTCTGGAGACTGAGGCAACCAGGGAGGTGGAGGTTGCAGTGAACCAAGATCACACCACTGCACTCCAGCCTGGCAACAGAGCAAGACTCTGTCTCAAACAAACAAACAAAAACTGTGCTGGGATTACTGGCATGAACTACCACAACCAGTCAAAGCACACAATTTTACAATATGGACAAAAATACCAAAACAGTTAAGAGTTTATTTTATTTTAGTTTTTTTGAGATGAGTTTCACTCTTGTTGCCCAGGCTGGAGTGCAATGGCTTGGCTCACTGCCAGCTCCGCCTCCCAGGTTCAAGCAATTCTCCTGCCTCAGCCTTAGGTGATCCAACCTCAGCCTCCCAAAGTGCTGGGATTACAGGCGTGAGCCACCATGCTTGGCCTAGTAAAGAGTTTAAAGTGACTGCCGGCCAGGCGCGGTGGCTCAAGCCTGTAATCCCAGCACTTTGGGAGGCCGAGGCGGGAGGATCACGAGGTCAAGAGATCGAGAGACCATTCTAGCCAACATGGTGAAACCCCGTCTCTACTAAAAATACAAAAATTAGCTGGGCTTGGTGGCATGTGCCTGTAGTCCCAGCTACTCCGGAGGCTGAGGCAGGAGAATTGCTTGAACCTGGGAGGCGGACGTTGCAGTGAGCCGAGATTGTGCCACTGCACTCCAGCCTGCCGCCTGGCAACAAAGTGAGACTCTGTCTCAAAAAAAAAAAAAAAGTGACTGCCCGTGGAAAGAGGACCCAGGACTGAGTCAGGCAATTGCATAGTACATTCTTACTTTTTCAAATTACGCATGACTTTGATGTTAAAAAAAAAAATCCCTGATATCCAGTTTGGCTTAGTAAATCTTAAGTCTCTTCGCTTTTTTTTTTTTTTTAAGAGGCAAGGTCCCCCTGTCATCAGGCTGGAATGTAGTGGCATGATCATAACTCACTGCAGCCTTGAACTCCTGAGCTCAAGCAATCCACTGCCTCATTGACTTTCCTAATTTGGAACATGTGATATTTTAACTCTGCTACTGTTGTCACTTAACATGTTTCTTGTTTAATTCTAATAAAGATTTTCCACATGTGCAATCCTTTTTAATAACATGAAAGTATCTGAAGAGAGTAGTGTGTGATAGCATCCTATGTATAGATCATTTATTCATTTGTTTTTCATGAATTCACTTATTCAAAATGTCTTACATTCTTACTCAGTGCTAGCAGCCATGCTGATGCCAGAGAGTAAGCATGGTTCCTTTTCTCCGGGAGCTATGGCCCCCAACAGTGCCTGATAAACACACAGAATGAATTCCTCTTTCTGCCTTCTCCCTCAAACACCTGTTCTATTTTTTTACTGTTTTTCAGTGTTAAGAACCACCTGTTTTAGAATCCCCAGAGGTTATTAGAAATGCAAACTCTAAGGTTACTTCCCTGACCCCAAGGTTCTCAGGGAACAGGGTCCCAGTATTTGCATTTCACTAGGGGCACACTAAGGGGTGAAGGCCACTGTTGTAGAGTAAGTTCCTGATATTCCTCAATGATGCACTTGACTACTTAAGTAATTATCCATGCCTTATGGCTTGGAGATAAACTAAAATGGGCAAGGCTGTGGACTCAAATTGGGATAGCTCGGCCTAGTCATTAAGACAGCCCAAGGCTAGTTTTCTAAAATAATGATAAATCCGGTGAGGTGTTTCATGCCTATAATCCCAGCACTTTGGGAGGCCAAGGAGGGTGGATCACTTGAGGTCAGGAGTTTGACACCAGTCTGACCAACATGGTGACACCGCATCTCTACTGAAAATACAAAAAAAGTAGCTGGGTGTGGTGGCACACACCTGTAATCCCAGCCACTTGGGAGGCTGAGGGAGGAGAAGCACTTGAACCAGGGATGCGGAGGTTGCAGTGAGCCAAGATTGTCCCACTGCACTCCAGCCTGGGCAACAAGAGTGAAACTCTGTCTAAAAAAAACCAAAAACCAACAAACAAGGATGAAATTTTGGCTTTAATACAGAGGTGGGGCCAGGATAGAGTGGTCTCTCTTTTACAGCTGGTTTTGAACTCTCTTCCTTATAAGCACTCAGTTGATTGCTCTTTTCCATTGGAAAAGTTGATGCAGATTCAGATTTATTTCTCAGTAATTCTGTATGCTGTTAACTAGACTATGAAGAGTTGACAACTCTTTTAAGATGAGAATGTCTCTCATTTTACTAATGATCAAGTTCCACTGTACATCCCAAGTATACTGAGTCCAAGTAGCACAATTTAGTATTATTCTGAAGGCTGCCTCTGAGGCAGACAGGGCAGTCCTCATGATAAAAGGAAGCAAATTCCAATTATTAAAAAAAACACAAAGTGGGCCTTATTCACCAGGGCTACTTCAATGGGCAATGAGACTTATTTCACAGCTATTCAGGACAGGCCTCCACTGCCACAAAGCGCTGCTTGCCTCTGCACCTGCCCTACTCCAACGGGGGCCAAATGCACTTAGTGTCCCTCTCTCCATGTCAGGATTTGTGCACTGAGAGCAGGGGAGAAGGATGAGTGGCCATTGGGTCAATCATTCCATCTTTCCCAGAGTCCTCTCCTCCCTTTACTTGGCATCAAAACTTATATACAGTAAAATGCACAGGTTTTTAAAAATTTTGATTTTTATTTTTGTAGAGACAGAATCTTGCCATGTTGCCCAGGGTGGTCTCAAACTCCTGGGCTCAAGCAAACCTCCCACTTTAGCCTTCCAAAGTGCTGAGATGACAGGTGTAATCCACCATGCCCAGCCTGAAATGCACAGATTAAAGGTGCTGTTTATCTTCCAACAGTTTCAGCAAATGGATACCCCTACGTAAGTCATACCCACAGTCAAAATATAGAACATTTGCACCATCACAGGAGTTCCCTTCGCAGTCTGACTTTTATAATCACAGTTAAGTTCTACCTCGTTTTGAACTTTAAACAGATGGAATAATAGGGTATTTCTTTTCTTTGTGTCTAGTTTCTTTCATGTGGCACGTTTCTGACTTCATCCACGTGTGTCTATCAGTGGGTTGTTCCTTGTTATTGCCACACTTTGTTTATCCATTCTCCTATCGAAGGACACCTGGCTGTTTCCGGTTTTCCACTGTCAGGCTTGTATAGCTTTATTATAGAGATGTTTTCATTTCTTTTGGATAAAAATGCACAAGTAAAATTGCTGGGTCTTAGGGTAGGTGTATATCTAACTTTAACGGCAAATACTTCTCCAAAGTTAAGAACTCTCACACATTATAGTTTTACCACTAGCTTTTTAAGAGGTTCTGGCTGTTCTATAGCCTCACCAACATTTGCTGTTATTCAGTCCGTATCATTTTAGCCTTTTCAGAGGTATAAACTGAGATCTACTATAATTGTAGTTTGCATTTCCCTGATGTCTAAGATGATTAACACTTTTGATGCGCTTATATGTATATCTTCTTTTGTGAAATGTCAATCTTTTTGTCATTTAGAAAACTGAGTTGTTCTGGGCAACACAGACAAACCCCATCTCTACAAAACATAAAACTAAATTAGGTCAAACGTGGTTAACTCACGGCTGTAATCCCAGCACTTTGGGAAACTGAGGTGGGCAGATCACCTGAGGTTAGGAGTTTTGAGACCAGCATGGCAAACATGGTGAAATCCCATCTCTATTAAAAACACAAAAACTAGCTGGGCATTGTGGTACACACGTGTAATCCTAGTACTCAGGAGGCTGAGGCAGAAGAATCACTTGATTCTCCCTTTTTTAAATTTATTTCAAAAAATAAAAATAAGTAAATTAGCTCAATGTGGTGGTGCTTGTTTGTGAACCCCGCTACCTGGGAGGTGGAAGTGGGAGTATCCTTTGAGTCCATGAGGTTGAGGCTGCAGTGAACCATGATTGCACTATTACACCACAGCCTAGGCAACAAAGCTAGAAAACGCTGTCTTGGAGGAGGGGGAAAAAAAGGGTTGTTTAAATTTTTTAATTATTCAGTCAGTTCTACATATATTTATATAAAAACATATTTCAGATATGTATTCTGCAATTATTTTCTTTCTGTCTGTGGCTTGCCCATTCATGTTCTTTTTTTTTTAAAGATGGGAGTCTTGCTCTGTTGCCCAGGCTGGAGTGCAGTGGCACTATCTTGGCTCACTGCAATCTCTGCCTCCCAGGTTCAAGTGATTCTCCTGCCTTAGTCTCCCAAGTAGCTGGGATTACAGTCATCAGCCACCAAGCCCAGCTAATTTTTGTATTTTTAGAGATGGGGTTTCACCAACTTGGCCAGGCTGGTCTTGAACTCCTGACCTCAGGTGATCCACCTGCTGCAGCCTCCTGAAGTGCTGGAATCACAGGCATGAGCCACTGCACGTGGCCAGCCTATTCATGTTCTTAATGATACCTTTCGATGGGCAGAAGGAGGAGTATTTGCATGGCTACTGGGTCAAGAAAAAAGGAAAAAAGTAGTAATTTTACAGATTGGAAGAAACAAAATGATCAGCATTTCTTCTTTACACTATTTGGTTTTTAGAAGCCAACTCTCTTAGCAAATGTACAACCATTATACTTATTGCAGGCTAAATTTTAAAAAGACAAAAAAAATCTGATGGATGCCCCTTTCAGATATGTGCTGTGCTGCTGAGCCAATGCTGATCCCAGGAAATAGCTCTGTCAAGTGAGAAGTAGGCAGGGAAGTCCTGAAATGCCACAGCCTGTCATCAAACCAGAAAGTTGTTTTTGTTTTTTTGAAAGAGGAAGAGGGAAGTAAAAAAAGACGAAGAAAGGAAGTCTTTAAATCCTTTCATACCACATTCTGGTTTTTAAGAAAGCCCATTACTTTTTTTGCTCTCCCCACAAGCTGATTCAAAAATAAGGAAGGAAGTTATGGTGGTGAGAGCAAGGCGTGAAGATGCCAAGACTTCTGGGCTGCACTCCTAATTCATCTGCTGTGAGGGCTGACCCCATCCCAGGTAAATCACTCCTTTACATTTTCTACTTCAGTGACTAGGGCACACAGAGACCAATTTAACTTTGTGAGTGGCTGTGAGCATTATTAATCATTAATGTTCTGCCAGAGCCTCTGTGCAACAGAGGTATGGAAATACCAGCTACCTCACCATCATCTGCAAAGGCCAATCATTGCCAGCCCCTCCCCCTCCCACGCATCCAGGACTTGCCTCCTCCTTGTAGCACCTTACCCTCTGCAGCTAGGCAAAGGTTTGCTTTTTTCCCCTTTACAACAACAAAACCCTTTAAAACAACAGATGAATGAAAAGGACTAGGAAAGAGGATGGTAATGAGGTAAAACTGCAAAGAAGTCCCACTTGTTGAGACAATTCTGCCAGCCCCAAGTGGTCTAGAGAACATCTGCGCTTCCCTGGGATGCAAGCCCTAGAAATAGGCTACTAGATGGCCAGCAGACCTACAGCCAAACAGAAGCTATCAGCTGGAGGCAGTACAAAGGGTGGAGGTTTCTATCAGAATAAAGAATGGAGGCAGGGAGAAAGGTGACTCAGGCGTAAGTCGTCTCTTGCTCTTCTTTTACTGTTCATGTTGAACTCTGTCAAAACAAAGCTTACAAAGAAACCAAAGCACAAGCTAAACCTTAAAAGTCTAGAAGCCAGGTTCGGTGGCTCACATCTGTAACCCCAGCTCTTTAGGTGGCTGAGGCACACAGATCACTGGAGGTCAGGAGTTCAGGACCAGCCTGGCCAACATGGCGAAACCCAGTCTCTACTAAAAAAAAATCCCTTTGGGAGGCCGAGGCAGGTGGATCACGAGGTCAAGAGATCGAGACCATCCTGGTCAACAAGGTGAAATCCCGTCTCTACTAAAAATACAAAAAATTAGCTGGGCATAGTGGCATGTGCCTGTAATCCCAGCTACTCAGGAGGCTGAGGCAGGAGAATTGCTTGAACCCAGGAGGCGGAGGTTGTGGTGAGCCGAGATCGTGCCATTGCACTCCAGTCTGGGTAACAAGAGCAAAACTCCGTCTCAAAAAAAAAAAAAAAAAAATTAGCCAGGTGTGGTGGTGCATGCCTGTAATCCCCCCTACTCTGGAGGCTGAGGCACAAGAATCGTTTGAACCCAGGAGGTGGAGGTTGCAGGGAGCAGAAATCATGCCACTGCGTTCCAGCCCGGGCAACAAAGCGAGACACTCTGCCTCAAAAAAAAAGAAAAAGTGAATCACTGATTCCGTAGGTCAACTGATAAGACTAAGGACACGTGTGTGTAGGTCAACTGATAAGACTAAGAACACGTGTGGGGAGTCTGAAAAAATGGCTCACATGTCCCTAAAATTATTTTTCATGTGGGTTACAGTCCACGGAGCTACCTAGTCCTGTTCTGCGATCATTCTATTTCAGGCTGGTCTTGCCAGCTCATAAATGTGGTAAGCTGCTTCCTGGTTGGGCTTCAAATGCCCTCAGGTCTCTTGATTTACAATTGAATGTTTGAGCTATTAGAACATGACATAGTAATTTGTTAGATGTCTAGTCAGTGCCCCTTTGCCCTTAGGGTGAAAATATAACTTAAACCTTTATTTGGCTTATGTTTGTGGTCAAAATTCAAAACAATCAAAAATGGACCCAATGAAAAATAATCTCCCACCCATTTCCCTCCCCACCAAATTATTTTTTCTCCAAGGCAACCAATGTTACCAGTTTCTTATGTGTCCAACCAGAGAGATTCTCTGCATACACAATCATTAAGAGTTCACAGACTATCTCCTCTTCAACTGATTTCCTACTTGATCTATAAGCATTTGTGAAAAATCTCCATACATTTAGCTTCTATTTGTGTCTTGAAACAAAGCTCTGCAAACAAGAGTAAAAAATACCAAGGATATAGTAGGGGCTTGACAACGTAACACAAAAAAATAGATGACTGGCTTCAGAATTGGGGGGAAGACAATTAGAAGGGGATAAAAATTGTCTAAATGAAATTAATATGAGCCTCCCTCAAATGAGTGGGGAAAAAAACTCAAGCTGCCCCTCTGCCCTTTTCTTCTTCCTTCCTCCCACCATCATCAGAATTGGCATCAGGATTTTAGCTGTTATTAAGCAAACACTGAGTACCTTCTCTGAGCCAGACAGACATTGTTCGAGGAGCTGGAAATACAGCAGAGACCAAGACACTCTACCCTCAAGCAGCCCAATGCTTGTGGAGCAGATAGGTAGCACAGCAACCTGTGTGAAGATGCTAGATCCTGGCAGGCACAGATATGAAGGGGGCAGGGAAGTTGTGCGACTAGACTGCCGGGGGAGGCCTCTCTGAGTAGGGGCAGCTGGGAGCTCAGTGATGAGAGGTAGGGAGCAACATGAAAATTAGATGAACATTCTAAGCAGCAAGAACAGGCAGTAATCCTGAGGGCAATCTAGTCAAACACAGAAAAGAGAGTTTGGCTTGAGCCAGGAGAAGGCCTTCCACTTTCTTTCCTGCACATACAAATAAGAAAATACCCCTCTTTAACAACATAAGTGGCAATATGCCCCTCCAGTATTCTGCTCCTAGCTTTTTTCAGGGATCATTCCCCAACAGCACAGAAAACACATCCTCATTCTGTTAAAGCTGCATGTTATTCCATTGTAGGGAAGAACCATAATTTATGCAACAGTGGTTACTGCTGGACTGCCAATGGCAATCCTGTGCCACTACAAACATGGATAGCCACACCCCTGTCTAAACAGTGCTATTTTAGGATTTCTGCCAGCGTGGTGAAAAAAAGGCACCTCCCTGTCACTTAAATTTGTCTCTTTATTAGCAAAATTTAGCACCCTTTCTAATGTGTAGGAGCCATTTGTATTTCCCTTCTAGCAAGCTTTTGGTTCCTTGCCCTTTAAAAACTGGACAGTTGCCATGTTTACTGATTTGTAGGGCATCTTATGGAAATCTGCACCTTGTTTGGCTCTGAGTTGCAAATAGTTTTCTCTTGGTTTGCTGTCTTTGTTTATGGAAGTCTTTGACATGCAGAAGTTTTAAAAAAAATTTATGAATGTATCATTGTTCTAAGCCTCTGAAGGACGTTGTCCTAGTTAAAGTGAACTTCCTACTAAGGTGGGTACTACTAAGAACACTCTGCTCGCTGATGCGAAAGATCCAGCTGAAAGGGAGAAGACAGCAAGAGGGACTAAGTGCAGGAACGATGACACTGGGAGAGGGAGTGAGGCCCAGCACAAAGGTAGAGCAGTGGCCACAGGCAGTACCAGAAGGCAGGCATGATCCATGGGTACTGGCATTGGAAGGATGGTGAAGATGCTGCTTCCAAACTCTCTCTCCTCTTTTCTTAGCCAAACACAGAGCTACTCTGAGGCACAGGCCATTAGGCTTTACTGCCCTCTGCCCCTCCTTATTGCTGCCACAACTAACTTCTGCAGCCACTCACTCCCCTGTCACTGACTGTATTAGTGCGTTCTCACACTGCTATCAAGAACTACCTGAGACTGGAAAATTTACACAGAAAAGATGTTTAACTGCTTCATGGTTCCACAGGCTGTGCAAAAAGCATGGCTGGGAAGGCCTCAGGAAACTTTCAATCATGGCGGAAGGGGACACAAGCATGTCTTACACAGCCGGCGCAGAAGGAAGAGACAGAAGTGGGAGGTGCTACACACTTTTAAACAACCAAATCTCATGAGAACTCATTCATTATCAGGAAAACAGCAAGGGGGGAAGTCCACGCCCATGATCCAATCACCTTCCACCAGGCCCTCTACCAACACCGGGGATTGTAACTGGACAGGAGATTTGGGCGTGGCACTGATCCAAACCATATCACCGACAGATAACTTCAGCACTTGGGAAGGGTTTTGCTCTTGTTTTCCCTTTTCCTCTCTTTCAAATGACTTCAATATCCACAGATGATCCAAACCTGACCTTAATTTTTTCAGCCTTTACAGAGCCAATAAACTTTGTCTTTCCCCTGGCTCAACCACTTATTTACACTGCATTCTCTCATACCCAATGAAACTGCCACAACTTTTACTTCAAAGGTTCCGCTCTCTGATCATTTCCTCTTACCCTTCTTAGCTTGGATATGTTTGTACTTCCACTGAACTCAATGGCAAATCCAGGAGAAAGGAAGAATTTGGAAGCAATGATGGGTTTCAAGGGAGACATTTACTGCACCTCTCCCTCTTGGGGAATGTGAAGCATGGGACAAAAAAGAGCCTCTGCCTGAAGTTACTGCAGGTGACAGTGTTTCCAGGGGACCACTGGGCCATTTCAGAGAAGGCAAGAGGGTAAAGGGATCATCCATCAAGGAAGCTGAAACTGAAAGGAACCAAAGGGTTTCAGTTGCCTGCACAGAATGAGAGGACAGGAAGGGGTGAGAGGGATCCATTCAGGGAATGTTCAGGGCAGAGTACAGATGAACATCTTAAAGATGAGCACGATCTGGAGGACTGTAATTCTGGTGACAGCTGTGATGAATATCAGAGCATTGTGGATGAGGACTTCTGGGTGGCTGTTTCTGCCTGTGTCTAGAGATGTCACTGCTGCTGGGAGCATGCAGCTGCTCACCTTCCAGAGGGTTACTGACCTAACGCATCCTGTGTTTTTTTGCTCATCAATTCTTTTTGATCCCCCTTTCATTTTTCTGGACAATAGCTCTTTGATAATTCTACAAAACAGGGATCATGAGTGAGAACCTGAGTTCCTGAAAACCTGAAAAATGCCTTCCAATTAGGCTTATCACATGAGGGATAGCTTCTGTGCGTACAGACTCGTAGGTTCTGCACTATGTTCTTTCAGAACTCTGAACATGTTGCTTTACCATCCTCTTGCATGTTGCCAGAAGACCCTGATGCCAACTTGATCCTTGCTGCTTTATAGGCTGGACAGTTTTCTCTCTCTGGAAGCTTCCATTATATGTGTACAATTTGAGTCTTCTTAAACTCATGACTTTACAGTGGGCACTCAGTGGTCCCTTGCGATCTTCAAATTCTTGCTTTTCTTCTGTTCTGGGAAACTTTCTCCCATTATTTCTTTGAGTATTTGCTCCCTCCTCCACTGTCTCCCTCTCCTCCTCCTAGAACTCCTACTGGATGAACACTGGAACTTCTGAAATGAGCCTCCTCATTGTATTCACTTTCCTGTCAGCCTTTCTATCTCTTTGTCTTATTTGATATTCTAGGACAATTCTGTGGCTCATTCAACTTGCTCACTTACTTCCTTTAGTTGTATCCATTCTGCTATTCAGTCCTTTAATAAGCTTCTAACTAAAGGATCATGTCTTATTTCCAAGATGGAGGAAATAAAAATCATTCTTTTTTCTTATTTAATGAGTGCAATATTTTAAAAATCTCTTTCATGGATAAATTCACTTCCCCTAAAGTCTCCTTTATGTTCTACTTAGGAGGATCCTTCAATGTTAGCTTTTCAGTTTCTTCAGTTTGGAGTTTCTTTTATGATGTTGGTTTCGCGCTAATGTCTCGTGACTGTTATTGCTTGCTCGTGGCTGTTCAGATCCTTGGTGTGTAAAATGCTGCATTCCTTCACCTCTGCCAATCTCCACTGGTTGTGGGGAAGGGCAGGACATGCAGGGCTTCTCGACTCTGACTTTCACCTTTAATCTGATTCCCTCAGCCTTCTGCCCTTCAAGAATGCCTCAGATTTCTAAACTTCTCAGGATGCTTCTTTCCTTCTAGCACTGATAAGGACATATATCTTTCTACTCTGTTACGGATTTGCGGCATACATGTCACATGTGTTCAGTCTGCCAACTTGAGAGCCATCTTAGCAGGGGCCCTTCAGCACTCCCCAAGTAGAAGCTGTTCTAGACATGAACCACTAATACCAAGGATTTTACTGTGGAAGACAGAGATTCCTTAAAAATCTTTAAATGGCACATGGAGAAGATGTCTTAAGATGATTAATCAGCCTTTCCCCCCACCTAGCGCTGCTGGGCCTGCAGGTCTCTGTCGAGCCGCGGACGCGGGTCTCTGTTCCGCAGGATGGGGTTTGTTAAAGTTGTTAAGAATAAGGCCTACTTTAAGAGATACCAAGTGAAATTTAGAAGACGACGAGAGGGTAAAACTGATTACTATGCTCGGAAACGCTTGGTGATACAGGATAAAAATAAATACAATACGCCCAAATACAGGATGATAGTTCGTGTAACAAACAGAGATATCATTTGTCAGATTGTTTATGCCCGTATAGAGGGGGATATGATAGTCTGCGCAGCATATGCACACGAACTGCCAAAATATGGTGTGAAGGTTGGCCTGACAAATTATGCTGCAGCATATTGTACTGGCCTGCTGCTGGCCCGCAGGCTTCTCAATAGGTTTGGCATGGACAAGATCTATGAAGGCCAAGTGGAGGTGACTGGTGATGAGTACAATGTGGAAAGCATTGATGATCAGCCAGGTGCCTTTACCTGCTATTTGGATGCAGGCCTTGCCAGAACTACCACTGGCAATAAAGTTTTTGGTACCCTGAAGGGAGCTGTGGATGGAGGCTTGTCTATCCCTCATAGTACCAAGCGATTCCCTGGTTATGATTTTGAAAGCAAGGAATTTAATGCAGAAGTACACCGGAAGCACATCATGGGCCAGAATGTTGCAGATAACATGCACTACTTAATGGAAGAAGATGAAGATGCTTACAAGAAACAGTTCTCTCAATACATAAAGAACAGACATGATGGAGGAGATGTATAAGAAAGCTCATGCTGCTATACGAGAGAATCCAGTCTATGAGAAGAAGCCCAAGAAAGAAGTTAAGAAGAAGAGGTGGAACCGCCCCAAAATGTCCCTTGCTCAGAAGAAAGATCGGGTAGCTCAAAAGAAGGCAAGCTTCCTCAGAGCTCACGAGCGGGCTGCTGAGAGCTAAACCAAACAGTTTTCTATAAGGATTTTTCAGATAAAGACAATAAACTTATGGACAGCAAAAAAAAAAAAAAAAGATGATTAATCAATTTTCTTTGCTTTGCTTACCAAACATATCTTCCTGTTACTTCTTATGATTTTTCTGGTTTTGTTTTTAACGATTTTTCTCACACTAGTTTAGGGATGCCTCAATAAAACAAACTCCTCTAGTTACTGAAATGATTTTAAGTTAATAAACAAGCATTTGGGTTTTCTAAAACAAATGTAACGCCAGCCTTATGACTGTCACGAATCAATTTATCACAATCGAATCGACTGATCAAATCACATTTCCAGAACCACAATGATCCTATGACAATCCTGTAACAGAGATATCAACAACAACGCTGGAGCCTCCTTCAAATTATGGGACATCAGCAACAATCAATAAGAGAAGAAATAAATTGTAAGAAGAATTCATTTTTGGTTATTCAAATATAACTCAATTTAAAGGAGACTGTTCTTTCTCTTCTCTAGTAAGCTACAGACAAGATCTGCCTCCTTTAATGAGATGCTTGGTTAATAACATGTATTTACAGAAGTAAAAATTTCTCTTTATTTCCCTCCACACTAAAATATTTACATAAACTCAAACCACTTATGTTGTTCTATTCCAATTTCTTGTCAGAGTAATGAGTGGGGAAATTCTTCATTAAATGTCACTGCCTTGGGGGTGAAGAGAACATAAATAAAAAACCAGTTTTATTAAGGTTCTGTGATATAAGAACTATTTTTTGGATGAAATTTCTTTCTGCAGCCGGGCGCGGTGGCTTATGAGGTCAAGAGATCGAGACCATCCTGGTCAACAAGGTGAAACCCCGTCTCTACTAAAAATACAAAAATTAGCTGGGCATGGTGGCACGCACCTGTAGTCCCAGCTTCTCGGGAGGCTGAGGCAGGAGAATTGCCTGAAACCAGGAGGTGGAGGCTGCGGTGAGCTGAGATCATGCCATTGCACTCCAGTCTGGGTAACAACAGCGAAACTCCGTCTCAAAAAAAAAAAAGAAAAAAGAAAAAAATTTCTTTTTGCACGTGAAATTAAAGTTTAAATTTTAAAAAATGTAAGAAAGAGAAGCCCATTGGTAGACACTCTGCTTCTCTGTCACAGACATTCTGTTTTCTGTTTCTCATTTGCTGAGTAAGAAAAGAGTTAACTCATAAATGAGAGGAATGCTGTTTCAGCTCTACAGAAAGCTTTTAAGGATGAGGTCAAAGCAAGGACCAGCTTCTTCATTAACTCATTAACAAGACAGGTCACTGTGGCCTCAGGGTTCATCTATCAGCAGGAAAACTTCAGCTGGTAATGGCTGGTTGTTTCCTGCCCATCTCAAAATTCTAAGCCGAGAAGTAGACTCCATTGTGAGTCTGTTTCCTGACTTGGAAGAAAAGAAAATATTTTCTTGATGACCATTCTTTTCTCAGGCCAGCAATACATTTGGCCCAAAGACACACTGGCCATACAAGTGCTTCTACTCCGAGGGTACTTTCTAATGCTTTCCCCCACTCCAGTTAATTCCTAAGGATGCTAAGTGTATCTCATTGGGTTTCACTGATGAGCCACCAGTTTTTAAATGAATTTTTATGTAAATGTTAATGGCTGTAAATTAGGCAAGTTTCAGCAGTAATTGCCCATCATCCACCTGCACCACATACCACCAGCTACAATTAGCCTTCACGGCTGCTGTTCTTGACTGGGACCTACTATTCCTAGCGCACAGTGGGATTCTAAGCTATTAATAACCCTGTGGTAACCCAACTGGCTTTGCTATAAGGTTCAGAAAGGTTTTCTTTTGTAATCTTGTTCCTGGTATCTACCTTGGAGGAAGGAAACTATGAATAGATTCTCTTAAGCCTGTCAAGAGAAGATTGGTAGTTTCTCTCCAAAATAAGAGACTGGGTAGATTAGCAGAGAGTTTAAAGCAAAACTTCAAGGGAACTCTCTCAGTGAGGGGATTATAAGTGAAGCTCCTATGTTTGGCATTGCTCTGGCAATTTGGGAAGGCTTCTTTGACAGCACAAAGTTTCAGCAGGGTATAGAAGAAAAAAAAAAGCCTGACCTTGCAACGCTGACACACTTTCCACAGCTCCAGCCACAGTATTTCTCGGGGAGGCCAAGCTGCCCTCTTCTCTTTCCCCTTCTTGCTTTTGCATTTGCCACTGTTCCTAGGACTCCCTTTCAGTGTTCAATTTATTGCTCTTCTCAAGCAGCCAGGTAACGAGGCAGTGTGGTTCCATGGAAAAATAACTCTAGCTGGAGCAATCCAAAGAGCTAAGTCTTTGGACTCTGTTCTGCTCCTCTGCCTCTCTGAACTTCACTTTCCTGCAAAAGAAGCAGGTCCCTGTGGTCTCTTTCTCTTCTAAAACTGCAGTGGCATTTTATTAATTCCTAGTATTTGTATAGTTCACACAATCCAAGTTAAATGCTTTAAGGATATACCTCATACCTGGATATCACAGGCCACACCAACAGATGTTTCCAAAGGCCAGCACACTGCCAAAAATTCACTGTCAGGATTCATTTGTGGCTTCTGCTCCACCAATGGTTTTATAACCCTCTGTTAACACTGAAGTTTACTTTTTACTTTAAGATGTAAAGAACACATGTGCTTTTGAATTATTGTTGCTGGAAAAATCTGGGATGTATTGTTTAAAAAAAAAATTGCTGCTGCCAGGCGCGGTGGCTCACGCCTGTAATCCCAGCACTTTGGGAGGCTGAGGCGGGTGGATCACAAGGTCAAGAGATCGAGATCATCCTGGTCAACACGGTGAAACCCCGTCTCTACTAAAAATACAAAAAATTAGCTGGGCATGGTGGTACGTGCCTGTAATCCCAGCTACTCAGGAGGCTGAGGCAGGAGAATTGCCTGAACGCAGGAGGCAGAAGTTGCGGTGAGCCGAGATCGCGCCATTGCACTCCAGCCTGGGTAACAAGAGTGAAACTCCGTCTCAAAAAAAAAAAATTGCTGCTCCAATCATGAATCCTTGTTGGTAGTACTGTCTGCACTGGTATCCTTCCTCATTCGCCAGGAAAAAAAAGTCAGTAAAACAGGAACTTATGTGTCCAAAACTCAGCTATGTCTCAGCTTGAGAACAGCTTTGGAAAGGGAGATTGTTTTCTTTACTAGCTGACTCATTAACAGAAAGACTGTAAAAGTTGGTTTACTTGGAATAAGAAGGGTAGATAGTAAGGAGGTCACAGCTGGCTCATCACTTCCCACCCCACCTCCAGTGGTAGCCAAAGCCAAATGCAGAGTTAGAGTTCTGCCTGGCCTTGTATATCAGCAGAGACTGGAAAAGACATCCTTTCTCTAGACTCTTACTTGGGGGAAGAAGAAAAAATATTTTGGGGTTAGGTGGCTAGGTTGAGAATCAGGAATCTTCTCTTGCTTCTGGAAGAAACCAGAGGGCAGTGATTCTCAATCCTGGGCAATTCTGCCCTCAGAAAACATTTGGCACTGTCTGGAGAAATTTTTGATTGTCACAATTTGGGAAAGAAATTTCAGACATCTAGAGGGTAAAGGCTAGGGATGCTGCTAAGCATGCTGTAATGAGCAGGACACAGAATTATCCAGCCCAAATGCCTGTGGTGCTAAGGTTGAGGAGTCTGCCCTAGGTGAGATGGCACACCCCCCATCCAATGGGAACACTGCAAATCTGCTCCTTGGTAAGGCACGCTGAGCTCCCGGGAAGAAAACAACTAGATTTAAGGTCAGGACCACTAGTGAACAAACCCCATAAGTACCAACTTCTGGTTTGATTGTTCTTGGGGAAGTCAGAGACTTGCTTAGTTTTCAGAAAAATGGAAAAATGTCCCTGGGATAAACTGACTCTACTACATGTCACTAAATACGTTTAAAAAAAATCATCCAGCAAAAACCCCTTTACATTTTAGCTGTTTAGAGAACAAAATGCTGCTGGCACTGGACAGCAAGCTTCTCTGCACATAAATGTTCTCTCTTGCTTAACAGAGTTCTTTTGTTGAGGATTCCACCTCTGAGTAGCCCTCAAGGGGTCTGGGAACAGCCTGGCTATGGCTTCCTTAAACTAAATGTGTTGACTCCATTTTTTTTTCCAGCAAAAAAGGTACAGTTCCACATCATATATAGATGAGGAACAAATGCTAATGGAACAGTTCCAAGATGGAAAGGAATTTTAGAGGGGAAAAAAAAAAGTATATATATATATATGAGACAAAACAGCTAGGCCAATTCCCAGTCATTTGGGGCCCCAGCGTACTAGGGAAGCCTGGGAAAGTTCATTACTTTATCACTAGCTCAATTATTTTACAAGCTTCCAAAAAGAAACTAAGCAACAAGCTTCAGAAATGCCTTAGCCAGTAAACTAAAAATGGTCAATATCCTAGCACTGACTACCCCTACTCTCTTTCCTGCCATAACACTCACTGTAACTCAGTTAACCAATGCATGAAAGGCTGATTTCCTAAGAAGGTAAAGAAAGGGAAGTAATTCTGTAGATGATTTGATACTTGAGTAAATTAGGCAATACATAAGCATGCAACATTTTAAGCAGAATTTTTATAAGGTATTTGTTTAATTGGGACATGTTAAGAATCTCTAGTAAGAAATAGTTTTCCCCCATTCCTAAATTAAAGCAGTATGAATAATTTTGGAGGTCTTATTTACTGCAATTACTGTATGACAACAAACTGTAATAAACCAGTTACTTAAAATCCAACGGATGAATTGCTTGGCTGCCGGATAGAACTAACGAACTTTCAGTGGTAGTGCATAAATTCTGAACCTGAAGAAAAGCTTGCTCTGTCAGCATACACAAGGCTTTGAGGGACTATGCATGTTTTTTCATGCATATGTACAAACATTAAAAGGAACCAGAGTGATGGCTACACAACACTATATATGTATCAAATGCCACTGAACTGTATACTTTAAAATGGTTAATTTTATGTTACGTGTATTTCACTACAGTAAGAAAACAAAGGAAACCAGGAGTCAAATCACTTTAATTGCTCTAGAAAACAAAACGATGGGACTTATTCCCATAAGAAAAATAAGGCCTGGCATGGTGGCTCATGCCTGTAATCCCAGCACTTTGAGAGTCCAAGGTGGGCAGATCACAAGGTCAGGAGATCAAGACCATCCTGGCTAACATGGTGAAACCCCGTCTCTACTAAGAATACAAAAAAAAAATTAGCTGGGCGTGGTGGCACGCACCTGTAGTCCCAGCTACTCGGGAGGCTGAGGCAGGAGAATCACTTCAACCTGGGAGGCAGAGGTTGCAGTGAGCCAAGATTGAGCCACTGCACTCCAGCCTGGGTGACAGAGTGAGACTCTGTCCTGGCCAGGCAGGGTGGCTGATGCCTATAATCCCAGCACTTTGGGAGGCCAAGGTGGGTGGATCACAAGGTCAGGAGTTCGAGACCAGCCTGGCCAATATGGTGAAACCCGTCTCTACTACAAATATAAAAATGAGCTGGGTATGGTGGCAGATGTCTGTAGTCCCAGATACTCCAGAAGCTGAGGCAGGAGAATAGCTTAAACTCAGGCAGCGGAGGTGGCAGTGAGCCGAGATCACATCACTGCAAGCCAGCCTGGGCAACAGAGGGAGACTCCGTCTTAGAAAAAAAAGAAAGAGAAAGAGAGAGAGAGAGCAACAAGGAAGGAAGGAAGGAAGGAAGGGAGGGAGGGAGGGAGGGAGGGAGGGTCCCCAGATTGGATAAAGTGCCAATCCTAGCACTTTGCGAGACTGAGGCGGGAAGATCACTTAAGCCCAAAAGTTCGAGACCAGCCTGAGCAAACAAAGTGAGACCCCATTGCTGCAAAAACAAAACAGGTCGGGCACAGTGGCTCACACCTATAATCCCAGCACTTTGGGAGGCCAAGGCAGGTGGATCACTTGAGACCAGGAGTTTGAGACCAGCCTGGGCAACATAGCAAAAACCACTCTCTACTAAAAATACAAAAATTAGCTGGGCACGGTGGTGCGCACCTGTAGTCCTAGCCACTCAGCAGGCTAAGACAGGAGAATTGCTTGAATCTGGGAGGTGGAGGTTGCAGTGAGCCCCGACTGCACCACTGTACTTCAGCCCAGGGGACAGAGTGAGACTGTCTCAAAAAACCAAACCAAAACAAAACAACACACACACATTAGCCGGGCATGGTGGCTGTGCACCTGTAGTTCCAACTACTTGAAAGGCTGAGCAACAGGAAGGAAGACCACTTAAGCCCAGGAGTTCAAGGCTGCAGTGAACTATGATCATTCACAGTTCTCCTCCCTAGATGACAGAAACCCTGTCTCTTAAAAAAGAAAAGAACATCCCAAAATCTGCGAGAGTTTGGTGATAAGAGAGCAAAATCATGCTTTCTTCAAGTCATGAGCTGTTAAACAAACAAAAGAGCATTTGTTTGTTTACTGTGATCAGTCAGACCAACGTGAGGAATATAAGTGAGTCAACTGTAAAATCTTGAAAAATGTTGAAAACCTTGAAAAATGTTCAAGGCACATGATAGTGGGTCCTAAGTTGGTGCTCAGTTGCTGTAAGACCTGGTCAGGTCATCAGTGACTACACTGAGGCTGCACCAGAGGACATAATCAAGGTCTTCTATATATGAGGCTTCCAGATCTCTACACAAGAAGAAATCCGAATATATGTGAAGTGAAAATAATAGAATTGTATGGTAGTGTGAGCAACATGGAGCAATGGCTCAAACGCCAATGTCTGATACTCCTAATGCATCTCCCCTGAGTACTTCACTGTGCTTAAACTCTGCCGAATCCTCAGTGCTTACTAGCACATATGTAGTGGTAGCAACAGAAACGTGGTGAAATTGTGTCCTGGATTCTTACATCAAAGCTGTAGGTAAATGTAAATGAAGTGGCCCAAGAACCAGGAATGTGAATGTGCTGAAGTTCTCACTGTACCAGTACCAGGAGGACAGACAGGATGAAGGAAGCGACAATAAACTAAGTTTTATATAATCGATAATGGATATACTTTGATTTTCCAAGATAGCTCTGAAAACTTCCACTCAAAAAAAAAAAAAAGTCAACACTTACTGCAAGACATTGATATGCATTCCAAACTCTAGAAATTACCCTGCCCCATTCCTCTCCTCTGAGGTGGTATTTTGCTGCCTAATCAAAACTTGAAAATCTAGTTAGTCAACAGGATTTGCCCACCCCACTCCTGAAAAACAATTCTGCTTTGCTTAGGAAAACACAGATGGTCTCTCTGTCCTTCCACAGGACAGCAAGTAGTTGGTACCACAATGCATCCTGGGAGTTGGAGTTCAGTAACAAAGGTCAACATTTATTCATATCATGAAAATGGATCCAAAGTGACCTTAAAAATGGAAGAGCAAGCAATACAAAACCATAAATTTAAAGGGAAAACTTTACAGTGGAGAAAGCTGGCAAACTCCAACTTGACCAAATGATTAAAGTTAATATCATAACATACTGATATATGAGATAAGAAGGGCAAGTCCCCTCTCTGGTGGTCTCCCCAACATCCATAACCTCATTTTAATCATGTGGAATCATGAAGCAAACCCAAACGAAGAGACATTCTACAAAATACCTGACCAGCACTTTCCAAAGGTAATGTCATGAAAAATAAAAACAGGCTGAGAAACTATCATGGGATGGGAGGAGACTAAAGACATGATAACTGACTAAAAGGTGGAATATGGGTTTGGTTCCTGGAACACAAATGGTTATTAGTGGGAAAACTGTCAAAATCTGAAGTCTATCATTTAGTTAATGGCACTGTATGGTTAATTTCTTTTTTTCTTTTCACTCACTCTGTTGCCCAGGCTGGAATGCAGTGGTGATTGACAGCCATGATCACAGCACACTACAACTTCAAACTTCTGGCCTCAAGCAATCTTCCCTCCTCAATCTCCAAAGTAGTTGCGACTGCAGGTGTGAACCATGCTTAGTTCCCAATGTTAATTTCTTAGTTTTGATAAATGTACTAAGGTTATATAAGATGTTAGCATTAGAAGAAGCTGGGTGAAGTCCTTGTGTGAACTCTGTGCTATCTTTACAACACTTCTGTAAATCTAAAGTTATTTCAAAATAAAATTTAAAAACAATAAACAAAAATAAAATCAATTTTAAGCCCAAAGCCTAAAATTTCTTGGGCTCTGCTTTTGTGGTAACTGACTCATCTTGAACAGGAAATAAATGCTCATTTAATATTAAAAACTTACGATAGATGACAAGTTTTTTCCTTTTTTGGTTCACTTTATTTTTTTTTAATTCAAATTTTGCTGCAGTAATTAGTTACTGTAAGCATTTTTTGTATTGATAAAATATACGCTCTTAAGCGCATGACTATAATGCCATATTAATAATATCTTCCAATCCATGAACATTAAAAGTCTTTCCATTTGTTCAGATTTTCTTTAATTTCCTTGAATAGTATTCTGTAGATTTCAGCATACAGTCAGGCACATCTGCTGCCAAATTTATTCCTATTCTTTTTGAAACTTTTGTAAATGGAATTGTCCCCTTTTAATTTTTGTTTTCAGAGACAGGGTCTTGCTGTCTATCACCCAGGCTGGAATACAGCAGTACCATCATAGCTTACTGTAGCCTCAAACTCCTGGACTCAAGCGACCTTCCTGCCTCAGCACCCAAAGTAGCTAGGACTACAGGGGCATGCCACCACACCTGGATACCTTTAATTTTTTGTTAGTTTTTTTGGTAGAGATGAAATCTCATTTTGTTGATCAGGCTAGTTTTGAATTCCTGGCCTCAAGCAATTCTTCTGCCTCAGCCTCTCAAAGTGCTAGGATTACAGGCATGAGCCACTGTGCCAGGGCTATCTCTTTAATTTCACTTTTGGATGGTTCACTGCTAGTTTATAGAAATATAGTTCCTAGGACAGGTGTGGTGGCTCATACCTCTAATCCCAGCACTGTGGGAGGCCAGGCAGGCAGATCACTTGAGGCCAGTTTAGAACCAGCCTGGCCGGAATGGTGAACCCCCATTTCCATCAAAAACATAAAAATCAGTCGGGCATGGTGGTAGACACCTGCAATCCTAACTACTATGGAGGCTGAGGCAGGAGAATCACTTGAACCCACGAGATGAAGGTTGTGGTAAGCCGGGATCGTGCCACTGCACTCACTCTAGCCTGGGTGACAGAGACTGTCTCAAAAAAAAAAAAAAGAAAGAAAGGGGCCAGGCGAGGTGGCTCACACCTGTAATCTCAGCACTTTGGGAGGCTGAGGCGGGTGGGTCACAAGGTCAAGAGAGCGAGAACATCCTGGTCAACATGGTGAAACCCCGTCTCTACTAAAAGATACAAAAAAAGAGCTGGGCATGGTGGCGCGTGCCTGTAATCCCAGCTACTCAGGAGGCTGAGGCAGGAGAATTGCCTGAACCCAGGAGGCGGAGGTTGCAGTGAGCCGAGATCGCGCCATTGCACTCCAGCCTGGGTAACAAGAGCGAAACTCTGTCTCAAAAAAAAAAAAAAAAAAAAAAAATATATATATATATATATATATAGTTCCTAGCACTGTTAAAGCAGAAGGATTGCTTGAGCCCAGGTTGAGGCTGCGGTGGGCTGTGTTTGTGCTACTGTACACCAGCCTGAGTGACAGAGCAAGAATGTCTTTAAAATACATATGCAGTTGGCCAGGCGCAGTGGCTCACACCTATAATCCCAGCACTTTGGGAGGCTGAGGTAGACGGATCACGAGGTCAAGAGATCAAGAACATCCTGGCTAACACGGTGAAACCCAAAATACAAAAATTAGCTGGGCATGGCGGTGGTGTATGCCTGTAGTCCCAGCTACCTGGGAGGCTGAGGAAGGAGAATCGCTTGAACCCAGGAGGTGGAGGTTGCAGTGAGCTGAGATTGCACCACTGCACTCCAGCCTGGTGAAAGAGCAAGACTCCGTCTCAAAAAAAAACTGTACATCTATCTATACACACACACACACATATATATGCAGTTGATTTTTATGTAGTGATCCTGTGACCTTGCTGAACTTGTTTACTAGTTCTAATCATTTTTTAGTGGAATGCTTAGGATTTTCTACATGTCATCTGTGAATAGTTCAACTCCTTTCTCTCCAATTTAGATATCTCTTGTTTCATTTTCTTGTCTAACTGCCCTGGCTAGAAGCTCCAGTACAAGGTACAATAGAGATGTGACGAGTAGACATACTTATCTTTTTCCTGTCTTAGGAGGAAAGCATTCAGTCTTTCATGATTAAGTAGATTAGCGGTGGGTTTTTTATGGATGCCCTTTATCAGATTGAGGAAGTTCCTTCTATTCTTAGTTTGACAAGTGTACTTCATTCCTTTTTTTTTTTTCGAGACAGAGTCTTGCTCTGTCACCAGGCTGCAGTGCAGTGGCACGATCTCGGCTCACTGCAACCTCCGCTTCCCGGGTTCAAGCAATTCTCCTTTTCAGTCCCCGAGAAGCTGGGACTACTGGTGTGCGCCACCACAGCCGGCTATTTTTTGTATTTTTTAGTAGAGACAGGGTTTCACCATGTTAGCCAGGATGGTCTCGATCTGTTGACCTAGTGATTCACCCGCCTTGGCCTCCCAAACTGCTGGGATTACAGGTGTGAGCTACCGTGCCCAGCCTCATTCGTCTTTATAGTGGAGTAATATTCCACTGTTTGGACATATAACACTTTTGTTCATCTGTATTTATCAGTTGAAAGTCACTGAGTATTTCTACTGTTTGGACGAATAATGCTGCTATGAACATATGTGTGCAAGGTTTTGTGTGGATATATGTTTTCGTTTTGTGTGGGTATATACAAAGAATTGTTGATTGTATAGAGCTCTATGTTTAACTTTGAGAATCTGCTGAACTCTTTTCCTATGTGGCTACACCATTCTAAATCCAACCAGCAAGGTATGAAAGTTTCGATTTCTCCATACCCTTACCAACACTTGCTGTTTCCATCTTTTTACATTATAACCATCCTAGTGGGTGGGAAGTATTATCTCATTGTGGTTTTGATTTACATTTCTCTAATGAATAATTACATATTATAAGCTTTTTTAAATTAAGTATTGTTATTTTGAAATTATTACAGACATTTAATTGGCCATAACTTAAGTAGAGGATAGCCTTAAATTATACTGAGATCCTTGCCAGAAACCACAAAACACACATAAGACTGTTCCTTGCAAGGTTCTGTGATAACAAAAGACCAGAAACAACCCAAATGTTGTCAAAGAAAACTAACTGAACGAACTCTGGTAATTCATACAATAAAACACTTTGCATCTGAAAACAAAATAAATGAGGAAACTTTCAAATGAAAAAAGATATAGAAAACTGTATATAGTCTACTAGTGTTAATCCAAGACATTCAAGATAAATAAAAAATTTAAATGGAAACACAAGCAATTCCTAAAAATAAAACAAATCAATCTAATGTGTCCAACTGGTAACATTACTACAAAAAGAAAAACTACTCCAAGTGACTTTAGAACACAGGAGGTTGACTATATACATTTCTAGTAAAATGAAATCTAATGACAAAAAAAAAGGTCCCAAAACAAAACAAAGCAAAACAATACAATTTAGACCATTTGTACTAATCATACATACAACAGGTGGGTGTATGTATTGTGAAATAAAATAAATGGACTTTTTTTTTTTTTTGAGACGGAGTTTCACTCTTGTTACCCAGGCTGGAGTACAATGGCGCGATCTCGGCTCACTGCAACCTCCGCCTCCTGGGTTCAGGCAATTCTCCTGCCTCAGCCTCCTGAGTAGCTGGGATTACAGGCACGCGCCACCATGCCCAGCTAATTTTTTGTATTTTTAGTAGAGACGGGGTTTCACCATGTTGACCAGGATAGTCTCGATCTCTTGACCTCATGATCCACCAGCCTTGGCCTCCCAAAGTGCTGGGATTACAGGCGTGAGCCACCGCGCCCGGCATTCCATCATTTCCGCGGTTTTTTCTTAGGAAAGTAGAAGCTGATTAAAGATAACCCGAGAGTTCTAAAAACTTGATTTGGAAGTAGCTGCACTGTTTTTCAAGTAAAGAAAGAAAAATAAGACAAAGCAAAACATAATTCTTTGCTCTATGTATTGATAAATCCTGAAACAATGACCAACTCAGTAGCAACTGGCACTCTTATCCATAATGTCTTGAAATAATGTTTCCCACAGAAAGAAAGCAGGGCTTCCAGATTAGATGAATATACCAGCTCTGGGACAGGAAATGTAATGTACAAAAGGAGCCTGGAATATTTTGTTATGCCACAGATATGGAAATTAGCAAAGACTATTAAGGTGACTATCAAAATAACTTACTAGCTTATTTGAAGAAGAACTTATTTGCCAAATATAAAACAATTTGAGAATCAATAGGGATAATGACTGCAATGGACTGAAACAACATCAAATGTTTAAATTCATGAGCGTATAATAAAAAAAATACGACTGGTTACTATGGAGGAGGTTCGTGTACAAATTCATTATGAAAATGAAAGGAAAAAATGTATCTTTCCTATATGAATTGGGAAAACAAAAGGATATGAAAGGTCAATGGCGAGGCTTGGTGGCTCATGCCTGTAATCCCAGTACTTTGGGAGGCCGAGGCAGGTGGATCATTTGAGGTCAGTTCAGACCAGCCTGGCCAACATGGTGAAACTCTGTCACTGCTAAAAATACAAAAAGTAGCCAGCTATGGTGGCATATGCCTGTAATCCTAGCTACTTGGAGGCTGAGGCAGGGCAATCACTTGAACCACAGAGGCAGAGGTGGCAGTGAGCCGAGACTGCGCCCCTGCACTCCAGTCTGGGCGACAGAGTGAGACTGTCTCAAAAAAAAAAAAAAAGAAAGAAGGAAAAAAAGGTAAATGAAAAAATTTATTGGCTGGGCGTGGTGGCTCACGCCTGTAATCCTAGCACTCTGGGAGGCTGAGGCAGGCGGATCACTTGAGGTCATTAGTTCCACACCAGCCTAGCCAACATGGGAAAACCCCGCATTTACCAAAAATACAAAAATTAGCCAGGAATAGTGGTGCATGTCTGTAGTCCCAACTACTCAGGAGGCTGAGGCAGGAGAATCGCTTGAACCCAGGAGGCAGAGGCTGTAGTGAGCTGAGATTACACCACTGCACTCCATCCTGGGCAACAGAGTGAGACTTTGTCTCAAAAATAAAAACATAAAAACCAACAAAAAGATAACCCAGTTAAATAAAAAAAAAGAATTTATCTTCCTATATGAATTGGAAACCAAATAGGAGAAGATAAGATTTACTGTCTTTAGAAGTAGTACAACAAACAAAGAAATGATACAATTAGACTGCCATCATTCTGTAACCATGAGTGTATCTAGGATCATCAACAGCTACTAACATCACAAAAAAAGAAAACCAGAGTTTGTATGTCTCCAAATAGAACACTACTCTAATACAGTCTTGATAAGAAAAACTATGTATGTGAAATTGAAATCTGATCAAGTCTTTGGACAAAACTATCAATTTTCAAGAAACACAGGACAGAGGAAGATGCTAAACTCTACCGTGAGGATTTAACAAGCAAAACCCATGAAGATGTGGACAACATCCTCAGTTTCTTCAACAAATACATTCCAAGTAGAAAAAATAAAATAAAAATAAAAGATGGAACAGAAATCTAATTATTAAAAAGGACTAAGAGGCAGTATCAACCAATTGCCATGTATGGAACTTACTGGATCCAAATAAACTGTAAACCATTAACCAAACTTATGACACCAATGAGATATTTAAACACTGACTGGATGTTTGGTAACACCATGAAGATATTACTTTTTCTTAGATATGCTAATATCTAAATATTTTTAGATACAGATATCAAAAATGTATGGGTAAAATTATATACAATATCTGAGGCTTGCTTCAAAATCATATGGGGGGGTTCAGTAGGAGTACAGGTGATATATAAATAGTCATTAATGGTTAATTACTGAAGTGGGTTTAAGAAAATGGACCATGGAATTAAAAAAATTGATTAAAAAAATTCCTTCACAGAGTTTTCAAACCATCTTTCCCTTCAGTTTTAAAGCTTTTTGTTGTTTTACTGAATCTCTGTTCCATGCCCCTTTCTGGGAAGAGAAAACACTATGTCCCTGACTATGGTTTTACTTACAATTTTTTTGCCTTTATCATGGTGTGAAAGTGAAATGCATTTAGTAGAAACTGTACTCTGACTACCCATACACCCATTCTAGTTTTCATTTTCAGTACAGTATTTGATAAATTACATAAGATATTCGATACTATATTATAAATAGACTTTGTGTTAGATTATTTTGTCCAACTATAGGCTAATGTAAGTGCTGTGAGCAGATTTAAGGTAGGCTAAGCTAAGCTAGAATGTTTAGTAGGCTGGGTGTATTAAATGCGTTTTCGACTTACATTTTCAACTTAGAATGCATTCATTGGGACACAAACCCATCAAATGCCAAGGAACATGTGTAATAAACTGTTGAGTGTCTGCCAATTCCCCACACCTTCTCTTACGGCTCTGCATTCGCTCATTTGTGGAGAAGGAAGTTGAAGGATATTACACAGCAGGATATGGCCAGGGAGAAATGCAAAGTCCTCATCTGCCTTAAAGTCACATGAGCATAAGGCTCACAGCCTTTGTGGTTCAAAAAAAAAAATCCAAGACATATCTCCAAGAGAAGTGTCCTCATGATGGTATAAAAACGTGGTGGCACTGTTAGTCTCTCAGTTCTGACAAATGCACCATGGCTATGCAAGAAGCTGGGCAAAGGGTACGTGGAACTCTCTGTTCCATCTTTCCAACTCTTCTCTAAGTCTAAAATGTACTGGTTTTCTTAAATGTGGTGGGGAAAGGGAAAAGCACTGTTTTAAAAGCTACTGCTTAAATGCAACAGGGTATCCTGAACTGGATCCTGGAATAACATGCTAAAAGACACTTGTGGGAAAATGGGAAATTATAATAAAGTGTGGGGTTTGGATAACAGTACCATCTCATTGTTAGTCTCTTAATTTTGACAAATGTACCACAGCCAAATATAAGATGTTAACATCAGAAAAAGCTGGGTGAAAATACAGGCACATCTAGAAGATATTTTGGGTTCAGTTCCAGACCACAGCAATGAAGTAAATACCATAATAAAGTAAGCCACACAAACTTCTTGGTTCCCTAGTATATATGTAAGTTATGTTTCCACTACACTGTAGTCTATTATGTAACAGCATTATGTCTAAGAAAAATAAGTACAGATCTTCATTTTAAAATATTGCTAAAAATGCTGACGATCACCTGAACCTTCAGTGAATCAAAATCTTTTTTTTTTTTTTGAGACAGAGTCTCACTCTGTCGCTAGGCTGGAGTGCAGTGGCACAACCTCAGCTCACTGCAACCTCCGAATCCTAGGTTCAAGCAATTCTCCTGCCTCATCCTCATGAGTAGCTGCGACTACAGGTGCGCGCTACCACACCTAGCTAATTTTCGTATTTTTAGTAGAGACAGGGTTTCACCATGTTGGCCAGGATGGTCTCAGTCTCTTGACCTTGTGATCCATCCACCTTGGCCTCCCAAAGTGCTGGGATTACAGGTGTGAGTCACCGCGCCCCGCCTCAAAATCTTTATGTTGGTAGAAAGTCTTGCGTTAATGTTGATGGCTAAGACTGATCAGAGGGTGGTGGTTGCTGGAGGCTAAGACAGCTGTGGCAATTTCTTTTCTTTTTTCAGTGTAAAGAGTCTTTTTTTTAATTGTGTATATGCAACATTAGCCAAAATTATTTAAAGTCAATAAATTTTTATTCAAGGAATTCCATGTTGTGATTTCTTCTACTGTCCATCAAGGTCACTTTAGATCTTCTGAAGAGCTGGAGTAAAAAGATACATCTTCAAGTTTGTCCTTTTTAATGAAACTGATGCTTATTTTAAACCATTTGTCCTGTCAGCCCTTAATTCTTTGATTTTGGCTTCTGTCATCTCCTTTTAATATGGATATACTGATGAAGACTTCGAAATTCACCAAGAATCTTTGGGATCCAATTTCTTCAATGAATTTACTTTAGCATCCTTTTTACTGTAGGTGGTGGATCTGCCTGGTTCTTAGTTTGACACCCTCTCTTAACATGAATGAGTTCAAATCATACTCATTCCTAAGCGATCACACTTAAGGACAGTACAGGTGTGGAAATATGCCAATACCTTTAACTCCAGACATACGTTCTCAAGATAAAAGCCTTTAAAACAAACAGCCATCTTATATATCAAGTCAACATTAAATTGGAATGCAAAAGTAATACTGATGAGGATTTCCTTCATATCCCCTCCTGTTTAACTATTCCACAGTCCTAGAATCAATCTTTTTAAATTAAGACACAGGGTCTGTCTTTGTTACCCAGGTAGGAGTACAGTGGTGCCATCAAAGCTCAGTGCAGCCAACAATTCCTGGGCTCAATCCTTTTGCCTCAGCCTTCCTTTCCTGAACAGCTGCAAGTACAGGCACATGCCCCAATACACAGCTAATTTTTAAGTTTTTGTGGAGATGAGGTGTTTGTTACTTTCTTTTTTTTTGAGACGGAGTTTTGCTCTTGTTACCCAGGCTGGAGTGCAATGGCACCATTTCGGCTCACCGCAACCTCCGCCTCCTGGGTTCAGGCAATTCTCCTGCCTCAGCCTCCTGAGTAGCTGGGATTACAGGCATGCGCCACCATGCCCAGCTAATTTTTTGTGTTTTTAGTAGAGACGGGGTTTCACCATGTTGACCAGGATGCTCTTGATCTCTTGACCTCATGATCCACCCGCCTCAGCCTCCCAAAGTGCTGGGATTACAGGCTTGAGCCACCGCGCCCGGCGGTGTTTGTTACTTTCTTGCCCCGGCTGGGCTTGAACTCCTGGCTTTAAGCAATACTCCTACCTCCGAATGGGGATTGCAAGCTTGAGTCACTGCGTCTGGCTTGGAACCAACCTTTATGGCTATTAATACTTCCATCAGTTAACTGTCTCAAGTATTATAATATCCCTTCTTAAATGTATCAAAACTCATACTGAACAATGAGTTCTGGATTGCAAAAGAGGATTTATTTTTTGCACCTATCCATAAGTCTTTGTCCACAAGTTAAACAAAAGCAAACATAAATGCAGTGGCAATTTCCTAAAATAAAACAACAATGAAGTCTATCCATTGACTTCTACTTTCATGAAAGATTTCTCTGTAGCATGCAATACTATTTGATAGCATTTTACTCATAGAACTTCTTTCAAAACTGAAGTCAGTCCTCTCAAACCCTGCTGTTGCTTTATCAACTAAATGTATACTATTCTAAATCCTTTGCTGTCATTTCAACAATGTTCACAGCATCTTCACCAGGAGTAGATTCCATCTTAAGAAACAACTTTCTTTGCTAATCCATAAGAAGCAACTCCTCATCTGTCAAAGTTTTATCATTAAATTGAAGTGATGCAGTCACATCTTGAGGCTCTCATATGGTTTGACTCTGTTTCCTTATCTAAATCTCACCTTGAATTATAATAATCTCCACGCGTCAAAGGCAGGACAAGGTAGAGGTAAGTGAATCATGGGGCATTTTCCCCCATGCTGTTCTCGTGATAACGAGTGAGTCTCCTGAGATCTGATGGTTTTATAAGCGTCTGGCATTTCCCCTGCTTGCACTTATTCTCTCTTCTGCCACCCTATGAAGAAGTGCCTTCTGCCATGACTGTAAGTTTCCTGAGGCTTCCCCAGCTATGCGGAATTCTGAGTCAATTAAATCTCTTTTCTTTACAAATCACTCAGTCTTGGATATTTCTTCACAACAGTGTAAGAATGGACTAACACAGGCTCTACTTCTCATCATATCTGCAGTTACTTCCTCTACTGAAAGCCTTGAACCCTTCAAAGTTATACATGAGGGTTGGAATAAACTTCTAGTAAACTCCTGTTCCTGTAGATATTTTGGCTTCCTCCCATGAATCACAAATGTTCTTAATGGCATTATAGGATAGTGAATTATCTCCAGAAGGTTTTCAATAAATGTTTTCCAGAATCATCAGAGAAATCACTATCTATGGCAACTGTAGCCTTATTAAATGTATTTCTTAAGTAATAAGACCATCACAGCTTGCCAGGAGTTAAACAAATAAATCACTTGAAAGTTGAAATTACTCCTTGATCCACGTGCTGCAGAATGGATGTTAACAGTAAAGAAAACAACATTAATCCTCTTGTACACACCTATCAGAGCACATGGGTGACTGGGTACCTTGTCAATGAGCAGTGATTTTTTTTTTTTTTTTTTTTTTTTGAGACGCAGTTTCGTTGTTGTTACCCAGACTGGAGTGCAATGGCACGATCTCGGCTCACCGCAACCTCAGCCTCCTGGGTTCAAGCAATTCTCCTGCCTCAGCCTTCTGAGTAGCTGGGATTACAGGCACACACCACCATGCCCAGCTAATTTTTGTATTTTTAGTAGAGACGGGGTTTCACCTTGTTGACCAGGATGGTCTCGATCTCTTGACCTCGTGATCCACCTGCCTCGGCCTCCCAAAGTGCTGGGATTATAGGCGTGAGCCACCGTGCCCAGCCCAAGCAGTGATATTTTGAAAGGAATCTTTCTGTCTGAGCAGTGTATCTCAAAAGTGGGGCTAAAATTATCAGGAAATGATGCTAGAAACAGATATGCTGTCATCTATGTTTTGTTATTCCATTTACAAAGCACAGTCAGAGAAGATCTATTATAACTCTTAAGGGCCCTAGGAGTTTTAGAATGGCAAATGAGCACTGGCTTCAACTTAAAGTCACCAGCTACATTAGCCCCTAACAAAAGAGTAAGCCTATCCCTCGAAGTTTTGAAGCCAAGCATTGACTTTTCCTTCCTAGCTAATTGAAGATTAGCTAGATGGTATCTCTTTCCAATAGAAAGCTGTTTGTTTTTTATTTTATTTTATTTTATTGAGATGGAGTCTTGCTCTGTCATCCAGGCTGGAGTACAGTGGTGTGATCTCCGCTCACTGCAACCTCCACCTCCCAGGTTCAAGCAATTCTCCCGCCTCAGCCTCCTAAGTAGCTGGGATTATAGGTACCTCATAGAAGTGAAGAGTTGAGGCCTTACTCTGCATTAGGCTTTAGCTTAAGGGAACGTCGTGTGGTTGGTTTGATCCGCTGAGACCATTCAAACTGTCTTCAGATCAGCAATAAAGCTGTTTCACTTTCTTCTCATTTGCGTGTTCACTGGAGTAGCATTTTTAGCTTCCTTCAATAACTTTTCTTTTGCATTCACAACTTGGCTGTTTGGCTTTTAACCTATCTTGGCTTTCAACATGCTTTTCTCACTAAGCTTAAATCATTTCTAGCTTTTGATTTAAAGTGAGAGATGTGACTCTTCCTTTTACTTGACACTTACAGGTCATTGTAGGGTTACTAACTAGCCTAATTTCAATACTGTTTTGTCTCAGGGAACACAACATTTACCAATTAAGTTTATTATCCTATGTGGGTGTGGCTCGTGGTGCTTGAAAACAATTACAATAGTAATACCAAGGATCACTGATTTCCAGATTGCCATAATAATATTGAGATATTATGAGAATTACCAAAACAGGACAGAGACATGAAGTGACTACGGCCTGCTGGAAAAACGGCAGCGGTAGACATCCTGAACTCAGGGTTGCCACAAACCTTGAAACTGTAAGAAACATATCCTGTGAAGCACAGTAAAGCACAGTGCCATCAGATGAGGTGTGCTTCCATATGGAAACTCTCCATGTCATTGCAGCAGCTTTTCTGAAATAATAATCTATTCAGATATTCAATGTAACATTATTCTAAAGCTTTTTTTTTATAAACAAAGAATGAAGCAGCAGATTAACTAAAATAAACATTTTACATAAAATGAGGTAACTTATTAAATCTTGATTCTTAAGTAGTTATCTTTTAAATATAAGCACTTCTGCCAAGAGTGAAAGTCTCCAGGAAGAGCATTTGTGCAACTGAATTGCAAGCTGAATTATCTACTTTTCCCCCACAAACACCATTTTTACCTGAAAAAATGGCAGATAAACTACGGTTATTCATACTTAAGTATTTGGCAGACATTTCCTCTTTTCTCAACACTAAGCAATGTCTGTCTATGTAAGAACTTACAGTATCTGCTGGCAGTGATACATTCTGAGCTTTAGAATCTTGGAAAACTTGTCTATCACCGTAAACTAGACAGCTTCCCTGAGATTGGCAGTGATATTAATGAATGTCACTTGTTGAGAATGTCTAATGAAATTTAGTCAACATTAGAAGAGCTGTATAACCCAGTAGCCAGTATTTTTGAAATGATTAATGCATGCTGTTACAAATCAAGAATACTGGTTAAAAAAAATCATTTGAAGTACAAGTGAGACCAAATGATTTTAATGTAACAGTACAAAAAGTTTACTGGTATGGTTTAAATTCCACATTGCAATGAAACTTTACAAAGCTATCACTGTTCACATTTTGGTGTAGTATTACAAAAGGATAACCATTATCAAAACAGCTATTAAAATACTCCTTCCTTTTCCAACTACATATCTGAGACTGAATTTTCTTCATATAATTCAGCCAAAACAACCAATTAAAATAGACTGAATGGAAAAGCAGATCTGACACTCCAGTTATCCTGGATTAAGCCAGACATTAAAGAAATTTACAAAACTCGAAATGCTATTCTAAATTTTAAAGATATAGTAGTTTATTTTAATTTCTTATACTATAAATAATAAGTTATAACCCACTCAATAATTTTGAAGAGCGTAAAGAGGTCCTGAGAACAAAAAGTTAGAGAACTAATGAGTCAGAGTAACATGCCCACAAGCCTCTTTTCCAATAAGAGAAGAAAGCCAAATTCTTATTAACAGAGAATAATTCACACCACTGATTTCAAAATACCAAAGCTCTGCAGAAGCCAATATGCTGTGAAACAGACTAAGTGCTGAATTTTTAGCTAGTCTGTGCAATGATACTGTTTTCCCCTAAGACTCTTAAAGAGTGAAAAAATAAGACAAAATCACAAAACCACCCAAAACTCATGTCTTGGATTTGCTAAGTCGCTAAACCAATCTTTCCTGAGACTCCAATGCAGTTATCACCTGTAAATAATTGCCCTGACCGTGATCACCTCCACCCTGCACTAAGTACCAGTGCTCACCTTCTATCAGATTCTATTTTCCAGGATAATATAATAGCCCCAAGGAAATTTGGAGACATATCAGGTTTTGAATTCAGAGCAAAAGGATAACAGCCTCTGGTCCAACAGGGATATGCTTCAGTATCTTCTTGACCAAATCTGATTTCTCTGAGTGCCAGTGTTTTATAAGTGACATCCTACAGTTTTCAATGTTTTATTTATTGTGCTATCAAACCTCACATTTGCATTTCTAATGGCTACTCTCCAAAGAAAGCTGAAAATGATCTGCTGAGAAACAACAGTTTTCTACTTGGTTGAATCATGTATACTTTCTACCTGTTAAAAACACTTAACTCCCAATAGAGCTTAGAATACTTGGTTTTGTGACTTACCCACACACACCTCTTGACACATCAAGTAAAAGATGGCTTCTGGAGGGAGGTAATTTCCGAAAGTAAACACAAGAGGTAATTTCCGAAAGTAAACACAAGAAATAAGCTGTATTATAACATAATACAGCTTATTTCTTCCACAAGTCCACGAGTCCACAAGTCCACACTTGTGGACTCGGGTGGAAGGTGGGAAAGAGCTAGGGCCAACTCAGAAGATAGTATCACATCTAATGAAGTCTCATACCGTGACTGGGTGTTGAGTCAGACTGATCTGTAGTGAATAAAATTCCTTGTAGCTAAAGCAGTGGGACAGACTCTAAATCCTGGCATTAGATGAATAAAAGAAGCCCTAGGGAAAACAGCTGAAAAATTCTTGTGGTATTGGCAGATAAAGAAAGCATAAACCAATTTTGTTTTAAGATCAATTTACACATGTAGAATTATAACCACCTATTAGCTGTATCACTAGCATGGACAAATTAGGCTGTGTGTATCTGGGGTCCATGTAACCCTTATCAGTTACCAAGATGTCAGTAAGGCCTTAAGGCTCCTGGATTAGCCTGTCCATTAAGACTTAAATAAAATGGCTTCAATCTACCATTTCATATGCAGGGAAAACAGGTATCCCATGTACTTTCTCTGAGTGGTCCTAGAGTCTTTCTTTTACTAGTTGCTTCCAGCTCTATTTTTATTGGTTGTGATAAATTCCTAACCTTGGCTCTGGGACTCATGGCTCTGTGACACATCGCTCTCTCTGTTGACGCCCCACGAGGGACACGAACTCAACTGTGCCACCAACACAAAGCTGCAGGCCACATGGAATGCCTACAGAAGGTTACTACTTGAGGGCTGTGGGAGTGGAAGGGAAGAGAAAAGAGGTCTCAAGCCAGCACAGTAATCAACTCAGACTTAGATAGAATAGAGAAATACACATTTCTCTCTCTCTCTCTCTTTTTGTTTTTTAGATGGAATTTCGCTCTTGTTGCCCAGGCTGGAGTGCAATGGCACGATCTCAGCTCACCACAACCTCCACCTACCAGGTTCAAGTGATTCTCCTGCCTCAGCCTCACAAGTAGCTGGGATTACAGGCATGTGCCACCACGCCCGGCTAATTTTGTATATTTTTAGTAGAGGCTGGGTTTCTCCATGTTGGTCAGGCTGGTCTTGAACTCCTGACCTCAGGTAATCTGCCTGCCTCAGCCTCCCAAAGTGCTGGGATTATAGGCGTGCGTCATCATGCCTGGCCAATAGCCATCTTTTTGTTGAATTGGCTATCTATTTCCTGGAAGGTCCTAAAATGACTAAGAACATTCTGAAATTTCATATCAAATTTATACAAACACAAGCACAAACACACACACATGCATTATTTTTCTGGGAGGCAAGTCCATAATTTTCATCAGATATTCAAAGACCTCTCTCAAGATCCAAGAAAAGTTCTGATTTACCTTATATTTAGATAAATACCACAGCATACTCCAGTAGTAGAAAGAATTTTACCTAGGAAGAACTCAGATCAGAAACGACTTCTGAAATTCTAAATGCCTTCTTACAGACAACCTTCTGAAAGCCTTTATTTGTAAAACTTTCCTTGACTGCCCCAGGTCCAGGGAGGTACTTTAATCTCTAGCTTTCACAAACACTATGTGCGTGCCTCTATGAATACACTGTAATACCGCCTGTGCTTCCTGTCTCCTCCCTAGCTAATCCAATTAGTAATGGGGAAATACAAATTCAGACTCTAGGACATGCCATTTCACACCCATGAGACCCTCAGAACAGCCTGCCAACAGCAAGGATCAGAGTAGTAGGAACTCTCACCTGCTGTTAAGACTGATTCAACCACTTTGAAAAACAAATCAACCGAATCTTCTTAGGTTAACATTTAAACATATTCTACAGCCAGCAAATTCATTCTTAGTTTTGCACATTGCTGGTTGTTACCCAGTGGGTCCCAAATCAATTTAAAGGATCATAGACATATTACCATATTTTAATGACACAGTGTTATATTTTTACCTCATTATACAATTATAATAAAGTTTTTGTTTCAGTCATGTGTAGGTTAGTGTATGTGGGTATACTGGAGTCAAGATGAAAACATAGTTCTTACTATGGGGTCATGTAAAAACACTTCACAAACATGGCAACCTGGATAAACCCCTACACATATGCACAAAGAAGCACGTATGGGAATGTCCACAGCAATATTGTTCCAATAGCAAAAAACTAGAACTAATACAGGAAGACACAAAAATTGTGGCATAGTCACATAATTAACTATAATAAAGCAGTGGATACTACTCAACTACTACATCAACATAATCTCAAAATAACATAAAGTAAAAAAAGTAAGTCACAGAAAAATACATGCTGTGAGATGGCATTTAATTCAAGTTCAAAAACAAGCAAATTCAAATAATGACTATCTAAGGGTACTTGCATAATGGTAAAAAAAGGGAAAAAAAACTATAAAGGAAAATTTAAGAGGTGAGCCACAGTGGTTCACACCTGTAATCCCAGAACTTTGGGAGGCCGATGTGGGCAGATCACTTGAGGTCAGGAATTCAAGACAACCCTGGCCAACATGGTGAAACCTACCTATACTAAAAATACAAAACCCAGCTGGGCATGGTAGCAAACACCTATAATCCCAGTTACTCCAGAGCCAGAAGGAAGACACTCTCTTGAACTCAGGAGGAGGCAGAGGTTGCACTGAGCCAAGATTGCGCCACTATACTCCAGCCCGGGCAACAGAGCAAGACTCTGTCTTAAAGAAGAAGACGAGAATGATAAAAAGTTAAGATGGTGGTTACTTTCCTCTTTGGGGATGAAAGGAGATATAAAGAAGGATGGGTAATAAGTGCATGCGTGTTTGATTTATATTTTTTGTATGTAGAAAATATCTTGTAATGAAATAATAAAGCTGTCACTAAAATTAGTTTAACAGGAACAACAGAAGTTTTGCTGATCACCACCCTTCGTGAGCTCCCTTGAGCCTAGATTTTGGGTTTCTTTTCTTTTTCAGACAGAGGGTCTTACTCTGTCACCCAGGCTAAAGTGTGGAGTGCAGTGGCACCTTCTTAGCTCACTGCAGCCTCCAACTCCTGGGCTCAAATGATCGTCCTGTCTAAGCCTTCCCAACAGCTAAGACTACAGATGCATGCTCATTTGTAAATTTTTGACTCACTATGTTGGATGGGCAGTCTTCGACTTCTGACCTCAAGCAATCCTCCCATCCTGGACTCCCAAAAAGTGCTTGGATTACAGGCATGAGCCACTGTGCCTAGCCCAGATTTTGGTTTCTAATATTACTCTCCACTGAAAGGAACCAGGAACCTAGACGGGATATGACTCCATGTCTTGGGTCAAGAAAACAATAAACACCCTTCTGGTATTTTCCAGCACTGCCAGAAAGCAAGAACACTTTTCAGGCTGCCAGAGTCAGTGCCAAAAGGACAAAGGAATCAGCTCCAAGACAATGCCATTAGCCAATCTATGACAATCTGAGCTTCAAGAAGAAAATAACTATGGTTAACTGAAAGAAATTGAAACAAAACTAATTTTGTAAAAATAATTTAGCACCAGTGGGTCTAAAATGGGTTTTTGTACATGGAAAAGAATACTAGCCCTCTTCATCTCAATAATCCCCAATGGGGAGCATAAATTAAAGACAAAAACAGAGCATACACAACAATAACCTTTCTGTGGCTGAATACAATCCCTTCCAGTAGAAATTGTTGAAAATCAAGATAACTGGAAATCTGCCACTAGTTTACCCCAAACCACAAAGAATAAGTCTTATAATAATTTTATTTATATTTTATATGTTAAGATGTTTAAAGTACTTAAAATAATAAGCCACATTAAATTAATTTATATGTAATATTTAAGCAACAATAATTTTCAGTAGACAAAGTTAACAACCGAGCATTAAGCAAACCATAAAAATGTTACAGGTAAGACATTAATAAGATTCACATAAGAATTCTTTTTTAGAAAGAAAAAGTAAGAAACAGCAGTTGATCTTCCACTTCGTCTCTAGAAATATCACCCGATGTTAAGATATATTTTTGGCTATCTTTTCAAACATTCCACCCATTCACCAATTATCTTTTTCTTTCTTTCTTTTTTTTTGAGACGGAGTCTTACTCTGTCACCCAAGCTGGAGTATAGTGGTGTGATCTCAGCTTACTACAACCTTCACCTCCTGGGTTCAAGTGATTCTCCTGCCTCAGCCTCTGAAGCAGCTGGGAATACAGGCGTGCACCAAAACACCCAGTTAATTTTTGTATTTTTTAGTAGAGACAGGGTTTTGCCATGTTGGCCAGGCTGGGGCGTGAGTCACTGCCCCCAGTCAAGTCAAATATTGTTTAAACATAAGGCTGGGCGCGGTGGTTCACACCTGTAATCCCAATACTTTGGGAGGCCAAGGTAGGTGGATCACTTGAGGTCAGGAGTTCAAGACCATCCTGGCCAACATGGTGAAACCCCACGTGTATTAAAAAAACAAGAATTAGCTGAGCGTGGTGGCGCACAGCTGTAATCCCAGCTACTTGGGTGGCTGAGGCACAAGAATTGCTTGAATCTGGGAGGCAGAGGCTGTAGTAAGCCAAGATCGTGCCACTGCACTCCAGCCTGGGCAACAGAGTGAGACTCTGTCTCAAAAAGAAAAACAAAACAAACAAAAAACCAACTTAGGAAGGGATAACCAGGTAAAAAGCTCAAAGAATAAAAAATATGGTTTTTTTTTTTTTTTTTACAATAATATATAATAGGACTGTCAAAAGGCACTTGTACCCTCCCTAAATATATTGTAGAAAACAACTCTGAACACACGAACATGTTCTCTCCTTGTATGGTTTCTTTTTGAATTTCTCTACATCTGTTTCCTCTTTTGGACCCTGGTTTCCTTGGATTTAGTTTCAGGATTTTTTTTTTATTATTTTCCGCTCTCTTCCTTCTCCTATTCTGCAGTATGCAGCTATGGCATGAGCTGAAAGCGTGGCCTCAGGAAAACAAGCAAAAGAGTCTATCTTGACCAATAATTCCCATACCTACAGGAAGTCAGTTCTACAAAATGAAGAAACTTGGAAAAACCCAAGAATTCAATGAAGTTATTCATTCTGAGATGCTTTTGCTGCAACTGAATGTGTGCTAGTTCCTAGACTGTCTGCTCTATACAAATTGGGTAATAAGTCAGATGGGACAGTCCTGGGCCAGTACTGTCATCTCCTTTTCCATGTCCTAAGGCTTCAAGGCCAGGCAAAAAATATCCTTTATACTAAATATCAAGTTTCCATACAGACCAGTGGTCTTGTCTATGGCCTATGGTGTAGCATCCTATTTTGGGTAGACAGGTGGGGCCCAGCTGCAGCTCTAGGAGCACTGATATCAACACTGTGCAGAAAGGCAGGTAGAGTGAAGTTAAGAGCTCAGCAAACTCCTTCTTCGAGGAATCAACCTCCTATCTTCCAGACAAGACATTCCTATGTTCTGGGTTTTCCTGGACAGTCTCAACTTTAAAATTTTACTTCTAAATATAGAATTACATTTGACTTAAAAAAATACTGTCAGAATAGGTGTGCTAATTTTTGGTTTGGAAAATATGCTCACCATAGCTCAAGAAACTATGAAACATAATAATGAAGCCAATCTCAACCTACAACACAAGTTGTAAGTTGAAGTACCCCCCAGAACACCACTCTTTGCCCTTCATTCCTTCAGTTATTACAAAAGCAAGCCAAAGTTAAAGTTCAATTTCCTAAGAGGCAAAAGAATTGCTTTACAACCAAACTGCAGTTTGCTGTGGCCCCTCCTACTAATGACTGCAAATCTTCTGCCCCACAGTGCTGTTTTATACAGGACACTAATTCTTTTTATAAACAATGATATTACATGGAACCAGAAGTGAGAGCAGGAGACCTATGAATAGACCTCAATGGCTGCAGCAGAAGTTTCAGCTGAGGTTTTGTTATTATGGCAGTGGCAGATCTTATGGCAATGGAGGGTCTTGCAGCTTAAAAGCAAACCGTTGGCTCTGAAATTCAGACACTTGTCTTCTGACCACCCAGTGACACGTGAACTGAGAATACTGAAAGAATCGCCACCAGGAAACAGATGTAAGCTTTTGGCCAACTTCATTCAGGCACAAGGAAGTGTTAAGTTAGTATAATGCTCTTTATTCTGGCACTGGAGTCAGGTTTGAAAAATCAAATAGGGTCAAAAAAAAAGCTTATTTTATTTTTCTATAGAAAAATGTAACAAGCAAAGAATGACAAAGGAATCTTTAAAACAGTGAAAAGACTCAATGTATGAAAGTCTGATAACCAAAAAAACTCATTTTACTCTCCCCTCTGGTGACACTCTTAAATGGTTCATTAATACTTACTGCTCATCTAGTACACAATCGATAAGGAATGAGAACAAATGCAGGAAGGATTTTATCTTTTTTTTTAAATAGAGATGGAGTTTCTCCATGTTGGTCAGGCTGGTCTCGAACTCCCAACCTCAGGTGATCCGCCCGCCTCAGATCATATGCTGAATCCCCTCTAATTTCTGTTTGGCTTTGGTTGCTCTCCGGTGCTATCAGCTAGGCAAGAATTTTCTATATATTGGCCATAGTTTATAGTTGTTATCTGTCTGAGGAAGGGTTAGTCCCAAAAACCTGCTATATTATTATGTTATTCCATTTAATAATAGCTTCTCTCTTGACTCAACACAAATGTATTTAACCTTGCCATCCAACTTTAGTTATCACATGTAAGTTATAATTACTTTCTGATTTGTAAGCTCTTTATGGGCTTAGACTAACTCTGCATGTTAATATACCAAATATTTAAGATGCTGTGGAAAAACAACTAGCCAGTCACCATGGTGAAATTTGTGTTACGCTGATAGCCAAATAATCGACAACACATTATAGCCACAAATAAGTAACCTGGTTTCCTTCTCAGCACCCATCTATTTAAAATACACTCAGAACATCCAACAAAATGATGCAGTTAATAGCTAGTGTTTAGCAGTGTTTAGCACTTGGCATACATTTATAAATGTTTAGTGGTTCGCAAACTCTTTAGTCTTAGGACTTTTTTATATCCATATCAATGATTGAGGACTCCAAAGAGCTTTTAATACCTACTGATATTTACTGTAGTAGAAATTAAAACTGAGAAATCTAAAACATTAACTTATTTTCAGTTAACAGTGGTAAGCTCATTACATGTTAACATAAGTAGCATATTTTTGTGAAAAATAAATATATTTTCCAAAACAAAAATAGAATGTAGTGAGAAGAGTGGCATTGTTTTACATTTTTACAAATCTTTTAAACATCTGTCTTAATTGAAGATAGCCTACTCAGTATCTTCTTCCCACATTCCATTAGCTGTCAGAGCAGTAATACTGTCACTTACTATGTGGCCTCAGGAAAACTCCACTTGTGACCAAATACAAGCACTTTGGGAGGACTTGACTGTGTGAGATTAGTCAGTCTCTGTGGCACAGAGGGATTAAAACTTAAGCAGAAAGATGCTTCTCCATGGCTTAAGGAGACAGCACTAAGTCTGGCTGTCAGAACAGGTGGAAAGTGAGGGAGGAAGCCCCAAGTCAGTAAGATACACAGTCAGGCGTAGTATCAGCTCCTCAGGAGGCTGGGGTGGGAGGATCACTTGAGGCCAAGGGTTCGAGGGCACTGTACATCACTATATTCCAGCTTGGGCAATACAGTGAAACCCTGTCTCCATAAAACAAACACAAAAAAACAAAGAAAATATACGACTCATAATTTATCACAGAAGATATACAAATGGCCAGTAAGCACATGAAAAGAGGGCCGGGTGCAGTGGCTGAAGCCTGTAATCCCAGCACTTTGGGAGGCCGAGGCAGGCAGATCATAAGGTCAAAAGATCAAGACCATCCTGACCAACATGGTGAAACCCGGTCTCTACTAAAAATACAAAAATTAGCTGGGCGTGGTGGTACATGCCTGTAAACCTAGCTACTTGGGAAGCTGAGGCACGAGAATCACTTGAACCCAGGAGGGGGAGGTTGCAGTGAGCCAAGACTGCACCACTGAACTCTAACCTAGAGTGGAGTGGACAGAGTCAGAGAGATGCTGTCTCAAAAACAAACAAACAAAAAATCATTATAGGGAGATAGACATTGAAAGACTATATAGTGAAATTTCCAGAAAAGGCAAAGCTACAGAGATAGAAAGCAGATCAGTGGTTGTCTGGGGCTCAAGAAGAGAGCAGGAATTGACTGCAAATGGACAGGAGGAAACTTTTTGGGTGATGGAAGTGTTCTAAAACAGAATTGTACATGATGAAAGTTACTACTTTAAAAAATATACTTCATGCCTGTAATCCCAGAACTTTTGGAGGCCGAGGCAGGCAGATCATGAGGTCAGGAGATTGAGACTATCCTGGCTAACACGGTAAAACCTCATCTCTACTAAAAATACAAAAAATGAGCCAGGCGTGGTGGCACGTGCCTGTAGACCCAGCTACTAGGGAGGCTGAGGCAGAAGAATTGCTTGAACCTGGGAGGCGGAGGTTGCAGTGAGCCGAGATCACGCCACTGCACTCCAGCCTGGGCAAAAGAGTGAGACTCCATCTCAAAAAACAAACAAAAATTTACTATAAATTATTAAACTATATGTTTCCATTTGGATGAATGTTATGGTATAAATCCCCCCACCCCCATCACCCATAAAAGCTCTTTAAGACAGAAAAATTTAGGAAGAGTATTAGGAAAATAGCTAATGCATGCTGGGCTTAATACCTAGGTGATGGGTTAACAGGTACAGCAAACCACTATGTCACACTAAGTATGTGACAAACCTGCACATTCTGCACATGTACTCCAGAACTAAAAAAAAAAAAAAAAAAAAAAAAAAAGCCGGGCGTGGTGGCTCACAAGTATAATCCCAGCACTTTGGGAGGTTGAGGCAGGTGGATCAGGAGGTGAGGAGATCAAAACCATCCTGGTCAACATGGTGAAACCCCGCCTCTACTAAAATACAAAAAAATTGGCCAGGCATGATGGTGGGTGCCTGTAGTCCCAGCTACTCAGGAGGAAGGCAGGAGAATTGCTTGAACCCAGAGGGCAGATGTTACAGTGAGCCGAGATCACGACACTGCACTCCAGGCTAGCAACAGAGCAAGACTCCATAAAAAACAAAAACAAAAACAAAAACAAAAACAAAAACAAACAATTCTAGGGATAAGGGCAGGGTGGGAAAGGCAAAATGAGACCTGTAAGACTTAACAGTCAGTTGGGCACAGTGGCTTATGCCTGTAATCCCAGCATTGCACCTTGGCCTCCCAAAATGCTGAGATTACCAATGTGTGCCACCATGCTGGGCCGAATTTTTTCTATTTAAAAAAAATGCGAGGCTGGGTGCAGTAGCAGATGCCTGTAATCCCGGCACTTTGAGAGGCTGAGGAGAGCGGATCATCTGAGGTCAGGAGTTTGAGACCAACCTGGTCAACATGGCAAAACCCCGTCTCTACTAAAAATACAAAAATTAGCTGGCATGGTGCTATGTACTTGTAATGCCAGCTACTTAGGAGACGGAGGCACAAGAATCACTTGAACCCAGGAGTCGTATTGCACCACTGCACTCCAGCCTGGGTGACAGAGCGAGACTCTGTCTTAAAAATTTTTAAAAATTAAAAAATTAAAGATCCATTCGCAAAAATCAACTCACTTGCAAAAGGACCTGCTTACTACAAAATTCAGGTTGGGATCTATCTTTGTTAGTTTATTCATTTATCAAATATGCCCTATAGGAGCATATACTATGCCAAGTACAGAAAAAAGCCAATTCCAGAATTGTAAAAGATAATCAAACTATCACATGTTCATGTAGAATTCACTATAGTGTTCCACAGGGTTTCCTAACTTGGGCACTACTGACATTTCTTTGTTTCGAGGAGCTGTCCTTTGTACCGCAGGATGTTTAGCAGCATCCCAAACTTTTTACCCCTTAAATGCCAGTAGCATCCCCTGTCCTGCCCACATTATATAACCAGTAATGACTCTAGACACTGCCAAATGTACCCTTAGGACAAATATAAGTTCAAACATTTTAAGGAACGTCAACATAATAATATACAACTTCATAATTAATTGTATATCTCTCTCTAAAGATGATTAAACACTGGCTAATGTCTTAAGTAAATAAAACTGTGGACATCAAAAAAAAGAGTGATGTCAAAGCAGATTAAGAAACCTGAATGGGGACGGAATTAAAAATTAAAAAAAAAAAATACCTGAGCAAAGTTCTTAAATACTCAAATGTTTTTAAAAACTAATCTCTAAGCCCTATGGTTAAGCTTCCTTTGTAGCTGGGAAATTCCTATTCTGCTAATTCAGGCTCTTCATTGAATACAGGTTTATATATCTCAGTACATAAAAATATTACGATAGCCTTAAATGAAAGTTGCCAGGAAATTAAAAAATATATATATTACTATAGCCTAACATTCATAGGAAGAATCTCTTAGTCTTTTCTGAGACCCTCTCAAGTATTTTGTCATATATTGGAATAATCAGAGGAAAGAAAAGTAAGTGAATTTCAGTCTTGGTGTATTCTCCTCTAACTAAAAGGTTACATTTAGTAGGAAGAGGATGAAAATATTGATTAAATCTTTACAGGTTTTTAAATCATTTTAAGTTTCATTTATTTGTTAACTCTGCTCTCTGTTTCCCCTAATGATTTTTATAATTTCCTTGTTCTGATATGAACTAGTAAGTGAAGATCAATCTTATTATTTAAAAAGGGAAAACCTATTAATTTTTATTGAGCCCTTCTGTGCCAGGAACTGCCGTAAGACACCTTATCTCATTTCATTCTCAAAACAGCTCCATGAAGTAGGAATTATGATCCCTATTTTACAGCTAAAAGAATTAAGTAAAACTAGTATTTGTACCAGGCAAGACTGTCCAAGTCAAAAGCATACATAATACTCTACCTATTTCTAAAAAAAGTAGCCAGCAATATCCACAATGGCATTCTCTTCCCTATACTGTAAAATATATGAAGCCCAAAGTAAAAGCTGTAAGAAGGGTTTTAATCTCAAGAGTTTGACAAAGAACTAAGAATCCCCAAATAATCAAAAAGATCTCATCACATTTAGTGGTAACAAAATTCAGATATATATGCTTTTCATATCAGTTCACGAATAACGCAATACTGGGCAACAGAAACACCTGCAATTTCAAGACTCCAGGGCAAGGACTGCTGACCAGCCTCAATGTCAGCTTGCTGCCAAAGGATCCAGATCAGTGGAATTTTCCAGTTCTCTAAGGAGATAATGCAGAGTTGCCTGCAGATTGGTTCTGAAATCTAACCAGAACTAAAAATTAAAAACAAAAAAACAGATCAAGCTCTAGGCATCAAATTTCTTCTTTCTGAGAGAATCAACAGAAAACCTAAGTGAGTTATTCTGGTTGAACCTTTATCCAGGGTTTAGTCTGGAGGCCAATCTACTTGCTCAACTGCTTGTAAAGTTCATTCAACTTTTGCTCCCAGGTTTTGTTTCATGGAAAAAAATACAACCATCACCTTTTGGCAAGACAGAGTATTAACTTTTCTCTGGAATTGCTGTCACTCAGAGAAGTAAAAGAAAATGCATATACACACACACATATGCACCCTTTGAATGTCTAATGTGAATCCTAAATAACCCAGAGTACATGTCAGAGAGGGAAATGAAAGCCTTAGAAAGGAATATTTCAGTTCCAAAATTCTAAAGGCAAACTGCTAACTGTAAAGGGAAATTATCAAAGGTAAAAGAAAAAACTTCATAATCTTATTGTTTTACAGGAGTGTACAGGCATAGAAGCAGCTCATAAAAGGAGATCATACATTTGATTCCTAGTGTAGGAACTGAAACTCTGGCCCAGAGATAAAAGGGTGACAATTTGCTTGACACACCTATGCTGAAGCAGCCTACTTTCCCTCCTTCCCCTAAAAGCTACTTAGGTCTCAGTTTATCCAGTTATACGTGCTAATTGAAAAGAAGGCATAATTCCCAAGCCACATTTTGGAAATAATATGGTGACCTATTTCAACACTTACACAAACAGATGTTAAATTGCCCAAAGTATATTTAAATAATCTCATCTCATTCATTCTTGCTAATGCTCACAGATTCATTCTCGTATAGGACCTTCTTCCCACAAAATGACTGGCCTTATATCAAGTTTTATAAATATTAAAAAGGCTGTTTTGTACTAAAAAAGGAAACAACTAGAGGAGAAGGAAGCTTTTCAAAAGAACTTTCACATGGTGGGCAATATAAATGTCTCTAAGATAAGACACAGAACACACTGGGTTCTTTTTCTCTGTGACCCCTGCTGCCCCCGCATTCTACCTAAACTCACTATGTAACCGATCATGAACAAAAGAGAAGCACAGTTTGAATTTCAGCTAGAGATACACACTATATTCAAAGGGTTTGCTTCCCTAAAGACTGGTTTTTTGTTGTTGTTTTGTTTTCGGTACAAATGGGGTCTCCCTGTGTTGCCCAGGCTGCTCTGAAACGCCTGGCTACGAGACTGTGTTCTGCTCTAGATATGGAGCCATTTTGTCCTTCATAAGGGAAGCCTTGCACAAGGATTCCTCTACACAATTTACTCATCTTAGTTGTAATAAGCATTTCCATTTGAGAAAAAAATTCTGATAGGAATTGTATTATCTTTCTAGACCTGAGGCAATCTTTACAAACATACTGTTTCTCAGAAAGAAAATGATAAATATCCTAAATGTCCCTATAGGGAGTTGGTTTTGAAAATAACAGAACTGGCCAGGTGCAATGGCTCATGCCTATAATCTCAGCACTTTGGGAGGCTGAGGCAGGTGGATCACCTGAGGTTAGGAGTTGTTCAAGATCAGCCTGGCCAACGTGGTGAAATCCCATCTCACTAAAAATAGAAAAATTATCTGGGCGTGGTGGCAAGCACCTGTAATCCCAGCTACTGGGGAGGCTGAGGCGTGAGAAATGCTTGAACCTGAAAGGTGGAGGTTGCAAAGAGCCAAGATCACACCACTGCACTACAGCCTGGGCAACAGAGTAAGACTCTGTCTCAAAAAACTAAAATAAAATAAATTATAGAAAATTCAAAGTAGACAACTATGCTAGCCATTAACAAGAATCAGATAAATCTATAGGCAATAAGATGAAATACATTAATATATATATTTTTTATATTTTTAAGCAAAAAAATACAAACTTCAGGAAAACAGGGTGAGATGACTCCATTTATATAAATAAAAACACTTTTTATACGTATCCCATACAGCTACACATTCATATACATCGATTACTAAATGTTTAGGGAAAGGTGTAGAACAGATCTGTCAAATGGAAATAAAATGGGCGGGCATAGTAGCTCACACCTGTAGTCCCACTGCGGGCGGCTGAAGTGGGAAAATCGCCTGATCTCTGGAGTTGGAGACCAGCCTGGGCAACATAGTGAGACCCCCATCTCTAAAACAACAACAACAAAAAAAAAACAGAAATAAAATGGGAGCCACATACATAATTTTAAAATGTATTGTAGCCCTATTAAATATAGAAAGAAGCCAGTGAAATTATTTTTAATACATTTAACCCAATAAGTCAAAAATGTTACTATTTCAACAATGTAACTGAAATAAAAATGGATGCTTATTTTTTTCTGACTAATTCTTCTAAATTTAGTGCGTATTTATACCTATAGCACATGTCAATTCAGACTAGCCACATTTCAAGTGCTCAACAGCCACATAGAGCTAATGACTACTCCACTGACCGTGAAGACCTTACAAAAACCCCACCAAATTATTAACTTTCAAACAACCAAGAGTTTCTTGTTATCCACAAGGCAACCCACCGTTAAGCACAGGAAAGGCTGAGGGAATACCATGTGCTTCCTTTCTGACTGGAAAACAAGGCTTCTAGGCAACACAGCAGGGTTTCTGCGCACTCTGACAGGGATGTGTATTGTAAAATGCATTGCTGTGGAAACAACATTTCTACAACTAGAGGACAAGTCAACCTGAAATAAAGGAAATAGCAGGAGTTGCAAAATGGGTCTCATGGAATGAATAAGGAACTTCTCACATGTCTCTGCTTGAACTATGGCAAGTTAAGCTGAAAGAAAATGTCATTCCAGTCATATAATAGACATTTACAGTCTGTTCCTGGGGTCATTTACTTACTGAACACAAGCTATGAAACCAAAACCACCCTGCTTTTAAGATGAAAACTAATACACAAAACCAAAAGGGTAAGAATTAGTCTCCACAGATCAAAGTTTTAAAAAACGGTGATCATTATAAAGGCTATTGATTTATTCCTTAATCAAATTATACATTATTTGCCACATACCAGGGTGGATGCATACAAAAAACACAAGATCTGTGCCTTCAAGTTCACAGTGTAGTAATGGAGACTAAGGTGTAAACTGACAATTAGAGAGTAAGGGATAGTTAGTGCTACAAGAAAGACTACTAAGCAAATGCAGTTGCAAAGGGGTAGTAGTTAGGGTTTTTAAATGCAAGACACAGACACTGACTGGCTGAGAGAAAAGGAATTTATTTAAAAGATACTGGGGTAAAAACAAAGATACTGAGCTTTGCAAGTCTCCATAGAATATAAAAGACGGATCAAATCCTGGCCCATAAAATTAATATCAACAAATTTAAAAGAGTTGACATCATAAAGAGTGTGTTTACCAACAATGTGATCAAGCTAGAAAGCAACAACAGAAAGATAAAAGAAACCTCTCCAAACACTTGGAAATGAAACAATACACTTCTACATAACGCATGGTCAAAAAGTCTCAAGGGAAATAAAAACGTATAATGAATGGAATGAAATAATACATGTATCCAAAATTGTTGGACATAGCAAAAGCAGTGTATGGGAAATGTATAGTAATAAATACATACAGTATAAAGAAGAAAAGTCTCAAATCAATAATCTAAGCTCCCACTTCAAGAACCTAGTAAAAAAAAGAACAACGTATAGGCAAAGCAAGCAGAAGCAAGGAAATAACTATAGTAGAAGTGAATGAAATTGAAGACAAAGACAATAGGGCAAGATCAATGAAACCAAAGAACTGGTTTTTCAAACAGATCAACAAAATTGACAAATGTCTAGCAAGACTGACCAAAAAAAAGAAAAAAGAGGAGAAGACAAAAATTACCAATATCGGGGGCGGGGAGAATGAAACAGGATACTATTACAGGTATCAAAAGAATAAGAGAATGTTATGGAGAATTCTACCCAAATCAATTTGACAACATAGACCAATTCCTCAAAAAAGACAAACCATAAGACACTCACTATGAAAGAGCCCTGTAACTATTAAGGAAACAATCTGTTATTTAAAAACTACCAAAAAGGAAATCTCTAGATTAGTGATTACCAGAGGTTAAGGAGGTTAAAGGAGTGAGGGCAGAAGGAGAGTGTATGTAGCTACAGAGAACATGAGCAATCTCAGCAGATATGAAAATGTTCTCTATCTTGGCTATATCTGTCAATGTCAGTATCGCAGCTATAATATTATAAGATAGCATCATAAGGGGAAACTGGGTCAAAGGTACAAGAATCTCTGCATTATTTTACGTGAGTACACATAAGTATACAACCTCTAAAAATAAAAGGTTTAATTTTTTTTTTTAAGGGTAAAGGGATCGCTGGGTGGAAGGCCTCATGCCTGTAATCCCAGCACTTTGGGAAGCCTAGAGGGCAGATCACTTGAGACCAGGAGTTTGAGACCAGCCTGGACAACATGGTGAAACCCTGTCTCTACTAAAAATACAAAAATTAAACAAGCACAGAGGTATGAATCTGTAGTCCCAGCTACTTAGGAAGCTCAGGTGGGAGAATTGCTTGAACTCAGGAAGCAGAGATTGCAGTGAGCTGGGACTGTGCTACTACAATCTAGCCTGGGCAACAGAGTGAAACTCCATCTCCAAAAAGAAAAGAAAAGAAGAAAGAAAGAAAGAAAAGCTATATAGGGTATCTGCACTTAATGCCCATGAACTTCCAATTTAGGCAAGATGGATGCTTAAGATAACCTAAACATTTTCCAGACAAAGACCTAGAAACACTAGACAAAATATACCTAAAATTATATTAAGTGTATAGCTAAACTCATAAGAAAGAAAGGGCAACCCCCGGGTGTTAGGATCAAAGAAGGAACTGAAAACCACAGCAGGGCACGTGAGCTGATATAGTGGTTACAGTGGCCAGGGTTGGGTAGGGGCAGACAGTTTCAATGACTTCCAGTCTGGGTTTTATTTGCCATGTGATAATAGGAATGCTCTTGAGCATACAGATGGTAGAGAACTAGAAGTGACCAGAAAAGTGGAAAGTGTACGCATCCTCAATGAAAGGACGGAGTTAGAAAGAAAACAAAATCACATAACAGCCCGGGGAACAGACAAGAAAGTATATTTAAGCTTTGGGCTGTTAGCGGGTAGGAAGAAAGGTCTCTCAAGAATAGGAACGAACCCTGGGCCTGCAACCCACATAGATTTGGGCTTTAAAATTATACTTTCAATTATAATATCTGAATGTTCCAGGCACTCCAAACCAAAGAATTAATATAAAACCTGGCCCAGGCCAGAGCATCTAGAAGCAGCAAATTCATCCTCACTTTAAAAAAAAAAAAACTTAGCCCCAGGTCATATAAGATCACACCACAGATAAAACCTCGCTGAAGAGTAAAAACATATTAAACATAAAAGGAAATATGGACAGTGAACTGAAAGACTTTTTTGAGAGTTAGCAATCGACAGTAGCAATTCAATCAACTAGAACTTACTAGTAATGAAGATAAAATTTTTGGGCATGTGACATGATCTAAGCTAAATCTCTGCCAAATTACCCCAGCAGTGGCACGTAGAATAGAGAGAGGAAGAGTGACTACAGGCTTTAAGTAAACTTAGGAAATGATTACAATAGTCAAAGCTCTTCAAAAGACTTTAGAAAATATTCTAATTACATAAAGACGCTTCAGAATTTAAGACCCGGGGCCAGATGTCATGGCTCATACCTGTAATCCCAGCACTTTCTGAGGCCAACACAAGAGGACTGCCTGCAGGCAGGAGATGGAGACCAGCCTGGGCAACAAAGTCAGACCCTGTCTCAATAAAAAAATTAAAATTAAAATAATTTTTAAAAAAGAAAGAATGAATATAAGACCCAGAAAAAGTCAATGAGAGTGGAGATAAAACAAGAGGAGGAAGATATGAATGAATACTTAGAGGTATTTTGAAAGTACAGTTAAAAGGACTTACTGGATTGGGCAGTTAGGGGATGGGGGAGAGACAAGAAAGGGAAGAACTAAAGGTGACACTGAGCTTGGGGCCCGACTATGCCACAGGCAGTTTTGGCCCAGCAGACGAGAGCACCAGATTGGAAAGAAGCCTCAGTAGTCCATGTTCTCTCTCTTTGGCAAGCTACTTACTTTCAAAGGTTTGGTTCTTCACTTCTGTAGTATGGGAGGATTTAGGGAAACAGTTAAATACTGGATCAGTTGTGGAGTCAATGGGATTGAAAATAAATTTCTTGCAAGCAACAAGAGATATGGGTCTGGAGCTCAGGAAAAAGGCAGAAATGAAAGGACCGAGCAGAGAGAGAATCATCAGCGTTGAAAAGATGGTTAAAGCTGTAGCAGTAGATGACATTATTAGATGCATGAAGAGGCCTGTGAATCTTGGGAAAACCCTAAAGAAATATAGAAAAGGTAGCGGTAGAAAGCTCTGAGGCAATTAGCCAGGCAAAGTGGCATGTGCCTGTGGTCCTGGCTACATGGGAGGCTGAGACAGGAGGATCACTTGAGCCTGGGAAGCAGAGGTTGTAGTGAGCTGAGATCTCGCCACTGCACTCCAGCCTGGGCGACAGGAGTGAAACCTCGTCTCAAAAAGAAAAAAAGAAAGCTCAGAGGCATACCAGTCTTACCGAGAAGGGGTATTCTGAGACAGTGTACAATAATTAGATGACATACTATATTGAGAGAGAATTGTGTTCCATTTTCCACTGCCAACTAATTTCCTGAGTGATCGATACAATATAAGCAAAATAAGTCTTTGTTGGTTGGGCATGATGGCTCATGCCTGTAATCCCACCACTTTGAGAGGCCGAGGCAGGTGGATCACCTGAAGTCAGGAGTTTAAGACAGGCCTGACCAACATGGTGAAACCCTGCCTCTTAAAAAAAAAGTCTTTGTCACAGACCTTCCCTAGTATGTCTGAAAAACACTGATCCTTTGCTTTCATTATGGTGTTAAAAAGTTCTAGTTCAAATGGTTTAAAAAATACATTCTGTAAAGACAGATAGATACTTCATATTCTAAACCTTTACACAGCTGAAATTCTGCCTGGCTTAGGCTTGCAGGATACTGTGTAACATTCAACCAACCCAAGTTAGCCCAATAGGAAGGTGGTTTCACCACATCAAAACTGAGAAATTGAGGTCAAACTGGTCCAACGCAGGCTAAGTAAGTGTGCCTTTCTGAAATGGTATCAAAAACTTGGATTTAGTTAACCCCACAGCACAACACAGAAACATGGCTGAAAAGCAGATATGATGCTTGTGGTCACTGTTCCAAAGGAAACTTTTCCTCCAACTTTTGCTTTGAAGCTAGTAACACTATCCAAGAGACCAAGGTCAAGGGCATTTTGTACCTGATATTCCTTGGATCTTCCTAATTCACACTTCTTGCCAAACAAGTCATGTCATGCTCTATCCAACCGGGGAAAACTCTTCTCCTTTTGTTTCCACTTCCTACAGGCAGATCATCTCACAAGCAGCTAGGACTATAGAATCTCAGTTTAAAGCAGAAGCCAATGCAAAACATGACTTTCTCCTGCTCATTCTCAAATTAGCAACTATTGAAATTGTACTACATTTCAAATTCAAGGAAATGCTAATAATCAAAAGGTTATGTTTTATGGTCTTAAGCACCCAGAATTAGTAGGTCTAAAAGATGAGTGTTTCTTTAGAATCTTCCAGTTCCTCAGTGATGGGAAAATATTAGCCTAGCTTTAAATTATTTCAGCTTAAATTTATCACAGGTTCCTTTGGGTAATAGGGTTGTGGCAAGAATCCAAAATTCAAGTAACTGAATATAGTTAAGTGCTGGATGTCAGATCAGCCTGATTTTTAATCCTTGACCAAAATAATTAGAACACAGCTGCTCAGCCTCTCCCAAAAGAAAAATTCCTCAATCCAAATTAAAGTATCTAATATGAATCTTTCTGTACAATCAGAACCATTCATGAAATGACAGCAAGCTGCCTTCACAAGAACTTAATCAGAACATAAAAAATCACTGATTGCTATGATTAGGATGAATGACATTCTTCCCTAATGTTAAACCATTTTGAAACAGCACCTTCCAACACGAAGGACCTAAGAGAGAAGCAGCACATAGCATTTTCAAAGGATCAATAAGATACAGCCCCAAACTGGCCTCACAATTTATCTCAGTGTTTATAAAAGTCAGATTTTTTTTTTAACTTGATCTCTTAAACGACTAAGGATGAATAAACTTCGATAATTTGATACAATATAGGAACTACCTACAGGAATATGAAAACCTTAATTTATTCATTCTGTAACATTTGACAAAGGCATAAAATAGTATTAGTTTAATAAAAAGTCTGTTTGAGTAATAGTCCTCAAAAGAGGAAAAATTGTGGCTGGGCATGGTGGCTCACGCCTGTAATCTCAACACTTTGGAAAGCTAAGGTGGGTGGATCACCTGAAGTCAGAAGGCCAGTCTGACCATCATGGCAAAACCCCGTCTCTACTAAAAATACAAAAATTTGTTGGGCATAATGACACATTCCTGAGGCAGGAGAATTGCTTGAACTCAGGAGACAGAGGTTGCAGTGAGCCGAGATCCCACAACTGCCCTTCAGCCTGGGTGACAGAGCAAGATTCTGTCTCATAAAGAAAAAAGCAAGAGAAAAAAAATTTAAACCACCACACAAACCAGCAGGATATGAAGATATGGTTACTACAATGATCGTGGAGAAAATCCTGATAAATACATATAGGTAATTGCAGGAAAACTGGTCTTCTCACGTAATACTGGCATGACTTCAAACTGCTATTGCCTGTTTAGCAGCCCCTATTAGAATTTAAGATGCACTTACCCAATGACCCAACAATCCCACTTCTAAAATTCTGTCCTTCAAAAATAACAGCATGAGAACACACAAAAAAATATGTGTAAGGATCACCACAGAATTATTAACTGTAAAATTTGGAAAACTAGTAAATGTTCATCAATAAGAGAAGGAGCACTCAAATTATGGAACAGGCACAAAATGGAGTACCAGGCAGGCATAAAAAAATGTAGATGTTTATATTGAACCTGGAGAGATGCCCAAGATAGACTGTTAAGTAAAAATATAAGTTACAAGAAGAAATTAAAACACACACACACACACACACACACACACACACACACACACACACACAGCAGATCAATACAGACAGGGTAAGTCCACTTTTAAGTATATATGAATGCAAGTATATATATATATATACATACATATATATATATATATATATATACACACATACACACACACAATATATATGTATATATTGTTTTTCCTGCTCATTAATTTTAACTTATTCTTAATTTATTTTTAAATAAACCTTGATAGGTATTGCAAGCACAGTATTAGAAACTGAATAAGGAAAATAATTTTAAAAAGATTTTTCCATGAATACTTGGAATATTTTAAATCTATTAAAGGCAATTTCATTCACATTCTTGATTCAAAGATATTATTCCAGGCCAAGCTAGTAACTGAGATAACTATGAATGGGGAGTCTTGTGACTAACATTAATATATGTGAATACAATATATTAGCATAACACAGGGAAGGATGGGCACAAAACTGATCATCAGTTAACAGCTATCAGCTTCTAGGGATGAGAATTAAAAATCGGACAAGCAGAAAGGAAATTTCACTGTTTTCTCTATGAAAAAATTTAAGTGGTGAGACTACAGGTCATTTTTACTTTCTTATTTGTAATTAAAAAAAAAAAAACCAAAACAACAAAATAAGTTTTTGTATCCCAAGGAAAAAAATGAGAGAAGAAAAATCATTTCTCACTTTCTAAGCATAATGGTAAGTTGATAAAAGTAAATTCTAATACAAGAAAAAAGTAGAAACTGCACAGTACATAGAAATCTCATAGCAAGAGACTAATCTAATTATGCAAAGAAAAATGTGCAGCACTCTTTTGTGTACTCAGTCTTAAGAATGCTTCTTAATGCTTCCTGGGATCTTGCCAAAGACAAGCTATCTTTTTCAGGGGGAATTCTGCCCTCTAGTGTACACTAAACGAAGCTAAAGCCCTATGAAACAATTATAAACTACTGCTTTAAAGTTAACCACAATATTTTCACTTCATTTCTAGGGTATCATAATCATCTTTTTAAATGAAGGTCTTCGGCTGGGCACAGTGGCTCAAGCCTGTAATCCCAGCACTTTGGGAGGCCGAGGCGGGTGGATCACAAGGTCAACAAATCGAGACCATCCTGATCAACAAGGTGAAACCCCGTCTCTACTAAAAAAAATACAAAAAATTAGCTGGGCATGGTGGCACATGCCTGTAATCCAGCTACTCTGGAGGCTGAGGCAGGAGAATTGCCTGAACCCAGGAGGCAGAAGTTGCGGTGAGCCGAGATCGCGCCATTGTACTCCAGCCTGGGTAACAAGAGTGAAACTCCATCTCAAAAAAAAAAAAAAAAAAAAAGAAAATCACTATAGGTAATTCCTAGGTTCAGAGTATTTTCTGTAAGTATTCAGTCCAAACTCACAGAGGTTACATCATCCTGGTGATCACAAATGAAAAAGGTTTTTGCTTTGAAACCTTTTTGGCAGGGCACAGCGGCTCACGCCTACAATCCCAGCACTTTAGGAGGCCAAGGCAAGTGGATTGCTTGGGGTTAGGAGTTTGAAATCAGCTTGGCCAACATGGTGAAACCCCATCTCTACTAAAAACACAAAAATTAGCCAGGCAAGGTGGTAGGCGCCTGTAATTCCAGCTACCTGGGAGGCCGAAGCAGGAGGATCACTTGAACCTGGGAGGTGAAGGCTGCAGTGAGCTGAAATGTCAACAATGCACTCCAGCCTGGTGACAGAACAAGACTCCATCTCAAAAAACGAAAACCTTTTCCACATTTGGAGTCTCATTCAGATGCTCACATTGGCAAGGACTTTATTTCATGACCCAAATTACCAGATATCCCCTCCTCTCCCAAAAAGGTAACACTAGACTTTCCATTCATACTTATCTCAGTTACCAGCTTAGCCAGGAATAATACCTTTGAATCAAGATGTGAATGAAACTGCCTTTAATAGATTTAAAATACTCCAAATATTCATGAGAAAATCTTTAAAAATTTTCCTTATTCAATTTCTAATCTATTTACTCTGTACCTGCAATACCTACAAAGGTTTATTTAAAAACAAATTAAGAATAAGTTAAAAACAAATGAAGCAGGGTATTAGCATCCACTGAAGAACATGAAGGTGAAAGTCAGGTACAGGGTATTCTTGCTTCTACACAAATCACATCATTCTGAAGTATCAGTACCACCAGAGCTGCCAAAATCAATCATTTCCATTGTTACCACTAGTTCCTGAAATATCCTATTAAAAGCTATCTCTAGCCAGTCCTATCCTGGAACAGAAGCTGCCAGAAGAAATGCACTTGACATGAGCTAGGCAAAGATATCTCCTACCTGGCTCTCTGTCAACATATAAGTTGCCAGAGTGTAGGATTCAGACTTCAGTAGGAGTTGATTACCTATAGAAACAGTAATAGCCATTATTCCCACATCACATGTTGTCTACAGCTTCGCTGTTGTTGCTGACAGGTATCAATGTACAAACACACCTGGAACTCATTTTTTAAAATGTGCTAGACCTTCACTTTCATGAGACATGAATGATACAGAAGTATAGAAAATGGTTAGGGATTAATGAGGAAAACGCTTACAAAGAAAAAGGGGGGAAACAGTCCTCTCACTTTCTTCAAAAATAACAAAATACCTTTTGAAGACTTCCTCATCAGTTACAAAACTGGAAAGAGACTCTTTTAACAAAAACCGCAGATCAAGAGGATAAGAAAAAGCAGTGGCAATGGCAAAGCGGCTAAGAGCCCAGGCTTTGGTCTCAAATAGATCCGGGCTGCAATCCGAGCTCGATCAATCATCAACCATGTAACTTCAACAAGTTAAGGGTGCCTCCCTCTCTGAGTGTCAGTGTCCTCATCTGCGAAAGGGGTGCAAAGTTAAGGCCTAGCTCTTGGAATGTTTATGCGGGTTAAGTGAAATGACACACGTAAAACATTTAGCATTGCGCCTTAAATGTGGCAAAGTAGTCAATAAATAGGATTTATTTATTCTTTCCAAAAGGGTAAAGAATATTTAACCTGCAGCCTGAGAAGACAGTATGTTTGGTATTTAATCTAGAGAACAAATTGCTTCCCAGAGGAAATTAACATGGTCATTGAAAGGAAACATGTGACCTTAGAGTGGGAAAAGCAGTTGCCTACAGGAACTATGCAGGTAAAATAAATGAGTAAAGCCACCAAGTAGGGACCACAAAAGGGCGAATCCCATCTACTCTGTGCTACCCCAGTACTGTCATAGGTAAAGACGGAGGGTAGTGGCAGAAATGTTCCTTCCTCAAGAAAAGCCAGTAATCCAGATTTTCATGTCAACTTTCCAGAGTTTTAAATATTCATCAAATTAGGGGATTAGGAGATATCACCTCGTTAGCTCCTCAGACAGGAAGATTCTGCTGAACAAACCAAAGGTTCCTCGGGACTGATTACACACACTGAATTTTGACAAACCACAGCGGTCAGCATTACTGTCTTCTCAGTCTTTAGTCTGGGTCTTGTATCTTCAGCATGGCACTGTGAGGGATTCTGTGTCATCTAACTTTGGAGAAAACATTGCTACACTTATATTACCTCTGATGTTGTTTGAGACTCAACATTAAGGCCTTCTTTTTTTTCACTCCATAGATCAAGAAGACAAGGCTAAACCTACATGGGAAAATGATGTCTTTCACTCTTAAGTTATACTGCTTTAGGTCATTCTCAGTCTATAAGGAGGCAACTAAACAGTAGGCCCTTAATTAAACAAGCCAATGTCTACGGGTAGGATTACAAATTTTAATGACACTGATGGTGGCCCGCTGTTGGAATGAAGTAAATAGTAAATGTTGGCTTGAAAACAGGTAGCAAATGTGGGGTTGAAGCCTGGCCAGCCAGATACCAGCAAATGTTGAAAAAACTGGACGCGAGCAGCTACAGTACTAGTAGTAAGGACCGGGGAGTGAGGGCAGAGGCAGATCAAGAGCGTGGAATGAAAAGACCATGGGAATTTAGACACGCTAAGCTTTGTGCTTTCTACTACCAAATGTAGGAGAGTAATTTTTGTAGTCTGATTCCTGCCTCTAATTAAAATTGGGCTTATTCCATTCCCAAAACATAAACTTTGGCTTTTTATAGCCTAAGCAGTGTGCTATTTTAAACACATGGAGGAAATGCATTTTCAGTTACAAACATCTGCTCCTCTAAATCTGTTCTTATTTCTGAATCTGTGCTTATCTTAGCAAAAGATGTGGGACAGGATGTTTTACTCTCCTGCTCTGGTTTTCCTGTATTGCTTAAATCTGTTTAGAGAGAGGAAAATAAACAAATAAAGTGTTTCTGCAGGACAATTTCTATAAACTGAAGTAGCTCCCAAAATGAAAAAAGTCTGTGGGAAAAAATTTTGACGATATTAAGATAATTTTCTTTTAATATATTAGATTATTCCTGTAGATCCTTCCCTTGAAAAGACTCTCTGGCTAGGCGCGGTGGCTCACGCCTGTAATCCCAGTACTTTCAGTACTTTGGGAGGCTGAGGCTGGTGGATCACAAGGTCAGTAGTTCAAAACCAGCCTGGCCAAGATGGTGAAGCCCCTGTCTCTACTAAAAATACAAAACATTAGCTGGGTGTGGTGGCAGGCACCTGTAATCCCAGCTACTCAGAGGCTGAGGCAGAGAACTGCTTGAACCCAGGAGGTGGAGGTTGCATTGAACCAATATCGTGCCACTGCACTCCAGCCTAGGCGAAAGAGCAAGACTCCATCTCAAAAAAAAAAAAAGACTTTCTATCTACTGTTGGCAGATACTAATATTTGAAATGATAAAATGTGCCTGCTTAGAAACCCCAGATCAGCTGAATTCCTCCTGGCCCCATCTTTTCCCAAGCTCAATTGTAATTGTAAAGCTTTCTGAGATACATTTCATAAAAATGAGCATATCAACCTTGAAGGTCATTCTGGATTTATTCAGAAATCCAAGGTTCACAGTATCATAATTAAACACGTACGTTTTCATTCAATTTTTTTTTTAAATGAAGTCTTGCTCTGTCTCTTAGTGCAGTGGTACAGTGGTGCAATCTCAGCTCACTGCAACCTCTGCCTCCCGGGTTCAAGTGACTCTCCTGCCTCAGCCTCCTGAGAAGCTGGAAATACAGGTGCGTGCCACCACGCCCAGCTAATTTTTCTATTTTTAGTAGAGATGGGGTTTCACCATGTTGGTCAGGCTCGGCTCAAACTCCTGACCTTGTGATTCACCTGACTCAGCCTCCCACAGTGCTGGGATTACAGACGTGAGCCACTGTGTCCAGCCAAACACGGATATTTTCCTGTAAAACTCTGAGGACTTTTACTCAGGCACTTGGCAGACATATCCTTGTAATGTATTATGTTCCATCAGGGCTTTCGAAGAAACTGATTTTGGTCAAATTTCACTTTACCCCATTTATGAAGGAGTCAGCATTCATTACTCCACCGAAAAATATTTTGCTTAAAGAACTCCCACAATAGCTCCTGGTTGGTCCCTAGATTCCCTCTATACTTTTCCCCACATTGCTCTCTGCTCTAGGAGCTGCTATGTACAGACAGCCTGATGAAGATTCTCTCCTTAAACCAAACTAGTCAGACTCCACTGAGTCCTCTTCTCAACGAAGCCTTGACATTGGACCCTGCCCTTGCTGGGCCTGCACAGCCCAGTTTTAGAAAGAATTTTGCACCAAGTCAGTTTAGAGAGAATCCCTTACCCTTGATATCTGATCACACTAGCCTGCCTTGAGCAAGAATCCCCCATCCTTGACGTCTCCTCTTAGTAATTTTCCATCCACTGACCACCTGCCTCCTGATTCTGCTGTAAATCCCCAGCTGTCTTTGCTGTATTCGGAGTTGAGCCCTCTCTCTCTCTCCTAGAGACAGTCTTGACACCCACTGCAATAGTTTTGGATAAAGTATTCTCACGGTTTTAACAAGTATCAGAATATTCTTTAATAAGCCTCAGAGGGTAATGGAGTGCCCCTAAGAAACTGCAGAGAGAGAAGAAACAGATCTGGGTATTCATTCCCTTGGCTTCCTCCTGGGGGAAATCCACCACTTAACAGAAGGTCTCAGCTCCTGTCAGGAGGTCCATTCCACCTAACCCTGTCTTCCCCTGCCATTAGCTGCTCCCATTCTTGCCCTTTCAAGCCTAGGGGTAATGGAGTCTCATTACTACCAGCCCCAGGAGGCCACACTATTTCTATCCCTGTGGTTTTCCACCACTTTGTGAGTTATTAAACTCTCCTTGAAGTATCATATTTGAGAATGCCATCTGCTTCCTGCTGGGTCTCCCTAATACAGATATCATCTCAGAGATTTCTTATTCTAAAAAGGCTATTAGCAGCCTGGCACAGTGGCTCACGCCTGTAATCCCTCACTTTGGGAGGCGAATCACCTGAGGTCGGAAGTTCAAAAACAGCCTGACCAATATGGAGAAACCATGTCTCTACTAAAAATACAGAATTAGCCAGGCATGGTGGCACATGCCTGTAATCCCAGCTACTGATGAGGCTAAGGCAGGAGAATTGCTGAAGCCGGTGGGGACAGAGGTTGTGGTGAGCTGAGATCACATCACTGCACTCCAGCCTGGGCAACAAGAGTGAAACTCTGTCTCAAAAAAAAAAAAAAAAAAAAAGATTATTAGCTCTAAGAAAGGCAGGCATGGAAATAAGCTGATTTTAGGCTGCCATTCTCTATTCTCTAGTTATTTTTATAATTATAGTAACAAAGAGTATTTTCTGAAATATACAATTTCCAAATAGAATCTCCAAGCATCAATAGGGATTATTTAAGAAGAAATATCCATGGAAACTAGAAGTAAAAACAGTGTTAGCTGGCCAGGCACAGTGGCTCACACCTGTAATCCCAGCACTTTGGGAGGCTGATGTGGGATTGCGGGGTCAAGAGATTGAGACCATCCTGGCCAATACGGTGAAACCCCATCTCTACTAAAAATACAAAAATTACCTAGGCGTGATGGCACACACCTGTAGTCCCAGCTACTCAGGAGGCCGAGGCAGAATTGCTTGAACCAGGGAGGTGGAGGTTGCAGTGAGCCAAGATTGTGCCACTGCACTCCAGCCTGGCAACAGAGCAAGACTCTGTCAAAAATAAATAAATAAATAAAAACCTATGTTAGCTGAACTAACCAACAACCTAAGAAGAGCATCTTTACCTTTACTTCATTCCATCTGGTAGTTATACCCAGAGGTAATTTTCATAGTGCCCATAATTTAATAAGGGCAAGAAACACTATAATAATACCAGATCCAAACCTGGCAACTCTTAATCGCCTACTGAAGGCTAATTCCATACATAGTCTAGAGCAGTATTTGTCAAATTCAGGTTGCAGTTGATTGTGAAACCAATTCAGCAGGTCAAAACAGTTTTTTAAATGACACATCTATACACAATAATGTAAAACAGAAAATCAGAGCATATTATAAATAGTAAGGGTAAAGATTTCACCAAATTTTTAGCTCACCTTTGTACATAACTATTTGTACAGGTGTACTAGGGCGTAATGTAAAATGTATTCCTTATGATGGATGGCAGTCAAGGAAGTTTGAAAGCTGCTGGTCTAAAGAGAACCCTCTCCAAACAATACAATAAATCTAAAGCTAAAAATATGTTGTTTCAGCCTACAGTTTCAAATTTTAAAAATTCTAAATAGCTTGTTACCCAGTATAAACACATCAGTAACTGATATAAAATTCTATAAAACAGTATTTACTCTTGTTTTTCCTCAGGTGGGAGTGCAGTGGTGCAATCTCGGCTCACTACAACCCATGCCTCCCGGGTTCGAGCGATTCTGCTGCCTCAGCCTCCTGGGTAGCTGGCATTATGGGCATGCGCCACCATGCCTGGCTAATTTTTGAATTTTGAGTAGACACACGGTTTCACCATGTTGGCCAGGCTAGAAAACAGTATCTACTCTTACAACAAGTGGTGTGCTCTGCTATTAATTGATTATTGGAAACCACGGCTTGCAAAGTACTTGCCTAGAGTATTAACAGGGCCAGGTCTGGAGAATTCTGTTCTACAGCTGCCTTCATTTGATTTTATGTCATTTCTACTGTGGTCGCAAGCAGTCAAATCCTCTTCCTCCTTGTGTTTTTGTGTAACTACTACATGACTTCTGCTCAGCGGGAGAGAAACACCTGAGTATGGAGCAGATAAAGATGTAACAGATGAGGAAGTAATCCCACCCACACATCCTGCCATTCTTTGCCAAGGCAGATGCTGACAGCTGCATCTTACTACAAGTACCTGCAACTCATAGCCTGAGGACAGAGGGCAAAAATTGTGCCGAAGCAGCTTTGAGCCAATGTCAGCTGGGCACTAGAGGTTAAATATCCCACCCTCCTCAGCCCTGTGTTCTTCCCAGTAGGAATGAGTGCCAGCTGCCACCAGCAGTCACCTGCTTAACAACTCACCCTTTACTTGCTTCTTTCCTCTCTTGCACCTCTACTGGGGCTTCCTGGATTCACCTCTCACTTAAATGACATGCACTTAAATCTTTATCTCAGGATCTGTTTCTGGATAAATGCAACCTAAGAGAGTAAACTAGTATAACTGTTGTTTACAGCCAGGGCTGCAAAGATGGGGAAGGCCTGCCCTAAAAAAGCTCATGCTCCAACAGGAAAATCAACGCTCTTTTAAAAAATGTAAAACAAAACTTTACTGTTCATAGCAATGACAGGTATGCTTGAGGAGAGAAGGAAGAGGGACAATCTGTGACTGAAGGGTCATAGAAGCCAGTGCAGGAGACTATGCAGAACCCCCCACAGGAGTCAGATGGGTAGTCAGGGCTATCCATGGTACGGGTCTATGTTCATTTCCCTGAAGGCAACAGTCTTAAGCCTCCCTTATTTATTGTAATGCTTTACTTCTCACATTTAGGTTAAGAAGAAAAGAATTTTTGCCTCTTCCAAAAAGAAAGAATTCTAGCCTTCAGCTAAAAATAACTCAAGTAATATGGAAAGTATGAAGGGAGAAAAACTATTAAGTTCCTGACAATGTGTTAAGAAAACTATTTGTAAATCATCTTTAATCTTTTTACGTTCCTCTGAGATCCTAGGGGATGGGAGTGAGTATTCAACCCAAATCATGAAAAGTTCTGATGAATGCTGGTATTTTCATTCAAAAAGTATCACTTTTAAATGTAAAATTTACATGTTCGGCTTTGTGTTTGTTCAATTACTATGAACTAGGAGTTGTTTTAGGCATCCAATGAGAAAGCTATAGCTAATTTTCTTTTCTTTTTTTTTTTAAAGAGACAGGATCTCTCTCTGTCATGCAGGCTGGAGTGCAGTAGCACAATCACAGCTCACCGCAGCCTCAACCTTCTGTGCTCAAGTGATCCTCCTGCCTCGGTCTCCATAGTAGCTGGGACACAGGTGCAAGCCACCATACCCAGTTAATTTTTTTTTTTTTTTTTTTTTTTTGTAGAGACAGGGTGTTACTGTATTGCCCAGACTGGTCACAAACTCCTAGGCTCAAACAATCCTCCCAAGAAAGCTATGGCTAATTCTCCTTGGCGTCTTCCATTCTGGTAAATACTTCAGCAGAGGCAGAGCAGCATCATAATTCTCTCTCTCAGGGAAAAAGTCTGCTCTGCAGTGAAAGCAGGTATTTGCACCGAAAGCTTCTCCAATGTGCGAAGTACATCTGGGACTGAGACTCAAATACTCACCCTGACCCGGCAGGGAGTGATGGCAGAGCTGAAGGGACATTAGCCTGTGGTTTTTCTTTCTCGTTCTGCTTGAAGAAGGATTTGGCCTCTTTAGATGTAGCATCCACTTCCTTAGTCACCCTGTGCCGAGGAAAAAGATATAAAGTTTGCAAGAAGAATAAAGAGAAAGAAACAAACTAGAAAAGGGAATAAAGACAACTAGAAAAAGATTCACTGGGCTTGCAATAAATTCTGGATGCTCGGCTTTATGATAAAAGTTTGCTACAGTTAACTTTCAATAGACATTTTCCCTCACTAAAATTAACAAATGAAACAACAACGTGTATAAATTTTATCTCCCTAAAATCCTCTCCATGACTTGTCAGCATGAAACACACTAGGGCAGCCACTACTAAATCTGCACGCTGGGTTACTGACGTGAAGGCTGAAAAAGGACCTCACACTGCACCCTACAAGCAGATTAGCACTCAGACCTAAAGGCCCAGTGAAAGCTGAGATGCAGAGATGGTTTATCAGGAATATGGGCAATAAAACTGGGAAATAATGCCTAAGGTAGCATTATTTCAAGGAGAAAAGCAAGACTTAAAAAAAAATTGAGAAGACTCTGCAGAAGGGTCCTATTCTATATCCAAAACAACCCAAAGATAAAACAAAATCCCTTAAAACGGGCTAAATAAGCAATAATCTGGGAATGGATGAAAGGAACATGACTGAGAATTCTGTCTAATTTCAAATCTGAAAAAATTATCTTCACTAAAACTGAGTCCTAAAGGAACAAATAAAGGTATTTATACTACCTGACAGAGAGGAGAAATGTCTAATCCCTGCCTAGGCTTGCCAGGTTAACAAAAACACCTAAGGAATGTGGTTTAAATTCAGTCTGTTATGGTCAACTGCAGTGGCCTCTTTTGTAGCGCCCTGACAATTTTTTTTTTTAAACAGGCCAGGTACAGTGGCTCATGCCTGCAATCTCAGATCTTTGGAAGGCTGAGGTGGGCAGATCATTTGCAGTCAGGAGTTCGAGACCAGCCTGGCCAACATGGTGAAACACTATCTCTACTAAAAATATAAAAATTAACTGGGTATGCTAGTGTGTGTCTGTAATCCCAGCTACTTGGGAGGCTGACACAGAACTGCTTGAACCTGGGAGGCAGAGGCTGCAGTGAGCCAAGACAGCATCACTGCACTCCAGCCTGGGCAACCGAGCAAGACTCCGTCTCAAAAAAAAAAAAAAAAAAAATACAAAGAAGATACTTCCCTACGTGACTGACGCTGAACTTGGATATGTGACTTGCTTCAAAGGCAAATGAGGTATTATTAGCTCATCTGAGAGGAAGAGAAGCTTAAAACATATTTATGCTGTTTCTCTTGCCCCTTAAATTCGTCCCTTGAGTCATAAGGAGAATATACCTAAACTAGCTGGTCCAAGATGGCAGAAAGACACGTGCTGCAGACCTGAACCCAACAAACAAGCAGCTTGGAGCTGAGCTGAGCTGAATCTAAGTCACTCAATCTCAAATATTCAGAGGCACACAGGCAACAAATAAATGCTTATCATTATATAGCACTGAGTTTTGGAATGGTATGCTATGCAGTAATGCTGTAGCAATAGCTGACTGACACATTTATATTTTGTAAGAAAACTGAAATTCAAGGTTATGTTACTTATTCAAGGCTATCCTGAAATTAAGTAGCAATGATACAGAGAGCCCTATAGCAGACAGTATATTCCAAAGATGGCATTTCCCATCCCCACACACTCTTCCAGAACCCTGATACTACTTCAGTTAGTATCACTCTGTAATCCCAGACTCCCTCTGTTAGTATCGCTCTGTAATCCCAGACTCACCCTCCCAATTAGACGGGGAGTCTGTGTTACCACCCCTTGAAAGTGAATGGCCTTTGTGGCTATCTCAACTCATGGAGTTCTGTGCAAGTGGCACAACATGACATCTGAGACTAGCAAATAAAAGATGATAAATCTTTCACTTGGCATGTTCTGTCTGTCTGACAGAAATGACAAGACTCCAGACAGAGATGGACCACCCCACCACCCCGTCTCTCTCAAAATGCACCTCTGAAACTCCAAGTTATCACACAAGAAGTCTGGCTACTCTGCAGCCACTATGTTGGAGAGATCATATAAGAAGATCACAGAGAGATGCCTCAGAAGTCTGTACCACCCCCCAGGTGTTTGAGCCTTCCCAACTCTGGCATCAGACATGGGAGTAAGGAAACCTGTGAAGTGGTTCCATACTTAGTCACTGCCTGATTACAACTGTACAAGAGACCCTGAGTAAGAACTGCCTAGCTGAGCCCAGCTACCCCTGGAACCAAGAGAAATTATAACAAAATAATTGTTTTTTTAAACCTACTAAATGTTGAGGTGCTTTCTTACACCATTTTAAAAATACCCAAAATAAACCCACACCCAAATTTCAGGCTTAATGAAGGGTTCTAGAGTAGTAAACTAGAAAGAAAGAGTACTTTTAAATTTCCTGTGCAGGCACGGTGGCTCACACCTGTAATCCCAGCACTTTGGGAGGCTGAGGCGGGTAGATCACAAGGAGCAGAAATCGAGACCATCCTGGTCCACATGGTGAAACCCCATCTCTACTAAAAATACAAAAATTAGCTGGGCATGGTGGCATGTGCCTGTAGTCCCAGCTACTCAGGAGGCTGAGGCAGGAGAATTACTTGAACCCAGAAGGCGGAGGTTGCAGTGAGCCGAGAACGTGCCATTGCACTCCAGCCTGGGTAACAAGAGCGAAACTCCATCGCAAAAAAAAAAAAAAAAATTAGCTGGACGTGGTGGCAGTTGCCTGTAGTCCCAGCTACTTGGGAAGCTGAGGCAGGAGAATCACTAGAATCCAGGAGGCAGAGGTCGCAGTGAGCCAAGATCACACCACTGCACTCTAGCCCGGGTGACAAGAGCAAGATTCCGTCTCAAAAAATATATATATATTTCCTTGCTCTGGGTAGAATCTGGGGCAGACCAGAGACGGCTAATGAAGAACAAGTAGAAACTGCCACTTACATATAGTAATCTGAATACATGCTTTATTTTCCGGTCCTATCAAAGCCCTACTAACTAGTGGTAAATAAATTTTAAAAGATGAAACTACACAAGGATAATGAGAAGTTTAACAGAAAATGGATGCCAAAAGAATTTTCGTTTTTTTTTTTAAAAAAAAAAACAGGGTCTCATCATGTTGCCTGGGCTGGAATCAAACTCCTGGGCTCAAGCAATTCTTCCGCCTTGGCCTCCCAGTGCTGGGATTTCAGTCATGAGCCACTGTGCCCAGACCAAATTTTCTGACAGTAAAAAGCGGGTGGGCACACAGTAGCTCAAGCCTGTAATTCCAGCACTTTGGGAGGTCAAGAGCAGGATTACTTGAGCCCTGGGCAACATGGCAGGACCCTGTCTCTACAAAAATAATCAGCCAGGGATCATGGAGTGTACTGTACTCCTAGCTGCTTGGGAGGCTGAGGCAAGAGGACTGCTTGAAGCCAGGAGTTCAAGGTTACAGTGAGCTACTAAGGTGGTACTGCACATCCTGGGGAACAGGGTGAGACCCTGTCTTAACAAAAAGAAAAGAAAGTAGAAAGCAAGAAGACAAGTAGTAACTGGTTTTGGTTTTTGTTTTCTCTGATCTCCTAAGCCTATAGCCATATGGAATGGCCAAAAACAGGCAAGCCAATGTGTACTACGGTACTCTAGAAGGGCTCATTAAATTGAGATACCAGAACCTTTCAAGGCAGAGGAAAGAAGTAGGGCTAAAACCAGTTGGAATTCTGCCTCAGGAGCAACTAGGTCCCAGATCCCCTTCAGCAGCACTGGATACCACAGGCTACTGCCCTCTGCCATCCCCAATCCAGCAGAACCCATTACTCCGGAGAAATGAAAACCACAGAAGTTCCAGACTCACTAAAGGCATGGCTGAAGTCCATTCTGAAAACAGAGGAATTACATGAAAATATATATATTCACTCTTCCTTTGCCACAGCAACCCTGAAGCCTAGGTGTTCTGGACAACTGAGTCGCGAGATGCAGTGCTATCCAATTCAGACTGCACTTCACCCAGTAAGAAGCAATGTACTGTATTATGCTACTGAGTTGCTGAGTTTGTTAACCCAGCATAGCCTGGCCTATCATATCAATTCTGCTAAAATGAATTCCACAAAAACAGAAGATAGGCTGGGCACGGTGGCTCAAGCCTGTAATCCCAGCACTTTGGGAGGACGAGGCGGGTGGATCACGAGGTCAACAGATCGAGACCATCCTGGTCAACACGGTGAAACCCTGTCTCTACTAAACATACGAAAAATTAGCTGGAATGGTGGCGTGTGCCTGTAATCCCAGCTACTCAGGAGGCTGAGGCAGGAGAATTGCCTGAACCCAGGAGGCGGAGGTTGCGGTGAGCCGAGATCGCGCCATTGCACTCCAGCCTGGGTAACAAGAGTGAAACTCCATCTCAAAAAAAAAAAAAAAAAAAATAGGCAAAGTTATCAACAACGAAAGAAAATGTCCTAGAAGTGAAGGATGAGCTTCCATACAACACAGCCATAGAACATTTGATGTGGCTAATTTAAAAAGATTCAGCTGGGCATGGTGGCTCACACCTGTAATCCCAGCACTTTGAGACCGAGGTGGGTGGCTCAAGAGGTCAGGAGTTTCAGAATAGCCCGGTCAACATGGTGAAACCCTGTCTCTACTAAAAAATACAAAAATTAGCTAGGCGTGGTGGCAGGTGCCTGTAATCCCAACTACTTGGGAGGCTGAGGCAAGAGAATCATTTGAACCTGGAAGTTGGAGGTTGCAGTGAGCAAAGATCGTGCCATTGCACTTCAGCCTGGGTGACACGGCAAGACTCCATCTCAAAAAAATTGAAAAATTAGGCCAGGCATGGTGGCTCACGCCTATAATCCCAGCACTTTGGGAGGCTGAGGCGGGTGAATCACGAGGTCAAGAGATCGAGACCATCCTGGTCAACATGGTGAAACCCTGTCTCTACTAAAAATACAAAAATTAGCTGGGCATGGTGGCACACGCCTGTAGTCCCAGCTACTCGGGAGGGTGAGGCAGGAGAATTGCTTGAACCCAGAAGGCGGAGGTTGCGGTGAGCCAAGATCGTGCCATTGCACTCCAGTCTGGGTAACAACAGCGAAACTCCGTCTCAAAAAAAAAAAAAAAAAAAAATTAAAATGTTTACATCAAGGCAAATCACTGTGAAGTATCAGAATGTTGGTAATAGAGAAGACAAAGATCAAATGGCCCAAATAATAAGGCCTCCATGTAATGTATGTTTGGTTTTGTTTTTTTATCACCTTTATAGGAATGACACACCTTGAGTCACCCAAGACAATTAAGACAACATTTTCTGAAAAGCAACCTAGAACCAACCACAGTTAGATGTCAAACATGTAAAAAAAAATACGGCATGAACCTTTGTTCTTAAGGAACTCACAGTTCAGCAGAACAGCCAACCATGAAAGCAAGTCATGATACTACATGATACACAGTAAGTGCCGTAAAAGCAGCACAGAAGTATTAACTGTGGAATACCTCTCATAATTTCTTAGTGCCAAAGTCCTACCTATATTTACTAAGAAACACTGGTATATTTATCTCAGGAACGTTAGAAATTGACACAAAGGAATACTAGCAGATTACTCTTCACTGACAGTATGCCTAGAAGAACTCTACTTTCAACAAGCAATAACGGATTCCACTATCAAAATATCTTCAAGAAGGAAAACAGTTAAATTATAGACCACATCTAACGCACAAGAGGGAACCCTGACAGGAAAAGGCCTATTATTAGCAATAGTTAATTCAAGTGTTCTCAGCAGAAATTCCATTTTAACTTTATTTTCACTTACTCAGAACTTCCTGTAAGTCTTTATTTGGGCAAAACTTTCCGTGACTGCTTTTTCCAAAAGGTGAATCATTTAGGAAAGTCTGAACTAAACGGCTCAGCTGGTTATGTGATAGGGCAGAATACAAAATACTATATTCCCCCATCCCCCTGGGTTAATAAGCTAAACATTTTTCAAGTGGGGACAAAAACAAAACAAAACGACCAAAGCCCAGAATTTCACATTAAAATATGTTTAGAAAAGCTAAGACTAACTTAGTACTAACACTACCTTACACTTAGACCTACAAACTCCCTCCTGTCCACCAGCTCTTTTCTCACCTTTCTTAAAGATGTAGGAATGCTCTTAACTTTTATAGAGACAAAAAGAAAAGGAGAATGACACGAAAAAATTAGAAGATATGCTCAAATCCATACCCAAATTTGTACCTGGTTATCAATGAAAATTCAGATATCCTAAGTGCCCTCATAAGAATTCCTTATAATACCTAAATTTAAGTATAAATAATTTAAGTTAAAAAAAAATCCTGCCAACATGCCCATGACTAACAGGGGTTGCGTTTTCTTTAGAGGAAGGAAGTTATAGAACTTTGACTTTTCATGTTACATATCTCTGTAATGTATTTTTTTAAAGTAATAAGCATGCATCATTTTTGAAATAAAAATGTGACGGTATGTAATTTATACAAAAAAGCTTCCATTCTCATTTCTTTTATTTTTTATAGACATGGTGCTGCCCTCTTCTGACGAATTGTGAAAACAGCAGACTCCCTGAATACTCATCAGGTACTACATTTAAAATTTCCATCCACTTGTTTTCAAAAATGAAATAGGAAATTTGTGGTAGACAACTATATTAGTATTTATTAACAAGCCCATAAAATTTAATTTGACTGAAAATTTATGACTTTTTTTTTGACACAGGCTCTCACTCTGTCACCCAAGCTGGAATGCCATGGGGTGATCTTGGCACACAGCAACCTCTGCCTCCTGGTCTCAAGGGATCCTCCTACTTCAGCCTCCCGAGTAGCTGAGACTACAGACACATACCACCATTACTGGATAATTTTTGTATTTTTTGTAGAAATAGAGTTTCTCCATGTTTCCCAGGCTGGTCTTCAACTCATGGGCTCAAGCAATCCTTCCACCTCAGCCTCCCAAACCGTTGCACCCAGCCTCATGACTTCTTACAGCAACAGTTACTCACCAGCTTTTTGTACACACTATGTGAGGGCCACTGGTGAAGTTATAGATAAATATTTCTCAGATACTCTACATAACACATAGAAAATAATTCAAGCCAAAAAAAAGGCTTAACTTCAAAAACCTATATTCCTAATGGTACATTAATATACTTTCTATATTATTTTTGTAAGGCTTTCAAACTATTAAAAAGTGTTCTGTTGGATCCCTACTGGACAACTCAACAGCTTCCAGAATGATTTCAGGCAGTAAAATACATTATTAATTCATATCATCAATATTTATTTATGGGGCCAGGCGCCATGGCTCAAGCCTATAATCCCAGCACTTTGGGAAGCCAAAGCAGGTGAATCACCTGAGGTCTAGAGTTCAAGACCAGCCTGGCCAACGTGGTGAAACCTCATCTCTACTAAAACTACAAAACTTTGCTGGGTGTGGCAGCAGACACCTGTAATTCCAGCTACTCAGAAGGCTGAGGCAGAATCTCTTGAATCCGGGAGGTGGAAGCTGTAGTGAGCCCAGATCACACCACTGCACTCCAGCCTGGGCAACAGAAAAAGACCTTGTCTCAAATTAATAATAATAATTATTATTGTTATTTATAATAAAATGTTATTTTAAATATTTTATTACATAACAAAATTTATTATCTATTATGTTATTATTTATGGTTCCTAAAAACAACGAATTACCAAGGAAAATGGTACTGCCTTACAATAAAGAATTCTGGAGGGGCCCAAAGTGGCTCCGGCCGGATGTCGTGGCACTTGCGAAGGCGAGGCCAAGAGTTCAAGGCCAACCAACCTCAGCAACCTTACAAGCTCTCATTGATTTGCAAAAAAAAAAAAAAAGAATTCTGGAAGATACTGTCTTACTGGTGGCCTAACTTATCCCCGTCGATGTTGAGTCTCTTGATGGATGAGAAGCATCATCAGTGCAGTATTTCTGTCTAACATAACTAATCTGAAGCTCATCATAAACAATGCAACAATCCAAATTGAGAGACATTATACAACAGGACTGGACTCTTTTAAAAAAAAGCTGCCAGATACAGTGGCTCATGACGATAACACCAGCACTTTAGGAGGCCAAGGCGGGTGGACCACAAGGTCAAGAGTTCGAGACCAGCCTGACCAACATGGTGAAACACCATCTCTACTAAAAATACAAAAATTAGCCAGGTGTGGTGGCACGCGCCTGCAATCCCAGCTACTCAAGAGGCTGAGGCAGGAGAATCTCTTGAACCCAGGAGGCGGAGGTTGCAGCCAGTTGAGATCACGCCACTGCACTCCAGCCTGGGCAAGGTCTGGAGTTCAAGACCAGGCTGACCAATATGGAGAAACCCTGTCTCTACTAAAAATACAAAAAAATTAGCTGGGCATGGTGGCACATGCCTGTAATCCTAGCTACTCGGGAGGCTGAGGCAGGAGAATTGCTTGAACCTGGGAGGCGGAGGTTGTGGTGAGCCAAGATTACATCACTGCACTGCAGCCTGGACAACAAGAGTGAAACTCTGTCTCAAAAAAAAAAAAAAAAAAAAAGGCATAAAACCAATGCTGTGAAATACAGAAAAGGCACGAAAAACCGTTCTAAGTACAAGTTTAAAAAGACCAAATGCAAAAACAACAAAAAAGACCAATTGCAGTTTTCATCTTGGATTTGATCTTTGAACAAGAAATACAGCTATAAAGAACACTATTAGAATAACTGAAGGAAAAACTAAATGGAATCATTTGTATATAGTTCTGTATACAGTTATGTATATTCAAGTTCTGACTACAAAACTACCTGTTATTGGTCCAAGCAAGATGGGCACAGAAACTGTGAGTGTTTAGAAACTTGTACAGCAATTTGACAATGTCACATACTCAAGAAATGAGCAGTGGACCTTTCCATTAAACAGAGTATAAATTCAGTTATGTCAGATTTACAAGGTAAGTCACATGTGATATGAATTGTTTAACGGTCACATGCAGTAGGACATTACAATGTACATGATATTTTAGAATTATTTTGTCAACTAAAGCTCAAAAATATAAAATGTAAGCATTTATTTTTATAACTTATCTTTACAATCATTTTAATTGTTAATCAATTGTAATTTTAAAAATTTATACAGGTGCCAGGGTGGTGACTCGTGCCTGTAATCCCAACACTTTGGGAGGGTGAGGCAGGCATACTGCTTGAGCCCCGGAGCTTTAGACCAGCCTGGGTACACCATCTCTACAAAAAACACAACAGGCCGGACATGGTGGTTCATGCCTGTAATCCTGGCACTTTGGGAGGCTGAGGTGGGAAGATCATTTGAGGTTTGGAGTTCCAGACCAGGCTGACCAACATGGTGAAAGCTCATCTCTACTAAAAATACAAAAACATTTAGCGGGCATGGTACTGAGCAAATGTAGTCCAGCTACTTGCAAGGCTGAGGCAGAAGAATTGCTTGAACCTGGGAGGTGGAGTTGCAGTGAGCTGAGATTGTGCCACTGCACTCCAGCCTGGGCAACAGAGACTCCATTAAAAAAAAAAAACATTAGCCAGGCGTACTGGTGCGCACCTGTAGTCCTAGCTACTCAGGGGACTGAGGTGAGATGACTGCTTGAGCCCAGCAGAGATTACGGGAAGCCAAAATTGCACTACTGCACTCCAGCCTGAGCGACAGAGCAAAATCCTATCTCAAAAAGAAAAAAAAATTATGCTGATGGCCAGGCATCGTGGCTCACACCTGTAATCCCATGACATTGTGAAGCCAAAGCAGGAAGATCACTTAAGGACAAGAGGTGGAGACCACCTTGGACAACACAGCAAGACCTCATCTCTACAAAAAAAAACAAAATAGGCCAGGTACAGTGGCTCATGCCTGTAATCTCAACACTTTAGGAGACTAAGGCAGGAGGATCACTTGACGCCAGGAGTTCGGGACCAGCCTAAGCAACATAGTTAGACCTCATCTCTACAAAAAACAAAAAAATTAGCTAGGCATGGGTGGCCAATGCCTATACTCCAAGGTATCAGGGAGGCTGAGGTGAAGGATCTCTTGAACCCTAGAGGTCAAGGCTCTAGTGGGCCATGATGATGGCACTACATTCCAGTCTGGGCAACAGAGTGAGACTCTGTCTCAAAAAAAAAAATAAATATTAAAAACAAACCAATAGGCCGGGCATAGTGGTTTACATCTGTAATCCCAGCACTTTGGGAGGCCAAGGCGGGCACATCACTGAGGTCAGGAGTTCCAGACAAGCCTGGTCAACATTGCGAAACCCCATCTCTACTAAAAATACAAAATTCAGGCCGGGCACAGTTATGCACACCTGTAATCCCAGCATTTTGGGAGGCTGAGGAAGGTCGATCACCTGAAGTCAGGAGTTTGCAACCAGCCTGATTAACATGGTGAAGCCCGTCTCTACCAAATACAAAAAAAATGGCCAGGCATGGTGGTGCATGCCTATAATCCGAGCTACTTGGGAGGCTGAGATAGGAGAATCGCTTGTACCTGGCAGAGGTTGTGGTGAGCTGAGATCACAGCATTGCACTCCAGCCTGGGCAACAAGAGCGAAACTCCAATCAAAAAAAAAAAAAAATTAGTCAGACATGGTGGCAGATGCTTATAACCCCAGCTACTTGAGAGGCTGAGGCAAGAGAATCACTTGAACCCAAGAGGTAGAGGTCGAAGTGAGCAGAGATCGCACCACTGCATTCCAACCTGAGCGAGAGAGTGAGACTCAAATAAACAAACAAACAAGCAAACAAATAAATGAAATAATTAGCTGAGTACGGTCATGTTCACTTGGGAGGCTATGGTGGGAGGCTGAAGTGAGAGGATCACTTGAGCCCATGAGTTCAAGGTTACAGTGAGCAATGATTATACAACCACACTCCAACCTAGGTGATAGAATGAGATAGCTCCTGTCTCTAAAAAACAAAATAATCCTAGTACTTCCAGGCAAGAAAGCAATTCAACACAGTTTTCAGAGGCAAATAAATTATAAGGGTAAAAATGAAAGATAGAAGCCCAGAAAAATAGCGTTTCTACAAATTAACATGTTTTCATAGAATGTTTTCAATTGTTTTTTTCTATGAAAAGAATATTCGTGCATGGCTGGGTGTGGTGGCTCATGCCTTTAATTCCAGCACTGTGGGGGGCCAAGGCAGCAGGACCGCTTGAGCCCAGGAGTTCAAGAGCAGCGTCAGTAACACAGTGAGACCCCATCGCTACAAAAAAAGTTTTTAAAAACTAGCTGGACATGGTGGCAAATGTCTGTAACTCCAGTTATTCAGGAGGCTGAGGTTGGGGGAAATCACTTCAGCCTCATAGGTTGAGGATAGCGTAAATGACAGAGCAAGACCCTTTCTCAAAAAAAAAAAAAAAAAATCATGTATAGAAAATATGGGCATCCAGAATTCCTTTTCTTTCACTAAAATATAACTTAAATTTAATTATAACTTGACTGGATAAATTATTGAAAATGGCTACTAATGAAACATTTAATATAAACTTTGCAAACACAATATCTATCACAGGCAGTAGGTGGTAGATCACACACACAATCCAAGTACATTGGTAGGCCAAAGCAGGAGGATCACTTCAGCCCAGAAGTTTGATACCAGCGTAGGCAAAATGGTGAAACCCATCTCTACAAAAAATACAAAAATTAGCCAAGCATGGTAGTGTATGCCTATAGTCCCACCCACTCAGGAGGGGAGAATGAGTTGAGCACTGGAAGCTGAGGCTGTAGTGAACTGAGATGGGCCACTGCACTCCAGCCTGGGTGACAGAGAGATTCTGAGGGAGGGAGGGAGGGAGGGAGGGAAGGAAGGAAGGAAGGAAGGAAGGAAGGAAGGAAGGAAGGAAGGAAGGAAGGAAGGAAGGAAGGAAGGAAGGAAGGAAGGAAGGAAGGAAGGGGAAGGGAAGGAAGGGGAGGGAGGGAAGGGGAGGGAGGAAGGAAGGAAGGAAAGAAAAGAAAGAAGGAAGGAAGGAAGGAAAGAAAGAAAAGAAAGAAAACACAGTATACTTTAAAATGTTTTTGAGACGGAGTTTCGTTCTTGTTGCCCAGGCTATAGTGCAACAGTGTGATCTCGGCTCACTACAACCTCCGCCTCCCAGGTTCAAGCAATTCTCCTGCCTCAGCCCTCCAAGTAGCTGGAATAACAGGCATGTGCCACCACGTCCAGCTAATTTTGTATTTTTAGTAGAGACAAGGTTTCTCCATGTTGATCAGGCATGGTCTTGAACTCCCAACATCAAGTGATGTCCCCACCTTGGCCTCCCAAAGTGCTGGGATTACAGGTGTGAGCCACCACGCCTGGTCAATACAGTACATTTTTGACATTTATCCAGATTCATTCTGGATAAAGGCAAAAAAAGAAAACCCTGAACTTAATGAAACTATTTTAAAGTTTATACTTCTGATCCCTTGAAAATATCTCTGTGTTACAACCTGGCAGATCCCATGTTAAAAAAAAAAAAAAATCTGCGTGAAGGACAGAAGGATGGATGGAAGGAAGGAGAAAACCAATACAGAAATGATTTACATATACCTTATCTCCCAGGAGGAGTGCAGTCATCAATACAACTTAGTTTAATAAGAAAGAAATAAGGTCTTTTGTCACAATAAAAACTTTAAATATTAATCTAGACAGTAGGCCAGATGAGGTGGCTCATGCCTGTAATCCCAGCACTATGGGAGGCAGAGTCAGGTGGACCATGAGGTCAGGAGTTCAAGACCAGCCTGGCCAAGATGGTGAAACCCTGTCGCATTAAAAATTAAAAAATTAGCTGGAGGTGGTGGCAGGAGTCTGTAATCCCAGCTACTCTGGAGGCTGAGGCAGGAGAATCACTTGAACTTGGGAGGCAGAGGTTGCAGTGAGCCGAGATCACACTACTGCACTCCAGCCTGGGCAAAAGAGCAAGATTCTGTCAAAAAAAAAAAAAAAAAAAAAAAAAAATATATATATATATATATGTATATACTTAAAATATATATATACACACACATATATATACATAAGAATATAAATATATGTGTATGTATAAGTAGATACACATATAAGTATATATGTAAGTATATACGTATATAAGTACATATGTAAGCATAGAGATATAGTATATATGTATATACACATGTAAGTGTATATATAAGTATATATAAAAGTATATATACACATGTATATGTGTATAAACATATAAGTATAAATAAACATATATAAGTATATATATATAAACTGTTTATTCGAAGCATGTGCCTGACATTTAATAATTTACTCAGCTTTTGTTTGTTCATTTGTTTTGAGACAGTCTCACTCTGTCAGCCAGGTGATCTCAGCTCGCTGCAAACTCTGCCTCCTGGATTCAATGGATTCTCCTCCCTTAGCCTCCTGAGTAGCTGGGATTACAGATGTGCACCACCACACCTGGCTAATTTTTGTATTTTTAGTAGAAGGGGTTTTGCCATGTTGACCAGGCTGGTCTTGAACTCCGGACCTCAAATGATCTGCCTGCCTTGGCCTCCCAAACTACTGGGATTACAGGCATGAGCCACTGCACCAGGTCAGTATTTTGTTTTAATAATAGAATAAAAGGTAACAGGGATTCCCTGTATATTAACACTTTCAATGAACATAATTCTTTCCTTTTTCCTGTCTTTGGCTCATTTTAACCACATGCACGGAAATGTAATGTTATGTCTATTAAATCTTTTTCCCCCCACCCCTGCCAAAAGAGGTAAAAGGCCCACCCTTGGAGGGGGCAGGCGGCTCTAGTTATGCACTCGCGGTGCTCTGGTGCTGCAACCTAAGCCCTGCAGCCAAGCAGAGAGGTGCGGGGTATCTGTTGAATCTGAGTAAAAATTTAGCTTTCTTTTCAATTTGTCTTTCTAGTAATTCCTTTTTATTGTCCTTTTAGAAAAGTACTGGTCTGCAATAGATTGAAAATTTTAAGTCAGGGTCCTTCGCTACAGATAGTAATCTGTTCTAATGTTAACTTCACTGAATATGAGAGTTATATTGTGTTACAAAGCAGAATGCCCTTGGTCTTAGGAGACATGTGCTAAAGTATTAAAGGCTGATGTGTCACAATGTCTACAAATAATTCTCAAATGGTTCAGCCAAGACAAAAGAAAAACCCAGATATAGATGGTGAGAGAGTGGCATTACATTAACCAGTGACAGATCTGGATGACAGGTTTGTGGGTGTTTGTTGTAATACTATTCTTGCCACATTTCTGTAAGTGTGACATTATTCAGAAGAAAAAGCTGGGGAGAAATTTTTAATAATAAAAAGTTTTGTTCCATACCATTTATAAAAGTGAAGATGTGCATTGGAACCAAACCATAAAAAAAAAAAAAAAAGAAAAAAGGAAATAAAAGTGACGATGGCCAGGCAGAGTAGTACACATCCCTGTAGTTCCAGTTACTTAGGAGGCTGAGGCTGGAGGGTCACTTGAGGGCAGGTGTTCAAGACCAGCCCAGGCAACACAGCAAGACCATTTCTCAAAAAAGAAAACAAAACAAAACACTGATAATGCCAATTTTATTTTTCCTAAATGTATCTTCGCTAGATAAAATAACTTTCGAAAACATTATTTTTAATAACAACAATTTTAGGGAAAATTGTATTTTCAGAGAGCCTACAGGTCTAATTAATTACTGCCAATGAAAATCAATGTGACCACCTATGAAATTATTGATTGGTATTCATCTGTTCTCATTTAGCTCTAAATTACAAATCTGCTGTTTTCACATAATAAAAATGAAATAAATGTGGGAGGGGAAATTACAGGCATGTGGCTCTTACCTAACAGCTAGGAGGCTAAACTGGTCATGGAATTAAGCCTCTACTCAACCTATGGTAAATAAATCGTATTAATCAATCAGAAAAATATTATTAAGGTAAGAAAATAATATTGAAACCAAATTTCTCTCCTTGTATTTTCAATTCTTATCTGATTTTAGAGACTTCACTGGGGCTCATATTTCAGTCAAGAAGAGTAAAAAAGGGAGACATGACTTACCAAAAGTCATAAAACATGGCAATGAGCCATGTTTATATAAGTTAAATACTTAATCTTGTATTTCCTTGCTTCTTTCAGCTGACCACTTCATAAAGCTCAAAAACTCCATTGCTATACATGAAAGGACCTTTCTCATGCTCCCTGATAATTTATACAGCCAGTTTTCCTTGAGTTCAAATATAACTCTCCCAAAATATTATGACGGATTGGAATGAGGATAGATGGCTAACATGTTAGAGATGATCTTTTTTAAAAACACTAGTTTCAAAGTTGGTGAAGTTTCTCTTACCTTACTTCTTCACCAGCAAAATCAAACACCTTGGTGATTTTAACTTTTTCTGTTTCTTTAGGTTTCTCTAGCTCTTCTGCTTTCACCAACAATTTACTTGAACTTGTCTCTTCAGTCTCCTCTCCTTTCTATAAAAAAAAAACAAGAAATGTAATCAGTTTTACCAAAGGATGAACCATGGTGTTTATAGCTACTTTTTTTTTTTTTTTTTGTGAGACACTGTCTCACTCTGTCACCCAGGCTGGAGTGCAGTGGCACAATCTGGGCTCACTGCACCCTCCCCATGGAGGAATCACCCTGCCCAGGTTCAAGTGGTTCTCCTTGCCTCAGAGTCCCAAGTAGCTGGGATTAAAGGCACCCACCACCACACCCAGCTAATTTTTGTATTTTTGGTAGAGACAGGGTTTTGTCATGTTGGCAAGGCTGGTCTCAAACTCCTGACCTCAAGTGATCCACCCGCCTCGGCCTCACAAAGTGCTGGGACTGCAGGTTTTTGCCACCGTGCCCGACCCATAGCCACTCTTAAATGTTTCATCTCTAACCAGTTAAAGGCCTATTAGAAATTTATTTGATTAGAGAAGCTTATTCTCCTACCATAGGAAATGCTTTTTCACTTAGTAGAATGGTTAGCAAAAGGCATCTGGTTGATTTCTGCAGGCTTCAATCTCAGTAACACAGGGTATTTCCGGAGAGGCATTCATCTCATTAATCTCTCAACTTACCTTAACTTGTGTACTTGGGGACGCTTTTGATTTTGATCCCACATCATTGAGGAAGCTGGCCCAGAGTTCATCCGCCTTCTTTTTCCTTGCATCCTCTGATCCAATGCCTTTATCCTGCTCTGCAGCTTCATCTTCCTCCTCACTACTGCTTTCCTCAGATTCTGAATTGGCATCCTCCTCCTCCTCTTCTAATGAGAGGCCCCCTGGTCTTTTCTTCCTAATCACCAGCAGTCACAAGGAAGAAGACAAGACAGACAACACAAAATGATTTCAGTTATCCCTCCCTGGACTCTAAACAAAATCTTGTAAACCAGAGAACATTTTAAAATCTGGAAATACTGATAATACAATGAAGGGAGTAGAAGAGGTAAGCTGAAGTTCTGTAGAAGAAAAAAAAAAAGAACTGAAAAAAAAAAAAAAAGAAAGAATGGAGCTCTTACTGCTAACATTTTCTCCAGTCACTTAAAATCAAAGTATAGTGTTCTCTTTCTAAATCAGAACCAGCTGTTTTCACAAAGAAACATCTGAAATCACCCAATCACAGACTTAATCTGCCCAGAAAGAGTACCCTAAGAACATATTATATGTGCCAGATATTGCTGACTTTTTGACGCTATTCAATTTGTAGAACAAGTTCTACTGAGAAGAGCCTCAACTTTATTTGCACTATTTCTTCCAAGAGTTCTCAGGGAAAAAAAAAAATCAATGTTTCTTTACACTTTTTGAAGAAATGGGAGCTGGAATATAGAAAAATTCAAGGACCTGAGGCAGGAGAATTGCCTGAACCCAGTGGGCGAAGGTTGCGGTGAGCCGAGATCGCGCCATTGCACTCCAGCCTGGGTAACAAGAGCGAAACTCCATCTCAAAAAAAAAATAAAAAGAAAAGAAAAATTCAAGGACAAAAAAACTTGTAAGAGTAAATTGGTTCTTAGACTATTTTGACTCTACGTGAATCAATCTAATAGCTACAATTATTTTTTTCATAAATGATAACCTGTTTTTTGCCTCAATGCCCAGGAAGACAGAAACACCCAAGTGAGGTAAAAGACTTCTATGAAGGATGTCCTAATCTGAGTTAAAGGAGCTGTCAGAATTACCATACTTTTTTGTTTTTATTTTTTTATTTTATTTATTTTTTTGAACTATCATAATTTTTCTTGGGAACACAACCCATATGAGGCCCATGGGAGGCAATTTGCTAATATCTATATATTTTTGGATTTAACTGCATATATAACCTTAGATCAAACAATTCTACTTCTAAACATTTCATTTACAGCTATATTTATACATGCACACTGTATACACATTTACGTATTCACGTATACTTTGTATACATGTATACAAAAAATATTCTCTGCAGTCTTGTTAGTTGTGGTAAAGACTAGGTACAATCTAAACATCCCTCAACACAGGAAAGCCTAAATAAAGTAAGACCTATTCACTGACGGAATACTATGAAATGGAGGAGATACTGCCATGGAACCATCTCCAAGATGTGAAATAAAGAGAAATGAAAATGAGAAAGTGAGTATGCTACTATTTATATTTTTTTCTAAAAAAAAAAAAAAAGGATAGAAAACATATACATATATGCTTTTACATGCACAGACTATCTCTGTAATATAGTTCTTCAGAGGCAAAGCAACAAGGGGGCTAGGAACAGGGTAAACACCTTTTTTAGGGACTGAATTTTCTGTTTTAACCATATGTACATATTACTTATAAATATATATTTTTTTACATTAAAGCTCAAAATTCTTAAAGCTTGTCAGAGACCAGGCAGTTAATCGTAAAATAACAGCAAATGTTTTCCTCAAAGAAAAAAGTGTTAGAAACTCTGGCTTTATTAAGCCTCTCAGGAGACCAATCTTAGCAATCAGGATGGTTGTTGACAAGAGCCCTGACTTCTAAGGGCCTTACGGGCAGCATCACCTGGCTGGAATGCTCTGGGCCTTTCTTTTTTTCCCTTTGGTTTTCTGTGTCTGCTCTTCACCATCCACTTCATCTTCCTTCACTAATTCATTTACATCATCTTCACTATACTCTCCACCTGAAATCACAAAACAGGGTGATCAGACATGAATAAAGGTTTTCACATCAAGATGAGACATTTTTATTAACAAAAGCTTTCACATCAAGATGAGACATTTTCATTAAGAAAAAAGTGAATTTTCCCCTATTCTGTTCTTCACCTAACTAAAACATCATTTCCTTAGGAAGTCTTCTCTGCCCCTGAAGACTATGCTATGTTCTACCTTAGGCTTCTGCGGCAATCCCTACTTCCCTCCATAACTCATCTCACTTATATTTAATGTTTGTAATTTCTGCTATGCTCTATACTCCAAGAGGAGATGAACACTGTTTATCTTGATTTTTAAGTATTCCCTGAATGATGAATGAATAAATAGAAATTCCAATTCTAGGCTGAATACGGTGGCTCACACCTGTAATCCCAGCACTTTGGGAGGCCAAGGCAGGACGATCACAAGATCAAGAAATGGAGACCATCTTGGCCAACAAGGTGAAACCCCGTCTCTACTAAAAATACAAAAATTATTTATATAATATAAATAATTATTATATAATTATTTGTATAATTATTTATTTAAATAATAAATTAATATTATTGATTTATAATATTAATGTGGCGCACACCTGTAGTCCCAGCTACTCAGGAGGCTGAGGCAGGAGAATGCTGAGGTTGCAGTGAGCCGAAATCGCACCACTGCACTCCAGTCTGGCAACAGAGCGAGACTGTCTCTGAAAAAGCGACAGTCTCAAAAAAAAAAAAAAAAATTCCATTGTGCTTTTCTTTTTTTCTTTTTCTAGAAACATGACTGAAGAAATGTGTTTCTCAAAGAAGAAACTGATGCACTACCGCATCTTAGGTATCTTTCAAATCTAATTTAAAAAATACTTTGTCGGCCAGGCACAGTGGCTCACACCTGTAATCCTAGCACTTTGGGAGGCCAAGGCAGGTGGATCACGAATTCAAAATATCGAGACCATCCTGCCCAGCATGGTGAAACCCCGTCTTTACTAAAACTACAAAAATTAGTTGGGTGTGGTGATGCATGTCTGTAGTCCCAGCTACTTGGGAGGCTGAGGCAGGAAAACGCTTGAACTCAGCAGGAGGAGATTGCAGCGAGCCAAGATCGTGCCACTGTACTCCAACCTGGAGACAGAGCAAGACTCTGTCTCAAAAAAAAAAAAAACACAAAAAACAAAAAATAACTGTCTTCTCAATAAAAGAAGTTTAAAAGGAAACCTAAAGACTTCCAGTTAAACATAGCTGAAAGAACAAACACATCCATGTACCATCTTCAGACACTGACATTCAGGAGTCCCCAACAAAAATGTTGCTTCGATATCTGACCACATGCTGTGGGTACCAGTCAATAAACCAACCCTGCCCACAAAGAGATTCCACTACTTTTTCTCTTTTACTTCATATAAATTTTCATTTGAAGTGTACATACCAAAAAGCACACAAATCTAACGTACAGTTCAATGGAATGACACACAGTTAACAGGCTTGCAGAACCAGGGCCCCAGCTCAAGGAACTCAACATTACCAACATCCCAGAAAGCCCCTTGTGTTCCCTTCCAGTCACCAACCACTGCCCTACCCCAGAGGTAACCAGGATCCTCACTTCTAACACCATGGGGAAGTTTTGCCTGCTGCTGAACTTTAAACAGAAGCCTGGAGTGTGTTCTCTTCTGTGACTGGCTTCTGTTATTCACCATTATGTTTGTGAGAATCACCCACATTGCTGCAACGTAGCTATAGTTTCTTCATTCTCATTCCTAAATAATAAACAGTATTTCATTGTACGACGATGCCACACTTTGTTTATTCATTCTACTGCTGATGCACAACTAGGTTGTTTCCAGTTTGGAGTCATTACAAACCGTGTTGTTTTGATACTCCTGTACATCCAATTGGCTTGCGCTCGCGCGCTCTCTCTCATTCTTTCTTGAGACGCAGACTCACTCTGTTGCCCAGGCTGGAGTGTGGTGGCACGATCTTGGCTCACTGCAACCTCTGCCTCCCAGGTTCAAGCGATTCTCCTGCCTCAGCCTCCCAAGTAGCTAGAATTACAGGAATGCACCACCACACTCGGCTAATTTTTGTATTTTTAGGAGAGATGGGGTTTTACCATGCTGGCCAGACTGGTCTTAAACTCCTGATCTCAAGTGGTGTGTCCACCTTGGTGTCCCCAAGTGCTAGGATTACCGATGGGAGCCACCGTGCCCAGCCTCCAATGAGCTTTTAAATACTACACTCATAATATACCAAGGACCACCAAACACTTTGAAAGGCAACATTCAAGATAAACAGATTCAAGAGAAACAGAAAGGAATTCAGAGGGAATGAAATTAGTGCAGAAAAAGGGGGTGGGGAGGGGGATGGGCTAAAAACTTAAGGAAAAAGACTTTGCAATTATTATCCTCAAAAAGAAGAGAAACTGGCATCTGTGCAATAAAAATGAGATTTTTTAAATAACTCAGAAAAACAAAGGCTGTGCATTGTGGCTCATGCCTGTAATCCCAGAACTTTGGGAGATAGAGGTGGGCAGATCACGAGGTCAGGAGTTCGAGACCAGTCTGGCCAACATAGTGAAACCCTGTCTCTACTAAATACGAAAAGAATTTGCCAGGTGTGGTGGTGTGTGACTGTAATCCCAGTTACTTCAGAGGTACTGAGGCAGGAGAATTGCATGAACCCCAGAGATGGAGGCTTTCTGCAGTAAGCTGAGATCGCACCATTGCACTCCAGCCGGGGCAATGGTGCGAGAGTCTGTCTCAAATAATAATAATAATTCAGAAAAACAACAAAGATAAAAACGTGTGAAAACTAAAACAATTATAAAAGAGATTAAAAAAAAAAAAAGATGGCAAGAATCCCACTCCTTTGGGAGGCTGAGGCAGGTGGTTCGCCTGAGCCCAGGAGTTCAATATCAGCCTGGGCAATATGGTGAAACCCTGTCTCTACAAAAAATACAAAAATCATCTGGGCTTGGTGGTGCATACTTCTAGTCCAATCTACTCAGGAGGCTGAAGCAGAAAGATCACTTGAGCCTGAAATGTCAAGGCAAAGATCACACCACTACACTCCAGCCTGGGTTACAGAGCAAGACCCTGTCTCAAAAAAAAAATACATAAATTAAAAAAATTTTTAAAGGTGATGAGAAGGAGCCAGCTGTGTAAAAATCTGGAGAATAAGCATTTGAGGCTGAGGTGGAAAAAATCAATATCCAAAATGGAAACCTTCTGATATCCCAAACCCCAAGGGCTGTGACAGTGTTTCATGAGAGCAGTGAGTTTCTGGTTAAGACGGAAGTCCGAACACACAAATGTAATTCTGCTTTCTCCTGAACCTCCGGTAAAATCGTTAGCACAAGGTTGGGCGCAGTGGCTCATGCCTGTAATCTCAGCACTTTGGGAGGCCAATGTGGGCGGATCACGAGGTCAAGAGTTCAAGACCAGCCTGGCCAGCACAGTGAAACCCCATCTCTACTAAAAATACAAAAAATTAGCCAGGCATGGGTAGCACGCGCCTGTAATCCCAGCTTCTTGGGAGGCTGAGGCAGGAGAATTGCTTGAACCTGGGCAGCGGAGGTTGCAGTGAGCCAAGATCACGTCACTGCACTCCAACTGGGTTAAAGAGCGAGACTCTGTCTCAAAAGAAAAAACTCAGGGCCAGGCACAGTGGCTCATGAGGTTGAGGTGGAAGGATCACTTGAGCCCAGGAGGTCAAGGCTGAAGTGAGCCATGAATGCTCTACTGCATTCCAGCCTGGGCAAGAGAGTAAGACCCTGTTTCAAAAACGAAAACAAAAACCACCCCAAAATACAAAGAAACTCAAATGTATTTACCTTTCTATCCAGCAATCTCACTTTTCTATCCCAGAATATGTAACAGGTTATTCACTGTGCACTATTTGTAATAACAAAAAATTAGAAATAGCACAAGTTGTCTCACAGTAAGTAATGGCTGAAAAGACTATGGTACATCTAAATAATGGAACATGATATTGTCATTACAATGGCATGTGTAGAATTTCTATGTATTTACCTCCAAGATATAATTATTTAATTTTTTTTTTTTCCGAGACAGAGTCTCTTTCTGTCGTCCATGCTGGAGTGCAGTGGCGCGATCTCAGCTGATCGCAACCTCTACACCTCCTGGGTTCCAGTGATTCTCCTGCCTCAGCCTCCTGAGTAGCTGGGATTACAGGCACATGCCACCACATCCGGCTAATTTTTGTATTTTTAGTAGAGAGGGGGGTTCACCATGTTGGCCAGGCTGGTCTCAAACTCCTGACCTCAGGTGATCCACCAGCCTCAGCCTCCCAAAGTGCTGGGATTACAGGCAGGGGCCACCACGTTGGGCCCTAAAAAATACTCTTAAATTAAAGAGATAAAAAGGAAGGGAAAAGCAAAAGAACAGTATATGAAATATGCCAGCTTTCGATGAGGAAACAGATTAAGAATATGCTTATATTATATTTGTATATAGAAAAAGCGACACTGGAAGGATAAACAAGAAACCAATGAAAACAGCTCTTTTAAGGGTCAGGATAAAACAAGGCAGAAGCAAGAGTTCACTATGGTTCTCTCTCTACAGAACTTTGAAAATCCCTTAATTCAAAAGTCTGAATAAATAAACATAGCTGTATACCAAAATGAAAACATAACCACATTAACAAAAGATTTATTCCCAAGACTTTAAAAACAGTATTCTGACTATACATCTTCAACAAGATGCTTTCCAAAGACAAAAAAAAAGTTCTAGGCCGGGCGCGGTGGCTCACGCCTGTAATCCCAGCACTTTGGGAGGCCGAGGCGGGTGGATCACGAGGTCAAGAGATCGAGACCATCCTGGTCAACATGGTGAAACACCGTCTCTACTAAAAATACAAAAATTAGCTGGGCATGGTGGTGGGTGCCTGTAATCCCAGCTACTCAGGAGGCTGAGGCAGGAGAATTGCCTGAACCCAGGAGGCGGAGGTTGCGGTGAGCCGAGATCGCGCCATTGCACTCCAGCCTGGGTAACAAGAGCGAAACTCCGTCTCAAAAAAAAAAAAGTTCTACTCCTGTAGTAACATTAACATTGGTATTTTCAAACTATTTCCTTTAAGTCATAAGTTAAAGCAAGTAATTAAGTTAATCATATTAGGAATCTAAATCTTCAGAATAAGAGAAATAACACAACTATAAAATCAAAGAAATTGACAGGGAGTGGTGGCTCATGTCTGTAATCCCAACACTTTGGGAGGTCAAGGTGGGTGGATCATGAGGTCAAAAGATAGAGAACATCCTGGCCAACATGGTGAAACCCCGTCTCTACTAAAAATACAAAAATTAGCTTGGTGTGGTGGTGGCACACACCTGTGGTCCCAACTACTCAGGAGGCTGAGGCAGGAGAATCGTTTGAACCAGGGAGGTGGAGGCTGCAGTGAGCTAAGACTGCACCACTGCACTCCAGCCTGGTGACAGAGCGAGACTCCATCTCAAAAAAAAAAAAAATCTGGAAGCCCTTCATGATATTCAAAGACAGAAAACAAATCTGTACCATTTTAGACTGCTATTTAAAATTACTACCTATTTTCAAAACTGTAATTAAGTGAAAAGAATTCAACATTTATACTGTTCCAATTGATGAGGGAAAGCTACACTTTACAGAAAAACATCAACTAATAAGTATAAAAGAACCACAGAATCAGGAAAACATTACTACTCAAACTCTGACAGTAGGAGTTTAGGCAGGGGTTACCAAGTAATGTCAAAAAGCAAATTAAGAAGCTGGGTGTGTCAGAGGCGTCTGAACCAGAGCAACTCCATCGTGAATAGTGGCTGGGTAAAATGAGGCTGAAACCTACTGGGATGCATTCCCAGGAAATTAAGGCATTCTAAGTCACAGGATAACACAGAAGGTTGGCACAAGACACAGGTCATAAAGACCTTGCTGATAAAACACGCTGCAGTAAAGAAGCCGGCTAAAACCCACCAAAACCAAGATGGCAATGAGAGGGACCTCTGGTCACTCATCAGTGCCGAGACAGCTTACAAATGCCATAGCAACATTAGGAAGTTAATCTAAATGGTCTGAAAAGGGGAGGCATGAATAATCCACCCCTTGTTTGGCATATAATCAAGAAATAACCATAAAAATAGGCAATCAGCAGCCTTGGGTCTGCTCTATGAGGTAGACATTCTTTATTCCTCCACTTTCTTAATAAACTTGTTTTTACTTTACTGTATGTAATCCCCTCAAATTCTTTCTTGTTTGTGATCCAAGTGCCCTCTCTTGGGGTCTGGATCTGGACCCCCTTTCGATAACAGGTGCCGTGGCATGCACCTGTAGTCTCAGCTACTTGAGAGGCTTGCTTGAGCTCAGGAATTTGAGCCCAGCCTGAACAACACAGTGAGACCTCCATTTAAAAAAAATAAAAATCGATTTAACTTTTAACCGTTAAATGTACTTTCACATGGAATACTTTCCAGTCCTACAAGTTCCAAAAGAAAAAACAAGTATATGACAGACGGATCAGACTGTCACCACCCTGATTTAGGATTTAGTAGTCACCACTATAGCTATCAACCAGATATTGCGTCTTCTGATGTTACGCAATACAAAATACATGTCCGTCAATAATGCATGCTAGCCGAAATATTTCATTGGAACCCATCAAGCATTTATATCTAACTTCTGATTTACAGAGAACTGAAGGAACAAAGGAACAACTAAAACAACACTATGAGTGAATAAGCAGACAAATCCAAGAGATGAGACATGCTTCAGGACGCATGGCTTGACCTTTTCAGGAAATCCATGACTTTATAGCAAGGGGAGTATGCTAGATTAAAGGAGACTCAAGTATGGAACAACTGGATAACATGTATAGTCTTGAACTCAACTGTGATTTGGACACGCAAGCTGTAGCCATTTTGCAACAATTTGGAAATCTGAATATGCTATATACATATATAAGACAGAACATTTACTAAAATAAATGGGTAGAGATTATCCACAGAAAAAAGCAAGCTGCAAAGTGATATGAGTAAATACAATTGCAGGATGAGGAAAAAATACAAATATCTATACTTGGGTGTAGAAAAAGATCAGTGAGTATTCACTAAGGGACTGACACTTGATAGTCTCTAGGGAGTTGGACGGTAATTACTTTATCTTTAACTGTCTGCATTTTCTAATTTTTACAAAGCTCTACACTAGTTTTGAAAACTTTTGCCTATTTACATCATAAAAACAGGCAAACGTTTTCATCATACAAACAGGCAAATGTTGTAGACACTTCACACAATAGATGAATATGGCTCTGGATCTTAAACATTTAAAAAGATGCTTAATCTCAACAGTAATGAGACAGCCATATGGGAGGGGGTCCCCAGAGAATCTCCAACCAACCAGCCAGCAGACTGGGAGAAATGCACACTGGGGTGGAGCCACAGAGGTTCTGCTGTTTGCAGCAGGGAGGAGCCTGGCCCCTGGCCCCTCTTCTTTCTGTGTGGAACCTGGGATTCAAAGCTGCTAGGCAGGAAGCATAGCAGCAGCAACTCTGGCCTTACAGGGAGTCCTGCTCCCCTTTTTTCCCTTTTCACCCAGTAAAACCCTGCTTTACTCATGGTTCAAACTGTCTGCAAGTCTAAATTATCATGGCCATGAGGACAGGATCCCGTCTTTAGCTAAGCTAAGGAAAAGTCCTGCAACAGTAAGAGATAAGCAAATTTTAATAATATATACAAAACCTCCAGATCAAATTCCATGCAGTTACTATGAGAGAAAAAAAAAGAGAGTAACAAGCAGAATAACATCCCTGTAAACAACGTAGGCACAAAAGGAACAAATCTTGTCCAAAGACTCAAAGCTTCCAATCACCTTTTTAGTGCCCCAAGCATAAAATTATGAGCCAAACCAACTAAAAATCTCCATAAATCTGAAAAAGCCTCTTACATAATAAAACCCTAAACAAGCATGCAGGGTGAATAAAAAATCACCCTGGAGGAAACAGAGACTATGTTTCCCCATTTGATGAGGCTTACAATATCTGACACTAAAACCACAGAAGGAAATTAAAAAAAAAAATACAGATCAATATCCCTTATAAACAAAGAAGCAAAAATCTTCAACAAAATACAGAAGTCTCTCTATATCTCTGGGGAACATACTCCAGGACCTCTGACGCCCTATACCAAAACCCACAGATGTTCAAGTTCCTTATATAAAATGACATCATATTTACATATAGCCTGTGTACATCCTCTTGCATACTTTAAGTCATCTCTAGATTACTGATGAGACCTAATAAAATGTGCTATTATGAATACTTGTTATACCGTATTCTTTAGGAAATAATGACAAGAAAAAACAGTTTGTACGCATTCAGTACAGATATAACCATGCACTTTTTTTTGAGACAGCATCTCGCTCTATTGCCCAAGCTGGAGTGCAGTGGCACAATATTGGCTCACTACGATCCTCCCCGGTTCAAGTGATTCTCCTGCCTCAGCCTCAAGAGTAGCTGAGACTACAGGTAGGCGCCACCACTCCTGCCTAATTTTTGTATTTTTGGTAGAGATGGGGTTTCACCATGTTGGTCAAGCTAGTCTTGAACTCCTGGCCTCAAGGGATCTGCCCACCTTAGACTCCCAAAGTGCTGGGATTACCAGCATGATCCACCACACTTGGCCTCTTAAAGAGTCTTAAAACTGTGAATAAAAAAACACACATTTTCAGAAGTTAAGGCAAGAGGATTGCTTGAGGCCAGGAGGTCAAGGCTTCAGTGAGCTGTGATTGTGCCTCTGCACTCCTACCTTGGTGACAGAGCAAAACACTGTTTCTTTTAAAAACAAATAAATCCAGGTTTTCTCACCCATGTAATCCCAGCAGTTTGGTAGGCAAAGGCAGGAAGACTACTTGAAGCCAGGCGTTTGAGACCAGCCTGGGAAACATGGTGAGAGACCTCATCTCTACAAAAAAATAAAAAATTAGATGGGCGTGATGGTGTGCAGTAGTCCCAGGTACTTGGGAAGCTGAGGTGGGAGGATCACTTGAGCCCAGAAGTTTCAGACTGCAGTGAGCTTGATCGCACCACTGCACTCCACTCTGGGTAATTAAGCAATTCTCGTGTCTCAGCCGAGTAGCTGGGACTAAGTGGGTAGGTCACCATACCAGGCTAATTTTTGTATTTTTAGTAGAGACAGGGTTTCATCATGTTGGCCAGGCTGGTCTCCAACTCCTGGCCTCAGGTGACTGCCCACCTCGGCCTCCCAAAGTGATGGGATCATGGGCAGGAGCGGCTGCGTCCAGACTTTCGCCAGATATTTTCTATCTGTAGTTGGTTGAATCTGTGGATGTGGAAACCAGAGATACAGAGGGCTGACTACATTAGCAAACCAAATTCAGCAACGTATAAACATATCCCGACCGAGGCAGCTGTCTGCCAGAAATAAGTCTCTTAGAAATTTGAAAAATCAATCATTGTAATTTACCATATTAACAGACCCAAAAAAAAAACACAGATGTAATTAAATCAATAGATGCAGAAAAAGCATTTGAGAAAATTCACCTCTCTGAAAATCAGGGACAGAGGGGAACTTAATAAACACGATAGGGCCCAAAGTGGCTCCGGCCGGATGTCGTGGCGCTTGCGAAGGCGAGGCCAAGAGTTCAAGGCCAACCAACCTCAGCAACCTTACAAGCTCTCATTGATTGGCAAAAAAAAAAAAAAAAATAAACACGATAAAGGAATCTCTGAGGGACAATATATGCAGACTGCCAAGGTTAACATTTCCGCTCAGTTACTATCTAGCTGGATGAATTTCAGCAATTTGCTTAGACTTTGTGCCTCAGTTTTTTCATTAGTAAAATGCAGAGCACAACTGGTACATACCGCGTAGTGTTAGGTGACTGAGTTAGTAGTAAGCTGCTCAATGCTGAAGTGCTTAAACGGGAGACAGAAAAACACATACACACATGGCATCTGTGAAAAACCTGTAACTAACACCACATCAAATGGTGAAACACTGATTTCTTTTTCCCCCATAAGATTGGGAAAAAGGTGGCTGGGCACAGTGGCTCACACCTATAATCCCGGCACTTTGGGAGGCCAAGGCAGGCGGATCATGAGGTCAGGAAATCAAGACCATACTGGCCAACACAGTGAAACTCCATCTCTACTAAAATACAAAAAATTAACTAGGCGTGGTGGCATACACCTGAAGTCCCAGCTACTCAGGAGGCTGAGGCGGGGGAATTACTTGAAACCAGGAGGTGGAGGTTGCAGTGAGCCAAGATCACGCCATTGTGCTCCAGCTCTTAAATCAAAACTACAGTAATTGAAACACTGTGGAAATAGAGGTCCAGAAATAAACCTATACAAGTATGGCCAATTCACCCTACAAAGATGCAAAGGAAATTAGATGGAGAAAGAAGAATTTTTTCAACAAATAATAAAAGAACTGGACATCCAGAAGAAAAAAAAAAAAATCCATCACTCACATCTTAGGCAAAAATTAACAAAAAATAAATAATGACAAATGATTTTTTTAAAAAAGTAAAGGCACTGCATATGTACCCCCAGAACCTAAAGTACAATAAAAAAGTTTTTGAAGGCCGGGCACAGTGGCTCAAGCCTGTAATCCCAGCACTTTGTGAGGCCGAGGCGGGTGGATCACGAGGTCAAGAGATCGAGACCATCCTGGTCAACATGGTGAAACGCTGTCTCTACTAAAGATACAAAAAATTAGCTGGGCATGGTGGCGTGTGCCTGTAATCCCCGCTACTCAGGAGGCTGAGGCAGGAGAATTGCCTGAACCCAGGAGTCGGAGGTTGCGGTGAGCTGAGATCGCGCCATTGCACTCCAGCCTGGGTAACAAGATCGAAACTCCGTCTCAAAAAAAAAAAATTTTTTTTGACATCTAAAAATATTTTTTGTTATATAAAAGTTTTTCATATTTATTATTGCACATTTACGTTTCTTTTTTTTTTTAATAAAGTGTATTAAAGTCTTTTGCTCAAAAAAAAAAAAAAAAAAGTAAAGGCCAGGTTTGCACGTGTAATCCCAGCAGTTTGTGAGGCCGAGGCAGGCAGATCACCTGAGTCAGGAGTTCAAGACCAGCCTGACCAACATGGAGAAACCCCATTTCTCCTAAAAAGACAAAATCAGCTAGGCATGGTGGTGGGTACGTGTAATCCCAGCTATTTGGGAGGCTGAGGCAGAGAACTGCTTGAACCCAGGAGGCGGAGGTTGCGCTGAGCCGAGATCGTACCAATGCACTCCAGCCTGGGTAAGAAGAGCGAAAATTTGTCTCAAAAAAAGAAAAAAAGAAAAAATCTGAGAAAGAACTATACCAGAATATATAATTCCAAAACTGAAACAACCCAATGTTTTAAATGGACAAAGAGACCGGGCGCGGTGGCTCACGCCTATAATCCCAGCACTTTGGGAGGCCAAGACAGGTGGATCACGAGGTCAAGAGATCGAGACCATCCTGGTCAACAAGGTGAAACCTCGTCTCTACTAAAAATACAAAAATTAGCTGGGCATGGTGGTGTGTGCCTGTAATCCCAGCTACTCGGGAGGCTGAGGCAGGAGAACTGCTTGAACCCAGGAGGCGGAGGTTACGGTGAGCCGAGATCGCGCCATTGGACTCCAGTCTGGGTAAGAACAGCGAAACTCCGTCTCAAAAAAAATAAAAATAAAAAATAAATGGACAAAGACATATCACCAAAGATAAAACAATGCCAAATAGGCACAAGAAAAGAGAATCTACATCCTTAGGGAAATGCAAACTAAAGGAGCTAATAATAACAAACAAACAAACGAAAACCTGACCACCCCAAGTGCTGTTAAGGAGGAAGAGCATCTCAAACTATCAAACATGCTGCCCACAGAAATCACATCACAAAAAAGCCCAGTAATCCTACTCCTAGGTATTTACCCACGTGAAATGAAAACTCACATTCACAGAAAAAGCTATGTATAAGTATTTATAAACAGCTTTATTTGTAATCATAAAAAATTGGAGGCGTGGCGAGGCGGTTCATGCCTGTAATACCAGCACTTTGGAAGGCTGAAGCAGGCGGATCATGAGGTTAGGCGTTCAAGAACAGCTGGTCCAATATGGTGAAACCACATCTCTACTAAAAACACAAAACTTATCTGGGGGTGGGTGGCGCGCAACTGTAGTCCCAGCTACTTGGAAAGCTGAGGCAGAAGAATCACTTGAACACAGGAGGCAGAGGTTGCAGTGAGCTGAGATCGTGCCCCTGCACTCCAGCTTGGGCAACAGAGTGAGACTCCAACTCCAAAAAACAAAACAACAACAAAAACTGGGAACAACCCAGTGTCCTTCAAATGCAGAATAAGCTGTGTTATATTTATATAATGGACTAGCATTTAACAACAGAAGGCACTAATTATTGACATGAGCAACAACATAGGTGAATCTCGAATGCACTATGCTAAGTGGAAAAAGCCAGATAACAAAAAGCTACCTAATGTTATGATTCCATTTAGATTATATTCTGAAAAAGGCAAAACTATAAAGATAGAAAACAGACCAATGGTTGCTAACGGCTGGGGGCGGGGGTGAAGGAGAGTTGTTTAACTACAAAGAGGGGCAGGGGAAATTTGTTTTTTGTTTTTAAGATGGTGGGAGGCTTGAAACTGTTCATTTTGCTGGTGGTTACACAACTCTAGGCATTTGACAAACATCAGAGAACAGTATATTGAAAAGAGTAAAGTATGGCCAGGCGCGGTGGCTCACGTCTTAATCCCAGAACTTTGGGAGGCTGAGGCAGGCGAACCACCTAAGGTCAGGAGTTTGAAACTAGCCTGACCAACGTGGAGAAACGCCGTCTCTACTAAAGATACAAAATTAGCCAGGCGTGGTGGCACATGTCTGTAATCCCAGCCACTCGGGAGGTTGAGGCAGGAAAATCGTCTGAACCCAGGAGGCGGAGGTTGCGGTGAGCCGAGATCGCGCCATTGCACTCCAGCCTGGGCGACAAGAGCGATACTCCGTCTCAAAAAAAAAAAAAAAAAAAAGACTAAATGTTATTGTAAGTTAAAAATTATATGTTAAGTGCTGATACTGCATTTACAAAAGAACATAATGCTATAAAATATATTTATAGTGTTTCTTCTCCGAGAAAACGCCAAATGGCGGCAGATGACGCCAGTGGGGGGCGGGGATGGGGAACCGCAGTGGCTTCCGGGGTGGGGTTGCCGACGTGGACAGGGTAGCGAAGGCAAGGCGGAGGATAAGGAGTGAATGAATGCCCGTCACCAAGCTGGGCCGCCCGGTAAAGGACATGAAGATCAAGTCCCTGGAGGAAGCAGGGAACCTGAGATCACTGACTTTTTCCTGGGGTCCCCTCTCAAGGATGAGATTTTGAAGATTATGCCGGTGTAGACGTAGATCTGCGCCGGCCAGCGCGCCAGATTCAAGGCATTTGTTGCCATTGGGGACTACAATAGCCACGTTGGTCTGGGTGTTAACTGCTCCAAAGAGGTGGCCACTGCCATCTGCAGGGCCATCATCACGGCCAAGCTCTCCATTGACCCTGTGCGCAGAGGCTGCTGGGGGAACAAGATCGGCAAGCCCCACACCGTCCCTTGCAAAGTGACAGGGCGCTGCAGCTCTGGGCTGGTGCACCTCATCCGCGCGCCCAGGGGCACTGGCATCATCTCAGCGCCTGTGCCCAAGAAGCTACTCGTGATGGCTGGTATCGATGACTGCTACACATCAGCCAGGGGCTGCCCTGCCACCCTGGGTAACTGCACCAAGGCCACCTTTGATGCCATCTCTAAGACCTACAGCTACCTGACCATCGACCCCTGGAAACAGACTGTATTCACCAAGTCTCCCTATCAGGAATTCATTGACCACCTCGTCAAGACCCACACCAGAGTCTCTGGGCAGAGGACCCAGGCTCCAGCTGTGGCTACAACCTAGGGTTTTTATACAAGAAAAATAAAGTGAATTAACCCTTTTAAAACATTATTCAAAGTTAAGAGTTGAATAACAAAAAACAGTTAATAAATAAAAAATATGAAAAGAGAAAATAAGGCAATAGAAAAGTAGAAAGAAAAAACCTTAGAAATTTCCCATGAAGTAGAAAGTCAAAGGGATAGACAAAAAAGAATTAAAATTAGAGGACCAGCCCAGGAAGTCTAACACTAAATTCAACATATGAAAAATGAAGATTACAAAAAATGGAGAAAGAAAACTGCCAAAACATTTTCTAGGCGGGGTGCAGTGGCTCACACCTGTATCTAAGGTAGTCGAGATCACCTGAGCTGAGCCGCAGAGCTCAAGAATAGCCTGGGCAACATGGCAAGACCCTGTCTCTGTTTATTTAAAAAAAGAGAGAGAGAGAAAGAAGGGAGAGAGGGAGAAAGAGAGAAAGAAAAGGAAGGAAAGAAAGAAAGAAAAGGAGACGGGGGAAGACAAGGAAGAAAAGAAAAAGAAAAAAAAAGTCTAGGAAAAAAAGTTCTCAGAAGGCTCAGCAAAATGGCTGAAAATATTCATACCAAGATATATCATGGTGATATATTAGAAAATGGGAACAGGCCAGGCTCAAAGGCTCACGCCTGTAATCCCAGCACTTTGGGAGGCCAAGACAGGCGGATCTCCTAAGGTCGAGAGTTTGAGACCAGCTTGATCAACACGGAGAAACCCCATCTCTACTAAAAAATACAAAATTAGCCGGGCGTGGTGGCACGTGCCTGTAATCCCAGCTACTCGGGAGGCTGAGGCAGAATTGCTTGCACCCAGGAGTAGAGGTTGCAGTGAGCCAAGATTGTGCCATTGCACTCCAGCCTCGGCAACAAGAGTGAAACTCGTCTCAAACAACAACAAAAAACCAGAACAGAACAAAACAAAACAACAAGAATAGGGAGACCTCCTGGGTTGGGTTTTTGTGTTTGTCTTTCAAATGAGGATTTGTACGGATGAAGATACTTTCAAAGAGATGGGTAGGTCTGGGGAAGACCAAGAAGAGGGAAGAGGTAGGTCTCTTCAGCAAGATTCATTTTCTCCCTATTCGGGTTGAGATCCCTATGGAAAGAAAGTTTTGCGAGGAGAAGATGGGTGGAAGTCGCAGAGAGGCAAAAGGCATCTCGGGGAGAACTTTCTATCAGAAATTTCTAACAACCAGGCGGAAAGCGGACAGCGCTATCTTGGACCGGGTGGTGGCCAGGAGCTCTCTCGGGCTAGGGCTGAAGAAAGCCTCCAACGCTCGGACTGCCTCCCCGATTCCTAAAGCAGCGGTGTGGTTCGGGCCCGACCGACGAGCGTCCCCAGGGACAGGACAGTGTTCACGTGTCGGTTCCCGCGCTGCAAGAGGGGGCGGCGGCCGGCGCTGGCCCAGGAGGAGGGCGGCACGGAACCGCCACGCGCACACGCCTCGGGCCGGGACAGCCAAGAATGAGGAGCCCGAGACGCTCGAGAACCGGCGCCCCCGGGCCACCCGGGCCACTGGCACGACCCCCGCGGGAGCCGAACACGCCTCACGTGAGGCGTGGGGCGGGGCAATCCTCCTGTCGCCTCAGGCGGAATCGCTCACCTGACGGCACGTAATCCTCGTCCTCCTCGGATGTCGAGAAGTCTTCGGAGTCGAATTCCTCCATGTCGCTGCCACTCGACGCTGGTCAAACTTGCAGGACCGCAGCAGCTGCCTCCAACGGCAAAGCTCTAGGGAAAGACCATAGAGCCCGGAGGGCGGCGGTAGCAGCTAGGGCGGCCCCGACAACGCTTTGCACATGCGCAGAGAGTGCCACGTGGTCGCTCTACGACACTTCCGGCCGATGCCTCTGGGCGGGCGCCCCTGAGGCCCTCGCGGGGAGCCGGTACTCGCCCGGATGCGATGCATGCTGGAACTTGTAGTATTCGGCGCTGCCTCACCGCCTTTATTTAATAAATCTGCTTAAATAAAATTACATATCTGTGGAAATACAGGCCTCCTTCATTAATCATGAGTTATTGTCAAATACAAACTTACTTACTCGCTAAAATGTGTTGGTAACCCCAAATCACTCATCACAGTACTTTTTGGGGTTCTTCCCGGGCATGCGCAGAGGGTGGAAATTTGGAGTTGGCGGAGGTGCAGGTTCCCAGCAGAGGTTTGAACTAGGCAGAAGCGCCGCCTTCTCGTTGCAGCTCCCGTGCTGTAAACAGAGTCCTTTCCACAGTCTGTTTACTGACACTTTTTTGTGTGTGTCTGCATTTTTCTGCTTTTTTGTGGGTGGCTTTGCTGTTTAAAATGACCCGCAAGCATATTGCTGAAGCTCTGCCCAGCGTTCCTAAGCGCAAGAAGACCTTGATGTGCCTTTATGGAGAAAGCCAGAGTGCTGGATAAGTTCCTATCAAGCATGAGTTACAGTGCTGCTGCCGGTGAGCTTGACAGTCCGATACATTAAGAAAGAGGTGGCTCACGCCTATAATCTCAGCACTTTGGGAGGCCGAGGCGGGTGGATCACGAGGTCAAGAGATCGAGACCATCCTGGTCAACATGGTGAAACCCTGTCTCTACTAAAAAATACAACAACAAAAAAATTAGCTGGGCATGGTGGCGCGCGCCTGTAGTCCCAGCTACTCGGGAGGCTGAGGCAGGAGAATTGCTTGAACCCAGGAGGTGGAGGTTGCGGTGAGCCGAGATCGCGCCATTGCACTCCAGCCTGGGTAACAAGAGCGAAACTCCTTCTCAAAAAGAAAAAAAAAAAAAAAAGAGGAAAAGGAAATTCACTAATCTGTTCTTGAGGACGCTCCGGAAAGTGCTAAAGTGACCTCCCTAGTGCGTGATGAAGCTATGGAAAAGATGGTAAAGCGGCTGAATTTGTGGATTCATGAGATGTCGACCGATTAAAAAAAAACCATAGTGGACGGCATTGTTGTGAAGCCAAAAAAATCAAAAAAATCTATGGTCACGTTACCCAGGGTCAGAGAAATGTCAAGCCCTTCTCGGCGAGTGCTGGCTGGCTCACGGGTTTCAAAAGGCGACACGGGGTGAAAAATGTTAAACTTGCATGTGAGGCAAGTTCTGCAGATCAAGGGGCTGCGGAAGAATTTTAAAAATACCTGCTAAGTGTTATACAGGAAAGCGTTATGTGGAAGAGCAGGTTTTCAATACGGATGAGACTGGCTTATTTTACAAGGATGTTGGCAAACGAACTTATATAATGCAAGCGGCATCCAAAGCCCCTGGCTTTAAATCATACCAGGATCATGCAACCTTGTTAGTGTGTGCCAAGGGCGACTTTAAGTGCAAACCCCAATGGTGTACAGAGCCCAAAATCCATAAGCACTTAATGGGAAATACTGAACCATCTGCCAGTCCATTGGAGGTGGAACAAAAAACTGTGGACGATGTCCGTTTGGTTCCACAACTGCTTCAACCCAGAAGCTGAACTCTGTCTCCAGGGCAGAAACCTTGCCTTCCTTCAAGTTTTTATTAATTTTAGATACTGCCCCAGTCCATTGCTACGAAGAACTCGAAAATACACACCCCAACAGAGGAGTTCTCTTTATGCCCCCAAACACAAAATCTCTCACCCAACCCCTCGATCAGGGCATAACAAAAATATTCAAGGCACTTAGGAGGCGGAGATTGCAGTAAGCCGAGATCATTCCACTGCACTCCAGCCTGGGCAACAGACCAAGACTCCGTCTCAAAAAAAAAAAAAAGCGTTCAAGGCACACTACACAAGGGTGCTTTACACGACGGCCTGTGAGGCTCTCAAGGTCAACAAGGAAACCACCATACTGGACTATTGGAAGTCCGTCACTATACGCAACATGATTGATTATGTTGGCACAGCCTGGGACCTCACTGAGCAGGCTACTATCAGTAACTGTTGGCCCGGTGTGGTGGCTCACACCTGTAATCCCAGCATTTGGGGAGGCTGAAGCGGGCAGATCACGAGGTCAGGGGTTCGAGACCAGCCTGGCCAACATAGTGAAAACCCATCTCTACTAAAAATACAAAAAATTAGTCAGGTGTGGTAGCGGACATCTGTAATCCCAGCTACCCAGAAGGCCGAGGCAAGAGAATCGCTTGAACCTGGGAGGCGGAGGTTTCGGTGAGTGGAGATGGCACCATTGCACTCCAGCCTGGATGACAGAGCAAGATTCTGTTTCAAAAAAATAAACTAATTAAAATTTAAATTTAAAAAGCTGTTGAGAAAATGTTTGGCCAGACTGCATGGCAAATTTTGAAGGCTTTGAAGGTGTTACAGAAAATATAAAGAACAGTGTCAGAAGCATAATGCATATGGCACAGCAGGTAACTGGAGAGGGCTTTGATGACATGAAGGATAAGATGTGGAGGAAATTTTGGCAAATAAGGCAGTGGAACCAACCAACAAAGACCTGGATGAGATGGCAAAACAAGGCATTGGAGTCAATGAAGAGGATCGCCATGAAAGTCGGCCCAAGAGTTCCAGAATGCTCCCTCACACAGCAGCAGCCAAAATATTGGAGTGGACTTCTGCCTTGGACAAAATTTTTAACGACATGGAGGAGTGTGACCCTATGCTTGATGGAAGCCTCAAATTTAAATGCCTGGCCTCCACTGTGTTTGCCCCTTATAATGAGATGCTTAAAGATTTCAGGCAGAGGCCGGGCGCGGTGGCTCAAGCCTGTAATCCCAGCACGTTGGGAGGCCGAGGCGGGTGGATCACGAGGTCAAGAGATCGAGACCATCTTGGTCAATATGGTGAAACCCCGTCTCTACCAAAAATACAAAAAATTAGCTGGGCATGGTGGCGCGTGCCTGTAATCCCAGCTACTCGGGAGGCTGAGGCAGGAGAATTGCCTGAAAACCCAGGAGGCGGAGGTTGCGGTGAGCCGAGATCGCGCCATTGCACTCCAGCCTGGGTAACAAGAGCGAAACTCCGTCTCAAAAAATAAAAAATAAAAAAATAAAAAAAAGATTTCAGGCAGAAAGCCAAGCAGGCAAGGCTGATGAAATTTCTCAAGTCATTTCGGAGGGAAGATTGCCCACTCCTTCAACAAGTATTGAGAGCCAGACTCCTAAGGTGACCTGTCACCCTCTTCCTCTTCTGCAGAATAAATTTCACTCACCCCTCCTCTGGTTTCTGTGGGACAAACCAAGGTCCAGAGGTTTTCCCACGTTTTGTAACTCGATCAACATAACATTTTAGTTATTTTTATAAAACTTAGGATACTCAGCTTTCAGCTCAGAAGGCTGTTGGCCCTCCATTGTGCGCTCGCGCTCTCTCTCTCTCTCTCTCTCTCTCTCTCGTTAATACCTTCAACGCCGCCTGTGTTGGGGTCTCCATAACCCAGCTGTTCTCAGAAAAGTAAAAAAAACAAAACAAAAAAAACAAACTTAATACTCAATCTTTGAACTTTTTCACATTCTTTGTATTACTGTACTTTATGGTATACAGTATGTGTGCACAGTAGTGAATGTGTTTACTTCAGGAACTGTACAGTATGTTATGCTGTTTACTATCTGTGGGTACTATATATGTGTATTCTGTGACAGTGAAAAGTAGTACAGGCCAGGCGAGGTAGCTCACACCTGTAATCCTAGCACTTTGGGTAGCCAAGGCAAGTAGATCACAAGGTCAGAAGTTCAAGACCAATCTGGCCAACATGCTAAAACCCTGTCTCTACTAAAAATACAAAAAGGAGTTGGGCATGATGGCAAGCACCTGCAATTCAAGCTACTCAGGAGGCTGAGGCAGGAGAATCATTTGAACCCGGGAGGTGGAGGTTGCAGTGAGCCAAGATCGCGACATTGCACTCCAGCCTAGGTGACAGGGTGAGACTCCGTCTCAAAAAACAAAAAAAAAAGTAGTACAATCTCAGTACACTAGAGTACATTATACCAAAATACTGTCATTGAAATTTTATTGTAAATATGGATTATTTCTAAGATATACATATTAAATAAGGTGTCTTTGAAAAGAAACACATATAAAACAATGTTACATATTGATCAGCTGACAAAAGTGTTGACTAGAGAGGTTCACAGGAGCCTAATGAAGTATTTCTCCCAGGAGCCATAGTTCAGTCTTTACTAATTCAGTGTTAGTTGAATTTCGTTAATTCAACAACTTTATCGATATAACTACTGTGAATACAATGAATTGACTCTTCAGGAATGCAGCTGTCATCCACACAAACCCTTCCTTCAAGTTAAACCACATGGGAAGTACAACCATATATAACTGTTACCATTTCTTCAGATTAAAACATTTTAATGATCTATTTATGAGGTGATAATCAGAAGCAAATTCAGATGAAACACCAACGACTACCATACTATTTGTTTCTCTTACATACAGATATGAATTTTTTTCAGCTGAAATTGCTTCTCATTGATATGCTAGTCTAGACTGGGTCTGTACATCCAGGAAATCCAAGGAATAGATGTTACGTGAATCAAGGAATAGATGAGACATGCATGTGATTAATAAGACATTACAATGGCTTTGTACCAGCAAACTTCAAAAAATAACCTTATTAAGACACAGTTCACACACCATAATGTTTACCCATTTGAAGTGCACAATTCAGGCCGGGCGCAGTGGCTCTCACCCTGTAATTGCAGCACTTTGGGAAGTTGAGGCTGGTGACTAACCTGAGGTCAGGATTTCAAGACCAGCCTGGCCAATATGGTGAAACCTTGTCTCTACAAGAATACAAATTTAGCTGGGCATAATGGCGGGTGCCTATAATCCCAGCTACTCGGGAGGCTGAAGTGGGAGAATCACTTGAACCTGGGAGGTAGAGGTTGCAGTGGGCCAAGATCGCACCATTGCACTCCAGCCTGGGCGTCAGAGCGAGACTCCATCTCAATAAAATAAAGCAAAATAAAAATGTGCACAATTCAATAGTCTTAATTCAGACTTGCACAATCAACACTAACTCCATTTAGAACATTTTCATTGCCCCCAGAATAAATCCTTTCTCATTCCCCATTCATGCTCATTCCATTTCTCCTCAAAGACCAGGCTCTATAGATTTGCCTATTCTGGACATTTATTTAAATAAGTGGAATCAGACAATATGTGGTCTTTGGGGACTGATTTAGCATGACATTTTCAAAGTTCATTTCTCTTAGGTATATCCTAAGTGGGATTGCCTGATCATATAATAAATTTTTTTATTTTTATTTATTTATTTTTTTTAAGATGGGGTTTCACCATGATGGCCAGGCTGGTCTTGAACTCCTGACCTCAGGTGATCCACCCACCTCAGCCTCCCAAAGTGCTAGGATTACAGGCATAAGCCAGCGCGCCCAGCTAATATTTTTAAAAACCTTTTGAAGAACTGCCAAAGTGTTTTCCAAAGCAGTTGTACCATTTTATATTCTCACCAGCAGCATGTGAGGGTTACAGTTTCTCTGCATCCTTGCCAATACCTTTTTCCTTTCTCTTTTATTTTTGAGACGGAGTTTCGCTCTTGTTACCCAGGCTGGAGTGCAATGGCGCGATCTCGGCTCACCGCAACCTCCACCTCCTGGGTTCAGGCAATTCTTCTGCCTCAGCCTCCTAAGTAGCTGGGATTACAGGCACGCACCACCGTGCCCAACTAATTTTTTGTATTTTAGTAGAGACGGATTTCACCATGTTGACCACGATGGTCTCGATCTCTTGACCTCTTGATCCACCCACCTCCGCCTCCCAAAGTGCTGGGATTACAGGCGTGAGCCACCGCGCCTGGCCGCCAATACCTTTTGTCATTCTAGCCATCCTAGTGCGTATGAAGTGACATCTCACTGTAGTATCAATTTGCACTTCTCTGATGACTAACAAAGTTAAGCATCTTTTCATGTCCTAATTGGCCATTGTATATGTTCGTTAAAGAAATATCTCTTGAGATCTTTTGCCCTTATTTTTTATCTTTTTTTTTTTTTAAGACAGAGTCTGGCGCTTTAGCCCAGGCTGGAGTGCAGTGTCGCGACCTCTGCTGATTGCAAGTTCCGCCTCCTAGGTTCAAGCGATTCACCTGCCTCAGCCTCCCGAGTAACTAGAACCACAGTTGGGAGCCACCAGGCACACTAATTTTTCTATTTTTAGACAGGGTTTCATCATGTTGGCCAGGCTGGTCTCAAACTCCTGACCTTAAGTGATCCACACGCCTCAGCCTCCGAAAGTGCTGAGATTATAGGCATGAGCCACCATGACTGTTTTGCCCATTTTAAAATTGGGTTGTCTTTTTGTTTTTTTTTTTGAAGCAGGTTCTCCCTATTGCCCACGCTGGCATTTAGTGGTGCCATCACAGCTCACTGCAGTCTCAACCTCCCTGGACTCAGGCAATCCTCCCACCTCAGCCTCCTGAGTAGCTGGGACTACAGGCACGCACCATCACGCCTAGCTAATTTTTATACCTTTTGTAGAGATGAGGTTTCACTATGTTACCCAGGCTGGTCCAGTCCTTTGTGACTTGAACATGTTTCCTCATATTTTGTGACGTTTGTTTGCACTTTTTTTGGAAGACAGCATCTTAGGCCAGGCGCGGTGGCTCACGCCTGTAATCCTAGTACTTTGGGAGGCCACGATGGGCAGATCATTTGAGGTCAGGAGTTCAAGATCGGCCTGGCCAACATGGTGAAACCCCATCTCTACTAAAAATACAAAAATTAGCCAGGTGTGGGGGCACATGCCTGTAGTCCCAGCTACCCGGAAGGCTGAGGCATGAGAATCACTTGAACCCAGGAGGTGAAGGCTGCACTGAGCTGTGATCTCACCACTGTATTCTAGTCTGGGCAACAGAGCAAGACTCTTAAAAAAAAAGAAAGAAAAAGTGTTTTACACAAGTTTAAATTAGTTGCTAGCACTTAAAAATGGAAAGATGTCATTCTTTGTGATATGCTCTTGGTCAGAAAAAAAATGGAGAGATTTCAAACTAACTTAGATTTCCAACTTCTATTGAAAAATGATTATCTAGCAAGATTGGGTTAATCACTGAACAAAGCAAAAACAGGCTAGAGCCAAGCAGTCGCTGACTCCTTCTGACAGCGCTCATCCCTCCCACTCCCTAAAGATTGATTTCTGGCTCACTGTTCTGTTTTCTTGGCAGTAGTGTCTTCCCTGTCAATCTCAGTACCTTTGTACCACATCTTCCACTGTCTCTTTCCACTGTCCAACTTTGGGTTATCACTGTTTTTTGGAAACAAAGTTCCTCCCCTTTTGGGTCCCAGATGAATAGTCTTGGGGGCTACTGGCTGAACTCTGCATGTATGTTTCTGGAGTGCTAGAAACATTCTGTCCCCCTTGATCTGTTACTCATTTATTAAGCTACACATCTTAAGGTTTGTACACTTTACTGCATGGTAAACCTCAATTTTAGAAAATGCGAGAGAAGGAATGGATGGGCGGTCTCCTGCCAGACATTCACTGTATGTGTCTTCAATGGCTGGAACGGCAGCAATCTTGTGACCATGAGGTAAACTACCCAACCTACAGTCCCACTGGTTGAAAATGGCAGAACAGAGAGATTTATGATGTCACCAAGGGTATTAAATTAACCAAACTTGAAGCTTCTCTTCATGCAGACTTACTATTAAAATAATAAATTTTCGCACACTGTATCAGTACTCACCTATCTCCATGTAGAATCATACAAAAGCTTCTAGATGGCAATAAACGACCCAGCAAGTGGAGTTACTAAGGTTTTCCAGTTCACAAAAAGTGCAGTTTAATCACAACTTTGAAAATAATTTTGCCATAAATTAGTAAGAAGTCGAACATAAACAGTTACACATGTTAGATTGTGTTATTCAAAAAATGAAAACTGAAGTCAGACAACTTTATTACAAATGATTAAACTCATCGGCCACCAAAAAAGAAATGTAATTCCAACTCAGGATTGAAAGTAATTTTTTATTGATAAACATTTACACTAGAATTAGAAATGTCAGTAGAAAAATAAAATTTAAATAATTTTCTATTGTACAAAGATTTGATCATTTTTACTCTAGCAGTTAGTGAAATAACATAATATAAAAAGTTTAGCTGATTTTAGTCACAACCAGCCTTCAAGAGTGCACAAAAAAGAAACGCAGGTACACAACATTTTCTCATATGGTCTGCTAATGGCACCGAGGCTTCACATTCCAGGAAATGGTTACCGAGGGAAGGCTGACGTGTGCTGCAGCATCACAGGAACATAATTCAAACCAGAGCAACCAGAAGGGATACTGGAGTCAAAAGCCAAAATACAATTTAAAATCTTAAAAATAAGGAAGGGTTTAAAGGTAATTAATGAATCTTTCCTCACTAAACATTTCATAAGGAGTAATATCTTGCAGCAAAAAAAATGTTAACAGCACAAAGAGACACCTCTCTCTTAGAAATTCATGATGCTCTTGTGTATGAACTTAAGTTTCATGAAATGCTTTCACTACAAAACCCCAATTCAAGAATCAAGAAGGCCGGGTACGGTGGCTCACATCTGTCATCACAGCACTTTGGGAGGCCGGGGTGGGTGGATTATATGAGGTCAGGAGTTCAAGACCAGCCTGGCACATGGTGAAACCTCATCTCTACTAAAAATACCAAAATTAGCTGGGCATTATGATGTCTATAATCCTGGCTACTTGGAGGCTGAAGCAGGAGAATCACTTGAACTTGGGGGGTGGAAGTTGCAGAGAGCTGAGACCATGCCACTGGACTCCAGCTTGGGCAACAGAGCAAGACTCTATCTCAAAAAAAAAAAAAAATTAAGAAATCAGCTTTTATGGTCGGGAGGCTGCCTCCCTCTCCTTTATTTATTTTTTTTAAAAGCATAGCTAGGGGAGGATGTTTCCAAGAAATCAGTTTTTGGCAAAAAGACTCAAAACTATGTAAGGTAAAATGTTCAACACAATTGCCAATATTCTTCCATCTGAGTGACCACTCCCAAATAATTCTCTGAGAAATAAAAAAAGAAAATCAAAGATATTCCTTATCATTCAAATAGTCTTTCCCTGAAAAGATTAAGCTACACAGCTCAATCTATTTCCAGTCTATATATATATTTATTCACAGGAGCATACTTCATATATTGGGATGTATGAAGCATTCAATAATTTGAAGATACTTTTTATATGGAAAGTTTTTAGAAAGAGTAATCAAAATATCTCAAACAAGAAACAGAAACAAAGACACCTTTCAAAATGCCCTAACGACTTAGCTCCAGTGAAAAATATCTAACATTTTAATCATGGATCGGTATTTCAAAAATTAGTAAGGGGAGGGGCCCACTAACTACTGGCCCACATGTTTAGTGTATGAAATTATATCCAAAGAGGTCGGGCGTGGTGGCTCAAGCCTGTAATCCCAGCACTTTGGGAGGTCGAGGCGGGTGGATCACGAGGTCAAGAGATCGAGACCATCCTGGTCAACATGGTGAAACCCCATCTCTACTAAAAATACAAAAAATTAGCTGGGCATGGTGGTGCGTGCCTGTAATCCCAGCTACTCAGGAGGCTGAGGCAGAATTGCCTGAACCCAGGAGGTGGAGGTTGCGGTGAGCCGAGATCACGCCATTGCACTCCAGCCTGGGTAACAAGAGCGAAACTCCAACTCAAAAAAAAAAAAATTATATTCAAAGAATGTTTTAGATGAGAACTAATTCAGCAGGCATTCTTCAGTAAGAGGCATTCTTCAATAGAGATGATGGAAATCATTTCCCATAATAAAAGATACAAATTCCCCAAATTTCTTAAACTGAAGGGATACTTCTGAAAATCACAGCTTTTTAAACTAAAAACTAGAATTTTTTACAACCTGCTTGGAAGAAAAGATTTGAACTTCTTGTTGGGGAATCTGTAAGAATATGTGGCTGAATTACAACTCTACATATAAGTTTCTGCTGAGTATATGTCACTATAATTTTGATACGTCAATTATCAAAATTAATAATATTGAGACAGGGTCTTGCCCTGTGAGTTACCTAAGCTGGGAGTTCAGCGGCGCTATCATGGCTCACAGCAGCCTGAACCTCTCAGGAACAAGTGATCCTCTCACTTTAGCCTCCCGAGTAGCAGGGACCACATTCAGCTATTTTTTTGTTTTATTTTTTAGAAGAGATGAAGTATTGCTATGTTGCCCAGGCCAGTCTTTCTTGGGCTCAAGCAATCCTCCCAAATTGATCTCCCAAAGTGCTGGGATTACAGGTGTGAGCAACTGCGCCCAGTCATAAGTGGTCTAATTACTCAAAAGAAAATGTCCAATTTTTGTGATCTCTTTGTAATTCTTTTCTATGAGTTTCCCTGGCAAACTGGTCCTCCTAACTTTTTCCTTTTTTTTTTTTTTTTTTCCCCTCAAATTGGGCAGACTCCAGAATCAGAAACTCTCCTCCTGGCTATTTTTAAACAGAAGCCAGAGTGCATATTCCTTTAAATGGAATAGATATGTTCATGTACATATGACCTCATGAGTTGTTAGCCTTAATCTCACAATGAAAACTTTCCTTTAAAGATGTCGGATTTAGGCCAGGGGCTGTGGCTCATGCCTGTAATCCCAGCACTTTGGGAGGTCGAGGCGGGTGGATCCTGAGGTCAAGAGATCGAGACCATCATGGTCAACATGGTGAAACCCCGTTTCTACTAAAAATATAAAAAATTAGCTGGGCGTGGTGGCGCGTGCCTGTAATCCCAGCTACTCAGGAGGCTGAGGCAGGAGAATTGCCTGAACCCAGGAGGTGAAGGTTGCGGTGAGCCGAGATCGGACCATTGCACTCCAGTCTGGGTAACAAGAGCGAAACTCCGTCTCAAAAAAAAAAAAAAAAAAAAGTCAGATTTAATTACCAGAAACTATCCTGAAGACAGATAACAATCACTACCACCACATGGATTATATTCAAGAGAAAACAGTTTAGGTGGTAGGGATCATATTAGATACTTAATTTCTGCGAATCTTTCCCTTTCAGAAAGTCACAGTTTTCAGGCCTTTTAATGAAAAAGAAAGTTAGGCAGTAAAATAAAAATCAAAATAGCTAAAATTGGCTGGGCAGTGGCTCACACCTGTAATCCCAGCACTTTGGGAGGCCAATTCAGGTGGCTCAACTGAGGTCAGGAGTTCGAGAGCAGCCTGGCCAACATGGTGAAACCCCGTCTTTATTAAATACAAAAATTAGCCGGGCATGGCAGCAGGTGCCTGTACTCCCAGCTACTTAGGAGGCTGAGGCAGGAGAATCGCTTGAACCTGGGAGGTGGAGGTTGTAGTGAGCCAAGATTGTGCCACTGCACTCCAGTCTGGGCAACAGAGTGGCAGTCCAGTCTGGGCAACAGAGTGAGACTCCGTCGAAAAATAAAATAAAATAGCTAAAAATTAAAGAAACTATTGATATTTAACTCTCTTTAAAGATATACATTCTTTTGAATAAAAATCTAAAGGGGAGAGTGGTGCATATGTGAAATTAAACTTCAGGCACTTTCTGGGACTTGATACCCAATACTGTAGAAGTAGGCTGAAGAGTCACCTGTAGGCAAACACATTAAGCTAAAAAATCAATAACCACTAAGTCTAGTTTCAGATGCACTTCTACAGTGTCTCAAGGGTCATTAGTAAACAAAAGTTACTAAGAAAAACTACAACAGAATGTTTAAAGAATCTTACCTGTGCCTCAATGTCCAAACCAATCTGGCTTAAAATTTCCAACTCAAGCTATTTAATAGGGTATGTGTGTTTCCAATTAAATGAAATAAAATCAAGAGAATTAAAAGTGATAGGGAAAGGTGGTACAGAAAATCTTCTAAAAAGTCTAAATTAGCTAGCTTATTTAAATAAAATATACAAAATAACAAATTCACATCTCTTAAAATAGCTTAATCGGAAGTCAAGATAGTTGTCCAGAAAATGTCACATTATTCATTGGTGCCTATTTTTTACTTAGTGGAACCACAGCCACTACTTGAGTTATATTTAAGTTTTTTTTCCTGTTTTATTTCATCAAATTTGTTTTCAAAGTTATACTCAACCAAAACCTATTTGGCATTTACTGTCACTAAGATGTAGCATAGAAAAGAGTTTACCAAATATTAATCAAGATTAGATAAACTAAGATTTTAATACAACATACTCTGCTCATTTGAAATAAACCAGCATCTTCCATAGTTTTCCAAAATATGCAACATCTCACAGAATACTGTAAATTTCAGTGCCAGGGATACCACCCCCGAGTCACGGTTGACTTGACTTGGGTAAAGGTACATGTGAAAACTGCTTAAATTAAGTATCTACAAAAAAGAAAGCCAGAAGACTTGTTTTGTTTTGGTTGAGAATGATGGGAGTCCACAAAAGTCTTAAATTCTGGGAACTTCAAACTGAAGAAAAGGCTAAGATGTTGTCCTTCACATTCTCTTTCATCCAAGTTGCTTCATTTGAAGAACCAAAAAAATTCTACACTCCCTAATGTATTCTTCTGGAGGATTCCATAAAGTTTAGGTTCAACATCTCGGCATAAGGATGTATGCTATAGAGTAGCTAGAATCCGTAAAAAGGAGACCACCACGACGCAAAACGTCTGTCCAGTGCCGAAAGTGAGGGCTTCAAATGGTATCATTTCCTTCCCTGCTGCTCGGTAAACTCCAGCAATAGCTGCACCTGATTTAAAATGCAAGGGTGTTAAACAAAAACAAAAAAACAAGGTTAACAAACTCATGAAAATACAACACTTAAAATACTACTGTAAGTAGAATGTTCCAGATTTTTATGTTGAAATTTAACTGTCATAGAAATGTTAGGTTTTCCCTCTTCTTTCTGTGGACTGGTCTAGGCCTTGAGTATTCATTACGAGGCTTGCGATCACTTTCAGATGCTGACTCCTTAAAACCAAGAATCTCCTAGATTTACTGAATAAAATAATCTGGAAGAAATAATCAAAATCACAAAGATAGCAATTCCCACAACCGGATTATGAACTCAAAAGTAACTGTTTATTCCCCTACCAGTAATAGGGACCTAATACATTTTTGGCAACAAACGAAAAAGAATCTTTTGAGTTAGACTAAGCAAAAAATGTTTCAGGCCACAGGGAATCGCCGCTCCACCTTCTATTATACTCAGAGTTCCCTTCAAGAAGTGGATGGAGGCTGGGTGCAGTGGCCTACACCTGTAATCCCAGCAGTTTGGAAGGCCAAGGCGGGCAGATCACAAGGCCATTGATCTGCAATCTCAATCCACAAGATTGAGACCATCCTGGACAACATGGTGACATTCCATCTCTACTAAAAATACAAAAATTAGCTGGGCATGGTGGCGTGTGTGTGTAATCTCAGCTCCTTGGGAAACTAAGGCAGGAGAATCACTTGAACCAGGGAGCTGGAGGTTGCAGTGAGCTCAGAATGCCCCACTGTACTCCAGCCTGGTGACGGAGTGAGACTCCATTTTAAAAAAAAAAGAAAGAAAGAAATGGATGGAGGAAGGAGTAGAGGGGTGAGAAAGGAAGAGAGGAGGACCCTAAACCATAAAGTGGTTATTAATTCAAAGGGAGAAATACTCAGGGATTCCTGTTTCAGTCATTGATTGTTTTTATTATGTTAGTCACTATAACTTCTTGCAAATTGAAAAAACAAAACAAAAACCCCTGTATCTATGCAGATACCCATCTGAGTTACTATAGGAGTTCAGCATTGTACCAACGAAGTCAACATTTCATTTGTTTGAAAAGAATAGATCCAGCCGGGCACGGTGGCTCAGGCCTGTAATCCCAGTACTTTGGGAGGCCGAGGTGGGTGGGTCACCTGAGCTCAGGAGTTTGAAACCAGGCTGGGCAACATGGTGAAATCCCATCTCTACTGAAAATACAAAACATTAGCCAGGCATGGTGGCATAGCCTATAATACCAACTATGCAGGAGAATGAGGCAGGAGAGTTGCTTGAACCCAGGAGGCAGAGGTTGCTGTGAGGTGAGATCACAACGATGCACTCAAGCCTGGGCAACAGAGCAAGACCCTATCTCAAAAAAACAAAAAAAGGAAACAACAAAAAAGGATCCAGCCAGGCATGGTGGCTCAAGCCTGTAATCCCAGCATTTTGGAAGGCTGAGGCAGTAAGATCCCTTGAGCCCAGGAGTTGGAGATCAGCCTGGACAACACGGCAAAACCTTGTCTCTACAAAAAATACAAAAATTATCTGGGTGTGGTGGTGTGTGCCTGTAATCCTAGTTACCTGGGTGGCTAAAATAGCGGAATACTTGATCTTGGGAGGTGGAGGCTGCAGTGAACTATGACTATGTCACTGCAATCCAGCCTGGGTGACAGAGCAAGACCCTGTCTCAAATAAACAATAAAAATTAAAAAAAAAAATAGATCCAGACTTCCCAGATTACCCTCCCCAACAAGATGCCCCAAACAAAATTCTCCTTGGTCGTAGTATATTCATTCACACAAATTTTTATCTGCAGAACACTTCTGTGTTTTATAAGGTATGGTCCCTATTCTCAAGGTACTTGGAATCTAGCTGGGACACAAGACAGAAACAGATTTGCAAGAATGCAAAGTAATACACAGTGTCTGAATCGCATGTTTACAATTATTATTATTATTTTTGAGACAGTGTCTCACTCTTTCGCCCAGGTTAGAATGTGGTGGCATGATCACAGCTCCCTGCAGTCTCAACCTCCTGGGCTCCATTGATCCTCCTGAGCAGCTGGGACTACAGGCACACTCCAACCACCATGCCTGGTTATTTTTCATTTTTTTTTTCATTCAACAACTATTTATTGAGTGCCTACTCAGAGCCAGGCACTGTCATCAGCTGTTGGGAACAGATATAGCAGTGAAGACAGACAAGGTACCTGCTCTCATGGAGCTAACATTCTAGTGTACACTCTAGCTGACATTTCAGTAGTAAGTAATATCATACTATGAAAATTAATAAAAGAACCAGAATGAGGCCGGGCGCGGTGGCTCAAGCCTGTAATCCCAGCACTTTGGGAGGCTGAGGCGGGTGGATCACGAGGTCAAGATATCGAGACCATCCTGGTCAACATGGTCTCTACTAAAGATACCAAAAAAAAATTAGCTGGGCATGGTGGCGCGTGCCTGTAATCCCAGCTACTCAGGAGGCTGAGGCAGGAGAATTGCCTGAACCCAGGAGGCGGAGGTTGCGGTGAGCCGAGATCGCGCCATTGCACTCCAGCCTGGGTAACAAGAGCGAAACTCCGCCTAAAAAAAAAAACCAGACTGAAAACAAACCTTATTACCTAAACTGTTAAAAAGAAGCTACATAACATTCAAAACTGTATAATCACTTTTAACAGATAAAATCAATTTTTATATGCTGTTAAAACAGATTTTTAGCTATCAGTTAACTCAACTTTCATCAAATATGCTACAAGGTGGGAAAGAACATAACCCACATTCACATGCAAATATCCTTTGATACTTATAGTCAAGTCAGCAATTCCCAAGTGATCCATTAATTTTTAGAAAAATGTACCTTTTTCCTGACCAGTTTCTACTAGCATTCAAATCAAAGTACTTTGCAATTCCTCCTTAACACACATTTGACACATGCTATGGCCAATAAATAGAGGAAACCTTTTTGATGTTTAACCTCCCTCAAATCAGAGAACCATTTAGAATTTCAGACTACATGAAATGCTAACTCTAATTGTTAAATAGGTTAACTTCCTGGCCGGGCGCGGTGGCTCAAGCCTGTAATCCCAGCACTTTGGGAGGTCGAGGCGGGTGGATCACGAGGTCAAGAGATCGAGACCATCCTGGTCAACGTGGTGAAACCCCGTCTCTACTAAAAATACAAAAAATTAGCTGGGCACAGTGGCGCGTGCCTGTAATCCCAGCTACTCAGGAGGCTGAGGCAGGAGAATTGCCTGAACCCAGGAGGCAGAGGTTGCAGTGAGCTGAGATCGTGCCATTGCACTCCAGCCTATGTAACAAGAGCGAAACTCCGTCTCAAAAAAAAAAAAAAAAAAAAAGTAGGTTAACTTCCTGTCAAGATGGGAAGTAGTTTTCTAATAGTAAAAGAAAAACAAAAACTCTTCAAACCCATAATTTTTTTAAGTAGAGTTCAATAAGTTAGGAATTTGGGAGTTTTGTTTAAAAGTCAGACTTGATATTTATATCACTAATAGAAGTCCAAAAGACACTGCAAATTCCATTAGTTCTATCACTTCTAAATGGTTCTCTAAATGGTAACTATGGCTTATCTGGCCATTAAAGGGTGTCTGGCCCTAAAATATAATAGGCATGTTTCAAAAAATGGAGAGGAATAATCAATTTATATAAATGTTCAATCTCATTCCAAAAATGTCTTACAAAAATGTTTCAGTAAGTACTTCCTAAAAACATTTAGTAGGTTTTAGGACCTCAAAAATAATTTTCAGTTGGAAAAACACTTTTTCTGAGGAAGAGAATATGTTCTAGTTTTCAAGAAAATTGATAGAATAACAGGGAAAGTCATTCAAAAGTGAAAATTTGGGTCTAAGATTAAGTTTGAGGAACAAAGCATTTCATTTAATCCCTAGCAACAAGTCTGGAAAGGATAAATGTATTCCTAACATGCATGCTATGAACAGCTCTTCCAAGGCCAGAACAGAAGCTCCACTTAGGAGCTAGGATCACCACCACAAAATAATACCTCATGGGGCTCTCCATGGTCCATTCTGCCCAGAGCCTTGCTTGAAATTCTGCTGATATTCATCCCAATGATAGCCAGAGTAATCCCAGGGAGCACTGAACTGAGACTCTGTATAACCACTCTTTGGAGTGTTAAGAGAATGAAGGGCAGTAACCATCATATCCTCCTCTAAATCCATTGGCAGGGCCCCGGTATCCATTCATCAAGCCTCTAGCACCACCGGAACCTCCACGAGACGCACCACAGCTATTGTATAGGGCTGACTACTAGGTGGAAATCCAGTGTTCTGCTGAGGAGGCTGCGGGTGGTTACCAGTCACTTGATGGGACTGGTCCGGGGAACCATGGTCAATGCCCACCACTGTTTGAAGCTGTTCTTGGTGAAGCTCTGTTTGTTCTACTTGGTGAGACTGACTAGAAAAGCTCTGGTTATAACTTGCCTGGTACTGATTTTGCTGTTTTAAAGTTTCTGGTTCATTAACAGGAGGAACTGGGGCATTCATACTGAACACCATTTGCATGGATTGGAATGGAGCTGCATTTACATTGATTCCACCGCTATGTAAAGGTTTGCTTGTCCCAGCCTGAAATACTTGAGGCTGAGAAGCAGCAGGAAGGGATCATAATGCTGTAGTCTGGTCTGTATTTAAAGAGATTGTTGCCTGAATCTCATCAACTGGTTCCTTCTGTGGTCGTGGCTCTGTAGCAGGAGAAGGCTGGTACAGGGGTTGAGATGCTATATACCCCTCACTTGTGGATGACTCCAAAGGAACCTGTGTAGCTTCTGGTTGTGTACAGGAACTTGATAAGGCTGAACAAGTTTAGATTCAGAATGAACTGGAGGGCAAACCAGCTGGGGCATGTCCATGTTTTGTGCTGGATTCACAGGCTGTGCAGATACAATGGCAGGATCAAGTGTCTGGTTTTCAAAATCCAGCACTGAATCCTGTACGAAATTATAGGGACCCTGCATTTGTGCCATAAGGTCTTGTACTCGCTGTCTTCTCAGAAGGGGATCTGCTTGAGCCACAGGAGTCAAAGAGTCGGGTCGTGGTACTGAAGGGGATGAAGCCTGAGGCTGCTGCTGGAATGAATCTACCACCTCAACTGTTTCACCAGTTCCTTTTCACCACTGGTGAACTGTGTTTCTGCCATGAACTGTCTGTTTACATACTCTGTTGATTCAACTTCATTTTGCTCAGTGTAGTCTTCCGCTGGCTCAGGTTCAGCTTCAGCTACCTGGTCTTCAATCGTAGGTGCTGAGGCTGCCTCTTCTTCCTCACACAACCCATTCTGGTGGTTGTGGGTGCTGTCAAAGTAGTTTGACTGAAAAACACACTCGATAATGTCTTTTAGAACTTTATAGCGGTTCCACATACAGATTTTTCCTTCCCTTCCAGCAGGACCCACAGGTGAATGGAGGCATGTTCATACTATTCATTCAACCTCAAGCTCACGTCCCGTTCAGGGTCTACTAACTTACAGAATTCATCTAACAATGACAATTCCTCTTCGGACAATATTGGCACTCCATTCAAACCTTGTTACAGGTCAGTTCGCACTTCATCATCTCCCAATTTGTCCAAAACATACTGTAGCTCAAGTACAGTTTTTAAACGTTTCTGTTCAGCTTCTTCTCTCATAAGCTGTTCCCGACGTGCTGTCTTCTTTATTGTTTTCTGAATATCTTGACTTAGTGCCATGAAACTCCTCTGTAATTCTTTTGCAAACTCCAAATTATTTGTGACTTCCTGGTACTTAGAAACGGCATCCAGGCCGGGCGCGGTGGCTCATGCCTGTAATCCCACCACTTTGGGAGGCCGAGGCAGGTGAATCCCTTGAGGCCAGGAGTTTGAGACTAGCCTGGCCAACGTGGTGAAACCCTGTCTCTATTAAAAAAAAAAAAAAAAAGAAAAGAAACGGCATCCACCTGATCTTGATTAAGCCTTTCCCCTTTGTTCATTCGTTCCTGGTAATCATCAAGCTTACCCTTTTTCTTCTCCAGGTTCCGAAGTTACTTGTCGATCACCCCGAGGATCTGCTTCATGGCCTCGGTCTGCACAGAGCTGGTGCCAGTTGCAGGGTGGTGAGAAGCTGGCATGGTGGCCCCAGCTCCTGTGGCCGCCTCACTCCCGGAGGAACCTGATGGTGGCGGTGGTCCGGACGAATTGCTTCCGCTCCTGCTGTGGCTGGTGGCCAAGGGCATCTTCAGACCACAAGGGGAGAGAAGAAAAAGCGGGAGGAAGGACAAGAGCGGCGAGTCAGGAGACGGACGGGATAACACGCGGGACAAAATGTGCAGCGGGCCTGGCTACTTTATTTATTTATTTATTGTACAGACAAGGTCTCACTATGTCACCCAGGCTGGTTTTGAACTCCTGGACTTAAGCGATCCTCCCAACCTGGCCTACCAAAGTGTTGGGATTACAGGAACAAGCTACCATGACTGGCACATTTCATAAATATGATATGAAGGTATATTAACACATTTTAAAGAAAAGAAAGAACAATATTAACCCAAAGTTGGCTGCCTTGAACATTTAGTGATTTTAAATGTCCACCTCCACTGGCAATGCGTACATTTTGTTACCAACATCTAAAAGGCATGTTTCACTGGGCCCCTTCAAAATTTAGGGACACAGAGTGGGCTGGGTAGAAAGAAACTTAAGGAATTCGAACTGGGCTCTAAAGTGGGATTAGGATAATGAAGCAAAGAAAGGAAAAAAGTATAATCTGAGGAAGCGGCAAACGGGAAGGGAACAGACTATTCATAGAGCCTTAAAGACAGAAATGAACACGACATTTACTGCACAATTACTATGTGTCAGGTATTACGTTTTAGTACTTCATCTACACATTAGCTCAATCATGAAAGGGTATGAGGTGGGCAGTATTATCTCTATTTTACTAAGGAACTAACTAAGACAGGACCTATGAGGCAGTCATCCTGGAGCAGAGGGTTTCTGAAGCAGCAGTAGGTGAGACGGTTGGAACACAGAGAAACTAGGCCACGTTCTCTCAAAAAAAAAAAAAAAAAAAAAAGAAAAAAGAGCACAAGGTTTCAATTCACAGTGAAAAAAATTTACAATCAGTAGGAATATTACATTTGTATATTATAAGAATATGTTTATATATATAACCCAAAAAAGACATACACACCAAGATGGAAACTGTGGCTATTACTTAGGGATGGAAAAATTGAGGATTTTACATTTTAATTACTCATAATTTTAGTTTATATAAACTACACATTTATATTTACAAACGAGCTTTAAAATGATTTAAACTGACTGTTCTCATTTCTGTAACTGTGTCTTATCACAAGCAAAAGCCGTAACAAAACAAATGCCCCCAAAACAGGCCTGAAAATAAATTATAACATCACATTACTCCAGTTCTTATTCAGAACGTCCTAAAGGGAAAAAAATAACCAGAGCACTAATTAGGTCCTTTTTTTTTTTTTTGAGACAGGGTCTTGCTCTGTTGCCCAGGCTGGAGTGCTGTGGTGGGACCATGACTCACTGCAGCCCAGCCTGGACCTCCTGGCTCCAGCAATCCTCCCATGTAGCTGGAACCACAGGTGCACTACCACACTCAGATAATTCTTTTTTTAATTTATTTATTAAAAAAAAATTTTTTTTGAGACAGAGTTTCGCTCTTATTGCTCAGGCTGGGGTGCAATGGTGCAATCATGGCTCTCCACAACCTCTAACTCCTGGGTTCAAGCGCTTCTCCTGCCTCAGCCAGCTAATTTTTTTTTTTTTAAGACAGGGTTTCACCATGTTGTTCAGGCTGGTCTTAAACTCCCGACACCTCAAGTGATCTGCTCGCCTTGGCCTCCAAAGTACTTGGATTACAGGTGTGAGCCACCACGCCCAGCCCAATTTTTAATAAAGACGGGGATGGCCAAGCACAGTGGCTCACACTTGTAATCTCAGCACTTTGAGGGGCTGAGGCAGGCAGATCACGAGGTCAGGAGTTTGAGACCAGCCTGACCGACATGGAGAAACTCCATCTCTATTAAAAATACAAAAATTAGCCAGTTGTGGTAGCACACACCTATAATCCCAGCTACTCAGGAGGCTGAGGCAAGAGAACTGCTTGACTCCAGGAGGAGGAGGTTGCAGTGAACCAAGATGGTGCCATTGCACTCCAGCCTGGGCAACAGAGGAAGACCCCCCCGCAAAAAAAATAGGGACGGCGTTTCTCCATGTGATCCAGGCTGGTCTCGAACTCCCGACCTCATGATCTATCTGCCTCAGCCTCCCAAATGCTGGGATAACAGATGTGAGCCACTGCGCCTGGACAATTTTTAATTTTTATTTTGCAGAGGTAGGGACTTGCTATGTTGTTAAGGCTAGTCTCAAACTCCTGGGCTCCAGCAAGCCTCCCACCTCAGTCTCCCAAAGTGCTGGGAGTACAGTCATGAGCCATTACACCTGGCAAAGAATTCTTGTCATAAGAATTTGTCTTCTATCTTTACAGCAACCACACCCACATGAGTGGAAGTAATTCATCAACTATCTTACAGCACCAACCCTCAAGTGATGATAGCTGATCAAAAAGGTATTTTCCTTTTGCTGGTGGCGTGTCTCACAGGATGTATCTCACAAAGCTTAACATGACTTTTCTGAAGCCACTGAGATGAAATCTGACCCAGGAAGTCAAAGAGGTTAGCCAAGTAACAGGGCACTGGGGGTAGGAAAAAATACACACACACACACATTAAAAAACTGAGGCCAGGTGCAGTGGCTCACGCCTGTAATTCCAGGATTTTGGGAGGCCAAGGCGGGCGATCGCTTGAGCTCAGGAGTTCGAGACCTGGCAACATGACAAAACCGTCTCTACAAAAAATACAAAAAAAATTAGCTGGGCATGGCCAGATGCGGTGGCTCATGCCTGTAATCCCAGCACTCTGGGAGGCCAAGGCGGGCGGATCATGATGTCAAGAGATCGAGACCATCCTGGCCATGGTGAAACCCCGTCTCTACTAAAAATACAAAAATTAGCCGGGCATGGTGGCACATGCCTGTGGTCCCAGCTACTCGGGAGGCTGAGGTGGAAGAATCGCTTGAACCCAGGTGGAGGTTGCAGTGCCTGGCGACAGAGTAAGACTCCGTCTCAAAAAAAAAAAAAAAAAAAAAAAAAATTAGCTGGGCATACTGGCATGCATCTGTAGTCCAGCTACTTGGGAGGCTGATGTAGGAGGACTGCTGGAGCCCAAGAGGCCGAGGCTGCAATGAGCCAAGATTGGCTGCACTCCAGCCTTGGTGACATAGGGAAACCCTGTCTCAAATAAATAATTAATTAATAAAGGACTTGTGGTTAAAAGCCACTCTTCCTTTCATCCTACTCAGGTATGTTTCTAAAATAGGTCCTGAAATTGACTAGTCATATTAAACATTTTTGACTGGTATTTTAATGTCTAACATACTTGTCAAGATTCCAGCAGTAATTGGTCCCACGATGCCCATCAACAGGATGCTTACAGACATGAACCTACCATATTTGTGATGTCTGAGGGTGAAGAGGGCCAGTAATCCGGCGGGGACATGAAAGAAGAGAGAAGACACCAGTGCCCACAGGAACACACCATACCACATCTCTGTAAGGGAAGACAAAGAAAGGTGGTGAATCACTGCCTTTCCCATGACAATCACTGCAGAGGGTACTCATCAGACCCAGGGATTTCATTTTCAACACCATTTCTTTTTTCCTTTTTTTTTGAATAATTGTTATTTTTAAAGACAGGGTCTCACTCTGTCACCTAGGCTGCAGTGAAGTGGCACCATCATGGCTCACTGCAGCCTCGACCTTGTAGGCCTGAGTGTTCTTCCACCTCAGCCTCTGGAGTAGCTGGGACTACAGGCGTGTGCTACCATGCCTGGCTAAATTTTTTTTCTTTTTTTCTTTAGAGATGGTGGGGGCTGTCCCATCATGATCCCAGACTGGTCTTGAACTCCTTGGCTCAAACCATCCACCCACCGCAGCCTCCGAAAGGGCAGGGATTACAGGCACTGTACCCCACCTTCAGCACCATTTAGTTGCAAAGTAGGGTTCATCAGTCAAATATTCAAGTATTGATGGTTTTAGAGGGCTCAACAAACTACTGACCCACAGGCCACCACCCGCTTTTACATAGACTTACCTGAACCCAATCATAATACTTTTATATATATACCCTTATCTGAAACCATTTACGAGAGTTTTGTACCCACTCACGTATTCAACCCATGCCCTTTCTTTTTTTTTTTTCTTTCCAAAAGACAGGGTTTCACCATCTTGACCAGGCTGGTCTGGAACTCCTGATCTGGTGATCCACCCGCCTCAGCCTCCCAAAGTGATGGGATTACAGGCATGAGCCACCATGCCCAGCTGCCCTTTCATTTAAGTATTGTTTATCGTCGCTTTCCAGCTTCAAGGGCAAAGCCGATAACAGTGACACAGACCACATGGCCCATAAAACCTAAAATATTTACTATCTGGCCCCTCACAGAAAAAGCTGACCAACCCTGTACCCTCAAACTGAAAAAAAAAAAAAAAAGTTCAAAATTGACCTAAATAATGTCCCTCACACCATGGCTGGGCACGATGGCTCACAATTACAATCCCGACACTTTGGGTGGCCAAGGTGGGCAGGTCACTTGAGCCCAGGAGTTCAAGACTAGCTTGGGCAATACAGTAAAACCCCACCTCTACAAAAAAACACAAAAATGAGTCGGGTGTGGCTATCGTACACATGTAGTCCCAGCTATTCCAGACACTGAGGTGGAAGGATTGCTTGAACCTGGGAGGCAGAGGCTGCAGTGAGCTGAGATGACGCTACTGCACTCCTGCCAGGGCAACAAAGTGAGAGTCTAAACCCCGCCCCCTGCCCAGAAAAGCAAAAAACCCAAACCAACAAAAATAATTCCCCCATAAGAGGCACAACCCCAAGTACCAATCGGTAGGGTTGACATTCCAGAAGTAATCGTAAACTGTGCAAGCAATGCCTGCTGGATCTTTCTTGACCTTTTGCTCACTCACTCTTCTAAAATGGAAAGCTATACAATTATATTCATTCCACAATCACTTCAAAGACAATGCAGTAAACATCAATCCATCACCTCCTATTAGGATTTCAAAGCTCTTTAGGATATGAAATAAATAAAAAAAAATAGAAATGTTTGAAGACAAATGGCAGGTAAACAACCGTACAGGTTAGGAGTGCTGGCCTCCTACAGAGCTCTAATCACTCTTAAGGTGTCTGTCATTCAGGCAACATTAAGGTATACATAATCATCAACTATGTATGAAAAACTATCCATGAAGCACCCTGGAAAATATAAAGGAAACAAAACCATCTAGTCGGAATGTGGTGACTTTACAATTTGTTAAATGGCCCATGTAGCATTTCGGCCCCTCCCCGACTCTTAGAATCCTCAAGATAGCTCTCCAGCTACCCTTAGGTAGGGATCAGGGGTGACACATTAGATAAAACCCACTGTCCATCCTTGGCTAGAGGCAGGTAGGTAGCAAGTGATTTTTGAGATCAGTGAAGAGCTTAGCTCAGCAGGGTTTCTTGACCACCGCCCTCCGCCGCCCTATTGACATTTGGACCAGATGACTTTTCATTGTGGGAGCTGCACTGTGCACTGTAGGATATGGAGAGGCACTTCCCGCCAGCAGTACTCTCTTCCCAGTCTTGTCAACCAAAAATATTTCCAGACATTGTCAAATGTCCCTGAGGGTGGGAGGTGTAAAACTACCCAGATTAAAAACCATGGTCTTTGCCAAAGTGCAGAGGCTTTATAAGAGCAGTAACAGTTAAAGCTATAAAGACAGATGAGGGACACCTTATGGGGAGTTTGACAGCAGACTAAGTGTTAGGGATAAGCTGCCTTAGAAAACCCGCTCTGTGCTAGCTGGCCCCTTCCCCCAACTCTGATTGCTCTGCAGCTGCATTCCTGAACTCCTACCTAGGCCCCATATCAAGGCTGCCAGACCTGCTACAATCAAGCAAAGCCTCATTACAGTCATCCGGGCAGCTCGGTGAAGGTCAAGGAAAACAAATGTTTGTTATCCATGCCTGTAAATTCCTGTAAAATCCAATTTTTTAAACTGCTACCAGAAAAGTCACAGGATGATATATTATAAATCTGTCACAAGTCAACAAACCATCTCTGTGCCTGTTATAAGCTGATAAGATCACCTCAGTCCTGAAACTCCCTTACAGCCCTCTCACCCCATATAAACCCCTCATTTTGTAAGCTTGGGGCTGCCTCCTCTGACAGTTACAGAGCAGCCAGGCAGGGTAATAAAACTTGCTTGCCAGACTTTGGGTCTATTCTTTCTCTCCAGTGACCTCACACTAAGGACTTAACAAAAGATCTGAGAGTGCCAATGTAGGTTTTTAGCAGTAAAGAGCTGTCATGGCATTAGTCCACAGGGCCCCCTGACACTCCTAGCTGGAATACAAACTGGAAAACCACCTATCTGCAGGGTAATTTGAAGTCAAATGTGCACAGCCTTTGCTGCAACAATTTTACTTCCAGGGATACACCCTACAGAAAAGCACAGATAGGCAAGGACAGAGGTAACAAGAGAGTCTCAAGAGCATTGTCTGTAACAGCAAAAACTAGAAGTCAACCACATAGCTATCACTGTAGGACTTGGAAAACACATTCTGTGCATCTGCCTAATAGAATACTACACAGTCCCAGTAAAATATGCAATAGATGTACATATATTGAAGGTGCAAGATGCCCAAGACACATTGTGAAGTAACAAAAGCAAGCTGCCTGTAGAATAACAAACACAATAAACATACATATGGAAATGCTTCTGTGTACTGAATATGTTTATTTAATAAATATTTATTAGATAGGCCAGGCGCAGTGGCTCACACCTGTAAACCCAGCACTTGAAGTCAGGAGTTCGAGACCAGCCTGGCTAACATGGTGAAACACCGACTCTCCTAAAAACACAAATTAAAAAATTAGCCAGGTGTGGTGGTAAACGCCTGTAATTCCAGTTACTCGGAAGGCTGAAGCATGAGAATTGCTTGAACCCGGGAGGCAGAGATTGCAGTGAGCCCAGGGCAACACAGTGAGACTGTCTAAAAAAATAAAAAGAAAAAGAAAAAAGAAAAAGCAAAGCTTTTGTTTTCACAAGAACTGCTCAGGAAGAATGAGCCTAATGGATGAACAATTTTAGAGAGACCAGTTGGGGCATCAATCAGCTTGAGGGGATTAGTGAGGGGGAGGAGGGGAGGGCCAGAAGCTTTACTGGAAGCTGTGTTTGCACTGTAAGCACACTGTTAGTATGTGTGTGTGTTTTTTCCCCAGATCAATGAAAACCACAATTTTATGAAGATATTTTTATTCCCTTTACACAGGCTTCTTAATCTTGGGAAGCTGGATTTAAGGGGCCATTGGAGATGAGGGGTGGAGCCAAATCCCCTTAAGCCACCCTTGGCCATGGTCACAGATGACTGCTCAAATTCTTTGCTCATTTGTAATTAATGAAGCTTCCATTCAGAGCATATTCTGAATACTTCTAGTGAAAGTGCTCAGGTCTTGTTTGGGATAAATGGTTCTCCGTGAAAACATCAAGGATGCCCCAATTAGGTCTCAATGCTTATTAAAAATAACAAATGAGGCCGAGCACAGTGCGTCACATCTGTAATCCCAACACTGGGAGGCCGAGGCGGGTGGATCATCTGAGGTTAGGAGTTCCAAGACCAGTCAGGCCAACATGGCGAAGCCCCGTCTCTACCAAAAATACAAAAATTAGCCAGGCTGGGTGGCGCATGCCTGTAATCCCAGCTACTCAGGAGGCTGAGGAAGGAGCCTTCCTCTACCAATGAAAAAAGCTACCTTTAGTCAATCAGAAATTGAGGGCAGGAGTCTCAGTCCTTGGGGTTTCAGGCCTCCACCTCTTCCGCAACAAATCCGTATCCTCCTGCAGCTTCTTTTCTGGCTGCCATTATGCTGGGAACTACTCCTTCCATTGCCCAGAGATTTGCCCTCGACCGCCAGCAGCAGCTCTAGAGAAAGCAGCATCTGCGTCTGGATATTGCTCTGGCCTAACAAATGTGCACCTGCCAGAGCTCTGGTACCCACAAATCCTTTCTGCCTGAGCAGCTACTGTGGCCCTGGCTGTCAGAGCAGCCCGGCCTCCCAGCTGAGGCCCCCTATCTACCACCTACTGCCAGCTCATCCCCAAGCCACAGCACAGGACCATGCTTCTCTTCCAGAGCAGAAAGACCATCTTCTACCCCAGAGTCCTCACCTGCCAGTCCCAAATCAATCTGACCCTCTGACCACACAAACACCTAGTCTGCAGAAAGTTCTATGATGGCACCAGGAATTCACTGACCCAAAGGGGACAAATGCGATGCAAACCTGCCTCTGAGAACTCAGAACAATCTTCACCTGGCTGCTGTCTGCCCCTACTGACCTGAGACCAGCCGTGGGACCCTGCTATCCAGGGCTTCTGCTGGAGCTGCCAAAGTTTTAGGGGTAAGCTGTGCTTTCTGCAGTAACTCAAGGCACTGCTGGAGCTTGGCTTCCTACCAGCAGCCCCAGAACCACTGAGGCCTTAAGCCGGGGGGCAGAGCCTTAATCTGCCAGAACACACTACGCTGGTAACTTCCAGGAAAGCAGGTTGGAACACAGGTGTGCCACCCAACTGCTAAGGGCTGAATAATGTACCCTTACTATTCCTATGTTAAACCCAACTTCACAGTCCTGTTGGGTTTAACACAGGAATAGTAAGGGTACATTACTTATAATAATAGTAAGAGAAGTATCAAGAGATTGAGAGAAGATTCTCATGTGATGACATGGTGAGAAGCGGCCATCTGCAGGTCAGGAGGAGGGTCTTCTCCAGAACCCAACCACCCTGGCACCCTAATCTCATACTTCCAGCCTCCAGAGCTAGGAGACATTGTCTGTTTTTAAAGACAGCTAGTCTGTGGTATTTTGTTATGGCGGCCCATGCTGAGATAAAAATGTCACCCATCCCCATTTCCCTAGAAGCACAGCCCCCGTCCCAGGAGGCCTGCGAAGCCACCAATCCACATCTCAGTTTTCCAAAAAGCTTCAAGGCCAATTTGTAAACAGCGCCTGGCATACACAGCAGGCCAGCATTCTGAGAAGGGGAGGCATGCCGCACCCCTACAACCCTGAGCCACGTTCATGAGCTCCTTCACTATGTATTTCATATAGCATCACTAAAGTCACTTCAAGTAAGAAAAAAAGAGGTTTTATTAGAGATGAGTAGAGGAGTACGCATATATATAAACCACTTTCACATGGATGAGGTTATTACAGGACTCACAGCAAAAGCAAACGTGGATCTAAATTGCTTTTTAAAAAACTAAGTGATTTCCCTTTAATCTACTGCACCTTAACTGCCATCTACTTAGTAGCTATTTATCGATCGTCAGACAGTACTTTTCATTTCACTGGCTCAACACTCTCTCAGAAATCTTTGTCTACATATCTTACAGTATTTCTTTGTTCTAATGTACTGCTTTAAAGCAAGTACATTACTTCAGGTTTGTTTACTTTGGCAGCTAAAGACACATCATCTCCCTATGGTGAAGTACAAATCAGGTAATTAATCGGTAACACAATATGAAATGGGAAAATTAGATTAAGCATTGTGGTAGAATGGGCGCCCATCTTCAAAACCTGTGAATAGATTACCTTACGTGGCAAAAGGGACATTGTGGTGATTAAATTAAGGATCTTGCAAAAGGGGACCGTCTTGGGTTTTCCAGTTAGGCCTAATGTAATCACAAGTCTTTGTAAGAGGGAGGTAGGAGATCAGGGTCAGAAAGATTCAAAGATGTCATGCTGCTGGCTTTGAAAAAGAGGCGGCGGATCTTGATTCCACGCATCAAGGAATATAGGTGGCCTCTAGAAGCTGGAAAAGGCAAGGAAAGAAATTCTTCTTAGAGCCTCCAGAAGGAACACAGCCCTGCTACACCTCGGTTTTAGCCCAGACACCCAATTTGGACTTCTGACCTCCATAACTGTAAGACAATAAAATCTGTATGACTTTAAGCTGCTAAATTTGTGGAGTTAATTACAGCAGCAATAGCAGGGTCATAAAAACACTAAGAAGTTAATATATTGACCTCATTCTCTATGCTGACACATCAGTGGAAAAAAAAAAAAAAAATTAAGATCCCTACCATAAAAGATATTTGAGGATTTGCTTGAGGATGTATTTTTAGACGGACATATCTTTAAGGTACATATTCAGAGAGATATTGCACTGAAAGAGAACGGACACAGAGAGCAGAATCCTCTAGTGGATTCTGTATTAACACAAGGGTCTATAATGGCCAGCTCCCTGGCCTCTAACCTCCACAGCCAAGTCACTTGACTCCCTACCAAGGCCTCAAGACCAACCTGGCCCCAAACCGCAGCAATGGAAAGAACCTGAGCCGAGTAGGCAGCATGATGCTCAGCACACAGCCCTCCTTCCAGCTGGCCCCACTCTAATCTTGTGTTCCAGCCGAACAACTGGGTCAGCAAGGCCACTTTCTCTTCTGCGGTTCTAAGTAGACCACATGAGTCCTCCTGGGGGTTGAGTCTTACGTAGTCTTGGCAGGGTGAGGTGGCTCATGCCTGTAATCCCAGCACTTTAGGAGGCCAAGGTGGGCAGATCACCTGAGGTCAGGAGTTCGAGACCAGCCTGGACAATGTTGTGAAACCTTGACTATTAAATGTACAAAAATTAGCCAGGAGTGATGTCACCTGCCTGTAATCCCAGCTACTCAGGATGCTGAGGCAGGAGAATCGCTTGAACCTGAGAGGCAGAGGTTGCAGTGTGCCAAAACTGCACCACTGCACACCAGCCTGGGCAACAGAGCAAGACTCCATCTAAAAAAAAAAATTTTTCTGTAGTCCTGCAACTCTATGCTGAAGCTGGGCTGCCTTGATACTAGTCGCCCATTAGCGTGCAGCCCTGCACGCTGTCCACTGGGAGACTCCTCTCTTACCAAAGCTCACCTCCCTGCCTGAAGGTCCAACTGTCTCCTCCACTCCTCCCTAACAAGATGACGTGCCCACTGAACTACCAACTATAATCGACCACCTCTCTCTGGATACTGCCTTCCTGCTCCTCCTTGATTCTTGGAGGTGTCCCTGGCCTGCCTCACCCCAGTGGTCTCTGGGTCCTAGCCTGACCAGACCTTCTCTGTCCTGATGGGGCCTTCCATTTATTCTCCATGCAAAGCTGGTAGGTTTCTTCAAAGTTTCTTCTTTGTACAAAGACGGTTTATTCTGAGGATGATGCAAATATTCTCAAATTAATTGTGGTAATGGTTGTATAACTCTGTAAATATACTAAAAACCACTGGATTGCATACTTAAAAAGTCAGAATCATCCCACCTCTGCTGAAAACCCCCCAGCAGAGTGCTCCAGGATCCACCCTCCTCTCCTTCTCTCTGCTTTGCCTCCAGGCACCCTGACCTCCTCAGTGTTTCCTCTGTAGGCTCTTGCTCCAGGCCCTCTGAATCTGCAGCTCCCTGGCCTAGAACACTTGCTCTTCCCACAATAGCTGTTGGCTTATTCCTCACTTCCTTGAGATTTTGACTCCAATGTCATCACCATTGAGGGCCTCCCCATCACCTTACAGCAAACATCATCCCACTCCTGCACCACAAAGGCCCTGCCAATTCCCAGGCCCCTCACCACTAGCTGTTTTGTTTGTTGTCTCTCTCTTCCCATTGGAATTAAAGTTCCATGTGGGAAGGGGCTTTGTTTTGTTACTAACAAAGTCTTGACTTGGTGCCTAGAAAACAGGCACACAATCAACACTGAGCAAATATTTTTTGAGTGAATGAATAAATGACTGGTCCAAGTATGACCAGTCTTGATTTCAACAAGGACAACACAAAAACATTACTGGGTTTCTAATTATCACAAGATCTAATTTGACACTGATTTAGTGAAACGAAATCTGTATCTTCAGAAGATGAATGTCATTCCTGATACAAGATAAAGATGTCAGTTTCTTAGTTTTGAGATTTGCTAAAAATGACAATAAAGGAAATTATTTTAACCTGCATTTGCAGTTTAGTCATTTATTTATATATATTTATTTTGAGACAGAGTCTCGCTCTGTGGCCCTGGTGGGAGTGCAGTGGCACAATGCCGGCTCACTGCAACCTCCCACTCTTGGGTTCAAGCGATTCTCCTGCCTCAGCCTCCCTAATACCTGGAATTATAGGCATGCACCACCATGGCCAACAATTTTTTATATTTTTAGTAGAGATGGGGTTTCACCATGTTGGCAAGGCTGGTCTCGAACTTCTGACTTCAGGTGATCCACCCATGTCAGCCACCCCAAATGGTGGGATTACAGGTGTGAGCCACTGCAAACGTCATTCAGATGTCTACCTAACCCTCCTGAGGTAAATGGCTAAACTCCAAATACAGGTTAAAAAAAAAAAAAACTGGCTGGGCGCGGTGGCTCATGCCTGTAATCCCAGCACTTTGCAAGGCTGAGGCAGGCGGATCACCTGAGGTTGGGAGTTCAAGACCAGCCTGACCAACATGGAGAAACCCATCTCTACTAAAAACACAGAATTAGCTAGGCATGGTGGTGCATGCCTGTAACCCCAGCTACTTGGAAGTCAGAGGCAGGAGAATCGCTTGAACCTGGTAGGTGAACGTTGCAATGAGCGGAGATTGTGCCATTGCACTCCAGCCTGGATAACAGGAGCAAGACTCTGTCTCAAAAAAAGAAAAGAGAAAAAATCAATTCAGTGCTTCCTGGTATACATAAATATGTCAGAATACTTCACAACAATGATTCTGCCATAATGAGTTAGCATAAACTGCAAGTAACCTTTTCTGTGGGGCCAAAATACAAATATACCAGATTCAGGTCAATGAATTTCTGTTCAACGGACTTTGGTGTCTCAAATAGGACCTAACTTCATGCAATTATTATGCCCATCATTCCTGCTAAAGATGAGACACAGCAGGGAGGTTATGTGTTTACTGACAGATTCTGACCTAGTTGGGGTCAAGGGCTAGGCCTCACATCTGCTCATACCCGCAGACCAGAGCCTGCACTTGGCCAAATGTATACTTCCTGAATAAACGATCCCTGGTAATCAACAGCCCAAGTTACATATCCATAACGATAACCATAAACTCAAGTACATATTGAAGTTTGAGATTTTCAGAAAAAAAACTCTGAAGGTAAAATAATTCGCATGGCTACAAATTATTTACTGTGACGTATTAAATCTATCCCAAATCCACTTATCTCAATCTTTTCTTAAAGAAGTAAAAGCCAGAAAGACTCAACAGACTATTCAGTTCCTACTATGACCCTACCCATGACGTTTAATAAAGAGAGGATGCAGGTACCCTTACAGTAGAGAGTTCTGATAGACAACATCTTCACCAAATGAGAAAACTTAGTAGTATCAATGAGGATACAAACTGACATTCAATGACTCTTTTTGTTTGTTTTTTTTTAGATGGAGTCTCACTCTGTCACCCAGGCTGGAGTACAGTGGCACAATCTTGGCTCACTGCAACCTCTGACTCCTGGGTTCAAGAGATTCTTGTGCCTCAGCATCCTGAGTAGCTGGGATTACAGGGCACACACCACTATGCCCAATTTTTGTATTTTTAGTAGAGACAAGGTTTTGCCATGTTGGCCAGGCTGGTCTTGAACTCCTTACCTCAGGTGATCTGCCTGCCTCAGTCTCCCAAAGTGCTGGGATTACAGGCGTGAGTCACCTTGCTGGGCTGACATTCAAAGTCTCTTGATGTGATGTACTGGTAAGTGCATATCACCTAGGTAGACAGCGTTCTGACCAAAAATGTTTAATCTAAATCTAATCATAAAGAAAATCTAATGAACCTAGATTGTAAAACAGTCTATAAAACAATTCACATGAACTCTTCCAAAATGTCCATCTTCAGAAATTCAAACAAGGAAGGAATTGTTTTAGTTAAATCAAACTAAAGAGACTGGGCAACTTAATGCAATGTGTGAACCTTAGATCATGGAATTTTAAAAAAAATATTCCACATAAACTATATTCCACATAATGTCCACATAAAGTATGTGGACAATTGGGGAAATTTAAACAAGGCCCATATATTAGATAACAATATTCTATCACATTAAATTTCTTGAATATTACATGGTTTTGTGGTTATTAAAGAAAAAAAAATTTTTTTTTTTTTTTTGAGACAGTTTTTTGCTCTTGTTACCCAGGCTGAAGTGCAATGGCGCGATCTCAGCTCACCGCAACCTCTGCCTCCTGGGTTCAGGCAATTCTCCTGCCTCAGCCTCCTGAGTAGCTGGGATTATAGGCACGCACCACCATGCTCAGCTAATTTTTTGTATTTTTAGTAGAGATGGGGTTTCACCATGTTGACCAGGATGGTCTTGATCTCTTGACCTCGTGATCCACCCGCCTCGGCCTCCCAAAATGCTGGGATTACAGGCTTGAGCCACCGCGCCCGGCCTAGTAGAGAAAATATTTTTTAGACGATATATGATAAGATATCAGGCATCAAGTGTTATATGATTTCTGCAACTTTGTACTGAATGACTCCAGAGTTGAAAAGGGATACATAACACATATCTAAGTATAATATATATATATATATATATGATACATGTGATATATATATACACACACATACTCATGTATGTATATATATATATATATACACACACACACACACACACACACACACACACACACACACACAGAGCGAGCGCGCGCGCGAGAGCGCGCATACGCGAGCCGAAGAATCAAAATATAACCAAATCTAAGTAAAGGGCACATGGGTACTTGTCCTGTTCGCTCAATTTTTTTGGCAGGCTTACAATTTTTCAGGAAAGGGGAAAAATTAAGGAAACAAAAACAGATTAATCTGGTCCCAGTAGTGCCTCCAGATTGAACGAACATTTCATTTTTCACATAGGGTCCCCAGAATACCATCAATTTTTTGATATCACTGTCAAATGCGATCCTAGCACCTTCTGAGATAACACGAGCTGCCCGATTCTCTTTTCAGGTATGACCACAAGCTAACATCTGCATCTGACCCCAACCTGCATGATTACCTTACCAGCTACTTCAGTCCCCACCAGGAAAAACCCTGGGCACATAATCACACTGCAAGTCCCAGGTGTCCGCTGAACGGCGCCTGCCAGTCGCTGCCCAGGGGATGAGAAATCACAGGTGCCTTGTTTGGGACTAGAGTCTGGAATCTCGTCCTCCTTCCCTCGGCTCTGCTCCCCCGTTGTTTATGAAGATCTCAGTCCCCTCTGCTGGGAGCCCCACCTCCCCTTCCAGGGCCACGGGCCCCAGACTTCTTGCCTTTCAAGGTCCATACAAATAACTGTCTCCCCTCAAAGCCTTTCTCCGTCTTTCCAGGTGTAGTCCTCGCTCCTCCCTCCAGCTCTCCGAGCACGGGCAGTTCTTCCTGGCACTGGAACTCTGAGCAACCTTCCTAGCAGGCCCAGCTCATGCTGCAGGGGGCAGGAAGAGTTCAAAGGAAGCTGTGCCAAAGATCTGGAAGGCTTAGTGGGAACGCGGCAACAGGTGGCACCAGGTCTCGGAAGGAGATTCCTGGAAAGCCGAACGGGTCTCCGAGAGGATAGATTTAGCCCGAGGCGCCTGCGATTGAAGAGAGGCCAGGCTGCAGGTCTCGGGCAAGGAGAGGGCGAGCTCTGACCCCTCAGCCGGCCGGGCCGCCCCGAGGCCCCTTGAAGGAGGTGGGTGCCTTGGGGCAACCCAGACGGGGCGGGGACCACTGCCTCATGGGCTCGTGGGGTGCAGGTCTGAACCCGGGGTGCTCGGAAGCTCCAAAGGCCAAGACCCGCTGGGTGGCGGCCGAGCGACCTCCAGTCCCGGGCCCACCTGCGGCCGCTCCCCGAACCTTACGGCCAGCGGTGCTCGGGGGCCAGGGAGGAAGTGACGGGGAAAGGGGGCTCCGGGCGAGCATTAGGACACCCCCTTTTCAGGAGGACAGCACCCACCCCGCCGGTCGGCAGCGCACAGAGGACCCCGCCCATACTCCGGACGCCCACAGCCCCGCCGAAGCTGCGGCGCGACGCGCAGTGCGCAGGCGCGGGGCGGGACGTACCTGGGAAGGAGCAGAGGGAAGTGGAGTTGGGGCACAGGGTCCCGTTGCCCACACGCGGCACAAGCTTTAGACTCAGGATCTGCTGCAGGAGCCCGGCCGATCCGCCGCTCCCCTCGGGCTCCATCTCGTCGCCATTCACCACAGAGAGATGAGGGACGAACGCCCAAACTGCAGCAGCAGCCAGTCCTCCGCACTCTGGCCGCCTCAGCGTCACCTCCAGCCCGGCCCCCTTCCCCTAATCCCAACGGCGCTGCCAAGTGACCGTTTCCTCTTCCAATCACAAGGCGCCGCAGCGCGCGGGGGTAGGGCCAGGATTGTTCCCGCCCCCGACGTTGCGCACGGCTCGCATCGACCCAGCCCCATTGGCGCGCCCCCTCCTGGAAGGCACGCTCTAGGACCGCGCGCTCTGCTCTGCCCTTCTCTGCGGCGCCCCCCTGTGAGAAAGTAGGGAATTGCTTGCGCCGCACAAGACCCGAGCTATGGATTTACCAGGGATCTGGAAAAGTACAGTGATGGAACGGATATGTAAATTTCTACTTATGACTGGATTCCAGGATTTATAAAACCTTCATGAACAGAACAAGAGCATTCTCTATTCAAAGCTGATAGTATAGACTGGGCGAGGTGGCTCACGCCTGTAATCCCAGCACTTTGGGAGGCCGAGGCAGACAGATCACCTGAGGTCGGGAGTTCGAGACCAGCCTAACCAAATGGAGAAACCCCGTCTCTAATAAAAATACAAAATTAGCGAATCGTGGTGATGCATGCCTGTAATCCCAGCTACTCCGGAGGCTGAGGCAGAGAATCACCTGAACCTAGGAAATGGAGGTTGCGGTGAGCTGAGATAGGGCCATTGCACTCCAGCCTGGGCAACAAGAGGAAACTCCGTCTCAAAAAAAGAAATAAATAAGCTTATAGTGTAAAGAGCCCATGCAAAAAAAGTATGGTGTGGGACCAGGATGGGAGGGAGGCCACATAGCCTCTATACTGAAATTCGAAGAGCTTTGGTTCAGTGCAACAAAACTGGATCATACATTTTTGTCTCACCTCCCCTCAGAGATCCTGTTACAATGAAGGCAGAGAAATCGTCAAAAGGATAAGCTAATATTCAGTCTGTTTGTACTGCTGTAATGAAGTACCTGAGACTGGGCAATTTATTAAGAACAGAAATTTATTTTCTCACAGTGCTGGAAGCTGGGAGGTCCAAGATCAAGGTCGCAGCAGGTTCCATGTCTGCGGAGGGCCTGTGCCTCTCAGACAGCACCGCCCAGGTGGTCCTCACATGGTAACAAAGTGAACCCACTCTTTGAAGCCCTTTTATAAGGGTCCTAATCCCACAACGGAGGCTCTGCTTTTTTTTTTTTTTTCAAGATGGGGGTTCACCATGTTGGTCAGGCTGGTCTTGAACTCCCGACCTCAGGTGATCCGCCCACCTTGGCCTCCAAAGTGCTTGGATTACAGGTGTGAGCAACCACGCCTGGCCCAAGGCTCCGCTTTTCTGACGTAATTATCTCCTAAAGGCCTGTCCTCTCAGTGCTATCACATTCCCATGAGGTTTCAGCACATGAATTTGGCAGAACACATTCAGAACGTAGCAGCCAATAGCAATAGTGTTCTGGAAGGGAAAGTACCAAGGATAAGTGGTGTCCACAAGGTTCCAGGTGATGAAGAGGCTTCTGACAAATAATAATATGTTTTTGTCTTTTGGTTGGTTTGTTTTGAGACGGAGTCTCACTCTGTCACCCAGGCTGGAGTGCAGTGGCGGGATCTTGGCTCACCGCAACTTCCGCCTCCCCGGTTCAAGTGATTCTCCTGCTTCAGTCTCCCGAGTAGCTGGGATTACAGGCGCTTGCCATCAGGACAGGCTAATTTTTGTATTTTTAGTGGAGACAGGGTTTTACTATGCTATCCAGGTTGATCTCGAGCTCCTGACCTCAAGTGATCTGCTTGCTTTGGCTTCCCAAAGTGTAGAGATTACAGGCATGAGCCACCGCACGGGGCTGATGAATAGTTTTGTTTGTTTGTTTGTTTGTTTGTTTTGAGAGGGAGACTTGCTCTGTCATCCAGGCTGGAGTGCAATGGTGCGCTCTCAGCTCACCGAAACCTCCGCTCCTGGGTTCAAGCGATTCTCCTCCCTTAGCCTCCCAAGTAGCTGGGATTACAGGTGCACAGCACTACACCTGGCTAATTTTTGTATTTTTAGTAGAGATGGGGTTTCATCATGTTGGTCAGGTTGGTCTCAAACTCCTTACCTCAGGTGATCCACCTGCCTTGGCCTCCCAAAGCGCTGGGATTACAGGTGAGAGCCACCGCACCCAGCCTGAAAGCTTCTTTAAAAATCATTGAATTGTACAGTTAAAATCAATGAATTTGATGCTACATAAATCATAACTTTTAAAATCTTTTTAAAAAGTGACAAATTGACCAGTCCACCAAGTGAAGTGGCTCATGCCTGTAATGCCAACACTGTGGGAGGCCAAGGCTGGAGGACTGCTTGAGCCCAGGAGTTTGAGACCAGCCTGGTCAACACAGGACCTTCTCTCTACTAAAAATTTAAAAATTACTTAGGTGTAGTGGGGTACACCTGTAGTCCCAGCTAATTTCAGAGGCTGAGGTAGGAGGATCTCTTGAGCCTGGGAGGTCAAGGCTGCAGTGAGCTGTCATTGCTCCACTGTACTCCAGCCTGGGCACAGAACAAGGCCCTGTTTCAAAAAACAAACAAGAAACCCGCATGACTTTAAAGACGGCTCAGGAATCGAGTAAATCATTGAAGATGAAAGTTTGTCATGCCCATTGAAATGGAAAGATGTGTAATTTACAGTTATTTCCCAGTGGATCTAGACTTCTCGTTGACATTTCAGATTCTGTAGGATTATTTTGGTACGTGACAGTGATTAGTGCTGACAACCTTTTTCCATAATTATGCTACATCCAAGGTTGGCCCTGGAAATAAATGGTGTTGCTCTACCAAATTAATCACAACAAAGAACGAAAGAAAAAGTGAAATAAATAGAACAAGAAGAAAAAGTTAGAAGAAATCTCACTGAGCATGGTGGCTCATGTCTGTAATCCCAGCACTTTAGGAGGCCAAGGTTGGCATATGACCAGGTCAAGAGTTCAAGACCAGCCTGGCCAACATGGTGAAACCCGATCTCTACTAAAAATACAAAAATTAGCCAGGTGTGGTGGCGGGCGTCTGTAATCCCAGCTACTCAAGAGGCTAAGGCAGGAGAATCACTTGAACCTGGGAGGCAGAGGTTGCAGTGAGCCGAGATTGTGCTACTGCACTTCAGCCTGGGCAACAAGAGCGAAACTCCATCTCAAAAAAAAAAAAAGAAATCCTAAAACGGAGAACCAGAGAGAAGCTACAGGTCACCTACAAAAAAAAGAGAATCAAATGGTTCGGTAGCCGAGTGAAGGAGGCTGGATGGCAATGCACCAACACCTTCAGTATTTGCAGAGAAAATGATTTTTTAAAAAGCTAACTCATTTTATTTTATTACACTTTTAAGAGACAGGGTCTCGCTATGTTGCCCAGGCTGGTCTCAAACGCCTGGGCTCAGGCAATCCTCTTGCCTTGGCCTTCGACAGTGCTGAGATCACAGATGTGAGCCACCGCACCTGGCCGTTAACTTATTCTACATTCAAAAGTATTGTGTACAAAATACACATTTTCCAATTTATTTATTTATTTATTTTTTGAGACAGAATCTCGCTCTGTCACCCAGGTTGGAATGCAATGGCACAATCTTGGCTCACTGTAACCTTCACCTCCTGGATTCAAGTGATTCTCCTACCTCAGCCTCCTGAATAGCTGGGATTACAGACACCCACCACCACGCTCTGCTAATTTTTGTATTTTTAGTGGAGACGGGGTTTCCCCATGTTGGCCAGGATGGTCTCGAACTACTGACCTTGTTATCTGCCCACCTAGGCCTCCCAAAGTGCTGGTATTACAGGCATAAGCCATCACACCTGAACCCTGTTTTCCTTTAAATTCAAAAACTTTAGCAAGACTGTTTATTAGAATTTTCTCTTGAGGGGAGGGGTGGGCAAAAAAAAATAAAGAATTTTCTCTTGAGCTGGGCATAGTGACTCACGTCTGCAATCCTAGCACTTCGGGTGGCTGAGGCAGGCGAATTGCCTGAACTCAGGAGTTCGAGACCAGCCTGAGCAACATGGTGAAACCCTATCTCTACTAAAATAGAAAAAAATTAGCTGGGTATGGTGGTACGTGCCTGTAGTCCCAGCTACTCTTGAGGCAGAGGCAGGAGCACCACATGAACCCAGGAGGCGGAGGTTGCAGTGAGCCAAGATCGCACCACGGCATTCCAGTCTCAGTGACCGAGTCAGATTCCATCTCAAAAAAAAAAAAAAGAATTATCTCCTGAGGCCTCTGTTTTGGAAGCTTTCCCATGCCAGTTCCCTACCACTACAATTGACGTTTGCATCAACCAAGAAACCTATCTAAAATAAAAATAGAAAGTATAAAAAGGGTCATGAAATACTGACCTTTAACCATGCTGTCTTTTTGGTACATTTCCCAGAGTAGCAGTGTCTATTAGAAGTGGAAGAAACCAATTATTGTAGGGTTGCATAATCAATTATGTATTACATTAGGAAACATTATTTTGAATTTACAATTCTATCTTTAGTCCAATTATGAATTGACAGTTTTTTGTTTTTTTTTTTTTTGAGTCAGAGTCTTCCTCTGTCACCTCTTCCTCAGGGTGGAGTGCAATGGTGCAATCTCAGCTCACTGCAGCCTCCGCCACCTGGGTTCAAGCAGTTCTCTGCCTCAGCCTCCCGAGTATCTGGGATTGCAGGCACCCACCACCATGCCCAGGTAATGTTTGTATTTTTTGTAGAGATGGGGTTTCACCATCTCGGCCAGGCTGGTCTTGAACTCCTGACCTTGTGATTCACCCACCTCATCCCAAAGCGCTGGGATTACAGGTGTGAGCACCCACGCCAGGCCGCTAACAGGTTTTAAAAAAGACATTTAGCCTTGCCAGGCTCAGAACATGTAGGGTTCATGGGCCCTTTCTTTCTTTCTCTCTCTTTTTTTTTGGAAAGGAAGTAGGATTTATTGGTTCATATTAAGAGGAGCCAGCACAGTGGAAGCCCTCATGAGAGCAGGTCCTGCTACTTGTCCAGAGGGGCCACGACTAGGGATATACTTAACCCCATAGCCATCGGGGATGAGCCACTTCTCAGCTACCATGTCTTCAAATTCATCAGCACTGAACTTGAAGCCTCACTTCTTTGAGGTGTGGATCTTCTGGTGGCCAGGGAACATGAACCTGTGCAGGGCCTCCATCACATGCTCCTTGTTCGGCAGCTTGGTGTGGATGGACACGGTAACTTGGCCAGTGTGAACCCCACTGCCCCGGGGCTTTCCAAAGACACCTCGCATGCCTGTTCAGAGCCTACACTGAGCAAGTGCAAGGTCAGAGACATGAACATACATCTGAAAGGCCTGTCTCCACGATCCGTTAGAGCAACCTATGCAAGAAACAGTCTGCATTACACTACCAAGGAAGATGCTGTTTGCAGCCATTGCACACTAGGCCACCACAAGGGAAGGAACCCGGTCGGCTTAACTGGCTGCAGATTGATGGGCCCTTTCTAAGGAAGCTGAGGATGTGGTCCAGCAAAGTTAAACAGTGTTAATCAAGAGAGAGAAACATGTGCAATGCAAGACATGGTGGACTTAACCAGGAGTGTTAGACTGACTTCTGTGCAACAGTCCTAGCAGCCATCTGACCAGATTAAAACAGAAAGGGTGTCCTCAGGAAGAGTAAGGGAATTGCCTTCAAGCTGTAGATGAAATGGTTCAACATTTTAATTAATTAATTTATTTTATTTTATTTTTTCTTTTTTTGAGACGGAGTTTCGCTCTTGTTACCCAGGCTGGAGTGCAATGGTGTGATCTCGGCTCACCGCAACCTCCGCCTCCTGGGTTCAGGCAATTCTCCTGCCTCAGCCTCCTGAGTAGCTGGGATTACAGGCACGTGCCACCATGTCCAGCTAATTTTTGTATTTTTAGTAGAGACGGGGTTTCACCATGTTGACCAGGATGGTCTCGATCTCTTGACCTCGTGATCCACCCGCCTTGGCCTCCCAAAGTGCTGGTTCAACATTTTAATGACCAGGTTAAGAAGGAAGTCAGTATTTTGGCTGGGTGCTGTGGCTCACACATGTAAATCCCAGCACTTTGGGAGGATAAATAAAATTGTGGTATGATTTCCAACAAATTCCTTTAAAGTAGTGAAAATAAATGACATAACACTGAAGAGCAACATGATGATGAATCCCAGAAATACAAAGTTGAGGGAGAGGCCAGGTGGAGGGGTCACACCTGTAATCCTACCACTATGGGAGGCTGAGATGGGTGGATCGTTGAGGTCAGGAGTTTGAGACCAGCCTGGCCAACATGGTGAAACCCGGTCTCTACTAAAAATACAAAAAGTTATCTGGGTGTGGTGGTGCACACCTGTAATCTCAACTACTTGGGAGGCTGAGGCACAAGGATTGCTTGAACCCAGGAGGTTCAAGATTGCAGTGATCCAAGATCACACCACTGCACTGCAGCCTGGGTGACAGAGCAAGACTCTGTATCAAATAAACAAACAGAAAAACCAGCTAGGCACAGTGGCTCACTCCTGTAATTCCAGCACGGGGGGAGGCTAAGCCGGGTGGATCACAAGATTAGGAGTTCAAGACCAGCCTGGCCAACATGGTGAAACCCCGTCTCTACTAAAAATATAAAAATCAGCCAGGCATGGTAACACGCACCTATAATCCTAGCTACTCAGGAAGTAGGTTCAAGCTAGCTAGGTTCAAGCAGGAGAATTTCTTGAACCTAGGAGGTGGAGGTTGCCGTGAGTGGAGAACTTGCCACTGCACTCCAACCTCGTGACAGAGTGAGACTCCATCTCAAAAAAAAATTCCACAAACTTGAGGGGGAGACCTAAGTTGCCGAAGACCGAAGTGTGATTCAGTTAAACCAAACTCAGATACTTGCAAAAGTAACACTATACTTACTCAGGATATTAACACATGCAGTGAAATTATAACAAAATATTGATTTAACTGGGTACTCGTCCTATTATTATTTTTGGTACCTGACATATCACACATGTATATGACATACTTATATCTATGTTTATTTATTCACCCATGGGATGTAATAGAACAAGAGTGGCCTTGGACGCCCTCCATTTAACACCAAGTAAAGCCAAGGTCCTCCTGAAGGCCTCCAAGGCCCTCTGTGACCTGACCCCTCCCCATACCTACTGACCTCATCTCCTGGCGCTCCGTCTTGGGCCCATCACATACCTCCTGGCCCCTTGCTGCTCTTCGAACAAGCCAGATGCCTCCTGTCCTTAGGGCTTTTGTGTTAGGTCTTTCCTCTTCCCAGACAGGCCAGCCATGATTGTCCTTGACATACTCTCTCACCTCCTTTAAGACTTTGCTCAAATGTCACTTTCTTACTGAGACCTACCCTGATCACCCCATTAAAAATTAAAACTCACACCACGCAGTGGCTCAAGCCTGTAATCCCAGCACTTTGGGAGGCCGAGGCAGGTGGATCACGAGGTCAAGAGATCGAGACCATCCTGGCCAACATGGTGAAACCCCGTTTCTACTAAAAATACAAAAATTAGCTGGGTGTGGTGGTGCACGCCTGTGGTCCCAGCTACTCCAGAGGCTGAGGCAGGAGAATTACTTGAAGCCAGGAGGCTGAGATTGCAGTGAGCCAAGATCACGCCACTGTACTCCAGCCTGGCAACAAACAAGACTGTCTCAAAAAAAAAAAAAAAAAAATTACAACTCACATTCCTACCCACATACATTCCTAATCCCCGGAATCTTCACTTTAATCCTTGGCACTCTCTAATATGCAAAATAATGTAGCCATTTATGACGCTTATCATTCATTAGCTCTCTCCCCACCATCAGAATGCAAGTGCCTGAAGGGCAGGGTTTTTTTGTGTGTGAAATGGAGTATTGCTCTGTTGCCCAGGCTGGAGTGCAGTGGTGCCATCTCAGCGCACTGCAACCACCGCCTCCTGGTTTCAAGCAATTCTCTTGCCTCAGTTTACTGAGTAGCTGGGATTACAGGCATGCGGCACCACACCCAGCTAATTTTTGTGTTTTTAGTAGAGACGGGGTTTCACCATGTTGCCCACGGTCTTGAACTCCAGACCTCAGGTGATCCACCTGCCTCAGCCTCCCAAAGTGCTGGGATTATAGGCATGAGCCACTGCGCCCAGCCTAGGGCAGGGGTTTTTGCTTTTTGTCTGTCTGGGTCCTTGCTCTATCTCCAGCTCCTACAATAGCCCAGTGCCTGGTTGGTGCTCAACCGATAATGTGTGTTGAATGAATGAGTGGAGTTCTTGAGGACTGGGATCAGAATAACACAAGATTTGCAGAACCGGCCATGTTTTCTGGTTTTACCTGAAAGGGAGAAAACGCTAGATTGGCTGGAATGAATTGCCATCTTGGAAAAATATATAATTGCCCAATCCTTTCCATTTCATCAAGACGTTAGCTCTAGTTCTTTAATTTTCTGTTTGTTTGAGACAGAGTCTCGCTCTGTTGCCCAAGCTGGAGTGCAGTGGTGCGATCTCCGTGGGTTCTCTGACCTATTCCAGGCAACACTGTTCCTGTGCACCCATCAGCCCATTTCGGGCTTCGATTGCCCCCTCCTGAGCTCCCACACCCACAGCAGAGGCAACAAGCATGTCTGCCCCTAATTGTGGGTGACTGCTGGGCCTAGACACTTCCAGCTGCATCACAGGGCCTAAAGGTAAGAAGAGACTAATTCCAGCCCTACCAGCAGGGAGGCACAGACTGGACCCTGATGGAAAGTTGGAGGCTACAGGTCCCCGGAGCCCTCTGTTTTCAACTGTATCGGTTGGGCAATGCTACGTAACAAACCACCCCAACACTCAAATGATTGAAACATAATAAGCACTTTTATTCCTCCTAAAGTCTTTGACTTGGCAGTGCTGGGCTCAGCTGCTCTTGCTCATGTGTCTCTGTTCTTCTCCCAAGCGGTGTACTGTTTCCCGGCCTCTGAATCTGGGTGAGCCCTGGACTTGCTTTGGTCAGTAGAAGGTAACAGAAGTGGCCACGTGCTGATCAGCTGGGGCTGGTGAGGGGCTGGCTGGTCGAGGCTTAGGACACCTGAACAATCTTTCTCATGGTCCCTGCTTGTCCGGCAGCCTGGCCTGGGCGTTCTCTGTGGTGGAGGAAGAGGTCTGAGGCAAAGGAGCAGCATGCAGGTTCTTCTTCAGGTGGAAGCAAGCAGAGGAGGCGATCCAGATTATGCCTCTTTTACATACAAATGATTTTCACCTGAAGGCAATGAACAAGCAGAAGGCACAGAAAAAGGTCAGGTTTCCTTCCTCTCTTCTGCCTAAAGGCACGATATAAATTCTCCTTGCCTGGAGAGAACTCTCAGCTCTGCCCAGCCAGAGGCAGTTCCAGAGGCACTGCAGACAAATGCTGCTGCAACAGCTTCCTCTCCGATATTTACCATCCCATGGTTTCCCACCCTTGGAAGCCTAAAACTGTTATCCTTGGTCCAGTCATTTCTCTACAAATTTATTGTCTTTTTTTTTTAAATGCTGTGTAAGACAGTGTTCCAAGCCATAACTTTGTTGAGTCTTATCCTGAGTGATATCAGCTGTCTGTGTTAATAAACTTTTTCACGGGGCATGGTGGCTCATGCCTGTAATCCCAGCACTTTGGGAGGCCAAGGCGGGTGGATCACCTGAGGTCAGAAGTTCAAGACCAGCCTGGCCAACATGGTGAAACCCCATCTGTAGAAAAAATACAAAAATTAGCTGGGTGTGGTGGAGGGCGTCTATAATCCCAGCTACTGGGGAGGCTGAGGCAGAAGATTGCTTGAACTGAGAGGCAGAGTATGCAGTGAGCTGAGATCGTGCCACTTCACTCCAGCCTGGGCGAAAGAGCAAAACTCCATCTCAAAGTTTTCCTCCGCCATGCCCAGTGGCTCACACTTGTAATCCCAGTAATTTGGGAGGCTGAGTCAGGTGGATCACCTGAGGACAGGAGTCCCAGACCAGCCTGATCGACATGGTGAAACCCTGTCTGTACTAAAAATACAAAAAAATTAGCGGGGGCGTGGTGGTGCACACCTGTAATCCCAGCTATTCTGGAGGCTGAGGCAGGAGAGTCGCTTAAACCTGGGAGGTGCAGGTTGCAGCAAGCCAAGATCGCGCCACTGCACTCCAGCCTGGGGGCCAAAAGCAAGACTGCTCAAAAAAAAAAAAAAGCAAACAAGGCTGGGCATGGTGGCTCATGCTTATAATCCCAGCACTTTGGGAGGCTGAGGCGGGTGGATCATGAGGTCAAGAGATCGAGACCATCCTGGTCAACAAAGTGAAACCCTGTCTTTACTGAAAATACAAAAATTAGCTGGGCATGGTGGTGTGCGCCTGTAGTCCCAGCTACTCGGGAGGCTGTGGCAGGAGAATTGCTTGAACCCAGAAGGCAGAGGTTGTGGTGAGCCGAGATCGTGCCATTGCACTCCAGTCTGGGTAACAACAGTGGAACTCTGTCTCAAAAACAAAAGCAAACAAAAAAGCTTTTTCTCTGTGAATCTGTCTTTTATTAAAGAGTCTCTCAATCTGTTTTTGCTGTAACAGAATACCACAGATGGGGTCATTTAGAAATGGGGTCTTGCTCTGTCACCCAGGCTGGAGTGCACCAGCATGATCATGATTCACTGCAGCCTCAACCTCCTGGGCTCAAGCAATCCTACCACCTTAGCCTCCCAAGTAGCTATGACTACAATGCATGACCCCGTGTACCACTAATTTAACTTTGTAGAGATGGGGTCTCACTATGTTGCCCAGGCTGGTCTTGAATGCCTGATTTCAAGTGATCCTTGAATGTATTCTCAGTCTTGTAAAGTATTGAGATCACAGGCGTGAGCCACCAAACCCAGCATGGGTCATTTATAATAAATAGAAGTGTATTGGCTTACAGTTCTGGAGGCTGAAGCCCAAGATCAAGGAGCCAGCATCTAGCAAGAACCTTCTTGCTGCGTCCTAGCAAGGTGCAAGGCATCATATGGTGGAAGGGCAAAGTGAGGGCAAGAGAAAGAGAATGAACTCCTTCATTTAAAAGGCACCACTCTCAGGATAACCAACTCACTCCTTAAACAATGGTGTCTGTTTTTTTTCTGAGATGGAGCCTCTGTTGCCTGGGCTAGAGTGCAATGGTGCAATCTCAGCTCACTGCAACCTCTACCTCCTGGGTTCAAGCAATTGTGCCTCAGTCTCCTGAGTAGCTGAGCTTACAGGCATGCGTAGCCACACTTGGCTAATTTTTGTATTTTTAGTAGAAATGGGGTTTCACCACATTAGTCAGGCTAGCCTCAAACCTCAGACCTCAGGTAATCCACCCATCTCAGCCTCCCAAAGTGCTGGGATTACAGGCGTGAGTCACTGCGCCTGGCAGGCCACCTTCTATGTCCTGAAAGTTGATCTGGCTTCACTCTGAGGTTTGATTGTACTGCCCATGTGCAGAGAGCAAATCTGGGAGCCAGTCAAGCGTGTCCTGACACCATGGGAGTCAGGGGAGAATGGATGGGTCATACAGCAAAGGACGTGGATACAAAGAGGCCATGAATTGCAGTCATGGATACAATCTGTGATCTAAAGAGGGCCAAATGAAGCTTGTAGGATGCTACCATCTAGCTGAGCTCTGAAACCCCTGAACAAAGCCCTCCTGGACCCCACCAGCTATCAGTATCTCCTTGTTCCCGGCCGTGGTATCATAAGCCTCTGGTTCATCCTTCGTTGCCTGAACTGACCACACTGACTGGGACTCTCTGTTTCTAGGCTGACTCTTCCCCTTGATTATGGACTCTTTCCAGGTGAAAACTGCTTTTATCCTCAGTGGTCATCACAGGGCAGGGCGTTGGGGTGGGAGGTGAGAGGAACGCAGGAGGAAGGGGCCAGCAGCAGGGGCCTAATGTTGCAGCCAAGTGCCCAGTAAATCTCTCAAGGTTCTGGTCCTTGAGATGCTTGTAGCCAATGCCAAGAGGGTTCCCTCACCCCTGGAGACCCATGTCATGGTCAGGAGCAAACGATCTGGCCTTCCAAGCCTGTGACAGGATGGATCCTTTGCCACAGTCCATCTTCATCCTGTTTGATTTACTTGATGGAACAGAAAGCATTGAAGTTACAGATGCGGTGAATCCTAGCCCATATATTAATTTATGTGACCCCAGCCTTTTTGCTCTGCTCTGAATGTTTCTATTTCCCCCCAATAGCACATTGTGGTTGAAATATATACATACTTTTTTGAGATGGAGTCTCTGTTGCCCAGGCTGGAGGGCAGTGGCATGGTCTCGGCTCACTGCAATCTCCGCATCCCGGGTTCAAGTAATTCTTCTGTCTCAGTCTCCTGAGTAGCTGGAATTACAAGCATGCACCACCACACCTGGCTAATTTTTTAATTTTTAGTAGAGACAGGGTTTCATCATGTTGGCCAGGCTGGTCTTGAACTCCTGACTTCAAGTGATCCTCTTGCCTCAGCCTCCCAAAATGCTGGGATTACAGGCATGAGCTACCACACTTGCCCTGTGATTGAAATTTTTTTTGAGACAGTTTCGCTGTTGTTACCCAGACTGGAGTGCAATGGCACGATCTCGGTTCACTGCAATCTCCACCTCCTGGGTTCAAGCAATTCTCCTGCCTCAGCCTCCCGAGTAGCTGAGACTACAGGCACGCACCACCATGCCCAGCTAATTTTTGTATTTTTAGTAGAGACGGGGTTTCACCTTGTTGACCAGGATGGTCTCGATCTCTTGACCTTGTGATCCACCTGCCTCGGCCTCCCAAAGTGCTGGGATTATAGGCATGAGCCACCACGCCCAGCCCCATATTGTGAAATCTTAACCCACAATATGATGGTGTTGGGAGGTGGAGACTTTGGGGGGGATTAATGAGGGTGGAGGCCTCAAGAATGGGATTAGTGACCTTCTTTAAAAGGCCCTGGAGGCTAGGTACTATGGCTCATGCCTGTAATCCCAGTGCTTTGGGAGGCTGAGGTGGGCAGATCACTAGAGGTCAGGAGTTTGAGACCAACCTGGCCAACATGGTGAAACCCCATGTCTACAAAAATACAAAAATTAGCCATGCATGTTGGTGCATCTCTGTAGTACCAGCTCCTCAGGAGGCTGAGGCAGGAGAGCTGCTTGAACCAGGGAGGCAGAGGTTGCAGTGAGCCAAAATTGTGCCACTGTACTCCAGCCTGGGTGACAGAGCCAGACTCTGTCTCCAAAAAAAAAAAAAAAAAAAACCAAAAGGTCCTGGAGAGCTGCCTCCCATCTTCTACCATTAGGGGACTAAGAGAAGGCACCGTCTGTGAAAAAGGGGGCCCTCATCAGACAACACTGGTGGCTTGATCTTGGACTTGCCAGTCTCCAGACTTGTGAGAAAAAAAATTTGTTTATAAGTTACCCACTTTTTTTTATTTTGACATGGAGTCCTTCTCTGTCACCCAGGCTGGAGTGTAATGGCACCATTTCAACTCACTGCAACCTCCATCTTCCAGGTTCAAGCGATTCTCCTGTCTCAGGCTCCCGAGTAGCTGGGATTACAGGCATGCGCCACCACACCCCATACAAAAATACACTAATTTTTGTATTTTTAGTAGAGGAGGGGTTTTGCCATGTTGGCCAGGCTAATCTCGAACACCTGACCTCAGGTGATTCACCCACCTCGGCTTCCCACAGTGCTGGGATTACAGGCATGAGCCACTGCACCCAGCCAAGTTACCCAGTCTTAAGTTATTTTGTCAGGATCACCTGAACAAGAAGAAAGAAAGATACTTTCTAAGCCACCCATTCATAAATTTGGGGTTTTAAATACCTTCCTCCTGTTCTGTCACAAGAGACAGATTCAAGTTTCATTTGGCTGAAGCTTCTGAAGCTGGAAGAAACCTAAAATGAGCTTCAGCTTCAAGGCTAATGTGCCTGTGCTTCCTCCATGTGAAACGGAAAATGTCAGATCCCCCTTACCCTGCCCACTTTGCAGGGAGGATGTAGCTCCACAATCCAGGTTCCCCCAACCCGTGGCCAAACCCAGGATGAGAATCAGAAGCCAGTGACAACCAGCACCCCTCCTGGTAACTGACTGCAACCATGAGGGTAACTGTCTCATTTCACAGGTAACAGGGTCAGAAGTTCTGGTGGCAGCCAACACACTTCCCAGACCAGCTCTGTGTTCCAGTGTGATCTGAGTTTATTTACATGGCTAATTCAGCTTCCTTGTTCTTCCCAGGGGTTCTGTGAGCTTTTCTTTTAAACATGTACTGGGCACTTACTGGCTCTCATTTCCTGAGCTCAGGACTAAGCCCTCTACACATCCAGCATCCCTTTACTAAGCCCCTTTGCCGCCAGAGCTAGGTGATGTGGATCGCAGGCAAGGATCTTCCTCTGCTCTCCTCCAGGACCTGGCCCAGAAGAACCAATGGAAGACAGATCCAGCCCAGAGCCATTTGCCTTCCAGCCTCCCAGCAAGCCTGATGAGTTCCACTCCCCACGACTGGCCACCCCTTCCTTCCAGGCACTGATCCTGCTGCCCCCCTCTTGCTCTGCCATGCCCTATGCCTGGCTTGCTGCCCAGGCCTCCCCAGCCCCTCTCACCTTTCCCACTTACTGCCTCCCTCCAGGCTTGTCCAAGATGATAAGCTCTGGTCTCAGCATTCACAGCCTCCTCTATCTCTCAGCTGTGTCCCTGGCCATAACTCTGCCTGCTCTTCCCTAAAGCAATTAAAATGGGAAAATCTGACCCTTCTTACCCAGGAGGCAGGTTCTCTCCTCCCCACTGGAGCCCCAGAGAAAAAGCTCTCTCCTCTCTTCATCCTCCTTCTCACCATGTGATTTTGGACAAGTCCTTTCACTTCTGAGTTTGGCCAAGTGTGCATGTGTGCCTGTGTATGTGATGTACAGACTTTTGCAGCCATATCACCACCCTGCCTCTCCACTCCCAGCCAGTGCGAGGGCTCCCCCTCAGCTGCTGCAGGATGTGTCAGCAGAAGGAGAAAGTTAAAGGGGCAGAAAGCCCTTGAGTGGGAGCCAAGTCATCTGAACGCACTCCCTGTGCCCAGAGGAGGTAGGGGCAAGAGTTGCTTTCCATGAAGAGTGCACCTGATGAGAAGGCAGCTGCAGAGGACTCAAAGGAAAACCGAGAATCTGGAAAGAAACAGGCAGTCCCTGCCTACTTCATGGGGGGACCATGAACTCTTTGGTCAATATAGGGACCTGCTTCTCCGTGCACCCCAGCCACCTGTGCACAATGCACTCCCCACTCCAGGCCAGGTGACCTCTCCAGCTGTGGCCTCCACTAATGCCGGGAGTGCGAGGCAGTGGAGGACGCCCAGCTGAAGCTGTTCAGGCCTCGTGGCAGCACCAGATCCAGGGCGAGGTCGTGCTGCTCGTCCTCAGAGTACACGGGCCGGTAGCCCAGCAGCTGCAGAGCACCAGTGCACAGTTCCTGCACGCGGCGGATCTTGGCGAAGGGCAGTGTGTGGCGCCAGGCCTGGGAGACATTGAGCGCATTCCTGGACGAAGTCTTGAAGGCTTCGCGGCGCGCACCAGGTCCAGATCCGTGGGTGATGTTGTAGATCCAGGCCTCGAGCTGTGGCGTGAGACTCAGGCCGGTGAAGGCATAGAGTGCCCGGATCTCTGCCAGTGGCTCCCGCGCCAGGTCCTCGAAGCGCACCAGGCGGTAGCGGCCGCGCAGGAAGGGTGGCGGCTTGAGTGTGGCGGCCTCAGCTATGCGGACGTGGCTACGGCACACCTCACGCACCACGCGCAGGCCAGGGTCAGCCTCTACCCACGTGCCATTGGTGCCCAGCACGATGCCGTTGTCGCGCGCCAGAGCCTTGGCCGCCGCCTCCCGGGAGCGCAGCACAGCCCGCGGGTCGCGCACCAGGTGCACGATGCGCAGGTTGAGCGCCGGGTCGCTGAGCAGTGGGTAGAGCACCTGCAGGTTGAAGAAGCGCACCTCCTTGAGCACCACATGGCTGTAGGAGCGGCAGGCCTCCTGGGCCAGGCTGAAGGGCCTCCGCGCGCACAGTGGCTTGCACACGGCCTCACTGCTGATGGCTCCTCGGGGGAAGGCGCTGCAGGCGGGTGGCGAGCACAGTGCGCGGCTCACGGCCCACTGGAAGAGGTCGGACAGGTTGCGTCGCCAAGGCAGATAGGCATCAAACACATCCATGTCACACAGGAAGACGGAGCGCACCAGGTCGCGCACGGCCATGTGCAGCGTTGCGGCGCTGCCCTGTGACAGGGTGGTCCACACGTGCCATGCAGGCTCCATCAGGTAGAAGACGTCGGGGTGCTGGCTGAAAAGCTGGCCCACAAAGGATGAGCCCGAGCGCCACGAAGACAGCACCAGCACGTGCACGCGCTCCTCACCGCACGCTGCGGGTGAGGGCCCTGGCCGGGAGATCAGAAAGAGGAGGAGGAAGGTCTGCGCCAGGAGGAGTGCGGTCACTGCTGTGCTGGAGACACGCGGCAGCCACATGCTGACTGCCAGGGGCCTTAGGGAGGAGAGCGCAGCGGTTAGGGACTGCAGCCTGCACACCCATCTCGTGCCCCAGCTACTGCCCAGTGCCTGCAGGGAGCAGATTCAACCACCAGACCTCAGCCTCCCAAGAACAGGATGGTCTCAGTGGGGCGCTCTCCTGGATACGTGGCCTTAAGACATAATTCAGGATCCAGTCTAGCTGAGAGCAAAAGTACAAATGCAGAATGCGGTGGGAAATCTGTCTGTATATAAGTCCTACCTTCTTTGTTATCTACCCACACTACCACTGTCTATCTGGAGAGGGAAATATATTTCAAACATAATTCCTGTCTTTTGTTTAAGAATTCCTGTGAGGAAACTCTTTTGGGTTGAGCCGATGGGCACTCTGGTGGATGTCACGGCACCATAGACAGCTATGGCCGGGTACAGGGGCTCATGTCTGTAATCTCAGCACTTTGGGAGGCTGAGGTGGGTGGATCATGAGGTCAGGAGTTCGAGACCAGTCTGACCAATGTGGAGAAATCCCATCTCTACTAAAAATACAAAAATTAGCAGGGTGTGGTGGTGCGTTTCCCTGAGGCTCTTCCACTGCAGCCTGTGATCTTATTCCTTTTTTTCCCCTCTATTGTTGTGCTCTTGTTGCCCAGGCTGGAGTGCAATGGCATGATCTCGGCTCCCCACAGCCTCTGCCTCCTGGGTTCAAGTGATTCTCCTGCCTCAGCCTCCTGAGTAGCTGGGATTACAGGATGCACCACCACACCCAGCTAATTTTGTATTTTTAGTAGAGATGGGGTTTCTTCATGTTGGTCAGGCTGCTCGTCTCCAACTCCTGACCTCAGGTGATCTGCCCACTTCAGCCTTCCAAAGTGCTGGAATTACAGGCACAAGACATGGCACCCAGCCTCCTTTGTTTTTTAACGTTCCACACTACACTGACATACACAGCCTGTGATCTCGAACCAAATATTGGATCACCCCGTGACTCAGTTTACCCATCTGTAAAAGGGCATGGCACCAGCACATAACACAGGATTTCAGTGGATTACTGGAAAATGGGAACATGTTTGAATATCCTGGATGGACAGGAGGGACAGGTAGTCATGCCCCTGAGGCGTGCACTTGCTATAGTGTGTGCTTCCACACTGTATGATTAAAAGGAAAAAAAAAAGAGAGGTATGGCCAGGTGTGGGAGCTCATGCCTGTAATCTCAGCACTTTGGGAGGCCGAGGCGGGCGGATCACCTGAGGTCAGAAGTTCAAAATCAGCCTGACCAATATGGAGAAACCCTATCTCTACTAAAAATACAAAAATTAGCTGGGTGTGGTTGCACATGCCTGTAATCCCAGCTACTCAGGAGGCTGAGGCAGGAGAATCGCTTGAACCCAGAGGTGGAGGCTGCAGTGAGCTGAGATGGCACCACTGCTCTCCAGCCTGGGAAAGAGAGACTCTGTCTCAGAAACAAACAAAAAAAATGAGCAAACAGACAAAGTGTACAAAGAACACCAGGCGTCACTGGTGGGAAGTGAAGTGCTGAGGGCAGCATGGACTCCTGAGGGAGGGTGTCCTGGAGCCCTGAGGCTTTGCAAGGAGACCAGTTGATGGGGAGCTGGGATGGAGCCAGAGAAGCAGAGAGGTGAGAGCAGAGTACTGTCCCGGCCAGCTGAGGGTACTCACCACCGCCCAGGGCTGCTGGGAGTGCTGCAGTGCTGATCACAACTCCATGGGCGAAGCTTGGAGGGTCCTCAGCACCTAGTAAATCAGGAGGGAGACGGAGTCACACTCTACAGGGGAAAATACCCCTAAATGCGACGTAACTTCTCTGAGGCTCGATTTCCACCTCTGTAGAATGGGATTTGCAGCATTTAACCTCTCAGAGCTGTTGTGAGAGATGCTGCTGCAAACAGCCATGAAGAGAGGGCCTGGGGAAGCATTTCCTACACACATGCATCCACCACTGTTACTGTCCCTGTGCTCAACTACACCTAGAGAGGAGGAACACCTCCCCCAAGAGGAGACACCCACAGGCCACCTCCATTTCCAATTTCAGTAACTCCCAGGCCATCCTCTGGTCTCCAACCACCAGCCTTTTAGTGGACCTTAAGAATGTCACACACGTCTCACAGGGTGGAAGGAACATGGAGCTGCCTCCTGCATCCCAAGGTCCCAAAGTGCTCTGCTCTTTGCAGCTGTTGCTTCTGCAATGATCTCAAGCCTGGATGACTTTGGAAGGGAGGGGCCTGGAAGTTTCCTCCTTGCTCCTGTATCCTTTGCTCCCTGCCTTCCCCCTCCCCTGTCCAGGTCAGCACTGAGAGATGCCAGGGCCTAACTTCAGAGCAGATCCCATCTCTGCCTCTTCCCCTCATCAGGAAGCAACAGGGGTGGGTGGAGGATGCCAGCAGCTCTGTCACCAGCCAACTCCAGATCCCACGCCCACTCTGGGAAAACCTGGAAGACGAGGAGAGTAGCCACTCATCTGCTCTGCTCATGATCAATGCTCCTCTAGTGCCAGATGATGACGGTTGGCTCCCTGCCAATGGGGCGCCGGAGGAGAAGGGAACTCATATTTGCTAACTCCGATGATCACAAGTGCTAGGTGCTTCAAGTCCGCTGGATGATTTACTCAATGAACCCTGAGGTGGGCATGATGATGTCACTTTTCAGGGGAAGGACTCAAGGTTTGCAGAGACAGTGGGAAAGCTGGGACCCCAGGGCTCCTGTTCCCAAGCTCCTGGCACCTCTGATCCCAGGCTGTGGGCCTCTCCCACCTGTGATTCTTCCCTGCAGAGTGCAGGACCCTGCTGCTCTGGGTTGCCCTGGCCAGCCCAGCCCTTGCCTGGGTAGGATCTTGACCTCAAGCCAAGGTGTTTGTTACCTGTGTTCCAGGAAAGCTGGAGGTCTTCTTCAGTGACTCATACACTACAGGAAATGCTGCGAGATCCTACTATTGAAACTCAAGAACTAGGGAGGTGGTTGAATCATCCTGTCTCCAGAAGACCAGTACCTAGCTGGGAGCTTTCTGATAGGAGCCTTACGTTCAGCACAGTGGCCATTTGGGCCAAGGGTTCAACATTAGGAAGAACCAGTAAGGAAGGGCCTGTGAGAGGTACTCTTGTCTTCATGATTAAATGTTATCATCCCAAGTCCCTAGGAGGCAGCAATGACTATCCCTGTCCATTTTAATTGAAGCAGTGGGCTCAGATATGTGAATACCCAGTGAGAAAGAGGCAGGGCAGGGCTTAAATCCAAGAGCCAGCTGGGTGCAATAGCTCATACCTGTTATCACAGCACTTTGGGAGGCTCAGGCAGGCAAATTACTTGAGCCCAGAAGCTCCAAACCAGCCTGGGAATCATGGCCAAACACCATCTCTACTAAAAACACAAAAATTAGCCTGGTGCAATGGTGTCTAACTGTAGTCCCAGGTACTCAGGAGACTGAGGTGGGAGGATTGCTTGAGCCTGGGAGGCAGAGGCTGCAGTGAGCAGAGACTGTGCCACTGCACTACAGCCTGGGCAATAGTATGAGACCCTGTCTCAAAAATAAATAATAAATAAATAGGCTGAGCACAGGGTGGCTCATGCCTGTAATCCCAGCACTTTGGGAGGCTAAGGCAGGCAGATAACGAAGTCGAGACCGAGATTATCCTGGCCAACATGGTGAAACCCCGTCTCTACTAAAAATACAAAAATTAGCTGGGCATGGTGGTTTTCGCCTGTAGTCCCAGCTACTCGGGAGGCTGAGGCAGGAGAATTGCTTGAACCCGGGAGGCGGAGGTTGTAGTGAGCCGAGATTGTGCCACTGCACTCCAGTCTGGCAGCCGGCGACAGAGTGAGACTCTGTCTCAGAAAAAAAAAAAAAAATCCAAGAAGCAGACTCTCCCTGCAGGGCTCTGTGGTGGGTGTGGCACTCCTAACTCTTTGTCCAGTGAACTTTCCCATCCTGGAAGGCCTATCTCCTTCCCCTCTAAAGTTTTTTCTTTATGGGGGACACATATTTATTATATGTTTAGTTTTTGGAAAACGTAACACAAAGATGTCGTATAAAGTTCTAAGCCGGGTGTAGTGGCTCATGCCTGTAATCCCAGCACTTTGGGAGGCCAACGAGGGCAGATCACTTGAGATCAGGAGATCCAGACCAGCCTGGCCAACAAGGCAAAACCCAGTCTCTACTAAAAATACAAAAATTAGCCGGTGTAGTGGCAGGTGCCTATAGTCCCAGCTACTCAGGAAGCTGAGGCAGAATTGCTTGAAGCCAGGAGGCGGAGGTTGCAGGGAGCTGAGATCGCGCCACTGTACTGCAGCCTGGGCAACAGAGCAAGATTCCATCTCAAAAAAAAAAAAAAAAAAAAAACAATTCTAAAGGTACAGATGAGATCATTGCCAGCTCATGTTTTTTTCTTTCTTTTTTGAGACAGAAGGCAGAAATATTTCCTGCCTCTGAGGCCCTCTCCAGCTCCCCCAACCTCAGAAGCAATTCTGCTTTAAATTTCCAAGTCATGAATGGTGCTGATGGTGATGATGATGATGATGAAAATAATCACATGTTTTTCAGGAGGAGGGTGGAACTAAAAAGTACAAAAGGCCAGAAAGGGAACAGAAAGTTCTGTGTCTCGCTTTGGTACCCAGGAACACCCTAAACAGTGGTCCTTAAGCCACAGAAATTGTTTTTTGATATTAGCTCTTTTTAAAATGTACTTTTGTCAAAATACTACCCATCACTTGAGAAAGGATAAAATATGCCTGGAGGCCAGGCACGGTGGTTCACACCTGTAATCCCAGCACTTTGGGAGGCCAAGGTGGGAGGATCTTGAGCCCCAGAGTTCAAGGTTGCAGTAAGTTATGATCGCTCTACTGCTCACCAGCCTGGGCAACAGAGCGACACCTTCTTTCTTAAAAAAAAATCAAAAACCTAAACCATAGCAAAACACTCCAGCTCACAGCTGAAGCACATCAGTGACTAAGAGTACACTTCCTTTCTTGTTTTTGCTTGTTTCCCTTAGTTTTCCTTGGGGCCCATTGCATCAGATATTAGAAAGGTTGAAAGAAAAATTTTAAAGGTGAAAAGTAGAACAAAAAGCATAAATGACAAATAAAGGTTGGAAAGTAGAGAAAAGATAAGATCAGCAGAAGATTCAATCCAGGAAAGCCAGTGCTCAGGATCCTAATCGTGGTGGAGCTGACAATCAAGTTGGGGACATTGAACACACATCTGTCTATGTGATGGTCAACGGACCTGATGATGTCCCAGTGGATGGCCTGGACATCCCACTCCAGCTCTCCCAACCCCTAACCCCATGCTGGCAGTGCCCAGCCCTGACTCCCACAGGGAGGCATCTCAGCCTCCCCTGCGGGTGCCGCCTCTGTACCTGTCCAGGCATGCCCCACTCTGCCCTGTACTGTTTTTTCCTTCCCCTCTTGCCTGTGAGCAACCAGGAACTTGAGATTGTGTTTCTTTTTTTTTTTTTTTTGGGATGGAGTTTCACTCTTGTTACCCAGGCTGGAGTGCAATGGCGCGATCTGGGCTCACCGCAACCTCCGCCTCCTGGGTTCAGGCAATTCTCCTGCCTCAGCCTCCTGAGTAGGTGGGATTACAGGCACGCGCCACCATGCCCAGCTAATTTTTTGTATTTTTAGTAGAGACTGGGTTTCAACATGTTGACCAGGATGGTCTTGATCTCCTGACCTCGTGATCTACCCACCTCGGCCTCCCAAAGTGCTGGGATTACAGGCGTGAGCCACCGCGCCTAGTGTGGGATTGTGTTTCTTTTGCAAGTGAACATCTGTTCTCCAGTGAGCAATGTGAGGATCGGCATTGCCCAGGTATACTGGACTTGCTTGGTTCTGTCCACTCAGTACCTGCTTTTCCTTCTGACAACAGTCTTTAGGCTTTTTCCTGGGGAACCACCCTCACCCATTCAAAAGTGCATGTGGCTCAGATAGGGCTGATCCAGTCACGTGTCCCAAGACAGGCTCGCCTCTATATTCCACACACTGACCCTACCTCCCCAGCCCACACAGAAGTACTGGCCTAGGAATGGGATATCTGCTCAACTGCAATCCTGGAATTTCTTCATCACAAAGGAAGAGGAAACTGCCTGGGTATAAAGTCAACACAGAAGAGAACTCAGCAGAGAAAGTTCACAGGCAAGCTGACAGCATCGTCGAAGCATTTCGATCCAGCCGTGCAAGGTTTACCCACAGATCCCCCAGCTGGGGGAAGCATTCAGTTTCAGCTTAAGTCACTGGGAGATGAGTTTCTGTCACTTACACCCAAGAGTGGTGATTAGATAGTGACAGTGGAACGCTTTGGTGGGGTGAGGTGGGAAGGGTGCAGGGGTGGAGTTTCTGGGGGCTGCCCCTGCTGTGTTTCTCTTTGAGGGTGCTAATACGAGGGTGTGTTCAATTTGGGAAAGTTCACCAAGCTGAACTTTCATGAGCTGCACTCTGATGAATGGCATACTTCAATACAAAGTAAAGAATCTCAAGGACTGTCCCAAACACCCAATGAAGAGAGGACATGAATAAATATTTGCCAACTGCAATCAGATTCTCTGTGGTTCGCATCCAGAGGGAGGAATTCCCCAATAGCTCACATAGCTTTCTGCCGAGCACCTTAAAGTCACAGGCTCTTCTAAATATCCCTACCCTTTCTTGGCCTGAAAGACCTGGGAAGGAGCTATGGTTATGCCTGTTTGCAAATGGGAAAAGCAAGATAGGAAAAAGCAAAATGGGAAAAACAACCCAAGACGGTTTTCCATAGCAGGGTCGACCTGAAGCCCAGGAATCCTGGGTCTCTGGGAAGCACTAACTTCCAGCCAAGCTCTGTCTGCCCTCGACACAGCAGCTTCAGGCCAGGGGTGGTGGCTCACACCTGTAATCCCAGCACTTTGGGAGGCCAAGGCGGGTGGATCACCTGAAGTCAGGAGTTTGAGACCAGCCTAGCCAGCACGGTGAAACCCTGTCTGTACTAAAAATACAAAAAAAATTAGCCAGGCATTGTGGCAGTCACCCGTAATCCAACCACTTGAGAGGCTGGGGTAAAAGAATCAGTTGAATCTGGGCGGTGGAGGTTGCAGTGAGCCAAGATTGCATCACTGCACTACAGCCTGAGCAACAAAAACAAAACTCTGTCTCAAATAAAAAAAAAAAAGCTGGCCGCAGTGGCTCACACCTGTAATCCCAGCAATTTTGGAGGCCCCGGCAGGCGGATCATGAGGTCAGGAGATTGAGACCATTCTGGCCAACATGGGAGGCAGGAGAATCCCTTGAACCCAGAAGGTGGAGGTTGCAGCGAGCTGAGATTGCGCCACTGCACTCCAGCCTGACAACAGAGTGACACTCCGTCTCAAAAACAAAAAGCAAACAAAAAACCCACCAAAACAACGACAAGGCACAGCAGCTCTTCCTGTGACCAGCCTGTCCTAGCCCTGTTCATTGAATCTAAAGGAACAAAATGTAACGCTAGGTATAGATCCCAGGTTTAGATTGCTCTGTTTAGAGCTGGCTGGAGGCCATCCCTGTTCAAGAATCCCAAAGGCAGCTGGGCGCGGTGTCTCACACCTGTAATCCCAGCACTTTGGGAGGCCAAGCGGGGTGGATCACCTGAGATCAAGAGTTTGAGACCAGCCTGGCCAACATGGTGAAACCCCATCTCTACTATAAATACAAAAATTAGCTGGCGCGGTGGCATGCCTGTAATCCCAGCTACTCCAGAGGCTGAAGCAGAAGAATCACTTGAATCCGGGAGGTGAAGGTTGCAGTGAGCCAAGGTTGCACCACTGCACTCTAGTCTGGGCAACAAGAGCAAAACTCCATCTCAAAAAAAAAAAAAAATCCCGAAGTCTGCAAAAAACAGATTCCCAGTGACGAGTCAGTGGCCTCGAGGCATTAAGAGCTACCACAGGGGCCAAACTGCTCTAGTATAGCCCTGGGAATTTGGAAGGGGGAAGGCTAAAAAGAGCAAAAGAAAGAGGAAGAAAGAAGAGAGAAAGAAAACAGAAAATAAGATAAAACATAAAGCAGGGAGGGAGGAAAGATGGGAGATGAGTGTTCAGGGGGTAGGAACAAGGAACTCCTGCAAACACCATCTGTGAGGGTTTCCTACATGCCAGCCTTGCCCATCCACTTGATTTGATCCTTACAGCAATCCTATGACATGGACCTGATGATCATCCTTATTTTATAGATGAGGAAACTGAGGCATAGAAAAATTAAGGGAGGTGGGGTATGGTGGCTCACGCTGGTAATCCCAGCACTTTGGAAGTCTGAGGCGGGAGGATTACTTGAGGTCAGGAGTACAAGACCAGCCTGGCCAATATGGCGAAACCCCATCTCCACTAAAAATACAAAAATTAGCTGGCCGTGGTGGTGCGCACCTATAATCCCAGCTACTCGGGAGACTAAGGCAGAAGAATCATTTGAGCCCAGGAGGCAGAGGTTGCAGTGAGCTGAGATTGTGCCACTCCAGCCTGGGTGACAGAGCAAGACACTGTCTCAAAAATTAAAAAAAAAAAAAGGAAAAAAGAAAAGGGACTTGTTGAAGAATTCACACAGTGGCTGCGGAGTCGGAGTTGGAAGCCTAGCAGCATGACTCTAGAGCTCTTCACTACGTGGTGCAAGTGACAAAGTTGACATATACATACGCGTTTCTCCCATCTGTGAGCGTTCTCTGATGTGCATGTATTTTTCACACAGTTGGCTGGGTGTTAAAAATACACAAATATCAGAAAACACCCACAGATGGGAGAAAATAGTTGCAAATCATATCTACAGAATGGGCTTGTACCCAGAATTTAAAAAGAGCTCTTACAACTCAACACGAAATAGGCAAACATCCTACTTAGTTTTTTAAGAATGAGCATATTGAAGAAATATAAGAATAAGTAGGCTGGACCTGGTGGCTCATGCCTGCAATCCTAGCACTTTGGGAGGCTGAGGTGGGTGGATTGCCTGAACTTAGGATTTCAAGACCAGCCTGGGCAACATGGTGAAACCCCATCGCTACTAAAATACAAAAAATTAGCTGTGCATAGCGGCATGTACCTATAATCCCAGCTACTCGGGAGACTAAGACAGGAGAATCACTTGAACCTGGGAGGCGGAGGTTGCAGTGAGCTGAGGTTGCGCCACTGCACTCCAGCCTGGGTGTCAGAGCGAGACTCCATCTCAATAAATAAATAAATATATAAAGAAATTTAAGAATGAGTGAAGAAAAAAATTAAAATGAGTAAAGGATATGAGAAGATGTTTCTCTGAAAAAAATACACAAATGGAAAGAAGCTCAACATTTTCAGGCAGTGAGGAAATGCCAATTAAGCCACAATGACAAATCACTTTGCACTCACCACGAAGGTTACAATTAAAAAAAAGGTAATTATAGGCACATTGAGCTCCATAGAGACAGCGCCGGGGCAAGTGAGAGCCGGAAGGGCACTGGGCGACTCTGTGCCTCGCTGAGGAAAACTAACTAAACATGGGCAAAGGAGATCCTATGAAGCCGAGAGGCAAAATGTCATCATATGCGTTTTTTGTGCAAACTTGTTGGGAGGAGCATAAGCAGCAGCACCCAGATGCTTCAGTCAGCTTCTCAGAGTTTGCTAAGACGTGCTGAGAGAGGGGGAAGACCATGTCTGCTAAAGAGAAAGGAAAATTTGAAGACATGGCAAAGGCGGACAAGGCCCGTTATGAGAGAGAAATGAAAACCTAAATTCCTCCTAAAGCTGAGACAAAAAAGTTGAAGGATCCCAACACACCCAAGAGGCCTCCTTCAGCCTTCTTCCTGTTCTGCTCTGACTATCACCCAAAAATCAAAGGAGAACATCCTGGCCTGTCCATTGGCAATGTCATGAAGACACTGGGAGAGAAGTGGAGTAATTCTGCTGCCGATGACAGCAGCCTTATGAAAAGAAAGCTGCGAAGCTGAAGGAAAAATACGAAAAGGATACTGCTGCATATCAAGCTAAAGGAAAGCCTGCTGCAGCAAAAAAGGGAGTTGCCAAGGCTGAAAAAAGCAAGAAAAAGAAGGAAGAGGAGGAAGAGGAGGAAGATGAAGAGGAGGATGATGATGAATAAGTTGGTTCTAGTGCAGTTTTTTTTTTGTCTATAAAGCATTTAACCCCCGCTGTACACAACTCACTCCTTTTAAATAAAAAAACTGAAGTGTAAGGCTGTGTAAGATTTGTTTTTAAACTGTACAGTGTCTTTTTTGTATAGTTAACGCACTACGGAATGTGTCTTTAGACAGCCCTGTCCTGGTGGTATTTTCAATAGCCACTACCTTGCCTGGTACGGTATGGGGGTTGTAAATTGGCATGGAAATTTAAAGCAGGTTCTTGTTGGTGCACAGCACAAATTAGTTCCATATGGGGATGGTAGCTTTTTCATCTTCAGTCGTCTCTGATGAAGCTTATACGAAATAACTGTTGTTCTGTTAACTGAATACCAGTCTGTAATTGCAAAAAAAAAAAAAGAAAAAAGTTGCAGTTTTGTTGACATTCTAAATGCTTCTAAGTAGATGTAACTTTTTTTTTTTTTTTAAAAAAAGGTAATTATAATAATTACAAGTGGGCCGGGCGCAGTGGCTCACGCCTGTAATCTCAGCACTTTGGGAGGCTGAGGCAGGCGGATCACCTGAGGTCAGGAGTTCAAGATCAGCCTGGCCAACATGGTGAAACTCTGTCTTAAAAAAAAATAGTAATAATTACAAGTGTTGGTGAGATGATGGAGACGTGGGGATCCTCATAAAGTGGGAATGTCACATGGTGCATTTCCTAAAGAAACAGTTTGGTGGTATCTCAAAAGGTGAAACAGAGAGACCATAGGATGCAGCAGAACCACCCCTGGGTACACACCCAAGAGAACGGAACACATAAGCCCACATGAAAACTTGCTCATGAATTTTCACAGCGGCATTATTCCTAATAGCCAAAAAGGAGTGACATCCCTAATGTCTATCAGTTGATGAATAAACAAAATATGGCATAACAACACAGTAGACGATTCTCCACAATAAAAAGGAAGGAAGCACTGATATATACAACGTTCAATGTGAAAACACTGAATATACTATAAACCAGTGAATTGAACACTTTTAAAATATTAACTTCGGGCTGGACGCAGTGGTTCACTCCTATACTCCCAGCACTTTAGATTGGATGGGTGGATCAACTGAGGTCAGGAGTTTGAGAACAGCCTGGCCAACACAATAAAACCCCGTCTCTACTAAAAATACAATCAATTAATCAATCAGTAAATAAAATTAGCCGGTCATAGTGGCAGGCACCTGTAATCCCAGCTACTCAGGAGGCAGAGACAGAGGCAAGAGAATTGCTCTCACTTGGGAGGCAGAGTTTGCAGTGAGCTGAAATCACACCACTGCACTCCAGTCTGGGTGACAAGAGTGAAACTCCATCTAAAAAAATGTGTGTATGTATGTGTCTGTGTGTGTGTGTGTGTGTGTGTGTGTATATATATATATATATATATGGTATAAACTTTAATGTACATGAATTCCATCTCAATAAAGCTATTATTTTTCAAAAATTAGAAAGTATGGGAGATGCACACTGAAGCTTGGTGTTTATTTTTCTATGGCCAGCTTACAGGTAATTTCTTTTATTAGTGCTTTGCTGCATTTTCCAGACAGTCTACCTCAGACTTTTATTACAATGATGATAAAATCGGAAAATTCTAGTTGGTTAAAGGAGGCTAAGGTGTGGCCGGGCGTGGTGGCTCACGCCTGTAATCCCAGCACTTTGGGAGGCAGAGGCGGGTGAATCACGAGGTCAAGAGATCGAGACCATCCTGGTCAACAAGGTGAAACTCCGTCTCTACTAAAAATACAAAAAAATTAGCTGGGCATGGTGGCGCGTGCCTGTAATCCCAGCTACTCAGGAGGCTGAGGCAGGAGAATTGCCTGAACCCAGGAGGCGGAGGTTGCAGTGAGCCGAGATCGAGCCATTGCACTCCAGCCTGGGTAACAAGAGGGAAACTCCGTCTCAAAAAAAAAAAAAAAAAGGAAGAAAGGAGGCTAAGGTGGAGTTTGGCTTTCTCCAGCTATCACTACAGAGACACGAGCCTGCAAATCCATTTCCCAGCTGACCTGAGTACCCAGTTAGCCAGAGAAGGTCAGAGGCATGAATTACTGCACTAAAAGGTGTCAAAGCTCCCAAGCACACTCTCAGCCCCAGGACGATGGGCTGGGCCAGGCTGTGGCTGAAGCCGTGCCTGGCTCCCCATCCCCAGCCACATCTGCCACCTCTGTCAGTCCTGGTGATGCAGCTGCATGGCATCCCCCAGAGGCAGTAGGCTGGGACTACAAGGCCCAGATGCTGCTGGGGGAAACAGATTTGCCTTCAAGAATCTACTGGGAAATGAATTCTAATTAGCCTGGGAAAGGAGCCTCAAGCCTCCCTGGCTCAGAGCCACCGCTCTAGGGCATTTCGGAGCAGATGAGCCGATAGCAACACATAAGCCCTTTTTGCTGGTTGGGAGCTTTAGGGATTCTCACACTGCAGTTCGCATAGCACCTGACTTAGTCTAATCAAAGTACTTTTCAGCTGGAGGCCATAAAGTCGAGGGCTCCCCACTTCTCCTCTGCGGCAACACATGCACAGTATAGAGTGTGATTGTGCTTTTAGCACCTTCACCTGTTTCCCTAAGTACTGACAGAACCCTCTCATTACAGGGATAATCTGGAATGTTCTCTGGTTTATTAACCATTTATTTTAATTACCTTATTTTCAAAAAGTAAATCATTCTTCCAAATCAATGACGTAGAGAGAAAAAAGAAGAGACTATTTTAGAGGAAAATAACTCAGGCTGAGTGCAGTGGCTCACGCCTGTAATCCCAGCACTCTGGGAAGTCAAGGAGGGCAAATCACCTGAGGTTAGGAGTTCGAGACCAGCCTGGCCAACATGGTGAAACACAGTCTCTACTAAATACACAAAAATTAGCTGGGCGTTGTGGCATGTGCTTGTAACCCCAGCTACCCGGTAGGCCGAGGCAGGAGAATCACTGGAATCCGGGAGGCCAAGTCTGCAGTGAGCTGAGATTGAGCCACTGCACTCCAGTCTGGGTGACAGAGTGAGACTCCGTTTCAAAAAACGAAAAAAAGTAAAAAAAAAAAGAACTCAAAACACAGAGTCAAATGCAACATGTGGAACTTATTTGGATTCTGATTTGAAAAAAATATCTGCCACGAGATACCATAGAGGTAATTAGATATACTTCAATATTGACTGAGTAACAGGAAATATTGAGAAATTATTGTTAATGCTATTATCACTACCCAGACCAATCTTGTTAATGCATTTCCCGACCTATCTCCCCTCCCAAGACAGTAGAAGCAGAATGTTTTCTGTCTCAATTAAGACAGTAGGTATAGAGCGCTGTGGTTAAGAGTGTGAAGCCCACTTGACCATTTACTGTGTGATCTTGTGCAAGTTACTCATTCTCTCTGTGCCTGCTTGATTAAAAGAAAATTTGTAAACCCAGGGAAACAACAGAACTCAACTCACGGGCTTGATTCAAAGAGTGAGTGAATATTTATAAAGCAAAACAAAGTCTGGCGCATAGTGCACGTTCGGGAATCTTCCAGGGCCACAGAATAGAATAGAATTATATTCTATGAATTCAAGGGAAAGTCTTCGAATGAGGAAAACCCGAGGACAATGGTCCTATTGGATTCAAATGCCCCAGTGCCGCAGCAACAGAATGTGGCAGGCACAGGCAGGGATCTCACAGGACATACAAAACAGAGGAAGCTGGAGACTCACAGCTAGAAGCTTGGCTTCTTCTTTTTTCTGATATGGAGTCTTGCTCTGTTGCCCAGGCTGGAGTGCAGTGGCATGATCTCAGCTCACTGCAACCTCCGCCTCCTGGGTTGAAGTGATTCTTCTGCCTCAGCCTCCCTAGTAGCTGAGATTACAGGCATCAGCCAGCACGCCCAGCTAGTTTTTGTATTTGTAGTAGAGATGGGAGTTTCACCATGTTGGCCAGGCTGGTCTTGAACTCCTGACCTCAGGTGATCTGTCCGCCTCAGTCTCCCAAAGTTCTGGGATTATAGGCGTGAGCCACCGCACCTGGCCTTAGAAGCCTGGCTTCTGAAGCCAGACTGGGTTCAAATCCTGTCTCTACTACCAGCGAGGGGCAGGTCACCCTCTGGCTCTCTGTGCTCCAGTTGACTCTGTTGTAAAGGCCAGAAAAGCCCCAGCCTCCCAGGTTGGAGAGGAGCCCAGCCCTGGCTCTCCCAGCAGCTCACCACTCTCCGAGGCCCTGGTACTCGGGCCACTCGCTTGTGGGTTCAAGTCAGCTAAGTCCTTTCTGCTTTTCAGACCTCAGTTTTACCATCCTCAAAAATGGGAAACTCGACTGCCTTACCTCCGTGTAAGAGGGAGGAGAAAGGAAAGTCGACATTTGCTAGGCACCTGTCCCGAGGCCCAGTGGGCCTGCGCTGAAGCCCAAGATGAAGCCCTCAGAAGCAGTGACGCAGGACTCGCAGCACTCCAATTCCCCTGGGTCTGGTTCCAAATTAACCCACCAAGCTACTGTTTCTCAATAATTCTATGGAAAAAGCCCCTGGAGAGCTTTTTGAAAGTCATGCCCTTTGAAACCCAAGCAGAGACAAAAGGGCCTCCCCAGCCTCCCCCACGTAGTAAGGATCCCGGTGCTCAGCCAAAGCCTCAGCAAGACACTTCCAAACCGGCGCCAGCGGCTGCGATGCCTTTTCCACGTTGCTGATGGAAAAGCCACCCCCAGCTGTTCCCGCCAACCCAGGTCCCCGGTGAGGACAGAGGAGCGTCCCCAACTGTGCCACTGGTCCGGCTCCCAGCCCACCTAAGTGTGGAGAGTGAAGAACCAACGTACCCCAAAGCTTGGCGTCTCTGCCCGACCTGCCGCGGCAGGGAGTGGGACGCCTCCCTCCCTGGGCTCAGCAAAGGCTCCCAGACGTCGTCTCTTCCAAATTCCACCGCACAGCCAGCTCTTTCTCTTCAATGAAGGGTCTGCAGGGCTGAGTTGCTCCTTAAGGTCCCAAGACTATGAGGGGACACCCGGTGACGCCAGGAAAGGGGCTCTAAGAGGCATGGATGGGAGTCGGGGAACCAAGCCACTGGAAGCTCCTGGAGACTAGAGGCAGAGTGAATCTGGGAACAGGGCAGGCGTCCCAGAATGGGATGTGGAGGGTGGGGGTGTCCTGGGGCTACCACAGGGAGGCACCCGGCGCAGAGCCCCCTCCGGAGCCTGGCACTGCCGCCCGCACCCTCTACTCCCTGTGCGCCAGCCCACAACCCTCGGCGCTGCCCGGTGCTGCTCGCCCGGAGCGCACACAATGAGGCGCTTTCAGACGTGGCTGCGGTCCCAGGGTGGCCGGCAGGAGCCAGGACGGTGGGGGAAGGAAGGAGCCGGTTGGCCCTAGGCTCGCTCTCCCCACCCCCGACCGAGGGGCCACGCCTCGGAGGAGGGGCGCTGGCCGAAGGCAGGGCAAGAGGGCCCAGGTGGGCTGGCTCTGAGAGGCGCATCGTTTAGCTGAGGATGTCACAGGGCGCTGGCAGAGTTACCGCTCATCTAACTGACCACAAATGAACGTTGTACCCTATCCCCGGCCCAATCCCCAGAGAAAGGGAGCTCCTGGACAAAGATCCTAGTGAAAGAAGTAGAATCTTAATCTTGGCCCTCCTCGCTCCTCGGGGGCATCCTTGCAGCGAAGTGACTTGGAATCCAAACCCTTCCCAATGCCCCAACCTCAGCCCTAAGCCAAGACCCAGGCACCTGGATAACACAGGGACCCTGTGCAGTGTCCCAGCTGGGAGGGGCAGAGAGACCAGCTGGCCTTAGGAGCTGGGCCCGCAGCTGTTCCCCTCCTCCTGCTCATTCCCTGCCCTAGCCCTGGCCGAGAGAGGCATAGGCTTCATAGCAAGTCCAGAAAAAGACATGATCCGTTTCAATAAATAAGGTATTTTCCCTTACAAATAACAGGGCAGAGTCCAGGCATCTGAAGAGGATCAAGCATTTGAAGGTCTTGTAATTAGTGATGTGATCTTAAACAAGAACTCCCTGCTGCAGGGAGAAGAAATGAGCAGTCTTTCCTGGTTGTGGTTTGGCAAGATGAATTACGATCCTTAACAATGGGCATAAGCTTTTTGGATTGGTAATTCCTTTCTGGGATCTATCTTAAGGAAATAAACCAGAAACGGATTTATATAAACGGGTTCACATAAGTATTGTTCATGATTTTGATTTTGATTTTTTTTTGAGATGGAGTCTAGCTCTTGTCACCCACGTTGGAGTGTAATGGCAGGATCTCAGCTCACTGCAACCTCCGCCTATAGGGTTCAAGTTATTCTCTTGCTTCAGCCTCCTGAGTAGCTGGGATTACAGGTGCCCACCACCGTGTCCAGCTAATTTTTTGTACTTTTAGTAGAGACAGAGTTTCACCATGTTGTCCAGGCTGGTCTCAAACTTTTGACTTCAGGTGATCCACCCACCTTGGCCTCCCGAACTGCTGGGATTACAGGTGTGAGCCACTGTGCCTGGCCTGTTTATGATTTTTTAAAAGTTAGAAATAGTGTACACGATAGTAAGCTGTGTGCCAGAAGGCAAACCATTATAACTCTGGGTAGGGGATTGGCAGGCAGTCATTATTTTACATAGGATCATGTAATTTACGTTTCCTTAACAGATATTTAGAACTTACCTGGCCAGAAAGATCCAAAACCTCTTTACAAAGCATGAATAAGGAGATGGGGAGAGGAGGTGGGGGATGGGGTAAGAGGGAGGCAGAGAGAATTGCTTTAATAAGCTTCAAGATGGGAGCTTAGTAGGGCATTAGACACCTGACCTGCCTTGGCAGAAACTGGACTAATCATTTGGAAGAATTAGGAATTTATCTCAAATATGACTTATTTATGGATTGCAGCTCAGTTGATAATATCCTGCATATTTCTTACCTTTCTTTCTTCTGCAACTATGCTGTGTGGTTCCGTTTCAGAAGCTACCAACATATGATCTGTAAATAATTTGATATTCACCAGACACAGTTGTAATTTTCCAACCCGTCGTTTCCATATGCCATGTGGATTCCACTAAAAACTAATATACTTGGGGTTGGACCAGGAAACTTTTGCCAAAGAGCTAACAAAAGCTCCAAGGTCTTTGGGCAGAGCCCTGGCAAAGCAAGGCTGCTGGTGAGTAACTCGGAGAAGTGTGCTCAACTTCAGCCCTCCCTATTCTTCCTCCCTCCAAAGCCCTGATTCTAAAAAAGGGAATACAACCTTCCATGTTGAACATTTTAATTAATAAGCTACAGAACGTAATGGATTCTTTATATAAGTTTTGCATTCAAATAATTTAATACAATCCAAACCAAAGTTTATACATATCTTTAGCCATCTTTCCATGTTTCATTACCTTTTGGGGATTTAAACCACCAACAATTTTTTAATGTCAGTCTCAAGAGACCAGGCACACTGGCTCATGCCTGTATTCTTGGCACTTTGGGAGGTTGAGACAGAAGGATTGCTTGAGGCTAGGAGTTCCAGACCAGCCTGGGCAATATAGTGAGGACCCCAATCTATAAAAATAAATAAATCTCAAGAAAAAAATTAGGTGTAGAAAACAGCCTGAATATGAAAAAAAGACAAGGGGGACAGTGTTTTAGGGAATTCCTCTGCTTGTATACTTCAAAATAGCTTTGTTTCCAAAACTGTTTTTAGTCAGCCTAAAGGAAACGGTGCTGGAGATGAGAGCTGATCTCCAAGGTAAACGAAGGCACACACTAAGAGGTGTGTTTGTGGGCATGAAGCATAAACCACAGGGGCCATGTCTTCCAGTGGCAACGACCTGCTTGGGATCAGGAAGCAGCTCCATCTGTCCTCGGAGGAGACTGCTTGCGTCCTCAGGAGGTGAACAGGCTGAACAAGCCGTCTTCCGTGTGCAGAGGCCCCTTCCAGCCATCTCTGCTCTTGCAGTCACTTGCTCAGCCACCATGGTAGTCCAGCTGGACTGCTTGGCATTCTGCTAGTGGCCAGGCTGGACTGGCCTGCCCGGGCCAGCATCCTCCTTACCACCCCACTGCTTCTTGTGTCCTTCCCAAAGCTGCCCGCCCCACTCTAATGAGCACCCTCGCCCCACTCTAATGAGCACCCTGTTCCTTAGTCAAGGGAAACACAAGCCGCTGGGCTTCCCGCTAGCCTTCTAAATAAACTGTGGTTGTCAGGCCGTGGGAGCCAATCCCAACACCAACTCTTGTCACCCCTGTCCTTTGCAGGAAGCAGGAGGGCTGTCAAGGAGGAGGAGGGCCAAGTGCCCAGGCTGTTGAGTGAGGCCCAGAAAGAACCTGTTGTGACAATCCTTTCTTCCCCCAGTGCTACTGAGGGGGCTGGGAATGAACAGCCCCTCTGACTTCAGCCTGCCATCCAGGGGCACACACAGAGGGCAAAACAGGGCAAAGAGCCAGCTACAGTCGGGCAGGCATCCAGGACTGCTCCGCTGAGCTGACGACAGATGACTGCCTTTCGGGCCGAGGCAGGTGGACGGTCTGAGTGTCCTTCAGCGGCCCTCCCTCATGCCTCTGCCAAGGCAGCCCTCTTCCTTGGGCCCTGCCCCTCTAGGTCTCCAGTGAAAGGCCTCAGCTCTGGAAATCTAAGCTCTGAATGGGAAAAGGAGAGGCCCAGGGGTGCAAAGTGCTAGTGATTGGCATGTTTGTCACAAGAGAGCCCTGAAAAGAGTAAGAGTGGCTCACAGTAGAAGGAAGAAACGCACAGTGTGTTTCTCACTCAACAGAGGAAAAGTCTCTGCTTGACCAGAGATGGGACTCTTTCCAAGATGTTGAACTGACTGCAATTTTCTCCTGAAATTCAATGCTAAGGCAAAGAAGAAAAACCCAAAAAGCTAATTACAGCCTCCAGGAACCCTCAGACCTTTCCACAAACTACTACCTGATGATTCTGCAAGAGCTCTGAAGATACGGAACTTGTATAGAGCCAAGGGAAGAACTGTTCTTTGTCTCCGAGGGGAAAAGCACACAAGCCCACATGTGTCCCGTGGGCTCTTTCAGAAACATCCTAAGATGTTCCCAGGAGATGACAATGAGGCAGCCACGGTCCTGCTGAGTCCTCAGAAACGGCCTTCCTAGGATAAGTGCTCCTTCCACACTTCTCCCCGGGGCGTCGCTGTCACAGGGATGGTGGTCACAAAGATCTTAATTCTTTCAAACATGAAGATCTTGATTCTTTCAAACACCCAGAGGAAGATAAGCAGGATGCTGACATACTGCACCCAGGTGAGCTTTACCATCTCCCTGAATCCTGGCTGATAAGTAAGGACATTTAAGGAGTGGAGGGCCACATGGTATAAGTCAAAGTAAACTAAGGTTTAGTCCAGACAGGAAATGGCAAGAATATTTCAAATACTCTTAGGATTAAAGGAATAATAAAAGATTATTAAGAAATAAATATGGATGATTCTGACTTAGAAGAATGGCTCAGAAAGAAATATGAACAGGAAATGATTCCCCCACCCACCCCCATATAAAGAGCAGACACAGTCATTTATGTCAGAATACAGTGCTGTAGCAATTTCCAATCAAAGGCTCCGCACATCTGTTCCTGCTGGGGACAACTTTGGAATCTTCTCTTTTTGGAAACTGAGCTACCACTGCCTCTCTAACAGAAAGGATATAATATGGTTTACACCATGTATTGGATGATAGCATTAATCACAAAAGGAGTTTCATGGCTCTGCCCACCCCGCCAGATAAAGTTGTGGTTATTCAGGATGGTGGCAACTGCAATACAATCATTAACCATTAATCAATCATGAGGCAGCCTTTTTGCAAAAAATATTGAGGGCTATAAATATTCTTTTATTCCTGTGGGATATTCTGCACTTCAGAACAGAAAGAAATCATTTGAAAGCATAAACAATTGCATATACAAAGTAGATTAATAAATAATTTAAGATACTTGTCAAATAAAATATATGATATGGTCTGGCTCCGTGTCCCCACCCAAATCTCATATGTCCCCACATATCAAGGGCAGGACCAGATGGAGATAAATGAATCATGGGGCAGTTTCCTCCACACTGTTCTCATGATAGTGAGTTCTCATGAGATCTGATGCTTTTATAAAGGGCTTCCCCCTTAGCTCTGCTCTCATTCTTTCTCCTGCTGCCCTGTGAAGAGGTGCCTTCTGCCATGATTGTAAGTTTCCTGAGGCCTACCCAGCCATGCAGAACTGTGAGTCAATTACACCTCTTTTCTTTATAAATTACCCAGTATTGGATATGTCTTTATAGCAGAGTGAGAATGGACTAATACAGTATTTATATTAAAATACATCTGGCCGGGCGCGGTGGCTCACGCCTATAATCCCAGCACTTTGGGAGGCCAAGGCGGGTGGATCACGAGGTCAAGAGATCAAGACCATCCTGGTCAACATGGTGAAACCCTGTCTCTACTAAAAATACAAAAATTAGCTGGGCATGGTGGTGCGTGCCTGTAGTCCCAGCTACTCGGGAGGCTGAGGCAGGAGAATTGCTTGAACCCAGAAGGCGGAGGTTGCGGTGAGCTGAGATCGTGCCATTGCACTCCAGTCTGGGTAACAACAGTGAAACTCCATCTCAAAATAAATAAATAAATAAATAAATAAATAAATAAATAAATAAATAAAATAAAATACGTCAAAATCTCAGAAGTGGTTGTGTGATCATCTACAATCTACAGATGTTGAATGGCTAACTGAAGGAATAACATATTGCCACTCTAAATAATATCAGTTTGGCTGGGCAAAGTTGTGCAGGCTTGTAATCCCAAGGATCTGGGAGGCCAAAGTGGGAGGATCACTCGAGGCCAGGAGTTTGAGACCAGCTTGGCTGACATATTGAGACCCTCTCTGTACCAAAAAACAAAAAAAGCTGGGCATGGTGGCGCATGCCTGTAGTCCCAGCAGCCCAGTAGGCTTAGGTGAGAGGATCACTGAACCCACAGGAACTCGAGGTTACAATCAGCTATGATTATGGCACTGTACTCCAGCTTGAGCATCAGAGCAAGACTTTGTCTGTTTAGGGGGAAAAAAAATTAGAACTTTGTAGCAGCGTGGAGAAATACTTACATTACATAGAAGTACAAATAATGTGAATGCCAAAGTGTTTCAATACTATCATAATAGGTATATTTTAAAAATCCACATAAAGAGTGAAAAAAGTAAAGAACAACACATCGATTTCTTGAGCCATGCTTTTTACTTTTGTTTTAAAATTCCCTTTTTATTGTCTGCTGCTAGTGTATGACATAAAATCAGAAAGCAATGGTGGATTTGTAGTCATCCCCTCTGTGAAATGTCTGTGTGTCATCTCCATGATATCTGGTTGCCAAGTAATACTGTAGATGCCTTTAGAGAACACCTCAGCCACCGGCCAGCCAAATGTGCCAAGTCAACACATGCCGTGGCCTAGAGCTCTGTAAGGAATGAGGACACTGTGCCTTCCAGTAGGAAGCATGGGCGCTCCTGTTCTCCTGCTGGACTGCTAACGTGGGGAGAGTCACCCATGTTCTCTTTTTCTTTCTGAAAAGCGTGAACAGTAATTTGTCTTTGGCATCTGTTATAGGCGTGGTATGGGGAACAACTCAATTAGGCCTATATTTTTAAAAAAGGAAACCCAGCCGGGCGCGGTGGCTCAAGCCTGTAATCCCAGCACTTTGGGAGGCCGAGGCGGGTGGATCACGAGGTCAAGAGATCGAGACTATCTTGGTCAACATGGTGAAACCCCGTCTCTACTAAAAATACAAAAAATTAGCTGGGCACAGTGGCGCGTGCCTGTAATCCCAGCTACTCAGGAGGCTGAGGCAGGAGAATTGCCTGAACCCAGGAGGCGGAGGTTGCGGTGAGCTGAGATCGCGCCATTGCACTCCAGCCTGGGTAACAAGAGCGAAACTCCGTCTCAAAAAAAAAAAAAAAAAAAAGGAAACCCATCAAGCCAGTGGTGGGATAAAGATGACCTTTAACCATCACTAACCTGCTGGACCATGGGATGCTGGAGGGGTGGGGGCAGACCCAGGTCTGAAGATCAGGACGAAAAGGACAAATTCTGGACAGCACACTTGCTCCCATTGTTGAACATTCATGAGTTTTGACATTTTCATCACAAGGGCTCCAATTCTGCTTGTCTCTGTTGCCCCCAGTAACCTTGAAAGTCCTGAGCAGTAGCTGAATGAGCTCTCCCTGTGACTCACCGTTCCTTTCCTGGTAGGCAGCAACAATATGCAGGAGGTCATAATCGTAGGCAAAGGGGCTTGTCCTGTTGATCACGGATACCTGGGACATGGGAGGAGGATGGGGCGTGAGTACCTGGGAAGCTCCTCCTCTCTTCCTTCTACCCTCCTGACACCCAGGCTGGTCCCACAGACCACCCTCGTAGTCTTGGTGGCCTATTCCCATGTCAATAATCTTATCTTCAAAGATGAATAAACATTTGCAACAATTTAAGTTTATTTACTCTGTCCTTCCTTCTGTGGGGATGGAAATAAGGGGTCAGTGTCAACGTTTCATACGTTTTAAAGCTATTTATAAAATCTCTCTCTTGGCCGGATGTCATGGCTCATGTCTGTAATCCCTGCACTTTGGGAGGCTGAGGCAGGAGGATTGCTTGAGGCCAGAAGTTTGAGACCAGCACAGGGAACATAAACACCCCCATTTCCACTGAAAACAAAACAAACAAACAAAAAAACCCCAACAAACTAGGCATTGTGGTGCCTCCAGTCCTAGCTACTAGGGAGGCTGAGGAGGAAGAACTGCTTGTACCCAGGAGTCATAGGTGGGCCACTGCACTCCAGCCTGGGCCACAGAGTGAGACTCTATTTTTTTAATAAAGAAGTGGGGGCAGGGGCAGGCACAGTGGCTCACACCTGTAATCCCAGCATGTTGGGGGGCCCAGGTGAGTGGATCACGCGGGTCCAGAAGTTAAGACAGCAGCCTGAGAAACATGGCAAAACCCCTTCTCTACAAAAAGTACAAAAATTAGCCAGGCATGATAGCATGCACCTGTAGTCCCAGCTCACTACTCAAAAGGGTGGGGTAGGAGGATCATCTGGGCCTGGGGAGGTTGAGGCTGCAGTGAGCCATGATCGTGCCACTGCACTCCAGCCTGGGTGACAGAGTGAAACCCTGCCACACACACACACACACACACACACACACACACACACACACACACACAAAATAATTAATAAAATTGTTTAAAAAAGGGTTAGGTACAGTGGCTCGTGTCTGTATTCCTAGTACCCTTGGAGGCTGAGGTGGGAGGATTGCTTATAACTGATAAATTTCCCTTTTTCACCTTCATGGCAGCCCAACTTCTGTGGTCCCTGTTGTGATAAAATAAAGGTGAGGAATGACTGATTAGATGCATGAGTTCTGGACACGGAAAGTTCCTGGCTCTGTTATACCTTTTTTTCTTCTTCTTTTTTTTTTGAGATGGAGTTTCGCTCTCCTGGGTTCAGGCAATTCTCCTGACCTCGTGATCCACCCGCCTTGGCCTCCCAAAGTGCTGCGCCCAGCCTAGTTTTTTTTTGAGATGGAGTTTTGCTCTTGTTGCCCAGGCTGGAGTGCAATGGCATGATCTCGGCTCACTGCAACCTCTACCTCCTGGGTTCAAGCAATTCTCCTGCCTCAGCCTCCCAAATAGGTGGGATTACAGCCATGCGCCACCACGATTTTTAGTAGAGATAAAAATCTCCACGTTGGTCAGGCTGGTCTCAAACTCCCAACCTCAGGTGATTCACCCGCCTCGGTCTCCCAAAGTGCTGGGATTACAGGCGTGAGCCACAATGCCCAGTTTCTGGCTCTGATATACTTTCAAGCTTTGAGCCTTTGAGAAAATTAATCACTGTTAGCCCCAGTTTTGTCTTCTGCAAAATGAGTTCATTCTTTAAACAAGCATCTCTGGCTGGGCGCAGTGGCTCAAGCCTGTAATCCCAGCACTTTGGGAGGCCGAGGCAGGTGGATCACAAGGTCAAGAGATTGAGACCATACTGGTTAAGATGGTGAAACCCCGTCTCTACTAAAAATACAAAAAATTAGCTGGGCATGGTGGCGCGTGCCTGTAATCTCAGCTACTCAGGAGGCTGAGGCAGGAGAATTGCCTGAACCCAGGAGGCGGAGGTTGCGGTGAGCCGAGATTGCGCCATTGCACTCCAGCCTGGGTAACAAGAGCGAAACTCCGTCTCAAAACAAACAAACAAACAAACAAGCATCTCTGCGAACTTCCCATGTGCCAGGCAGTGTGCTAGGCACTGACGTGACAGTACATGAGCTGTCACTGCTGTCAACGCTGAGGGAGACAACAAATAAACACACAAACACGTGTCCTGAGTAGGCCAGGTGGCAGGAGGGAAAGTCTGGCTGAGGGATGATGGAGGGAGGGGCTGCTGCTGCAGAGGCAGCTCAGGGAAGGACTGTGCTCAGGGTATCTGAACAGGGACCTGAACGGCGTGGTTCGATAAGCCACGTGGATGCCTGGCAGAGGAGACGGCAAGAGCAAAAGCCCCAAGGTGGCAGCTGCTTCCTGGGTTTGAGGAACAGCAAAAAGGCCAGGGTGGCTGGAAGGGAGCAAGGGGGACAGTGATAGGACAAGTGGCTGGAGCACTGGAAAAGGACGATGCAGGTGGCTCAGAGGTTGCTGTGATAATTAAAGGAGATGATACAGGTAAACCCCTGCACTCAGGGCTGGTCTATGTTATGGGTTCAGTAAACTGTCTGGCAGTATTTTTGAAATACTTTACGTGAACATTTCACATGATCTCTTGGAAACACATACTCCAAGTGTGTGTATGGAAGAGAAAATATGTTTGTGTGTGTGCATGTGCACACGTGTACCTAAAAGCAATAAACAATTTAGTTTTTTGACAAACACTGATTTTTTCTCTCTCTCCTTCTAGGTGTAAATACAGGTATATCTTCATAATCTGAAAAGACTTTATGGCAAGAATTCCTCAGAAGGCCCCTTTAAAGCCACCCACAGAGAAATAATATTTCTACTTTTCATTCTCTTCAAAGAACTCGATGAACAGTAACACACAGAAACAAAGGAGCTGGACAATGAGAAACACCCTTACATTGTATCGGGCATCTAGGCCGCCACAGCTCAGCGGCTGTTTCTGCTGCAGCCTCAGGTCTCCATTCACATATAACTGGGATCCAGGGACAGCAAAGGAGGACTGAAGAAATGCCATGCTCTGCATCACGAAGGTTGACATCCTCTGAAATCATTAGACAAACAAACAACACCAACTGCTGTCAGACCTGAAGGGCTCTGGGTGCTAACAGTCACCTGTCTTGGCTGAAACCTGAGGGGCCCTCACACAGCCAGCATAGTCATGCAGGAAACACTGCCTAGAACCTTCTGAGCTATTAATAGCCCATATTAATTAATATGACTCCAGTGTAAAACGTTCAACTGACCTAAGCTACCCCAAACTACATGGGGAAGAGGGCCTGCTACTGTGTGCGTCTTCTAGAAATCAGAAGAAGGGCTCTGGTCTATGAAAAACACACAAGAGAGAGGACGGCCTTCCAGCGGACCGACTCACGTGTAACTGATAGGAGAAAGTCAGGATGAGCTGCACACCGAGAACGTGCTCCGTGGACTGCAGGGGAAGCTCCAGCTTAAAATGTAACATGTCCGTCTTCCCATCCTGGTTCTTGTCTTCTCTAGTCTAGGACACCCAAACAGGGCCAGCAGCCCTGGTCACTAATGAGTTTGGGAGGAATCCACATCACTTCTGTACATACACAATGACCCACTGTCCTGCTGTACACAACAGGCATTATCTCCTCCACCAAAAAAAAAAAAGAGAAAAATAGACAGGGGTAAGTACATTAATATTGGGGAAAGAGATACAAAGTGCATGGCCCCTGAACTTCCTATGTGAGTCTCTCAAATGTTCACTGGCCAAAATAAATGGGAACTTGAAGTGGCAATAACAAGACAAGAAACATCTGGATAGCATTGTCTCATTTGATCCTGTCTTTTTAAGTTTTTAAATTTTTATTTTTTTAAAGAGATAGGTTCTCCCTATGTTGCTGAGGCTGGTCTTGAACTCCCAGAGCCAAGGGATCCTCCTGCCTTGGCCTCCCAAAGTGCTAAGATTATAGGTGTGAGTCCCCTGGTCAGATCAGATCTTGTTTGTTTTGTACTGGTGGTTTTTTTTTCTTTTTTATAAACATGCCTGGATTTGCATGGAAAATTAAAGTATCAGAATTGTCTTCTACGCTTCTAGAAACAACTTTTTAAATTAGAAAAACACCTAATCCTTATCATTATGCATTCCCCCAACAAACTCAACAGAAAATCATCAAGCTCTATTATACATTCCGAAACCACAAGTGTCTTTGCTTCAGATTCTTGATGTTGGACCTCATCTCATCAGGACTTGAAAGCCTTGTGGATCTTTTAGTACCAATCAATGAAATGAAAAAGGAAGCTATGTCAAATCAGCAAAGCATTAAAACCACATCTGTATGATAAATTATGGGCATGAAAGAAAAAGAAACAGAGATCTGTGGAGGAAAACAGGACAAATTATAGCTGATGAAGCATATGTAGGCAGTGAAAAAAAACTGGTATCCATTTCCACCATCCAGGCTGACCTCACAGTGATCCTAAAATGATCAGCAGGAAAGGACGGCAACTGAAAAGCAATCACTGCTGACATGATCCCTCTGCACAACTCTGGATCTTTTTGCTACCAGTGATCCTTTCCCAGTGTAGTTTCCAGAAGGATTCTACTGTGGTGTAGCAGCATTCCCATCTGGATCCCTGATCTACTGATTCATTTTGATTCCCACCATTACTATTATATGAGGAAAATAATTTTTGTACCTTTTTGGACTAAAAAGGTCATTTGAGATGAAGAAATCTCAATTTTCAGAAATTTTCTATTGTTTTTTTCCTTCTAGACAATAATGTCCTTATTCTAAGTCTTGTTTTAGAGAAATCTCCCTCCCCCTTCTCTTGGATACTTCCTCTCTGCCCTGTTTCATCAGCTTCAGTGAAGGGTAGCTGCTACCAGGGATGATGATCAAGTTACTGAGGCAATGATGGACTAGTCATTATGAGTAGGATGAAAAGAACCTGCCTTGTCTTCCTGTGGATTTTCTTCAATCGGGATCTGGGGAGACAATGTTGTGTAACTCTCTGATGGATCCACGCCTTCTGGATCTTTAGGGTTAAACAGGAAGCAAAGATCACATTTCTCAACTTGCAACAGAGGATAGTGGCCAGGAGACAACTGCCAGAAGAATCCAGACTCCAACCCACTGTGGGAGGGGGAGAAGCTCATTTCCTTTGATCTTTACGATAAATGTAAAGCCCCAGGAAGGCAGAACAAGTATTTCCCCCATTATATAGATAAGAAAATCAAGGGTCAGGGAGATTAGGGCATTTACCAGAGATACAGCAAGTCATGGTGAAGACAGAATTTCTGATCAGGACTTCGACTTCAAATGTGGTATCCTTTTCAAGACTAAAATATCCAGACTTATTTAAAAATTCAAAAAGAAGATGGTGGGTTGGAGAGCTTTTTGCAAAACGGCAGTGCCAGGCATCAACGTCTGTACACTTGCCTGCGTGCACAATTCTCCTCCAAGTTCAGAGAGGAAAGAGCTCTGGCTCAGCACCATCAACAGTGTCTACTTGTTAAATTCACTTATTAATGTGCTGCACAGTTTTTGAGGCACTAGTGTGTGTCAGGCACTATTTGAGATGATGAGAATATAGTGGTAAACAAAATAGACAAAATCTCCATCCTAGGAGCTTATGTTCCCAATCAAGGAAACAGAACATAGATTAATAAATATGCAACAATTTCAAATAGTGTGATAAGTGCCACAAAGAAAAATGAGGCAGGCTAAAATGAAATAATAATTAAGGTAGAATTTAACAGAAAGTTTTGGTTTTTTGTTTTGTTTTGTTTTTTGAGATGAAGTCTCACTCTGTTGCCCAAGCTGGAGTGCAGTGGCATGAACTAGGCTCCCTGCAACCTCCACCTCCTGGGTTCAAGCAATTCTCCTGTCTAAGTCTCCCAAGTAGCTGGGACTACAGGCATGTACCATTCCTGGGTTTCTTTCTTTTTTTTTTTTTTTTTAAGTAGAGACAGGGTTTCTTCACTATGTTGACCAGGCTGGTTTCAAACTCCTGATCTTGTGAACTGCCCGCCTTGGCCTCCCAAAGTGCTGGGATTACAGGCATAAACCACTGTGCCCAGCTTAACAGAAAGTTTTACAGAAAATATTCAGGATGGGCCGGGCACAGTGGCTCACGCCTATAATCCCAGCACTTTGGGAGGCCGAGGCGGGTGGATCATGAGGTCAAGAGATTGAGACCATCCTGGTCAATGAGGTGAAACCCCGTCTCTACTAAAAATACAAAAATTAGCTGGGCACGGTGGCGTGTGCCTGTAGTCCCAGCTACTCGGGAGGCTGAGGCAGGAGAATTGCTTGAACCCAGAAGGCGGAGGTTGCGGTGAGCCAAGATCGTGCCATTGCACTCTAGTCTGGGTAACAACAGCGAAAGTCCGTTTCAAAAAGAAAAGAAGGAAATATTCAGGATGACCCGACTTGTTGGAGGCCTGAAGAAAGTGAGGTAATGAGGGGATGGGGTACAAGAATGTCTCAGGAAAGGATCCAGGCTCACCAAGTGCATGTGTTCGTGGGGCCAGTGCAGCTGGCAGAATGGGTGAGATGGAGAGTACGGCAGAGAGAGGGGACACAGAAGTGAGGACACAAAGGGTGTGTCTCCCAAAAACAACTTGTCACTAGCTAGACTCACTCCATGGGCTAGTAAAGGTTGGCTCTGTTATCACTTGTACTACTGAAAAAATCAATTACTTAATTCCATTTCGTTGAAAGTAAGCCTAACATAGGTGCAATAGCTACAAAGGCAGGCATTCAAAGGCTACTGCTTCCTCAACACAAACTCCAGGTCACTATCTAACCTCCCACTGGTGCCTGGCCAAGAGAATTCACGAATGACACAACCACTTTACATCTATGAGGTATACACAGGATTTAAAACATTTATTATATCCACTGATTGTCCCATGTGATCCTTCCACATATCCCAGGAGAGAGGTGGGTGCTCTCATGCCTAGGATATGGAGAGAGAAATTTTGTTGTTTTATTTTATGGAGGGGACAGAGCATCAGTTGAACTACCACATGAACTAAATAAACTACTGCCCTTCCTCCAGCAATGAAAAAAGCCACCTCTAGTCAGTAGTCAATCAGAAATTGAGGGCAGGAGTCTGTTTCCAGGGTTTCAGGCCTCCACGTCTTCCACAACAAACTCATATCCTCCTGCAGCTTCTTTTCCGGCTGCCATTAGGCCGGGAGCTAATCCTGACTTCCACCGCCCAGAGACTCACCCTTGCTGGCTGGCAGCAGCTCCAGAGGGAGCAGCACCTGCATCTGGATATTGCTTCTAACAAATGTGCACCTGCCAGAGCTCTGGCGCCAACATAAATCCCTCCTGCCTGGGCAGCTACTGTGGCCCTGGCTCCCAGCTGAGGCCCCCTATCTACCACCCACTGCCAGCTCATCCCCAAGCCACAGCACAGGACCATGCTTCTCTTCCAAAGCAGAAAGACCATCTTCTACCCCAGAGTCCTCACCTGCCACTCCCAAATCAATCTGACCCTGACCACACAAACACCTAGTCTGCAGAAAGTTCTATGATGGCACCAGGAATTCACTGCCCAAAGTGGGCAAGTGGGATGTAAACCTGCCTCTGAGAACTCAGACTAAGGCCAGGTGTGGTGGCTCACACCTGTAATCTCAGTACTTTGGGAGGCTGAGGCTGGTGGATCACCTGAGGTCAGGAGTTTGAGACCAGTCTGGCCAACATGGTGAAACCTCATCTGTACTACTAATTAAAAAAAAATTAGCTGGGTGTGGTGGCATATGGCTGTAATCCCAGCCAGCTGCTCAGGAGGCTGAGGCAGGAGAATCACTGGAACCTGGGAGTCAGAGGTTGCAGTGAGCTGAAATTTTGCCACTGCACTGCAGCCTGGGCGACAGACTTAGACTCCATCCCCCCTGCCCTCTGCAGAAAAAAACCTACCACCAACAAAAAAAAACCCCAAAATTAGTTGGGAATAATGGCGTGCTCCTGTAGTCCCAGCTACTTGGGAGGCTGAGGCAGGAGAATCGCTTGACCCAGGCAGTGGAGACTGTAGTGAGCTGAGATCACACCACCACTGCACTACAGCCTGGGCAACAGAGTGAGAGTCCATCTCAAAAAACAACAACAAAAAGAACTCAGAGTAGTCACCACTGGCTGTTGTCTGCCCCCACTGACCTGAGACCACCCGCTGGACCCCTGCTGTGGAAGGCTTCTGCTGGAGCTGTGATAAGCACTGCTTTTTGCAGTAATTCAAGGCGCTGCTGGAGCCTGGCTTCTTACCAGCTGTCCCAGAACCGGAGGGGCAGTGACCTAGGAGGCAGCGCCCTGATCTGCCAGAAACACATGAAGCTAGAAACTCCCAGAAAAGTAGGTCTGGACACAAGTGTGCCAACCAACTACTAAGGGCTGAACGGTGTGCTCCACAGATTCCCATGTTAAATATGATAGGGCTGTGGCCTTTTAAGAGGAAGAGATCTCAATCTCCTGATATGTCTCTGCTATGTGAGGACACAGAAGGCACCCAACTGCAAGTCAGAACCCAACAATGCTGGCACCCTGATCTCAGACTTCCAGCCTCCAGAACTGAGGAAACAATGTCTGTGTGTGTGTGTGTGTGTGTGTGTGTGTGTGTGTGTGTGTGTGTGTGTGTGTTTTAGAGACATAGTCTCTGTTACCCAGGCTGGAATGCAGCGATTGATCATAGCTCACTACACCTGTGAACTCTTGGCCTCCCAAAGTGCTAGCATTACAGGTGTGAGCCACAAGGCCAGCCAACGTCTGCTTTTTTTTTTTTTTGAGACAGAGTTTTGCTCTTGTTGCCCAGGCTGGAGTGCAGTGGTGCCATCTCGGCTCACTGCAACCTCCGCCTCCTGGGTTCAAGTGATTCTCCTGTCTCAGCCTTCTGAGTAGCTGGGATTATAGGCACACACCACCATGTCCACCTAATTTTTTTTTTTTTTTGAGACAGAGTTATGCTCTTTTTGGCCAGGCCAGAGTACAATGGCGCGATCTTGGCTCACTGCAACCTCTGCCTCTTGGGTTCAAGTGATTCTCCTGCCTCAGCCTCCTGTGTAACTGGGATTATAGGCAACTGCCACCATGTCCAGGTAATTTTTTGTATTTTTAGTATAGATGGGGTTTTACCATGTTGGCCAGGTGATCCACCCACCTCAGCCTCCCAAACGGCTGGGATTACAGCGTGAGCCACCACACCTAGCCCCAGTGTCTGCTTTTTAAGACAAAAATCTGTGGTATTTCATTAAAGCAGCACAATCTAAGATACTGACACTCAACTCTTCAGGAACACAGCCTCTGCCCCAGGAGTCCAGCTAAGTGTCTGACCCACATCTAAATTTTCTTTTGCTTTTTTTTTTGAGACAGAGTCTTACTCTGTCACCTAGGCTGGAGCGGAGTGGCATCATCTCAGCTCACTGCAACCTCTGCCTCCTGGGTTCAAGAGGTTCTCTGCCTCAGCCACCTGAATAGGTGGAACTATAGGTTCCCGCCACCAAGCCTAAATTTTGCATTTTTAGTAGAGACAGGGTTTTACCATGTTGGCCAGGCTGGTCTTGAACTCCTGACCTCAAGTAAACGCCTCCCTTGGCCTCCCAAAGTGGTGGGATCACAGGTGCACGCCACCATGCCAAGCTAATTTTTGTATTTTCAGTAGATACAGGGTTTCACCATGTTGGTCAGGCTGTTCCCGAACTCCTGACCTTGTGATCCACCCACCTCAGCCTCCCAAATTAATGGGATTACAGGTATGAGCCACCGCGCCTCCCATCAGTTTTCTTACTTTTTTTTTTCCTCCAACATGGAAAGAACAACCCATCAGTTTTCTTAAAAGCTTAAAAGCCAACTTGTAAATAGGACCTGGCATAGCAGCCCAGAACTTCCCTCAGGTTTTGAAAAGGGGAGGTACACTGCACCACAATCCTGAACCACATCTATTAGCTCCTTCAGGCCTACATATATTATACAGCATCACTAAAGTCACTTCAAGTAGGGGAAAAAAGCCTTATTAATGTAGTATATAAAGCTATTTCAGATGGATGGGATTATTAAAGGATTCTAATAGCAAATGCAAATGCACATAAAACACTTTTAAAAAAGTGATTTCCCTTTAATCTACTACTGCACCTTAATTTGCCATCTATTTAATAGCCATTTGTCGACTGTCATACAGACTTTTCCCTGGCTCAACACTGTCAAAAACTTTATCACCACATCTTCTAGTATTTCTTTGTTTACGGCTTCAAACCAAGTGTGTGCATTATCTTCAGTTTTGTTGGCAGCTTCACTTTGGCAGCTAAAGGCACACCATTTCCCTATAATGAAGTCAGACAACTAGTCCATACTAAAAGACTGCTGGGCACGGTGGCTCATGCCTGTAATTCCAGCATTTATTATTTATTATTATTGATTATCATTGAAGCCAGTAACTGGAGACCAGCCATGTGTGGGGACACGTACCTGTGGTCCTGGCTTCTCTGTAGTCCTAGCTACTGGGGAGGCTGAGACAGGAGGACTGTGTAAGCTCAGGAGTTCAAGGTTACAGTGAGCTATGACTGTTACCACTGCGTTTCCGCACGACAGAGCGAAACCCCATGTCCTTAAAAAAGAGAAAAAAAAAAAGCCTGGGCATGGTGGCTCGCACCTGTAATCCCAGTACTTTGGCAGGCTGAGGTGGGAAGATCATTTGAGCTCAGGAGTTCAAGGCAAGACTGGGCCACATGGGGAGACTGTGTCTTTACAGAAAAATAAAAAATAAAAAACTGGCTGGGCACAGTGCCTCACAACTGTGGTCCCAGATACTCAGGAGGCTGAGGTGGAAGAATCACTTGCGCCCAGGCGCTGGAGGCTACAGTGAGCCATGATATCATGATTGTACTCCAGCCTGGGCAACAGAGTGAGACCCTGCCTCAAATAATAATAAAAAAAGAATATAAGGGGAAATGAGATTAAGCACCATGGTAGAACAGCCCCAAAAGATGTTCAAATTCTCATCCCCAAAACCTGTGAATAGGTAACGAGGCAAAAGGTGTTGAAGGAATGGTTTGCTAGAATATTTAACAAAATGAAGAAAATAATAAAAAAGAAAAATAAAAAAGCCCTGTGATTAAATTAAGGATCTTTAATCAGCTGTGATTAAAGATCTTGCAGGAGGGGGTTATTATACATTTTCAAGACCTATCTAAAGTAATCACAAGTTTCTCTGTGAGAGGGAGACAGGAGTTCAGAGTCAGAAATATTTGAAGATGTTATGCTACTGGATTTGGAGAAGAGGAGCGGGCCATGGGCCTAGGAATGCAGGTGGTCTCTAGAAGCTGGCAAAGTCAAGGAAGGAAATTCTTCCTACAGCCTCCAGAAGGAACACAGCCCTGTTGACACTTCGGTTTGGGCCCAATTTGGACTTCTGAGCACCAGAACTATAACATGATAAAATCTATATGGTTTTAAGCTGCTAGATTTGAGAAAGTAATTATAGTAATAATCGCAAACTTATACAAACATTAAGAATGTATTCATTCATCTGTGAATATTTATTTATTTATTTATTTATTTGAGTCTCTCTCTGTCACCCAGGCTGGAGTGCAGTGGCATGATCTCAGCTTACTGCAACCTCTGCCTCCCCGGTTCAAGCAATTCTCGTGTCTCAGCCTCCTGAGTAGCTGGGATTACAGGCATGAGCCACTACACACAGCTATTTTTTTTGTATTTTTAGTAGAGACGCGGTTTTGCCATGTTGGCCAGGCTGGTCTCAGACTCCTGACCTCAGGAGATCCACCTGCCTCAGCCTCCCAAAGTGCTGGGATTATAGGCATGAGCCACTATGCTCAGCCCATATGTATTTATAGAGCTCATTCTATATGCTGGCAACCCTGGTGAAAAAAAAAGTTTAAGATGCCTGCTCTGAAAGAGTTTATTTATTTAAGAATACATTTTCAGAGAGAAATAGCAGTGAAAGAGAACAGACACAGAAGAATCCTCTAGTGGATTCTGTATTAACATAACGGCTCTATAATGGCCAGCTCCCTGGCCTCTAACCTCCACAGCGAGTCAACTAACCCCCAATCAAGGCTTTAAGACCAACCTGGCCCCAAATGGCAGCAATGGAAAGAACCTGAGCCAAGTGGGCGGCATGATGCTCAGCACACAGCCCTCCTTCCAGCTGGCCCCACTCTAATCTTGTGTTCCAGCCGAACAACTGGGTCAGCAAGGCCACTTTCTCTTCTGGGGTTCTAAGCAGACCACATGAGTCCCCCGGGGGGGTAAGAGTCTTATGTGGTCCTGCAAGTCCATGCTGAAGCTGGGCTGCCCATCAGCCTGCAGCTCTACATATTGTCCACTGGGAGACTCCTCTCTTGCCAAACCCCACCTCCCTTCCTGGAGGTCCAACTGTCCCCTCCACTCCTCCCTAACAAGATGATGTGCCCACTGAACTACCAACTGTAGTTGACCACCTCTCTCTGGATACTGCCTGCCTGCTCCTCCCTGGTTCTTGGGTGTGCCCCTGGCCCGCCTCACCCCAGTGGTCTCTGGGTCCTAGCCTGTCCAGACTTTGTCTGTCCTGATCAGGCTTTTCATCTATTCTCCATGCAAAGCCAGTATGTCAATGCCACTGGGTACGGGGTTTCTTCTCAGGATGGTGCAAATATTCTCAAACTGATTGTGCTGATAGCTGTACAACTCTCTGGATTGTGTATTTAAGAAAAAATTCAGAATCATCCCATCTCTGCTCAAAACCCCCCAGTAGAGCCCTCCAGGATCTGCCCTCTGCTCCTCCTCTCTGCTTTGCTCACATAGTCCCTCCAGGCACCCTGACCTCCTCAGTGTTTCCTCTGCAGGCTCCTGCTCCAGGCCCTCTGAATCTGCTGCTCTCTGGCCTAGAACACTAGCTCTTCCCACAATAGCTGTTGGCTCATTCCTCACTTCCTTCAGATTTTGACTCCAATGTCCTCACCATCGAGGGCCTCTCCATCACCTTACAGCAAAAAGCATTTCACCCCCTCCCCACCCTGAGACTCACAACCAGCTGTTCCATCCCACGGGTTGTGTGTTTTCTCCCTCCCTCCATTGGAATGAGAGCTCCATGTGGGAAAGGGCTTTGTTTCGTTCACCATGGCATCTTGACCTGGTACCTAGGGAAAAAAAAAAAAAAAAGAGGCACACATTTGATACTGAGTAAATGTTTGTTGGGTAAACGAATAAATGAGTGGTCCAAATGTGACGCAGTCTTGATTCCAGCAAGGACACAAGCTAAACATCATTGGGTTGTACTTTCATTATCACAAGACCCACTAGGACTTTAGTGAAATCCATACAATAAAATCAATCCTGATACCAGAAAAAGCTCTGCCTTCCTTGACATTCAGATTTGTTAAAAATGACAAAAGAAGCCGGGGGAGGTGACTCATGCCTGTAATCCCAGCACTTTGGGAGGCCGAGGTGGGCAGATCAGGAGGTCCGGAGTTGAAGACCAGCCTGGCCAACATAGTGAAACCCCATCAAAAAAAAAAAAAAGACAAAAGAAATTTGAACAACAGGAATAAAGAGGGTTGGGCAGATATGTAAATGGCTATATTGCAAACACTGCTTAAAAAAAATCAATCCAAAGCTTCCTGGTAGAAATAAATACTTCACAGCAATGATTCTGCAATAACAACTTGGCATAAACCACAAATAACCTTTCCTGTGGGGCCAAAAATATTAATTATGCTTCAGGAAAACAGGCTTTGGTGCCTCAAACAAGATCAAACCTCATGTAGGAACACAGCCACCATTCCAGCTAAAGATGGGCTGCAGGTTGATATGGTTTGGCTCTGTGTCTCCACCCAAATCTCATCTTGAATTGTACTCCCCAATTCCCCCATGTTGTGGGAGGGACCTGGTGGGAGATAACTGAATCACAGCAGGCAGTTTCCCACATACTGTTCTCGTGGAAATAAGTCTCACGAGATCTGATGGTTTTATCAGCGGTTTCCGACTTTGCATCTTCCTCATTCTCCCTTTGCCTGCTGCCATCCATGTAAGACAGGACTTCCTCCTCCTTGCTTTCCACCATGATTGTGAGGCTTCCCAGCTGTGTGGAATTGTAAGTCCAAGTAAACCTCTTTCTTTTGTAAATTGCCCAGTCTCAGGTACGTCTTTATCAGTGGCATGAAAATGGACTAATACACAGGTTTTGTGTTTACCACCAAATTCTCATCTATTTGGGGTCAAGGGCCATGCCTCCTATCTGCTTATACCTCCAGGTCAGAGCCTGCACTTGACCAAATGTATACACATTGAACAAGTGATCCCTGGTAGCCAACACCTTGAAATTATATATAAATGAAAGTAATCTTAAACTCAAGTACACATTGCAGTTTAAAATTTTCAGAACTGCCAGGATCAGTGGCTCACATCTGTAATCCCAGCACTTCGGGAGGCAGGGCAGGCGCTTCATGAGGCCAAGAGATGGAGACCATCCTGGCCAATACGGTGAAACCCAATCTCTACTAAAAATACAAAAAAAAAATTAGCTGGGCATGGTGGCACATGCCTGTAGTCCCAGGAGGCTGAGGCAGGAGAATCACTTGAACATGGGAGGAAGAGGTTGCAGTGAGCTGAGATTGCACCACTGCATTCCAGCCTGGTAAAAGACTGAGACTCCATTTAAAAAAAAAAAAATTTCAGAGGCTGGGCGCAGTGGCTAATGCCTATAATCCCAGCACTTTGGGAGGCTGAGGCGGGTGGATCATGAGGTCAAGAGATCGAGACCATCCTGGTCAACAAGGTGAAACCCCATCTCTACTAAAAATACAGAAATTAGCTGGGCATGGTGGTGTGCGCCTGTAGTCCCAGCTACTCAGGAGGCTGAGGCAGGAGAATTGCTTGAACCCAGAAGGTGGAGGTTGCGGTGAGCCGAGATCGTGCCATTGCCCTCCGGTCTGGGTAACAACAGCGAAACTCCATCTCGAAAAAAAATTTCAGAACAATATCTGAGATCAAAACAATTCTCATGGATAGATTCTCTACTTTGGTACATTAAAACTATCATCCCAAATACTTATCTCAATATTTTTTAAAGAAATAAAAGGGAACTAAAAGTCCCAAGAGTCAACAGAGTATTCAGTTACAAAGTACCACCCCATACAGGACTGCTAATTAAGACAGAGTTCAGGTACCCTTAGAGTGGGGAGATCTGACAGACACCATCTTCAGGAAAGGATCTAACTTGTCAACAAAGGTACGAATTGACATCTTTTAAGGTGATCTACTGACAAGTGTACATCACTTATGCAGGTAGCATTCTGAACAAAAAAAAAGTTTAATCTGAATCTAATCATGAAGAAAATCAGAGGAACCGTGCTCGCTTCAGCAGCACATGTACTAAAATTGGAATGATACAGAGGTTAGCATGGACCCTGCGCAAGGATGACACGCAAATTCGTGAAGCGTTCCATATTTTTAATATGGCATCATCTGGATGGAGGATCTGATTCATGAGATCTATACTGTTGGAAAATGCTTCAAAGAAGCAAATAACTTCCTGTGGCCCTTTAAATTATCTTCACAGGGTGGAATGAAGAAAAAGACCACCCATTTTGTAGAGGGTGGAGATGCTGGCAACAGGGAGGATCAGATCAACAGGCTTATTAGAAGAATGAACTAAGGTGTCTCCCATGATTATTTTTCTGAGCTGGTCAGTTAATAAACAGTATCTGCTCTCAATTGAACAACAACAACAACAAAAAAGAAAATCAGAGGAACCAAGACTGTAAAACATTCTATGAGACAATTAGCATGGGCTGGATGTGGTGGCTTATGCCTGTAATTCCAGCACTTGGGAGGCTGAGGCTGGTGGATCACGAGGTCAGGAGTTCAAGAGTAGCCTGGCCAAGATAGTGAAACCCCGTCTCTACTAAAAATACAAAATTAGCTGGGCGTGGTGGCGCGTGCCTGTAATCTCAGCTACTTGGGAGGCTGAGGCAGAGAATTGCTCGAACCCAGGAGGTGAACGTTGCAGTGAACCAAGAAAGCGCCACTGTACTCCAGCCTGGGCAACAGAGAGAAACTCCCTCTCAGAAAAAAAAAAAAAAAAAATTAGCTGGGTATGGTGTGCATTCCTGTAATCCCAGCTACTCAGGAGGCTGAGGCTGGAGAATCACTTAAACCTGGGAGGCAGAGGTTGTAATAAGCCAAGATTGCACCACTGTACTCCAGCCTGGGTGACAGAGCAAGACCTCGTCTCAAAAACAAAACAATAACAACAAAAAAGCGGTGAAAAAATAAGGAAACAAAAACAGATTAATCTGGTCCCAGTAGTACCTCCAGATTGCACGAACATTTCATTTTTCACACAGGGCCCATAGAATGGGGCCCATAGAATATCATCTTTTTTGGTCGTAATTGTGAAATGTGATCCTAGCACCTTCTGAGATAACACGAGCTGCCCGATTCTCTTTTCAGGTATGACCACAAGCTAACATCTGCATCTGACCCCAACCTGCATGATTACCTTACCAGCTACTTCACAGTCCCCACCAGGAAAAACCCTGGGCACATAATCACACTGCAAGTCCCAGGTGTCCGCTGAACGGCGCCTGCCAGTCGCTGCCCAGGGGATGAGAAATCACAGGTGCCTTGTTTGGGACTAGAGTCTGGAATCCCGTCCTCCTTCCCTCGGCTCTGCTCCCCCGTTGTTTATGGAGATCTCAGTCCCCTCTGCTAGGAGCCCCACCTCCCCTTCCAGGGCCACGGGCCCCAGACTTCTTGCCTTTCAAGGTCCACACAAATAACTGTGCCTCCCTCAAAGCCTTTCTCCGTCTTCCCAGGTAAAGTCCTCGCTCCTCCCTCCAGCTTTCCGGGCACGGGCAGTTTTTCCTGGCACTGGAACTCTGAGCAACCCTCCTAGAAGGCCTCGCTCATGCTGCAGGGGGCAGGAAGAGTTCAAAGGAAGCTGTGAGAAAGATCTTGATGGCTTAGTGGGAACGAGGCAACAGGTGGCACCAGGTCCCGTAAAGAGATTCCTGGAAAGCGGAGCGGGTCTCGGAGGGGGTGGATTCGGCCCGAGGAGCCCGCGATCAGCGGAGGAGCGGCCGGCGCAGAGGGCGGGGCTGCAGACCCCGGGCAAGTGGAGCGCGAGCTTTGACCCCCTCAGCCGGGCGGAGCAACTCCGAGGCCCCAAGGAGGCGGCCGGACTTGGTGGAGCAACCCAGAGAGGGTGGAGACCACCGCCTCCCGGGCACGGGGGTTGCAGCTCTGAAACTGGGGCGCTCGGAAGCTCCAAAGGGCAGGACCCGCTCGGGTGGCAGTCGAGAGGGCTCCAGTCCCGGGCCAACCTGCGGCCGTTCCCCGCACCTCACGCCCAGCAGGGCTCGGGGCCGGCGAGGAGAGGGGCTCCGGGTGAGCAGCGGGACCCCCTCCAGGACAGCGCCCAACCAGCCGGTCGGCGGCGCACCGGGGACGCCGCCCAGAGTTGGGACGCCCATCACCCAGCCGATACGCCGCTGCCGCTGCTCCCCTCGTGCTCCATCCCATTGCCATTCACCACAGAGAGCTGAGGGAGGAGCGCCCAGCACCCTCCCCGCCTCATCCCAGCTACTCCGGAGGCTGAGGTAGGAAAATCGCTTGAACCCGGGACCGGAAGTTTGCAGCGAGCCCAAGTGACACCATTGCACTTGGTCCTGGGCAACAGCGTCAGCTCCAGTCAGGCCCTCTTCTCTGAATCCCAACGGTGCTGCCAAGTGACCGTTCCCTCCTCCAATCACAAGGCGCTGCAGCCGGCGGGGGCTGGGCCAGGGTTGTTCCCGCCCAGACGTTGGCTCGGCTTGCACAAACCCAGCTTCACGGACGCGCCCCCTCCTGGAGAAGCGGTCCTTGCCCGCGAGCTGCGCGCTCTGCTCTGCCCTTTTCGGCAGTGCCTGTAAGAAGGAAGGGAATTGCATGCGGCCCACCGGACCACAGCTGTGGATTTACTAGGGATGTGGCAAAGCAGTGATCAGAACAGATTTGGAACGTTGTAGTATCTAGGTCTGGACCCCAATATTTAAGCAACCTTCATGAATAGAATAAGCACATTCTCAGGCTGGGTGCGATGGCTCACGCCTGTAACCCCAGGACTTTGGGAGGTCAGTAGTTCGAGACCAGCCTAGCCAACATGGCAAAACCCCATCTCTATTTTTGTATAAAAAATACAAAAATTCCAAAACCTATCATGCAATAAAAATTTTTTTAAAAAATACAAAAATTAGCAGGGCGTGGTGGCACGCGCCTGTAATCCCAGCTACTTGGGAGGCTGAGGCAGGAGAATCACTTGAACCCAGAGGCAGAGGTTGCAGTGAGCCGACATCGTGCCACTGCACTCCATTCTAGGTGACATCTCAAAAACAAAAACAAACAAAAAACATTCTTTATTTAAATCAGATAGCAAAAATCCTATTCAAAGGCTGATGTGGGACTGAAATGGGAGGGAGGTTGTGGATATACAGTCTCCGTAGAGTGCAATGTAGTTGGGTTTTTGTTGTTTTGAGACAGGATCTCGCTCTGTTGCCCATGCTGGAGTGCAGTGGCACAATCTTGGCTGACTGCAGCCTCTGCCTCCTGGGTTCAAGCGATTCTCGTGCCTCAGCCTCCTGAGTAGCTAGGATTGCAGTCACCATCATGACTAGCTAATTCTCTCTCTCTCTTTTTTTTTTTTTTTTTTTTTTTTGTGAGAATGGGGTCTTGGCCGTGTACAGTGGCTCACGCCTGTAATCCCAGCACTCTTGGAGGCTGAGGCGGGTCGATCACTTGAGATCAGGAGTTCGAGACCAGCCTGGCCTACATGGTGAAACCACATCTCTACTAAAAATACAGTAATTAGCCGGGCATCATGGTGTGTGCCTGTAATCCCAGCTACTCGGGAGCCTGAGGCAGGAGAATTGCTTGAACCCAGGAGGCAGACGTTGCGGTGAGCCAAGCCCAGATCATACCATTGTACTCCAGCCTGGGCAACAGAGTGAAACTTCATCTTAAAAAAAAAAAAAGAAAGAAAGAAAGAAAAAAAGAGAGAACGGAAATGTATTTTCTCATGGTTCTGGAGGCTTGGAGGTCCAGGATGTAGGTGCCTGGAGGTTGTGTATCTGGGGAGGGCCTGCTCCTCACTGCTGACACTACCGATGGGTCGTCACATGGAGGAACAAAGCGAACCCACTCTCTCAAGCCCTTTTAGAAGGCTCTTAATTCCATACACAGGGGCTCTGCCCTCCGTATTTAATCATCCCGTGAGGCCCCTCCTCTCTTAATATCACATTGCTGTTAAGTTTCAACACAAGGACTTAGGGTAATTTTTTTTTTTTTTTAATTAGCCAGGTCGAGCATGGGGGCTCATGCCTATAATCCCAGCACTTTGGGAAGCTGAGGTAGGTGGATCACTTGAGGTCAGGAGTTTGAGACCAGCCTGGCCAACATGATGAAACCCTGTCTCTACTAAAAATACAAAAATTAGCTGGATATGGTGGCCAGCACCTGTAATCCCAGCTACTTGGGAGGCTGAGGCAGGAGAATTGCTCGAACCTGAGAGGTGGAGGTTGTAGTGAGCAGAGATCATGCCACTATACTCCAGCTTGGGTGACAGAGCGAGACTCTGTCTCAAAAATTAAAATACATAAAATAAAAATTAGCCATGTCGGGTAGTGGACCCCTGTAGTTATAGCTACCTGGGAGGCTGAGGTAGGAGGATGGATTGAGCCTAGGAGGTTGAGATAGCAGTGAGCTACGGTCATGCCACTGCACTCCAGCCTAGGTGACAGAGTGAGACCTTATCTCTCAAAGAAAAGATAAAGTTGAGGACTTTGAGAAGCCAAGGCAGGAGGATCACTGGAAGCCAGGAGTTCAAGACCAGCCTGGGCAACCTAGTGTGACCTTATCTCTATAAAAAAGAATTTGAAAATTAGACAGGTGTGATGGTGCAGGCCTGTGGTCCAAGTTACTTAGGAGGCTTAGGCGGGAGGATTGCTTGAGTCCAGGAGTTCCAAGCTTCAGTGAGCCATGATCGTGCCACTGGACTCCAGCCTGGGTGAGGTACTGTGACCCTGTCTCTAAACAAAAAAAGAAAAGAAAACAGTAAATAAACTTTAAAGGCAAATACAAAATGGAAAAAAAGAGGAGAGCAAAGAAAAGAGGGAAAACCAAATTGCCTTACTTGTACATGTTTAAGGAAAACTAAAGATAACAGACCAAGAAAGAATCATTTAAAATATAGATGAAACAGAGCTGGAGAGAACCAAGTGCTCTTCATGTGCCTAAGAGAAGGAATGAGAGACAAAAACGCTTAATACATCCGTGTGAATGTCATAACCAAAAATAAAGCACTCACTTTGAAATGGTGATTGAAGCCGGGCGCGGTGGCTCACGCCTGCAATCCCAGCACTTTGGGAGGCTGACGCGGGTGGATCACGAGGTCAAGCGATCGAGACCATCCTGGTCAAGATGGTGAAACCCCGTCTCTACTAAAAATACAAAAAATTAGCTGGGCATGGTGGCACGTGCCTGTAATCCCAGCTACTCAGAAGGCTGAGGCAGGAGAATTGCCTGAACTCAGGAGGTGGAGGTTGCGGTGAGCCGAGGTCGCGCCATTGCACTCCAGCCTGGGTAACAAGAGCAAACTCTGTCTCAAAAAAAAAAAAAAAGAAAAAGAAAAAGAAAAAGAAAAAAGAAATGGTGATTGAGGCCGGGCGCAGTAATCCCAACACTTTGGGAGGCTGAGGTGGGTCAATCACAAGGTCAGGAGTTCAAGACCAGCCTGGTCAAGATGGTGAAACCCCATCTCTACTAAAAACTACAAAAACAAACAAACAAACAAACAACAACAACAACAACAACAAAACAATTAGCCACACAGTGGCAAGCACCTGTAATCCCAGCCACTTGAGAGACTGAGGCAAGAGAATTGCTTGAACCTGGGAGGTGAAGGTTGCAGTGGGCCGAGATCAAGCCACAGCACTCCAGCCTGGGTGGCAGAGCAAGACTGTCTCAAAAAAAAAAAAAAGAAAAGAAAAGAAAGAAAGAAATGGTGGTTGAGCAGCGGCTGTGGCTCACGCCTATAATCCCAGCATAATCCCAGCACTTAGAGAGGTTGACATAGGATGTTTGCTTCAGGTCAGGAGGTTGAGGCTATGCTGGGCAGCACACCAAGATCTTGTCTGATGATTGCACAGCTGTGAAATATATTAAAATCATTGAATTGCACAGTTAAAACAAATGAATTTCATGGCATATGAAACATATCTTTTAAAAACTTTAAAAAAAATGGCCAATAGCCGACTAAAGTTTCTGTTTAGCTTAGTTTGAGTATCTGAAACGTCATTTTTAACATTAACAATGGGGCTGGGCACGGTGGCTTATACTTGCAGTCCCGGCACTTTGGGAGGTCGAGGTGTGTGGATCATTTGAGGTCAGGAGTTCGAGATAAGCCTGACCAACATGGTGAAACCCCGTCTCTGCTAAATACAAAAAACATTAGCCAGGCATGGTGGCACATCCCTGTAACGGGAGCCACTGCACTCCAGCCTGCACAACAGAGTGAAACTCTGTCTCAAAAACCAAACATAAAAAACTATTAACTATGGTAATAGTCATCTTGGTTCTCCACTATCATTTTTTTTTTTGAGACAAAGTCTTGCTCAGTCACCCAGGCTGGAGTGCAGTAGCTTGATCTAGGGTCACTGCAACCTGCGCCTCCTGGGTTCAAGCTATTCTCCTGCCTCAGTCTCCCAAGTAGCTGAGATTACAGTCACCCACCACCACTCCCAGCTAATTTTTGTATTTTTAGTAGAGACAGAGTTTCACTATGTTGGCCAGGCTGGTCTCAAACTCCTGACCTCAAATGATTAGACTGGTTTGGCTTCCCAAAGTGCTGGGATTAGAATCGTGAGCCACCTCGTCTGGTCACTCCACTCTTTTACATATAACTTTTTTTTTTTTTTTTTTTTTTTTGAGACGGAGTTCTGCTGTTGTTACCCAGGCTGGAGTGCAATGACGTGATCTCGGCTCACCGCAACCTCCGCCTCCTGGGTTCAAGCAATTCTCCTGCCTCAGCCTCCCGAGTAGCTGGGACTACAGGTGCACACCACCATGCCCAGCTAATTTTTTGTATCTTTAGTAGAGATGGGGTTTCACCTTGTTGACCAGGATGATCTTGATCTCTTGACCTCGTGATCCACCTGCCTCGGCCTCCCAAAGTGCTGGGATTATGGCTGAGCCACCGCGCCTGGCCTACATATAACTTTCAAATCTATTTTATTCTTTTTTTTTTTTTTTGAAATGGAGTTTCCCTCTTGTTGTCCAGGCTGGAGAGCAATGGCACAATCTCGGCTCACCACAACCTCCACCTCCTGGGTTCAAGTGATTTTCCTGCCTCAGCCTCCTGAGCAGCTGGGATTACAGGCATGCACCACCATGCCTGGCTAATTTTGTATTTTTAGTAGAGATGGGGTTTCTTCGTGTTGGTCAGGCTGGTTTAGAACTCCCGACCTCAGGTGATCTGCACACGTTGGCCTCCCAGAGTGCTGGGATTACAGGTGTGAGCCATGGTTCCTGGCCTTATTATTCTTTCTTTTAGGAGTCAAAAGAACACAAGCCTTTTAGATGGCCCAGGTACTTAGCAAGCCAATGATGTGGAAACATTCTGTCATGTTAGTCGTATTGAAAAGGTCTGTGATTTACAGATACTTTCCAGCATCTCAGATTCTGTATGACTTTTTGGCATGTGGCAAAATGATGTGAGCTGACAGCTTTTTTCCATCATTCTGCTGTAAAGAAATGAGACTCAGATGGAGTAGCCAAGTGAGGGAGGCTGGAAGGCCATGCACCAACACCTTCAATATCTGCAGGGGAAATGATTTTTCAAAACCTTAATTATTTTAAATTCAAGATGCTTGTGTACACATTACACAATGTTTGCCTTTTAATTCAAGAACATTAGCAAGATTGTTTATTAGTGTTCTCTCTCTCTCTCTCTCTCTCCCTTTTTTCTTTTTTTTTTTTTTAAGACACAGTCTTGCTCTGTTGCCCAGGCTGTTCTTGGCTCACTGCCACCTCCACTTCCTGGGTTCAAGCGATTCTCCTGCCTCAGCCTTCCAAGTAGCTGGGAATATAGGCGCCTGCCAACACACCTGACTAATTTTTGTATTTTTAGTAAAGACGGGGTTTCACCATGTTGGCTAGGCTGCTCTTGACCTCCTGGCCTCAAGTGATTGATCCACCTGCCTTGGGATCCCAAAGTGCTGGATTACAGCCATGAACCACCACACCCGGACTATAAGTGTTCTCTCTTGAAGCCTCTGCTTAGGAAGCTCTCTTGTGCCGGTTCCCTACCACTACAATTGATATTTTTCATCCATCAAGAAACCTATCTAAAACAAAAATAGGAAGTACGTAAAAGGTCATGAAATACTGACCTTTAACCATGCTGTATTTTTGGTACATTTCCCAGGCTAGCAGAAACTGTTAGAAGTGGAAGAAACCATCGGGCACAGTGGCTCATGCCTGCAATCCTAGCACTTTGGGAGGCTGAGGCAGGTAGATCATTTGAGGTCAGGAGTTCGAGACAAGCCATGACCAACATGGTGAAACCCCATCTCTACTAAAAATACCAACAAAATAAGGTGGGCCTGGTAGCACACACCTGTAACCCCAGCTACTCAGGAGGCTGAGGCAGGAGAATCACTTGAACCTGGGAGGTGAAGGTTACAGTGAGCTGAGATCGTGCCACTGCACTCTAGGCTGGCAAATGCCCATTTCGGTGGCTCACTCCTGTAATCCCAGTACTTTGGGATGCCAAGGCAGGCAGATCACTCGAGGTCAGGATTTCGAAACCAGGCTGGTCTCACTCAATTTCACTCTCATTGAAATTGAGAACGATTTCAGTTTCACTCACATGACATTGAAATAGTTCTCAATTTCAAGAACTATTTCTAATTAAATCTACAAACCTCCCCTCCCCCGATCTTTCACTTTATCATCAACTTAGGTAAATGTACCCTTGCCCAACTCTAAAAACAAGAGACTAAAATGCAACCCAGTCATAGCCCAGAAATCATATTTTAACCATGAATACCCCAAATCTACCCCTCGACTGACGCAATTTTCCTAAAAATCTTAAGACCCTCCTACTAAATTAAGCCTCCATTTTATATAATACACAAAATAATTAAACTTCCACCCTAATACTAATATCATGCCTTGTGCATATCCCTCTGAAAGCGCTACCCCATACACCATATTCTAAATCATCATGTTGGTCTAGGGCCACATCGACTCGGACTGTCTGTTCCTAGGCTGACTTCTCCACAAGACAGTGGACTCCTTCATGACAGGGACTGCAGGTTATTTTATTCCTACTGGCTAGGACAGGACAAGGGGTGGGTAGGGCAGTGGTGAGAGACATGCATGAAGGGGCATCAGCAGGGGCCCAATGCCCCTGTCAACTGCCCAACAAATCCCTCAAGGTCCTGGTCCTTAAGATGTTTGTAGCCAATGCCAAGAGGGCTCTCTCACCCCTAGAGATCCATGTTGTCATCAGGAGCAAACGATCTGATCTTCCAAGACTGTCGTGAGATCACTTGCCACAGTTCATCCTCATCCCCAGTACAGTTTACTTGGTAGAACCACAAGCATTGAAGTCAAAGATGTCAACTGGAATCCCAGTCCCACAAAGCTATGTGATCCCAGCCTTTCTACTGTGGTGTGACCGTTCCCTCCAATTCATACGTTTAAAGTCTCACCTCTGGGGTGATGGTACCAAGAAGTGCAGCCTTTGGGAGGTGATTCAATCATGAGGATGGAACCCTTTTCAGTGAGATTAGTGCTCTTATAAAAAGGCCCTAGACCAACATGATGAAACCCTGTCTCTAGTAAAAATACAAAAAAATTAGCCATGCGTGGTGGTGAGCGCCTATAATCCCAGCTACTGGGGAGGCTGAGGGGGGAGAATCGCTTGAACCTGGGAAGCAGAGGTTGCAGTGAGCCAAGATTGCACCACTGCACTCCAGGCTGAGTGACAGAGCAAAACTCCGTCTCAAAAAAATAAAATGAAATAAAATAAAACTGCCCTAGAGAGCTGCCACACTCCTTTTACCACAGGAGGACACAGCTAGAATTCACTGTCTATGAAAAAGGGAGCCCTCTGCAGGGCGCAGTGGCTCACACCTGTAATCCCAGCACTTCGGGAAGCCAAGCGGGGGCGGATCACCTGAGGTCCGGAATCCAAGACCACCCTGATCAACATGGAGAAACTCTGTCTCTACTAAAAATACAAAATTAGCTGGGCGTGGTGGTACATGCCTATAATCCCAGCTATTCAGGAGGCTGAGGCAGGAGGATCGCTTGAACCTGGGAGGCAGAGGTTGCAGTGAGCCGAGAGTAAGTTCCAGCCTGATGACAGAGTGAGACTCCATCTCAAAAAAAAAAAAAAAAAAAAAAAGCCAGCCCTCACCAGACACCACCGGCTCCTTGATCTTGGACTTCCCAGCCTGTGAGAAACAAATTTCTGTTACTTATTAGTTACCCAGTCTGAAGTATTTTGCTACAGCAGCCTGAAGAGACAGATCTTTCAAGCTGTAGAATACCCATTGCTTCATTTGTGGCTTTAAACGCTCTGCCCATGTTACTGTCAGCAGGGAAAGATGCAGGATTTGGGTGGCTGAAGCCTCTAAAGCTGGAAGGGTCCTCCGGTGGGGGTCAGCTTCAAGTCTAATGTATCTGTGCTTCCTCCACGTAAAGCAGAAAATGCCAGATCCCCCTTGCCCTGCTGGCTTTGCAGGGAGGATATAGCTCCACAATCCAGGTTCCCCCAATCTGTGGTCAAAGCCAGGATGAGAATCAGAAGCTGGTGACCACAAGCATCCCTCCTGGCAGCTGATGGTAACCATGAGGGTAACTGCCTCATTTCACAGGTAACAGGGTCAGAAGTTCTGGTGGCAGCCAACACACTTCCCAGACCAGCTCTGTGATCTGAGTTCATTTATGTGGCTAATTCAGCTTCCTTGTTCTTCCCAGGGGTTCTGTGAGCTTTTATTTCTTTCCTTCCTTCCCTTCCTTTCTCTTTCCTTTCTTTTCTTTTCCTTTCTCTTTTCTTTTCTTTCTACAGAGTCTCACTCTGTTACCAGGCTGGAGTGCAGTGGTGCCATCTTGGCTCACTGCAAGCTCCACCTTCCAGGTTCAAGCGATCCTCCTGCCTCAGCCTCCTGAGTAGCTGGGACTACAGGTGCGCACCACCACACCCTGCTAATTTTTTGTATTTTTAGTAGAGACCAGGTTTCACCATGTTGGCCAGAATGGTCTCCATCTCTTGACTTCGTGATCTGCCCGCCTCAGCCTCCCAAAGTGCTGGGATTACAGGTGTGAGCCACCGCGCCAGGCCCCAAGCTTTTCTTTTAAACATGTACTGGGCACTTACTGGCTCTCATTTCTTGAGCTCGGGACTAAGCCCTCTACACATCCAGCATCCCTTTACTAAGCCCCTTTGCCACCAGAGATAGGTGGTATGACTCGAAGGCAGGGATCTTCCTCTGCTCTCCTCCAGGGCCTGGCCCAGAAGAACCAATGGAAGACAGATCCAACCAAGAGCCATTTCCCTTCCAACCTCCCAGCAAGCCTGATGAGTTCCACTCCCCACGACTGGCCGCCCCTTCCTTCCAGGCACTGATCCTGCTGCCCCCCTCTTGCTCTGCCACTCCCTATGCCTGGCTTGCTGCCCAGGCCTCCCCAGTCCCCTCTCACCTTTCCCACTTACTGCCTCCCTCCAGGCTTGTCCAAGATGATAAGCTCTGGTCTCAGCATTCACAGCCTCCTCTATCTCTCAGCTGTGTCCCTGGCCATAACTCTGCCTGCTCTTCCCTAAAGCAATTAAAATGGGAAAATCTCGCTGGGCACAGTGGCTCATGCCTGTAATCCCAGCACTTTGGGAGGCCGAGGCGGGTGGATCATGAGATCAAGAGATCGAGACCATCCTGGTCAACATGGTGAAACCCTGTCTCTACTAAAAATACAAAAAATGAGCTGGGCATGGTGGTGCGTGCCTGTAATCCCAGCTACTCAGGAGGCTGAGGGAGGAGAATTGCCTGAATCCAGGGGGCGGAGGTTGCCGTGAGCCAAGATCGTGCCATTGCACTCCAGCCTGGGTGACAAGAGCAAAACTCTGTTTCAAAAACAAAAACAAACAAACAAAAAAAGGGAAAATCTGCCCCTTCTCACCCAGGAGCAGGTCTCTGCAAGCCTGCTTCACCCTCTTGTCCCTACTGAAGCCCCACAGCAAAATCCCTTTCTTCCTTTAATGCTCCTCACCACGTGACCTTGGAAAAGTCCCTTCCCTTCTGAGTTTGCTTTTCAAGCTTGCAGGCTATAAGCTCTAATCTGTATCACACAGGTGAATTATTAAATTAATTTTTGTAGGTAGGCTATTGCATGTCAGTACAAATCAAAGGTTCATCTGGCTGGGCACGGTGGCTCACTCCTATCATCCCAGCACTTTCAGAAACTGAAGCGGGTGGATCACCTGAGATCAGGAGTTTGAGACCAGCTTGGCCAACATGGTGAAATGCCTTCTCTACTGAAAATACAAAAATCAGTCGGGTGTGGTGGCACACGCCTGTAATCCCAGCTACTCCAGAGGCTGAGGCAGGAGAATTGGCTTCAACCCAGGATAGGGAGTTGCAGTGAGCAGAGATGGTGCCACTGCACTCCAACCTGGGCAACAGAGTGAGACTTCGTCTCAAAAAAAACAAATTTCAAAGGTTTACCTTATCTGGACAAGGTGATGTGGCCTCCTGGGAGGTAGAGAGAGTCCAGGAGGAGACCACAAGACAAGAGGCATCTAAAGCTCAAAGGATCCTCCAGTGGGTTTCAGCTTCAAGGCTAATATACCTCTTTCTTTTTTTTTCTTTTTTTGAGATGGAGTCTCGCTCTGTCACCCAGGATGGAGTACAGTGATGCAATCTCAGCTCACTGCAACCTCTGCCTCTCGGGTTCAAGCAATTCTCCCCTTTCAGCCTCCCAAGTAGCTGGGATTACAGGAATGCACCACCACACCAAGCTTATTTTTAATATTTTTGGTAGAGACAGGTTTTCACCATGTTGGCCAGGCTGGTCTTGAACTCCTGACCTCAAGTGATGCACCCACCTCAGCCTCCCAAAGTGCTGGGATTATGGGCATGAGCCACCGCGTCTGGCCTGATACAACTCTTTCTCACTGAAGACAGAGAGGAATATAAAGGTCAAAGGCTTTGATGGAGTGTGGTGCCGGGGCATGAGGAGGACAGAGTCCAGGCTGTGTGTGCATGTGAGTGAGTGAGTGTGTGTGTGTGGCGGAGGTGCATGTGTGCTGTGCACGTGGGACGTTCAGAAGCATTATCACCAGATTTTGCTCCGAGTGGCGCCTGGGGCACCCCTTTCAGCTGCTGCAGGATGCATTCCAAGAGAGGAGAGAGTTGAGGGGAAAGAAGGAGTTGGGTCGCCACCAAGTCATCAGGACTGTTAATAGAAAAACATTAGGTGAATTAAATTAAGCAGACTTTATTTGAGCAAAGAAAATGTATGAATCGGGCAGCATCCTGAACCAGTAAAGGTTCGGAGTGCCACACCCAGCAACATGGGCAGGCCAAATGTATTGAAGTAACACAAAGAAACAGTCTGATGGGGCACAGATCAGCATGTGCCTTATCTGGACACAGTCTGATCAGCTGGCAGCCTGCGACTGGTTAAAGCACAGCTGCTGTGACTTGCTGAGACTCAGCGGTTTGATGCAAGAATACAGTCTCAGTTGGGAGGCAGTTTATGTAAATACTAAGCTAGGTTGCAGTTCAACAGGTATTGGCAGCAGCTTTGGGCCAAATTTAATTGAATTTAAACATCTCTGCCTTTTGGTCAGCCTCTCGGTTTTGAGAGGTTGACCAAAGCCTTGGGCCCTGACCCCGTTTTCTGTCACCATCGTACTGGACTTGTTTTGTTTCAGTATTGAGTTCACAATTCACAATTTCATCTTAGCTGGATGATTCTTTATGTTTTCTTTTTCTTTTTGAGACAGAGTCTTGCTCTGTCTCCCAGGCGGGAGTGCAATGGTACGATCTCAGCTCACCACAACCGCTGCCTCCTGAATTCAAGCGATTCTCCTGCCTCAGCCACCTGAGTAGCTGGGATTACAGGCATGTGCCACCATGCCCAGCTAATTTTGTATTTTTAGTAGAGACAGGATTTTGTCATATTGTTCAGGCTGGACTTGAACTCCCAACCTCAGGTGATCCTCCCACCTTGGCTTCCCAAAGTGCTGGGATTACAGGCATGAGCCACTGCGCCCAGCCTCTTTATGCTTTCTTAATATTTTTGTTCTTTTTTTTTTGAGACAGAGTCTGACTCTGTCAGGCAGGCTGGAGTGCAGTGGTGAGATCTCAACTCACTGCAACCTCCACCTCCTGGGTTCAAGCGATTCTCCTGCCTCAGCCTCCCGAGTAGCTGGGATTACAGGCATGCACCACCACACCAGGCTAATTTTTTGTATTTTTAGTAGAGACTGGGTTTTGCCATGTTGGTCAGGCTGGTCTTGAACTCTTGGACTTGTGATTTGTCTGCCTTAGCCTCCTAAAGTGCTGGGATTACAGGCATGAGCCACTGCCCCAGCCATGTTTTTGTTATTCTAATAGACCAGTTGATGTATAAAGAATGGCTGCATAGGAGCATGTAAGGCTTCCCAGGGGAAGCAATGAAGCAGAGAGACTATTATTATTATTACTATTAAAAAAATTTTTTTGAATGAGTCTTGCTCTGTTGCCCAGGCTAGAGTGCAGTGGCGTGATCTCCGTACACTGCAACCTCCCAACCTCCGCTTACCAGGTTCAAGCCATTCTCCTGCCTCAGCCTCCTGTGTAGCTGGGATTACAGAAGCCTGCCACCATGCCTGGCTAACTTTTGTATTTTAGTAGAGACAGGGTTTCACCACGTTGGCTAGGCTGGTCTTGAATTCCTGACCTCAAGTGATCCACCTGCCACGGCCTCCCAAAGTGCTGGGATCACAGGCTTCAGCCACTGTGCTTGGCTTATTATTATTACTATTTAAGATGAAGTCTGGCTCTGTCACCCAGGCTGGAGTGCAGTGGTACGATCTCAGCTCACTGTAACCTCCACCTCCTGGGTTCAAGTGATTCTTCTGCCTCAACCTCCTGAGTAGCTGGGATTACAGGCATGCACCACCGCATCCGGCTAGTTTTTGTGTTTTTAGTAAAGACAGGGTTTCACTATGTTGGCCAGGCTGGTCTCGAACTCCTAACCTCAAGTGATCTGCCTGCCTCAGCCTCCCAAAGTGCTGGGATTACAGGCATGAGCCACTGTGCCCAGCCAGGGAGACTATCATACAATGGCTATAAGGTGACAAGAAACAGAATTACACTCATTTTAGGATTTTCCACAAACTGGTCAAATAAGCAACCCAAAGTCCATGCAATAAAGATAGCTCAACAGCATTTGAGTACAACTGGTAAGTCTTTGTTCCAGGGATGATGGTGATTAAGGGCCACTGTTCACTACAAAACAGCTTGATGTAAACTCACCCCATTCAATGAGATCTGCATTACAGAGGTTTCAGAGACCTCCATCAAGCAACCGTGGATAAGCAGTGTTCATAAACAGAAAAGGAAGTGGCATTGGGTATAGCCTGATTCGTTACAGCTCGGCCTTTGTCTTATTTGGACACATCTGGTCAGTGTGACGTCTGTCCCTGGCTGAAAGCTGGCTGCTATGATTGGAGGAGACTCCATTCTTCTTACAAGAATATAATCTCACATCACGTTGTATTTTGTTTACACATTAAATGAGGTTACATCCCAGTCAAATCCTCCCTACAAAGTATCCTTTTTTTTTTTTTTGAGATGGAGTCTCGCTCTGTCACCCTGGCTGGAATGCACTGGCACGATCTTGGCTCACTACAACCTCTGCCTCCTGGGTTCAAGCGATTCTCCTGCCTCAGCCTCTGGAGTAGGTAGGATTACAGGCACATGCCACAGTGCCCACCTAATTTTTTGTATTTTTAGTTAGAGACGGGGCTTCACCATGTTAGCCAGGCTGTGCCTCGAACTCCTGACCTCAGGCAATCCGCCTGCATTGGCCTTCCTCGAACTCCTAACCTCAAGTGATCTGCCTGCCTCAGCCTCCCAAAGTGCTGGGATTACAGGCATGAGCCACCGCGCCCAGCCAGGAAGACTATCATATAATGGCTATAAGGTGACAATGCCAAGAAACAGAAGTACACTCATTTTAGGAGTTTCCACAAACTGGTCAAATAAACAACCCAAAGTGCTAGGATTACAGGCATGAGCCACTGCACGTGGCCAAAGTTATCTCCTATTCTGACCCCTACCACCATAGACTAGTTATTCTGTTTTTACAGCTTTTAATAAATGGAATCACACAATAAAAAAAATAATGATGAGAAAAAAATGAGGTTACAGTTCATTAGATTACAGGATTTTTGAGCAAATGTAAATTTTCTTTTTAATGGAGTCTCATTCTGTCACCCAGGCTGGAGTGTGGTGGTGAGATCTCGGCTCACTGCAACCACCACCTCCTGGGTTCAAGTGATTCTGCCACCTCAGTCTCCCACATAGCTGGGATTACAGGTGTGTGCTACCACGCCCCGCTAATTTTTGTATTTTTAGTAGAGAGGGTATTTCACTATGTTGGCCAGGCTGGTATCGAACTCCTGACCTCATGTGATCCACCTGCCTCAGCCTCTCAAAATGTTGGGATTACAGGTGTGAGCCACCACACCTGGCCAGGAACATATTTAATTTAATGTAGCAGAACTTACTCCCTGTTCCCAGAGAGGCAGAGGCAAGAGTTGCTTTCCATGAAGAGAGCACCTGATGAGAAGGCAGCTACAGAGGACTCAATGGAAAACCGAGAATCAGGAGAGAAAGAAACGTACAGTCCTTGCTTATTTCAGGGGAGGACCCCAAACTCCCGGTTAACAGTAGGGACCTGCTTTCTTGTGCGCCCCAGCTCCCTTTCCACCGTGCAGTCGCCTCCTGGGCCTGGCGACCACAATTCGGTGACTGCTCTAGGGTCCAGAGTTCTCAGAGTCAGAGGACGCCCAGCTGAAGTGTTTTGGGCCTCGTGGCAGCACCAGATCCACGGTGAGGTCATGCTGCTCATCCTCAGAGTACACAGGCCGGTAGCCCAGCAGCTGCAGTGCACTGGCGCACACCTTCTGCACGTGGCGGATCTTGGTGAAGGGCAGGGCGTGGCGCCAGGCCTGGGAGACGTTGTGCGCATTCCTAGACGAAGTCTGGAAAGCCTCAAACGCCTTGCCGATCCCTGACCCGTGGGTGATATTGCGGATCCAGGTCTCGAGCTGTGGTGTCAGGCTCAGGCCGGTGAAGGCATAGAGTGCCCGGATCTCTGCCAGTGGCTCCCGTGCCAGGTCCTCGAAGCGAACCAGGCGGTAGCGGCCGCGCAGGAAGGGTGGCGGCTTGAGTGTGGCAGCCTCTGCGATACGCACATGGCTGCGGCACACCTCCCGCATCAGGTGCAGGTGAGGGTCGGCCTCCACCCACTTGCCGTGTGTGCCCAGCACAATGCCACTGTCAAGTGCTAGTAGCTGGGCCGCCGCCTCCCGGGAGCGCAGCACGGCTCGCGGATCACGCACCAGGTGCACGATGCGCAGGTTGAGCACGGGGTCCCTGAGCAGCGGGTAGAGCACCTTCAGGTTGAAGAAGCGCACCTCCTTGAGCACCACGTGGCTGTAGGAGCGGCAGGCCTCCTGGGCCAGGCTGAAGGGCTGCCGTGTGCACAGAGTCCTGCATGCGTTCTCCTTGCTGATGGCACCTCGGGGAAAGGCGCTGCAGGCTGGTGGCGAGCACAGCGCGCGGCTCACCTCCCACTTGAAAAAGGCGGACAGGTTTCGATTCTGTGGCATGTAGGCATCAAACACATCCATGTCGCACAAAAAGACGGAGCGCACCAGGTCGCGCACAGCCATGTGCAGCGCTGTGGCGCTGCCCCGCCACAGGGTGGTCCACACATGCCACGCGGGCTCCATCAGGTAGAAGACATCGGGGTGCTGGCTGAAGAGCTGGCCCAGGAAGGACGAACCCGAGCGCCATGAGGACAGCACCAGCACGTGTACACGCTTGCTGCCTGTCTCCGCGGGGGACGAGGGCCCTGGCTGGTAGACGACAAAGAGCAGGAGGCAGACGGTCTGTGCCAGGAGGAGCGTGGTTGCTGTCTTGCTGGAGAAGCGAGGCATCCGCATGCCGGCAGCTGGGGGCCTTGGGGTGGAGTGAGCAATGTTTAGGGACTGGGGCCCTCATGCCCATCCCATGCCCCAATTACTGCCCAGTGCCCTCAGGAAACAGCCCTGGAATTCAACTACCCTACCCACTGCACCTCCCAAGATCCCTACAGTCTCAGTTGAGGGCTTTCCCAGGAATATGGAGTCAAGACATACCAGAATATAGTCTGTGCTCAGAGCAGAAGCCCAGCTGCAGAAGACTATGGGATATCCATGGAACTGTCTACCTACCCACCCACCTACTTACATACACCTATAGGCTAGCTATCTGTAGAGACAGGTAAATATTGTTTCTTTCTTTCGTTTTGAGACAGAGTCTCGCTCTGTTGATTAGGCTGGAGTGCAGTGGCATCTCTCGGCTCACTGCAACCTCCGCCTCCTGGGTTCAAGCATTTCTCCTGCCTCAGCCTCAAGAGTAGCTGGGATTACAGGCATGCACCATCAACCCTGGCTAATTTTGTATTTTTAGTAGAGATGGGGTTTCTCCATGTTGGTCAGGCTGGTCTTGAACTCTTGACCTCAGGTGATCTGCCTGCCTTGGCCTCCCAATGTGCTGGGATTACAGGCGTGAGCCACTGCGCCCAGCCGGTATAAAACTTTTGTTATTAAAAATAAGCAAGTAAATAAAGTGGACAAAGAACACCAAATGTTGCCATCACTGGTGGGGAGTGAAGTGCTGAAGGCAGCATGGACTCCAGAGGGAGGGTGTCCTGGAGTCCTGCAGGTTTGCAAGGAGACCAGTTGATGGGGAGCTGGGATGGAGCCAGAGAAGCAGAGAGTTGAGAGCAGAGTACTGTCCCAGCCAGCTGAGGGGACTTACCACTGCCCAGGGCTGCTGGGAGGGTTGCAATGCTGATCACAACTCCATGGGAGATGCCTCAACACGTGGCAAAGCAGGAAGGAGAGGAGATCAGAGCCCCAAACAGAGAGACATCCCCGTACACAGAAAGCTCCCCAGGGTGGAAGCAGAGTTGCCCTGCCTGTCTTTTGCTTCAGGATACCTCATAGAGAGACTCTTTTGGGTTGTGGAGCTAAAGGGCTTGATGGGGGTTGGGCAGATGTCAGAGCACCACCAGGCTCACTGAGGTTGAATGAGTCTGAGTAGGGCATTTCTCCAAATGGCTGGAAACTGGCGGGGTCTCCTGCTGGATGGAGGTGAGAGAGCTGGCTCTGAGTCCTAGCACTGTCACTGGGGAGCTATGGGACCTGGGGCAAGTGACTTAACTTCTCTGAGGCTCGATTTCCACCTCTGTAGAATGGGATTTGCAACATTTAACCTCTTAGAGATGCTGTGATGGATGCTGCTGCAAACACCTATGAAGAGAGAGCCTGGGGAAGCATTTCTTACACACATGCCCATCACTGTTAATGTCACTGTGCTTAAGCTACCTCTGGAGAGCAAGAACCCCTTCCACCTGGGGAGTCTTCCCCCAGAGGAGACACCCACAGGCCACCTACCCTTCTAATCCCAGTATCTCATAGGCCATCCTCTGGCCTCCAACCACACCTGAACCTTTAGTGGACCTTAAGAATGTCACGTGTATTGGCTGGGTGTGGTGGCTCATGCCTGTAATCCCAGCACTTTTTTTTTTTTGAGACGGAGTTTCGCTTTTGTTACCCAGGCTGGAGTGCAATGGCGCGATCTCGGCTCACCGCAACCTCTGCCTCCTGGGTTCAGGCAATTCTCCTGCCTCAGCCTCCTGAGTAGCTGGGATTACAGGCACGCACCACCATGCCCAGCTAATTTTTTGTATCTTTAGTAGAGACAGGGTTTCACCATTTTTGACCAGGATGGTCTCGATCTCTTGACCTTGTGATCCACCGGCCTCGGCCTCCCAAAGTGCCGGGATTACAGGCTTGAGCCACCGCGCCCGGCCTTAATCCCAGTACTTTGGGAGGCCGAGGTGGGTGGATCATGAGGTCAGGAGTTCGAGACCAACATGGCCAATATGGTGAAACCCCGTCTCTACTCAAAATACAAAAATTGGCTGGGCGTGGTGGTGCATGCCTGTAGTCCTAGCTACTCGGGAGAATTGTTCGAACCCATGAGGTGGAGGCTGCAGTGAGTTCAGATCACACCACTACACTTTAGCCTGGGCAACAGAGGGAGACTGCCTCAAAAAAAAAAAAATGTCATGCATGTCTCACCGAGTGGAAGGAACACTCAACTGGCCTCCTGCATTCCAAGGTCCCAAAGTGCTCTTCTCTTTGCAGCTGTTGCTTCTGCAATGATCTCAAGGCTGGGAGACTCTGGAAGGGAAGGGCCTGGAAGTTTCCTCCTTGCTCCTGTATCCTTTGCTCCCTGCCTTCTCCTCCCCTGTCCAGGTCACCACTGAGAGAAGCCAGGGCCTAACTTCAGAGCAGATCCCACCTCAGCTCCTTCCCCTCATTATGGGGACAGTAGTGGGTGCAGGATGCCCTACAGCTCTGTCACCTGCTGACTCCTGAGCTATCTTCTGGATCCCCACACCTACTCCTGCAAAACCTGGAAGATGAGGAGCATAGCCCCCCATCTCCTCTGCACGTGTGACTGCACATTTTCCAGTGCTGGCTGACAGATGGTGGGCTCCCCTGCCAACAGAGTGCCAGAGAGGAAGGGAACTCATATTTGCTGACTTCAATGATCACAAGTGCTAGCTGCTTCAAGTCCACTGGATGATTTAACTCAACAGGCCCTGAGGTGGGCATGATGATGTTATTTTTCAGGGGAAGGACTCAAGGCTTGGAGACACAGCAGGAAAGCTGAGACCCCAGGGCTCCTGTTCCTAAGCTCCTGGCACCTCTGATCCCAGGCTGTGGGCCTCTCCCACCTGTGATTGCTCCCTGCAGAGTGCAGGACCCTGCTGCTCTGGCCCAAACACAGTTGCCCTGGCCAGCCCAGCCCTTGCCTGGGTAGGGAGGATCTTTATCCCAAGCCAAGGTGTTTACCTTTGTTCCAGGAAATCCAGAGGTCTTCTTAAGGTGTTTGGCTGGGCGCGGTGACTCACACCTGTAATCCCAGCACTTTGGAAGGCCGAGGCGGGTGGATCATGAGGTCAGGAGATTTAGACCATCCTGGCCAACATGGTAAAACCCCGTCTCTACTAAAAATACAAAAAATTAGCCGGGCATGGTGGCGCGTGCCTGTAGTCCCACCTACTTGGGACGCTGAGACAGGGGAATTGCTTGAACTGGGAGGCAGAGGTTGCAGTGAGCTGACATCATGCCACTGCACTCCAGCCTGGTGACAGAGCAAGACTGTCACACATGCACAAAAAAGAAGGTGGTTGAATTACCCTATGCCACACAGAGTCTCCAGAAGACTAGCTCCTCACTGGGATCTTTCTGATAAGATCAGCACAGTGGACAATTGGCCAAGGATTCAGTTAGGAAGAACAAGTTGGGAAGGCACTGTGACATGCACTTTCACCTTCATAACTGAATGTTATCCTTCCAAGTTCCGAGGAGGCAGAATCGACCATCCCTGTCTGTTTTAATTGAAGCAGTAGGGATCAGAGACATGAATACCCAGTGAGAAAGAGGCAGGGCAGGGGCTGAAGTCCAAGAGCCAGACTCCCAGCACAGGGCTCTGTGGCAGGTCACACTCCTAAGCCTTGGTCCAGTGAACTCTTCCATCCTGGAAGGACTATTCCCTCCCACTCTAAATTCTTCCCTTTTTTGATTCTTTTCTGGGGGCACATATTTATTATATGTTTAATTTTCAGAAAAGTAGTACATAGAGGGCCGGGCGCGGTGGCTCATGCCTGTAATCCCAGCACTTTGGGAGGCCGAGGCGGGTGGATCACCAGGTCAAGAGATCGAGACCATCCTGGTCAACATGGTGAAACCCGGACCCTGCCAGAGCCACCGTTGCCAGCGACATGTTCAAGGTAATTCAGAGGTCCGTGGGGCCGGCCAGCCTGAGCTTGCTCACCTTCAAAGTCTATGCTGTACCAAAAAAGGACTCACCTCCCAAAAATTCTGTGAAGGTTGATGAGCTTTCACTCTACTCAGTTCCCAAAGGTCAATCGAAGTATGTGGAGGAGTCAAGGAGCCCACTTGAAGAAAGCATCTCACAGCTTCGACACTACTGTGAGCCATACACAAGCTGGTGTCAGGAAACGTACTCCCAAACTAAGCCCAAGATGCAAAGTTTGGTTCAGTGGGGGTTAGACAGCTATGACTATCTCCAAAATGCACCTCCTGGATTTTTTCCGAGACTTGGTGTTATTGGTTTTGCTGGCCTTATTGGACTCTTTTTGGCTAGAGGTTCAAAAATAAAGAAGCTAGTGTATCCGCCTGGTTTCATGGGATTAGCTGCCTCCCTCTATTATCCACAACAAGCCATCGTGTTTGCCCAGGTCAGTGGGGAGAGATTATATGATTGGGGTTTACGAGGATATAACGTCATAGAAGATTTGTGGAAGGAGAACTTTCAAAAGCCAGGAAATGTGAAGAATTCACCTGGAACTAAGTAGAAAACTCCATGCTCTGCCCATCTTAATCAGGAAAAACTAGACCAGACTTCTGTTATCTTGGGTGATACCATTCTACAAGCAAACTAATCTGAAACCCTTTCCCCTAGAGATAATGTACAAGCCTTAGAACTCATCGTTCTCATGTTGCTATTTATGTACATAATTAAAACCCAAGTTAAAAAAAAAACAAAAAAACATGGTGAAACACTGTCTCTACTAAAAATACAAAAAGTTAGCTGGGCATGGTGGTGCGTGCCTGTAATCCCAGCTACTCGGGAGGCTGAGGCAGGAGAATTGCCTGAACCCAGGAGGCGGAGGTTGTGGTGAGCCAAGATCGCGCCATTGCACTCCAGCCTGGGTAACAAGAGCGAAACTCCATCTCAAAAAAAAAAAAAAAAAAGGTACTACATAGAAGTCACACAACATTCTAAAAGTAGAGATGGGGGCATCGCAACCTCGGTCTCCCAAAGCATTGGGATTACAAGCGTTGAGCCATGGTGCCTGGCCAAAAATGCAGTTTTTGTCTGCCTTGCCTCCGTGTAAAAGGGAAGAGAAAGAAAAGTCCATTTCCTAGAGGCCGGGCGCAGTGGCTTATAAAGTATCACAACGCTTTGGGAAACCTATCTCTACTAAAAATATAAAAATTAGGTGGAGTATGGTGGCAGGTGCCTGTAATCCCTGCTACTTGGGGGGCTGAGACAGGAGAATCGCTTGAACCCAGGAGGCAGAGGATGCAGTGAGCCGAGATTGCACTACTGCACTCCAGTCTGGGCAACAAGAGAGAAACTCCATCTCAAAAAAAAAAAAATTTAGGCTCAGCATGGTGGCTCACTCCTGTAATCCCAGTATTTTGGGAGGCCAAGGCAGGTGGATCACCTGAGGTCAGGAGTTCAAGACCAGCCTGGCCAACCTGGTGAAACCCCATCTCTAATAAAATACAAAAATTAGCAGGGCATGGTAGCTCCAGCCTGTAATCCCACTATTCAGGAGGCTGAGGCAGGAGAATAGCTTGAACCCAGGAGGTGGAGGTTTCAGTGAGCTGAGACTGCACCACTGCACTCCAGGCTCTGTGACAGAGTGAGACTCCATCTAAAAAACAAAACGCTTGGTCCCAGTGCAGTGGCTCATGCCTGTAACCCCAGCCTGGGAGGGTGAGGCAGGATTGGGTGGGGGTGGGTGGGTGGGGATATCACCTGAGGAGTTTGGACCAGCCTGGCCAACATGGTGAAACACTAAAAATATAAAAATACAAAAATTAGCTGGGGTGTGGTGGCCGGCACCTGTAATCCCAGCTACTGGGGAGGCTGAGGCAGGAAATCGTTTGAGCCTGGGAAGCGGAGGTTACAGTGAGCCAAGATCACCACTGCACTTCAGCCTGGGTAACAGAGCCAGACTTTGTCGCAAAACAAACAAGCAAACAAAAACATTTTCTAGGCACCTGTCCTGTGGCCCAGAGGGCCGGTCCTGAAACCCAACATCGAACCGCTAGAGGCAGCGAGGCACAATTCCAATTCCCCTGAGTCTGGTTCCAAATTAACTCACCAAGCTACTTTCTCTCAAGTACTCTACGGAGAGCTTCTGAAAGACATGCCCTTTAAAAGCCAAGTATGGAAACAAAAGACCCCCCGCCCCCCGCAGTGAGGATCCCACGTGCAGCTGAAGGCCCAGCTTTCCAGTTGCTGATGGAAAACCACCCCAGCTCTTCCCACCAACCCAGGTCCCCAGTGAGGACAGAGGAGCGTCCCCAACTGTGCCACTAGTCCGGCTCCCAGCCCACCCAAGTGTGAGGAGTGAAGAAACAACGTACCCCAAAGCTTGGCGTCTCTGCCCGACCTGCCGTGGCAGGGAGTGGGACGCCTCTCTCCCTGGCCTCAGCAAAGGCTCCCAGACGTCGTCTCTTCCAAGTTCCACTGCATAGCCAGCTCCTTCTCTTCACGGGGAGGGTCTGCAGGGCTGACTTGCTCCTTAAGGTCCCAAGACTATGACGGGGCACCATGTGACACCGGGAAAACGGCTCTAAGAGGCATGGATGGGAGTCAGGGGACCAAGCCACTGGAAGCTCCTGGAGATTCGAGGCAGAGCGAATCTGAATGGGATGTGGAGGGTGGCGGTGTCCTGGGGCTACCACAGGGAGGGACGCAGCCCAGAGCCCCCTCCGGAGCCTGGCACTGCGGCCCGCAACCCTCCGCGCTGCCTGGTGCTGCTAGCCTGGAGCGCACACTATGTGGCGCTTTCAGGCGTGGCCAGCGGGAACCCAGGCGGTAGGGGAAGGATGGAGCCGTGTTTGCTAACTCCCTCTCCCCACCCCTGACAGAGGAGCCACACCTTGGGGGAGGGGCTCTGGCTGAGGGTGGGGCAGGAGGGCCCAGGTGGGCTGGGGCTCTGGCTGAGTCACCTCTCTTCTAACCACAAAAGAACAAAGGCCTTAGTGAAGGAAGTTGAATCTTAACCCTGGCCCTCCTTGCTCTCGGAGGCATCCTTGCAGCAAAGTGACTTGGAATCCAAACCCTTCCCGAGGCCCCAGCCTCAGTCCTAAGCCAAGACCCAGGCACCTGGGCCCTCCCTGCCCTAGCCTCCGCCCAGAGGCACAGCTTCATAGCAGGATATGTTTCAGGAAATAAAAGATCCTCATCCACCCTTCACAAATAACAGGTCAGGACAGCATGGTGGCACTCAACTGTAATCCCTGCACTTTGGGAGGTGAAGCTGTCGGATCACTTTAGATGGTTCAAGACCAGCCAGTCCAGCGTGGTGAAACGTGGGCATTGTACTCCTGCCTGGGTGACAAAGTGAGATTCCATCTCTAAAACAAACAAATAAACAAAGAACAGGGCAGAGCCCAGCCAACTGAAAGGACAGAGCATTCGGAGGTCCTGTAACCCATGGCGGTATCTGCTGGGAGTAGAAATTTGCATAGTCTTTTCCGGCTGTGGTTTCGCAATGAATTAAGATCCTTAACAATGGTCGTTAAGTTTTTTGAATTTATCTTAAGGAAATAAACGAGCAACAAGGGTTTCTACACAAGGTTTATAGAAGTGTTGTTTATAATACTAAAATGATGCCAACAAAAAGGATTAGAAAGATGTGTGCCACAAGGCCAGCCATAATAACTTCTGTGATCAAACTGCTGTGAACCCAGCACTTCAGGAGGCCGAGGCAGGTGGATCACTAGAGGTTAGGAGTTCAAGACCAGCCTGGCTAATACGGTGAAACCCGGTCGCTACTAAAAATACAAAAATTAGCCAGGCGTGTTGGCAGGCACCTGTAATCCTACCTACTCGGGAGGGTAAGGCAGGAGAATTGCTTGAACCCAGGAGGCGGAGGTTGCCATGAGCAGAGATGGCACCATTGCACTCAAGCCTGGGCAACAAGTAAAGAAAGAATTACCTTTTAGCCTTTCATGATGGGATATTGGGGGGTCTCATCTGACTTAAGCTGAAACCATACTAATCATTTTGCAAAATCAGGAGTCTTTCTGCCTCCAAATATTCAGTAATAATATCAAACGTTAACTTAGCTATGGGTCAGAGCTGAGTTAATAAAATCCTGTGTATTTCTTGCCTTTTCACTTCTTGCAGCTATGCTGTGATTCAGTCAGAAACTATCAACATCTGATCTGTAAATAATTTAATATTCACCAGATGCAGCTATAATTATCCAGCATGTGGCTTTCACATGGCATGTGAATTCCACTAAAAACTCACTTACTTGGGGAAGAACCAGGGAACTTTCACCAAAGATGTAATAGAAGTTCCAAGGTCTCTGGGCAGAGCCTTTGTAAAGCGCTGCTGCTTATGAGTAACAAAGACAGGTGTGTGCTGCCTCTCCCTCCCTATTCTTCCCCATTCCAAACCCTTTCCCTGGAAAAAGGTACATGTGCTCTTCCATTTTGACTTTTTTTTCTTTAGAGACAGGGTCTCACTCTGTCATCCAGGCTGGAGTGCAGTGGTGTGATCATAGCTCACTGTAGCCTCAAACTCCTGGCCTCAAGTGATCCTCCTGCCTTGGCCTCCCAAAAAGTTGAGATTACAGGGATGAACCACCATGCTTGGCCTCATTTTGAACATTTTAATTAGAAAATTACAAAACATCATGCGTTCTTTACACAAGATTTTCATGAGAATGATTTAATAAAATGCAAACCAATGTTTTATACATATATTGTCATCTTTCTATATCTCATTACTTTATGGGGATTTAAACAAGAAACTATTTTTCATTTAGATATCAAGAAAAAAATTTAGGCATATAAAACAGCCTGAATATTAAAAAAAAAAAAAGACAAAGGGGACAGTGTTTTAGGGAATTCCTTTGCTTGTATACTTGACAATAGCTTTGTTTCCAAAACTGTTTTCAGTCAGCCTAAAGGAAACGGTGCTGGAGATGAGAGCTGATCTCCAAGGTAAACGAAGGCACACACTAAGAGGTGTGTTTGTGGGCATGAAGCATAAACCACAGGGGCCATGTCTTCCAGTGGCAACGACCTGCTTGGGATCAGGAAGCAGCTCCATCTGTCCTCGGAGGAGACTGCTTGCGTCCTCAGGAGGTGAACGGGCTGAACAAGCCGTCTTCCGTGTGCAGAGGCCCCTTCCAGCCATCTCTGCTCTCGCAGTCACTTGCTCAGCCACCATGGTAGTCCAGCTGGACTGCTTGGCATTCTGCTAGTGGCCAGGCTGGACTGGCCTGCCCGGGCCAGCATCCTCCTTACCCCCTCACTGCTTCTTGTGTCCTTCCCAAAGCTGCCCGCCCCACTCTAATGAGCACCCTGTTCCTTAGTCAAGGGAAACACAAGCCGCTGGGCTTCCCGCTAGCCTTCTAAATAAACTGTGGTTGTCAGGCCGTGGGAGCCAATCCCAACACCAACTCTTGTCACCCCTGTCCTTTGCAGGAAGCAGGAGGGCTGTCAAGGAGGAGGAGGGCCAAGTGCCCAGGCTGTTGAGTGAGGCCCAGAAAGAACCTGTTGTGACAATCCTTTCTTCCCCCAGTGCTACTGAGGGGGCTGGGAATGAACAGCCTCTCTGACTTTAGCCTGCCATCCAAGGGCACACACAGAGGGCAAAACAGGGCAAAGAGCCAGCCACAGTCAGGCAGGCATCCAGGACTGCTCCGCTGAGCTGACGACAGATGACTGCCTTTCGGGCCGAGGCAGGTGGACGGTCTGAGTGTCCTTCAGTGGCCCTCCCTCATGCCTCTGCCAAGGCGGCCCTCTTCCTTGGGCCCTGCCCCTCTAGGTCTCCAGTGAAAGGCCTCAGCTCTGGAAATCTAAGCTCTGAATGGGAAATGGAGAGGCCCAGGGGTGCAAAGTGCTAGTGATTGGCATGTTTGTCACAAGAGAGCCCTGAAAAGAGTAAGAGTGGCTCACAGTAGAAGGAAGAAACGCACAGTGTGTTTCTCACTCAACAGAGGAAAAGTCTCTGCTTGACCAGAGATGGGACTCTTTCCAAGATGTTGAACTGACTGCAATTTTCTCCTGAAATTCAATGCTAAGGCAAAGAAGAAAAACCCAAAAAGCTAATTACAGCCTCCAGGAACCCTCAGACCTTTCCACAAACTACTCCCTGATGATTCTGCAAGAGCTCTGAAGATACGGAACTTGTATAGAGCCAAGGGAAGAACTGTTCTTTGTCTCCGAGGGGAAAAGCACACAAGCCCACATGTGTCCCGTGGGCTCTTTCAGAAACATCCTAAGATGTTCCCAGGAGATGACAATGAGGCAGCCACGGTCCTGCTGAGTCCTCAGAAACGGCCTTCCTAGGATAAGTGCTCCTTCCACACTTCTCCACGGGGCGTCGCTGTCACAGGGACGGTGGTCACCACCTGATTCTGAAACACGAAGATCTTGATTCTTTCAAACACCCAGAGGAAGATAAGCAGGATGCTGACATACTGCACCCAAGCAAACTTCACCATCTCCCAGAATCCTGGCTGATAAGTACGGACAGTTAAGGAGTGGAGGGCCACATTGTGTTAAGTATGAAGAGAAGATCCAAGATGGAACTGGCCGTGGCAGAGGGATCTAGAAAGGAGGCAGGATGGCATAAGGAGTCGGACCTCTGTCATGTACACACCCGGATGGAAGCTGACCTGCTGAACTTGGCCAAATGGTAAAACCTGCCACATGTGATTTGAACTATTTATATACTAAGCCTGATCACCAGACTCCTAATCAGACAGTCTCCTAACCAAACTAGATGGATCATGAACTAGAGACATCCTGAGTTGTTAGCCAGCCATCCTCGATCAGGGACTCCTCTAAAATCTTCCAGTTGTGTAAACTTACAATACTGTTATAAGCCCCTGCCTAATTGTGCCTGGATAGAACACAAATTAGCTGATTCCTACATTTGTGTCTCTGGAATTGTAATTCCTAAGACCCCAGTTAAAATGCCTTCTCTTTTGTTTGCCTCTCTGCACTGTTGGTGTTGGTTTCATTTCCTATTAGTTAACACAAGTCAAAATTAAACCAAAGTTTAGGTCAGACAGGGACTGGGAAGAATGTTTCACATAACCTTAGCATAAAAGGGATAATCCATGATTTTTTTTTTTTTTTTTTTTTTGAGACAGAGTCTCACTGTGTTGCCCAGGCTGGAATACAGTGGCACGATCTTGGCTCACTGCAACCTCTGCCTCCCGGGTTCAAATGATTCTTCTGCCTCAGCCTCTTGAGCAGCTGGGATTACAGGCATGCACTGCCAAACCTGGCTAATTTTTGTATTTTTTAGTAGAGAGAGGGTTTCACCATATTGGCCAGGCTGGTCTAGATCGCCTGACCTCGTGCTCTGCCTGCCTCAGCCTCCCAAAGTGTGGGGATTACAGGTATGAGCAACCATAGCTGGCCGATAATATATAACTATTAAGATATAAACATGGATGATTCTTATCTAGAAGAATTGCTCAGGAAGAAATAGGACCAAGAAATGAATTATTTTTTCCTGTATGAATAGCAGACATACACAGTCATTTTTTGAATCATGTAGCCTAAACTTCCAAGACACAGACATTTCTATGAGGCTATATAACTCTGTAGTGATTTCCAAGATAAAACTTCCCACATCTGTTCCTACTTGGGACAACTGAGGAATCATTCCTCTTTGAAAACTAAGCTACCGTTGATTTGTGCTTTTTTTGTTGTTGTTTGTTTTAAGAGACAGTCTCTCTGTCACTGAAGCTGGAATACAGTGGCACAATCATAGCTCACTGCAACCTTGAACTCCTGGGCTCAAGCAATCCTCCTGCCTCAGCATCCCAAGTAGCTGGGACTACACATGTGCACCACTATGCCTGGCTAATTTTTTTTTTTTTTTTTTGGGTAGAGACAGGGTCTTGTTATTTTGCCCAGGCTGATTGTAAACTCTGGGCTCAAGCGATCCTCCCACCACAGTCTCCCAAAGTGCTGAAATGATAAGGCAGGAGCCACCACACCCAGACCTGCCATGGACTCTTTAACAGAAAGGATATGAAATGACTTCCACAGGGTATCGGATGACAGCATTAATCACAAATGGAGCATCTGCGGCCCTGCCCACCAGCCAGATAGGGTTGGAATCACTCAGGATGGTGGTAACTGCAATGCAATCATTAACCATTAACCAAGATCGCCTTTTGACCCTGGCAATTGAGGGCTTTAAAGATTATCCTGTGCTTCAGAACTGAAAGACATCATTTAGAAGGAAAGAGAAATTGCATGTGCAAATTTGATCACACATTATTTACTTTTGTTTCGTTTTGTTTTTTGAGATGGAGTCTCCCTCTGTCGCCAGGCTGGAGCGCAATGGCATGATCTCAGCTCACTGCAATCTCCGCCTCCTGGGTTCAAGTGATTCCCCTGCCTCAACCTCCAGAGTAGCTGGGACTATCAGTGCATGCCACCATACCCAGCTAATTGTGTTTTAGTAGAGATGAGGTTTCACCATGTTGGCCAGGATGGTCTTGATCTCCTGACCTCATGATCCGCCCACCTTGGACTCCCAAAGTGCTGGAATTACAGGAGTGAGCCATGTACCTGGCTAATCACACATTATTTGTTAAAATAATAGTCAAAATACTTTTGTTAAAATACATTAAAAAATCTTGGAAAGAGTTTCTTCTACATGTGCTGAATGGTTAACTGAAGGAATCCTATACTGCCACTAAAAGTAATATCATAGCTTTGTAGCTGTGTGGGGAAGTATTTATATTCCAAGCTTAAATAAATAAAAATAACTTGGATTCCAGTGTGTTTCTACTCTACAATGGGAGTATAAAAAGATCTGCAGAAGGGTAAAGAATGAAAGGAAGGAAAAAAGAGTTGATTTGTAAGGCGATGTCTTCTAGTTTTTTTTTTTTTTTTTTGAGACAAACTCGCTGTCGCCCAGGCTAGAGTGCAGTGGCATGATCTTGGCTCACTGCAACCTCTGCCTCCCAGGTTCAACCGATTGTCTTACCTCAGCCTCCCAAGTAGCTGGGATTACAGATGCCTGTCACCATGCCCGTGCCATGCTAATTTCTTCATTTTTAGTAGAGATGGGGTTTCACCACGTTGGCGATCCACCCACCTCAGCCTCCCAAAGTGTTGGGATTACAGGCGTGAGCCACCGTGCCCAGAGGGAATTTGTTTTAAAATTCCCTCTAGTACTGCAATAATGCCGCTGGTATGTGACATAAAATCAGGAAGCAATGGTGGATTTGTAGTCGTCCCCTCTGTGAAATGTCTGTGTGTCGTCTCCATGGTATCTGGTTGCCAAGTAATACTGTAGATGCCTTTAGAGAACACCTCAGCCACCGGCCAGCCAAATGTGCCAAGTCAACACATGCCGTGGCCTAGAGCTCTGTAAGGAATGAGGACACTGCACCTTCCAGTAGGAAGCATGGGCGCTCCTGTTCTCCTGCTGGACTGCTAACGTGGGGAGAGTCACCCATGTTCTCCTTTTCTCTCTGAAAAGCGTGAACAGCAATTTGTCTTTGGCATCTGTTATAGGTGTGGTATGGGGAACAACTCAATTAGGCTTATATTTTTAAAAAAGGTAGCTCATGCCTGTAATCCCACCACTTTGGGAGGCCAGGGTGGGTGGATCACGAGGTCAGGAGTTTGAGAACAGCCTGGCCAAGATGGTAAAACCTCGTCTCTACTAAAAATACAAAAATTAGCTGGGTATGGTGGTGCGTGTCTAAATTCCCAGGTACCCAAGAGGCTGAGGCAGGAAAATCGCTTGAACCCAGGAGGCGGAGGTTACAGTGAGCCAAGATTGCACCATTGTACTCCAGGCTGGGCAACAGAGCAAGACTCTGTCTCAAAAAAAAAAAAAAAAAAAGAAAACCCATCAAGCCAGTGAGATACGGACCATGGGATGCTGGAGGGGTGGGGGTGGTCCCAGGTCTGAAGATCAGAATGAAAAGGACAAATTCTGGACAGCACAGTTGTTCCCATCATTAGGCATTCATGGGTTTTGACATTTTCATCACAAGGGCTCCAATTCTGCTTGTCTCTGTTGCCCCCAGTAACCTTGAAAAGTCCTGAGCAGCGGCTGAATGAGCTCTTCCTGTGACTCACCGTTCCTTTCCTGGTAGGCAGCAACAATACGCGTCAGGTCATAATCATAGGCAAAGGGGCTGGTCCTGTTGATCACGGATACCTGCGACACGGGAGGAGGATGTGGCATGAGCACCTGGGAGGCTCCTCCTCTCTTCCTTCTACCCTCCTGACACCCAGGCTGGTCCCACAGACCACCCTCATGTTCTTGGTGGCCTATTCCCGTGTCAATAATCTTCTCTTCAAAGATGAATAAACTCTCTCGCAACAATTTAAGCCCATTTACTCTCAGTCTTTCTGCAGATGGAAATAAGGGGTCAGGGTCCATGTTTCATAGGTTTTGAAGTTATTTTTAAAGTACTTCCTCTACCGGTCGGGCGTGGTGGCTCACGCCTGTAATCCAAGCACTTTGGAGGCCAAGGCGGGTGGATCACCTGAGGTTATGAGTTCAAGACCAGCCTGGCCAACATGGTGAAACCCTGTCTTTTTTTTTAAAAAAAAGTACTCCCTTTATATCAGTAGGAGAAAGAATTCCTTACACTATTTTAACAGACCATATTTTCACCAGGTGTGGTGACTCATGTCTGCAATCCCACTGACTTGGAAGGCTGAGGAAGGAGGACCACGTGAGGCCATGAGTTCAAGGCTGCAGTCAATGATGATCATGGCACTGCACTCCAGCTTAGGAAACAGAGCAAGACCTCATCTCTCTTTCTTAAAAAAAAAAAAAAAAAAAAGGCCAGGCATTGTGGCTCTAATCCCAACAATTTGGGAAGTCAAGGCAGATAGATCATTTGAGACCAGCCTGCCCAACATAGCAAAATCCCGTATCTACTAAAAAAAAAAATTAGCCTGGCGTGGTGGCACATGCCTGTAATCCCAGCTACTCACTACTCAGGAGGCTAAAGCTAGACGATCTCTTTTTTTTTTTTTTTTTTTGAGACGGAGTTTCGCTCTTATTACCCAGTCTGGAGTGCAATGGTGCGATCTCGGCTCACCGCAACCTCTGCCTCCTGGGTTCAGGCAGTTCTCCTGCCTCAGCCTCCTGAGTAGCTGGGATTACAGGCACGTGCCACCATGCCCAGCTAATTTTTTGTATTTTTAGTAGAGACGGGGTTTCACCATGTTGACCAGGATGGTCTCGATCTCTTGACCTCGTGATTCACCCGCCTCAGCCTCCCAAAGTGCTGGGATTACAGGCTTGAGCCACCGCACCCGGCTAGATGATCTCTTGAGCCTGGGAGGCAGAGGTTGCAGTGACCTGAGATCATGCCACTGCACTCTAGCCTGGGTGACAGAGCAAGACTCTGTCTCAAAAATTAAAATAAAAAACAAAAACAAGAAACCATACTTCCAACTGCTTTGTCATTTTCTTGGTCTTCTCTGGGTGCCAAGTTCTTTCTTACTTTTAAATATAGAGATAGAAATAGATAAAATGCAAATCGTAAGTGTATAATACTTTAAAGGAGAAAATAATTGCTTGCTATTAATGTAATCTGATATATAGACATTCAAACAAAAATTGCCACATTCATTATTTCATGTATTGCTTCCTCTTCTTTATAACTTACGTTGCTTATAGCCAGAGCAACAGTAAAACCCACTATTTAACTATAAGTACTGGTTTATGACTGTAATAACCAATAATGTCCCTTTTTCACTTTCTAACTTACCTCAGCCCAACTTTTATGGTCCCTGTTGTGATAAAAGAAAGTTGAGGAATGAGTGATTTGATGCACGAGTTCTAGACACAGAAAGTTCCTGGTTCTGATATACTTTCAAGCTTTAAGCCTTTAAGAAAATTAATCACTGTAAGCCCAGTTTCGTCTTCCACAAAATGAGTTCATTCTTTAAACAAGCATCTCTGAGAGCTTCCCATGTGCCAGGCAATGTGCTAGGCACTGACGTGACAGTACATGAGATGCCACTGCTGTCAACGCTGAGGGAGACAACAAATAAACACACAAACACATGTCCTGAGTAGGCCAGGTGGCAGGAGGGAAAGTCTGGCTGAGGGATGATGGAGGGAGGGGCTGCTGCTGCAGAGGCAGCTCAGGGAAGGACTGTGCTCAGGGTATCTGAACAGGGACCTGAACGGCGTGGTCCGATAAGCCACGTGGATGCCTGGCAGAGGAGACGGCAAGAGCAAAAGCCCCGAGGTGGCAGCTGCTTCCTGGGTTTGAAGAACAGCAAAAAGGTGAGGGTGGCTGGAAGGGAGCAAGGCGGACAGCGATGGGACAAGTGGCTGGAGCACTGGAAAAGGACAATGCGGGTGGCTCAGAGGTTGCTGTGATAATTAAAGGAGATGATACAGGTAAACCCCTGCACTCAGGGCTGGCCTATGTTACGGGTTCAGTTGACTACGGCTAGTAATATTTCTGAAATGCTTTACGTGAACATTTTACATCATCATTTCACAGTATCCCTCGGATTCTTTTCTGTTTTTTTTTGAGACAGAGTCTCACTCTGTGGCCCAGGCTAGAGTACACTGGTATGATCTCGGCTCACTGTAACGTCCACCTCCTGCGTTGAAGCAATTCTCCCGCCTCAGCCTCCCGAGTAGCTAGGAATTTCAGGTGTCCACGTGCTCCGTGGACTGCAGGGGAAGCTCCAGCTTAAAATGTAACATGTCCATCTTCCCATCCTGCCACATGCCCTGCTATTTATTTTTTACTTTTAGTAGAGACAGGGTTTCACCATATTGTCCAGGCAGTTCTAACTCCTGGCCTCAAGTGATCTGCCCATCTTGGCCTCCCAAAGTGCTAGGATTACAGGCGTGAGCCATGATGCCTGGCCTGATTATTTCTACTTTTCATTCATTCCCCTCTTCAAAGAACTCGATGAACAGTAACACACAGAAACAAAGGAGCTGGACAATGAGAAACACCCTTACATTGTATCGGGCATCTAGGCCGCCACAGCTCAGCGGCTGTTTCTGCTGCAGCCTCAGGTCTCCATTCACATATAACTGGGATCCAGGGACAGCAAAGGAGGACTGAAGAAATGCCATGCTCTGCATCACGAAGGTTGACATCCTCTGAAATCATTAGACAAACAAACAACACCAACTGCTGTCAGACCTGAAGGGCTCTGGGTGCTAACAGTCACCTGTCTTGGCTGAAACCTGAGGGGCCCTCACACAGCCAGCATAGTCATGCAGGAAACACTGCCTAGAACCTTCTGAGCTATTAATAGCCCATATTAATTAATATGACTCCAGTGTAAAACGTTCAACTGACCTAAGCTACCCCAAACTACATGGGGAAGAGGGCCTGCTACTGTGTGCGTCTTCTAGAAATCAAAAGAAGGGCTCTGGTCTATGAAAAACACACAAGAGAGAGGATGGCCTTCCAGCGGACCGACTCACGTGTAACTGATAGGAGAAAGTCAGGATGAGCTGCACACCGAGAACGTGCTCCGTGGACTGCAGGGGAAGCTCCAGCTTAAAATGTAACATGTCCGTCTTCCCATCCTGGTTCTTGTCTTCTTCTCTAGTCTAGGACACCCAAACAGGGCCAGCAGCCCTGGTCACTAATGAGTCTGGGAGGAATCCACATCACTTCTACACATACACAATGACCCACTGTCCTGCTGTACACAACAGGCATTACCTTCCCCACCAAGAAAAAAGAGAAAAATAGACAGGGGTAAGCGCATTAATATTGGGGAAAGATACAAAGTGCATGGCCCCTGAACTTCACATGTGAGTCTCTCAAATGTTCAGTGGCCAAAATAAATGGGCAATAACAAAAACATCTGGATAGCATTTGTGCGTTTCAGTTGCATCACTTGATCTTGTTTTACACTGTTTTTTTTTTGTTTGTTTTTTGTTTTTTGTATTTTTTTTTGTGAGGTGGACTATCTATCACTCTTGTCACCCAGTTTGGAGTGCAGTGGGTGTAATCTCGGCTCACTGCAACCTCTGCCTCCTGGGCTCAAGTGATTCTCCTGCCTCAGCATCTCAAGTAGCTGGGATTACAGGTGCCCACCACCACACCCTGCAAATTTTTATATTTTTAGTAGAGACAAGGCTTCACTGTGTTGGCCAGGGTAGTCTCGACCTCTTGACCTCGTGATCCACCCACCTCGGCCTCTCAAACTGCTGGAATTACAGGCGTGAGCCACCGCACCCAGCCTACACTGGTATCTTTTTCTTTTTTATAAACATGCCTGGATTTCTAGGGAAATTTTAAGTAGCATGTCAGAATTGTCTTCTACGTCTCTAGAAGTCACCTTGTTAAAATAGGAAAACACCTATCGTGATGGGGGAGCTGCCAAGATAGCCGAGAGGAGGCAACTCCGGAGTGCAGCTTGCAGCCAGTGAGATGCAGAGGGGCTAGAGGATTCCCCACGATTGGAAGCAAGGTGCCGGGTTAGTTTCAGTGGGACTGGTAGGACAGAGAAAATAGCCCAGGGAAGGTGAGCCAAAGCAAGGCGAGAGCAGCCCAGGGAGGGCGAAATGAGACAGGGCGGGGCGCGTCCCCATCCGAAAAGTGAAGCTGGCTCAGAGGGCCAGGAACTTCAGCCCCTCTGCACTCCAATTCGGATCCTGTGCTACCCTCACCCCTCCTGTGACCCACGGTCCACGAGAGCCCTGCCTGACTGAGGGGCGCTGCGGGTTTTTGTTCTATGCAAATTTGAGTGACAGGCTGCGGCCTGCCTGGCAGAGACCTGGGTGGAAGTTTAGACTAATGCCAGCAGGACCAAACTACTCATCCCACAGACAAAGGCAGAGCTGAAAGCAGGGGAACAGGACATAAGGCAGGTCCCAACCCCACAAAACCCAACTAACTGAAGCTTGGCATGCTAGAGTTTTGAAAGAAATACACCAGTTTGACCCTGACAGGGAAGATTGAGCACAGGGAAGGAAAGATGCCCTCCCATTGGGAAGGTGGGGCTAACCTCACCTGCATAAACAAACTCCTGGGGAAGACCTCCCAGCAGTCTGACTGAATCCAAGGCAGCCCAGCAGCGCCTCTACAGGCAAAATAACAACAACAAAACCTCATATAGGAGATAAAGCTCCAACCTTAACAGAAAGGACGACCACTCAGAGATTCCTCCCGAAATCACCAACTTCAAAGATCAAAAGGAGATAAATCCATGGAGATGGGAAGAAACCAGCACAAAAAGGATGAATACATCAAAGATCAGAATACCTCTTCTCCTAGGGACCACAACTCCTCACCATTAAGGGAACAAAACAAGATACAGAATGAGTTTGATGAATTGACAGAAGCAGGCTTTAGAAGGTGGGTAATAACAAACTTCTCTGAGTTAAAAGACCATGTCCTAACCCAATGCAAAGAAACTAAAAACCTTGAAAAAATGTTAGACGAAATGTTAACTAGAATAACCAGCTTAGAGAAGAACATAAACGACTTGATGGAGCTGAAAAACACAGCAGGAGAACTTCATGAGGCACACACAAGTTTAAACAGCCAAACTGATCAAGCAGAAGAAAGGATATCAGAGAGAGAAGATCAAATCAATGAAATAAAATGAGAAGGCAAAATTAGAGAAAAAAGAGTGAAAAGAAATGAACAAAGCCTCCAAGAACTATGGGATTATGTGAAAAGACCTAATCTACGCTTGATTAGCGTACCTGAATGTGACAGGGAGAATGAATCCAAAACTGGAAAACACTCTTCAGGATATTATCCAGGAGAACTTCCCCAACCTACCAAGGCAGTCCAACATTCAAATCCAGGAAATACAGACACCACCACAAAGATGCACCTCAAGGAGAGCAACCCCAAAGCACATAATCGTCAGATTCACCAGGGTTGAAATGAAAGAAAAAGTCCTAAGGGCAGCCAGAGAGAAAGGTCGAGTCACCCACAAAGGAAAGCCCATCAGACTCACAGCAGATCTCTTAGCAAAACCCTACAAGCTAGAAAGGAGTGGGGGCCAATATTCAACATCCTTAAAGAAAAGAACTTTCAACCCAGAATTTCATATCTGGCCAAACAAAGCTTCATAGGTGAAGGAGAAATAAAATCCTTTATGGATGAGCAATCGCTGAGAGACTCTGTCACCACCAGACCTGCCTTACAAGAGCTCCTGAAGGAAGCACTAAACATGGAAAGGAACAATCAGTACCAGCCACTGCAAAAACTTACCAAATGGTAAAGAGCATTGACACAATGAAGAAACTGCATCAACTAACGAGCAAAACAACCAGCCAGTAACAAAATGGCAGGATCGATTTCAAACATAACAATATTAACATTGAATGGAAATGACCTAAATGCCCTAATCAAAAGACACAGACTGGCAAACTGGATAAAAAGTTAAGACCCATCAGTGTGCTGTATTCAGGAGACCTATCTCATGTGCAAAAACTCACATAGACTCAAAATGAAGGGATGGAAGATTTACCAAGCAAATGGAGAGGGGGGAAAAAAAAGCAGGGGTGGCAATCCTACTCTCTGATAAAACAGGCTTTAAACCAACAAAGATCAAAAAAGACAAAGAAGGAAATTACATAATGGTAAAAGGATCAATGCAACGAGAAGAGCTAACTATCCTAAGTACATATGCACCCAATGCAGGAGCACCCAGATATATGAAGCAAGTTCTTAATGACCTACAAAGAGACTTAAGACTCCCGCACAGTGATAGTGGGAGACTTTAACACTCCACTGACAATACTGGACAGATCAACGAGACAGAAAGTCAACAAGGATATCTAGGACTTGAATGCAGATTTGGACCAAGCGGACCTAATAGACATTTACAGAACACTCCACCCCAAATCCACAGAATACACATTCTTCGCAGCACCATATCACACTTATTCTAAAATTGACCACAACTGGTCAATCACTCCTCAGCAAATGTAAATCACTCCTCAGCAAATGCAAAAGAATGGAAATCATAAACAGTCTCTCAGACCACAGTGCTATCAAATTAGAACTCAGGATTAGCAAAAGCACTCAAAACCACACAATCACAAGGAAACTGAACAACTTGCTCCTGAATGACAAATGGATATACAATAAAATGAAGGCAGAAATAAAAACCTTTGAAACCAATGAGAACGAAGACATAATGTACCAGATCCCATGGGACACATTTAAAGCAGTGTCTAGAGGGAAATTTATAGCAATAAATGCCCACATTAAGAAACAAGGCAAGATCTAAAATCGACACCCTATCATCAAAATTGAAAGAGCTGGAGGAGCAAGATCAAAAAAACTCAAAAGCAAGCAGAAGACAAGAAATAACTAAGATCAGAGCAGAACTGAAGGAGACAGAGACACAAAAACCCTTAAAAAAAATCAATAAATCCAGGAGCTGATTTTTTGAAAAGATCATCAAAACAGACAGACTACTAGCTACACTAATAAGAGAGAAAAGAGAGAAGAATCAAATAGATGCAATAAAAAACGATAAAGGGGCGATCATCACCGATTCCTCAGAAATACAAACCACCATCAGAGATTATAACAAACAGGTCTATGCAAATAAACCAGCAAATCTGGAAGAAATGGATAAATTCCTGGACACTTGCACCCACCCAAGACTAAACCATGAAGAAATTGAAACCCTGAATAGACCAATAACAAGGTCTGAAGTTCAGGCAGCAATAAATAGCCTACCAACCAAAAAAGAGTCCAGGTCCAAACAGGTTCACAGCCGAATTCTACCAGATATACAAAGAGGAGCTAGTACCATTCCTTTTGAAACTATTCCAAACAATACAAAATGAAGGAATACTCTCTAACTCTTTCTATGAGACCAACATCATCCTGATACCAAAACCTGGCAGAGACACAACTGAAAAAGAAAACTACAGGCCAATATCCATAATGAATATTGATGCAAAAATCTTTAATAAAATACTGGCAAACCGAATCCAACAGCATATCAAAAAGCATATCCACCATAATCAAGTAGGGTTCATCCCAGTGATGCAAGGCTGGTTCAACATACGCAAATCTATAAACATAATGCACCACATAAACAGAACCAAAACCAAATGATTATCTCAATAGATGCAGAGAAGACCTTTGACAAAATTCACCAGCCCTTTATGCTAAAAACCCTCAATAAACTAGGTATTGATGGAATGTATCTCAAAATAATAAAAGCTATTTACAACAAACCCACAGCCAATGTCATACAGAACCAGCAAAAACTAGAAGCTTTCTCTTTAAAAACTGGCATTAGACAAGGATGCCCTCTCTCACCACTCCTATTCAATACAGTATTGGAAGTCCTAGCCAGAGCAGGTAGGCAAGAAAAAGAAATAAAGGCATTCAATTCGGAAAAGAAGAAGTCAAACTGAACCTATTTGCAGATGACATGATCGTATATTTAGAAGACCCCACTGTCTCAGCCCAAGACCTCCTTAAGCTGATAAACAACTTTGGCAAAGTCTCAGGATTCAAAATCAATGTGCAGAAATCACAAGCATTCCTGTACACCAATAACAGACAGAGAGCCAAATCATGAGAAAACCCCATTTACAAATGCTACAAAGAGAATAAAATACCTAGGAATATAACTAACAAAGGATGTAAAAGACCTCTTCAAGGAGAACTACCAACCACTGATAAAGGAAATAAGAGAGGACATAAACAGATGGAAAAACATTCCATGCTCATGGTTAGGAAGAATCAACATTGTGAAAATGGCCATACTGCCCAAAGTAATTTATAGATTCAATGCTATCCTCATCAAGCTACCAATAACCTTCCTTACAGAACTGGAAAAAACACTTTAAACTTCATATGGAACCAAAAGAGAGCCTGCATAACCAAGAAAATCCTAAGCAAAAAGAACAAAGCTGGAAGCATCATGCTGCCTGACTTCAAACTATACTGCAAGGCTACAGTAATCAAAACAGCACGGTACTGGTACCAAAACAGCGATATAGACCAATAGAACAGAACAGAGAGCTCAGAGGCAATGCTACGCATCTACAACAATCTGATCTTTGACAAACTGGACAAAAATAAGCAATGGGGAAAGCATTCCTGTTTAATAAATGGTGATGGGAAAACCGGTTAACCATATGCAACTGAACCCCTTTCTTACACCTTATACAAAAATTAACTCCAGATGGGTTAAAGATTTAAACATAAGAACTAACATTATAAAAAACCTAGAAGAAAACCTAGGCAAAACCATTCAGGACACAGGCATAGGCAAGGACTGCATGACTAAAACACCAAAAACAATGGCAACAAAAGCCAAAATAGACAAATGGGACCTAATTAAACTCCAGAGCTTCTGTACAGCAAAAGAAACAATGAACCAGCAACCAACAGAATGGGAAAAAATTTTTGCAATCTGCCCATCTGACAAAGGGCTAATAATCAGAATCTGCAAAGAACTAAAGCAGATTTACATGAAAAAAAACAAACCCATTCAAAAGTGTGTGAAGGAGATGAACACTTTTCAAAAGAAGACATTTATGTGGCCAAGAAACATACGAAAAAATGCTCATCCTCACTGGTCATTAGAGAAATGCAAATCAAAACCACATTGAGATACCATCTCATACCAGTTAGAATGGCAATCATTAAAAAATCAGAGACACAACAGATGCTGGAGAGGTTTGGAGCAAAAGGAACACTTTTACATTGTTAGTGGAGTGTAAATTAGTTCAACCATTATGGAAGACAGTGTGGCAATTCCTCAAGGATCTAGAAATAGAAATTCCATTTGACCCAGTGATCCCATTACTGGGTATATACCCAAAGGATTATAAATTGTTCTATTATAAAGACACATGCACACGTATGTTCGTTGCGGCGCTGTTTACAATAGCAAAGACCTGGAACCAACCCAAATGCCCATCAATGACAGACTGGACAAAGAAAATGTGGCACATATACAACATGGAATACTATGCAGCCATAAAAATGATGCGTTCATGTCCTTTGTAGAGACATGGATGATCCTAGAAACCATCATTCTCAGCAAACTGACATAAGAACAGAAAACCAAATACTGCATGTTTTCACTCATAGGTGGATGATGATCGACGCACTTGGGCACAGGGAAGGGAAGAACACTCATTGGGGTAGGTAGTAGTAGGGTAGAAGGGAGGGGAGGTGAGGGACAGCAGGGGCGGTGGGGAGGTCGGAGAGGGATAACACTGGGAGAAATGCCTGATGTAGGCGACGGGGGCTGGGGGGAGGATGGAGACAGCAAACCACCATGGCATGTATGTACCTATGCAACAATCCTGCAGGATGCAGGATGTGCACATGTACCCCAGAGCCAAAGTTAAAAAAAAAATTGTCTACATTCTCCATCTCCTCTTCCCCTATGAAGTATAGTATATAAGCACCTGTACCGCATTGGGTTACTGGGCCATCACTCTTCTGTGATTTTCCCCCATGCATGTTAAAATAAATGTGTATGACCTTTTCTCCTATTAAAAATAAATACTGTGTAAATATTGGTTCACTAATTAAAAAAAAACAACAAATACCTAATCCTAATCATTATGCATTTCCCCAACAAACTCAACAGAAAATCACTAAGGTCTATTTTTTTTTTTTTTTTTTTGAGCCAGAGTCTTGCTCTATTGCCCAGGCTGGAGAACAGTGGTATCATCTCGGCTCATTGCAAACTCCACCTCCTGGGGTCAAGCAATTCTCCTGCCTCAGCCTCCTGAGTGGCTGGGATTACAGCTGCCCACCACCATGGCCAGCTAATTTTTGTATTTTTAGTGGTCAGGCTGGTCTCAAACTCCTGACCTTAGGTGATCTGCCCACCTCGGCCTCCCAAAGTGCTAGGATTACAGGCGTTGAGCCACCACGTGTGGCCTTACCAAGCTCTATTTATACATTCTTAAACCACAAGTGTGTTCGCTTCAGATTCTTCATGTTGAATCTCATCTCATCATTCATGTCAGGACTTAAAAGCCTTGTGCATCTTTTAGTAGCAATCAATGAAATGAAAAAGGAAGCTGTGTTCAATCAGCAAAGCATTAAAATCATATCTATTTGATAAATTATGGATGTGAAAGTAAGGAAAAGAGACAAAGGTTTGTGGAGGGAAGAAAACTACAGTTTATGAAGCATATGTAGACAGTGAAAAACAATTGATAACCACTCCTATCATCCACAGTCTTGCCGAAGAGTGATGCTAAAACGATGATCAGGAAAGCATGGTTACTGAAAAGTATCAGTGCTGACAGCATCCCTCTGCACAACTCTGGAACTTTTTGCTACAACTGTTCCTTTCCCACTGTAGGTTCCCAGAAGGATTCTACTGTGGTGTAGTAGCATTCCCATCTGGATCTCCCATCTACTGATTCATTTTGATTCCCACCATTACTATTATGTAAGGGATTCTTTTTTGTGCGTGCTTTTTCAGGCTAATAAGGTCATTTGAGATGAAGAAATCTCAATTTTCAGAAACTTTCAATTATTTCTTTCCTTCTAGACAATAATGTCCTTCTCTTAGGTCTTGTTTTTAGAGAAACCTCCTTCCATTTCTCTTGGATATTTCTTCTCTGCTCTGTTTCATCAGCTTTGGGGATATCTGCTACCAGGGCTGATGATCAAGTTACTGAGGCAGTGATGGACTAGTCGTTACGAGGAGAATGAAAATAGCCTGTCGGCCGGGTGTGGTGGCTCATGCCTGTAATCCAAGCTCTTTGGAGGCCAAGGCAGGTGGATCACCTGAGGTCGGGAGTTCAAGACCAGCCTGACCAACATGGTGAAACCCTGTCTTAAAAAAAGAAAAAGAAAATAGCCTGCCTTGCAGATCACGAAGTCAAGAGATTGAGACCATCCTGGCCAATGTGGTGAAACTTAGTCTCTACTAAAAATACAAAAATTAGCTGGGTGTAGTGGCGCATGCCTGTTATCCCAGCTACTCGGGAGGCTGAGACAGAAGAATCACTTGAACTGGGAGATGGAGGTTGTGGTGAGCCAAGATCATGCCATTGCACTCCAGCCTGGTGACAGAGTGAGACTCAAAGAAAAAAGAAGAGCCTGTCTTGTCTTCCTGTGGATTTCCTTCAACTGGGATCTGGGTAGACAATCTTGTGCAACTCTCTGTGATGGATGTACGCCTTTCAGATCTTTAGGGTTGAACACAAAGCAAAGATCACATTTCTAAACTTCAACAGAGGATAGTGGCCAGGAGACAACTGCCAGAGGAATCCTGACTCCAACCCACTGTGGGAGGGAAGAAGCTCACTTCCATTGATCTTTACAATAAATGTAAGGCCCCAGGCAGGAAGAACAAGTATTTTCCCAATTACACAGATGAGAAATCAAGGGTAAGGAAAGTTAGGGCTTTTACCAGAAGGATAGCAAGTAATGGTGAAGACAGAATTTGAGATCAGGTGACTTCGAATCTGGTCCTCTTTCTAGGACCAAAATGTCCAGAATTATTAAAAACTTCAAAATGAAGAAGGTAGGTTGGACAAATCTTTTTGCAAAATGGCAGCAGCAGGCATCTACGTCTGTACACCTGCCTGTGCACGTCCTTCCACCCCAAGTTCAGGGAGGATGAATTTGGCACAGCACCATCGTGTCCACTTGTTAAATTCACTCATTGATCTGTTATGTACTCTTTGGGCACCTACTGCATGCCAGGCACTATTTCAGATAATGAGAATATAATGGTAAACAAAATAGACAAAGTCCCCATCCTAACAGGGCATACATTCCCAATGGAGAATATAGAAGATAAATAAATAAATAAATATGCAACAATAGCAAATAGTGACAAGTGCTACTGACGAAAATGAGGCAGGCTAAAATTAGAGAGTAATGAAGAAAAAAAAAATTTTTTTTTTTTGAGACGGAGTTTTGCTCGTTACCCAGGCTGGAGTACAATGGTGCAATCTCGGCTCACCGCAATCTCCGCCTCCTGGGTTCAAGCAATTCTCCTGCCTCAGCCTCCCAAGTAGCTGGGATTACAGGCATGCACCACCATGCCCAGCTAATTTTTGTACTTTTAGTAGAGACGGGGTTTCACCATGTTGACCAGGATGGTCTTGATTTCTTGACCTCGTGATCCACCCGCCTCAGCCTCCCAAATTGTTGGGATTACAGGCGTGAGCCACCGCGCCCGGCCTGAAGATAAAATTTAATAGAAATTGGTCGGGTGTGGTGGCTCATGCCTGTAATCCCAGCACTTTGGGAGACCCAGGCTGGCGGATCACTTGGGCTCAGGAGTTGGAGACCAGCCTGGACAACATGGTGAAACCGCATCTCTACTAAAAATACAAGTTAGTCAAGCATGGTGGCCATGCACCTGTAATCCCAGCTACTTGGGAGGCTGAGGCTGAAGTGAGTTGAGATCATACCGCTGCACTCCAGCTTGGGTGACAGAGCAAGACTCCATCTCAAACAAACAAAAAACAAAAAACCCAAAAAGAATTTTTTTTTTTGAGATGGAGTTTCACTCTTTTTGCTCAGTCTGGAGTGCAATGGTGTAATCTCAGCTCACTGCAACCTCTGCCTCCTGGGTTCAAGTGATTCTCCCACCTCAGCTTTCTGATTACAGGCTTGTGCCACCACGCCCAGCTAATTTTGTGTTTTCAGTAGAGACAGGGTTTCTCCATGTTGGTCAGTTTGGTCTCGAACTCCCGACCTCAGGTGATCCACCTGCCTCGGCCTCCCAAAGTGTTGGGATTATAGGCATGAGCCACCACGCTTGGCCCAAAAAGAATTTAACATAAATTTTTAAATATCCAGGATTATCTGACTTGTTGGAGTCCTGAAGGAAGTAAGGTGATGGGGTGCAGGAATTCCTCAGGGAAGAGAGATCCTGGGTAACGAGGTGCATGTGCTCTGGATGCCTGTGGGGTCAGTGCATCTGGCAGAGTGGGTGAAAAGGAGAGCAGAGTGGAGAGAAGGGGAAGAGAAGTGACGATGGAAAGGATGTCCCCCACAAATGACCTGTTGCCAAGCTAGACTCTCACCCTCCTGGGGCTAGGAAAGTCTGGCTATGCTTCTCTGTTACTGCTTGGACTACTGAAGAAATCAATTATTGAATTCCATTTAGTTGAAAGTAAGCTTAACATATGTGCAACAGCTAACAAAGGCAGGGATTCAAAGGCTACTGCTTCTTTAACACAAATTCTAGGTCACTATCTAACCTCCAACTGGTGCTTAGCGAAGAGAATTCACAAGTCATACTACCGCCTTGTCTACAAGGTATATGCAGGCTTTGGAACGATTTCTATAACCATTGATTGTCCCATGTGATCCCTCTGCATATCCGAGGAGAGAGGTGGGTGCTCTCATGCCCTGTATATGGATAAATAAATTGAGGCTGAGGTTATGAAACCCAGTGACAGAACTGGGACTAGGACTTTGGTTTGCTGACCCCTGATTCAGGGTTCTTCTATAATAGCTCATAAGAACTCTAATTTCAAAGATTTCTCATGGCTAAAGGAGGATAACCCTTTAGTGATATACATGAAATCCATATTCATGTAATAATCAGAGTCAGAGGAAATTTTTTTTTTTTTGAGACGAAGTCTTGCTCTGTCGCCTAGGCTGGAGTGCAGTGGCACAATCTCGGCTCACTGCAACCTCTGCCACCCCAGTTCAAGTGATTCTTCTGCCTCAGCTTCCTGAGTAGCTGAGATTACAGGTGTACACCACCATGCCAGGCTAATCTTTGTTTTAGTACAGATGGGGTTTCACATCATGTTGGTCAGGCTGCTCTTGAACTCTAGACCTCATGTTATCTGCCTGCCTTGGCCTCCCAAAGTGCTGGGATTACAGTGGTGGGCCACTGTGCCTGGCCAGAGGGAATTCAACATAGGGAATAACTAGTTCCACAGGTATTAGGGGACTGAAGATGTAAAAAGGGTATATCCCGGCAACACAGAGATACTAGCTACAAGGAACGGTTCCCACGCCTAGGACTAGAGAAGTAGGGGAAGTGGGTAGGATTGACAGAACTTAGAGATTTAGGGAAGAGGTCTCAAAAACGAGCCTCAGATCTCGAGAAGGGAGTGCTGCCCAGATGGGGTCAGGACCTCTGAGCTTGAAGGAAGGATGCTAATTAAGACTATGTAAATCCTATTCACAACTCTGGTGGCTTTTCTGTTATCACTGTTCCTTACTTTCCATTTCTCTGCAGTTATTATTTGCTTAGTTTTCTATGTACTTACACAGTTTCATCAAAGGCTGCTATTCCAGTTCCTCACAATTTCACATTTAAAAGCATAAGATCTAGTCAAAACCTTGTTCATTGAAATATTGCCCCTAGGCTAGGCATGGTGGCGCACACATGTAATCCTGGCACTTTGGGAGGCTGAGGCGGGTGGATCACCTGAGGTCAGTAGTTTGAAACCAGCCTGGCCAGCATGGTGAAACCCCTTCTCTACAAAAAATCCAAAAATTAGCTGGACACAGTGGCACACGCCTGTAATCCCAGCTACCGGGAGGCTGAGGCACGAGAATTGCTTGAATCCAGGAGGTGGAGGTTGCAGTGAGTGGAGATCATGCCACTACACTCCAGCCTTGGCGACAGAGCAATATTCTGTCTCAAAAAAAAAAAAAAGAAAAAAATGTCCCTAATAGTGAAAAAGTCAAAGTAAGCCAAATATCCAGCAACAGGGAACTGGTTAAATACAGTACTGCTGTTTCATGATGTGAAATACTTTGGAGGCCTCAAAAAGAATAAGGGTGATTAATAAGTATTGATATATATATAAAACTAAGCCTTCAATTTCTATTATGTCTACCTGTAACTCCGTAATATTTTAGAATGAGTATGTGCTTTTGTAACCAGAACATAAGAACATTTATAAAGTAATGGGAGAAAACTAACCTGAATCATACTAGGTTGGTGCAAAAGTAACTGTGGGTTTTTTTGCCATTATTTTTAATGGCAAAAGCTGCAATTACTTTTGCACCAACCTAGTATTTTTTTACAGTTACTTATATGACCAATCAGATTTTTTAAAATTTTATTTAGTTGCTGGGAACAAGTCTGATTTTCTTTTCCCCTCAGCTATACATGTTTGGCTTGTAGGCCAATCATCTTAGAGATGTCTGAAGAGATTCAGCTTTGAAAGAAGGTAAACCAGAAGTTTCATACTTCTAAAGGAAAATGTTTTCGGAAAATCAGTGAAAAGGAGTCATCATAAAGGAAGCATTTCTTTATAATCTCTCAAAGCAAATACTAAATTACAGTTTCCTCTGAGCACTCTACTGATGAAAAAAGTTTAAAAATAAATAAGTTACCGACAGTAAGATGCTTCAATTTCATCCCAGACAGCTGCCGGAGGGCGCAGTCTCTAAGGGGACAAGCCCACGGCGCCTGACTCGGCCAGAGCTCGTTCTGGAAGGTCGCTTAACCAATAAGCTCCTTGGTTTCCAGGGCTCAGCATAAAAATGTCGCCCTTTCCGTTCCTACTGTGATGCAAACGCCGTGACACCCTTGGGTTACCTACATTAACAGCGCGCGGCCTTCAAGGCTCCTAAAAGGACTTTCACAAACACCTTCCATCAGGCCAGGCCTGCAGGTGTGACGGGGGGCAGAGGCAGGCTGCCCCCAGGCCTCTGGACACCGTGTCAGGGCGCACACGCTGACCGCGTGGCTCTCCGGGGGCCGAGGACGTCTGGGAGAAGCTGACTGAAAGAGAAGATCGATTCCCTAGGCCCTAGGAGATGAAACGTCCCACCTCTGCGGGTTCGCGAGTCCTTAGGATCCAAGCTGGGCTCCCCAGGGCCGGGGCCGCTAGCTCCACATCCCCATTCCCTTCCCTGTTCCCACCCCATACCCCGCTCTGCCACAGGCCCAGGCGAGAACCACGCACCGAAACGAACGGGACGCGCAGGCGATCCCCCTGCAGCCGGTTGAAGGCGGGGAACGTGCTCCAGGCGAGGAACCCGCCGCTCTCAGGTCCCAGCAGGGCCACGAGCAGCACCTGGTGCTGGAAGCGCACGGTCGGCTGCTCCTCGTAGCTGCTCCGCTTCAGCCAAAACCCTGAGGTAAAGAGGGTGGTGGGGAAGCAGTCAGGGAGGGCGGCCCCGGCCGAGCGCGCCCGGGGAGCCGCGTGGCACAACGGCCGGGGCAGACTCACCGTGGCTCCGGAAGGCCACCAGCAGCGGCGGGATGTACGTGAACGCCGCGGCCAGCAGCAGGAACAGCGCGGCTTTGGAGCAGAGTCCCGCGCGGTAGCTGCGCTCTACCGGGTGAGAGAAGAGCTCGTAGAGCGCCATGAGCTGGCACGCCGCGAACCGGGTGACCAAGTTTGGCTTCTCCTGGTTGCCATCGCCTCGGTCTCACGGCAACCGAAGGCGCCCGGAAAGGAGCCAATAGCAAGGACGCACGGAAAGGAGCCCGTGACGGGGGCGGGGTTAGCGGGCGTGGCGGCTGCCGAGGGAACCGTCGGCCCCCTTTGGGCCCTGAGTGCTTTTGCGTAAAGACTGGGCGGCGATAGAATGTTTCGTGGACCAGAGTCGTGGCTGTTGTCTGTGTTAACTTTTGTGTAAAACAAGATGCCCATAAAAGTTGAACACTGTGGAGGAAAAGATAAATATTAAATTTTAACTCAATTGAACATGAACAAAACGGTCACCAAGTCCCGTACAGATTGTGTGAGCCCCTCGAGGTGTTCATCCAGTGAAGTTTCGGAGAAATCTCTATTTCAATCTATTTCTCTAGGTTAGTTATTGAAAAACAACCTCAAAAACAAGATCTTTTAATGTTCCTTGAGACAAGTGGTGAAGGACCCTCGTGACTGGGCCTCATGCCAAACAACTTGTTACCAAAAGAGCTAGAGTCCCAGACCACGCCAGGAGACGTCTCCTTGTCTGCCCGAACGTTGCTTCCCAGTCTGGAGGTGAATCCTCCATAGTCTGGTGAGGGTAATGTCTGACTCTGGAGCCCAGGCTGTTGCTTCCCAGACTGGTGGTAAGTCCTCCCTATTCTGGTGAGTGTAAAAAAAAAAATATATATATATATCTTTTTCCTTCCCCGCTTCCCATTGCAATTTGCTTATTATATCAATCTGCTTAGCATATTAATTTGCTTATTTTATCTGCATTGCCATTTATGTGGGATAAAGCTTGTTTACACTTAAAGATATTGTGTGTGTCCTGCACAGAACAAACATCTGCTTTTGTGTCATCTGTTAACCCCCAGTGTGGTTCCTGCTGAAGTCCAGCCACTTACAAGCCTGGCCACGGTCCTGGACCTGGTCCTGGGCTAAGACCAAAGCCAGATACCTTTGCCCCCAAATTTTCTGTTACTTCCACTATGCTCCAATGCAAGACAGACAGGGAAACATAAATCCCTTGGCTCTTCGAGGGATAGAGTAGAATTAATACAAAGCTCTGATGCACTTCGTTAACCTTGTGTTGGGTACAAGCTCAGCCAAGGGTTTTACAGGAAGCTGTGATCCTCCCTAAATATCACTGGTTTATTATGCCCTCACTGTCCCCAACCAATATTTCGAACATGTAGAAAGACTTTTTTTTTTTTTTTTTTTAAATCTGTGGTCCACAGCCAAGTTCTTCATCAAATGGCCCTGAATGGCTGGGTATGGTGGCTAACACCTGTAATCCCAGCACTTTGGGAGGCCAAGGTGGGTGGGTCACCTGAGGTTTGGAGTTCGAGACCAGCCTGGCCAACATGGTGAAACCTCATCTCTACTAAAAATACAAAAATTAGCTGGGCATGGTGGCAGATGCCTGTAATCCCAGCTACTCTGGAGGCTGAGGTGGGAGAATCGCTTGAACCCAGGAGGCAGTGGTTACAGTGAGCTGAGATGGTGCCACTGCACTCCAGCCTGGGTGACAGAGCAAGACTCGGTCTCAAAACAAAAACAAAAAACAATAAGGGTGTGATAGAATGTTAGGAAGAATAAAAAAGAAAGAAAGAAAACAAAAACCAATAAGGGATTGTGGAGTTCAGTGTTTTATCATGCAAACAAAGCCTCCAGGCTTCAAAGAGAACAGATTGTGTTTCTTATCAGACTTAGAGAGTCTGTTCTGTTACTATCAGCCTTACTGTCTCTGTGTTGATGTTAATACTGGTCATCAGGGTCTGAATTCCAAAAAGAGGGTATAATGAGGCATGTCTGACTCTCCCCTTCCCGTCATGGCCAGGGCTAGTTTTTCAGGTTAACTTTGGAATACCCTTGGCTGAGAGAAGGGTTCCATTCAGATGGTTAGGGGCTTAGAATTTTTTTTTTGAGACAGAGACCGAGTCTTGCTCTGTCACCAAGCTGGAGTGCAGTGGCATGAACTCAGCTCACTGCAACCTCTGCCTCCTGGGTTCAAGTAATTCTCCAGCCTCAGCCTCCTGAGTAGCTGGGACTAGAAGCATGCAGTACCATGCCAATTTTTGTATTTTAGTAGAGATGGGGTTTACTATGTTAGTCAGCATGGTCTCGATCTCTTGACCTCATGATCCACCCACCTCTGCCTCCTAAAATGCTGGAATTACAGGCATAAGCCATCACGCCTGGCTTGGGAGCTTAGAATTTTATTTTTGGTTTACAGTACACCAGGATAGGGTTATTGAGTGAGGGGTGAGGAAAAACAAGTCAGGGAGACCAATCAAGAGGATGTTGAGGCCAGGTGTGGTGGCTCAGTTTAGCACTTTTGTCAGAGGTGTTTGAACCAGAGAGACTGCACCGCCACACCCTAGCTTGGATGACAGAGTGAGACTCTATCTGAAGAAAGAAAAAAAACGTCCCGGAAGGATCACACTGCAGTGTCAAGAGATAATGTAAGGTTTGTGCTGAGCGGAGTCCAGTAGTTGCTGCCACTACTTTGAAAGCAACCTCAAAGTGGCTTTTAGATGAAGAGAACAGCTGACATCCTAACAACACAGACTAATAGCGAGGTCAAGACTGCCCATTTGGGAAAACTATCCCAGGGTCCAAGGTGACAATGTCATCAGCCATAAAATGCTTTTGAAATAGTGGGTTCCATACTACTTGTTCTTGATTAAAAGCTTTTCTGGGATGGCAAGGTGGGTTTTCTTTTTAAATTATTTTATTTTTTGAGACAAGGTCTCTCTTTGTCTACCTCCTGGGCTCAAGTACTCCTCCCACCTCAAGTACTCCTCCCACCTCAAGTACTCCTGAATAGCTGGAGCTACAGGCATGTGCCACTATGCCTGGCTAATCTTTTTTTTTAGATGGTGTTTCACTCGTTGCCCAGGCTGGAGTGCAATGGCACGATTTCAGCTCACCACAACCTCCACCTCCCGGGTTCAAGCAATTTTCCTGCTTCAGCCTTCCAAGTAGCTGGGACTATAGGTGCGTTAGGTGCGTGCTACCACGCCTGGCTAATTTTTGTATTTTTAGTAGAGACGAGGTTTCACGTGTTAGCCAGGTTGGTCATGATCTCCTGACCTCATGATCAGCCCGCCTCGGCTCCCCAAAGTGCTGGGATTACAGGCTTGAGCCACTGTGCCCAGCTGTGCCTGGCTAATCAAACAAAATTTTGGGGGGCCGGGCACTATAGCTGTGGCTCATGCCTGTAATCCCAGAACTTTGGGAGGCCAAGGTGGGTGGATCACGAGGGTCAGGAGTTCAAGACCAGCCAAGATGGTGAAATCCCGTCTGTACTAAAAAAAAAATCTCCCAAAATTGGCCAGGCATGGTGGCAGGCACCTGTAGTCCCAGCTACTTGGGAGGCTGAGGCAGGAGAATCACTTCAACCTAGGTGGCAGAGGTTGCAGTAAGCCAAGATCATGCCACTGCACCTCCACCCTGGGTGACAGAGTGAGACTCCATCTCAAAAAGAAATTTTTTTTTTTGGCTGAGGCAGGAGAATTGCTTGAACCTGGGTGGTGGAGGTTGCAGTGAGCCAAGATAATGCCACTGCACTCCAGCCTAGGTGACTCCATCTTAAAAAAAAAAATTTTTTTTTTAAGAGACAAGGTCTTGCCAAGTTGCCCACGTTGGTCTCCAACTCCTGGGCTCAAGTATCCTTCTGCTTTGACCCCCAAAGTGCTGGGGTTACAGGAGTGAACCACTGCACCTGTCCCCAAACTGCATATTTTAATCATGTTCCTTTCTCCTTTATAGAAGCTCCTATTCAGGGTCTCTTGAATTAGGTTAGCACTTCTGAATGTTTGCCTCAAAGCTTTCCAACATTGTATTTACTTATCTATACTGCTTTCCTGTTTCCTCTTCCAACCCCATACTTTGTTTTTATCTGGAAAGGAAAAGTTTACCCATTGAAAAATGTATACCCTTCTCTCTATATCAGAAGACACATTCTCCATGAAGTCTTCCTTGCTAATTCTCACTTGGCTTTGTGCTGACCCCCACGGCCCCAGCAATGCCTCAGTATCCATGTTCACATACCTCTCCAACATTCGAAATTCACTCTCTGTGTTGTAGAGATCTGTTAATGTGTAATGACATTGCATAGATTCATTATCCTATTACTCCTGCTGACTTACCTCCTCAACTAACCACCCGCTCAAGGAAGGCATCCATTGTCCTTAGAACACTCCATAGCTACAAAACAATGACCCAATGTGTAAAGAAGGTGATATGTAACATCAAGGCGGATGAGATATGCCAATTAGAAGGGTGAACTGGGAAAAGACACAAGGTAAGTGGGTAAGGAGGGAAGACCAAAATGCACTGCACAACATTGAGACCATTAGGAGACATGTCTGTGAATTGGTGAGCAGTGAAACTTTCCCCTGAGAAGTGTTCTTAGCTCTGTAACATGCAAGGCAATATTCATATATCTAGGACTAGGACACAATGACCAGCTCTGTAAAGGGAAGCAGTGGTGTTGAGTCCAATTTCTAACTCCTCCACTGGTTCACTGAGATGATGAACCACCATCTTCATTCTTCAGTGTTTAATTCTATTTGTAGATAGGTATTTTCATTTATAAACTCACTGTCTACTTACTTTTACCCATATCAATAGCTTTAAATATTTCTCTCTAAATTTGAGACTCATAGCACCATCTACCAACTCTATGTTTTCGCCTGGATATGTCTCTTGGACATTTCATATTTAATATCTCTAAAACCAAGCTGGCTCCCCTCCATTTCAGTAAATGGCATTTCCATCCTTCCAGAAACCTTGATTTTGATCTGTCCCTCATTATCTTATATCCAATCTGTCAGCAAACGTTACCAGTTCTACCTTCAAAATATATCCAGAATACAACTGCTTCTGTCAACCCCAGCTTGGCCTAAGCCAACATCATCTTTCACCAGGATGATGAATAGCCTCTCAACTATTTCCCTGCTTCTACCCTCAGCCCCTACAATATACTAAGCTAGCCTTTTGAAAAGGAAAGTCAGACTGTGCTACATCTCTGCTTAAAACCCTATACTGGGCAGAGCACGGTGGCTCATGCCTGTAATCCCAGCACTTGGGGAGGTTGGGGCAGGCCAATCACGAGGTCAAGAGATTGAGACCATCCTGGCCAAGATGGTGAAACCCTGTCTCTACTAAAAATACAAAAATTAGCTGGCCATGGTGGTGTGTACCTGTAGTCCCAGCTACTCAGGAGGCTGAGGCAGGAGAATCACTTGAACCCGGGAGGTGGAGGTTGCAGTGAGCCGAGATTGCACTCCAGCCTGGCAACAGAGCAAGATTCCCTCTCAAATCAAATCAAACCAAACCAAACCAAACCAAACCAAAAAAAACATACACTGACTTCTCATCTTATTCTAAATAACATCCAAAGTTCTCTGCATGGAATTTAAAGCTCTACACAGTTTTGTTCTAGATCTCTTTGAATTTGTCTCGTAATACAACTCTCCTCTCTCACTTAGCTCCAGCCACAGGGCTTCCCTAGAATATGTCAGCCACTTTATCGAATTAGCATTCCATTCCACCACGCTCTCTAGTCACCTGCCCTGCCTAATTTTTCTAAACAGCATCTATCAGTACCTGACATATTTATTTTTTGTCTTGTCCCACTAGAATATGTCAGGGGGACAAGAATATGTCACCCATGAGAACAGAGGTGTCATCTGTCTTTAGTTTTTTTCCCCAGCACCTAGCATAAAGCTCTTACATGTAACAACAGTAATTTCTAAGTAGGAAATTCAAAGGCTTTCTCACTTCATTAAAAACAAACAAACAGGCTGGGTGCCGTGGCTCATGCCTGTAATCCCAGCACTTTGGGAGGCTGGGGCAGGCAGATCACCTGAGGTTGGGAGGTCCAGACCAGCCTGACCAACATAGAGAAACCCCATCTCTACTAAAAATAAAAGATAGCCAGGCATGGTGGCGCATGCCTGTAATCCCAGCTACTCGGGAGGCTGAGGCAGGAGAATCGCTTAAACCTAGGAGGTGGAGGTTGCGGTGAGCCGAGACGGCGCCACTGCACTCCAGCCTGGGCAACAAGAGTGAAACTCTGTCTCAAAAACAAAACAAAAATACAATCATTAGTTGGGTGTGGTGGTACATACCTGTAATCCCAGCTACTCAGGAGGCTGAAGCAGGAGAACTGTTTGAACCCAGAAGGCGGAGGTTGCAGTGAGCTGAGATCAAGCCACTGCACTCTAGCCTGGCTGACAGAGGGAGACTCCGTCTCAAAAAAGACAAAAACAAAACCAACCAACAAACAAAAAAACCCAAAACCCACCCAACCAACCAACCGAACAAAAACCAAACAAACAGGTGCAGTGGCTCATGCCCAGTACTCTGGGACTTTGGGAGGTCGAGGCGGGCAAATCACTTACTTAAGGTACGAAATTGGAGACCAACCTGGCCAACATGGCAAAACCCCATCTCTACCAAAAATACAAAAATTAGCTGGGAGGGGTCGTGCATGCCTGTAGTTCCAGGTACTCAGGAGGCTAAGGCAGGAGAATCGCTTGAACCCGGGAGGCAGAGTTGCAGTGAGTCGAGATTACACCACTGCCCTACAGCCTGGGCAACAAATCGAGGTCCTGCCTCAAAAAACAAAAACAAAGACAAAAGAACAAACAAACAAAAAACCTATTCTGATTAGTCAGACACACAGTCTTAAAATAACAAAAATACTTTTAGAATGAAGCTAGATTCCACAGCATCAATCGGGAATTTCCAGTGTAGGAAATGATGAACTAGCACATTCAAACATACAGGCTTTACAGGTGCATCAGAATCACAAGCATGTGGCAGGGTTCATGTGCCCAAATTAAGTGACTATTCTTGGTACGTACTCAGCAGCTTATAAACAGATGGTGACCTAGGCCAGACTGCCTTGATGACTCTGCTTGGAAGAAAGGCATTACATCACTGGCTGGAGAACCTCAAGGCATATGTCTGGGCAAGTGACACACACAGCTCGGGATGTGATTGCTAAACCACTCCCACAGCCAAACAAGGAAACCCATCTCATGACCAGCTCTCAGGGGCATTCTCCAAGCCTGACTGTCACCTCTAACTCCTCTGCCAGTTAAGGTTAAAGGGTCTGTGATCAGTTATGTTATACTCTTCAAATGTGCATTTGTTTGTCTGTTTTTGAGACAGAGTCTTGTTCCCACCCAGGCTGGAGTGCAGTGGGCCATCTCCAGACGATTCTCCTGCCACAGCCTCCCAAGGAGGTGGGACTAGAGGTGTGCGCCACCAGGCCTGGCTAATTTTTGTATTTTTAGTAGAAATGGGGTTTTACCCTGTTGGCCAGTCTGGTCTCGAACTCCTTACCTCAGGGGATCCTCCTGCTTCGGCTTCCCAAAGTGTTGGGATTACTGGCGGGAGTCACCACGTCCTACCGCGGATGTGCATTTGTGATACCTTTGCGTAAATGTTTATTCAAATAGATTCACGAATAAAGGAAGAAAATGGGATTTGTTTAAATTCAGTTTCTAGGTCCAAGGCAACCTATTACCGCTGTCCCTAATACTGGACGTCCAGGTTGTCCTCTGTGCCGCTTCCTACACAGTGTCCTCAAACACCACCCCTCCCATACTGTGCCCCCCACCCTGTCACCACTCCGAGCAATAACCCCCAAACTGTCAACGCCCAAAACAGCTCCCTTGTCATTGCCAAGCACTAGAGACTCCCGTGAAGTCATTCTTACTCCCAAAGACCGTTCTTGTCACCAATTCCCCATTCAGACATCCCCTATGAACCGCTCTAAGAGCCCTCAACTATCAGCCACACCCCCAAAGAGCCCTACACTATCAGCCAGACGCTTCCCGCCACAAACACTCCCGAGACCCCACTCCTGTCACCAGTTGCCCGAACATTCCTTCCTGGGGTCGCCGATATTGCTCACAGACGCCCCCGTAACCAACTTCACCGCCTCCGCAGCCTAGCACCCCCAGGAAGAGCCCTCCGCGACCTCGTCCCTTTACGTGCGGCCCCGCCCATTGGCCTGGCTTCCCGGCCAGGGGCGCCGGAAGCCCCGCCCCTGACCGGTTGCTAGGCTCCAGCAGCCGGAAGTCCCGCCTGCCGTGTAGTCGCCTCCGTCGCTGCTGCCGCCGCCGCTGCCGTTGTTGTTGTGGTCGGTACGCTGAGTTCCGCGGCTCCGAGAGCCGGTTCCGTCCCCTCCCCGCCGCCGCCATGAAGTGGATGTTCAAGGAGGACCACTCTTTGGGTAAGCACTTGGCCATCGGATCGGCCGCGGGGGGCCGCGGCGGCAGGTGGGCCCCCTCCCCCACTCGGGCGGCCCTGGGCCGGGTGAAGCAGGACGTATGCTGCGCTCCGGGCTCGAGCCGCCAAGGCTCCGGTGCCACGAGCAGCCGTCCCTCGACCCCGCGTCACCCTCCGCGGACCCCCCCTGGGAGCTAGGGGACGGGACCGCGGCCGCGGGGACGCCGGAACGAGGGCCTGGGCTGTGCGCAAGGCGCAGGAGGAGGAGGGCCGAGGGCCCGGAACCGACCTGTGGGCAGGCGCGGCCGTCAGCCCGGTTTGTTTCTGCCACAGAACACAGATGCGTGGAGTCCGCGAAGATCCGAGCGAAATATCCTGACCGGGTTCCGGTGAGTGATTGGATTCTCCACCCCCTCACCTCGCTGTCACCTCTATCGTCTGGGAGCCGTGATAGGCCCTAGGCCATTCAACAGTTGACAGGTTGAGGTTCCATTCCCAGTTATAGTAGCGGATGGGCCAGACTGGGATGAGGCCGCCCAGGGCCGGGGCGTGAGGGGCTCGGGCTGGTGCTGTTCAGGGTGCCTCAGTGCTGAATCTCCGGATCTAGGCCAGCGAGCTGTCTGCAGCCTCGGGGCTCCCTGGCCAATTATGTAAGGAACGATGTTCTAGGACAGGGCAACAGGTCACTGCCACTTTTGGGAACGGTGGTGGAGGGAGACTGTCACTTTGGTCTTGGAAGTGGTACTTGAGTCTCAGGACCTTCACCTTTTACTTGGAGCCTCCATCTTTACCCAACTTCTAGCTCCGTTGCCTCACCTTGACCCTGTCATCCTTGCCTGACCAAAACAATGTGAGAAGCCGCTGAAAACCCCTTCTGTTATGTTTTCTTCCTAGTCAGTAGTAAATATGTTATATTTTTTCCGTGTTTGGGGAGATAGTTTTGTAATTCTTGTTAATTTTTAATGGACATTAAGGCCTGTTATTGTAGCTCTTTGCTTGTGAATAATTCCGTTGGGGGAAGGAGTAGGAGGGACGGATTTGAAACTTGTTCAGAGAAGAGCAACAGGCCAAATGAAGAGCTTGGTTCTTGGCTGGCTGAAATTCCAGGCATTCCCATTAGTCCATCTGTTCTTGTCCCCTGTGTTCCGTGGGAACACAGTAGTGTTTCCTGTAGTGTGAAGGGGATCCATTCTGGGGTCCTGGAGTAATGGGCTATGGATGAAACCGTCCCCACATATTCTTAGGTCTGCCCAGATAAAATGTGGAAAAGCTTAGTAGTAAGGGCTGCATTTCTCTTACATAACTGACCACAGAAAAGCACTTACCATTTCCCTATAACCCATTTATATCAATTCTTAATCTCCAGAGCATGTGGTTATTAAGCCAAAGACATATTTTCTCCTGCTATGCACTTTCCCACCCACCTCCTTGCCCACACTCTGTTCCTCAGCTCCTCAGCCCTGAGGCCAGAGCCTGGCTTTAGAAACCCAGTCCTGACCTCTCTTTACTTTCCCAGGTGATTGTGGAAAAGGTCTCAGGCTCTCAGATTGTTGACATTGACAAACGGAAGTACTTGGTTCCATCTGATATCACTGTGGCTCAGTTTATGTGGATCATCAGGAAAAGGATCCAGCTTCCTTCTGAAAAGGCGATCTTCCTGTTTGTGGATAAGACAGTCCCACAGTCCAGGTGAGAGGTGTTTACTAGATGGGTCCTCTGGTGTTAGACATCTGGTTGGCTGCTTAGAGAACTCAAAAACTTTGGAGGTCTGAAAACTCTTAGGGGTTCTGACTAGAAATCTGGATTTTGTGCTCCCTGACATCAGGGGCTCCAGGAAAATAACAGCTGCAATACATAAGAGTGCATTTTAGATTTGGAAAATAGAACAAGGCCTGGACTTCTATAAAAGGGATGAAACTCAGCCTGAGACCTTCAAGAATCTTTTAAAAAGTTGAGGACTTATTTAGCTTAAGCCATAGGTAGAACTGAGGCCTGAAATGAGGTTTTCTTCCCTGAAGGCAGTCCGGCCACTCTCCTCCACTGGGAGCCTGTGGGCCCCACTGAGGCTTACTCAGTTAATCAAGCAGTTTGCGTGCTCCCAAACTTCATCAGCTCTTTGCCATAGTAAGAGTCTATAGCTGTCTGATCCTCAAGTCTGACAAAATGACTGCGGCACAGTAAAGGGCTCCGAAGTCTCTTTACAGACTTAAACCTTCCTTGGTAGCACCTGCTTTGACTGTCAGACTATGGTGCTGCCTGGAAGCAGTCTTTGGGAGTGTAACTTGTGGCCCGAATGTAGGCAGGGGCATTAGAATTTCCATTTTCTGTGTATTTGACAGCCCAGCTTTAGTCCCCTCTGGAAAGAGGAAAATGGACAGGCTCCGTCTAAGCTCCTGGTCAGTCCTTTCCTGTTACTGACTGGGTAGTTCTAGGCCCTGATCCAGATTCCGGCCCTCACCTCTCCCCTGAGTGTGAGTTCCTGGCCACATCTTACCTTAGTGACCCAAAGTAGGTTTCATTTACCACCCCCAGAAGTAATACTTCTAAAAGTGAAGGCTTTCAGAAGCCCTGGGAACTAGCCCAGTGTTGCCCAGGTAGGTTCCTGTTGAAAATCCTTGAAGACTTCCTGAGAGGCCTTGCCAAATTCCAGACTTTATTTCTGTTATAAAGGTGGAAAGCTCTGGCTAGTTTTTGGTCTGATTTCCTGTTTCCCAGTCTCTACTACCTCCACTTCCTGGTGTCCGGTAGAAAGGCAGGGGAGAAATGGAAGCTCCTTCCCTAAGGCCAGTGTCCAACCTGAGGAGATAGCCCAGGGCCTGCCCACTGGACGCCATTGGTCTGCTGCAGCTGTAGGTCTGGAAGCTGTGGTGTTGCTTGAGGTGATTTTGTCATCCATGGGGCTCTTCCAACCTTCCTTCCCAGGCCTCAGGGCTATCTTCACAAGAGGAAGCCTTGGGCATTAATGGTTACCCTGGGCTTTCCTTAAGGTGACTGGGGAGGTAATCTTTTATACCATCTGCAATTTCTGCAGAGCCTTGGTGACCCTGTGTTTTCTCCTTCCCGGAGGTGGTGGCTTAGTGGAAGTAAGTGACTAGGACCTATGGCATTAAGTTTATTTTCCTCAATTCTGATTCTCTGGTTCTTCTCAAAGGAAATGAAGCAGGCTTCTGGAGACCTTATGATTACTCTGATGGCTCCACAGTAATCTAGCAATTAAAATGACTACAGTCTTATCAACTGCCCCCTCCCCCATTTTCCCTGAGATATAAATAGAATTGGAAATTAAAAATGATTTTTCAGGGCAGCAGAGACTGTTTCAAGGCCATTTTCTTTTTTTTCTTTTTTTCAAGGCCATTTTCTCTCCAAGTCCCATTTGCCTTTCCAGTGTGGTGAGAACCTTAAAGCAGATTACACTAGTAACTCTAGTTAAGATTTTAGGTCGGAGTAACCAGAAATCCAAATCCTGACCCTTCAGGATTTAGAGTCACCAGCCAGGGCCCTTTTGCCCAGCCTGTCAGCTCCTTTGGCCCCAGTTAATGACTTGTCTCCCTACACTTAATGCAACTGTTCATTTTGGGGTTTTATTCTCAAAAACCATTCTTTTTTTCTGAGATGGAGTCTCACTGTCGCCCAGGTTGGAGTGCAGTGGTGCAGTCTCAGCTCACTGCAACCTGTGCTTCCTAGGTTCAAGTGATCCTCCCACCTCAGCCTCCCTAATAGCTGGGACCACAGGTGTGTGCCACCACACCCAGCTAAAAATACAAATTTGTGTCTAAACAAAGGAGGCCATGTGACATCATTGGGCTTTATGCAAATGTAATACTCCAAAGCAGCATAAACAAAAATACCACAGGATCCTTCCTAAAGCTGGCTGTAACTCCCCTTCACCATATCTTCCCCAAGACAATTTAGATGCCTCTTCCTCAGGTCTTTCCAGCCTCTTTAGAGAAACATGGAGCCTTCCTTACCCTTCATGCAGTGCTTGCTGGTTTCAAAGGGTGGCTGGGGAAATTAGAGAGAGGATGAATTCGAGCCTGCAGAAGCCCTCCCTCTCTGGTGACTGACTGGTCTGCATGAAGATCAGTTATGGCTGAGGATGAAGGGGAGTAACTTCTCATTTATTTCTGCCTTTCAGTGGAAAACAGGCAGTCACTATGTAAAGTGTCATGATTTTTCCTTTAAAAAAAAAAATAAATAATTTACAAAAAATTTCTTTTTTTTTTTTTTTATTTAAAGACAGGGTTTCACCATGTTGGTCAGGCGGTCTTGAACTCCCGACCTCAGGTGATCTGCCTGCCTTGGCCTCCCAGAGTGCTGGGATTAGAGGGGTGAGCCACTGCACCCAGCCCAAGTGTCATGATTTTTATTGAGAGTTGTTACTATTAAATATTAATTATTTAAATAGAGACATAGGCAAGTCCCTAAGTTTTACTTCCTAAATTCTAAGTTCTTGTTTCTTTTCAAAAAGGGGGAATCACAGTGGCCTTTTCCCATTTAGCACTGGAACGGTGAATTGTGTGCGCAGGTGCCTGCATCAAGAATCAGGCCAAAACAGGAAGGTGAACCATGCCTTTGTGCAGACAGAACTTTAGAAACAACATCAGTGTACAAGTTTCCTAGTCATGGCCTTAGAGAGGAACTCGGACCTGGCATTGTATGGTCTTTGTTGGTTTAGAACCTAGATAAGAGCCTTCTTAATCCCCTGTTTAAAATAGAAACAGGAGTATATAATTAAATAAATGATCTCTAAGATACTGTTTTTTTGTTGTTGTTGAGACAAGGCCTTGCTCTGTCACCCTGGCTGGAGTGCAGTGGTGCAGTCAGAGCTCACTGGAACCTCGAACTCCTGGGCTTGAGCAATCCTCCCACCTCACCAGGGTGGTCTCAAACTCCTGGCTACGAGTGACCCTCCTGCCTTGGCCTCCTAGAGTGCTGGGATTATGGGTATTAGCCACCATGCTTGGCCAGGAATTACAATTTGAGATTGGGACACCTGTGCTGTTTAACAATCTGGTGTTTAGTTGCTTCTTGATCTTAAAGAGATCTTAAGTAAGAGGAAGGTGTGATGTCTTAGATATGGAAAGTGGTTTTCAGGGCACCAGAGTCTGCTTCAAGGCCATTTTCTCTCCACGTCCCATTTGCCTTTCCAATCTTCTGAGAATCCACCCTAAGGCAGATTATACCAGTAACCCAAGTCAGGATTTTAGGACAGAGTAACCAGAAATCCAAGTCCTGACCCGTCAGGCCCCAATTAATGACTTCTTACCCCACACTTATTCATCCTTTATTTAGAAATGTGCTTAAAGCACTTTGATCATTTCTGGGTAAATACCACTTTAAGGACAGAACTTTTTTGAGACGGAGTTTTGCTCTTTTTGTCCAGGCAGGAGTGCAGTGGCAACGATCTTGGCTCACCACAACCTCCGACTCCCAGGTTCAAGTGATTTTCCTGCCTCAGCCTCCTGAATAGCTGGTATTACTGGCTCCTGCCACCATGACTGGCTAATTTAAAAAACATTTTTAGTAGAGATGGGGTTTCACCATGTTGGCCAGGCTGGTCTTGAACACCTGACCTCAGGTGATCTACCCGCGTTGGCCTCCTGAAGTGCTGGGATTACAGATGTGAGCCACCGGACCCGGCGGAGTTGTTCCTTTTGATCAGATTTTTCTGATACAAACAGATCCTGTCCTAGGCTGGGTATGGTGGCTCACGCCTGTAATCCCAGCACTTTTGGGAGGCCAAGGTCAGCGGATTACCTAAGGTCAGCCTGGCCAACATGGTGAAACCCCATCTCTACTAAAAATAAAAAAAAAATTAGCCGGGTGTGGTGGTGGGTGCCTGTAATCCCAGCTACTCGGGAGGTTGAGGCAGGAGAGTCGTTTGAATCTGGGAGGCGGAGGTTGTGGTGAGCCAAGATCCCACCACTGCATTCCAGCCTGGGTGACAAGAGCAAAAGTCCATCTCAAAACCAAAACAAAGAAGCAACAAGTGGTTAGTCTTTATAGAATCTTGGGGAGGGTCAAGGCCTTATTAACTTTTAAGTGTGAAGCCAGTGCCTCTGCAGGATTCACAGTAGTGGTCATTGCCCTTCCACCTCCTGCCACCTATCCTTTCCTGCTGGAGAAGAGATAATCCAAGGTCCAGTGGAATCACATGGGTTCCAAAGCAGATGGGTGGCCAAGTGTGCTCATCAGTCCAGCCAATTCATGAGTCAGTGTAGATCCCACAGCCTCCAGGACCTGCCCTGGGTTGGGGCAAAGGCAAGTTCTCTAAGGATTGGGCATTCACACAGTTTTAGGTCAGCCTGTCCCAATGCATAGAGCTGTTGAGTAGCATAAAACTTGAGTCACATGGCCATTCCTGGATGTGGGTCCTGCTGCAGCTTTCCTTTTATTGCATAGTTCTCCACTGGAGAAGAGGTTTTATCTGGATCTTTGTGAGTCTCTAAAAGAGGGGTGGGAGAGAGGGCTTTAGGGGGCAATTTAAGTTCATTTTCACATAGTAGTTCACCTTAGATTAGCTCCATGGCTTGAATCTACCATTGGCTTTACCCATTTGTTTCCTTGTCAGACTCAGAGCTTGGAAGGTGGCAGTATCTCTGTACGAAGAGCAGCATCTTTGTCAGATGAATGCATGTGGTACCTGATGCCACGGGGTGTGCATTTGTGTTAGGGACTGGAAGCCATCTTCAGACGTTTTCTACAGTCACCTCCTAGCACCTTAGGCAACAAGCTTTGGAGCTGCAGTGCTGCTTGCGAGTTGTCAGGATTAGAGCTGCCTCGTGCTTCAGGATCCTCAGGCATCCTAGCAGTGGCCTGCTCAGTGTTCTGTAAGGCCTCCAAATTCTGAGGGAGACATTTATCTTCTTAGAAGTTTATGGAATGTGTCCCAAGTGGACACACCAGCCTTCTGCTGATAGACTGCCTGTTAGCAAGGGTCACATTTTGTCTCCCTGTACTTCCATTTGAATATCCTTTTAATGGGACTTTAAAAAAATGAGTTTTTTCTTTTAATTCTATTTGTAGCCCAGCTCATTTTGGCTGCAGACCAAGTTATTCTGACTCTGCATGTATGCAGTCAAATCCCTTAAGTACTGTTTTCAAATCAGTCTTATTTCATGGCACCCACTGAAGCCTCAAAATTAGGTGCATGTTCAGGATTGAGCATTGTCAGTTATCAAGTTCCTTGCCCAATGGGTATCCTGACTATAAGGACACAGTGCTATTGCCAACCAAGTTTTCACATGAGGCCGTGTGTCAGAAAAGGAGAAATGTTGGTCCTTAGGCACAAACCATCTAGTTGTCAAATTACAAAATCTGAAGGAGAGAGCCCTAAGACCTTGCTACTCAGCATGTGATGCAGAGACTGGCAGCAGTTGCCTTACCTGAGAGCCTGTTGGTACCAATATTTGTATGAGAAGCAGTGTTCTAACAAAGATCTCTGCAGGAAGGTACAAGGACTCTAATGTCAGGTCATCAGAACAGATCTAGTTGTCTAGTCACTTGGCAGCAGCAAAGCTTGGTTGTCTCCTAGTTTTGTGACCTGGAGTGAATGATTTAGATTCTGTGCCTCAGTTTTCTTACCTATGAACTATGGATTATGGTAGTACCTACCTCATAAGATTGTTTTGAGGATAAAGAGTTAATACATGTGATGTCCTTAGAACAGTGCTTTAACTGTTAGCTTCTGTACCTACTAGGGCACTGCTTAAACAAATTGATGAACCTAAGTTTTACTGAAAAGACAATGGAATCTAAAGCCAGAAAGGAATCAAAGCCACATGACTGTGGGCCTCCTATCCTGCCAAGAGTCAGGGCTCCGAGCCTCAGGACTTCCCTTCAACAGTAGTGGTCCAGTGGTCATTGTTCATTATGTGTAGCATACACAGGGCCAGGGGTGAGCAGCTGGTGTTTATGAAGCTCTTCAAATGTTTCTGAAGTAGCAGTGGGATTTAGAATCATTGCACTAGGGCTCCTAACTTGCTAGGCAAAGAGCAGAACTTAGTCTGTTTAGAACCAGACTTGACAAAGGCACTGTGGGGTAGCTGTCTTTGAATTGCACTCAGTGTCTGCTGCTCTAAACCCATCTGGTAATAGCAGTGGGGAGATGTTATGACAGTTGTCATCAAGGTCACCCTGGACACTCGGACAAATGGGGTAAAGAGAGTTGTGGCAGTAGCTGTAGTTGTTTTCCCATTAGCCTCATTCTGAGGAGTCTCAAGAGAAAAGTGGGAGTTCCCAACCACCAGGGTAAAAATCTTGGGAGACTCAGCTACATGTTCAAGCTCTTCTGCTAGTTTCTGGCTTGTCATTTCACTTCCTGGCTTGTCACTCTACTTCCTAATCACATGGCTCTTAAAGATGACTCCTCCTCCCCCCCCTCACCCCGCAAAGGTCAAGCATCTCCCTTCTCAACTTGGCTGTACATGGAATCATCTTAGGCATTTAAAAACATACTGATGAGGCCAGGTGTGGTGGCTCACTTGGGGTCAGGAGTTCAAGACCAGCCTGGCCAACATAGTGAAACCCCACTTTCTACTTAGGAAAAAAAAATACAAAAAAAACTAGTCGGATGTGGTGACATGCACCTCTCATCCCAGCTACTCGGGAGGCTGAGACATGAGATTCGCTTGTATCTGGAAGGTGGAGGTTGCAGTGAGCCTAGAACCTGCCACTGCACTCCAGCCTGGATGATAGAGCAAGACTCTATCTCAACAAAACAAAACATACTGATGATTTCATTAGTGTGGGGTAGGGCTTAGGCATGGAGATGTTTTTAAAGCTCTATAGTGTGAGATACTGATATGCAGCCAAGGCTGAGACCCATAGCTATGGACTATAGGTGTTGTTCCTCCCTCTACCCACTGCCTCCTAAGTCCTGTTCTGGGGCAGTGCTGTCAGTAGAAAAGGATGCAAGCCACATATGTAATTTAAGAATTTTTTAGTGCCGGGCGCGGTGGCTCAAGCCTGTAATCCCAGCACTTTGGGAGGCCGAGGTGGGTGGATCACGAGGTCAACAGATCGAGACCATCCTGGTCAACATGGTGAAACCCCGTCTCTACTAAGAATACAAAAAATTAGCTGGGCACGGTGGCTTGTGCCTGTAATCCCCAGCTACTCAGGAGGCTGAGGCAGGAGAATTGCCTGAACCCAGGAGGCGGAGGTTGCGGTGAGCCGAGATCGCGCCATTGCACTCCAGCCTGGGTAACAAGAGTGAAACTCCATCTCAAAAAAAAAAAAAAAAAAAAAAAAAAGAATTTTTTAGTAGCCACATTAAAAAAAAATAAAAACAGGTGTGGTGGCTCACGCCTGTAATCCCAGCACTTTAGGAGGCTGAGGATGGTGGATCACGAGGTCAGGAGATCGAGACCATCCTGGCCAACATGGTGAAACCCTGTCTCTCCTAAAATACAAAACAAACAAACAAACAAACAAAAAACCCAAAAAACAAACATTAGCTGGGTGTAGTGGCACACGCCTGTAGTCCCAGCTACTGGGGAGGCTGAGGCAGGAGAATTGCTTGAACCTGGGAGGCGGAGGTTGCAGTGAGCTGAGATTGTTGCCACTGCACTGCAGTCTGGTGACAGACCAAGACTCTGTCTCTAAATAAATAAATAAAAACAGTTGAAATTAATTTTCATAATATATTTTGTTTGACCCAGTATATCCATACTTTTATCATTTCAACATGTAATCAAAATTAGCTATTTAGCTGCATTTTCATAGTAAGTCTGAAATCTTGTTTGTTTTATACTGCACATCCCCATTTAGATGAGCCACATTTTCAACTGCTGGATGTGAGCTAGTGGCGACTGTGTTGTAGCAGCGATACAGGACATTTCAATCATAGCAGAAATTTTTTTTTTTTTTTTTTTTTAAGATGGGGGTTTTACCATGTTGGCCAGGCTGGTCTCGAACTCCTGACCTCTAGTGATCCACCCACCTCGGCCTCCCAAAGTGCTGGGATTACAGGCATGAGCCACCACACCTGGCCTTTTTTTCTTTTTCATAGCAGAAATTTCTATTATACAGTTCTGTTCCAGGAATCCTTACTTTACAAATTCCAGGCTAAGAGATCCTCACAGGGAGCACCGTTTTTATTGTACAAGATGCTGATGACAGGTTGTTTCATATTCATAATCAGCCCTTCCCCACATTGTTACTTAATAATTCTCATCTACCCACACAGCCATCGGAGCTAAGCTTGCAAATGGAGCAGGAAGAATAGGAAAAAAACTCAAAACCTCCCATTTCATAAATGTGTTCATCATGTTTACACGGAGGTCCTATTCATTCCTTGAGGAACAAAGCAGCAGAGGGGGAGGTCACTGGTTTCCCAGGTTGAGGCCTTGGACTCCTCATCTCTCCCACTGGCCCTTGGTTTATGAGTCCCCATTTTAAGTATCTATGGTGACTTGCCTATCTGGGCTAGTGACCTCCGATGACTCACTGAGGATTTTACCACTGTTTCTGGTTGGCTCCTCCACTCATGGTCTTAGCACATTTGCACCTCCTCTCATCTGAGAGTACAGTCACAGGGCAGAGCTTGTATAGGGCTTCCAGGTGTTACTAGTCTTACCCTGGAGTGGGTCCAACTCAGTTTCATGGCACAGAATTAGATTAGGTCTCTTCCACTGCACAGTCTGTTTTACAGCTTAGGGGAAGCCAGCTTTCCTACCCACACATGTTTAGTTTGAAGAGTATCTATTTTTGGAGGGTTCTTTGGGAGGCTTCTTAGATACATTTAGAGCTTTTTGCATTAAGTGTGAGGAAAATAACTTCTCTTTGATTATATTGATACATATTTCTGGGGTCACAGCTTCCACATGAACCCAAATGATTCTTCTTGCTAGAGTCCTTTACCCACACAGGTGAGCCTTTCAGGTTCTTTGTTTTGCTTAGTTTATTCTCTACTCCTTGGCATTTAAAGGCATTCATGTGTTAACCAGCCAGCTGAAGTCCCCTGTAGGAGCTAGCGTCTTTAAAGGATTTACTTGGGAGGATGTCAGATGGCTCTGCCTTCTGCAAACCTCATTTATTTTAATCTTTTTTATGGCTCCTTTCTCTTTCTTTAAAACGTAATTATAAGCACACAGCAGGTACTGACACCTGAAGTATTTTTATTTCCTAAATTCCTATCCTCAGGTGATCCTTTTTCTCTTGAAACCTGGACTCCATCATTTTCAATGATGTTTTTGTTTTTCTCTTTCAAGCCTAACTATGGGACAGCTTTACGAGAAGGAAAAAGATGAAGATGGATTCTTGTATGTGGCCTACAGCGGAGAGAACACTTTTGGCTTCTGAGGGCCATTGCTGGGCTAGGTGCACTGTTACTGCTTGTGTATCTTGTAAATAGCCGGCCATTTTCAGTTATTATCCCAGAACCTCTTCACATAGACCTATTAGTGCATTTGTAACTGGATTTATTTCTTAATATATTGGAAGGTTTTTGTTTCTTTAGTCGAGTAAATTATCATACAGAGTTTTATTTTGAGTTTTTCTTTTTGTGCATTGTCCTCATGGCTGTATTTTCCAGGAAACTTGCCCTTCTGGAAATCATATTTAATGATATTTCCATATCAAAGTGAGGTAGGTGCGGTATTAAAGTGAAAGAGAAGGTGATGCAGTTATTCTGGATTATGTTTGAGGTGTTAGATGGCTAAGTATTAAAATTATCCAAATTAAATCCTTAGCAATCAGAACACTTGCTTCACTAGAGTTTGCCAACTGCCAATCATGTTGGATTGAGCTAATCTGTTCCTCTTTCTGAAACTATTAAGGTAAATAATTAACAATAAAAAATCCTCTTATAAAGGCATTGCACTGTGATCATGTCCTTTGTTCACCTGCATTTGGATGGGTCAGAGAAGTCACTCCTGAGGAGGGAGACCCAGGCATTTGGGATTCTACATCTGCCAGGCCAGGAAGAGGGCTTGTGGAGGTCACGGCTATACATCCTGGGACAGGAAGCGGTGGCCAGGGTCATAAGGAAAGACATTGTTTTGAATAACTAATATGTTCACATGGTTGAGATACCAGGACAATACAAAAAGGTATATACTGAGAAGGCTTGCTCCCACCAGTTTTCTAACCACCTCTGCACTTTATGGGAAATTACTTTAACTGGCTTCTTGTTTCAATATTTTAAAAGTAAATAGGATAATTTAAAGGACAGTAGCTACTATAGTAGCATAGTAAAAAATATAATTAAATGTGAATATATATGCTTATTTTCTTCTTTTTTTTTGACAGTTTTGTTCTTGTACCCAGGCTGGAGTGCAATGGTGCAATCTCAGTTCACTGCAGCCTTCACCTCCCAGGTTCAAGTGATTCTCCAGCCTTGCCTCCTTAGTAGCTGGGATTACTGGCGCCTGCCACCACATCCAGCCAATTTTATATTTTTAGTAGAAACGAGGTCTCACCATGTTGGCCAGCTGGTCTCGAACTGCTGACCTCAGGTGATCCGCCCACCTCAGCCTCCCAAAGTGCTGGGATTACAGGCATGAGGCACTGCACCCAGCCCTTTTTCTTATGCAAAGAAAACACACTTCTATGTACATTGCTTTTTTTTTTTTTTCATTTAACATTATACTGTAGTGATCTTTCCATATCACTTCTGTACATCCTTTTAATGTACCTGCATTCTTATGGTACTGCTTTCTATTCCCTTCTTCCTAAAAATCAAGATTAGATGTATCTAGGCCCGTAGGTTTAATTTCTCACACATTAGTATAGATGTGTGGGCTTCCTAGGACACAAATACATCTGAGAGGAAATGCTTATTTACTTTCTTAAATCTTCCAGAGACATACCGTGTTGGTGGCTAGAGCACTACACAGACAAGAATAAAGAAACCGGGTATGACCCAGCAGTCTAAGAACATGTAATTAAAATGACTCACATTTTCCATTGGGGAAGAAACAGATTTTCAGCTTTATCTTTACCAAATTATATGAGCAGCTCATCCAAGCTCTCTACTAATGATGTCACCCTCTCATTTGGGATTAGAGGAAACATTCTAAATTTGTCGTAAGCATCTTGTGGGTCTTTACCAAACTGGAGCCAATAAAATATGTTTGTCTTTGCTGATAGATTCATACTAAAAGCAGTTAGAAACTGACCTCAGAGTGAGCAAGATAAAGGGAAACCAAGCTATGTGTTACTAAGGAATCTTGTTTGCAATGACGTACTCCCAATTCAAACTGGCCTTAGCATTAAAAAAGCAGTTTATTATTTTACATGTCAGGGATGGCTCACTGGCTTGAGGTGTAGCTAGAACCTGGGATCAAATGATGACATCACAACTCCATCTCTTGGTTTTGTTTTTCTCTCCCTGTGATGGCAAAGATGGCCCCATCTTTGGACTTGCTTAGCAACTCTAGTGGAAGGAAGAACATCTTTTGAGAGGACTAACAGAAGTCCCTGGGAGGTCTCTGGCCTTGCTTGGACTACCAAACAGCCCTGCTTGGGGCAGAGACTGGTGAACCTCTACTTAACTATATGAACAGAAATAGGATTTTACAGAAAGGGAGGAGGGGTGGCTTCCCCAAAGGCATTTTATTTTTTTCTGTTTCACAACCACAAACCCACAAATGGAACTGAGAAGAAATAGCTTAAGAGAAGAAAATCAAAAGGCAACTACAGCTGAAGGAAACTGTTTTCTTTTCTTTTTGAGATGGAGTTTTGCTGTTTGTAGGCTGGGCTGCAGTGCAGTGGCATGATCTTGGCTTACTGCAACCTCTGCCTCCCGGATTCCAGCCTCCCGAGTAGCTGAGATCACAAGTGCCAACCACCATGCCCGGCTAAATTTTGTATTTTTAGTAGAGACAGGATTTCACCATATTGGCCAGGCTGACCTCAGGTGATCCACCTGCCTCGGCCTCCCAAAGTGCTGGGATTACAGGCGAGAACCACTGCGCCCAGCCGTATTAAGTAATTTATAGTTAGCACTTACTAAGCACCCTCTGGTTACCAGATGATCTACATACATTATCACAATCTTCAGAAAGTCCCCCTAAGATAGGTAGCAAAGTTTCCACAGCCATACAACTACCAAGTGGCAGAACTGAGACAGCAAGTGAAATTGAAGAATGATATAGTTGGCAATGTCAAATCATTTCATTTTTTTTTTTTTTTTTCTATTTATAATGTACCTGGGAGGACTCTGGCCTTGGCTTGGCCTACCAAATAGCCCCAGTTGAAGCATGGACTGGTAGGAGGGAATGGTGAACCTCTTCTTAACGATGTAAATGTAGGATTATACAGAATTCTACAGAATAGGGTTAACCATGGTGCATACTGGGGCACAAATATGAATAAAGTGCTATCCTGTCCTCTGGGGGGTTTCCATCTGGCGGTAAGCCAACATGTAAAGAATTATTACAAAGCAATGTTGTAAGTGCTGTAGCAGAAGTACTGGAACAGAGAAGGGCGTAGCTGTCAGCTACAAAACAAACCACTGAAGAAAGCAGCCTTATTTGGAATATCAGCCAATAAAATTGATTTGTTAATTTTGCCTTTGAAATATAACATCTAAGTGAAGATTTTAAAATTAAAAAAAAAAAAATGGCCGGTTGCGGTGGCTCACACCTGTAATCCCAACAATTTGGGAGGCCGAGGCAGGTGGGTTGCTTGAGGCCGGGGGTTCGAGACAAGCTTGGCCAAATATGGCGAAACCCCATCTCTACTAAAAACAAAAATTAGGTGTGGTGGCAGGCACCTGTAATTCCAGCCCTACTCAGGAGGCTGAGGCAGCAGAATCGCTTCAACCTGGAAGGTGGAGGTTGCAGTGAGCCGAAATTACGCTATTGTACTCCAGCCTGGGTGGCAGAGCGTAACTCTGTCTCAAAAAAAGAAAAAGTATATACTCTTCCCCAAGCCCTACTCCTCACAGACACTAGACTTCTAAAATTGTACAAATGAATTTTATCAAACTAAGGAATCCTTTCCTTAAACTGTTTTAGAGATTAGAAAAGGACTAATTACATTCATTTTGAGACTTATAAAATCTCAATGTTAAAACCTTATAAAGATGGTATAAGGGAGGAGCCCAAAGTGGCTCCGGCCGGATGTCGTGGCGCTTGCGAAGGCAAGGCCAAGAGTTCAAGGCCAACCAACCTCAGCAACCTTACAAGCTCTCATTGATTGGCAAAAAAAAAAAAAAAAAAAAAAGATGGTATAAGGGAAAAAGTTATAGCTTGGTCTTATTTATCAACATAGAAAAATCATATATATATATATATTTTTTAAAGAGATGGGGCTGGGCGCAGTGGTTCATGCCTGTAATCTCAGCACTTTGGGAGGCGGAGGTGGGCGGATTACCTGAGGTCAGGAGTTTGAGACCAGCCTGACCAATATGGTGAAACCCCATCTTTAAAAAAAAAAAAAAGAGATGGGGTCTCACTGTCACATAGGCTGGAGTTGCTGTGCTGTGATCACAGCTCACTGTAGCTTCAAATTGCTGGGCTCAAGTGATCCTCCCACCTCAGCCTCCTGAGTAGTGCCTGGCCCCCATGTTTAAAATATAACAGCAATGGCATGAAAAATGAACTGGATGACCCATGTCTCTATAACGGTTATATATGAAAAAACAGATTCCTATTTTACACATAAAATAAATTCAAGGTGGATTAAATATGTAAATATGAGATGGCACAGTGGCTCATACCTATATTGACAGCACTTTGGGAGGCTGAAGTGGGAGGATACCTGAAGGCCAGGAGTTTGAGACCTGTGGCAACATAGTGAGACACTCTCTACTTATAGGTGCATGCCTATAGTCCCAGCTACTCAGGAGGCTGAAGTGGGAAGCCCAAGTGAAGAGCCCAAGGAGTTTAAGGTTGCAGTGAGCTATGATTGTGCCACTGCACTTCAGCCTGGGTAAAAGAGTGAGACCCTGTTGAGAGAAACAAAAACACGCTGGGGACATAGCTCATGCCTGTAATCCTGGCACTTGGGAGTCTAAAGTGGAAGGACTGTTTGAGCCCAGGAATTTGAGGCTGCAGCAAGCTGTGATTTGGCCAGTGCACTCCAGCCTGGGTGACAGAGCCACCCTATCTCAAAACACACACACACACACACACCCGGGTGACAGAGCCACCCTATCTCAAAACACACACACACACCCCTGGGTGACAGAGCCACCCTATCACACACACACACACACACACACACACACACACACACACACACACCCCTAAACGTGGAAAAGCAAAACTTAAAAAAACATAGGGCCAGGCATGGTGGCTCATGCCTGTAATCCCAGCATTTTGGGAGGCCAAGGCGGATGGCTCATGAGGTCAGGAATTTGAGACCAGCCTGGCCAACACGGTGAAACCCCATCTCTACTAAAAATACAAAAATTAGCCAGGTGTGGTGGCGAGCACCTGTAATCCCAGCTACTTGGAAGGCTGAGGCAGGAGGGTCACTTGAACCTGAGAGGCGGAGGTTGCAGTGAGCTAAGATTGCTCCACTGCTTTCCAGCCTGGGAAACAAGAGTGAGACTCCGTCTCAGAAAAAAAAAATTTAGAAGAATAATTAGAATATTTAGGACTCTGGAGTAGGGAGGGAGTACTCAGATACAAAAACACAAACTATCAAAAACTGACAAATTTAATTACATTGAAATGAACATACAATGAATGACATCTGTACAAAAAAAGTCACCTAAAAATTAATAGAAGCCACAGACTGGGTAAGAGAGATAATCAAGAAATAATAAGGTCGGGCGCAGTGGCTCACGCCTGTAATCCCAGCACTTTGGGAGGCCGAGGCGGGTGGATCACGAGGTCAAGAAATTGAGACCATCCTGGTCAACTTGGTGAAACCCCGTCTCTACTAAAAATACAAAAAATTAGTTGGGCATGGTGGTACGTGCCTGTAATCCCAGCTACTCAGGAGGCTGAGGCAGGAGAATTGCCTGAACCCAGGAGGTGGAGGTTTCGGTCAGCTGAGATTGTGCCATTGCACTCCAGCCTGGGTAACAAGAGCGAAACTCCATCTCAAAAAAAAAAAAAAAAAAAAAAAAAAAAGAAAAAGAAAATATTTAAAATAAATAAAAGAACTCTTGCAATCAGTAACACAAATCACCCAGGCTAGGTACTGTGGCTCACACCTGTAATGCAGCATTTTGGGAGGCTGAGGTGGGTGGATCACTTGAGGTCAGGAAGTCAAGACCAGCCTGGCCAACATGGAGAAACCCCAACTCCACTAAAAATATAAAAATTAGTTGGTCGTATGGCAGGTGCCTCTAATCCCAGCTACTTGGGAGGGTGAGGCAGAAGAATCTCTTGAAACTGTGAGGTGGAGGTTGCAGTAGGCTGAGATCACACCACTGCACTCCAGCCTTAGAGACAGACCAAGACTCTCAAACAACAACAACAACAACAATAAAACCACCCAGTAGAAAAATGGGCAAAAGACTTTTAAACTGTTTGAGAATAGAAAAAAGGAATAATCACAAATCCATTTTGAGACTTATAGAATCTATGTTAAAACTTTATAAAGGGCTGGGTGTGCTGGCTCACACCTGTAATCTCAGCAGTTTGGGAGGCCAAGGTGGGTGGATCACGAGGTCAGAAGTTCAAGACAAGCCTGGCCAAGATGGTGAAACCCCGTCTCTACTAAAAATACAAAAATTAGCCAGGTGTGGTGGTGGGTGCCGGTAATCCCAGATGCTTAGGAGGCTGAGGCAGAGAATTGCCTGAACCCAGGAGGCAGAGGTTGCAGTGAGCTGAGATCATGCCACTGCACTCCAGCTTAGGGACAGAGCAAGACTCCATCTCAAAAAAAAAAAAAATTTATAAAGACAGCACAAGGCCATGTACAGTGGCTCATACCTGTAATCCCATCCCAGCACTTTGGGAGGCCAAGGTGGGAGGATCACTTGAGCCCAGGAGTTGGAGGCTGCAGTGAGCTATGATCATGCCACTTTTTTTTTTTTTTTGAGACAGAGTCTTGCTCTATCACCAAGCTGGAGTGCAGTGGCGCGATCCAGGCTCACTGCAACTTCCGTTTTCCGATTTCAAGCAATTCTCCTGCCTCAGCCTCCCGAGCAGCTGCGACAACAGGCACGTACCACCACGCCCGGCTAATTTTTTGCACTTTTAGTAGAGATGGGGTTTCACCATGTTGGCCAGGACGGTCTTGATATCTTGACCTCGTGATCCGCCCGCCTTGGCCTCCCAAAGTGCTGGGATTACAGGTGTGAGCCACTGTGCCCCGCCTGATCATGCCACTTTACTCCAGCCTGGGCGAAAGAGTGAGACCCTGTCTCAAAACAAAACAAAAACCACAAAAAAGTGTAAGAGGAAAAAAAAATTATAGATCTCATTTATCAACATAGAAAAATCATAAAGTATTTTTTTTAAAGAGATGGGGTCTTGTTCTACTGCTTAGGCTGGGGTGCAGTGGCATGAGCATATAGCTCACTGCAGCCTCAAATTCATGGGCTCAAGCAATCCTCCCGCCTCAGCCTCCCAAAGTGCTGGCCAGGCTTAAGCTACCATGCCTGGCCTGGCATTTAGATCTTTAATTCACCTTGAATTTATTTTATATATAATGTAATAGAGGAATCTATTTTTTTCATATGTATATAATCAATTATTTTATGCAATTCCCACAAAAGAGAAAACCTAATAGGTCAATAAACAAATTCTTAACATCACTCAAGACCACTGTCATTGCACTGACCCTAGAATGTGCCATTCACAAAGACTAAAATGTGAACGGCGCTTCCTAGAGTTGTGTGGTATCTATACTATGTTATTGGTGGCCCTGTAAAAATCTAAAGGAAACTATGGAATGTAACTTTACATTCATCAAATTGGTCGAAATTAAATTTTCAACAAATGAAATATTGGTGAGGATGTGAAAAATCTAGAATTCTCACAAATGGCCGTTGTGTATGAAAACTGGTACCATCACTTTGGAAAACAGTTTGACAATATATTTAGTGAAATTGAAGGTACATGTAATGCATGGCCTAGAAAGTCCCACTTCTAGGTATGTATAGCAGAAATATCCCTACATACATCCAAGAGACATGTAGAAGAATGACCAAGACAACATTGTTTAAGCAAAGAACTGGAAACCAACTAAATGTCCCCCACAGGAGAATGGAGAGATAAGTGGTATATTTATACAAGGGAATACTATGTAGCAGTTGAAATAACTAGAGCTACATGTGTCAGCATAAATAAATCTCCAAAACAGTAAGGATAATGCAAAAAGCAAGAGGCAGAAGTATATTCAGCATGAACCATTTCTATAAAGTTTAAAACTTCACAAAACAATTAGATTTACTGCTTACAGATACAAACTTAAGTAATAAAATTATAAACCATGCAGGGGAATGAAACATCAAATTCAGGATGGTGGTTACCAAATGGAGGGAGGGAAATGGAATCAGGAAAGGGTCAATGTGGGGTTTCAAACACTAGTCATGTTTTCTCAAAAAGTAAAAACCTGAAGCAAAGCTAGCAAAAGATTTACTGTTCACTGGGTGGTGGGTGTATTCTTTTTTTTTTTTTTAAAGACACAGGGTCTATGTTGCCCAGGCTGGTCTTGAATTCCTGGGCTCAAACGACCCTTGCCACTTGGCTTCCTTAGTAACTAGGATTACAGGCACACATCACCATGACCAGCTTCTTTTTGTTTGAAATATTTCATAACTTTTTGTTTCGTTTTAAGTTACACCAGTGAGACTAGAAATAGGGTTCTTCTCAGAGGAGAGCACATGGCTGCCTCCATTTCTCACTTCCTCTTCCTTCCTCAGCCCAGGATAGGCAAGCTTCTATCCCTCCACTTCTCTTCCCCCGAGTTTGCTATGGTTACCAAAATAACTTTGTGCCCCATGGATACTTGCCACCATGTCCAGCTAATTTTCATCATTTTTGTAGCAATGAGGTATCACTGTGTTGCCCAGGATGGTTTCAAACTCCTGGCCTCAAGGGATCCTCCCCTGCTTCAGCCTCCTAAAGTACTGGGATTACAGGCTTGAGCCACAGCACCCGTCCCGCCTTTTTTTTGAGCACCAACCTTCTTTGCTTCTCTGTAATATATTCTATACTTTATTATCTCCTGGAAGCTCCTAACTGGCTTTCTCCTGATTTTCCTCTGGTCTCTCAGTCACTCTCATTACTATGCTCTTCTACCTGCTCCTGAAGTCTCCATTTCCCCAGAGTTCCCTCCTCACCAGTGTCTCCTCTTCTCCATCTGCACAGTCTCTGTAGATGATTTCATCCTAACCTAATGATGACTCCAAAATTTTTATCTCAAACCCATCTGTCTCTCCTGAGCACTACACCAGTCCCTCTAAATCCCACTACAGCCCTTATCCTGCAAAAATCTTAACCTCTGAAACTGGGCACATCCCCTGCCTACATCTCCTGGGGCCCCCAAAACCAGCTCCTCTTCCTGGGTCCCCTTTTGCGATCCATGGCACAATATTCCATTCTGTCACCAACATGATAACCTGGGAGTCATCCTCAGCCATGCCCTCCTCCACTGGCTGCACTCGCCTCACCCTCTGCCTGTTTCTGAAGTCAGCCCCATCCCTTAAGCCCCTATTGCCTGGGCCTCATCATTTCTCTTGAAGTTACTACAGTAACCCCCCAACTACGGTCTCTTCACCTCCATCCCTGCTCCTGCAATCTGTTCTCCTTGCTACAGAGAAGTTACCTTTCTAAAATGTAACTTCCATCTTACCACCCATCTCTCTCTTTTTTTTCTTTTCCACCCATCTCTCAAAATTCCTGAAGTGCAGAGTGGTCAGGATAAACTGTTCTCCTTTGCAGGGCACTCAAAGTCCTCTCTGCTATGTCCTTCAGCCTCATCCCCAGTGTCTCCCATACTTCCCCAGCCCAGCCATCCTGTGCTTTCACCTCTAGCTTTTGATATTGATGTTTCTCTACTGCAAATACCCTTCCATCTAAACTGTCCCCACTTGTACCCCAACTCTTTTTGCTTGCTGTCCCCTTCACCAGTTCTTTCCTAAGAGCCCTGCACCCTTCTCCAAGGCTCGGTATTAGACCTTTGTCACAGTCATCCTTGCACTGTGCTCTTCCACTAGGAAGTCATTTGCCCATCTTCCTTTAGTTAGGAGCAACATGAGGACTTTCCCTTATATCCCAGGTGCAGAGCAAAATGCCTGGCACACTGATGGCATCCAGGAGGTGTATGACTGAGAGCCTACTTAACAAGCACTGACACATCTTAATTTTGCAGCAGTAGCTGAAACACACTGGCCACAAAGAGGGCAGGAAGCAGGCTTGTGCAATCCCAAAGGTGGCCAGAGGATCTCTTTCAAGGAGAATTTGGAAGGAGGCAACATAAATGTTCTTATTCTCAAAAGACTCAATCTTCATTAAACGGAAAAAAGGAAAGCCTTAAAATGTTTAACTGATTCCCTTTTTTGTCTTTATTTCTTAAAGTTTGGATATTTATCCTGCCTAAATCTCATGTTGAATTGTAATCCAAAATGCTGGAGGTGAGGTCTAGTGGGAGGTGTTCAAATCATGGGATAGATCCCTCATGACTTGGTACTGTCTACGTGATAGTGAGTTCTCACGATAACTGGTCATTTCAAAGTGTGTGGCACCTCCCAAGAGAGAGCAAGATTCTCTCTTGCTCCTGCTTCATTGCCTGCTCCTGCTACACCTTCCATCATGAGTAAAGCTTCCTGAGGCCTCTCCAGAAGCAGATGATAGCACTGTTTCCTATACGGCCTACAGAACCGTGAGCCAACTAAACATATTTTCTTTCTTTTCTTTCTTTTTTTTTTTTTTTGAGATGGAGTTTTGCTCTGTCACCCAGGCTGGAGTGCAGTGGTGAGATCTCAGCTCACTGGAACCTCCACCTCCCAGGTTCAAGTGATTCTCCTGCTTTAGCCTCCCTAGTAACTGGGATTACAGGTACCCACCACCATGCCTGGCTGATTTTTTTTTCTTGTATTTTTAGTAGAGATGGGGTTTCACCATGTTGGTCAGGCTGGTCTCTAACTCCTGACCTCAAGTGATTCACTTCCCCTCGGCCTCCAAAAGTGCTGGAATTACGGGTGTGAACCATCACACCCAGCCAAATGTCTTTTCTTATAAATTACCCAGTCAGCTATTTCTTTATAGCAATGCAAGAATGGTGTAACACACCTAAAATCAGTCCTGGTGGCTGACACTGAGGAAGCAAAGCCACAAAGGTTAGGTAGGAGAACATATACTTCTGTGACTGACAGCTTTGTTCCTTCACCTGGAGACAAGCTGTTGCTTCCAGTTGTAGGATGGGGCGGAGGAGGCAAACACGTGTACAGACACCTGGAGTGTGGCAAGACACTCCACAAACATCTGCCCAATGGGCTTCTCCTGAGGACAGTCACGTTATTAGCAAAAGCTCTTGGAATTGGCACTAGCAAATTGGAAGGAGTCACTTAGAAGCTGGCAGAGAGACCTCAGCTGGAGTTTCCTAAGTGCTAGTCGCTGCATGTGTGGTAGACAGCCCTCTTATACCTATCGCAACCCACTGCCAAGTGGGTGAAGCTGCCCTCATTTCAAAGCTGAGGACACTGACAGTTTGGTAATAAAGTTACCTACCTACCATCACATCCTGGCGCCAAAATTCATACTTCTGTGTAATGCCAAAACCCATCTTTATTTTGCTAATCCAGACAGTGAGAATTGAAGGTGTGTGTTTGAATGTGGTCCACAGACATGTACATAAATATCTAATTTTCTTGATTCTCCTGAAAAAATTTTGAGGTTCTAGCAATAATTAGCTAGAACAAAAATGGTTCCAGTTCATTCCACCTGCCTTAAGTTTCCTACTCCTGAAAATACTGGACTTGTGACCATTGCACCATAGTTTATACACTATCGTTTATATATATATTTATTTATTTATTTTTGAGACACTGTCTTGCTTTGTCTTTCAGCTTGGAGTGCAGTGGTGCAATCTTGGCTCACTGCAACCTCCGGCTCCCGGGTTCAAATGATTCTCCTGACTCAAGCCTCCCAAGTAGCTGGGATTATAGGTGCAAGCCACCTTGCCCAGCTAGTTTTAATATTTTTTATGTTTATTTTTTATTGGATAGAGGCTCTCTCTGTCATTCAGGCGTCCAGGCTGGAGTGCAGTAGCATGATCTTGGCTTACTGCAACCCCCGCCTCTCAGGTTCAAGCCATTCTCATGCCTCAGACTCCTGAGTAGTATTACAGGGGTGCACCACCATACCCAGCTAATTTTTGTATTTTTAGTAGAGACAGGCTGGTCTGGAACTCCTGACCTCAGGTGATCGATCTACCCACCTCAGCCTCCCAAAGTGCTGGGATTATAGGCAAGAGCTACTGTGCCTCGCCTAGACTATTTTATTATTTTATTTTATTTTATTTTAGAGACAGAGTTTTGCTCTTGTTGCCCAGGCTAGAGTGCAATGGCACAATCTTGGCTCACTGCCACCTCTGCCTCCTGGGTTCAAGAGATTCTCCTGTCTCAACCTCCCGAGTTGGGATTACATGCACCTGCCACCACATCCAGCTAATTTTTGTATTTTTAATGGAGGCGTGGTTTCACCATGTTTGCCAGGCTGTCTCGAACTCCTGACTTTAAGCTATCTGCCTGCCTTGGCTTCCCAAAGGGCTAGGATTACAGGCGTGAGCCATCACGCCTAGCCTATTTATTTTAGAAAATAATTCCCTCAAAGTGAATGCAAGCAAAACACTAAGCCACATAGGCCATTGTCTAAGTCTGCTTGGGCTGCTGTAACAAAATACCATAGACTAAATGGTTAATAAACGGCACAGCTTTCTTACCGTTCTGGAGGTTGGGAAGTCCAAGATCCGGGTGTGATTTGGTGTCTGGTCAGAGCCCAATGCCTGGTTTATAGGCAGCCATCTTCTTATTGTGTCCTCACATGGTGCAGGAGGTAAGGAATTTTCGGAGGCTCTTTGATAAGGACACTAATCCCATTCACGAGATTAGGGCTCTGTTTTTTTTTTTTTTTTTTCTTCTGAGACTGGAGTACAATGGCGTGATCTCAGCTCACTGCAACCTCTGCCTCCTGGGTTCAAGTGATTCTCCTGCCTCAGCCTCCTGAGTAGCTGGGATTACAGGCATGTGCCACCACGCTCAGCTAATTTTTTGTATCTTGAGTAGAGATGGGGTTTCACCGTGTTGGCCAGGCTGGTTTTGAAGTCCTGACCTTGTAATCTGCATGCCTTAGCTTCCCAAAGTGCTGAGATTATAGGTGTAAGTCACTGTGCCCAGCCATCTGCTCCTAAGACCTAATCACCTTTCAAAGACCCTACTTCTAACACCATAATTTTGGAAGTTAGGATTTCAACATAGGAATCTGGTGGGAGACACAAACATTCAGACCATAGTATGATTGTTAATAAACGGCACAGCTTTCTTACCATTTCTTACCAGATTCCTATGGTCACAAACATAGTAGCTCTCATCTTTCATGAGGGAGGCACAGAGCCAGGCTACACCACCTACCTGCTTTAGCACAGGTGAGTGAGCACTGTCATTGGAGCCGGTTTAAACTGCTCTTGCCACTCCATCACCCCAAGGCTGCTCTCTCCCACTGTCAGCTGGCTTCACAGCCCAGCAGTTACTGACTGTTAGTACACAAGGACATTCACAGTGGCACTGGGTAAGTTGAGTAACAAAAGTACAGCATGAAAATGCCAACTGAAAAGGCATTCACTGGAGGTCAAAATGGTTCACAAGAGGCAGCAATAAACAGGTAAGCTGATGAAACCTTGGGTCAGGGGATGCACGTCCTGACACTTACATTTAGAAAAGCTCTTTTCTTTCAATCAACAAAATCGAATTCAGAGCAAATGGGTGAACTGGACTGAGTGTGCCTCTACTGTTGGGTAAAGCTTAGTAATACTGCCCACAGTATCGTTTCCCAGAGATTTCTTGAGAGGTTGCATAGAAAGGTCTTGTTGAACTGAAGAAAGATGCTGGGAAAGGGCTCTATGATCCTGCTCTGTTGTCAGGTTGGTTGCACCAGCAAGGGGCCCACCGCACCTCTCCCGTGGAGACACTGCTGAGTTTCAATGTGCTTTTCATTCTCTTGGCTGCCTGAGGAAACTGCCATCACTGTTTCCATTGTGAGCTCTTCCTCTGTTTCCATTGTGAGCTCTTCCTCTTTGGGAGCTGAGCCCAAGTACAGGGAACATGTGCTGGAGACCAACATTTGGCAGCCCGTGTCCCCACTTGGAGTGACTTTCAGCCACTCCCTTTCCTCTCACACAGACATTTTCCTGCCTTTGGTCACTGAAAAGGAGTGCCAGACAGGCTTGTTCTAAAAGCCGATGCCTAACCCGACTGGCTCATATGAATGAGGGGCAAAAAATCTACACCAAAATTCAGAGCCCAGGTTACTAGATTGAGACAAAAGTTATTTCCATCCCCCACTTGTCACCAACATGACTGAGGCCATATGTAGTCACAGCATTAATGGGCAGTTTCCTAGAGAAAATTTCTCTTTGTATTATCTATCCAATTAATAATTTTTATGACAATTCTACCTCATAACAGTTGAAAAAAATTGAGCATCTGAAATGTGACAATCTAATTTTGTAGGACAGATGAGAGGTTATAAGCAGAGGTTAAATATGTTCCGCATATCCACATAGAAGTTAGTGGCAGAACTGGTACTAGGAAACAATTGCTTGAGTATCTAGGCCCACTTTTATTCCACTACACCAAGTAATAAGGACCATGTTTTTGCTTCTTTACGTTTTAAAACTGAGGTATAGTTACATAAAGTACACGAACTTTACGTGCAGACTTAATTTGAACAAATTGTTTATACCAATACAATCAACACTCCAATCAAAACACTGGAAGTTTCCATTGCCCAGAGGTGCTCCTGTGCTTCTTTCTACTCAACCGCCTGCTTCCCCTCCCCGACCACATCAGGCAACAACCACTCATCTGATATCCCTTTTAATTCATTTTGGGTCCCCAGTTTTAAGAAATAAAAATTGAATTCAAACAACTTTGCCTGAAGTCCTTAGATCTTTACAGAATTTTCCTACCACTTTTGGACCACAGGTACAAAGATCTGTTTTGGATTCATCTGGACAGTGTTACAGCAGGTCAGTCTCTGGCCCAGTACAGACACGTTTAGGTTTAAAAGGATTCACGTTTATTGGATGTGAAGGCCAGCAATGATTCTTCAATATGGGGTATTAAAAAACGACTCTTTCTGGAAAGTAAGTGTGTTTTGTCTAAAATATCTGCCTCCTTGGTTGTTTCTGTATCCAACCATTCCTTCAGGATAGCTGCCTATTATGGAAAGAGCTGCTTGAGCCCTTGAAAGTAATCACTTATATACTAAGTATCTTTCCAGTTGGAAGGTGTCTCCTGGTTTCAATAGCCTTTCTGCTGCAGTGGGACTCATTTTAACAGCTCCTCTGGCTTTCCCAGACACCACCTCACGAGGCAGGGCAGTCACAGTTAAAAGATAATACTGTCCAAAGCCATTTAACTAGCCAGGAAGGGAGCTGGGTTTTAGGAGCTGGAAAATTTTGGCTAAGGCTTGCTCAGCACACTGTCCTAAATCCAAAAAGTCTTGCCAAGGTCCAGGTGGAGGCAGCTTTCCCCCAGCCACAGACACTACCAAATCAGACAGGGCCTGCATTTCTTCCAACCAGAGGCACTGGCAGCCAGGGTTGGTCATTATCTCCATAGCAGCCTTGTTTCCCCAGACAGTGAGCTCATGCTTGGCGCTGATAAACTCCATAAAACAAGGCATTTAACCCAACGCAGAAATGACATGAAATCTATACACACAATTATTTAAATCTAGCCAAGTTTTGAAAATTACGAAAAAAATACAAATTATGCACACAGTCATAACATTAGAACCCACTTGTGGACACAGAATAAGGGGCAATGCTGCTGAAAGTATAAACTTCCCTGAAAGAGCCAAATTCCAGAAGACAGTAATTGTGTGAAATTGAGTGCAGCGCAGCCTAAAGCAGCCTTGTGAGAGCTTCCTCGTCCCTATACAACATCGCCTCTATGTGTTTTCTGGTGTTAATGCAGTTTAAAATAGAGAAACCTTTTTCCATTAATTTTTATTTCACTTAAAAAATTTATTTAAAAAATAGACCTATATTAACGTGGTTCAAAATTTTAAAATGGTATTCACTAAAAATCTCCCTCACACTCCTTAGACCTCAGCCATCCTTTTTCCTGTTTGATGACTGGTTTTCTTGTAAGTCTATTTGGAGATACTTCAGCACACACAAGCAAAAAGTTACATATCTCTCATTTTTGTTTTTTTTTTTTGAGACGGAGTCTTGGCTCTTGTTGCCTAGGCTGGAGTGCGATGGCACGATCTCAGCTCACCACAACCTCTGCCTGCTGGGTTCAAACGATTCTCCTGCTTCAGCCTCCCAAGTAGCTGGGATTACAGACATGTGCCACCATGCCTGGCTAATTTTGTATTTTTAGTAGAGACAGAGTTTCTCCATGTTGGTCAGGATGGTCTTGAACTCCTGACCTCAGGTGATCTGCCTGCCTCGGCCTCCCAAAGTGCTGGGATTATAGGCGTGAGCCACCGTGCCTGGCCTCTTTCTGCTTTTTCAATAGAAATGGCATGCTGTAATGCTGTTCTGTGCTTTGCTTTCTTTGCATTGATTGTATTTAGAAATAGAACTTAAAAGATATATTTAAATCAAGCAAAATTATACGTTTATTTAATCTTTGACCCTCTATTTCTAAGACTATCCAAAAGATACACTGGCAAAAATACAAATTGTTGTGTATATAATATGCCAACAACTAATAAAAATGGCTACTGCTAGAGGGATGGAAGAAACCAGGGAGGGGACAAGGATGAAAGACCTCTCTGAATGTACCTTTCTTCAAATAAAACTAGTTCTAGCCAGGCGTGGTGGCTCATGCCTATAATCCTAGCACTTTGGGAGGCTAAGGTAGGATTGTTTGAGCCCAGGAATTAAAGACCAACCTGGCCAACATATTGAGACCCTGTCTCTATTTTTTAAAAACAAACAAAACCAAACTAGTTTCAACTTTGGAATCATATAGTAATTTTACATGATTTTAAAAAAGCATCCCTAAAAATGGAAAGTAAAGTAAAATTATGTATAGATTTGGAGCAATAACTAGAGAAGAACTACTTCTTTTTTTTTTTTTTTTTTTGAGACGGAGTTTTGCTCTTGTTATCCAGGCTGGAGTGCAATGGTACGATCTCGGCTCACTGCAACCTCCGCCTCCTGGGTTCAGGCAATTCTCCTCCCTCAGCCTTGAGTAGCTGGGATTACAGGCACGTGCCACCATGCCCAGCTAATTTTGTATTTTTAGTAGAGACGGGGTTTCACCATGTTGACCAGGATGGTCTCGATCTCTTGGCCTCATGATCCACCCGCCTCGGCCTCCCAAAGTGCTGGGATTACAGGCGTGAGCCACTGCGCCCGGCCCTGAGAAGAACCTCTTCAAGTGACTTTAAAACATAATTGTTAGAAGCAGGGTTTCTCAACCTCAGCATGATTGACATTTTGAGCCAGATAATTCTTTGCAGGGAGTGGGGGTGGGGACGGGGCAGTTGTCCCGTGCATCATGGGATGTTAGCAGCATCCAAGGGTGAGCTTCTATAATTGGCAACACCTGGCATGTACTACCATACATCATTGCTGGGAGGATTTAGTGCTGTCTGTGCAACACCATTGGAGGAATTTTTTTTTTTTCTTTTTGAGACCGAGTTTTGCTCTTCTTACCCAGGCTGGAGTGCAATGGCGCGATCTTGGCTCACCGCAACCTCCGCCTCCTGGGTTCAAGCAGTTCTCCTGCCTCAGCCTCCCGAGTAGCTGGGATAACAGGCACGTGCCACCATGCCCAGCTAATTTTTGTATTTTTAGTAGAGACAGGGTTTCACCATGTTGACTAGGATGGTCTCGATCTCGACCTTGTGATCCACCCGCCTCGGCCTCCCAAAGTGCTGGGATTACAGGCGTGAGCCACCGCGCCTGGCCCGGAGGAATGTTTTAAAATATAGGCTTTGGGTGGCCCGATGTGGTGGCTCATACCTGTAATCTCAGCACTGTGGGAGGCCAAAGTGGGAAGATCGTTTGACCTCAAGCATTCGAGACCAGCCTGGGCAATACAGCAAGACACCTGTCTCTAAAAAGTATAAAAATATAGGTTTTAAGATCAGGTGACTGCCATTGACAAGAAAACTTGTTATACACACAGATCCAGGAGGGGCACGGCATGCCACAGGGAGCTACACTGGGAAGCCCAGGGTCAGTGAGGAGGCAGAGGGAATGAGGGGATAAAGTGGAATAAGAGCCTTGTGATTTCCATGGGAAGGAAGCGGCAAGGCTGAGTAAGCAGACTGGCGAGTTTGAATAATTTCAGCAGGCTCTGGGGACTAGGGGCTGTCCCTAGCTTGCTGGTATCTGGCCCTGGGGTGATTAGGGCAGGTGGATATCCCAGAGTATGAGATATTGGCCCAGAGTATGAGATGCCCTGTAAAGGAGAGGTTGGGGAATGGGCTCCAGATTGGTTGGTTTACACAGGAAAGGAACAGTCATAGGTGAGTCATTTACTCTGTGTTTCCAGGAATTGGCTAGCCCTGGGAGGAACAATCTCTCCACCAAGTGAGGAAGGTCCCCCTCCCATGTCAAAGAACAAAACATGCAAGGTTCGTACAGAGGGTACAACTAGAAGCTTGTGTTTTGTTTTCCACCGGACTTTGCATGCATCTTTTCTTTTGCTGATTTTACTCTGTATCCTTTCACTAAAATAAACAGAAATGATGTGTGTAACAGAGCTTTTCTGAGTTCTGTAAGTCCATCTAATGAATCATCAAACATAAGGGTGGTTTCAGGGACCCCTGACATGGCTGCTAGAACCATCAGGTGGAAGGGTGGTGGGTTACTTTACAGTAGAAAAGAACAGACTGATACCACAGATCCCCACTGCTCAATACAGCAAGTGGAACCACCAGATGTTAAGTTCCTCTCCATACGATGCAAAGCGAAGATGCAGAGTCACTCAGGAAGTAGTCATGTCAGATCAACTGCATCTGAATCTAATCAAGCCTCTATGTGTAACTGCACATTTATAGGAAATACTGGGGAGACAGGAACCTTTAAACAACACTGGGAGGAAATAAGCAGTGAAATACAAAATATGGGAAATTCTACAGGACAAAAACCCCACCTTTCAACACAGAAAAAGGGTAACTGTTACAGATTTAAAGACACAAAAAACCTATCAATCAAATGCACAGTGTGGCTCTTAATCGGATCGTATTTTGAACAAATAAATAGTCAAAAGACATTTCTGAGACAATATGAGAAAACTAAGCAAACTACATATTAGGTATTAAGGATATTAATTCTCTTGGGTAGAATACGATGGTTAGGATTTGCTTTAAATGGTCAAAGAAAAAAATGTTGGAGGGGAGGAGGCAATAGATCAAACAAGCAGCAATAAAGCTGATGTATGCTAAGTTTGGGTGACGGTTCATGGGAGTCTGCTGTGCTAGTCTATATTTGTGACTATTTAAAAATGTCTGTAACAAGTTCAAAAAAGAAAATGTATTTAAAAATTAGAAGCAGTCATCAGCCAAAAATAGGTTAAGAAACATTAGTAAAATAAAAAATCCTTTCACCTGCTGTTAGAAATAAAAAAGAGACAGTAAAAACATATTTTATAAATGTATGAAATCTGAGCACCTGCCAAGATTGCAGAGATGTGATTTTAAGGCATAGATGAGAATTTAAACTTGGATTTTAAGAGATTAAAATAAAATGTAGGATGCTGGATGTTTCAGCACCACTTTTAGCTCCTGAGAAAACAGGTACAGTCCACAGTGAAGCTGCCTTTAGTCCCTAACCTTTGGGTTTTTCTATTTTTTTTTGTCTTTTTTTTTTTCCTTTTTGTGGAGAACGGGGTCTTGCTATATTGCCCAGGCAGGTCTTGAACTCTTGGGCTCAAGCTATCCTGCCGCCTATGCCTCCCTAAGAGCTGGGATTACAGGTGTGAGCCACCATGCCTGGAGCCTTCAAGGGTTTTTGTAGTCTCTATTCTGAAGTCTAAATTGGTTGTTGTTGTTTACATTTAGGTTTTTTTTTGGGGGGGGGTGCAAATTTACCATAAAATTTAGGAATAAAAAGACATTATCCTTCTACATTTTAATATGTCTTTATCCTTTAAAGTAAGGTCTCATAGAGGAGAGAGATGCATTATCCTTTGGATAAAAGCTCCTGCCAGCCCAGGTATCCTAACTGCTTTCATAACGTGAGATTTGGGGTCAGGCAAAAGAAACTGATTAAAGCAGAATATTGGAGACCCTGGCCTTCAGGTACCAATATTTTTGCCCCCCCCCCCCCCCCGCCTTTTTTTTGAGATGGAGTTTTGATCTTGTTGCCTAGGCTGGAGTGCAATGGCACAATCTTGGGTCACTGGGTTCAAGTAATTCTTCTGCCTCAGTCTCCTGAGTAGCCGGGATTACAGGCATGTGCCAACGTGCTGGGCTAATTTTGTATTTTTAGTAGAGATGGAGTTTCTCCATGTTGGTCATTGCCTTTTTTTTTTTTTTTTTTTTTTTTTTTGAGACAGTCTCACTTTGTTACCCTGGTTGGAGACCCTGGGGGTCTCAGACCCCCAAGTAGCTGGGATTACAGGCATGTGACACCATGCCCAGCTAATTTTTGCATATTTAGTAGAGATGGGGTTTTGCCATGTTGGCCAGGCTGGTCTCAAACTCCTGGCCTCAAGCTATCTGCCTGCCTTGGTCTCCCAAAGTGCTTGGATTACAGGTGACACTGTGCCCAGCCTTCTTTCTTTCCTATCTAAAATGATATCTTATGGAAAAAAATTCAAGGATAACTTCTTGTGACATACATGTATTACTTCTGTAAGTAAAAAAAAAAAATTAACATATGCTCCCACAAAACTTGTACACAAATGTTCATAGTAACCCTATTTACAAGAGCCAAAAAGTGAAAACAACCCATATTCCAACAAATGTTGACTGGATAAACAAAACATGTATAACCATACAACTGATTATTTTTATTCCATAAAGAATAAAGTACTGATTCATGCTACAACATGATGAATCTTGAAAACATGTTAAGTGAAAGAAACCAGTCACAAAAGACCATATATTGTATGATTCCATTTATATGAAATGTTCAGAATAGACAAATCCAAAGAGACAGAAAGTAGAGTAATGATTGCCCCGGGCCAGGGGAGTTGAAGAATGGAAAGTGACTGCTAATGGGTTCTGCAATGGGTTGAGTAGTGTCCCCCAAAACTTCATGTCTACCTGGAACCTCAGAATGTGACTTTAGGTGGAAATAGAGTCTTCAAAGATAATAGTTAGTTAAGATGAAATCAGACTGGATTAGGGCAGACCATAAATCCAATTACTGGGGTCCTTATAAGTAGACCATGTGAAGACACAGACATGGGGAAGAAGGCCATGTGAAGACAGAGGCAGAAACTGAAGTGATGCAGCCACAAGCCAAGGACTGCCAAGGACTGCCAGGAGCCACTAGAAGCTAAGGAGGAGGCATGAAGGAGTCTTCCCTAAAGCAGCAGTCTCCAGACTTTGGCACCAGGGACTGGTTTCACAGAAGACAGTTTTTCCATGGGTCCAGGGATGGAGAAAGGGGATAGTTTTAGGATGACTCAAGCGTATTACATGTATTGTGTACTGTATTTCCATTATTATTACATCATAATATATGATGAAATAATTATACAACTCATCATAACGTAGAATCAGTGGGAGCCCTGAGCTTGTTTTCCTGCAACTAGATAGTCCCATCTGGGGGTATGGGAGACAGTGACAGATCATCAGGCATTAGATTCTCATAAAGAGCATGCAACCAAGATCCCTTGCATGTGCAGTTCACAATAGGGTTCATGCTCCTATGAGAATCTAATGCCACCGCTGGTATGACAGGAGGTGGAGCTAAGGCAGTAATGTGAGCGATGGGGAGCAGCCGTGAATACACATGTAACTTAGCTTGCTCACCCGCTATTTTTCTCCTGCTGTATGGCCTGGTTCCCAGCAGGTCACGAACAAGTAACAGTCTGTGGCACAGGGATTGGAGGCTCCTGCACACAAGCTTTTAGAGGGAATAGAAGCCCCACTGACCACTTGTTTGGACTTCTAGCCTCCAGAACTGAAAGGGGGTACATTTCTTTTATTTTTTTTCTTTTGAAACAGAGTCTTACTCTGTTGCCCAGGCTGGATTGCAGTGGTACCATCTCAGCTCGCTGCAACCTCCACTTCCCAGGCTTAAGTAATTCTCCTGCCTCAGCCTCCCGAGTAGCTGGGATTACAGGTGTGCACCACCAAGCCCGGCTACGTTTTGTATTTTTAGTAGAGATGGGGTTTCATCATGTTGGCCAGGCTGGTCTTGAACTCCTGACCTCAGGTGATCTGTCTGCCTTGACCTCCAAAAATGCTGGGATTACAGCTGTGAGTCTTTGGCACCTGGCCTGAAAACTTTTAAACTGTATAATTTAGTTGGGTGAATTTTATGGTCTGTGAATTCTGTCTCAATACAGCTGTGATTAAAAAATATTTATAGCTACAAAATGCTGAAGAATCAATAAGGACCTTGAGTAACCCCAATATGGGAGCTTCCATTTTCAGTCAATCATTCAAGGTCTGAAGTTGAGTGTTAAACATTAGATGTTAGCTCAAACAGGATTGGCTTCTGGGTCTATTGCTGATTTGCTGTAGGGCCTTTTGGCTTTTTTTTTGAGATAGGGTCTCGCTCTGTCGCCCAGGCTTGGGTGCAGTGGTATGATCTCTATTCACTGCAACCTATGCCTTCCAGGTTCAAGCAGTTCTCCTGCCTCAGCCTCCTGAGTAGCTGGGATTATAGGCATGTGCCACCATGCCCAGCTAATTTTGTGTTTTTAATACAGACAGGGTTTCACCATGTTGGCCAGGCTGGTCTTGAACTCCTGACCTCAAGTGATCTGCCTGCCTCAGCCTCCCAAAGTGCTGGGATTACAGGCATGAGCTACTGCACCTGGCCACCTTTTGAATTTTTGGACAGAACTCTCTAAACTGTAAGTCAGAAAACCAACTCAAACAGGCATAATCAAAACAACAACAGGAATTTGTCTCACATAACTAACATCTAGGGTGGGCACTGGCTTTAGGCATCTAATCAGTGTTACTAGATCTTTGATTCTCTTGGCTGTGTCCTTTGTTGCCTTCATTATTTGCTGGCTTTCTCTACGTATGAGGAAAAGGCAGTCCCATGATTATGTGACTCTCACAGTTCCAGATCAAAACAGAGAGCCTTTCCTGATACCTCTGAGAACAATTCCAGGGTGGTCCAGGGCTGGCTCACAGGCTATTCCTAGAGCCAGGGAGTCAGGTTAGCCTCAGCCAAGTCTGAGGCACAGAGCAGGATTACTGAAGAATGGGAAAAGAAAGGCTCCCAGAAGGAAGAAAGGCTGGGAATACAAAATATAAATTCACTATGCCAGGCAAATCTGTAAGACTTGCAGAGATTCAAACATCATTTCAGCTCAATAAATATTTGCTGAATCAATGTAGGAACACATAAAACAGAGCACTGCAGAGTACTTTTAAAGCATCATGCTCCAAACTCTGATTTCATATTTTAGAGAAGCAATAAAACACAATGGAAGTCAGATAGCAAGGTCATTAGTGAGATGCCATTTTAGCAGAGAGCTACTTCAATCAAGTATAGCCTGCTCTAAGTTTCAGATTCCATCTGTATTACACAATAGAGATGGACTGCTCAGAATGTTCCCTGATTTAGCTACCAAAAATGCTAACACTTGTCCTGTGTGGAGGAAGGCAGTACAGAATGAAGAGTCCTGCTACCAGAGCAAAGATCTCCTTCTCACTTGAACTGGTGATAATCCGGTGGGTTTCTGATCCAGGATCCAAATGCCTGCTTCCGGAGAGTGCTCCAGGCTTCCTGGTAAGAGGATGCAGCCTCCTTGTACTCCTGGTAGGTATCCAGCTTCTGCACCCTAATGCACACACGCCACCAGATACACAGGTTCTCACTGAACAGCTCACCCTGGAGCCACCAAACACCTGAGCAAGCAACTGGACAGACTTGTAATGAGAGACTTAGGAACAGAAGGAGTTCAGTATGCTTTTGTGAAAGTTGATCATACAAACTATGTTATTCTTGTCATACTCAACTAAAACAGAGCTGAGAAGCCAGGGATAGTAAAAAGCACTCAGTGCGCATAACATTGCTCCAAGAATGCACTCTCTGCAAGGCTGGCTGCTGAACTGCCTGCCAGTTTTATCTTAACAGCTACTTAACCAACCTGCTGCAGACTTTAAGAATAGTTTCACCCAAAGCTGTCACTTGACAGCTCCTCAATACTTTATTCATGCCAGTCAACTTTCTTGAACAATACGTTACATTTATTTTTTGAAAAATAAAACCTCTAACCTTCTCTTTGTTCTTCAGACACACTGAAAACCACCAAGTCTGTGTGTATGCTCTAAATTGCAGCTCTTGTATTCCAAATAAAACATTGAATTTAGGGATTTGTCTTTACATCTTTATTTTGACTTTGACACTTTTCTAGAGCAACTCTTGTCTCCTCTGTAGGGAATTCATGAGAAAGCAACATGAAATAAAAACAGTTGAGAATGAACAGAATTCTAGGTTTGTATGGTTCTGGTGGAATCAGATCAAACAAAAATAACTCTCTACTTTTTTGGTTTAAGTGTTCTAGGCCAGGCACAGTGGCTCACGCCTGTAATCCCAGCACCTTGGGAGGCCGAGGCGGGTGGATCACCTTAGGTTAGGATTCAAGACCAGCCTGGCCAACACTATGAAACCCCGAGTCTACTAAAAATACAAAATAGCCAGGCATGGTAGCAGGCACCTGTAGTCCCAGCTACTTGGGAGGCTGAGGCAGGAGAATCACTTGAAGTGGAGGTTCCTGTGAAATGCAGTGACTGTGCCACTGCATTTCAGCCTGGCAACAGAGCGAGACTCCATCTCAAAACAAGAAAAAAAAAAGTAACTACCCGTTATCAAAACCCTACTACAAACCAGGCTCTTGTTCACATGCAATGAAGTCCCTTAATCGTGTTAGCTACTCCATCTCAAAAAAAAAAAAAAAAAAAAGCCAGGTGCAGTGGCTAATGCCTGTAACCCCAGCACTTTGGGAGGCTGAGGCAGGCAGGTCACCTGAGGTCTAGAGTTCAAGACCAGCCTGGCCAACATGGTGAAACCTCGTCTCTACTAAAAATATAAAAAATTAGCTGGGTGTGGTGGTGCGTGCCTGTAATCCCAGCTACTCGGAGGCTAAAGCAAGAGAATCACTTGAACCCAGGAGGCGGAGGTTGCAGTGAGCCGAGGTTACGCCACTGCACTCCAGCCTGGGCAACAAGAGTGAAATTTTGTCTCAAAAACAAGCAACAATAACAACAACAAAAAACAAAACAATAAAGTCTCTCCTTACCTAAATCCAGACTTGTTTGACACATAGATACTATATAGAAACCCACTCAGTTCCAGCTTGGTTCATTTTTCCAGAAAAGAAAGAAGCCAACTGACCACAGATGCATCACTTCAGTATGCGGGATGGTGATGACAAGTGGCCAGCCTCTTCATATAGAAGTTTCCAGCTACACCTTAGCTTCCCCACTGACATATAATGAAGGATTGGGTTGGTCTTTGTCACCACTTCCTGGGAGCCTCTAAACTTTGGAGTTTCTGGAAATATCTTTGTCATTCATGGTGGATCTCTGACCTTTTGTGAGTTTATGTTAACCATGTGACTCATGATGGTCCCCTGAGATAGTTTCAGGATGATACTTGCCATGCAGGAAAGACCAACCATGTAAATAATTGGAGCACTGAGACACCTGATATCAGTTTGACCTCTTGGAAGAGGAGGGAGTTGGAGATTAAGTTCAAACACATCATGTGGCCAATAATTCAATAAATCAAAATAGCTAATGAAACTCCCAAGAAAAATTTTGGATACTGATATATGAGTGACATTCCTGGTTGGTGATGGACAGCAATGTGCTGGGAAGGTGATGTATTCTGAGGACATGGAAGCTTTGCCTTTGGGACCCTCACATATCTCACCCTATCTCTCTCTCCTTTGGGCCAGTACTGATCTGTCTCTTTCATAATAAAACTTTGATTGCAACTATAGTGCTTTTCTGAGTTCTGAGGGACATTCTAGTGAATAACTGAACATGAAGGGGAGTGGAGACACTTAAATTTGTAGCCAGTTGGTCAGAAGTATGGGTGATTTGGGGTGCTCCTTAACTTGCGGCAGGTTTCTGAAATGAAGGCAGTTATATGGGAACTGTGTCCTTCACCTGTGTAACTGGACCTAACTAAGGTAGTCAACTGTCAGAAGGACACTGCACCCACCTACTTTAGAGTTTTCTACATTCCTGTTTGAAGAGCAATTTAAATCATAGAGCTGCAAATTCAAAAGGAAAAGAGGAGAGTAACACTTGTAACAGAATATATAGCTCTTAGATCACTCACATTTTCACAGTGATCTCCATTTAGAGGTGGAATCAAAGGAGGGCCTGGAATGGCCAAGCCCCAATTCTATCCTTAGTTTTTTATAAGTCTCTACCACCCAACTACCCATCCTCTGCATCTCAGATCATGCATGTAACTGCAAACAGGGCCATGGGGAAAGAAGAACATGTAGTCAACAGTAAGTGCCCACTGGCTTACTGAACCACCACTCCTGCCAAAGCTTTGATTCATAAGCCAGAATCGAAACAAAAGTCTTCCTAAATATGAAAAAAAACATAGGTCAATAGCATCACCTGAGGGAGTCTGGCCACTTGTCCCTTGCAATTCTGTTTAGCAGCTTCTGGAATGATCTAAAGAGTTCCACTTTGCTGATTTGGGATCTGTTTGGAAAAAGAAGGCAAAGGTGATTTATTAAGCATTTAGTTTGTTCCAAGCACCTATTGAAGATGCCAGGCTTCCAATGGTGTTTAGGTTTTAAGGTTCCAGAGCCTCTCATTTTCACTGGCACTTGGTAGAAAGAAAATCTAGACCTGGATGTCTGATTGGGTTGAGGTACAAAAATGAGTCTAACCTTAAGAAATGTCATCAGCAGAAGAGTAAAGTGACAAGCCTGGCTGGGGCGCGGTGGATCACGCCTGTAATCCCTGCACTTTGGGAGGCTGAGGCGGGTGGATCACGAGGTCAAGAGATCGAGACCATCCTGGTCAACATGGTGAAACCCCGTCTCTACTAAAAATACAAAAAATTAGCTGGGCATGGTGGCGCATGCCTGTAATCCTAGCTACTCAGGAGGCTGAGGCAGCAGAATTGCCTGAACCCAGGAGGCGGAGACTGTGGTGAGCCGAGATTGCGCCATTGCACTCCAGCCTGGGTAACAAGAGTGAAACTCCATCTCAAAAACAAGAAAAAAAAAGGTGACAAGTCCAAACAGGTGCCCTGAAGTGCAATTACTAAATTTTGCCCTAGGATATCTATAAGACACTTCTGGCTACCTCCTTTCAAGGGAGCTCGTCCCTATGGGTTTACAAGAAATGGAAAGCTTTGTTTCAGAGACCCGAGTGCTGTTCCCTGTGTGAACTGCCATTATAAAATCCACTTGGACGAGCCACCTGAGGCAGAATCCCCGGGCTCCTGCCATGGGCATCATAGGCCTTTGAGGCCAAGTGTTTGCTCCTAAACAACAAAAGTGGAGGGCATGGTTTGGAATACTTAAGGAAGTGAGTGTTGACTCTTTACGAGCCTGTCCAGGCCTTTGTGGTTTCTGCTCATCCGTGCCAGATGTGGCCTTGGTTTTATGTGTTGCCTTCTTTTCCCTCACGTACACAAGTCATAAGCTACATCTAGAAATTGGGAAATGCTGTGTGTACCAACAATGTGCAGTCTCACTTTTACATACCACACTCTGTATCATCCTAGCAGATTGTACCCTCAGCTTGGACACAGTGACCATGACTGGTATATGTGAAATAGGGAATTGTATAGTTCACACAAAATCTCCCTTACTTTGCTGGAACCTAGCTTACTTTAGGAATTGCTGCTTAAAGAGGAACCCTGAGCCCTCAAACACTGTTCTCCCAAGGCCTTAGCTGGAGTGGCTGCTGGCACTCAGGAAGATAAGGCTACTTTAGCACAGAAACAAAGCAAAAATTAATGGAACTCTCATGAACAAATTAAAGAAAAAGAATATAATTATGGATGGCCAGACACGGTGGCTCATGCCTGTAATCCCAGCACTTTGGGAGGCTGAGGTGAGCAGATCACCTGAGGTAAGGAGTTTGAGACTAGCCTGTCTAATATGGTGAAACCCTGTCTCTACTAAAAATACAAAAATTAGCCAGGAGTGGTGGTGCATACCTATAATCCCAGCTACGGAGACTGAAGCATGACAAATCACTTGAACCTGGGAGGCAGAAGTTGCAGTGAGCCAAGACTGTGCCACCAGTGCCCTTCAGCCTGGGTGACAGAGTGAGACTCTGTCTCAAAAAAAAAAAAAAAAAAAAATACACACACATGCATACACACACACACAATTATGGGGAAAATATATGCAAAGAAAACATTTGGTAAAATTCAACATCCTCTGAGTTATTAAAAATCTTTTGGCAAACTAAGACTCAGAAAGAGTACTTAAATTTATAAAGGGCAACTATAAAAACCTATAGCAAATATATATCCTTAAAATCAGGAATAGGACAAGGGTACTTGCTATCACTGCTTTTATTCAACATTATGCAGAAGGTTCTGGCCAAAAGGACAGAAAGAGAAATGAAAAACAAAAATCAAGTCATCATTTGCAGATGATTTTGATATTGTCAGTTCTAGTCAATACAGTAATACAAGATAAATAAATAAAAGAAATGAAAAATTGGAAAGAAACACTCCAGAAACCCTACAGGTTTGAACTGTGTGGGTCCACTTACACATAGATTTTCTTCTGCCTCTGCAAGCCCTGAGATAGCAAGACCAAACGCTCTTCTTTCTCTTCCTTAGCCTACTCAACATGAAGATGATGAGGATAATGAATAAATATATTTTCTATTCCTTATGATTTTCTTTCTTTCCTTTTTTTTTTTTTTTGAGACGGAGTCTCACTCTGTGGCCCAGGCTGGAGTGCAATGGTGTGATCTTGGCTCACTGCAACCTCTATCTCCCAGGTTCAAGCAGTTCTCTTGCCTTGGCCTCCCAAGTAGCTGGGATCACAGGCATGCACTACCATGCCTGGCTAATTTTTATGTTTTTAGTACAGACAGGTTTTGCCATGTTGGTCAGGCTGGTCCCGAACTCCTAATCTCAGGTAATCTGCAGAGCTGAGCCTCCCAAAGTGCTGGGATTACAGAGGAGATCCACCATGCCCGGCCTATTCCTTATGATTTTCTTAATAACATTTTCTTTAGTTTACTTTATTGTAAAAATACATATATAATATATATAACATGTACGTGTTGACTGTTGATGTCAATTAACATGTATTATATATGTTATATATGTTAACATGTATTATATATGTTATATATATTAACATGTATTATATATGTTATATATATTATTCAACATATGCAATGTGTGTTATATGTGTTAATTGACTGTTGATGTCAAGGCTTCTGGTCAATAATAGGCTATTAGTAGTTATGTTTTTGGAGAGCCAAAAGTTATATACAGATTTTTGACTGCAAGGGGGGTTGGCACCACTAACACCCACACTGTTCAAAGCTATATTTGTGTGATGATCTATATTTAAAAGCTCCCCAAAGAATTCCCAGATAAATTGGTAGAATTATTATTCTTTTAGGTTTTTGTTGTTGTTGTTTTTGTTTTTTAGAGATGGGATCTCATTTTGTTGCCCAGGCTGGTCTGGAACTCCTGGCTTCAAGCAATCCTCCACCTCAGCCTCCCAAAGTGCTGGGATTATAGGAGTAGAATTATTATTGTAATGATAATGGTAAGATTAGTGTTTTTATCTAGCAACCAACAATAACTGCCACAAAGAGGAACAAAAGCTTAATTGCAACAACTTAATTCATGGCCCTGTGAAATCCCCTCCCATACTGAGTAAGGCTGATCTGAATAACCATTAAGATATTACTGACAGACTGTGGCTTCAAAGGCTAGGTCATAAAAGACACTGTGGCTTCTGCTTTGTTCATCTGGATTGCCTGTTCTGGGAAAAGTCAGCCACCATGTTGTGAAGCTGAATACTCTGGTAGCTTTGGGGAGAGGCCCTTACTATAAGGAACTGAAATCTCCTGCCAACAGCTGACACTGACCTGTCATCCATTCGAGGGAACCATTTTGGAACTAGATCCTTCAGCCCCAGTCAAGCAGATGATTGAGGCCCTGGCTGCCATAATGGACTGCAACCTCATAAACTGCTGGGCCAGAATTACCTAGCTAAGCTCCTCCTAAATTCCGGACCCACATAAACTGTGTGAAATAAAAAATGTTTGCTGTTGTTTAAAGCTGTTATTTTGGTGGTAATTTGTTATATAGAAACAGATAACTAATATACATTCAAGGAATAAATCTAATTTAAGATGTGATTTATATAAAGAAAGCTATAAAACTGATTGAAATATATGTAAGAAGACCTCAATAAGTGAACACTCAAAACTACCAGTTATAAGTCTGGGGCATAATTGCCAATTTGGCACCAGTATTATAGAGAGATATACCATATTCCTGGTTTGGAAGAGAATATTGAAAGATGCCAATTGTATTAGTATGTTCTCACACTGCTATAAAGAAATATTTAATACTTGAGACTATTTTTTTTTTAAAAAAAGGAGTTTAATGGGCTCACAGTTCTGTAGCCTGTACAGGAAGCATACTGGCTGCTGGGGAGGCCTCAGGAAGCTTACAATCGTGGTGGAAGGTGAAGACAAAGCAAGCACGTCTTATGTGGCCAGAGCAGGAGGAAGAGGGTGAGTGGGGAGATGCTACAAACTTTTAAATAACCAGATCTTGTGTGAACTCACTCACTATACAGTACCAAGGGGGGATGGTTCTAAACCATTCATGAGAACTCCGCCCCCATGATCCAATTACCTCCCAAGATACCCCTCCTCCAACACTGGGGATTACAATTGGAAATGAGATTTGGGTGGCACACAGTTCCAAATCATTGTCACCAATTATCTTCAAATTGATCTTTAAAGGTCCAAGAACAGCCAAGACACTCTTGAAAGATACGGCAGAGGGATGTGACCTAACAGTCATGGTTCCTTTTGGCAGAGAGAATTACATTCTTAGATATTAGGTTCTTCCTGGTGAAACACTGGGACAAGCTCAACAAAACCACTACAGAAATTCAGAGAAGAGTTGATAATTTTGAGCCAGAAAGCAGTGGTCGTTGAGCTGGGCTTTTCAGGCAAAAGCGGGTATATACCCAGCAAAGAAGAGCATCTCATTTCTCAGCAAAGCAGCAGATGGAAACCACAGTCAGTGGGTGGGGCCCATGTGAGAAGCTGCAAGGCTGCAACTGACAACAGAGACAGAGCTCAGTAGGAAACACGTGGTCTCTGTCCCTCAGCTGCGCTGTTCACACAACCTCATCTGTGGCTTAGAGTTGGTCTCCTGAGAAGTGCAAAAGACGGCCCCAACCAGGAAGCCCCTTGGCAAAAAAACTGATCCAAAAGTCTCTACTCCCAACAGTTTTATAAATATTATTCAATGCAACCATCTAGGCTGCCAGGAGACTGGCAGCGTCTTCTGTCTAGGCCATTTGAACCCTGGTAGGTAGTGGCTGTGAAGAAGAAAACCTTTTTAAAAAAAGCCTAAAAAGGATGTATGTAAATTGGGTCTTGTCATGGTTATTTGTTTTGAGGCAGGCAAATAAGCATGTCAAAAAAAAAAAACACAAAAAACAAAAACCCATAAACCAAACCAAGTGATATGGTTTGGCTCTGTGTCCCCACCCAAATCTCAGGTCGAATTATAATTCCCATTGTTGGGGGAGATACCTAGTGGAAGGTGATGGAATCATGGGGGCAGATTTCCCCCTTGCTGTTCTCATATGATAGTGAATGAGTTTTCACAAAATCTGGTTGTTTCAACATGTGTAGCACTTCCCTTTATGCTTTCTCTCTCTCCTGCTGCCACGTGAAGATGTGCCTGCTTCCCATTTGCCCTTCCACCATGATTATGCTTCCTGAGGCCTCCCCAGCCATACCTCCTGTACAGCCTGTGTGTCAATTAAACCTCTTTTCTTTATAAATTACACAGGCTCAGGTAGTTCTCTGTAGCAGTGTGAAAAGGGACTAATATACCAAGTGAATTTGGGAAAATAATTACAAATACAACTTTTATAAGGGCATGATAAGTAAATGGAAAAGCAACTTAGATTAAAAAAGAAAAAAAATCTATGAATTGTGGGAATTCTACATTCTACACCAGTCACACTGGTGGCAGCTGAATCCAGAGGAAATGCCTTTGATGAAGAGGCCACTCCCCCGAGGCCCTTCCTATCCTTAGGCTATTCCAAACCACCTCTAGCTCATTGCAGGGGATAGGGAGAAGACAGGGAGGACAAGATTGGCCAAGCATATAGAAAGAGACACAAGCCAGGCACAGTGGCTCACAGCAGTAATCCCAGCACTTTGGGAGGTTGAGGCAGGAGAATTGCCTGAGCTCAGGAGTTCGAGACCAGCCTGGGCAATACAATTAGATTCCCGTCTCCAAAAAATAAAAAATAAAAAAATAAAAACAACAACAAAAAGAGAGACATTCATAGAGTGCATGATCCTCCAGGGATAGAATCTGAGTCTCATGTCCAGCAGCCCACAAACCCTGCACTTAGGCAAAAGCCAATCTAAGGAGGCAAAGTCCTGTTTTCAGGGACCCTTTTGCCAGTCTAGTCACTGTGGAGCTTCACAAATGATTCTTGGGTTCTAACCCTGACCTACTAATCCAGAATTTCTAGGGATGAAGCCCAAGAAAGTATTAGGTTATTATTTATAAACAATCTCTGCAGGGGTAACAACAGTCTTTCCAAAATATGGTGCTGGGACAACTGAATATCCACATGCAAAAGAATGAAGGTGGAGTCCTTCCTCATAACACAAAGAAAATTTAACTCAAAATGGATCAAAGTCCTAAACATAAGAGCTAAAACTAAAAAACTATTAGAAGAAAATATGGAGTAACTCTATATGACCTTGGATTAGACAATGGTTTCTTAGGTATGCCACCAAAAGCACAATGAACCAAAGAAAATACAATAATTTGACTTTATCAAAATTGAAAACTTTTGTGCTTTAAAGGATATTATCAAAAAGTGAAAACATAACCAAGAGAACCAGAAAAAAAATCCGCAAATCATATAACGATAAAAGAAGAATATCCAGAATACATAAAGGAATCTTGCAACTCCACAATAAAAAGGCAAATACACCAAATAACAAAATGGGCAAGGGATCCAAATAGTTATTTCCCCAAAGTAGAGAGACAGATGGATAATAAGTACATAAAAAGATGCTCAACATCGTTTGTAATTAGGGAAATGCAAATCAAGACTATAAGGAGGCCAGGTGAGGTGATTCATGCCTGTAATCCCAGCATTTTGAAAGGCTGAGGCAGGTGGATCACTTGAGGCCAGGAGTTTGAGATAAGCCTGGCCAACACCCCATCTCTACCAAAAATACAAGAATTAGCCGGGTGTGGTAATGCATGCCTGTAATCTCAGCTACTAGGGAGGCTGAGGCAAGAGAATCCCTTGAACCTAGCAGACAAACGTTGCAGTGAGCTGTAACGGCGCCACTGCACTTTAGCCTGGGTGACAGAGCAAGATTCCATCTCAAAAAAAAAAAAAAAAAGACTGGCCGGGCGTGGTGGCTCACACCTAAAATCCCAGCATTTTGGGAGGTCGAGATGGGTGGATCACAAGGTCAAGTCAACATGGTGAAACCCCGTCTCTACTAAAAACACAAAAATTAACTGGGCACGGTGGCTCGCACCTGTAGTCTCAGCTACTCGGGAGGCTGAGGCAGGAGAAATGCTTGAACCCAGGAGGCGAACATTGCGGTGATTGGAGATCACACCATTGTACTTCAGCCTGGGTAACAAGAGGGAAACTCCGTCTCAAAAAAAAAAAAAAAAAAAGACGTAATGAGATACCAATTCACACCCCCTAAAATGACTACAATAAAAAAGACAGTAACAAGTGTTGTGAAGGATGCAGGGTAATTGGAACTCTCATACATTGCTAGTAAAACGCAAAATGGTACAGCTGCTATGGAAAACAATTATCATATGAACCAGTAATACCACTCTTTTTTTTTTTTTTTTTGTTGAGACGGAGTTTCGCTCTTGTTACCCAGGCTGGAGTGCAATGGCGCGATCTCGGTTCACTGCAACCTCCGCCTCCTGGGTTCAGGCAATTCTCCTGCCTCAGCCTCCTGAGTAGCTGGGATTACAGGCACGCGCCACCATGCCCAGCTAACTTTTTGTATTTTTAGTAGAGACGGGGTTTCACCATGTTGACCAGGATGGTCTAGATCTCTTGACCTCTTGACCTTGTGATCCACCCGCCTCGGCCTCCCAAAGTGCTGGGATTACAGGCTTGAGCCACCGTGCCCGGCCAATACCACTCTTAAATATACCCAAGAATATACATATGGCCACGCAAAAAATAGTACATGAAATATTCACAGTTCTGCATAGCAGCACTATTCATGATAGCCAAAGATTGAAACAACCAAAACAAACGTCCATCCATGAATGAATGAACGAACAAACAAAATGTGGCATATCCACACAATGGAATATTATTCAAGTCATAAACAGTAATGAAACGCTGATACAGGCTACCTCATGGATGCACCTCCAAAACACTATGCTAAGTCAAAGAAGCCAGATACAAAAGGTCATATACTGCATGATTCCAATGATATAAAATGTCCAGAATAGCAAATCCATGGAGATAAGAAGTAAATTAACTAAATCAGAGGTTTCCAGGGGTTGAGGAGAGGGAGGGATAGGTAGTGACTGCTCATGGGTATGGTTGTTCTTTTTGGGGTAATAAAAATGTTCTAGAATTAGAGAGCAGTAAAGCTTGAGTTCACAGCTACCATCTCCTCCTGCCCCAATATGCTGTACCTTGCCTGAAGGCTTCCGATTATTTTCTTTGTTGTTCCCTGTGGAAAGCCACCGGCAGTAACATCCAAAGGCTGTTCAGGAACTGCACTCCAGCTGATGGCTATGAAAAGATAAGATTCTAGGGTTAAAACGGTTCAATTTCCTGTAAATGTCAGAAGTATTTTAATAAAAATATTTCTCTGACTCTACAGACCCACGAGAACTCAATAGGATGTCAGAGACAATGACTACTACTTGGATGCTTGGCCGCCAGGACACTGTAGTCTAAGTGGTTCATAATTCATTATTAGTATGATAGCTAACACTCAGCATTTATTATTTGCTGGAGACAGAGTAAATGCATTAAAAAGAATTTCTCATTGAACCTAATAATCCTGATAAATAATATTCTTCGAATCCGAAGACTACGAAAATAGGCCAAGGGAGGGTAAGTAACTTGCCAGGGGTCACAAGAGCATAAACCTGATCCAGTATAGGTGTCTCCAAAGCCCATACTACTGACCGCTAGAGCAGTGAACTCCCTTCCTAGCCTGGGAGGATGCAGACCCTCTGAGGCCACTCTCAGTTAGGGGAGCAGTTACACCAGGAGAGGTCTAACCTGGGTCTCTTACCTGCTCCACAAGGAACAAGTCGACCTGGGCTGTCAGCCTTTTTTGCCTGCACTGCACAGCGGCTCTGTTCAAATAGTAAATCTGACTGCAGTATTTTTAGTTCTTGAACTCCAAAACCTTTTGGTAAAGCCAATAAATTCTGACACCTAAATGTAAGGGAAAATGCATTCAGTTTAGGTGCATGCCTAGAGAAAACAGTATCTAGGATTGTGGCTCACATCATCATCCCTGAGCCTTACCAGGTGTGGAGATTTGTTTATTTATTGGGGCAGGGGACAAGTCAGTGTTCCCGAATATAACCAAGATTGTAAGAACCTCATGGCTGGAAGAAGATCCTTCTCTCTCACTCTGAAGGGATAACTGAGAATCAAGTCAACACCCTTCAGGAATGTAACACCAAACTCCATTCCTGATACAGGCTTTGAGAAACTTGAAAAGTTTAAGCAGAAACATTAAAGTGTTGGCACCTGCTTCCTGGGGAATCCTTCAAACACACCAAAACCTAAAATTATCCTATAATATAAAAGCTTCATTTTTTCTCTTGTGTCTTTGAACAAACTAGATGCCAACATGATGCTGGTCTAGAATGAAGCAGATAGCAACTGCAAGTACCAGAACAGGAAAAACAGAAAACATCCTGGGTACAGTGCCTAGTGTTGACTCTTTCTTTTTTAAATCTTTCTTTTTTAAAAAACCATCTTTATAGGGATATAGTTCACATACCATAAATAAGGTTGATAATTCAATTGTTTTTAATATATTCATAGAACTGCACAACTATCATGGTAATGTAATTTCAGGAATTTTCATCACTCCAAAAAGAAACCTTGTACCTACTGGCATTCACTCTCTATTCCCTGGTTATCACTGAATTTTTTTTTTCTTTTTGAAATAGGGTCCCTGTTGCTCAGACTGGAGAGCAGTTGCATGATCTCAGCTCACTGCAACCTCTTCACCCAGGTCTCAAGTGATCCTCCCACCTCTGCCTCCCAAGTAGCTGAGACGAATTTTTTTTTTTTTTTTTGAGACAGACTCTAGTACTGTCTCCCAGGTTGGAGTACAATGGCATGATCTCAGCTTACTGCAACCTGTGCCTCTTGGGTTCAAGTGATTCAACTGCCTTAGCTTCCCAAGTAACTGGGATTACAGGTGCCTGCCACCACGCCTGGCTAATTTTTGTATTTTTAGTAGAGATGGGGTTTCACTGTGTTGGCCAGGCTAGTCTTGAAATCCTGACCTTGTGATCCACCCACCTCACAGCCTCCTAAAGTGCTGGGATTACAAACATGAGCCACCGCACCTGGCCTAATTTTTAATTTTTTTGTAGAGATGGGGTTGCCATATTGCCCAGGCTTGTCTTGAACTCCTGGGCTGAAGCAATTCTTCCACTACAGCATCCCATAGTGCTGGCATTACAGGTGTAAGGCACAACATTTAGCCCCTGGTAACCACTAAGCTATTATCTGCCTTTATGGATTTGCCTGTTCTAGATATTTCACATAAATAAAACTATACAATATGCGATTTCTCTGACTTGGCATGATATTTTCAAGTTCATCCACGTTGTAGCATTTATCAGTACTTCAGTTCTTTTTATGGCTGAATTATATTCCATTGTATGGATATATCACATTTGATTTATCCATTCATCCACTGATGCACATTTGTCTCACTTTTTGACTATTACAAATAATGCTGCTGTGAACATTTATGTACAGGTTTTTGTTACATACATAATTTTTTTTTGAGACAGGGCCTCACTCTACTGCCTAGGATGGAGTAAAGTGGTGCAATCACGATTCACTGCAGCCTCAACCTTCTTTGGCTCTGGTGATCCTCCCACATCAGCTCCCCATGCAGCTGGGACTACAAGTGTGTGCCACCATGCCTGGCTAAGTTTTGTATTTTTTGTAGACACAGGGTTTCCTCATTTGCTTAGGCTGGTCTTGAATTTCTGGACTCAAGCATTCTGCCTGACTTAGCCTCCCAAGACGCTAGGATTACAGGTGTGAGCTACTGTACCTGGCCTATTTGTGTGAATGTATGTTTTCATTACTCTTGGGTTTACCTAGGAGTGGAATTGCTGGGTGGTATCTTGAGACTACACATCTGATATGTGCCCACAACGCTTTCCCTGGCCATGGCTTTGCCCTGCCCTCACTTACTATAGCATTAACTGAGTTTGGCTGCCTTCTTTAGGGAGACCATACTTCAGTGACGATCCTTTGTCTTTTAACTTTGGGCAAATTAAAACTAACGTTTAGGGCTGGGTGAGGTGGCTTACACCTATAATCCCAACACTTTGGCAGATCAAGGTAGGAGAATTGCTGAAGTCCAGGAGTCCAAGACCAGCCTGAGTAACCCAACAACACCTGTCTCTACAAAAAAAAAAAATTAAAAATCAGCCAAGTGTGGTGACTTGTGCCTATATTAGCTATTTGGGAGTTTGAGGCAGCAGGATCACTTGCTCCCAGGAACTGGAGGCTGTAGTGAACTATGATTGTACCACTGAACTTCAGCCTAGGAGAGACCCAGTGAAACCTTGTCTCTACAGAAAAATTCTGAAAACCCCAAACTAATGTTTAGGGTTAAAAAAATATATATAATGGCAATGTATGTGCACTGTAGAAAATTAAAAATATAGTAAAAACAAAGAAGAAAAAACCACCCATAATACTACAACTCAGATTATTAATAATACCTTGGTGCTCCTCCTCTTACAATCTTTCCCACGTGCATATGTACTTTAAGACCAAAATTGGCTTTTTGTCTTCTAAACTGTTTTTTTTTTTTGAGACGGAGTTTCGCTGTTGTTACCCAGGCTGGAGTGCAATGGTACGATCTCCGCTCACCATAACCTCCGCCTCCTGGGTTCAGGCAATTCTCCTGCCTCAGCCTCCTGAGTAGCTGGGATTACAGGCATGCGCCACCATGCCCAGCTAATTTTTTTTTGTATTTTTAGTAGAGACGGGGTTTCACCATGTTGACCAGGATGGTCTCAATCTCTTGACCTCATGATCCACCCGCCTCGACCTCCCAAAGTGCTGGGATTACAGGCTTGAGCCACTGCGCCCGGCCTTCTAAACTGTTCTTTAAACACCATGAACATTTTTCCACATTAAATATTCATCAATATTATCATTTTATTTGAGACAGGGTCTGTCACCCAGGCTGGAGTGCAGTGGAGCGATCTTGGCTCACTGCAGCTTCAATCTTCCCAGGCTCAGGTGATCCTCCCATCTCAGCCTCCCTATTAGCTAGGACTACAGGTTCATGCCACCACACTTGGCTAGTTTTTCTATTTTTTGTAGAGACGGGGCTTCCCCATGTTACTTTGGCTGTTCTAGAACTTCTGGGCTCAAGCAATCTGCCCGCCTCGACCTCCCAAAGTGCTGGGATTATAGGTGTGAGCCACCGTGCCCAGCCATTCATCAATATTATTTTTAACTAACAAAAAAATCACTTAATTTCCTATTACTGGGCATTTCAGTTGTTTATTTTTTATTTTTTTAAAAAATTATTATATACAAAGCTAAATGTTCGAATACTTTAGTTATTTCCTTAAGATAAATTCCTTGAAGAGGAACTGCTGGGTCAAAAGGTAAGGAGGTTCTTAATGCTCTTAGGCCCTACTCTCAGACTGCCCCTTGGAATGACTGTTCCAATCGAGCCCTCCCTACCCTCTCACCTTCCAATCAGTGCTCTCTGCATGGCTTCCTGGCTGTATGGGCACTTCCCAATGACCACTGCTGATAGGTAGATGGGCTCTTCCAGGAAGTGCATCAACAGTGCCCCCTGGCATCCAAGAACATTCCATCGGGCCATCTTGTCACTGCAGGACATGGAGCAAGTTCTGTCTCCACGGCCAGGCTTCACTCGGAGCAGCCCCACCTGATGAAACGCAGCACCAGGCTTCCCGGAGTCTCCAGCTTCTCCAGGTACACATTTGGCTCCAGTTCTATAAACGTCTATCACTTTGGCACTACCAGGGGCTATTCTGGTGACAGCAGCCAGTTCTTCTACAGTGAGATTACAGCTGTTGATGCCTGGTGAGACTGGGTCACCTTCCTGCTTACCAAGACTGTGAGTGTGAGCTGCTCCGTTTGTGACCTCCTTGGCAGCAGTACCAGGCTCAAGCTTCGCCTTTTTGGTTACAGGACTGCCAAGGTCTTCGCATTTTCTTTCATATCCAGGAGCTTCCAGGTTACTATTGGCTTCTACTGATGGGTTGTTGGCCCAATCTCTGATGACAGGACAGCAAGGCTGATCTTCAAACTCAAGCATCGGAATGATGGAGGCATCCCCACCTGAAGAGAATAAACCACCACCTTAAACAAATGGTTCTCAAAGTGAGGTCCCTGGCAACCACAGTGGGATCTCTTGAAAATTCATCAGAAATGCAAACTCTTGGGACCCACAGCAGACCTGCTCAATCAGAAACTGTGGAGGCAGGGCCCAGCAGTGTTTTGTTTTTTTTTTTTTTTGAGATGTGGAGTCTCACCCTGCCTCCCTGGCTGAAGTGCAGTGATCTCAGCTCATTACAACCTCCTCCTCCCAGGTACAAGCGATTCTCCTGTCTCAGCCTCTTAAGTATGTGAGACTACAGGCACATGCGACCACACCCAGCTAATTTTTGTATTTTTAATAAAAACAGCGTTTCACCATGTTGGCCAGGATGGAATTTTTTTGTTGTTGTTGCTAACAGATGAGACATTTTTATGTTTCCCAGGCTGGCCTCAAACATGTAGCCTTGTCTCTTTGAGTGCCAGAACAATTGGACTTAGCCACTGCAGCCCCAGCAGTGTGTTTTTAACAAGCTCCCCAGGTGATTCTGATGCAAGGTCGTTTGAGAACAACTGCCTTAATGTATTCTCCTAGCTGACCTGAGATGATTAAGAGCACATGCACAAATTTCCCTAATAAGAATTCTATGCTGCTCTTGTTGAGGCCTATCCTAGACTCAGTGAGCTGGAATTTCTGGAGAAGAGTATGAAAAATGGAATATTTTAACAAAGATCTGAGGTAATTTTTATCACTAGGGAAGTTTTAGAAACAGTGGTTAGACCAGGGTTTCTCAACCACTGTCCTGATGACAATTTTTTTTTTTTTTGAGACTGAGTCTTACTCTATCGCTCAGGCTGGAGTGCAGTGCCATGATCTCGGCTCACTGCAACCTCTGCCACCTGGGTTCAAGTAATTCTCCTGCCTCAGCCTCCCCAGTAGCTGGGATTACAGGTGCCTGCCACCATGCCTGGCTAATTTTTGTAGTTTTAGTAGAGATTGGGTTTCACCATCTTGGCCAGTCTTAAACTCCTGACCTCATGATCCACCTGCCTCGGCCTCCCAAAGTGCTAGGATTACAGGCATGAGGCACAGAGCCCGGCCCACATTTTTTTTTTTTTAGACGGAGTCTGGCTCTGTCACCCAGGCTGGAGTACAGTGGTGCGAACTTGGCTCTCTACAACCTCTGCCTCCTGGGTTCAAGAGTATCTCCTGCCTCAGCCTCCCAAGTAGCTGAGATTACAGGTGCACATCACCACACCTGGCTAAATTTGTATTCTTAGTAGAGACGAGGTTTCACAATGTTGGCCAGGCTGGTCTTGAACTCCCAAGCTCCAGAGATTGGCTTGCCTTAGCAACCCAAAGTGCTGGGATTACAGGTGTAAGCCACCGGGCCTGGCCACTAATGACACTCTGAACTGTATCACTCTTTGCTGTGGGGGCTGTCCTGTAAATTATAGAATATTTAGCAGCATACCTGGTCTCTACCCACTAGATGCCAATAGCACTAACCAGTCCCAGTATAAAAATGAAGAATGTGGCCAGGCGTGGTGGCTCACACCTGTAATCCCAGCACTTTATGAAGCTGAGGTGGATCACCTGAGGTCAGAAGTTCACGACAAGCCTGGCTACATGATGAAACCCAATTTCTACTAAAAATGCAAAAAAAAAGTAGCCAGGTGTGGTGGTGCACACCTGTAATCCCAACTACTTGGGAGGTTGAGGCAGGAGAATCACTTGAACCTGGGAGGGGGAGGTTGCAGTGAGCCGAGATTGCGCCACTGCATTCCAGCTTGGCAACAAGAGCAAAACTCTATCTCAAATAGTAATAATAATAATAATAAAGAAGAAGAATGTCTCCAGATGTATCCAAAAGTCTCTTGGGGAGTGAAACTTCCCAAGTTGAGAACCACTGGCTTAGAATGAACAAGGTTTCACAAGTGCATTTTGTGGAATGCTATTCTACAAGATGCTTTGGAAAACAAAAGTGGGTGGTTTATTTCATAGTTGAAATTTGCAAACACTGCGCAAAATTTCCCCTTCTTAGAGATTTTATGATGCATGGCCCCACAGTAAAGACTCTAAAGTAAATTATACACCTAGTTTAAACCAATGTTTCCAAAATTTCCAGTGTTTCCTCCTGCTGGTTTAGAGATTTCTGAACTCCTCTGTTCTTATAGGAAACCAAAGAAAACTAGAGGTCAGTGAGAAGCACAACTCTCCCTTGAGAAAGGAAAGATTGCTTTAAACACTAACCTAATGAGTGTTGCTTTTCTAAAGTGTATAAATAATACATTTGCAATCTAACCCAAGAGTGGGAAAGGCAAGAGATACAGAAGTGGAAATATATCTGGAGAGGTTGAATGGCTGACTTCCAGAGGCCTCACAAAGGCACAGTGACTTTGGAGAACTCACCAGGGTCCATCTCCCACTTTACAGGCTTGGAGATTTGATCATGACGGAATGCCTGAACACGAGAGCCTGACTCATACTAATAAAACTCGTAAGTAAGATCATGAAGTAGCTAACCCAGCCAGCAAATTATTAATTAGCAATAGGAAGCAAATGCCAAGGGAGCCAGAAAGGCACATTCTCTAGGTAATGTTCTTTCTCTCTGCAGACAAACCACGGGAGACATCACATCTTAAAAGATTACCAGCAAAATTTCCAGAAGATTTTAAGATGAACAGAGCATTGCCAACTTCTTATTCCATTAAGTAAAATCTTTAAAAATCTCAATTACCGGCTGGGCACAGTGGCTCATACTGTAATCCCAGCACTTTGGGAGGCTGAGGCAGGTGGATCACTTGAGGTCAGGAGTTCAAGACCAGTCTGGCCAACATGGTGAAACCCCGTCTCTACTAAAATTTCAAAAAAATTAGCTGGGCGTGGTGATGTGCACCTATAATCCCAAGCACTTGGGAGGCCAGGGCAGGAGAATAGCCAGAACCTGGGAGGTGGAGGTTGCACTGAAGATCGAGCATAAAAAAAAAAATTTCAATTACCATCACTTAAAAAAAGAAAACTCCTATATCCTTTAAAGTGAAAGAAATTAGTTTTGCAAAATTCACTACACAATCTTGAACCTTCTTGGTTTATTCAGGGACTGTTCTCACAGATCAGCACCCGTTTGTAGACCACTGACTTATGGAGTGAAATTAGGCTAATTTTGTATTTTTAGTAGAGACAGGGTTTCCTCCATGTTGGTCAGGATGGTCTTCAACTCCCGACCTCAGGTGATCCACCTGCCTTGGCCTCCCAAAATGCTAGTATTACAGGTGTGAGCCACCATGCCCAGCCAGTAGAAGTTATTTTCAACTTTTAAAAAAGAAAAACAAAAGATATAAATGACTCCACCCCCCAACTCTGCCCACTGCTAGGTCTTCCTATCTTATGCAACCACAGTAACTGAATATAGCCTTATAACCCATCAAAATTTACCTTAACACCTGACTGTCTACATTCCCCAAAAGACTCTACGAAGGTAAGCAATGCGTTAGTCTTATTCACTTCTGTATACCCAGTATGTCATATCGTGCCTCACAAATAGCAGAAAGTATCTGTTCGATGACTGAATAAATTAAATGAGTTTCAGGATAAATTACCATAGGACTTCTAAGGCCCATGTTGGCTTCACATTTGTGGGGTTTCAGCCTTATGCTCCTAATCCTGATTCTGAGAATTGACTATGAGTGGGACTCTACACCTCTTGCCTCTGCCTTCTTTTTAGATGAAACCTTTAGAAGTGACTGGGTACACTGGCCTGTCATAAAAAGGCACTGTCACTACTTGTGGCTACTTCAGTAGTTAGTGATTTTTAGGAAAAACCTATCTATGGATAACACAAACATAAGGAAGTAGTCCATGTAACATTAATCCAAAGGCCTGAATATACTTACAGGGTGTATGGCTGGAGAAAAACACAAAAATGAGGTCTGGTCTGAGTTTCCACAGTCCTTTTTGAGTTCCTGGGACAAAGATACTATCCTCTTTCAGGGTGGCTGCCAACTGGAGTTGATGGAGGAGATACCTAAGAGTTGCAAGATGTAATTAGGATGAACAAGCAATCTCTGTGGTAAAGAGAAAGCCTCCGGTTGGGTGATTACTAAGACAGCATTACTGGTTACTGTAGACTAATGGGACTGGTAGGGATTGGGAATTATGAGAATGCTCTAGACCAGTGATTCTCAAACTGTGGTCCCTGCACCAGCAACAGCATTACCTGGGAATCTGTTAGACCTCCAATTCAAACTGGACTCAGTGGCTCCTATCTGTAACCCTAGCTATTTGGGAGACTGAGGCAGGAGGACTGCTTGAACCCAGGAGTTTGAGACTGCAGTGAGCTACGATTGTGCCACTGTACTTCAGCTTGGGTGACAGAGTGAGACCCTATTTTTTTGTTAGAAAAAAAAAACACAAAAGAAGAAACCCAATTTCTCAGGTTCAACCCTAGATGTGCTGAATCAGAATCTCTGTTGTGGGCTCAGCAATCCGGGTTTTAACAAGCCCTCCAGGTTCTTCTGATGCATATCAAGTTTGAGAACCACTAGTCCAGGCCAGGCACGTGGCTCACGCCTGTAATTGAGGGGGCAGAGGCAGGAGGATCGCTTGAGCCCAGGAATTCGAGACCAGTGTGGGTAGCATAGTGAGACCCTGTCACTAAAATAAAAAACAGAAAAAGTTAGCCAGGTGTGGTGGTGTGCACCTGTAACCCCAGCTACTCAGGAGGCTGAGGTGGGAGGCTTGCTTGAGCCCTAGGAAGCCAAGGCTGCAATGAGCTGAGATCACATCACGGCACTCTAGCCTAGATGACAGAGCAAGACCCTGTCTCAAGAAAAAAAAGAGAGAACCACTAGCCTAGACCACATTCCTACTCAAAGTGTAGTTTACAGACTGAAATAATCTCTATTTGGGAGCTTATTAGAAATATAAATTCTGGGACTCCCATCCCAGCCCTGAACCATACTCTCTGGGGATGTGGCTTTACCTTTGGAAACTCCTTCTGGCTATGACCTCAGCATGGCTATCATTGAGGATGTCTCCTGTGACAAAGATAGGACACCAAGTGAAGACATATGGAAGCTGGAGAGGCTCTGGTTCCTAGAAGCAGAACACAGCACTCCTACCAGCACCCAGGATGGTCATGTAGCACCTGGAAAGTTTTGCCAGAAGGTACCACAATCATGAATAACAATGCATTTACTGCAGGGTTTCTCAACCCAGCACTGTAGACATTTTGGGCCAGAAAATTCTTTGCTGTGGGGGGTCTAACCCATACATTGTAGACTGTTTATTAGTGTATTCCTGACCTCTACCCATGAGATGCCACTAGCACCCCTCCCTGATTTGTGACAACTAAAAATGTCTCCAGACATTGCCAGATGTCCTCTGGGGTACAAATCACCCCCAGTTGAGAATCACTAATTTATAGAAAAATCTCATTTGGAGAACAGGGGTCCAGATCTTTTGTACAGAGGTATCATACTTGTGCTCATGGTGATACAATTCCATCTAATCTAATCCATAGTGGTCCTGGAAAAGCTTCCTCATATACAGGAGGTTAAGGCAAGGAGAATGGTAGAAGTCAACTCAAAGAGAAACCTGCTAGCTAAAGATCCCAGATCTTGGCCAGGCATGCAGTGGCTCATGCCTGTAATCCCAGCACACTGGGAGGCCAAGGCAGGAGGATAGCTTGAGGTCAGGAGTTTGAGACCAGCCTGGGCAACAAAGTGAGACTAAGTCTCTACAAAATAAAAATAAAAATAATGAGCTGGGCACAGTGGTGCATACCTGTAGTCTAGCTACTCATGAGGCTGAAGCGAGAGGATTACTTGAGCCCAGGAGTTCAAGGCTGCAGGGAGCTATGATGGTGCCACTGTACTCCAGTGAGACCCTGTCTCTTAAAAAAAAACCAACCAACAAACAAAAAACTCCAGATCTCTAAGGAATTTTCATATTCTTGGTGAGGCCCAAAGTTTCCTGTAATTCAAGATTGCTGGCCAGGTCCGGTGGCTCACGCCTGTAATCCCAGCACTTAGGGAGGCTGGGGTGAGGGGATTACCTGAGGTCAGGAGTTCAAGACCAGCCTGACCAACATGGTGAAACCCCATCTCTACAAAAATACAAAAATTAGCCAGGCATGATGGTGGATGCCTGTAATCCCAGTTACTTGGGAGTCTGAGGCAGGAGAATTGCTTAAATCTGGTAAGAAAAGGTTGGAGTGAGCTGAGATTGAGCCATCTGCACTCCAGCCTGGGGGACAGAACAAGATACTGTCTCAAAAAAAAAAAAAAATGACTGCTTTCTGGGGCTTCAGCAGCCACTCAAGCTGCATCCTCTACCTGCTATAGAGCCTCAAAGCCTTCCATACCTAATGTGGAATAGCTAAGCCTAAGGAATCTGTGGTTTGGGCATGAAAATACTGGCTAGCTTTCAGTTATTCAGAAAGCATGCTCCTAGAGGCCTCTGCTTTGATGGTGGCTTTCCATTCTTGAAGTGAGCACACTGTCTTTCCAACTGGACTGACAGTCAGTAGGAAACAATGCCATGCACCTCAACTGATATGCCCCCCCACTTCCCTGACAAGGAGAGTAAAACATGGACACTGCTTTCCAAAGCTAAATCTTACTCCCACCTGTGCTTACCGCTCTTCCTCATTTTGGACTGGCCTATGCATTTTGTTCCTGTTCCCATTGAGACAACTTCCTTTGTCACTGTGGGAAAAAAACAAATCGTGTGAGTTCTGAGAAACAGAATGTTCCCCAGTGCTCAGGTGTAATCATCCTGCACACTCCTCCAGGGGATTCCCAGAGGCCCACTCAACCAACGGCTGCCACTCTAGCACGGCAGTCTCTGCCATCAGATACTGGGCCGCCTAGTGGAGGACAAGCACACACACCTAACACTGTAGTTTACACCCTACTCACAACTGTCACTGCACAGTAGAGCAGTGTATAATTTTACCATCTCCGACAGTGAGAAGCATTCCAAGGAGAAAAAGTCTCACCTTGCACTGGCTTATCATGGGTGTCGCAGGCCTGGTCAGCTGGAGATTGTATCTTCACCACGGCTGCCAATAATGTCCATTCGTGGTTTGGCTCAGGCTTCCCCTTCTTGGGAAGCCTGCTCCCATAGTGCTCATAGCACAGCTGAGCAATCTCATCCGCGGTCCACATGGTCTGAGCTGGTGCTGAGACCCTGATCAAAAACCACAATCATCAGAAGTGCAGAAAGGAGAATCAGTGCACAATGCTACAGCCTCACAGCCATGCTTCAAGTCTTTCAAATATAGCCCAGCTGTACTCAGACCATTGCTTCTCTATCTGGAACTCTATGGATCATTTTCTCCTACTGTGTCCCTGCCCCTTTTCACCTTTAATGAAAGATCAAAGAACCCCAAATTCTACCAATTCCCAAACTATTCTATTTCTTCCAGTTTTTCTTCTTTAATGTTAGATATCTGACACATTTCTAATGAGTATGCATCCTCTACTCAACATTAAAGGACACGAGAGGGAAATGTCCTCACTACTCCAATTTTCTTTGAGACGGAGTTTCGCTGTTGCTACCCAGACTGGAGTGCAATGGCACGATCTCCGCTCACCGCAACCTTCGCCTCCTGGGTTCAAGCAATTCTCCTGCCTCAGCCTCCTGAGTAGCTGGGACTATAGGCGCACACCACCATTCCCAGCTAATTTTTGTATTTTTAGTAGAGACGGGGTTTCACCTTCTTGACCAGGATGGTCTCGATCGCTTGACCTCGTGATCCACCCTCCTCGGCCTCCCAAAGTGCTGGGATTATAGGCGTGAGCCACCGTGCCCGGACCTTTTTTTTTTAAATTAACTAATTTTCTACTCACCAGCTGCTCAAGTATTTCTAACTACTCCAATTTTCATTGGAAACAGCACATGAAGGGTTGCACACTCACTTGCTTTGGGCAGACCCTCACTGTATAAGGTTTACCTTTCTGGATACATGTTCTTAACTGTTCTTTTTCCAGGCATTTTATTTTTCTCTTCTTTCCCTTAGAGCAGAGTGGTTCTCTACCGCCCTCTAGTAACTCCCCACTGAGACATTTCTCAGCAGTTAAGCGTTCTCACAGAGCTGTACTTAAGGGTGTGTGTGGGCTTTGGATTCACCCTTTCTGGGTTCTAATTTTGGCTTTGCCACAAATGATGCTGAATAGACTACTTAACCTTGCTGTGTCTGTTTCCTCATCTGTCAAAATAGGGGTAATAACAGTATTGAACTTATTTAGACTATTGTGAAGATTCAATAATACTTAGGGATATTGTGAGGATTAAATACTTTTAAAAAGCAACTGCCGGTGGCTCAAGCCTGTAATCCCAGCACTTTGGGAGGCCGAGGCGGGTGGATCATGAGGTCAAGAGATCGAGACCATTCTGGTCAACATGGTGAAACCCCGTCTCTACTAAAAATACAAAAAGTTAGCTGGGCATGGTGGCGCGTGCCTGTAATCCCAGCTACTCAGGAGGTTGAGGCAGGAGTATTGCCTGAACCCAGGAGGCGGAGGTTGCAGTGAGCGGAGATCGCGCCATTGCACTCCAGCCTGGGTAACAAGAGCGAAACTTCGTCTCAAAAAAATAAATAAATAAAATAAAATAAAATAAAAAAGCAATTGCTATAATGTTGAGGATAGTTAAGGTCAACTGTGATGACTATTATAAGAAATAACATTTGATGATTTTCCTAGTTAATTTGCCTTGAGCTAGTTGGCGGTGGGGGTGGAAGGCGGAGGGCTATAATGGGCATAGGAAGCCATGAAGAAAAAAATCATCAAGCAGAATCCTAGGATGCTTTGCTGGGAAATGTCTCACTCTTGGCTCTATCAGTGCTCACTAGGTACATCCTGACCCCATTTGGACTCAATTATACAAAAAGCTTCTTAGTAGAAGATGAGCTTGTATGGTAATAGACATAGCTAAGCATTGTAAAACAAAACTGAAGGCTGGATGTGGCGGCTCAAGTCGGTACTTTGAGAGGGAGGCCGAGGCAGGTGGATTACCTGAGGTCAGGAGTTCGAAACCAGCCTGCCCAACGTGGTGAAACCCTGTTTCTACTGAAAATGCAAAAATTAGCAGTGCATGGCGGCACATGCCTGCAGTCCCAGCTACTCAGGAGGCCAAGGCAGGAGAATCACTTGAACCTGGGAGGCAGAGGTTGCAGTGAGCCAAGATTGTGCCACTGCACTCCAGCCTGGGTGACAGGTAAGACTCTGTCTTACACATACAAACACGAAAAAACAAAAAACTGGAAAACAAAAAAGGCTTTCCTGAGCCGCAGTGCATGTTGCTTTTGAAAGATGTATTGCTGGCCACACGCCATGGCTCATGCCTGTAATTCCAGCACTTTGGGAGGCCGAGGCGGGCAGATCACCTGAGGTTGGGAGTTCAAGACCAGCCCGGCCAACATGTCGAAACCCCGTCTCTACTAAAAAAATCCAAAAATTTAGCCTGGCATGGTGGCGTGTCTGTAATCTCAGCTGCTTGGGAGGCTGAGGCAACAGAATCGCTTGAATCCGCGAGCTGGAGGTTGCAGTGAGCCAAGATTGTGCCACCGCACTCCAGCCTGGGTGACAGAGTGGGACTCCATCTCAAAAAAAAAAGAAAAAAAAGTATTGCTGAGTCCCTCTGCATCGCAATGCGTAGGCTTGCTACTGCAGTGAATGATAATGGTAAATCAGCGCATAGTGATTTCAAGCAACAATCTGCAAGAAGACAGACATTGTGCCTTAAAGTCAGAGGGCCAAAATAACTCTTGTCAAAAAAAGAAAGCATAGGAGATCCTAGAATTCTCATTTGGAAGGGACTGCATCACAAGGCAGCATATTTTATAAAGACCACCTCGACATCGACCTGAAATTAAACCAGAGGTGCAATTCACAAACCTCAATAGCTAAGGCAGGTAGAACTTGCCAGAAGAAACAATGACTCCCTAAGATGAAGTAGCCCAGAACGACATCATCTCATTCAGGTAGTTGAGTCTGAATGAGCATGCACAATTGTTGAAATGAATAAATGTTTTGCTACACGGGATCCATTATAATTCCAGTCTACATCCCCTCCTACATCCTGAAAAACTTGAACTTCTTAGCTGAAAATAACAGCTCAAACAGGCATTTATTTGCCCACAGACGGCATCTCTGAACAGTTGCAACAAGCTAAAAAAACCGACGTCCTTTCCAAAGAAAAGGAAATCGGCTGCCAGGGGAGAAAAGCCTTTAGCGATGCTCGGAGGAAGGGACTCCTGCCTAACGCTGGCTCCCTTCCTAAATACGCCCGGAAGCAGGGCCCCTTCCCGGCCGCTGCAGAAGGCGGGGTGGGACCTCGAGTAGGCCAGCTACAGGACGCGAGGCGCCAGGCAAGGCACTGAGGCTGTGCAGTGGGAACAGCGTGAGCGCCGGACCCACTGGGTCCTACGGACTACTAGGCAAGAGGCCCCGCGCCCGTCCGCAAAAAGAGCTCTCCAAGTGCCAGTTGCTGACAGTTCCTGGCATGGAGCGCCTTCTCACGTGACACGCATCCCGGAAGACACGTTCCTCACAATCTCTTCCCTCAACAGACTCGGTAAAGTTAGCCCAGATGCACCGGCCCCGCGGCCCCAAGGCCTCGCGGACGCTTCCCCCCCACCTCCAGGACACAGGCCTCACAGAAAGCGATCCGAATCTGGCGGCAACACGGACGTGACGTTACAAAGCGCCGACTCCTTCCGGCTTCCGCCCCAGAGGCGCGCATTGCGCGCCGGGCCTTGTAGTTTTCCTGGGGGGTCGGTGCCAAGGCCGCTGTTACAGCGCTTCAAGTCCCGCAGCCCGGGCAGCGTCTTAGGGATGCGTAAAACCGGATGATGGGAGCCGCCTGCTGGCTTAGATATGCCTTCAACTAGAATGATGGATCTTGCAGCACTAGGCTGAATTCTATCTATAACATCACTGTCCAATAGATATATAATTCAAACCAAGTATGTAATTAAAAAATTTCCGGCCGGGCGCGGTGGCTCACGCCTATAATCCCAGCACTCTGGGAGGAGGCCGAGGCGGGTGAATCAAGAGTTCAAGAGATCGAGACCATCCTGGTCAACATGGTGAAACCCCGTCTCTACTAAAAATACAAAAAGGGCCGGGCGCGGTGGCTCAAGCCTGTAATCCCAGCACTTTGGGAAGCCGAGGCGGGTGGATCACGAGGTCAAGAGATCGAGACCATCCTGGTCAACATGGTGAAACCCCGTCTCTACTAAAAATACAAAAATTAGCTGGGCATGGTGGCGTGTGCCTGTAATCCCAGCTACTCGGGAGGCTGAGGCAGGAGAATTGCCTGAACCCAGGAGGCGGAGGTTGCGGTGAGCCGAGATCGCGCCATTGCACTCCAGCCTGGGTAACAGCAGTGAAACTCCGTCTCAGGAAAAAGAAAAAAAAATTTCCAATAGCCTCATTAAAAAAGTCAAAATAGAAAAAAACATATTTTATTTAAGCTGCACTTCCAAAATATTATTTCAACATAAAATAAAATTTCTTTTTTTTTTGAGATGGACTCTTGCTTTGTCACCCAGGCTGCTCTCAGCTCACTGCAACCTCCACCTCCCAGGCTCAAGTAATTCGTCTGTCTCAGCCTCCTGAGTAGCTGATACTACAGGTGCTTGCCATTACACTCGGCTAATTTTTGTTATTTTTAGTAGAGACGGGGGTTTCGCGATGTTAGCCAGACTGGTCTTGAACTCCTGACCTCAAGAGATCCACCTGCCTCAAGCTACCAAAGTGCTGGGATTACAGGCATGAGCCACAACACCTGGTCTCAGTATTTTAAAAAATACTTAAGTTCTGTTATTTTTCATGCTAAGTTTAAGAAATCTGGTATGTTACACTTAGAATACAGCCCAATTTGGACTAGCCACATTTCATATGCTGGATAGCCACATGTGGCTAATTGGCTACCGTAGTACAGTACTATTACAATGCAGTCAACAGAGCAGTTCTAAAAACTTTTAGATTGCCAGGAATATGTAATATAGTTGTCTGGACAGTTCAGGGGCCTTTGCCACCCACTAACTGAATGTTTCAATTGCTAAAAATTAAAGAATTCATTTTCGTTATTCCTCAGTTTATGCAACTTGCTGAACCCCATCCTTCTTTCTAGTTCAAAGGAAATGGGCCATGGCCCTCCTCCTAGGCCAGACTGCTCCACATTCCTCTCCAATTTCTTTGATCTGCAACTGACTGCCCCTTCTGTCTTTAAAGAAATATTCCAGTGGGGGTAAGGGGCATCAAGAACCTTCTAGGGTTCTTTATCTCAGGGACTGGTATTACCATCAACCTAGCTGCATAAACTAAAAAGTGAATCATCTTCTTTATTTCCCTTCCTTTAATCCCCTTAGTGCAATTCATTACCAAGTCCTGCTGATCTTTCTTCTTGTCTTAAATTCATTTTTCTCCACTTCCATGCCAATACCCTAGTAAAGGCCACTATCGATCTCTGAACTTTCTACCTTTTCTTGCTTAACTGCAATTCGTTTTCCACAGAGCAGCAAGACTTATCTTTTGAAACCACAAATCTGATGTCACCCTACTACTTAAATAATACTTCAGTGAGTGACTTCCCAGGACTTTTTTTTTTTTTTTTTTTTTTAGATGTAGTCTCACTCTGTTGCTCAGGCTGGAATGCAGTGGGGAAATCTCAGCTCACTGTAACCTCCACCTCCCAGGTTCAAGCAACTCCCCTATCTCAGCCTCCAGAGTAGCTGGGCTTACAGGTGCATGCTACAACACCCAGCTAATTTTTGTGTTTTTGGTAGAGATGGGGTTTCACCATGTTGGCCAGTCTGGTCTCGAACTCTAGACCTCAAGTGACCTCATGGCCAGCCCCTTCTTGCCTCACCTGGTGCCGTATTTCTTTGGGCTTCTATACTCTGTCTTCTCCATGCTGGTTCCTACCACGGGGCCTTTGCACTTGTTGCCATACCATGCAAAGCCCTCTTCCCTTCAGATTTAATATCCTCAGGGAAATCTCTAACTAGGTCCATTAGTTTCTCCATACCCCATGGACCTCTCCTTCAAACCATTTACCCGAGCTGCCATTTTATACAATTTTGGAGAAATGACTTATTACATATCAATTCTCCTTACAAGTCTAGAAAACTGATGAAGTTTGGGACCATGCCTGTTTCTGCTCACCTCAGCATAATAGCAAATTGTGAGCCTGCAGCCGTTTGAACAAATGAGAGGACTTTATGACCCTTCTGTCCCTTTTAGTTTTCACACTATCTGTCATTTTTCCTGCCAACCCCCACATACAAGTTGTCTACTGCTGCCTCAGTTCCTTTCTATCCCCAGCCTCCTTAAGGTCAGACCGCCTTCCATTAAACCGTTCTGTAAATTCACTCATGACATCAGTCTTTGCAGCTTTTTAGTGGTCTGCACTGATAGTACTGCCTGAAACCTATAGCCCCTTACATGGCCTTGACTTTCTACCACCTCCCTTGGTGAGATGATTATCTCCCATTTTAGTTACCACTCACTTTCTGAGGATGTGCCATCTGAAAGTGTTTCTTCTGAAATGCTGCCTGGTCATCTACTGCTTAAATGCCAAAAAAGGGTGGGGATGTCCCGCACTTCCTGAGGTAGTTCTGTTAGGTAATTCTGAAGGCTTAGTTTGTCTTACCAGCTACAGAAACAGAAAGCTACTCTGTAAAAGAAGACTTGTAGCTCCCAAATTGGGATGCTTGCAGGTTTTGCTGAGGTGCAGAAGGTTAAGTCCTCTGTCAACTGAGTCACCTGAAAAAAGGTCTTCCCAGCTGTCTGTGTGTGTCAGGAAACAGGGGCTCCACTTTCATGGCACACCCTCAGCCACACGCTTGTCACATTCTTAGCCCTACTGAATGGAGCTGAAAATAATGAGAAAACTTCAGATCGATTATTCAACATTCTGCTCACTATTTTCATCTGGCTAGTAGGCATGTCAAATTTAACATGTCCAAAACCAAACTTCCAACCTTCCCTCTAAAATGTGCACTTCCTGTTCTTCCCATCTCAGCAGAGGGCAACTTTTTTCCAGTTGTTCAGGCCCAAAACCTTGAAATCATTTTTGGCTTTTCTCACACCCCACATTCCAACACCAAATTCTTCTGCCCTCAAAAACATAGGCAAAGTCCAATCACTGGTAACCATTTCCCCTGCTACCACCGTTTCCTCAGCCCATGGGGACTGCTCAGCTGGTCTCCCTTCTTTCCTCTTGTCCACCAGAGACTAGAATAATCCCAGAAAAACACTCTCCTGCTCAAAACCCTTCCATGGTATCTCATCTCCCTCAGAAACACATGCTCTTCTGTGTGGCTTCCAGGGGCCTGTGTGATCTGGCCCCTCACTGATCTTCACTCATCCCTGTCCCATCACACCAGACCCTCGCCATTCCTCAAAAACGTGATCCTTTATAGTCTGAATGGCCTTTTCCCACAGATCTCTCCAGCTCAATATGCAGACCTCTACTGAAATGCCTAGCAGCGGGCTTCCTGACCACCGTATTTAAAGTAGCACTGTCCCCTCCTCCTGTAAAATAGCATCTTTGTCCCCTTACCCTGCTCCATTTTTCTTAGTATTTATCACCACTAAAAAGAACATGTATTTACTTTCTGTTTGTCTACTTCTCCTCCCTATGCCAAAGAAAGAATGCAAGTTCCATGAAAGCAGGAACTTGGCTTTTTGTTCACTGCTGTATCCCCAATCCCTTAGAATGCAGGCCTGGCACAGGGCAGACATTCATAGAAATTTGTTAAATGAATAAGATGGTAGAATCCTAAACATTCATTAGGTCAGCAGTCTGGGGAAAAAAAGGTGACATTCTAAAGGTAAAGAGAGGAGAGGACAAATGGTTTATTTGGTAACGAGGATTAAAAGGGCATGTTAAATTCCTTGTCTCTCTTCTGATGGCTGAACCGAACTGCAGCAGTCAAGTGGAAAGCCACACACAAGAATTCCCTTGCAGACCTTGACCTCTTATAGAAACGCAAAGACGTCTGAGTTATACAACTTGCAATTATTTTCTAGACAGAAGTGCCAACTGCTGTACTTTCCAGTTTATCAGTGGCTGCTACATTCTCCTTCTTGTCTTCAGGTTTCATGGCAGGAAACAGAAGTACTTCCTGTGGAAGACAGAAATGTACCTTGAAGCTAAGAATCACCCTGAACATTTTTTCAGTTATCTACCCATTCCTTTGGCTTCTGTTATTGTTACCACCAAAATCCAGAGATGAGTATATTCCAGCTGAAAAGACACATGTGTTCTTTTATTTCAACTCAGACCCTTTCGGTTAGATGACAAAGAACAAATGCATAGCACTGCCTAGGGCACTACGTCAAAAGGGTGAATAAACACATTCCTACTAAAATTTGGTTTCCTCATCTATAAAAACAGGAAACAGTTTCTACACCTCATAGGCTGACTTAATTAGCTGAAATAATGCATGGAGACTTCCCTGGATTCCCCATAAATGCAAACAATTAGTATTCCTTCTGCCTCTGGTAGGAAAAATCCCGAATCCTTTAATGTCAGAGGCTCTGGCCCTCCTGTGAGTGGCACAGAACTCCTCTGCCTGCTTCTCTTCCCTGCCCAAAGCCCTTCCTTAATTTTATCCTCCAGGCCCACCATGTCCTGCCTCCAACGCAATGAGCTTCTTTAGGGCAGTGTGTGCTGTGGAGGGCTGCTACATACCTTGATATTGTTGGAGTCTGTGAGAAACATGGCGACTCGGTCAATGCCCATGCCCCAGCCAGCTGTGGGGGGCAGCCCGTATTCCAGGGCGGTACAGAAGTTTTCATCTATGAACATGGCCTCATCATCACCTGCAGCCTTGGCCTAGAAGAGGAGAGAACCAAAAGGTGACCTTCTTCTAGGATATCTCAGTGTGTGAGTGAACATGTTAACAGGCTTCAGGGGAGGGGTACCATCATTCCAGGGATGCTCCCGACACTCAGGACTTGTTGGGAATTCATTTCCTAGTAACTCCAAGATGCAGCTGTTTCTTTCAAAGACCTGGATATCAGGACTGATCAAATTGACCTCAGAACACATACAAATTTCTGTGAAATAAAACACTTCCACTGCCTGGGGCTCTGGGACTCCAAACAGGTTAATTTTCGGAGCCTCTGTGACAATTCCAAAAGTCTTTCTCGCATTTTCTGAAGGCAGAAAATGCCTCAGTGGCAGCAACAGCTGCAGGCAGCCTGTGTGGGCTTTATCTTCTCCATTAATATTTACCTGCCTCCCAGCCCTAAGCCACCTCAACACATGTACAATCTAAGGAAAATAATGTTCTTGTTAGGCAAGTGTATTTTCAAGGCAAGTGTCATGCTTCCCATAAGGATAATCATAACTAAGTTCCTCTTTATGAACTAGAGAGTCGATACCAGGTGAAGTCTCCATCTTGAAATGTGACTTCCTCCAGCAAAGCTATGGCTTTATCCTTCACTTCTGAAGTCGCCAAGAATGTATACATCAAAATAGATCAGGGTTAAGGCGGGTATTACCTGGTGGGCAGGTACCGACTCTGATCATAGTCCCCTTCCTCACCTTGGCCTGTTCTTCAAAAAGCTGCCGCTGCCGCATGGGATCATTCAGCTCAGTGTAGGCATTACATATCTCTTTCTTCATGACAAATAGCTCAAAGCGCTCCGTCAGACCCTCTTTAGAGCGGTGCCTATGGATAGGAAACCAATGAGGAGGTTGAATATACAGGCCCCTAATGATCTAAAACAATTTTCTTTTTTGAGACGGAGTCTTGCTCTATCGCCCAGGCTGGAGTGCAGTGGTATGATCTCAGTTCACTGCAAACACCACCTCCTGGGTTCAAGTGCTTCTCCTGCCTTAGCCTTGAGTAGCTGGAATCATAGGCACATGCCACTATGCCTGGCTAATTTTTGTATTTTTAGTGCACAGGGTTTCACCATGTTGGTCAGGTTGGTCTAATAATCTAACATCTAATACAATAATTAAATTCTAGTGGACTCAAAAGTGTTACTGATTGCAGTCTGAAGTCTGCAAGTACTCTCAGCAACAAATCATTTGGTACAAAAGTGAGGAGGGTGAGAAAGACAAGGAAGCTTTAATGATCTTCCTAACACGCCAGTGTGGCAGTCTGTTAGAACAGACCACACCACTCGTATTCATGCCCACATGTAGTCTCTTTCACATGGACTCTGGGCTGGCAACATGTCTTGGTTTGGCCAATGGGATATCAGCAGATGCTTGATGTGTATTTGCACAATGTGGTTTATTCTTTTAGAAGCTTCCCCTTAGAGCCCAACCGCCATGCTGAAAAGAAGACCAGGCTGTGCTGTCAGAAAGGCCACGTGAAGAGGCCCTGAAGGACAAAATCCTGTGTGGAGTGACCACATGGAGGAGAACCAAAAGTGCCCTGGCAGAATCCCCAGTTAAAAAACAGCCACTTGGGTTATCCTAGTCAACACCACCCAGCAGAAGGACCACCAGTCAACCCACAAAATCTTGACAATGAATTGCTCTTTAATACCACTAAGTTTTGAAGCTGTTATGCAGCAACAGGTAATTGGAATCTTACCATTTAGCCAAAGGGCTCATTATCTGTGGGTGATCACAGATGAACGTAGGATTGATGCAAGTTACTTCCAGGAACTCCCCTACAAGCTTAATGAGAAAGCAAAGCAGAGTTAATCACCATTTCTGAATAGTATTTGATCATCCTAGCTCAGACAGAAGACCTCAGCTCCCACACAGTTGGGCTTATCCTATAGCTTTTTATTTAATTAATTAATTAATTAATTATTTTTGAGACAGAGTCTCACTCTGTTGCCCAGGCTAGAGAGCAGGGGCACGATCTTGGCTCACTGCAACCTCCACCTCCCGGTTCTAGCAATTCTTGTGCCTTAGCCTCCCAAACAGCTGGGATTACAGGTACTTGCCACCATACCTGGGTAATTTTTCTATTTTTGGTAGAGATGGGGTTTCACCATGTTGGCCAGGCTGGTCTTGAACTCCTGACTCAGGTGCTTTGCCCACCTCAGCTTCCCAAAGTGCTGGGATTACAGGTGTGAGCTATCATGCCTGGCCTACGCTATAGCTTTTTTTTTTATTTGAGACGGAGTCCTGCTCTGTTGCCAGGCTGGAGTACAGTGGTGCAATCTCGGCTCACTGCAACTTCCACCTCCCACGTTCAAGCGATTCTTCCGCCTCAGCCTCCCGAGTAGCTGGGGACTACAGGTGCGTGCCACCACGCCCACCTAATTTTTAAAATTTTAATCGAGACAGGGTTTCACCATGTTGGCCAGGATGGTCTGGATCTCTTGACCTCATGATCCGCCCACCTCGGCCTCCCAAAGTGCTGGGATTACAGGCATGAGCCACTGAACCTGGCCTACCCTCTAGCTTTTTAAAGGCTGGAAAGGATTAATTGAGATCACACACATAAATTATTTGGCACAGAGCTTAGTATGACAGTTTGTTAATTCTCTCTTTAGAGTTTTCTTGTGAAGATGCAGAAATGAACTCTCCTTAGTGGAGTTCACTTTCCCAGGGAATAGGGAACTGTTCAGCACCAGATGGGGACATAGACAACAAAGGTGGAGCCTCTCACCTTGTCAAGGAGCCTGGCTGTGGTCCGAGGCGGAGGGCATTCAACAGCTTTTGCCACACAGATATCATCAAGAATTTTGCGAGTTTCTGGGATACAAATGCACAAGTTAGGGCAAAAGACATTACACTAGCCAAGTAAAAATGTACATAAAGAGAACAGTGTGGGAATTCTAGCTCTTATCCAATCAAATTCAGAGCTGAACTGGAAGGAGGGCCTTACAATGGAGGAATGAGTGCTGTCACTTTACCTTCAGTTTCAAAGAGGTTAGTTTCTGGCAGCTTCATCCCCAGGGCTTTCTCAAGCTCTTCTATCATGCTGATTCTCCGGAAGGGTGGAGTGAAGTCAATTTCATAGGCCTGGCCCTCTGGGCCATCGGGGTGGTAGGTGACTTTATAACCACCTGTAATATGCTTCACCATCCCTGGGAGAGAAACCTGTTATTTAGCGGGGATGAAACCCAGGCAGCCCTCCTCCGAAAGCAACATACCAACCCCCCAGGAGTGAGAGAGAGAGCAGGAGTCACCTGAAACCATTTTCTCCGTGATTTCCATGAGATCATGATAGTCTGCATAGGCCATGTAGAACTCACAGGTGGTGAACTCAGGATTGTGTGTCAAATCAATCCCCTCATTCCGGAACTGGCGTCCAATTTCATAAACCCGGTCAATGCCACCAACCACAAGCATCTAACAACAACACATGGCCATGGTCATGAGTCATGACAGTCAATCTTGAATTAACAGCTCTGGGAAGTTTCAGTCTCCAGAAGCCGTAACTTGGTTTTCACAGGTTAGGCATGCTCTCAGGTCTCTAGTCAAATGCCAAGCAACCTGCTCTTTAGACCCTTGTAGTATGCATAGTTACCCCTCTTTTTTGGCTGCCCATGACTTCTGGATACTCTTCTTGTCTTGGGCATCCCAATCATTCAGTCTGAACCTCCCCAAGGAAGCAGCCTCTCTTGGGGTTAGGCTGTAGTCAGATACACTAGTATGGAAGCTACTAACAGAAGATGTGGTATTGCACAGAATTCATTTTGGTGAAGGGGGCAAGTGATTGACCCAGAATAATTCCTAGTTATGTGGTTTCCGAGCCCGATTCTCTGATCGTTCTGGAGATTGTGAGCTTCCTATAAAGCTGAGTACATTTTTATTTTGTTTAAACTAGTTATAACAGGTTCTGCTGCCTGCAACTAAGAATTATCAATGATAATCTTTAATATTTACCTGGGAATCTGAAAAGACATCTTTATAGTGATTTGAAAATCCTGTTTTTTGAGACGGAGTTTCCCTCTGTTGCCTAGGCTGGAGTGCAGTGGCAGGATCTCAGCTCACTGCAACTTCTGCCTCCCGGGGTTCAAGCAATCCTCCTGCATTAGCCTCCTGAGTAGCTGGGATTACACGCATCTCCCACCACACCCAGCTAATTTTTTTCTTTTTAGTAGAGACGGGGGTGGGGTTTCACCATGTAGGTCAGGCTAGTCTCAAACACCTGACCTCAAGTGATCCACCTGCCTTGGGCTCCCAAAGTGCTGGGATTACAGGTGTGAGCCACTGCGTCCAGCCTGAAGACACTTATTTCCAACTTTCCAAGAGATCAGGCTCTCTCTTCTATAAGAGTATAAGTATATATGAAAAACTTAAATCAGGTCTAATCCAAGTAAAACTATATCTTTAAAGTTTTAGGGGAACCAAGGTAGGTAAGGAGTGCTGTATACATGAAAAGACAATCCCTTTGCTCTGCAACGCTCTATCGATCTTGTAGAGAAATTCTGAAGTGTTACTCACGTCCACACACCTGACCCATTAGAACACTTTCTTGGCTGTTTTACTTCTCTGTTCCTTGTATTTCTGACTCTACCTGTCTAGCCAATGGTTCTCCAGTTTTCTGCTTCTTTAGGGGAGCAAGTATTATTATTATTATTGACTACCTTATGGTAGAGTTCTGGAGCAATTCTCATATATAAGTTCATGTCCAGCTCATTGTGATAAGTGATGAAAGGCTTGGCCACAGCTCCCCCTGGGATGATGTTCATCATGGGAGTTTCAATCTAAAAAAGACAAGGAGAAACATTCAGTCCTCAGATAACCAGAGAAACATTCAGTCCTCAGATAACCAGAGAGGCCTTGGGGAGACTGATCATCCTTTGCATGTAATATAGTCTAAGCCTGTTATATCCTAAACTAAATGTTAATGCAACTGCTTGACAAAAAAGAACAGATAGTGGGGGCCCAAAGTGGCTCCGGCCGGATGTCGTGGCGCTTGCGAAGGCGAGGCCAAGAGTTCAAGGCCAACCAACCTCAGCAACCTTACAAGCTCTCAATGATTGGCAAAAAAAAAAAAAAGAACAGATAGTATGATTTTCTGCAACAGTGTCTCAATTTCTATTAATACCTAATACTGTTGGAATTCACTTGGAGTGGTTGGCAGAATATTACAGAAGATATACTGGGAAAAGTTACATATGTCTCAAACTTTTTGGAAGGCCGAAAGGTTTTACTGCAGCAGGCAGAAGGTGGCCAGCCGGTTCATTAAGTCAGGGAGAAGGCAGGGAGGAGGCTTTCCCAGTTAAGTCTGTTTACCCCACATCCCTTTGTCTCTACTGTTTACTCATGCAAACTTTGTGCTGGATGGCCCTCTCTGGGGAAGATCAGAGGAATTACCTATTAATATCATTTACTCTGGGCCCTGGAACCTAAAGCTTTTGTTAGTTGTAAAACCATTCTCTTAACCATGTTAATTATTCACAAGTATGTTAACTTAGAACTGCTGTCAGGAATAACTGTGTGGAAAAACAGGGAGTCTGGGTTGACCAGTTGCATTTCACCCTCTAAAAGCAATCAACGGCCATCGCTACCCCACTTGAAACACTGTAATGGTGTGAGAGTGCATTCATTCATCCCTGGTTGAGTCAGGGTCTGCACATCAAATTCTGTAGTTGGTGACTGATGTCTCAGAATACCATTAATACAGGACCATGAACTTTCTTTCATGAGCTGAGAATCGAAATGGATACAGCTTTTCTTGAGTTCAAATTGCAGTATTTACTATAAATTTAGGATTGTCCGAAGGTAGTAAGTTATCTCAACTGATCATTTAAAAATTTAACTGCTTATATCCTGACGTATTCTACGTCTAGAAATCCATCCTATAGAAATACCTGAACATGTGTATAAAGATGCTTGCTGAAACAAATAATGCCGCATTAAGGAAGATTATCTATCTCATACAAAGAGCTCCAGAATACCTTGTTAAGTGAAATAAAAGCAGGTCTATCACAATACCTATAGTGTGACTTCACTTATATTTAAACCAAAAATAAAACCCCTCCAAACATTTACGGCTGTGCACTCCATCTGCAGCACACACGTACGTATGTATATATGCCCAGTAAATGGCATGGAAGGATACATATCAAACTCAAGTTTGGGGAGGGAAGTTAGTTGGGAGGAAAGGGCACCTTCAGTTTTGCTTCTGTTTAATTTATTGTTTAAATTTGTTTTATGGTACGTGTGTTTGTCTTTCTCATATGATTAAAAAATATTTCTTAACGCTACAATAAGCAAAATGATTTGAATACATATTGAATGTGGCATCATTAGCATGTGGATGGCCCTATACCTTGTCCATTATCTTGGAGGTCAGGTCCTGCCTTCCTAATCAGGACAGGGTAGAACAGAGACAATGGTGAGAAAGGGAACAGTCTCATTGAGCAAGAAGGATCCTGACACAGGCTACACTTCGGAAAAGGAAGGCAAGGGAGAGTAGGAGGCAAGCACTGTAAGGCAGCTCATCATGTCAGGCAAGGAACTCTCTTTACCTCCAGGAATCCCAGCTCATCCATGAAACTTCTTATATATGTGATGATCTTTGAGCGGGTGATAAATTTCTGCCTCACAAAGTCATTCAGGATCAAGTCCAGGTATCTCTGGCGATACCTTGTTTCCTAAACCAAAAGCAGCAATTAGAAATCACTGGTACATATGATTCAATGGTAGGATAAACAAATGGAAGGCACCTCCTTGCCACAGCTAGGAGGCCATGAATGCTTACCTTGTCTTTGAGGCCAAAGTGAAGATGAGGTAACATATGCAAACAGGGAGACAGCAGTGTGATCTCATACGGAATGATGCTCAGCTCACCCTTCTTCGTCTTCCCAGGATTCCCCTGAACTCCAATTATGTCTCCCCGACGCAGTTTGTTATTAATATGAATAAATTCTTCTTCTGATTTATAATTTCTGAGTGAAAAGGAAATGTGATTCAGTAACAATTCAAATGAACACTACTGGCCACTGGTTTCCTCTGGAATCCTCAATCAACTGTTAATACCTAGGTAATGTGAGCCCAAGAATGATCTCAGATTCAGGGGCAACTATTAAAAAAGGACTATCCTTTACTTTACTGTCACATAACTTGAAAGCAGTCATTATATAGGTGACTAGATGATCACGTTATCTTCTTTTCAGCCTTGCCCAACCATATCCCCTCCTTCTTACTCTAATTTCAACTACCAGTAAGAACGCATCAGCCTATTGCCGTGTTCTCTAGGCCAGCCAAGAAAGGTCTATAACTGGATATTTCAAGATACCTGGAATTGGCCATGACTTGCAACTTCACCCCCTCTCCTCGAAGATCATAGAAGATAAGCTTTCCCCCAGAAGCTCTTTTGGCATGAATCCTACCTAGAAAAAGAGGAGCAAAAATATTGACTGACAGAGTCAGAAGTCATTTTATAGTATCAATGTCAAAAAAGCTCCCTCTGGATTTATTTTTTTGAGAGAGTCTTGCTCTGTTACCCGGGCTGGAGTGCAGTGGCGTGATCTTGGTTCACTGCCACCTCTGCCTCCTTGGTTCAAGTGATTCTCTTGTCTCAGCCTCGTGAGTAGCTGGGATTACAGGTGCGCACCACCACATCCAGCTAATTTTTTTTTTTTTAAGTAGAGAGGGTGTTTTGTCATGTTGGCCAGGCTGGTCTCAAACTCCTGGGCTGAACCTATCCACCTGCCTCAGTTTCCCAGTGTGCTGGGATTACAGGTATGAGCCACAACATCCGGCCAGCATTTTTTTTTTTGGTCAGGGCAGAACACAAAGCAGTACAATCTGATTTTAGCTTGAGGTCTAATACCCACCTTTGCCCTCAAGCCATTCAAAGCAGTTAAAGACATGCAGGGAGATCTGGCTTTCAAGATAGTCACCAGATGCATGGAAGATGGTGGTGGCGGCTTGTGCCTGTAATCCCAGCACTTTGGGAGGCAGATCACCTGAGATCAGGAGTTCAAGACCAGCCTGACCAACACAGTGAAACCCTGTCTCTACTAAAACTAGAAAAATTAGCCAGGCGTGGTGGCATGTGCCTATAGTCTCAGCTACTTGGGAGGCTGGGACAGGAAAAATCGCTTGAACCAGGGGAATGGAGGTTCCAGTTAGCTTAGATGGCACCACTAAATTCCAGCCTGGGTGACAGAGCAAGACTGTGTCTCAGAAAAAAAATAAAAAGACTTTAGTAAAATTATTGTACTTTAAACAAGAAATCTTTTGGGCACACAGGAAGAAAGAAATGTTTTAGGTGCTGGCAGGAATTCTCTCTGGGTGGGAGGATTATTGGTAAATAAAAACTTTCTCTATTTGCTTCTTTGACTATTTTAAGTTTTCTACAACTAACAGTGTTACTATTTGGTGCGGGAGCGCAAGGAAAGGATGTGATTTTTTTTTTTAAATTAAGGAAAAGAAGATCTCACACAAGATACTACAACTCCAAAAGAGCAATGTTCTAGAAATACTGTCTCAGTGCAAAGCATTCTAGGCCAAAGACTATAGAATTCTTTTTTTTGTTTTTTGAGACGGAGTTTCACTCTTGTTACCCAGGCTGGAGTGTAATGGTGTGATCTCGACTCAACGCAACTTCCGCCTCCTGGGCTCACGCAATTCTCCTGCCTCAGCCTCCTGAGTAGCTGGGATTACAGGCACGCGCCACCATGCCCAGCTAATTTTTTTGTATTTTAGTAGAGACGGGGTTTCACCATGTTGACCAGGATGGTCTCGATCTCTTGACCTCGTGATCCACCTGCCTCGGCCTCCCAAAGTGCTGGGATTATAGGCTTGAGCCACCGCGCCCAGCCAAGACTAGAATTCTTAGAAGCCTGAGATTTCTACTGCTGACTCTTGCTGATGAAGGGAATCCTTACAGAGAATGCCCCTCTCTTTACAGCACTACTTCATCTGGAATAGGAGTCCATGTCTTGGGGCGGCTCTACTTCTTTCTGTGAGTAGATATAATGGCGCTGTCCTTAGTAAAGTAGCTTCAGACACCGGATCCGTGAGAACAAGACTGACTCAGACCTTCCCTAGTGCTACCGAAGCAGCTGAGTGTTGTGGGAGTTCAGTGATTTGCCAGGGAGAGTTCCTACCTGCCACCCTTAAGGTGATGTCAGTCAGGTGATCCCCAGGCTGCAGGTGACTATATTCTTGGATGAAGTCGGTGAGTGAGATGTCTACATGGAACTTGTGTGGGTATGGGTCTTCCCCACTGACCTTTAGCTGATGAATTGCTTGACTGCGGATTTTGTAGTATTGCTGTTAAAAAAAAAAAAAAGCCCTTGAAAAGCTGAACCTGGTCAGACCAGTGGCCCATCTAGCAGAGGGTAATACTCTGCCCCAGAGTGACCCTAATACATTGTTTACTTTAATCAAGCTCTCTTCATTATAGGATTAGTAATAAGGAGTGAGAGCTGTACTTAAAATATGCAGGGTGGTCAGATCCACAGCTGGAAATGAAGGCCAAAATCCAAGTCCACAACAACAACAAAAAAATCGGAGCTCTGCCTAAAATCACAAACGTTTAATTGTACAGGTGGCTTTGTTGTCACTTTTGTAGAGGGCATTTGCATAGTGAGTTGAGACATTTATCTTCTGAACTACTCTCCTACCTACGGCCACACATCAGACTTTTCCCCAGGGCCTGGGGCCTGGAGAATGTAAACAAGGAATACTCTATAGCAGCCCATCAGCAAAGCTTTTCTGACACAACTTTTCAACTCTGCTGCTTCAGGGGAAAAGGAGCCTTAGAAATTTGCCAACAAATGAGGATGGCTTGGTTCCAATATAATTTTACTTGTAAAACCAAGGAGTGGGGCTGGACTCGGTGGCTCACACCTCTAATCTCAGCACTTTGGGAGCCCTAGGTGGGCAAATCACTTCAGGCCAGGAGTTCAAGACCAGCCTCGCCAACATGGAGAAACCCTGTCTTTACTAAAAATACAAAAATTAGCTGGGTGTTGTGGCGTGGGCCTCTAATCCCAGGCCGAGGCAGAATGGCTTGAACCGGGGAGGCGGAGGTTGCAGGGAGCAAGATCACGCCACTGCACTCTGGCCTGGGCAACAGAGTGAGACATTGTCTCAAAAAAAAAAAAAAAAAAAAAAAAATCAAGACGGGAAGGATAAAGCAGGGTTATGGAGAAGTGGGTTTGGCCTGTGGAATGTAGGCTGCCAGCCCCTGGTCTAAACTAAACCTTAGGCAATCTTTAGAGACACTTTCCCTGGGGCCTCAAGGCCGAGCTAATTCCAAGAAAGATTAATTCACTTGGGAATGCTGAACTCTCCCAAATGCCTTTTGGTGGCTTACATAAAAAACACTCAGGTCTGTGCCTTTAACCAGATGGAGTGGCAGACTCTCCCTTATCCCTGGCAGTGACCCTGGGCATACTCGTCCCTTCTACTGTCCAGTCCCATCGAATCTGCCATAAGTCTCATCAGATGCTTTCCTGTGCCCAGCCATGCTGGTGGGCCAGGGAACTCACATTTGGGTCGAGGCTTTCTTCCTCAGGACCCACACCATTGTCAGTAGTGTGGTTGGCGGCAGCAGCGGTGGCTTGGCTTAGCTGTTTCTCACTGAGCTCTTTCTGCTTGGCCTCCTTCTCTGCTACTTTCTTCTCAGCTTTCAGGCGTCTCTTCAGCTCACTGTTGGAAAGATGAAAGCATTCAATGGGTTAGCTGCCTGAGGAGTCCTCTACGTTCAAAAATACGAATTGCCTGGGGGAAATGCTGTTGCTCAGTTCTATTCCCCTCAATTCCACACTCACAGCTCAGCTCAAGTCTCTTGTCACTAAACTCTATGTGAAAGGCAAAAAGGAAAAAATAAACTTAGAACAAAGATGTGAAAGATCACTCTCAGTTCTGCTTACCAGTCCCTGGCATTAGGTCCTGACTAAAACCAAGATGTACCAGGACAAAGAAAATCTAATGCATTAATTTTGAATAGGAGAAAAGATTTTCTAGAAAATTAGCAGAATAGGCTTTTCTTGGGCTAACTAGGTTAGGGAGCTCCTTGAGGATAGTGACTGAATCTTAGTTGTTTAGTATCCCTTCTAGAAGGTGAAGTTCGTACAGTGCCAGATCTTTTTTTTTTTTAATGAGACAGAGTTTTGCTCTGTCACTCAGGTTGGAGTGCAGTCACATAATCTTGGCTCACTACAACCTCTGCCACCCCGATTTCAAGGGATTCTTGTGCTTCAGCCTCCTGAGTAGCTGGGATTACAGGTATGCACCACCATGCCCAGCTAATTTTTGTATTTTCAGTAGAGATGGGGTTTCACCATGTTGGCTAGACTGGTCTCAAACTCTTTGCCTTAAGTGATCTGCCCACCTTGGCCTTCCACAGTGCTAGGATTACAGATGTGAGCCACTGCACCTGACCCTTGCAGTGCCAGATCTAACACATGACAAGGCAACATCTCTAGCTGTCTGCCACCTCCTCTCTATTCCTCTCTGGAGTGAGTTAGCTGGCTTTTTAGCACTGAAGGCGAGCTCCCCCACCAATAGTCTCTCCAAGAATGGCTGTCAGCATTAGTCTCACTTGGCCCACTGGAGCCTGACTGAGACAACAAGGTAGAGCAGCGTGCAAAGCAGCATAGTACAGGGGATAATATACCATCTCTGTAGTCAGGCTGAATGGGACTAAAATCCAACACCCTTGTCAATTATGTGACTTGGACAAGTAAATTAACTTCTCCCCTGCAAAATGAAAATAATAATAGGCCAGGCGTGGTGGCTCACACCTGTAATCCCAGCATTTTGGGAGGCCGAGGCGGGTGGATCACGAGGTCAAGAGATCGAGACCATCATGGTCAACATGGTGAAACCCCGTCTCTACTAAAAATACAAAAAATTAGCTGGGCACGGTGGCGCGTGCCTGTAATCCCAGCTACTCAGGAGGCTGAGGCAGGAGAACTGCCTGAGCCCAGGAGACAGAGGTTGCGGTGAGCCAAGATCGCACCATTGCACTCCAGCCTGGGTAACAAGAGCGAAATTCCATCTCAAAAAAAAGAAAATAATAATTGACAACCCTCACCAGTTGTTGTGGTGTGTATTGAGATAATGTTTGCATAAAGGGATGTCCCTGACCCTGGCATTTAGTTAATCAAATGTGAGCTATTGTAGGTATCGCTCACTATCTTAACCCTTTACTCTCTGCGGCTCGTATAGAAACCATACCAGTTGAATACATTTCTGGCTAAATCACTTGCTAGCCAAACTCCTGATACTTACCACTTGAACCTCAAAAAACAAAGTGATGTGCTTTTATGATATGTTCGTATCTCTTATGGTCTGAATTTGCTATGTGAACCCAGAACCAAAACATATTGGTGTAGGGAGGGACATCTTTACTATTCCAAGAGAACTTATGGATCATTCTTTCAAACTACTGAACATAATCAATTATTCTCCAACAGTGAGCCACAGCAAAAGATCTCAAGTCATGCTTGCATACTTTCTGGCTTCAGAGCACATTCTTCATTTTCAATATGAATTTAGAAAAACTTAAAAAAATGAATTGAGGTTTTGAATCTTTCATCTTTTAAACATGAAAAACAGATGCTGACTGTTTCAAAGTTGACAACTTTTCTACATACAACGTCTTACAACATTTCCAAAACACTGTGCTATCACACTGTAATTCAGTCAGTGGACTTTCTAGTTCTTCTAGAATTAAGATATATCTGTTTTCCACTCAACCAGGTGCACCTCTTAAATCAAGTCAATCTTGAGGATAATCCAAAAAGGTCCTAGAGATAGCACTAAGATTAATAACCAAATTAATCTCAAGAGCAAACAGAACCCAAGAAAGACAGAAAAGGGAAATAACTGGCATTAGAAATTATTTATTCAAACAAGGGTTTTGTTCTAGAGTAAGTTCCATATGTCATCTCAAGACTCTTAGGAGAGATGATCCTAATTTATTAAAGAGAAAATGAGAAAGGACTATCGGTTTTGGTAGTAGGGCTCCTTATTTCCTTAGCAATAAGCCCAAAGACTTAGCCAGGGGCTTAACAGATAATGAACCAAATAAGGAAAGAATTTTTGCTTCCAGAGCAATAAAGAAGGTAATGGGCACCAACCTTCTTTGATCAGAAAATGGCTTGTCCTTGTGAGGCGCTGTCAAAGGAGCAAGTTGACCCAGTCGCAGTTCCCCGTGACCCCACTCTGCCCAGGAGGTTTTGCGCAGGGACCCCCTAACAAGCCTTACAGCAGCTTGCATCAACATGGCAGAACACCCTGGAGCTAATGATTACCACCACCTAGCAGGAAACACAGAGATGTGGTGTCAGATGGGACAGACGGGATTTATATATCCAACCAACTCTCTTACGGCTTGGGGAGGGGGGCTATGCTTCTACTACCTTTTAGCCCCATTTAACTTAAGACTCTCTTAACTGATAGCAATCCTGTAACACTCCCTGTGCTACAACTGTAACTGACAATGTTCTTTCCTGACTATGGAAAAAACATGCATACCTGGGGTCAAAAGTCATCAAGAAGCAAATGGATAGCTTGTCAGTAAAAATGATCACAACACCCTAGACTATGAGAACAGAATAGGAGGCACTTTGTGAAGCCCCTGAAGTGTGATTTCTCACTTCAAGAGGAAATAATCTGGCCACAAGATGGCAATAGGAAGCACATAAAATAAGAGGAAATTGTCACTGTTAATTGCAAACTCTAGATAAAAATAAATGCAAGCCACACAAAAGCACAAGTCAAAGAGAAGACTTGTCTGGAACTCTAGGAACAAGGGGAAAGGAGAATTTCAGGAAGGACTACATGTTTATACATTATCAACACTGAAAGGCAACAGAATTACAGAGATCATCTTCTGTACCGTGTTCAAATAAATTTGAGGAGGGTATTTCATTTGGGCAGGGAGCACAACTGTTTTTAAACTTGGAGTCAATACCTGCTTTTTTTTTTTTTTGGCGGGGGGCAAGATGGAGCTTTGCTCTGTTGCCAGGCTGGAGAGCACTGGCGGGATCTCAGCTCACTGCAACCTCCGCCTTCCGGGTACAACTGATTCTCCTGCCTCAGCCTCCTGAGTGGTTGGGACTACAGGCACGCAGCATCACGCACAGCTAATTTTTGTATTTTCAGTAGAGATGGAATTTCACAATGTTGGCCAGGATGGTCTTGATCTCTTGGCCTCGTGATCTGCCCACCTCAGCCTCCCAAAGTGCTGGAATTACAAGCGTGAGCCACCATGCCCAGCCCAAGCTGGTGCTTTTTAAAGATTTCAGAACAAGGAATTTCCAAGAACAATTAGAAGGAAATGGTAATCATAAAAAAATTATTTCAGCCCAAGGTAACTAGAGGAATATATATCAATAAAAAGACAACGTGAGTCATGCTGTGCAGTCAGTATACAGAGAATGGGCTGTGAAGTCACAGGCTTGATTTAAGATCTCTGCTCCAGTACTCTGGATCAGTGCTAGACTATATTTTTGGAATCCACACTTTAGTAATGCATTCAATTACCAGGGCCTCAGTTTATTAATTTAAAAAATGGACAGTAACTCTTCTCTTGCAAGGTTATTATTGAGATTATACAGAAAGCTTGTAGAGATCTAGCATTGTGCCTGGCACAGAAAAGCTGGTCAAAAAACTAGCAGTTGTATTTAATCTTAGAAAAGTCAGTGAAGCAGGGAGTGGTGGCTCACGCCTATAATCCCAGCACTTTGGGAGGCTGAGGCGGGTGGATCACCTGAGCTTGGGAGTTCGACACCAGTCTGGGCAACATGGTGAAACCCTGTGTCTACTAAATTACAAAAATTTAGCTGGGTGTCGTAGCACGCGCCTGTAGTCCCAGGTACTTGATAGGCTGAGGCACCAAAATTGCTTGTACCTGCGAGGCGGAGGTTGCCATGAGCCGAAATCGCACCTCTACACTCCAGTGAGAGCAACAGATTCTGCCTCAAAAAAAAAAAACAAAAAACAAAAACTCTTAGTAAAGAGGAATTAACTACTTTTCTCAGTTAAAACCTAAAAAATCACACTCTGAACTGGAAACCTTGCTTTAACCTGTCATGTACAGTGCTAAAATTCAATTTAATGTAATTGATTATCACAGGTGGTTTGAAAGAATGAACTAAATTTTAGGACTGTATAATATCACATTCAACTAAATTTGACTTAACAGATTAAAGTCCAGTCTATTTGTACAGGGACTGTGGCTCATGCCCATGCCTGTAATCCCAGCACTTTGGGAGGCCGAGGTGGGTAGATCACCTGAGTTCAAGACTTCGAGACCAGCCTGACCAACATGGAGAAAACTTATCTCTACTAAAAATACAAAATTAGCCGGGAATAGTGGTGCATGCCTCCAATCCCAGCTACTCGGGATGCTGAGGCAGGAGAATCACTTTAACCCAGGAGGTGGAGGTTGCAGTAAGCCGAGATCACACCATTGCACTCCAGCCTGGGCAACAAGAGCGAAACTCCGTCTCAAAAAAAACTGCAGTCAATTTTCTCTAAGGTAGTAGTCCAAAGACCAGGTTCCAAACATTAATGGAAATCCATCAGATTGCTCTAATAAAGGACAATATATTAGGGTGCTATCTAACTATAAACTTAGACCATTTCTCTTATACTTTTTCTAAGATATTTGAAGCACAAAGCTAGCGACACAAAAGGAAACATCATTTTTTTTCTTTTTTTTTAAATTCAGGATCTGACTCCGTCCCACGCAGATTGTGTGCAGTGGCACGATTTCAGCTCACTGCAACCTCCACCTCCTGGGTTCAAGCGACTTTCCTGCCTCAGCCTCCCGAGTAGCTGGGTTTACAGGTGCGTGCCACGGGGATTAAGCCCTCTCATATGCCTCTGGAATGGTACTATGTACCATCCTTCCTAGCAATGAGAAAACACTCAGTGCCTGTTTGTTGTAGTTTAAATGAGGAAAACTCATAAGAATGTAAGACAGCCAGTTCTAATCTATGTTAACCTACACACTCCAAGGATTTGGGAGGGGTTGACAAAGATAGCAGGCTAACTTAAGACGGTCTCTACTGTTATTGATCACTCAATACGCACAGATCCACTGAATATCTCATATGGGGAGATGCACGAGTTTTAGAACTGATCCCTTTTAATACATAACGTTCAGAATGACCTTAGCGAAGGCCAGAAAATTTTGAAGGCCTTTCTGGGGAGCTAGAGTATTTAACATTTCTCCAACTTCCTCGTTTACTGAGTGGCTCAACAAAGAATGGATTTCTCAGAAGGAAAGAGAATGAAGGTAAACATTAAGTTTCGCTTTTCTAAAAAAAAGAAAAAGGAAACGATGTTTCGCTTTTCTTTCCTGATACCTCTTAGTTCTCGTCCTAGCTCCTCCACAGTCTCTTAACTCTAGAAGTATGATAGTGAGGACCTCACAGGTGCCAGCTGGGACCGGGGAGCCGGTGTGGCTGGGGCATCCCGGGATACGTGGTCTGCGGCGCGCAGCGACCACGTCTCGGAATGTGCGTACCCACGACAGCCGGCCGGAAGGCCCTGGCACAGCCGCCTCGGTGGGAACCCCGTGGTGCTATCCAGCCCGGACTCTCCTACCGCAAAGGCTTTAAAGACTCGCAGCGACACTTACTTCTTGCTCAGTTTCGGCTCAGTGCCATCCACTTTCACCTCAGCCCCGTGCACCGTTGCCATCTTCCCGGAGGCCCCGACCCAAAAGTAACGAGGATAGTACGTTAACTTCCAGGTCAGGGTGCGAAGCCCCACCTCTTCCGGGGGAGAGGGGGCGGGCACTCTCGACGCGCGGCTGCTGCTGCTGCGTAGGCTTAGTACTGCGCTTCGCGGCCGCTGCGGTGACAGCTCTGTCAGTTGCGCTCAGAGTGCCAGGCGCTCGCGAGGGGGCACCTCTTCGAGTGCTCGGCGTCAGACATGGCGGAGGCGATGGATTTGGGCAAAGACCCCAACGGGCCCACCCATTCCTCCACTCTGTTCGTGAGGGAGGACGGCAGCTCCATGTCCTTCTACGTGCGGCCCAGCCCGGCCAAGCGCCGGCTGTCGACGCTCATACTGCACGGCGGCGGCACCTTATGCCGGGTGCAGGAGCCCGGGGCCGTGCTGCTGGCCCAGCCCGGGGAAGCGCTGGCCGAGGCCTCGGGTGATTTCATCTCCACGCAGTACATCCTGGACTGTGTGGAGCAGAACGAGAGACTGGAGCTGGAGACCTATCGCCTGGGCCCCGCTTCGGCGGCGGACACGGGCTTGGAAGCAAAGCCCGGGGCTCTGGGCGAGGGCTCCGTAGAGCCGGAGCCGCAGCGGTTCACCGGGCGGATCGCCTACACGGAGTCAGACGACGTAGCCATCCTGACTTACGTGAAGGAAAATGCCCGCTCGCCCAGCTCCGTCACTGGCAACGCCTTGTGGAAAGCGATGGAGAAGAGCTCGATCACGCAGCACTCGTGGCAGTCCCTGAAGGACCGCTACCTCAAGCACCTGCGGGGCCAGGAGCATAAGTACCTGCTGGGGGACGCGCCGGTGAGCCCCTCCTCCCAGAAGCTCAAGCGGAAGGCGGAGGAGGACCCGGAGGCCGCGGATAGCGGGGGTGAGACTGCTGCGCCCGGGGCCCCGCGGACACCTGCGCGGGTGGGGCTGGGGTCTTTTCCTGGCTGCCTGGCGTCCATCTTGGCATCTTGGGTAGCAGCGCTCGGCCCCTCCCCCTGTTGACATCCGGGTAAATTTGCACCATTTTGTTGCCTTTTCACTCCCTTGTTGTTTATTACAATTTTTTTTTTTTTTTTTTTTTTTGCGGTGGAGTCTATGTTGCCCAAGCTGGTCTGAACTGAACTTAAGCGATTCTCCCGCCTTGGCCTCTCAGTGTGTTGGGATTACATGAGTGAACCACCACGCCCGGCCTCTCGTCGTTATTATGTTTAATTTTTTTGAGTGGGGGTCTCGCTCTGTCGCCCAGGCTGTGATGCATCCACGCGATCACGACCCGCTGCAGCCTGGACCTCCGGGGCTCAAGCGAATCTCCTGCCTTAGCCTCCCAAGTAGCTGGTACTACACTCGCGTGCCACCACGTCCCGCTAAATTAAAAAAAAAAAAAAAAAGCAAAACAAAAACAAAAAAAAAATTGTAGAGATGGAGGTCTCGCTGTGTTGCCCTGACAGGTCTCGAACTCTTGGGCTCAAGCGATCCTCCCGCCTCGACTTCCCAAAGTATTGGGATTACAGGCATGAGCCATTGCACCCAGCTTCTTGGTCTAGTTTTAATTTACTTTACCATTGACTAGAATATTGACATGGTTCTATATTCTAAAGTATATAGAAAATTCTCTCTTGGCTGGGTGCTGTGGCTCAAGCCTGTAATCCCAGCACTTTGGGAGGCCGAGGTGGGCGGATCACCTGAGATCAGGAGTAGGAGAGGAGCCTGGCCAACATGGCGAAACCCCGTCTCTACTAAAAATACAAAAATTAGCTGGCCGTGGCAGCGAGGACCTGTAGTCCCAGCTACTCAGGAGAATCACTTGAACCCAGGAGGCAGAGGCTGCAGTGAGCCGAAACTGCGCCACTGCACTCCAGCCTGGGTGACAGAGCAAGACTCTGTCTCAAAAAAAAAATTATCTTGTTCTTCCTGCCCACCAGCTACGCAAGGGATAAATGGCTTCTTGTGTTTCTTTTAAGAGCTATTTCACAGACTCCTTTTTAAAAAAGATTGCTGCTGTGCTCACATAGATTCAGTATAAAGGCAAGCCAAACGTTTATGTTCATGCTCAGGCATAACTGAATGCCTGTGGACTTAAGAAGGTTCTCAACAGTTGGAAGGTCTCTTCCTGTTCTTGCTTAGGTGAAATGAGTTTTTAATGCAGTTGAATTGAAAATTGAGTTTCAAAAAAAAAAAGAAAATTAGGGTTAGGTATGGCAGGGATACCGTACGAGGCTGTTAAGATGTGTTTTTGCTAAGCTGATCAGTTAATAAACAGTACCTGCTGTCAAGTGAAAAAAAAAAAAGATAAAAAAGATGTGCTTTTGATATATCTGGCATTGACAACTAAAACTGACAGACCCTTTTGTTTAAAGAGGCATGCTGCTGCTCCTCCCCCTCCTTAATCCTCCCACCTTTTCTTTGCCTGTGTGGCTATTCCATTTAACGCTTGAAGTCTGGGGAGTAAATTTTTTTTCTCCTGTTCAGTATGCTTAGTAGGAGTTTTGTTTTTGGTAAAAGTGACATTTCAGCTTCATTCATTCAGCATACATTCAAGTGTCAGACATTGTTGTCCTGCTAGAAAATAACAAATAAAAGTCTCTGTGGTTATGGAGCTTTTAACCCGCTAGCTGGGGAGTGGTAAGGACTATAGACAAAAATAAATCGGGGTGTAAGGGTTGTGGAGGAGGATTTTCCTATAGGATGATAAGAGAAGGTCACTCTCATAAGCTGATGTTTAAGCAGAGACTGAAGGAAGTGAAAGAGCAACCCAGGTGGATGTCTGAGGAAGAGTGTTCCAGGCAGAGGAAGAAGCCAGGGCAAACACCCTGAGGTGAAAGTATGCCTGGTGTGTTTTTGGAGCCACAAAGAGAATAAGTGGCTGTAATGGAGTAGGAGGGAGAATTAATTATAGCAGATGAGGTTAGGACTGTGTATATGGGTAAAGTATGTCATCATGTAAGACCTTGCTTTTTATTTTATTTATATATCTTGTCACACAGGCTGGAGTGCAGTAGTGTGATCATGGCTCACTGCAGCCTTGATTACTTGGCCCAATGGATCCTCCCACTTCTTCCCAAGTAGCTGGGACTGCAGGCAGTTATCACCACCCCCAGCTAATTTTTATATTTTTTTGTAGAGACAGGATTTTTCCATGTTGCCCAGGCTAGTCTTGAACTCCGGGGCTCAAGCAATCTGCCCAACTTGGCCTCCCAAAAGTGTTAGGATTGCAGGTGTGAGCCACCATGCTGTGACCAGGCCTTGCTTTTAAATTCGTGATGTTGGGACTGTTGGCAAGCCATTTGGAAATTAGGACAAAATTAGTCTGGATTCATCCTACCCATCTCATCTTTTGATAAAATCGGATATTTAAATGTAACAATTAAAAAATTCTAAAATGAATGAGCGAAGATGTGAACGAATATATCAGTACAGTGGGAGTTGTTCTGAACCATTTGTAGTTCAGGATGCTGCCTGATATGCCAGAAAAAAAAAATAAAAATGTTAATATGGTGATAAGTCATGAAGCCAAAAAGTCTAAGAAAAAGTTTTATATATTTGATTACCTGAAAATTAAAAAGTTCTCATGTTAAAGTCAGCGAGCATGCTGGAAAAATATTCCCAATACATTGCAGTAGACTTAGTTTCTTTAATGTCTAAAGAGCTCTTTGTTATTAAGTAAGAAGTCATTAAGTAAAAAGAAAACTAATAGAGAAATGAGAAAAGGAAATGGAACAGGAAGTTCCCAGAAAAGGAAATAAATAAGCGGGCAATAAACAAATGAAACATTCTGTTATTAAATGAAAGTAAATCAGACAGGGTTCGGTAGCTCATGCCTGTAATCCCAGCACTTGGGAGGCCAAGGCGGGCAGATCACTTGAGGTCAAGAGTTAGACCAGCCTGGCTAACATGATGAAACCCGGTCTCTACTAAAAATACAAAAACCATCCAGGCATGGTGGCCTGTAATCCCAGCTACTTGGGAGACTGCGGCATGAAAATTGCTTCAATGGGGAAGGTGGAGATTGCAGTAAGCCAAGTTTAGGCCCCTACACTCCAGTCTGGGTGACAGAGCGAGACTCTGTCTTAAAAAAAAAGGGAGAGAGAAAATAAATCAGACCCTGAGCAGAGGGTCAGTATAAGGTATACTTTGATCCATGAGACCCATGAGATAATAAATACATGTGTTGGAATTGTTTTGTGTTTATTTGATGAATTGAGGTAGCTTCCATTATACAAAAGAGAACAAAAGATCCCCAAGTTATTATTTTTTTTTAAGCAAATTAGAGCACGGAGATAGATTTTATCTATAAGACTGGTAAAAGTCAGGCCGGGCATGGTGGCTCAAGCCTGTAATTCCAGCACTTTGGGAGGCCGAGGCAGGTGGATCATGAGGTCAAGAGATCGAGACCATCCTGGTCAAAATGGTGAAACCCCGTCTCTACTAAAGATACAAAAAATTAGCTGGGCATGGTGGCGTGTGCCTGTAATCCCAGCTACTCAGGAGGCTGAGACAGGAGAATTGCCTGAACCCAGGAGGCGGAGGTTACGGTGAGCCGAGATCGTGCCATTGCACTCTAGCCTGGGTAACAAAAGCAAAACTCTGTCTCAAAAAAAAAAAAAAGACTGGTAAAAGTCAATACAATGGGCAATATCCAAAGTTGACATATGGGAAAACAAATATACTACTACATTGTTAATAGAAATCGTTTGGAGGGGGGCATTTTGACAATATCTGACAACATTTATAATGTATATTCCCCTAAACTTGGCAGTTTTTCTTCTAGGAATTTATCCTGTAGATAAACTCAGAGTACAAATGGATACATACTGAAAAGGCAGTCTCCCTATTTACATACCCATTCCCTGGGTCCTTTCCTAGGAGGCAGACTCTGTTATCATCCCTCGTCTGTTGCATGTCCCCTTTGCTCGTAGTAATACTAGCACACTAGACATCAGCTTATTCTGTGATTTACTTTCTTAAAACTTAATGATTTATCTTGAAGTGTTTGTGTGTCTGCACAAAGCTTTTCTCATAGATTGCACTGTATTTCATTATGTGAATGAACATTAATTTAGTTTTTATTATAGAGAATTCCAAGCATTTTTAAATATAGAATAGTATAATGAACTATACTACATATACTCATCATCCACCTTCACCTGATTGTAGTTCGTGGCATTTTATTTTATTTTTTAAAGACAGGGTTTCACCATATTGGTTAGGCTGGTCTTGAACTCCTGAGCTCAGATGATCCACCCACCTCAGCCTCCCAGAGTGCTGGGATTACAGGCATGAGCCACCGCACCCAGCTGTTGATGGCATTTTTTAACTCTATACCTTTCATCCCAACTTCTTGGACTATTTTGAAGCAAATGCCAAACATTTTAAGTTACTATTTAAAAATTTTATTAAATGTATACAGTAAAATTAACTTTTTATGGTGTACCATTATATGTATTTTAAAAACTTTATTGTAGTGAAATGTATATACCATAAAATTTACAATTCAAGTTTTTTTTAAGTGTTCTGTTCAGTGATGTTATTCAGTGCATTCACATTGTTGGGCAAGTATCACCACCAACCATATCTAGAACTTACTCATTTTCCCAAACTGAAACTCCATGCCTTTTATTATTTTCTGCTTCTAGGGGTTAGAAACATGCCTATTAAACACAAACTCCCATTTCTCCCTCCCCTTAGCCCCTGGAAACCACCAACATGTTTTCTGTTTCTATGAATTCAATTTTTTTTTTTTTTTTGAGACGGAGTTTCGCTGTTGTTACCCAGGCTGGAGTGCAGTGGCGTGATCACGGCTCACCGCAACCTCCGCCTCCTGGGTTCAAGCAATTCTCCTGCCTCAGCCTCATGAGTAGCTGGGATTACAGGCGCGCGCCACCATGCCCAGCTAATTTTTGTATTTTTAATAGAGACGGGGTTTCACCTCGTTGACCAGAATGGTCTCGATCTCTTGACCTCGTGATCCACCCGCCTCGGCCTCCCAAAGTGCTGGGATTATAGGCGTGAGCCACCACTCCCAGCCTCTGAATTCAATCTTTCTAGTTACCTCATATAAGCAGAATCATGTATTACTTGCCCTTTTGTGTCTGGCTTATTTTACTTTGCATAATGTCTTCTGAGTTCATCCATATTGTAGCATGTGTTAGAATTTCATTCCTTTTTAAGGGTGAATAATAGTCCATTGTATGTATACTACATTTTGTTTATCCATTCATCTAGCACGGTGATTGGCTTGTTTCCATCTTTTGTCTATTTTGAATAATGCTGCTCTGAACATGAGTATTACTAGCATTTGTTTGAGACCCTGCTTTCCATTACTTTAGGTGTATTCCTAGAAATGCAATTGCTGGAATTGCATTTCAAAATTTTGCATTGCAAAAATATGGTAATTTTTTGTTTAATTTTTTTATTCCTGTGGATTGTCATGAAATTATATTGAATTTTTTTTTTGAGGGATTGCTGTACACTTTTCCAGTTATATGTGTTTAAACATATGTAAATTTTTGTAATCACCATTCAGATCAGGACTTAGAACAATTCCATCACGAAAAACTCCCTCTTGCTGCCCCTTTGTAGTATATTTTAGAAGGCAGAAAAGGAGCAGAATTGAATCTTCAGAGAACAAAATGTAATTGGGAAGGAAGAGAGTGTTTAAAGTTAGGAGGCCCTCTTTTTGTAGATAGTATATGGCAGATTGTGGTACATGACCCAGATCTGCCTTTGGCTGTTGGGAGAGCTGCCTTGCCCAAAGTCCTGTCGTCTTAGGGCTGCCACCATCCAGTGACTGATATTTGCATAGTTTCAAAGTCTCTGCTTCTTGGTCAAATCTAAGGGCCTTCCTAGCTCCAAAGTTGCCATGGTTTTTGCTGAGTTCTTGTTGTTACTCTTTCATAAATCAGCCTTCTCTCTCTGCCCACTTCTGCTTTCCTTCTCTTCCACAGAGGTTGTCCCAAAATCACTCCCTAATTCTTTAAATGTTAATCTCCATCTCAGAATTTGCTTCCTAAGAAACCTAATTTATGACACATTTTTGTTAATTTGCAAAATCTGTAAATACAAAGCAAAAAATGAATTAAACTTAAAGAGCATTTTTGTATGTGAGAGTTTAAGGAAAAATCGTCATTTGGATAGTACATCTTTTCAGAAGCAAGCCTAGAAATGAGTGAATGAGCATGTCATAGGCTTTTCTTACCCTTCTGAATCAAAAACAGATGTCTTCTGATAGGAAAAAAGTGCAGGCTCCTTCCTGGTGCAGAGCTCACCCAGCAGCCAGTGTATTTTGATTTATATGAAACAGGCTACTGCTAATCCGTGCTGTTCTTCTCTTTAATAGAGCCACAGAATAAGAGAACTCCAGATTTGCCTGAAGAAGAATATGGGAAGGAAGAATTGCAGGATAACGAAGATGCAGTCAAAAAGATGCTTATAGAAGCCACCCAGGAGTTTGAGGAGGTTGTGGTATGTCAACTAGATTTACTCATTATTTTTTTCCCCACCTTCATTCTTCTTTGAAACTGGTTATCATATCCACCTTTTTCATCTGCCTGGGGCCAAGGAAAGGAGAGAGGAGGTCAAGATGGAAAGGGAAAATGGAGAATGAGACTGATCTGGGCTTCAGACATGTTGCCTTGAAGCTTTTGCTTCACAAAGCTTTTAGTTTTTGGCAGGACAAATTGAGGGGGAAAGAAAGAAAAATTGGGTGGAATAGGGACAGTTATATAAACAGTATAAAGCATTCCATTTGAGTACTTTGATCTCAATATATTTTTCAAGAAGTTTACAGTAATTTTTTTTCTTTTTTTTGAAACGGAGTCCTGCTCTGTCACCCAGGCTGGAACCTCCTGGGTTCCAGAGATTCTCCTGCCTCAGCCTCCTGGGTAGCTGGGATTATAGGCACGTGCCACCATGCTCAGCTAATTATAGTAATTTTTTTATCAAGCAAATTTAGGTTTTTGTGTACTTTGTGTTTTTTGAAATATTTTAGCTCTTCCATATTCAATCTAGCTTCTATTACCCTGTTCTAATCCTGTATTTAATAATAGCTATAGAGAAAGACAGGAACCATAAAATAGTGGTAAGTTTTTTAATGTCCAAATTATATGCATTTATTTTTCCAGGATAAAGGGTCTTGTGAATTAACTTTTCATATCAACACAAAGAAAAATGGTTAGGCTTCAGTCCAAACAAGGGAAATAATTTAAAGTTTCTGTAATTGATGAGTGAGGAATGTACATAAATTGGCAGGATTTATGGATTGTTGCCTTTTGTAGTCTGTGTTTTGTTTTATTATTTGATATTTGGTTCATTTTCCATAAACCTCAAACACCCGGCTCTCAAACATGACCTATGTAGGTCTTTTCTCGTATACCATGCTTTGTAATCTGTCTAAAGGTAGTATAGCTTGGAAGCCCTGATATATTCATACAGCAGTGCTTTTTGAGTACTTGTTATGTATGGGCATTGGTAGGTATTGGAGATGTGGTGATGAGCAAAACATGCAGTTCCTGCTCTTGAGAGTGAAGTCAAACATTTTAACAAATCTAATGAACATGTGTGCACATATATATTGTGTGTATCTCTTTATATATACATGTATTTCATATTCATGTGTATTTTTTATATTCAGTGTAGCTTCTCATATTCTATTAGAATATTATAGTCAATTTAACACACATATACACATATACTCCCACTACTCCCCCACACACGTGCATATATATATATGATATATATTACAATATGTAATATATAATATAATATGTAATATATATTATAATATATTATATAATTATTATATATTATATATATAAATATATAATATATAATTATATATATAAATATATAATATATAATTATATATATTTATATATAATTACATATATTATTATATATATATCATATAATATAATTATTATAATATATATACACACACATCTGACATGAATAAAGGTAAGAAGGAACATAGCATATTAAGAGGAACTGAAAGAAACCCAGTGTGATTGGAATGCAGAGGGCAAGGGGGTGATAGTTGGAAGAGACTAGATATTGTAAGAATTCAACACTTGGTAATTAGAAACTGGTTTTACTCATCATTCTGTCTAGGTGGATGAGAGCCCTCCTGATTTTGAAATACATATAACTATGTGTGATGATGATCCACCCACACCCGAGGAAGACTCAGAAACACAGCCTGATGAGGAAGAAGAAGAAGAAGAAGAAAAAGTTTCTCAACCAGAGGTGGGAACTGCCATTAAGATCATTCGGCAGTTGATGGAGAAGTTTAACTTGGATCTATCAACAGTTACACAGGCCTTCCTAAAAAATAGTGGTGAGCTGGAGGCTACTTCTGCCTTCTTAGCATCTGGTCAGAGAGCTGATGGATACCCTATTTGGTCCCGACAAGATGATATCGATTTGCAAAAAGATGATGAGGATACCAGAGAGGCATTGGTCAAAAAATTTGGTGCTCAGAATGTAGCTCGGAGGATTGAATTTCGAAAGAAATAATTGGCAAGATAATGAGAAAAGACAAAAGTCATGGCAGACAAGGTGGTTAAAATTGTGACCAACTTTAAAGAGTTCTTGCATTGGAACTGGCACTTATTTTCTGACCATTGCTGTTGATCTGTGAGTTATAGATTTTGTAGCCAAGCACAGTTGTAGATGGGGATAAAAAGAAAAGAAATTGGATGTATTTGCAGTTTTCCTTGAACAAATATCAATGTGTTTATGAAAGGAAAAGCTAAACCAGAGAGGAGTTGGTCTACATAGTAGTAATCCTTTGCTGGATGGAACCCTTGCTTTGTTAGTGTCAAAGTCAAAGGAAATTTAGGAGGCATCGGTCATTTCAGGCAGCATAAGTAATCTCCTGTCCTTTGGCAGAAGCTCCTTTAGATTGGGATAGATTCTAAATAAAGAATCTAGAAATATGGGAAGATTTAATTATGAGGCCTTGAACACGGATTATCCCCAAACCCTTGTCATTTACCCCAGTGAGCTCTGACTTCCCTACTGCATTGAAAATGCTGTATTCATTTTGCTGACTTAGTATTTGGGGACCCTGCTCCTTGGCTGTTGTTTTCTTGAAGCCCTTCTCAGTCAAGTCTGTAGGAAGTCTTTATTTACCTACCACTCAGTTTTCTTTAAAACACGCACACAACCCTAGAGAGTCTTAAGAATAATCTTACCTGGTTAATGTGTTTCTATTTATTGAGTATAGTTTGTGCTAAACATTGTGTTAAATAGTGGATTGACTCCACGTTGTTGTGTTGTTTTCATTGTTGAAAATAAATATAACTTTGTATTTGAGTCTTGTCAAAAAGTGTTTTGATTGTGTACAGAAAACTTTTTAGGTATAAAACCCACAAAGGAACTAACATTTTATTGTTAATTGCAACCAGTAAAGTGGTTCCGTTTTAGAATATATAGGCCATTGGAAAGATATTAGTTCTTCTGGGTGGAGCAAAGAGAAGATCTGCATCAAGGACTGTGAGAAGTGTCAAAATAAGCTGAACTACTTATTTTGTAGGGGAGAGAAACCAATTGGGGACCAGAAGGTATGTAGCAGAAGGTGTCAGCGCCTCATCCATATTCCCTGGGCACTCATCATTCTGTAACATGTGCCACTAACAGGAAACCTGCAGTAAGCACCTCCTTGAGGCTTTCTGTCTGCTTGAAGTGCTATGGAGTTAATGCCCCTGTATGGGAATTTGAGGGTATATACCCAGCTTCCCTGTCGACCAGAGAAGTTATACAACTGGATATTTGAAAGTTACGCTTCAAGTGGGATAATGGTTTCCATGCCATCTTTTAGCAGTCCCCAGTAGTATTAGAACATAGTTGCCCACAGTGGGAATCTGCTTATGAATGCATCCTGCATAGGCTTCCTTCTCTTGTCTCACTTCCCACTTCCCTACTAGTGCATCCTGGAATCATCATTTGTACTCAAATGCTTGCTCTCCTCATTTGCAGTGACAAAGCCTTGGCATGTCCACTGAGGTGTCAGGGTTCTTTTTTTTCCTTCAAGAAAATATTTATTGCATATTATTGATTATATTTTACAGCAAAATTAAATACATACACTTTTCATAAGTGCAAAATGGGAATCAAAGCATCTATCAAATTTAAATATTGAACCAAGGCCTGGTTTTCAGAATGCAGCAGCCAGTCGTGGTTCTGCACCAGGGCCACTAGTCCATGATTTCCAATAGTTGAGGATCTTTTCAGTAATTGGAACAAAATTTTCATATGTGACAGTCATTACTGCATAAAACCCTTTGGGAGTTCATATAGTTTAGTGGGTCCTTCACTTGTTGAGACATCCTTTTGCTCTACTTCATCACTTTATGGCCTTGCCATTTTTCAGCTGAACTAAAACATTGAGCCCACCAGAGTCCAGGTGCCAATCCCGTAGACCACTGACATCCATCTGTACCAGTCTGTGAACTGGTTTTGATACATGGGTACGCAGGCAGGGGCCTTAATTCTCCTTCTTGGGGTTCTTAAACACCTGAATGGTGGTAGCCTGAGGCAGAGGTAAAATCAAAATCGAGAGTGTGTGAAAAAAAAAAAAAAACAAAATCAAGAGCACGGGTGAAGGTAAGGAACACTGAAAGCCTGGTGGGGATTGGGATCTGGATTTAAAATTAAAGTGCCCATCTGGGTCACACGTGAATATACCTTGTTGCTCTGAAAGGCAAACAACATTTAAATTTGGCTAGCAGAAAATATTTGTGTCACTTTTTAAGGGCTTAGAGTCCAGTTTCTGCTTAGTTACAGGCTGTGTTTCCTATTGGCCAAGGTGTCCACAGCTTGGGTTTATCAATTTTCAGCTCATTACCTGGAGGCAGGATTCTGTCTAGCGGTTCACAGTAGCCATTGGTAGTCAGGACTATCAGTGCTTGACAGTCCATTGCACTATCAGGAGTCTGTTCTAGAGTCACCAGTCTGTCTGTGCTCAGTCCTCATCTTGGGCAATCAATGTTGCACCAGTGTGCTGCAGCTTTGGTTTAGGTTCTGGCCCAGGGTCCGGAGGAATGGGGTTTGGAATTGGTGCAGAAAGCTGAGGCAGTCCTACGGTGTGGTTGTTCACTGCTGTGTCTTCTGGTCCTGCAGAGCTGCAGGAAGATCCAGTCCTCAGCTTTGGGAAATGGGGGCCACCCCAATTATGCTGAGACCATTGTAAATGGGGTATTTGAAAAGATGCTCAACTTCATATTTACTGATTTCTTTTGCATTAAATGAGTAGTTTTAATATGTTAAGTAGCATTTTATTTTTCTTTTTTAGAGACAGATTATCTCTGTCACCTAGGCTGGAATGCAGTGCCACAATCATAGCTCACTGCAGTCCCAAAATCCTGGGCTCAAGTGATGTCCCTGCCTTGGCCTCTCAAAGTGCTGGGATTATTGGCATGAACCACTATGTCTGGTTTTAATGAAAACCAACATTTTCATTAACTTTTGCTGTGTATTTTGAGTGTTTAAAAGTGGCTTCTCTAGAGTTTGCCATACACATCTGATCAGAATTAGCTTCAGATTTATGTTAGCTTAAGTCCAGTGAAATATAGATGTTACTCCTTAGACTTTCCCGTTTTTGTGGTATACCTATCATATCTATTAATATTACAAACCAAACAATACATTATGATTACTTTAGCAACTATGATCATTTTAGTAGCATCTATTATCATGTACCTCCTTTGTATTATTGTCAAAATACATATATTAAACTTCCATGTTACAGGACCAACTATATATTATATATATATATTTTTTATGCAATTTTCAAAAAAATCAGTTAAGAAAAATGCATTTATATTCTAATGATATAATTACATGTTCTTTTTTTCCATATGTATTATATTGTATACACACACACATATACATATATATATATAAGACAGTGTCTCTGTTGCCCAGACTGGAGTGCAGTGGTGTAATCTTGGCTCACTTCAGCCTCTTCCCCCTGGGTTCTGCCATTCATGTGCCTCAGTTTCCGAGTAGCTGGGATCACAGATGTGCAGCATCATGGTCAGCTAATTTTTTGCTTTTTTTTTTTTTAGAGTCGGGGTTTTGACATGTTGGCCAGGCTGGACTCGAACTCCTGATCTCATGTGATCCACCCTCCTCACCCTACCGAAGTGCTAGAATTACAGGTGTGAGCCACCATGCCCAGCACTTACTGGCTTTTCAGTCCATACTTGGTGGAGTCAGGCTTTTTTTTTTTCTTAATTGCATTTTAGGTTTTGGGGTACATGTGAAGAACATGCAAGATTTGATGCATAGGTACACACATGGCAGTGTGATTTGCTGCCCTCCTCCCCATCACCTATATCTGGCATTTCTTCCCATGATATCTGTCCCCAACTCCCCACCCCCCGCTATCCCTCCCCTAGTTCCCCCCAACAGACCCCAGTGTGTGATGCTCCCCTCCCAGTGTCCATGTGTTCTCATTGTTTAACACCTACCTATGAGTGAGAACATGCAGTATTTGATTTTCTGTTTTTGTGTCAGTTTGATGAGAATGATGGTTCATCCATGTCCCTACAAAGGACACGAACTTGTTTTTGGCTACATATTATGGCTACATAATATTCCATGGTGTATATGTGCCACATTTTCTCTGTCCAGTCTATCATCGATGGGCATTTGGGTTGGTTCCAGAGCTTAGCTATTGTAAACAGTGCTACAATGAACATTCGTGTGCATGTGTCTTTATAATGCACATAGAGAACAATGGTTAGACCAGCTAAACTAATCTCAGGGGCACAGAACCCTTCTCCCTGCATACCTCCTCCTCCCGCACCCATCACCACCCAATGAATAGTCAGCATATGCTCCTAAGAATCAAATTTTAACAATTCCATTCCCAAATGCAACCAACCACTCCTAAGGAAGTAATGAAAACAGATGCTTAGAGGGGTGTTACTTTAGCCCTATACTTTTAACCTATGTTGATGCACTTTTTAAAAAATGTTTTTAATTTATTTTTTATTTTAATTTATTTTTTTTTAAGATGGGGTTTCACCATGTTGTCAGGCTGGTCTTGAACTCCCGACCTCAGGTGATCCGCCCGCCTTGGATTACAGGGCGTGCTTGGATTATAGGCGTAAACCACTGTGCCCCACCTGTTGTGTACTTTTAAACACCTAGAAAGACTAGATATTTCCAACTGGACTTAAGTTTTCCATTATATACACAGTAGCATCGAATAAATGTATACACAACACAGACTGTAATTTGACTGTCTTCTAAATAGGAACATTCTGGCCTAGAACCTACTTCCCTTTCCAACCTCCACCAACCCCATGGACAGCTTAAGGGGGTTTTTATAATTTCACTTCTGTTTTTAAGAAGTCTTCCCTATGATTTTTAACACAAGGTATACTCAATGTATTGAATTTAGTAACTACTTCTGTCATACACTGGCAACCTCTTTAATATCGACTAGATGTAAATTAGGACTCTTATGTCTGCTTATATACATTATATACACAGCACAGTTAATGAAAATGCAGACGTAAGGGACAATGATCAATGTGCCTCATCATAAACACACTGGTGGAAAGCCCTTTATGCTCCTCCTTCTCCCTGAACCTGCACAGATATCATAATGTACTGCTCAGAGAATTGATCAATTTCCAAAAGATGATATATCAAAAAGACAGCTATAAAATGTGTTTGTTATTTACTACCTCTACTTTTAACATACTTCGTACACTTCTAAATATCTAGAAAGACAGATGTTTCAAATTAGGACTTAAGTTTGTCCACTATATACACAGTAGTGTTCAATAAACTACACACATGTAACAATGGTTATATCTGAAAGTGTCTTCTAAATAGGAACATTCTGCTCTAGAACTCTTCATTCCTTCCAACTCTTCACCAGCACCAACCTGGTGGATACAGGCACATGTGTCACTTAGAGCTGATATTACTTCACTTCCAAAAGTCTTTCTCAGAAGACAGGCTTTCTATGAATTTTAACAAAGTGTACAGGATGTGTTAGTTCACTAACTCTACTTCTGTCATACATTGGCAACCTCTTTAATATCTAGAGACTAGATATAAAATTGGGACTCATTTGTCCAGTATATACATAATATATACAGTATAGCAAAGTTAAATGAAATGCATGTAACATACAGGATTAAGCTGAAATTTTCTAATAAACAATGGCAAAACACCTTTTGCAACTTTTTCCCTCCCACCTGCCAGGTGGTTCCACAATTCCACTTCTCAACAGCATTTCCCATCACTTTTTTTTTCTGTGTATTCTTTGAATGCTCCAGTAAGTCCCATCATTTTTTAAAAGCTATTTACAAAAAGTGTTATTCTACTACTAATTTTAAATATACCAAGCACTTCCAAATATCTAGAAAGACTAGATATTTCATGTAACTTGTCCACCACATACACAGCACTGTTAACTAAAATTGCACACACATAACAATGGTTATCATCTGAGGCATCTTCTAATTGTGACCATTTTGGCCTTGAATCATTCCCTCCTCTCTTCTCTGCCTTCAATCCAGTGGACAAATACAGGTACATGTAATTCTTAGAGATGATTGAACAAATTCCAATGCAAAAGTCATTTACCGAAGACAAGTTTTCCTGTGAATTTTATCACAAAGTGTACAAAATATACTGATTTTACTAAATACTTTGTCATACACTGGCAACCTCTTTAATATCTAGAGACTAGATGTTGAAAAATTAGGACTCATTGTCCATTATATACCCTATATACGGAGCAAAAGAAAATGCACAAAACCTACAGAAAAATAGTGTCTGAAATATCCAAGTGTGAACCCACTAGAATATTACTGTTTGTAATTTCTTCCCTCCCACCTCCTCTAAACCATTGAACAAGTATAGACAGTACTACACTGCTCACAAAGGTGGCTTCACAATTCAATTTCCAAAAGTATTTTCTATGAATTTTAGTAAAAAGATATTTACAAAGTGGTATTTTACTACCTCTACATTTAACATACATTGGCCACTTCTAAACACCTAGATAGACTAGATGTTTCAAGTAAAGTGTTAATTTGTCCACTATGTACACAGCAGTCTTGAATAAACTGCAAACATGTAACAATAGTTATAATTTGAAAGAGCCTTCCAAATGTGAACATTCTGGCCTAGAACCCTTCCCATCTCCATCAACCCAGTGGGCAAGAATGCTCAAATTTTCAAAAGACAATCTTTCCTAGACTTGTAAAACAAAATGTACAAAACATTAGGTTACTAACTCTACTTCTGTCATACTCTTTAACATCTAGAAAGACTGGATGTTGTTAAAGTTAGTCATTTGTCCTTTATGTACACTATATGCACAGGTAAGTAAAACAAAATGCACAGATAATAATTCATCTTGCCTTGCTGTAAGCAGGGTGCATAGAACCGTCTGCACCTCCCCCTCCTTCCTCCTCCCCTGAACCACTGCACACACAGTGAGTATCACTCAACAGGTGATTTGGCCATTCCCCCCAAAAAACATTTCCTACAAATTGTAACAAAAAGATATTTACAAAATGTGATTTTACTACCTCTAATTTTAACATCAGTCACTTCAGAACATCTAAAAACAGACGTTTCCAAAAAAGTTTAGCATTGTCAAATATATATACAGTAGTGAAGAATAAAATGCACCCAAAACAATGGCTAGAATATGAAAATGTCTTCTAAATATGACCAGTCTGGCATAGAACCTTCTTCTCAGGTCTTCCGGCTCCACGTCATCTAACCCACTGAACAAACGTGGACGTATCGCCATCTAACAACTCCATTTCCAAAAGTCATCTCCAGAAGACATGTGTTTTCTATGATTTCTTTTAAACAAATGAGAATTTACAAGATGTGTGGTTTTCTGACTTTATCATACGTCGGCAACCTCTTTACATCTAGAAGGGCTAGATGTGACAAATGTTTTCTATTAAAAGGTTGGGGTGGAGTTGAGAGCAGCTTTTTCATCTTATATACACAGGCCTTCCGTAAACGGCCAGTAAATCGTCCCAGAGGGTGGTGGGCATTTCCAACGGGCCAGACGTGGCCTGTCATTCTACCGTTATTCTCTTCCGACAGCAAGGTCTGGTAGAATGAAGACTAACCCCGTTCCACCCGTCGTCGTTCGGAACTTCGCTCACCTCCCAGGCCTGTTAAGGCCTTTGTCCGTTGTCGTCAGACTAGGTAGGTCTCACCCAATGGGGACAGAGTGGTCACTGGGGACCCGGATCTGCACGGCTCCACGGCCTAAAGATGTGGCCGAGCCTGCCTGCGTCCTTAGGCCGCCTTCCCAGGCCCTCCATGATCTAACGGACTCGGCTATGCAGCATTCGAGTGGCCGCCATGTTTTCTGGTCCGCCACTCCGTCGCCACCCAGAGGCTTGCATCCGGGCAGCTCAGCTGGGGCTTCGTCGAGGCCCGGCACACTTGGGCCGGGAGACCCAGTGGCCAGCGGGGTCCAAGCTGCGGTACGGGCTGGCAGAAGCCACCGCCGCCATCAGTCACCCAAGTGGGGTGGGGTAGAAAGGTTCACCACGGCCTCAAGGCCTGAGCCTGGCCAGGCCAGTGGGCAGCCACAGCGGAGGCCTCCGGTGTCTGAAGGGCAGAGGGCCCGGCCGGTCCTGGGGACCCCAGCTCACCCGCCGGCCCGGGGCTGGAGGGCCTGGAGGGCCCGGGGGAGCTCGCGGCACTCTGCGTCTCTCCGCTCTCTGCCGGACCGGAACTCGAGTCAGGCTTTTTCAGGTCACCGTAAACTATGTGGTCAGGAGCTATAACACATGTGGCCACTTCTTCTCTGCGAGAAGGGACCAACAGCTCATGGAGCCTTCCTGACAGTTTTGTTTGTTTTGAGGCAGGATCTCAGTCACTCGGGCTGGAGTGTAGTGGAACGATCACAGTTCACTGCAGCCTCCACCTCCCATGCTGAAGTGATGCTTCCATTTCAGCTTCCCAATTAAATGGAACTACAGGCACATGCCATTGTGCCTGGCTTAATTTTTTTATTTTTATTTTTTTTTTTTTTGTGTGTGTGTGTAGAACGGGGGTTGAGCTCACCACCACGCCCAGCTAATTTTTTTAAAAAGTGTTTTTTTAGAGATGACGTTTCACCATGTCGCCCAGACTCTTGTGATGAACTCTTAGGCTTAGGCTGGGCGCGGTGGCTCAAGTCTGTAATCCCAGCACTTTGGGAGGCTGAGGCGGGTGGATCACAAGGTCAAGAGATCGAGACCATCCTAGTCAACATGTGAAACCCCGTCTCTACTAAAAATACAAAAAATTAGCTGGGCATGGTGGCGCGTGCCTGTAATCCCAGCTACTCAGGAGGCTGAGGCAGGAGAATTGCCTGAACCCAGGAGGTGGAGGTTGCAGTGAGCCGAGATAGCGCCATTGCACTCCAGCCTGGGTAACGAGTGAAACTCTGTCTCAAAAAAAAAAAAAAAAAAAAAAAAAACAACGAACTCTTAGGCTTAAACAATCTCACCTCAGCTGGCCTCCTTTTTTCTTTTAATGCAGAGGCTTCTGGAGATGGATGGCTTTGCTTTGGTCTGTTGTGTGGGTGACTGTGGCCCTGACCTTAGCAATACTTTGCAGAACTGCGTCCTTGGGTCCTTGTGGTAAGCCTTTGTAGACCCCTCAACCTAAAACTGCTGCACTTGGGCCCTGGATTGCTCTGAAGCCTCTTCCTGCATATGTTGTCCTAGAGGCAGCAGGCATGAGTCAGCAGCTATTTGGGGAGGCATGTGCTGCAGCTGAGAGCACAAGGGCTTTCCATTATCCTGAGGCAGTTGACTCTGCAGCTGTGACTGAGCGGAGGGCCACTGCTTCCCTAGCTCCCAAGGACCCAAGTCCATCGGCAGCTGTTGCTGGAACACCATCCCCTGTAGGTGATTCGGAGGCTATTGGTGCTGCTGTGGGTGATACTGCCATTCATTCTGCTGCTGTTCTTGCAGCAGTGAGAGACAGAATGAGCAACGACAGTGGTCTATCTTCTACTCTTCCTGAGGCCTCTTCACCCCATATGCACCTTGAGCATAATCCAAAAGGAAGGGACTTGCATTCTGGCTTTCCTTGATTTCAGTTCTTTCTCCATAAAAATATGGCACAGAAGTTGGAGGAGGATGACTGTATATTTCAGAGTTGTAGCTTAGAAAGTGATAGGCAGTAGAATGCCCGCTTCCTGCATCTCCTCCATACTCCAAAGCATAGTCCTGTTGCTTTTCAGTGCCTGTGGCCAGATAGGAGCACTGGGAGGCCACCTGTTGACTAGGAGTTTGGTTCTCCAAAGAGAAGCAATTGTAGCCCATCTGTTGATGGGGAATCCCCTGTTGCTCCAGAGGGGAGCAACCAGCTCTACCCATCAAAGCCCTCTGGGCATCAGAGAAGCTCTGCTCGGTGGCATAGTTGGGAGCTGCAGCCTGGGTCTCCTGGCAGCTTAAAAATGGATGGGCTTTTACTAGGAAATCACCGTTTTTCTGAAGAACAAAGATTCTTTGTCTTTCTTCAGGTGGAAGTCTGGCTCTTTTATTCTGGAACCAATTCTAGAGAGAAAAGATAATATTGTTTTATCGAATCTACTTATCTATGCATTCCTTAATGTAGGAGGATTTTTCTATGTAAGCCACTCCCAAGCAGAGTCCCTGACTTGCCTGCTGATATTAAAGCATATAAATAATAAAAGTAATCTGTCCCAGGAGGCCCATGTGACAACACAGGCCACGCGTTGCACATTTCTAGAACCCTGACCTTCACTGGAGACAGTGATAGCATAGTTTACAGGTAGACCTTGGCTTCCCAGAATCTCTCCCCAACCTGTTTCTGATTTACTTGCAATGTTCTCCTGCTTGCTCACTAAGAGACCCACTCTGCTAAAGAGGCTCCCAGCTGTCCCACCTAGTCATGCACGGTTCACACGACCCTGCTACTTTACTCATACTCTCCCGTCAAGGAGAATTAGTGATGTATTTTCTGACACCTACATTTCTGTTTCTCTTTCTCCCTCCCTTTTTCCCTCCCTCCCTCCCTTCTTCCCTTCCTTTCTTCCTCCCTCTCTCTCTTTTCCCTCCCTCCTTCCTTCCTCTCTTTCTCTGTCTCCCTCTCTCTTTCTTCCTTTCTCTATCTCTTTCTCTCCCTTTCTCCCTTCCTCTCTCCCTTTCTCTCTTTCTCTCTTTCTTCTGACAGAGTTTGACCCTTGTTACCCAGGCTGCAGTGCAATGACATGATCTCAGCTCACTGCAACCTCCGCTTCTCAGGTTCAAGTCATTCTCCTGTCTTGGCCTCCCGAGTAGCTGGGATTACAGGTGCACCACCATGCCACCATGCCTGGCTAATTTTTTTGTATTTTTAGTAGAGATGGGATTTCGCCGCGTTGGCCAGGCTGGTCTCAAACTCCTGACCTCAAGTGATCTCCCCGCTTTGGCCTCCCAAAGTGCTGGGATTACAGGCATGAGCCACCACATCCCACCCATGTTTCTTGTTTCTTATATGCACTTAATTCTTACATGCATTGTTCACGGGTCACAATTAAAGGGTGCAATTGTTTGACCATATATTTGTTGTATGACTCTCTGAGGGAAAAAAACAAATCATTTTTTCCACTGCTCTCACACAACAATCAACAGAGAAAGACTTGTGTGAGCAAATGTGTTTTTCTACACACCAGGCAAACAGTTCTGCCGTGCACCTCAGCTGGGTGTCCTCCAATTCAATTCTGACTCTTTGTACCTGGAAATAATGTCAGATCCCACAGGGTTCAGTCCTGCAAGACTGCCCCTCTTTCAGATGCCAGTTGCAAGTCTGGGCTTCTGAAACTTTTGACTGACTGGCTTCAGGTCAGGGCTCCTGTTCACCTCCTCTTTGGGTTTGATTAACTTAGCAGAGTGGCTCGCAGAACTAAGTGAAATACTTAGGTTTAGCAGTTTATTAGAAAGGATATTATGAAGGTTATAAATAAAGAGATGCATAGGGTGAGATATGAGGGAAGGGGTGCAGAGCTTTCCTGCCCTCCCTGGACAAACCACTTCAAGGAACTTCCACATATTCAACTATCTGGACCCTCCCCACACCCAGGCTTTTTGTTTTCTTTTTCTGGAGGCTTTATTGTATAGTCATGATTGATTAAGCCATTGGCTATTGGTGATCACCTTAACCTTCAGCTCTACCTCCTCTCCAGAAGTTGGAGGGTGGGGTTCAAAGTCCCAACTTTCTAATCCTGCCTGGATCTTTCCAGCTCTCATCCTGAAGCTACCAGGGACTACCACCCATCAGTCAGCTCCTTAGCAGACAACCATCAGATTTATATCTCAAGGAAGTGCTCTCCCCGCCCTTCAGACTTGCACATTCGACTATTCACTTAGTGTTTCCACTTGGATGTTTACCTGACGTTTGTAACTTCATGTGTCCAAAACGTAAATTTTGATTTCTGACATACCTGCTCCTCCCTAAGTTTCCTCCTTAGTAAAAGGCAACTCTCATCTTCATGGACTTAAATCGAACATCCAAGTAACCTTTGAGTCCACCTTATCTTTCACAGCATATTCCACACATAGTAAACTCTGTCAGTTCCATCTCGGAATCTACAGTCTAATTATGCCTATCCACCTGCATAGCTAGCAAGCTGGCCCTAACCACTGTCACCACCATCTAACCACAGCAGCATCAGCTCATCCACTGCTTCCAAATTTGTCTCACTGCAGTCTAGTTTTCACAATACATAAATTTGTGAAAATACCCACTGTATTTTCACAAGTATATGATACCATTTTCTTATGTGATGAAAGCTACATACTGCCTAATTCTTCATATTTTTCATATTGTGTGTGTGTACAATTTTCTCGCAAATTGGTTATGAAAACCAGTGTCTCAGGGTGTCCCAGGCCCTCATGTATATAAAACAGCGTGGTATTTCTATGTATACTATGTGTTCTCTCATATGCTTTAAACCGTCAAGAGATGACTTACAATACCTTACCACACCTGGCTGGGTGTGGTGGCTCACGCCTATAATCCCAACACTTTGGGAGGCCAAGGCAGGCGGATCGAGAGATCAAGAGATCAACACCATCCTGGCCAACAAGGTCTCTTCTGAAAATACACAAATTATCTGGGTGTGGAGGCACTCCCCTGTAGTCCCAGCTACTCAGGAGGCTGAGGGAGGAGAATTGCTTGAACCCGAGACGTGGAGGTTGTAGTGAGCCAAGATCGAGCTACCACACTCCAGCCTGGTAACAGAGGGAGATGCCCTCTCAAAAACAAAACAAAACCTGAGACCTAATATAACACAAATTCTACATAAATATCTCTTATTCTGTGTTGTTTTAAAATTTGTATCATTAAAAAATTTTTGTGTTGTTATTTGTGCCCCTCACTGCCACCCCCCTGGCTTTTCTTGAGACAGGGTCTCACTGTTACACAGGCTGGAATGCAGTGATGTGATCAGGGCTAGATTTGTAAGCACAGCTCCCATCCTATTTTCATTTTTTAACTTTCCAAATATTTTTCATTTGTGGTTAGTTAAATCTGTGCATGTGGACCCAGTGGACATGGAGGATTAACTGTATATACATAGATATTTTGATTGCTGTCTCCCATTTCTTTGAATTCTGTACTTTCCTATCCAGTCCCCTGCATTCTACCTCCATCTGTACTTATTGCCCTTTAATTTGCTAGGAAACAGCTGTACACGGTGACTCATGCCTGTAATCCCAGGAGTTTGGGTTGCTGAGGTAGGTGGCTGTTTTGACCCCAGGAGTTCAAGACCAGCCCAGCAACATGGCGAGACCCCATTTTTTTTTTTTTTTTTTTTACAAAATATCCAATCCCAGCAGGGTGGTGTGTGCCTGTAGTCCCAGCTACTCAGGGGACTGAGGTGGGGGAATCACCTGAGTACAGGAAGTGGAGGCTACAGTGAGCCATGATGTGATTGTGCCACTGTACCTCAGCCTGGATGATGAGAGTGAGACCCTGTCTAAAAAATATATATATATCTATATATCTATATCTATATCTATATATCTATATCTATATCTATATATGAAATATACATATGAGGTCTTGAACTTACGTTAATGACATTTACTGGACAATAAAATTTGTTGGCCAATGTTTTTCTTGTGCTGAAATCTGGATAAGGGTTTTCTCCAAATATTTCCTTAAGTGCCTGCAATAATTCTTCAGAAAATTTGTGTCGGTGTTTTGTTTTTCTCTTTTCCTTTCTTTTTCTTTCTTCATTATGATTCTCTTCAGCTGGGAAACCTGAAAAAAGTGTAAGCAGAGAGAAGAGCATTGGAGAATATTGGTGTGGGAAGTAGAAAAGTTCCTCCTTAAAGTTGTCTTTCTTGTTAAAGAATAAATTTGCTAGCGCAATTAGCCAAGAAAAAGAAATAAAGGGCATTCAAATAGGAAAGGAGGAAGTCAAATTGTCTCTATTTGCAGAAGACATGATTGTATATCTACAAGACCCCATCGTCTCAGCCCAAAATCTCCTGAAACTGATAAGCAACTTCAGCAAAGTCTCAGGATACAAAATCAATGTGCAAAAATCACAAGCATTCCTATACACCAATAACAGACTTAAAGAGAGCCACATCAAGAATGAACTGCCATTCACAATTGCTACAAAGAGAATAAAATACCTAGTAATACAACTAACAAGGAATGTAAAGGATCTCTTCAAGGAGAACTACAAGCCACTGCTGAACGAAATAAGAGAGGACACAAACAGATGGAGACACATTCCATGTTCATGGTTAGGAAGAATCAATACAGTGAAAATGGTCATACTGCCCAAAGTAATTTACAGATTCAATGCTATCCCCATCAAGCTACCAATGACCTTCTTCACAGAACTGGAAAAAAACACCTTAGACTTCATATGAAACCAAAAGAGAGCCCAAATAGCCAAGTCAATTCTAAGCAAAAATAACGAAGTGGGAGGCATCACACTACCGGACTTCAAACTATACTACAAGGCTACAGCAATCAAAACAGCATAGTACTGGTAGCAAAACAGAAATATATACCAATGGAACAGAACAGAGGCCTTGGAGGCAACATAACTTATTTACAACCATCCGATCTTTGACAAACCTGACAAAAACAAGCAATGGGGAAAGGATTCCCTGTTTAATAAATGGTGTTGGGAAAACTGGCTAGCCATGTGCAGAAAGCAGAAACTGGACCCCTTCCTGACACCTTACACTAAAATTAACTCCAGATGGATTAAAGACTTAAACATAAGACCTAACACCATAAAAACCTTAGAAGAAAATCTAGGCAAAACCATTCAGGACATAGGCGTAGGCAAGGACTTCATGACCAAAACACCAAAAGCACTGGCAACAAAAGCCAAAATAGACAAATGGGACCTAATCAAACTCCACAGCTTCTGCACAGCAAAAGAAACAGTCATTAGAGTGAATCGGCAACCAACAGAATGGGAACAAATTTTTGCAGTCTACCCATCTGACAAATGGCTGATATCTAGAATTTACAAAGAACTAAAACAGATTTACAAGAAAAAAACAAGCCCATTCAAAAGTGGGCAAAGAATATGAACAGACACTTTACAAAAGAAGACATACATGAGGCCAACAAATATATGAAAAAATGCTCATCATCACTGGTCATTAGAGAAATGCAAATCAAAACTACATTGAGGTACCATCTCATGCCAGTTAGAATGGCGATCATGAAAAAATCTGGAGACAACAGATACTAGAGAGGATGTGGAGAAATAGGAACACTTTTACACTGTTGGTGGGAGTGTAAATTAGTTTAACCATTGTGGAAGACAGTGTGGCGATTCCTCAAGGACCTAGAAATAGAAATTCCATTTGACCTAGCAATCCCATTACTGGGTATATATCCAAAGGATTATAAATCATTCTACTATAAGGACACATGCACACGAATGTTCATGGCAATACTGTTTATAATAACAAAGACCTGGGACCAACCCAAATGCCCATCGATGATAGACTGGACCGGGAAAATGTGGCACATATACACCATGGAATATTATGCAGCCATCAAAAACGATGAGTTCGTGTCCTTTGTAGGGACATGGACAAACCTGGAAACCATCATTCTCAGCAAACTGACACAAAAACAGAAAATCAAACACCGCATGTTCTCACTATAGGCGGGTGTTGAACAATGAGAACACATGGACACAGAGAGGGAAGCATCACACACTGGAGTCTATTGGGGGGAAATAGGGGAGGGACAGTGGGGGGGGTGGGGAGTTGGAGAGAGATATCATGGGGAGAAATGCCAGATATAGGTGAAGGGGAGGAAGGCAGCAAATCACGCTGCCATGTGTGTACCTATGCAACAATCTTGCATGTTCTTCACATGTACCCCAAAACCTAAAATGCAAAAAAAAAAAAGAATAAATTTGCTAATAACTTTTTAAGCCCTATGCTACGTAGCTGTTAGACATGCCATGCTTACAGGCACGTAATATATTCTATGTCCTTGTACTTTAACCAAGATATCTGTGCTGGATGTGCTCACAGGCATGTCCCAGCTCGCAGCTGATGTCCCTTAACTGTTTAGAAAAGTTTTGTTTTTTTTTTTTGCCCTGCCTGGTGGCTCACGCCTGTAATCCCAGCACTTTGGGAGGCCAAGGCAGGCGGATCACGAGGTCAGGATATCGAGACCATCCCGGCCATGGTGAAACCCCACCTCTACTAAAATATAAAAAATTAGCCTGGTGTGGTGGTGCGGGCCTGTAGTCCCAAACTACTCAGGAGGCTGAGGCAGGGGAATTGCTTGAATCTGGGAGACGGAGGTTGCAGTATGTCGAGATTGTGCCACTGCATTCCAGCCTGGCGAAAGAGCAAGACTTTGCAAAAAAAAAAAAAAAAAAAAATTTTTTTGTGCTGCAATCGAGTCTCACTCTGTCTCCAAGGTAGAATGCAGTGGCCTGATCCCGGCTCACTGCAACCTCCACCTTCCAGGTTCAAGCGATTCTCCTGCCTCAGCCCCCTGAGTAGCCGGGATTACAGGCGTGTGCCACCACACCCGGCTAATTTTTGTATTTTTAGTAGAGACCATGTTGGCCAGGATGGTCTCGATATCTTGACCTTGTGATCCACCTGCCTCGTCCTCCCAAAGTGCTAAGATTAAAGGCTGAGCCACCGCACCCTGACTGTTTAAAAAAATTTTAAGTTGTTAGCCAATCGGGTTTTAGTTTAGATTGTGGGGACTGGCTCCAGCCGATGGAGATCAGACACAGCAGTAAGGACGACCCCAAATGCCAAGGGGTAAATTTGTCTGCTTTTCCTTTGTTCATTGTACTCTTGTGGCAAGATGTCTAGCGAGAGTACCCTTCCTGCAGTGCAGGAAGTAAACATTGCTTGCTTAGAGATCCTTTCAGTGCTGATTTTTCTTTGCAGCACCGACATCTGTTTCCAACAATTGGTAATAAGCAGACCAAAGAAGACTTCCAAACAGTGTTAGTACCATAGATTCCCTCCCTTTCCTAAGATGAAATTAAGGCCTGACGTCATAGCTACTCACCATAATAAAATTACAAATGAAAGCAGGGATTGGTTAGCTCTAGGCCTATGGGCCAGATCCAACAGTTGCCTGTTTTTGTAATTAGAGAGTTTTACTGAAACACCAGTCATATTCATTCACTTATGTATTGTCTATGGCTCTTTTCAATCCACAATTGCAGAATTAGTCATTGAGGCTCAAATCTGTCTAGGATCCACACAGTGTAATATATTTACTATCTGGATTAGAGAATTTATTGTTAAAATTAGAACTAACTGCAGGAGAATATTTTATAATTTAATCACTGTAATGTACACGACAGGAAAAACTAATCTATACTGATTGGAAGGCAGGATATCGACTACTGAGGGAACAGTCAGAGACTGAAAGGAAGCCAATGTAGGCCTCTGGGTGCTACTAAATTCTCTTTATCCAAATGCCCTGAGTTCCATGAGTGTAGTTAGTTTGTGAACTCTAATGACATTAAACATGTGTAAATATTTGCTATTTTTGGCCTGCACAGTATATTTCAATTAAATATTTCTTTTTTTCTTCATTTTTGAGACAGAGTCTCCCTCTGTTGCCTAAGCTGGAGTGCAGTGGCCTGTTCTCAGCTCATTGCAACCTCTGCCTACAGTGTTCAAGCAATTCCTGGACCTCAGCCTTTGGAGTGGCTGGGACTAGGTATGTACCACTGTGCCTTCCTAATTTTTTTTTTTTTAATGGCACAGGTAATGTCCTGCTATGTTGCCCAGGCTGGCTTTGAACTCCTGGGTTCAATCAATCCTCCTGCTTTAACCTCCTTGTTTTGTTTATTATTACAATGATTTTACTTCGGCATACAGCCAAAGTCATACTAAATTGGATACATAAACACTTAAATGTATGTATTAGAAAATTATAATCAATGACTAAGTTTCCAAAGACAGAACTTACAAAAAATGTATAAAATTACCAAGAGGAAGCAATAAGGAGCAGGAAAATTAACAAAAGAAGTAAAACTCATGAAACAATCTAAAAGGTTAAGTAAGATACAGGAGAAATTGATACTTTGTAATGAAAAGTAATACATCTTAATAAAATTCAATAGGATGCATTAGGTAGTTCATACATTCTTATCTACACTTAAAGTGTCAACTTTAAAACTTTAGGGAGGCTGGGTGCCGTGGCTCACGCCTGTAATCCCAGCACTTTGGGAGGCGAAGGTGGGCAGATCACGAGGTCAATATCCTGGCCAACATGGTGACAACCCGTCTCTACCAAAAATACAAAAATTAGCCGGGCATTTGGAACGCGCCTGTAGTCCCAGCTACGCGGGAGGTTGAGGCGGAAGAATCGCTTGAACCCAGGAGGCGGAGGTTGCAGTGAGCCGAGACTGCGCCATTGTGCTCCAGTCTGGCGACAGACTAAGACTGTCTCAAAACAAAAAAACAAAAAAATAAACAAACAACAACAACAAAAAAGCAAAACTTTAGGTAGATGACCCTTGTGTGGGACCCATGGCTGCCATCTTACATTTGAAATTCAAGAGTTCAATTTCAAAGCACCCCATACGCCATACACAATTTATCAGTAAAAAACAGCTGCTGCTCCAACAATGTGTACCACTAATTGTGTTTGTGCTGTAAACTTTGACACACTTTGAAAAACAGCAAGGCATGTGGTATTACCAAAGAACAGAGAAAAAGCTTATGGGAATTTACCGCCTGAAGAGCCGTCCAAACTCATCTTGGGTAGAAGATGTAGACTCTACGGACATCAGTGGGCGACTGAGCAGCTGCCAAAGACACAGGCTTTATATACCGTCTGGGTGACCCACCCTTTTCTTAAATACCTTTCAATTTAATCCCCTCATTAAATAATTAACCGCGTTAGAAAGAAACTTGAAGTAATCAGATTAAGTGGAAGTATAGATCCTACTAGGTGATTTTGTCTCTGTAATAATACCTTTACAAATATGACTCTTGCTTAATTATTTTGGTTTGGCCACATTTCTTTCTACATTATAGGAATATCCTTACCTTACTTTGTATTTTTTGTTTTCCTCTGCTCTTCTGAAACCCTTGTCTTTTCATCATTGCGATGTAGAGCATCAACTTGGCTGATCTACACTCCCTATTTTTTTTCAACAAAACATGAATCTAGGCATTGCTGTGAAGGTATTTTTTGATGTGATTAGGTTATATAATCAGTTGGCTTTCAGTGAATGACAATATTTTGGATTAACTGAGTGGGTTTAATTCAATCAGTGGGCTTAAGAGAAAAGCTGAGGTTTCTCTGGAGGGAAGTGGGAAAGCACATCTGGCTGGGCGTGGTGTCTCATGCCTATAATCCTCACACTTTGGGAGGCCGAGGCAGGAGGATTACTTGAGTCTAGGAGTTCAAGACCAGCCTGGGTCTTGAACTACTTAAGTTTAAGCAGCTGCTATTTTTTTACTGATAAATTGTGTTAGGGTATACATGGGTGATTTGAAGTTGGACTCTTGAATTTGAAATGTAAGATGGCAGCTGTGAGTCCCATAAAAGGGTCATCTACCTAAAATTTTTAAGTTGACACTTTAAGTGTAGAAAAAAATGTGTGCACTACCTAATGCACACAGTGAGACCCTATCTTATTTATATAAAAATTTAAAAAATCCTATTGGTGCTCAGCTGCTGCTTCAGGCATTTCTGACTGCTTTTCCAAAGGGCCTGCCCTACAGACTTTATGCCTGCCTACCCACCCCCTACAATTATAGAAGTGAATTCAAAGGCTTTAGATAAATTGTTGCTGGCTGAACAATTTTTTAAAAGTGCATCATTTTCTGAGAAGAAGAAATAGAATATAATATCCTTCACATATATGCCCATCCTGAAAAAGGATGTAGGATGCCATTACTATATAAGATTCATTTACTACAAAGCAAAAGGGATGAAAGAGGTGATGTGATTAACCAAAGGTGAGAGTTGGATCTAGAACTAAGATTGGGATTCCATGACAGCTTGTACAATTCTCTGGTGGAAGTTGTAGATTGAAAAAAATTACACATATATACATTTAGAAAGGATATTTTATTTCTTATAGAGGTTTATAGCCTGCAAAGTGTCTATTCTGACAGGCTAGGAAGTGTAACTGCCTGTAGAGCCTGAAAGGCAGTTACTTCAAGGGAGGGAAGTAGGGAACAGGGATTTGTGCTGAATGGGTTGAATAAACTCACATATTCCACAGGTTACAGGAGGAGCTATGAGTATTCATGAATGGGGTCCTGATGCACGTGTACTGAACAAACATGCAGCTTACATGCCTCCCACATTGACTTTGGGGTGGATATTTAAAATTTAAGTATATTACAGTTAGGCCCTATACGTCAAAAGGTGAAGCAGAGGCATAAAGGCATTCAAGGGCACAGCCTTTGTAAACCAGCAGGGGCAATCCATGGTTGGTCGTCTCTCATCAGGGTAAAGTTGCTGATATTAGTCTCTTGTCCAGCCAAAGCTATGGCTATTGCTTGTTATTTAGGGCCTGTTGGTGGGTGAACTGGGATTGTTTTAACACTGCTCATCTCGAGGCCAGTGTTGTTTGGCCTCTAGAGAAACAGAAAAACCTTGTGGCATTAGAACACAGTTGATTGAGTGTAGGAGTGCAGGGCTTGACCCTTGCCTGGCATGACTTTAGGTCCTGTTTATAATTTGGTATCTTATTGCCACCAAGAGTCTATTCTGTCAATTTTATGATCTCTCTCTCTCTCTTTTTTTTTGATTCGGAGTTTGGTTCTGTTGCCCAGGCTGCAGTGCAATGGCATGATCTCGGCTCATTGCAAAGTCTGCCTTCTGGGTACAAACGACTCTCCTGCCTCAGCCTCCTGAGTAGCTGGGATTATAGGCATGCATCACCATGCCTAGCTAATTTTTGTATTTTCAGTAGAGACAGGATTTCTCCATGTTGGTCAGGCAGGTCTCAAACTCCTGATCTTGGGTGATCTGCCCACCTTGGCCTCCCAAAGTGCTGGAATTATAGGCATGAGCCATCACGCCCAGCATATGATCTCTTTCTTACCATCATTGCTGGTCAGGTGATGTGTCTAAATCACAAAAGGAAAAGGAGTTTAATGAGGCATGTCTGATCTTCCATCCTACTGTGCTCAGAAACTCAGATTTTAAGGTTTTCCTGGGGTGTCCTTGGCCAAGAGGGTGTCCAGTTCACTCTTGGTTGGGGGGCGGTGGTTAGAATTTTATTTTCAGTTCTCAATGTGAACGTGGGAAATATAGCCTCCTCTTTCTCAGCTGCTGCTATGTTGAACCACAGAATGAAGGAGACAGCTTTGCAGTGAAGGATTAACATCTCCAATTCCCCAAGTCCACCCTGGACCAGGGAGAGAGAGGGGTGGCCACTCGCCGGCACTCACTTGGGAGCAGGAAGAAGGCTGGCTCTAGTCCTGACGCTTGACCTGTCGTTTACCTTAGGTCTCTATTAACGGAACCCCTGATACTTCCCCAGAGGGACCAAGGAATGCTGGGGACAGTAGCCAGCATTGTGAGCCATGTGGTATTCCCACAGAATACTGACTACCATTTATAATTTCCGTGAAATTTCTGCTTCCATCGTGAGCCTGAGGAGTACAATTGAAGTCACCTCCTCCCTTAGGATGCATAAAGTTTACTGGAAGGACTTTTGAGGGGGCCTGAAGTCTCCTTGAGGAGAGTCCAGAAAGCAGAAGGGACCCTGTCCTTTCATACCCTCCAATTGTAGGATTCTCCAACCCCAAAATGTCTCAACACTTCTACCCAAACTCTACGTACGATTTCCTTAGAATCCACAAGTCCCGACTCCCAGACTCAACCACCCAATCCCAGCCCCAGAATAACAAATTTCCTTCCACCGACCCTTCCCAAATTGCATCAGGGCTTGTCAAAAATAGACTATTGAGACCTTGCAAGTGAATGTGAATTCCCATCCTGACACAGTTGATTCAAATACAAAGACAGAATCAAGTGTGCTAAGTTAAACATTTGTCTATTTATCATCCACATGCCCTACAGTTGAAAATATTGGCAGTCCATCTGCCGGAGCCCTCATGGTTTTGTCTCTTCATGATGAACCGAGGGTAAAAACAGAAAAGGGGAAGAAACTTTTGTTAGAAAATAATGGAGCCACAGTGAGCCCGACTGAAGGATGAGGGGCGCCTGGGCTGGGGCACCCAGAATCTTCAGCGAAGGGAAGGGCCAGTGTCCAGGCATGTAGGGAGCCCATTCCCCTGTGGGCCACCCCCTCCCCAGTGGCTCCTGATGTCTGACCTGACCGTCTCCTCCTTCAGAAACAGGTATCTCCTTCTCTTTCCCACATTCTCCTCCACCTGTTGCCACCTCCTCCCACATCAACCAACTCAGTCCCAGAAACTGTTTTACTGTCTGCCCCACAGGGCTTGGGACTGGGAAGAGCTGAGCCTCCCCTACTGCCCGATGTCACCGTGGAGAGGGTGAGTAGGTAGGAAAGACTGAACAGTGATCCCACATTCACCTGCCGCAGCGCTTGTCCTATAGCATATTTCAGACTATTTCAAAGAGGATGTGAAACTGATAGGAAATCTGCACTTCTAACATGAAATACATTTTGTATGAAACACTCATGGCACTGAAAAAGTAGTTAATCTAGAACAAAATCACTTTGGTTTTACTCTGAAAATAAATGTTTAAACAATGAATATGGAAACAGAGTAAAATGACAACGTACGCGTTGCATCTAATATGGCAGTGTGTGTGTGTTTTGTTTGCAATCATATTCATTTGACATGCTTTGGGTCAAGGGCTGACTATGTAAGTCATTCTTATCTGTGAACGGTGGCTGACTTTCCTCGTTATAATGTTTCTCAGGAGATCATAAACAATCTGCAAAATACTTGTGTGTCCACAGTTGTTTGAAATAGGAGGACTTTTTTCTCCTCTAGGAGGGTAAACCTTCTTTCCACTTTTGAGAGTTTCTTCTCTAGTTCTTCAATTTTACTTAAGGAAAAAAATGACGAGAAACAACGTTGTTTGTTAATAAATGTTTGTGGATAGTTCCTTCTAGCATAGAACTGGTACATGGAATGGTTTTGTTATTAGTGTTGTTTAATTTAAATTATCAAAATTTAAAATATATCAAACTATTATATTAGAATTCAATGACAGCTCATTTGTAGACCACCAAGATAGAACAAACGTATAAATGTGCCTCTTAGTTTCTTTAGGACAAACACCATTGTCTCGTGTAAAAATGTGTGCATTCCTATGTTCTAAGCACATAAAAAAAGTAATCGTGGCTAGGCACAGTGTCTCATGCCTGCTATCCCAGCAGTTTTGGAGGCTGAGGCAGGAGGATTGCTTGAGCCTGGGAGTTAGAGTCCAGCCTGGGAAACATAGCAAGACCTCATTTCGACTAAAAAGAATAATAAAGATAACTAGCTGAATGTAGTCGTGACTGTCCCAGGAAGCTGAGGTGGGAGGATTGCTGAAGACCAGGAGTTTGGGGCTGCAGTGACCTATGATCAGACCACTGCACTCCAGTTTGGGCAACAGAGTGAGACCCTGTCTCTAAAATAAAATAAAAAGAAAAAAAGAGAAAATAATCATATGTATTTTAAACTCTAACTTGGGGACTGTCATTGCTGTTGATGCTGTGTTCATTCATGCAGCACAGAACAGTGACTCCTGTTTGGCATAACCACCAAGTGTATGTAAATTAAAGAGGGTAATTTTTTTATTGGGTTATTTGTAGCCATGACAGAGCACTCCAAAATTAGATAGTTGTAAGAGTTTCACAACTTTGTGAGCATATTAAAAACCGTTGACCTGTACCTTTGAGAAGGGTGACATTTGGGATATGAGAATTTAATCTCAATAAAGCTGTTGTAAAACAAAAGGATACAATCAAACAGAATACATTATATAAAAGTTCACGAAATATTTCACTATCTGCTTAAGTGAATATGCAGAGGAATTGTGAGAAATACAGTGAATCTTGCAAAATTCCATAAAATGAAAGTAAATTGAAATTCAGTACACTATTATAAAATTAAAAATCAATAGTATTTACAGTTGTCAACACGATATTGGGCATGGTGTGATGCCAAGGTGGGAGGACTGCTTGAGGTCAGGAGTTCAAGACCAGTCTGGGGAATATAGGGAGACCCTGTAACAACATAACAACAAAAAAATTATAAGTTGAAAACAACAACAGCAACAAATCCTATAGGACACAGGTCACAAGTTTTCAATTAAAATAGATGAGTCAAGGGCGGGTGCAGTGGATCACACCTGTAACCCCAGCACTTTGGGAGGCCAAGGGAGTGGATCACGAGGTCATGGATCATGAAGTCAGGAGCGTCTCTACTAAAAATACAAGAATTAGCCAGGCGTGGTCCCAGCTACTCAGGAGGCTGAGACTGGAGAATCGCTTGAATCCAGGAAGCAGAGGTTTCAGTGAGCCGAGATTGTGCCACTGCACTCCAGCCTGGGCAACAGAACAAGACTTCGCCTCAAAAAAAAAAAAAAAAAAAAATAGTGTGAGTCGAGTCGATGATGGCATAAATACCAAATAAAGTGTGCTTTGATGGGCAAAGAACATATATAACGTGGAGTAGATTTTGTGACTATCTTAAATTTTGCAAATAAGGTTACTAACAAATAGGAATTTATTCACATGAGTGAATTAATAATATGCACAATAAAAATATATTAAAATATAACTTGAAAAAAATCCATTCATTCCTAATGTTCACTTTCTTTTCTCAGTTAATCAGAAAATTCCAACCCTTTAATGAGCATTAATTTATATATTGGCCAAGGGACCTGATTCATGATTTCTATATACATATTACTAAGACCTTAGAAAAGATTAAATTAAATTACAATTAAAATTCAATATTTTATCAATCACTAATATAATAGTCAATGTTTTTATTGAAACCTATTATCATCTTAATAAATATTTAAAGCTATTAATTATTACATTAATAAAATATACTTGTTTTATTGGTAATAGTTTCATTACGCTAGGTTAAAAATACCAGCATATATAAATTTTAATAAAATTGAGAATTATTAATATGTTTTTCTTAGAATATTTCACTATAATTCAAAGAGAATATTTGTTTTTAATGAATCATTAACATTGTAACTATTATCACAGAATTTAAAGTTACCTTTCCATTTTTATAATAAATGTTGGCTGGGCGTGGTGACTCACACCTGTAATCCCAGAACTTTGGGAGGCTGAGGCGGGCGGATCATGAGGTCAGGAGTTCAAGACCAGCCTGACCAAAATGGTGAAACCTGGTCTCCACTAAAAATACAAAAATTAGCCAGGCGTGGTAGCACACGCCTGTAGTCCCAGCTACTCAGGAGGCTGAGACTGGAGAATCACCTAAACCCGAGAGGTGGCGGTTGTAGTGAGCCGAGATCATGCCACTGCACTCCAGCCTGAGTGACAGAGCGAGACTGTGTCTCAAAATAATAATATAACAATAATAAATGTTGTGACATTGTGCAGATCTTCCAAGATTTTTTGGGTGGCTTTTGTATTAAATTCCATATAAGGGGACAGTATTTGTACCATGAAATCTGACTGTTTAAACATCTGAGAGCTCTTAATGTCTGGGTGATACAGGAAGAAATATAAGTAGGTTTTCATTTCAGTCACATCTTATTGCTAAAATACTCAAAGTATAAAAAGTCCCAGAATAGTCTCTTTATTACATATGGTGTATACAGTTTCTTTTTTTCATCATCTGAAGACTTGAGGGCTGGGCACCATGGCTCACGCCTGTAATCTCAGCACTTTGGGAGGCCAAAGCAGGTGGATCACAAGGTAAAGAGATCGAGACCATCCTGGCCAACATGGTGAAACTCAGTCTCTACTAAAAATACAAAAAATTAGCTGGGCGTGGTGGCGCGCGCCGGTAGGCCTAGCTTCTCGGGAGGCTGAGGCAGGAGAATTGATTGAACCCTGAAGGCAGAGGTTGCAGTGAGCTGAGATTGCGCCACTGTACTCCAGCCTGGTGCCTGGTGACAAAGTGAGACTGTCTCAAAAAAAATAAAAAATAAAAAAAAAATTAAAGGCTGGGTGCGGTGGCTCACACCTATAATCCCAGCACTTTGGGAGGCCGAGACGGGTGGATCATAAGGTCAAGAGATTGAGACTATCCTGGTCAACATGGTGAAACCCCGTCTCTACTAAAAATACAAAAATTAGCAGGGCATGGTGGTGCGTGCCTGTAATCCCAGCTACTCGGGAGGCTGAGGCAGGAGAATTGCTTGAACCCAGGAGACGGAGGTTGCGGTGAGACGAGATCGCGCCATTGAGCTCCAACAACTGGGTAAAAAGAGCGAAACTCAGTCTCAAAAAAAAATAAATTAATTAATTTAAAAAAATTAAAAAAAAGAAAAGACTTGAGAGAAAAGCTCACATTAAAATTTTGCTAATCAGAGACTAAAGTGGTCATAAAAATGGCCTGTAGTGTCAAGAAATGTGCAGAGTTTTCTACAAAGAAAGCATCCATTGAACTGTGATCCAGAAGGAAAAAAAAAAATTAAGCATCCAATCAAAATGGCTGACATCAGGAGTTGGTGAACATCTTTGCAGTCCATTTTTGTTCCAAATTCTTTATACTTAGAAGCAATTTGAGTGTGAGCCAATTATGTTCCCTGTTAATTCATTTGCTATATATATATGTTGTATATCTGAGATATATATATATACAGATTATATATTTGTGACCATAAAAACAATGATTAAAATAAAATTGGATGACAATGGATAGTGCTGAAATAATCTAATGCTGAAATCGAAACGTGGTCACTGTCTGTGGGTTATTAATACATGCCTCCTTAATTCTTCTTTCCAAAAGACATTCTGATAAAAACAATTACCAAAAACTGATGATTATGAGTTTGAATTCTGATAATCAATGTTTATAGAACTGGATTGTGTTATAAATGTCTATCAATGAATTTTATTGTTTTTCATAACACGAATTTTATGTTTTTATGACAAGGCCCGTATTTGTTTATTTTTATTTATTTTTGATTTTCTAACAACCAGAATGCTCAAGGATCAGTTTTTTCTTTTCCTTTCCTTTTTTTTCTTTTTGATACAGAATCTCGCTCTGTTGCCCAGGCAGGAGTGGAGTGCAGTGGCATGATCATGGCTCACTCTAGCCTCTAGACTCAAACTCCTGGTCACAAGTGATCCTTCCACCTCAGCCTCAAATAGCTGGGACTACAGATGTGTCCCCCCATGCCAAGCTATAGCAATAATAATAATAATAATAATAATAATAATAATTTGTTCTGATGTAAATTTATTTTTCTTTAGTTTTTACTGCATAGTTTGCATATACACAAATAAAGGTTCTACTACCTCTGATTAAACCCTGATGTTAGAGAAAGGTTCTATCTTGCTATGTTCATCCATTTGAAATGCATTCAGTATCTATTTCACAGAATAAAAAGATTTCAGGAGAGTTGTCAGAAACAATGATCTTGCATTCTTCCCTCATTTGTTTTGAAGAATTTGAAACATGTTTACCTTTGAATAGATTTCAGAAATTTATTTCCTGATGCATATATTGTTTTAAAACTACATGTAACTATTAACTGATTTTTTCATATTATAGAAAAACGAAACTACTAATAAATGTATCAAATAAAATATTAGAAAACTAAAAAAGAATTTTTAGGTTAGCAAGTTACACAGAAGGTGATTTTCCTATTAATGATTATATTATTGTTTCCTATTAATGATCATATTATTGTTTCCAGTTTTTTTTTGGGAGTTGAGTTCTTGCTGTTGCCCAGGCTGGAATGCAGTTGTCTGATCATAGCTCACTTGAACTCCTGGGCTCAGGCCTCCCTCTTCAGCCTCCTGAGTAGCTAAGACTACAGGCATGTGCCACCACATTCATGTAATTTTTGAATTTTTTTCTAGAGACAGGATCTCAAAATGTTAAAGACTCATAATCTTTACTTAGCAGTTCAATTGTTAAATATCTAAAACATCATCCATGTCCCTGCAAAGGACATGAACTCATCCTTTTTTATGGCTGCATAGTATTCCATGGTGAATATGTGCCACATTTTCTTTATCCAGTCTATAATTGATGGGCATTTGGGTTTGTTCCAAGTCTTTGCTATTGTAAACAGTGCCACAATGAATATATGTATGCATGTGTCTTTATAGTAGAACGATTTATAATCCTTTGGGTATATACCCAGTAATGGGATTGCTAGGCCAAATGCTATTTCTATTTCTAGATCCTTGAGGAATTGCCACACTGTCTTCCACAATGGTTGAACTAATTTACACTCCCATCAACAGTGTAAAAGTGTTCCTGTTTCTCCACATTCTCTCCAGCATCTGTTGTCTCCAGTGAAGCTGGAAACCATCATTCTCAGCAAACTGACAGAAGAACAGAAAATCAAACACTGCAGGTCTCACTCATAATTGAGTGTTGGGCAGTGAGAATACATGGGCACAGGGAGGGGAACCTCACACACTGGGGCCTTTTGGGGGTGGGGGGAGTAGGGGAGTGATAGCAGGGGGTTAGGGGATTGGGAGGGATAACATTAGGAGAAATACCTAATGTAGATGATGGGGGGAATGGATGCAGCCAACCACCATGACATGTGTATACCTATGTAACAATTCTGCATGATCTGCCCATGTACCTCAGAACTTATAATAATAATAACAATAATAGTAATAATAAAACCTAAAGCAACAAATATAATTAGGAACAAACATTCTCTTTTTTTTTTTGAGACCGAGTTTCGCTCTTGTTTACACAGGCTGGAGTGCAATGGTGTGATCTTGGCTCACTGCAACCTCCGCCTCCTGGGTTCAGGCAATTCTCCTGCCTCAGCCTCCTGAGTAGCTGGGATCACAGGCATGCACCACTATGCCCAGCTAATTTTTTGTATTTTTAGTAGAGATGGGGTTTCATCATGTTGACCAGGATGGTCTCAATCTCTTGACCTTGTGATCCACCCGCCTCGGCCTCCCAAAGTGCTGGGATTACAGGCGTGAGCCACCACGTTAGGCAGGAGCAAACATTTTCAAAGGCTAAATCACCCAGACAATGAAGCTACCTATTAAACTAATATTGTCTGTATATTCCTGCATTTAAATGACAGTCCATGATCATAATTAATCAAATATTAATAGTATACTTCAGGCCGGTCGCGGTGTCTCATGCCTGTAATCCCAGCACTTTGGGGGGCCGAGGCAGGTGGATCACGAGGTCAAGAGATCGAGACCATCCTGGTCAACAAGGTGAAACCCCGTCTCCACTAAAAATACAAAAATTAGCTGGGCATGGTGGTGCATGCCTGTAGTCCCAGCTACTCGGGAGGCTGAGGCAGGAGAATTGCTTGAACCCAGAAGGCGGCGGTTGCAGTGAGCCGAGATCGTGCCATTGCACTCCAGTCTGGGTAACAACAGCGAAACTCCATCTCAAAAAAAAAAAAAAATAGTATACTTCAGTTTATACTGTTTTATATATGCTATGGGAATAAAATAATTGAAATCATAATAAAATGTATCTACTAGTTTTTAACCTTCTTTAGAAAATCTCTTCCTTTCTCCCCAAAATCTCATGAGAACCTGAAGAAGAAAATCATCATTATTTTACATTGCATTTAATTTTTCATTCAGCTTTCTCAGAATTGAAGTAGATCTGTATGAATTTGGGTTTCATTTTGCAGATGATGATTGTGATAATAAGAGAAAATGTGTGGTCCTTACAATAGCTGAATTATACAGAGAGGTGTATTGTATCAGCCTAATCTGCTGTACTAGACAACCTTCTGTCATAATTGGTGAATCAATATATTGTCTTAAACCTATTTGTTCAAAATAAATTTGTCAAAAGTCAAAGTCCCCACTTACAGACTGCACTGACTTACCAAAAACTTATATTTTGTCTGTCATAAAAATATTTTAGGCCAGGCATGGTGGCTTAACCTGTAATCCCAGCATTTTGGGAGGCCAAGGTGGATGGATCACCTGAGGTCAGGAGTTTTAAACCAGCCTGGCCAACATGGTGAAACCCCATCTCTACTAAAAACACAAAAAATTAGCCAGGCATAGTGGCAGGGGCCTGTAATCCCAGCTACTTGGGAGGCTGAGACAAGAGAATTGCTTAAACCCAGGAGGCAGAGGTTGCGGTGAGCCAAGATATGCCATTGCACTCCAGCTTGGGTGACAGCGAGACTCTGTCTCAAAAAAAAAAAAAAAAAAAAAAAAAAAAAAATCAAGTCAATTCATAGTTGGATTTTTTTTTAAACATTATTGAAGAGACTTAGGAAGAGACAGTTGAACATTTCCCATTTTGTCTTAAAAGTACCATTAAAATGATAGCTATTTATTGGCTGGCAGGGTAGTTTTATCTTCTAGTAAATACAATATTTATGTGACAACATATACTTTTTAAAAATCAGAAACCCAAATACAATTGTGATGTAAAGTAGCAAATGAGACAACAATTACAAAAGTAACTCTGCAGACAAAACCAGGATTACAATGGCTTGACAGTTAAAAAACTAGGGTCAAGGAAACTCCTCAGAAAATACCTGGCTGTAACTTCAAGCAAGAAGTTCCCGTTCTGGAGAAATTTCTATGAAAAAAAATTCAGTAGTTAAAAAAAAAAAACAAACTGTAGTGACCAGACTTCACTTTAAGGCAGAATTCGAAGAATACAAAATGAAACCCAAACAAGATTCCAATAAATAAAAGATACCATGACAACATGGAATTTTTGTTCTTAAAGGGCCTCCATAGTGTGACATGGTAAAAAGCCCCATAAGTCTGCATACCTCAACCAATACCTTGGCTTTCTATTGAAACTGCTCTCCAAACCCACACCATCTTGGCCCCTGTGATTTGTAGTAAGTAATTAAGGACTGTAATTTCCACCCTACCCAGACAGTGTGTAAACAAATGCTTATCTTGACTTTTGCAAACCACTTAAATAATGATCAGAATGTCAAAAGAATGTCCGGAGGCCCTCACCCTCATCTTCGCCCAGGAGGTGATTTACAGAATCCGAATGTCTGAAGCCCCTCACCCCCACCCCCAAAGTGATTTTACGGGTATAAAAGGTCTTGACACCCGCCTTTCAGGGCCACGGGTTGGAGAGACACGAGTCCACGAGTCTTCTGTGGCCGCCGGCAATAAAGACCCGGCAATTTGGCATACTTTTGTCTTGGTGTTGACTTTCTATGCTCGCTCCTGTACAACAATAGATAAAAGATTTTTAGGTGTAGGAAGATATTTTCACTGAATTCAACTATTTACATATATATATATATATATATATATATATATATATATATATATATTTTACTCTTTTCACCAAGTACTGTAGTTTCTTAAAAAATATCTTTGCCCCCCCCCTTTTTTTTCTGTGTATTCACCTTTTTTTTTTTCTTTTTTAGACAGAGTTTCGCTCTTGTTGCCCAGGCTGGGGTGCAATAGTGCGATCTCTGCTGATGGCAACCTCTGCCTCCCGTGTTCAAGCTATTCTCCTGCCTCGGCCTCCCAAGTAGCTGGGATTACAGGCATGTGCTACCATGCCCGGCTAATTTTTTTATATTTTTAGTAGTGACGGGGTTTCTCCATTTTGGTCAGGCTGGTCTCAAACTCCTGACCTCAGGTGATCCGCCTGCCTCGGCCTCCCCAAATGCTGGAATTACAGGTGTAAGCCACCACACCTGGTCTCTCACCTCTTACTTAAACTCCTTAGGGATGCAATTACAACCTTTACCTTCTCTCCACCAGGCACTCGCTGAATGGCAAGTTTATTTAACTAAATGCTTGCTTAGAAATTCTAAAGACGTGGCTGGGTGTGGTGGCTCACGCCTGTAATCCAAGCACTTTGGAGGCCAAGGCGGGCGGATCACCTGAGGTCGGGAGTTTATGGTGAAACCCCGTCTTTAAAAAAATAAAAAAAGGCCGGGCGCGGTGGCTCATGCCTGTCATCCCAGCACTTTGGGAGGCCGAGGCAGTTGGATCACGAGGTCAAGAGATCAGACCATCCTGGTCAACATGGTGAAACCCCGTCTCTACTAAAAATACAAAAAATTAGCTGGGCACGGTGGCGTGTACTTGTAATCCCAGCTACTCAGGAGGCTGAGGCAGGAGAATTGCCTGAACCCAGGAGGCGGAGGTTGCGGTGAGCTGAGATCGCGCCATTGCACTCCAGCCTGGGTAACAAGAGCGAAACTCGGCCTCAAAAAAAAAAAAAAAAAAAAAAGAAATTCTAAAGATGCAATGTTGAAGCAAACCAGGCACCCCTCTGGAACGCCTCAGGACCAGGAGAATGCCTACAGATAATGGTCAATTTACAACCTAGTTCTGTCCAGACCGTGCCAGCCAGACCACCCACTAGATAAGAAGCAAGTCACACAGACCCTGCACCTCCTCGTCCCCCTCCCTGCCTGCCATTCATGACATGTCCCCCTTTAAAGCCCCTGCTTTTTTCCCCAAAAGATGAAGCGGTTCCCTTAAGCGAGGAGGCTGCACTGTTTCCCCTCCACTAAGCTCTGAAATAAAAGCCACTTTCTTTTTACCACCCTCAGGCTTGTTATCTAAATTTGCAAGTGGCTGAACCTGCATTGGATTACAATTTTGGTGGCCCATGCAGGGAGTGTTGTGTGTTGCAGGGGCCTGAGCCTGCTGGTCTGGTTTCTGCTGGAGAGGGAATATGGCTGCCTGTGGACACCAGACGCTCGTGGTTAGCTGACCCCATGGCTGGAACATTTCCCTGGAGCTGCCAAGATGCTTTTCTTTTGGGGAAGCTCTTTTTCACTCTCTGGCATGATGCTTGTGGCCTTCAATGCTTTGTTGGTACAAAGAAAATGAACTCTGAAGAAGGCAACCTTTGAAACAGGGTGAGCAAGTTGGAGTGCACCCGACCACCCTCTGCCTCTTTTGGGGTGTCGCAGGGGCTCTGTTCTATTTAGATATGGCTGGTAGAGACAACACTTGAGCTTTTTCTGCATTTGTGTTTGTATCTGCAGCACCCTTAGGGCGTTGCTTTGTATGGACTCAGTTATCTGGAAGAGCTATTTGGAACTGAGGCAGGAGATTTAGGACTAAACCCAGCACCTTAACTGGGGATGTGTTTGGAAGCACTCCATTTGTTTGTGTAAGTATATGACCAGCCAGGCGCGGTGGCTCACGCCTATAATCCCAGCACTTTTGGAGGCTGAGGTGGGTGGATCACGAGGTCAAGAGATCGAGACCATCCTGGTCAACAAGGTGAAACCCCGTCTCTACTAAAATACAAAAATTAGCTGGGCATGGTGGCACGCGCCTGTAGTCCCAGCTACTCGGGAGTCTGAGACAGGAGAATTGCTTGAACCCAGGAGTGGGAGGTTGCGATGAGCCGAGATTGTGCCATTGCACTCCAGTCTGGGTAACAACAGCTAAACTCCGTCTAAAAAAAAAAATGTGTATGACCTTTGTGTATAGGCGGTGATCGCTTCCTTTCCTTTTCACTTCTAACTTCATCTTCCTGATTATCTCAGAGAGCCACCTACAGCCTTAATCTTCTTGGCCAAAAGCACCCTTAGCTCTGTCCAGTTGGAAACCGTTTACCTTGACTAGTGATTTACGGAGGCGGTAGGGATTCATCCCAAGCCGTGCAGTTCTGGGATAATGGGGCTCGTCTTGATGGGAGGTAAATGGGAGTGGTGAGGATACCGATCACACATCACGTAGTGGCTTTAAGGCTTGCTCACCAATCTCCTTTTCTTTCTTTCTCTTTCCCTCCTTTAAAGCTTGGCTCCTTTGCTGAGGCCTGACAGAAACTTCATACTCTCATCTTCTTTGGGATTCCAGCTAGTTACATATTATGACCCATTTTTAATGCATTTTTTAAACTGATGGGCAAATTACAGCAAGAAAAATTTAGAGCTCAAATGGTTAGCCTGCAACGGTAGAATTAACAGTCTTCTAAAGCTCTCTATCTTCCTCTCTTCTTTATTGCCCGCTTTGAATCTGCTGTTACTAAGTTGCTGGTGCTGAGATAAGACTCATTAGTTGTGCTCTAAATGCAATGTAAACATTGGAAATTTGTTTGAAACTGAAGGAAAAGTAAGAGTAAAAGAGACTTTTTTTTTTTTTTTTTTTTTTGAGAGGGAGTTTCACTCTTGTTACCCAGGCTGGAGTGCAATGGTGTGATCTCGGCTCACCGCAACCTCCACCTCCTGGGTTCAGGCAATTCTCCTGCCTCAGCTTCCTGAGAAGCTAGGATTACAGGCACGTGCCACCATGCCCAGCTAATTTTTTGTATGTTTAGTAGAGACGGGGTTTCACCATGTTGACCAGGATGGTCTCGATCCGTTGACCTCGTGATCCACCCGCCTCGGCCTCCCAAAGTGCTGGGATGATAGGTGTGAGCCACCGCGCCCGGCAAAAAGAGACTTTTTAAAAAACCAAACTGCCACAGAAACTGCTTTACTCAAATTTTGTTTTATTGATTGATTAATTGATTGATTGATTGAGACAGAGTCTCGTTTCATTGCCCAGGTTGGAGTGCAGTGGTGTGATCATAGCTTACTCCAGCCTCCGTTTCCCAGGCTCAAGCAGTCCTTCTGCCTCAACCCCCCACCCCAAGTAGCCAGGACTACAGATGTGTGCCAGCCACCATGCTCAGCTAGTTTTTAAAAATTCTTCATAGAGCTGGGATTCTTGCTATGTTGCTCAGGCTGGTCTTGAACTCCTGTCTCAAGTAATCCTTTTGCCTTGGCCTTACCCAAATTTTGCTTCACAGTTTTCATTGGATTATATATTGTGGCAAACAAAGTTTAACCATGTAAAGATGTTTCAATTTCATTAAAGAATAATGTAGATCCAGCTATCTTTTATAAAATGGTGAGTTTGTATTGTTAGCTAGATTTCTGAAGTAAAAGCTATTGGACTTTTGTGTGTGTGTATATGTGTTTAGATATATTTATGTGTATGTTCATATATTATGTTATATGTTGTGTTTAGCATGCTACTAAATTGGCTTATAAGTAAATGAGTACTCATAAATTAAGTCCAAATGCTTTTCAAGTTTATGTGAATTTAATAATCCTTGATAAATAAAACTTAGTTTTAAGAATGTTGGTGATAAAAAATAGATATATTTTCAGACTTGTCAACACATATTTTTGTCTGAGTTTATTGGCCAAATGGTTTTGTATTGTCATATGTTAAGATGTCAGAGTTTGATACATAAGTGTTATAAGACTATAAACCGAGCCAAAACCAGAATAATCTTTGTTTATGTGATTTCATCGGATGAATAAGATTAATTTAGTATTATTTGTTCAATGAAAACAGTTAAATCGTCTAAGTTATTGACAAAATGTTTAACTTTATGTTTAACTTTAATGTTCTTAAACATCTTACATTCACTGGTTTTAAAAATCGTTAATAGAGAAATAGCTTCAAATAATGACTACTGATATAGTTTGATTGTGTGTCCCCACCCAAATCTCATGTTGAAATGTTATCACCGGAGTTGGAGGTAGAGCCTGGTAGGAGGTGATTTGATCATGAGGGTAGGTTTCTCATGAATGGTTTACCACCATCTGCTTGGTGCTGGCCTCATGACAGTTAGTTCTCATGAGAACTGGTCATTTAAAAGTGTGTGGCTCCTCCTCGATCTCTCTCTTGCTTCTGCTCTGGTCATATATGTGTGCCTGCTCCTTGTTTGCCTTCTGCCATGATTATAAGCTTTCTGAGGCCTCCCTAGAAGCCAAGCAGATGCCAGCATCATGCTTCCTATACAGACTGTAGAACCATGAGCCAATTAAACCTATTTTCTTTTGAAATTACCCAGTCTCAGGTATTTCTTTACAATGAGAGAACAAACTAATACAACTACCTTTGTGTAATAGCTCAGTTTTCAGAAGTAATGTAGATACACTATTAAAAATGGAAAAATTGAGTACATGTAAATGAGGTAAATGCTTGTAAATGAACTTTTTGTATAGTTTAAAATCTTAAAAGCATATAGGATGCTTATTGGGTATCTGGGTCATTTCCAGTTAAGAAAAGGTTATTATATGTGGACTAGTTCTCATCTATAAAATGTTAATATCCAATAGGCAGTTTAGGGTTTCTTGCTTCCTACATTTATGTAAAATATGTAAAAGAAGATGTGTTCTTATTGAGAAAAAGAATAATTTTGTCTAATTTAAAACTTATTTAAAAGTTGATTTGAATTATGGATTTGAAAAGGTTATTTATGAAATAAGGTAGAAAGTTACCAGTAGATAAAGGAGAGAGATGTCAAGAAAGATATGGACATAAAGATGTCTTTTTGGTAAGGAAGGTTATAAAGAAAAAAGAGTACTTTTATCTGAGAAACAATCTTATATGGTAAATTCTTGTCCTAAAGTAAAATGACTAGTTATTTAAGAAAGATGTAGCATAGGGGAAGTCAGAAAGTCCAATCCAAACATACCGTAGATTGACTGTGTAAGTTGTTATAAGGTTTACGAAGGGGAGTTTATAAAAGGAATTTTGTATGTGATTAATTTAGCTCTAATTAATAGGGAATTATTTATAATAACCTTTCTAAAGAATGGTTCCCTATGTTAAAACAACATTTTCTTAAGATATTGATTTGCCCTTAATGATTACAAGAAATTTTGTGTTTCAATTATATAACCTATTTAAAAAAAAAATTCTCAGATTAGTATCTTAAAAGTTCAACTCTTATGTTTCACGGCTTACAGCTTCTTTTTTGCCCCTTAAAATGGTCTGAGATGATAACTCTCTCCTTCAGCTTTTTCATTAGCTCCTGTAATTTTTCTCCTTTGGTTCCAACTGTTGTTATGGCCTGATGGTGAAATATTTTTATCTTAGAGGTCCATAAAATCAATGTTTTCCTCTAGTATAATTTAATTCTATACATTGCGCTTTCCTTGATGTGTCTAAATTTTTAATATAATCAGGAAACTTCTCATGTAAATTACTAAGACTCATGTATTTCCCTGCTATATTGATAAACTCAGACATATTCTTTTTGTGTCCAATTAAATCCAAGTACTTTTTCCATCAAGTTTGATTTCCAGACTATCTAAATGGGCTTCCCTTGAGGAGAAGCAGTCACACTAAAGAAGGTTTTTCTTTGCTTTTTTGGTAACTGGCTTAAGAAACAAGATTTTACATTTTATCAAGATAGTTCATATGTTGTCTTTATTAGGTTTATAATTGCTTAAAAATCCCCTGAGATTTTAAAGAATTAAAGTTTTTATACCCATGTAACTTTCTGAATTGCCTTTTAAGTCTTTTAATTATCACTTTGGACAAATGAATAACTATTGTTTTACAAGAACGTGTGGTTCTCTTTTGATCATATGTTTTAAGGCTTTTAACATCTTTGACAGATGTCTTCAAAATTGAATCATAAATTAAGTCTCTGACTTATTGTTGGGGTTTAGCAAAGTTATACAAATTTTTTTTTTTTTTGAGACGGAGTTTCTCGCTTGTTGTCCAGGCCGGAGTGCCTAAGGGAACCATCTCAGCTCACTGCAACCTCCGCCTCCCAGGTTCAGGCAATTCTCCTACCTCAGCCTTCCTGAGTAGCTGGGATTATAGGCATGCGCCACCACACACGGCTAATTTTGTATTTTTAGTAGAGAGTTTCTCCATGTTGGTCAGCTGGTCTCGAACTCTTGGCCTCAGGTGATCCACCTGCCTTGGCCTCCCAAAGTGCTGGGATTACAGGAGTGAGCCACTATGTCTGGCCAGTTGTATCAATTCATCACTGCAAAGTTATAAAATATTTTTACAGTTTCCAGTCAGGTCATTAACTCCAGTGTCACCACCTCCAACCCTTGAAAAAGTCCTCATCAAGTGCTATCAGGTAATCTTTCTGCTGTTAAGTTAAAGGGCTTTGACTCTTGGATACACATATCCTGTTTAAGTATTTGCCGCCAAACTCAAGTTAACTGAAGCCTTGTCTTTAAATCTGGGCAAAGGTGGACAAAGTAAACTGCTTTCATGAGACACAGGCAAAGGTATATATCCAAAAACATTAAAATTTGCTTAATAATTTTGCCTGTATCTGAAATAATGTAATTTAAATATTCAGCTACCTGTGGGCTTCCTTTCCTGTCATTCTTGGAACTAGGCAAGATTTATGACCTTTTTGTTTAAAATGTTGGTAATTTAGGCCGGGCATGGTGGCTCACGCCTGTAATCTCAGCACTTTGGGAGGCCGAGGCAGGCGAATCACCTGAGGTCAGGAGTTCAAGACCAGCCTGGCCAACATAGTGAAACCCTGTCTTAAAAAAAAAAAAAAATTGGTAATTTTTTAAAGGTTTTATTTTGCCTCCAAAATGTGAAATTATTCAATCCTTCCAGGCCCAGGGAGTTTTGTGGAAAGGTGAATGTGTGAGATTGTAAGGGCTGGTCTTGAGGGAAAAATTAATTCAGACCCTCCAAATCAAGAGTGGGCATGTAGATGCCTAAATAGCTAAACAGAAATACTCATGTTTTGTACAGCTAGTTGTTACAAGCCAAGATAAAATAGTTCAATGCATACAATTCACAGGTAAGTCAATTTTATAACCTGCCATTTTGCTTTTAGTTTTTGGCTCTTACACTGTTTTTGTTTTTTTTCTTGAGACGGAGTTTCGCTCTTGTTACCCAGGCTGGAGTGCAATGTCACGATCTCGGCTCACCACAAACTCTGCCTCCTCGGTTCAGGCAATTCTCCTGCCTCAGCCTCCTGAGTAGCTGGGATTACAGGCACACGTCACCATGCCCAGCTAATTTTTTGTACTTTTAGTAGAGACGGGGTTTCACCATGTTGATTGACCAGGATGGTCTCGATCTCTTGACCTTGTGATCCACCTGCCTTGGCTTCCCAAAGTGCTGGGATTACAGGCTTGAGCCACCGTGCCCGGCCTCTTATATTGTTTAAAAGGGGTTTTAAGGTTAATGAGTGCCTTCCCATCTTCATTCCCATCTGGTCTAGAACATTAATTGATGATAAGTCTTCATTTGACTCTAAGTCTCTTGGCCACAGGGGTCCCACTGAGGGACATGATGTGCTACCCAGGGAAGGTAGCATACCACTGCAGCATTAATATGAGAAAAAATAAAAGCTTGGCTAGGCGTGGTGGCTCAAGCCTGTAATCCCAGCACTTTGGGAGGCTGAGGCGGGTGGATCACGAGGTCAAGAGATCGAGACCATCCTGGTCAACGTGGTGAAAACCCATCTCTACTAAAAATACAAAAAAAATAGCTGGACATGGTGGCATGTGCCTGTAATCCCAGCTACTCAGGAGGCTGAGGCAGGAGAATTGCCTGAACCCAGGAGGCGGAGGTTGCGGTGAGCCGAGATCTCGCCATTGCACTCTAGCCTGGGTAACAAGAGCGAAACTCAGTCTCAAAAACAAAAAAAACAAATAAATAAAATAAAAGCTTGGCTATTGGTACTGCCTCTGGCATGTCTTGACAAAAAAGGGGAATATAAACTAAAAAAAAAAAAAAATTTGGGCTGGGCTTGGTGTAGTGGCTCATGCCTGTAATCTCAGCATTTTGGGAGGCTGAGGCAGGAGGATCACTTGAGCCCAGGAGTTCAAGACAAGCCTGGGCAACACAGTAAGACTATGTCTCTGCCAAAAAAAAAAAAAAAAAAAAAAAAAAAAAGAGCTGGCCAAGTGGTGTGCACTTGTGGTCTCAGCTACTCAGGAGGCTGAGATGGGATGATCCCTTGAGCTGAGGAGGTCAGAGCTGCAGTGATCCATGATCACACCACTACACTCCAACCAGGATGACAGAGTGATACCCTGTCTCAAAACAAAACAAAACGAAGCAAAAATCTGAAATCCCCGCTGACTGCATGGACTTCCCCTTGTTAAAAGAAAAACTTCAGCTGAGTTAAATTTAAAGGATTTTAATTGATCAATGAACCATTTGCAAATCAGGCCACCCCCACAATTACAGCAGATTCAGAAAGACTCCAGGGATGCCTTGTAGTTAGAATAAATTTATAGACAAAAACAAGGGAAGTGACACACAGAAATTGGAAGTGAGGTACAGAAACAGCTGAATTGGTTACAGGTTGGCGTTTGCCCTATCTGAACACAGTTTGAACACTCAACAGCATATGAGTGGTTGAAGTATGGCTGCTGGGATTGGCCAGGTCTCAGCTATTTTTACAGGTGCATACTCCTAAGTTAGGTTTTCAATCTTGTCTGCCTATTAAGTTGGGTTACAGTTCGTCCACAAGGACTCAAACATAGAAGTATCTGGAGTCCTTCTCAGGACACTTTAGTTTGCTTTAACTCTCTTTTGGCCAAAGGGGATCCTTCCCACCTAAAAAACTTGAAAAACTAGTTTGGGAATAGGCCAAACTAACATTGGGAGGAGCTTAGTTTTAGTTTATTTATTTATTTATTTATTTATTTATTTATTAGACGGAGTTTCGCTCTTGTTACCCAGGCTGGAGTGCAATGGTGCGATCTCGGCTCACCGCAACCTCCGCCTCCTGGGTTCAGGCAGTTCTCCTGCCTCAGCCTCCTGAGTAGCTGGGATTACAGGCATGCACCACCATGCCCGGCTAATTTTTTGTATTTTTAGTAGAGACGGGGTTTCACCATGTTGACCAGGATGGTCTCGATCTCTTGACCTCGTGATCCACCCGCCTCGGCCTCCCAAAGTGCTAGGATTACAGGCTTGAGCCACCGCGCCCGGCAGTTTTAGTTTAAAAAAAGATAACGCCTTTTTCCAAAACAAACCTCTGTATTGCCTGAAGACTAGACTGCCTTTGTAGAACTAACAAATTAGCCACAGTATTAGAAACTATGATTTAGGAATCATGCAGCTGGAGCCTACAAGATTCCCAAGTTGCTTTCGGGAATAACATCACTATTGTAAAGCCGAGAACAGTGCTTGGGATATTTTGCTGACTCTGTACTTGATGGATCGCCTGGTATTACCCAGCTCAATAAACCAGCTAATCTGATTTTGTGGCCCCCACCCAGGAACTGACTCAGTTCAAGACAGTTTCGACTCCTTAGGATTCCATTTCTGAACTGACCAATCAGCACTCCTTGCTCACTGGCTATCCCCGATCCCAACAAATTATCCTTATCTGATCCCTAAAACTCAGGGAGAGACTGATTTGAGTAATAATAAAACTCCAGTCCCCCACACAGCTGGCTGTGTGTGAATACTCTTTCCCTATTGAAATTTCCCTGTCTTGATAAATTGGCTCTATCTAGGCAGCAGGCAGGATGAACCCACTGGACAGTTATACTCTCTTCTCTTGAAATTCCCGCTCATCGATAATATAAATTAGAATGTTTCCAGGTGTCACAAATCAGTGTATATTAATGAGCCTCTCCAGAATTTATTAAGATTAGGAAAAAATATGTTTTTTTTTTTTTTTTGAGACAGAGTTTTGCTCTTGTTACCCAGGCTGGAGTGCAATGGCGCAATCCCGGCTCACCACAACCTCCGCCTCCTGGGTTCAGGCAATTCTCCTGCCTCAGCCTCCTAAGTAGCTGGGATTACAGGCACGTGCCACCATGCCCAGCTAATTTTTTGTATTTTTAGTAGAGACGGGGTTTCACCATGTTGACCAGGATGGTCTAGATCTCTTGACCTCTTGACCTTGTGATCCACCCGCCTCGGCCTCCCAAAGTGCTGGGATTACAGGCTTGAGCCACCGCGCCCGGCCATATGTTTTTTTTAATTTCTCTTTTTTCTTTTTCTCTTGCAACGTGTTATCAGAAAAAAATATGTTTTAAAAAATCCTGAAGGGACAAATACAGACAGAAATGACAAAGCCATCATGGAATCTAAAAAGGAGGAGGAAGAGGAAAAAAAGGAAAGGGAGGGAGGAAAGAGGACACAAAAAGAGAAAGAGGAAGGGAAAGTGTCATTGATAGGCTGAGTTCTTTCCCTTTTCAGCATCTGTTGCAAAGAAAGAACACTCAGTTGGCAGGGAGGTTGGGGGAAGGCAAGCAGATTTTTATTCCTGGCCAAGAATGAAGAAGGAGAGAGCTTTTGCTCTAGAGACAAATTCTCCAGCTGTGTGCAATGACTCACACCTGTAATCCCAGCACTTTGGGAGGCCAAGGCGAGCGGATCACCTGAGGTCAGGAGTTCGAGACCAGCCCAGCCAACGTGGTGAAACCCCGTCTCTACTAAAAACACAAAAAAACTAGCTGAGTGTGGTGGCACATGCCTGTAGTCCCAGCTACTCGGGAGGCTGAGGCAGGATAATTGCTTGAACCTGGGAGAGGGAGGTTGCGGCAAACTGAGATTGTGCCATAGCACTCCAGCCTGGGTGACAGAGTGGGACGCCATCTCAAAAACATAAAAATAATAAAATAAAATAAAATACAGATTCTCCATGAGAGATGGGTAGCTGGGGAATTTTGAGGAGTTAGATGTAGGGTGGGGAGGTAAGTAACCATGTGAAGAGAGGAACTCCAGACATGCAGGTGCATCTCATAAATATGCCTCTTCATACCACGTACTTTCAGAAAGTGGTGGTGATTTTCTCCCATGGGTGGGGAGTTTAGTATTATGATGACATGTTCATGATCTAAAGGTAACATGCAGTTGCTGGTTCTGGTTTGCACCAGTCTTGAGCTGACTTACTGTCCTCTGGTAATTGGGGAAGGGCCCTGAAGCTCCTTCAGCCCTCTGGGTCATCTGGAATTCTTTTAAGCAAACACACCTATAAATAAAGAGAATAGAAAAAAACCCGTTCAAGAAAAAATAATGAGCTTTCTCAGCTATCTACTGTATAAGAAAATAATGAGCTTTCTCAGCTATATCTCCAGGGCTGCCCTGGTAACAAAAGAAGGAGTAGGGAAAGAACAGAATTTTGTGTGGGATGTCCTCTGGAGCTGTCTCAGGCAGGCAGAAATGAAATCTGACCATTTTAAGTGCCTAGTTCTGAAAAAGTTATTGAAGAGGGCTTTTCTTGGGCAATAGGAATCAACCAACAGTCTCCAGAATAGTCTAGATCCCACATTCCTCAAGATCGACCAATCTTTTTGTCTGGGTTTTGTGCCCTGCAAACAACACTTTGGTAATTAATGTTTATTTTGTGCTGCCTAATCTCTGATAGATGTGCACCTGGCTATAACAGAGGAAGAATGACTGTTTCCAGTATTTGATTACCCTGGACAAGTGGAATGGTCAGGTATTGAATTTCTAACACTGAGAAACCAAACCCTGGCTTCTAAGAAAACCATCACAATGCAGCCTTTTATGAAGTCCAATGTGAGGCTGCCTTCCTTCAGCTTTCTAAAGCCACTGCTGGGAAGCTAACAGAGAGGGTAGCCAGGGGAGAGTGGTGAGGATGCTATATACCAGAAATGCTGCTACTGCCTAATTAGGGCCACAGGACTTAATTTCATCTCTCTCAGCCTGCTTTTCTATCTGTGCAATAAAGATAATGATGTCAGTGTTTACATGAGTGTCATGAGATAAAATAGGTGCAAACACCTCTTATAGAGCCTGGTTCTTGTTAAATCATTAATGTTTCTTTAATTAAAAAAAAAACCTCAAGAATTCTTTTTTTTTTTTTTTTTTTTTGAGACGGAGTTTCACTCTTGTTACCCAGGCTGGGGTGCAATGGTGTGATCTCGGCTCACTGCAGCCTCTGCCTCCTGGGTTCAAGCAATTCTCCTGCTTCAGCTTCCCAAGTAGCTGGGACTACAGGCATGCGCCACCATGTCCAGCTAATTTCTGTATTTTTAGTAGCGACGGGGTTTCACCTTATTGACTAGGATGGTCTCGATCTCTTGACCTCATGATCCACCTGCCTTGGCCTCCCAAAGTGCCGGGATTACAGGCTTGAGCCACCGTGTCCGGCCAAAAAAACCTCAAGAATTCTTAAGGACACTTGATAGGTGTGTTTTTTCAAAGGGTATGACCGTAGCAATAACAACATGTCTTTTATATGTCTTATATATCTTACATTATTAAATATATTGTAGTCATTGGGAAATAGGGTCCCATTATTGGAAAAACAAGATACAGATATGGAAGAGGGAAGACAGGATGAGTCCTAGGGTATTGACTGGAATTAGAGTTATTACTATGAATTCATAAGTTTACTCTGTGTGTGTGTGTGTGTGTGTGTGTGTGTGTGTATTTAATAGCTTTGTCTATTAAAAAGTTGACACCTCAGTAGTAATGGGCACAGCTGGCACTCACATCTTGGTTTCTAAAGTTCATTTTCCATTGGAAGGGACCAGATATCCTTAGAAAAAAGGTTGTGAGGCTACAAAGCCATGTCCTCCAACCCTGGTGTGTGATGGTTAATTTTAGGTGTCAACTTGACTGGATAAGGAATACCTAAAGTGAGGGTGTTTTCCAGAAGAGATTAGCATACATGTCTGAGTATGTTAAGTGGGGGAAGATTTGTCCTCAATGTAGGCAGGCACCATCCAATAAGATGGGGACCTCAATAGACCAAAAACAGAGAAGAGTTCGTCTCTCCACTTACTTTATTTCTTTTCCTATCTCAGATATCTGAACTCCAGGCTCCCAGCCTTTGAACTCTAGGACTTATGCCAGTGATGCCCTGGGGTCTCAGGTCTTTGGCTTTGGACTGAGAGCTGTACCATTGGATTCCCTGGTTCTGAGGCCTCTGGGCTTGGACTGAGCTTCCTGGAGTATCCCAGGGTCTCCAGCTTTCAGATGACCTGTGGTGGGATTTTTCAGCCTCCATAATCATATTACTGAGTTCCCCTAACAAATATCCTTGTGCACACTCTCTGTCTTTCTCTCTGGCTCGCTCTCTCTTCTATCTATCATCTATCTATCTTCTCTCTCTCCGCCCCCCCCCCCCCCCCCCGCCATCCATCTATCCTACTGGTTAAGTCTCTTTGGAGAACTCTAATACACTGAGTTTCAACATCCAGAGGTGTCTACATGGCTCATCTACACTCTTGTCCCTTAGGAGCTGCAGCGTGGAGGATCTCAACACTGAGTAGGGGCCATTGAGAAGGAAGATCCTCTCCAAACTACAACAGAGGCTGCAGCCATCCTCAGCCCCAACCAGATGGGAAACATGGCACTGTGGAGCATGTCCATGGTGTGTGGGCATGGATCTGTACTGTGCTGCTCAAGAGCCACCACAGAGGGAGGTCCATAGGAGCATTGTGTGTGTGTGTGTGTGTGTGTGTGTGTGTGTGCGCGCGCGCGCGCGCGCGCGCGCGCAGGACACACTGGGGCAGTTGCAGATTCAGCACTGCTATGTGCAAGTTTGAGATGACCTCTAGGCTGCAGCTTCATAGCCTTGATTTGGAGCCAGATGCTACAGGAACAGCTACCATAGTATGTGGTTTTCACTGAACAAGCTTGGTTTCTTGGTTTCTAATCCCACTGTCATGTAGGTGCTAATTTCACCTCAATACTGAGGGGAATCTCAGTGAATGAACAGAGCCATGCACTCCAAATCTTTATAGTTGTGAGACTACTCATATAAAATTCTCTCTAAGGTTTATGTTACAGGGCCTTGTTAAAGGGACTCAACCAAAATCCATTCCCTACTGAAATACTAGCCATGATATGTAGCAGAAAAGGGAAGAAAATCTAAATCATTTTAGAAGAAAGATAAAATAAAATTCTGTTTCTGGACTATTTTCATGGACTTTTTAGAAACCACAAAATGCTGTCACTTTACTACTCTCTACGAATGTAATAATATGGCAGGACAAGTAAGTCACATCAAAATAATCTACAGTTACAGAATATCATCTGAAAATCACAATTCTATCAAATTCCTACACTGAGCAGTGAGTAGTCTCTGTAAATTCCTGCAGGATTCCAATGGCCAGATTCGAGATAGAAACATCACTGCATTCTGAACACAAAAAGAGGCTCAGAGTCAAATGACGCCATTATGGGATACTCAGATGGTGGTGACATGAGTTACTGGATTTGAGCAGTCTCTAGATTTCACCTGTTATTACAGAGAAGCCCTAAATGTTTCCTTACTTTCAATATTCCCTTAATTATACCCTCCCATTTAATCTGACAGTGAGCTCCATGTTTGTCAATACCCAGGAAGTGTGCCCTTGGGGTTCTAATTGGGGTGGCATGAATTAGTGACTTTCCCTGCATTTCATTATAGCTCACAGTGAGCCTCAAATGCCCCCTTTTACCCTTGGTTTTCCAGAGCCCTGGGGGTTGTTTTTGCCATCTGGTGTTCAAGACTTCCTGCTGAGCTCTTCCCTTCCCTTGTGCCCACCAGGGCTTGGATCTGCCCCTTGAAAGGCGTGCTTCATGGTTCCAACCTGAGCACAACTGGTCAAAGCAGATGCATATTCACAATCACTAGAGACGTTTCTCTGAGTGAATGATATTTACAATTTCTCTCTATGAAAAGTGTTCATACTCTCCATGTTTCAAAACAGAGTACAAGGTGAACACAGTTTAAAGAACAGCAATTTTTCAGTGAATGAAAAGTGAGAAAGATTTGGGAGCAGAAGTCCCAGATTCAATGCCAAGGTTATCATCACCTTAGAATATGATGATACAAACAGTAAACCACACTGAAGTTTAGCGTGTACTAAGAGTTTAAAATGAATTCTTTTCATTTAGCCTGTACCACTTTCATTTATTTTAGGGATGAGAAAGTCAAGGAACCCAAATGTTAATTAAGTAACAGGTCCAAGGTTACACAGCAGGGAAGGTGCAGAACAAGACTAGTCCCCAGGCATCTGGCTCTGCACCTGAGCTGTCAACCACTTCTCCAAGTTGTGTGATTCGGAGCTTGTTTGAAAGCCAGCTTCCTCATGTTTGATTGTAATTCCTGTAGTAGAGATTAGCCATATGGGAAGTTAACTGGGATAACAAAACATTGCATAAATTTATACTGCACTCTGTGCTTCAGGCGTTGGATGCCTCCCAAATATTTGCTAACACAATCAGGCAAGAGCTGATAAATGCCTTTGCATGGCTGCCTCCTCGCTAGGAATTGCCCAAGCTAGTCAAATGGCCTAGATCCCTGGAGTTCAGAGGCCTTTTCTTAAACACAAAAAATGTTTAAGCTTTTTTGCTGCTCAACTGTGGTTCAGTAAGCAATTTGCTATCCAACCATTTCTCTTTTCTTTATTTCTTTTTTTTTTTTGAGATGGAGTTTTGCTCTTGTTACCCAGGCTGGAGTGCAAATGCGCGATCTCGGCTCACTGCAACCTCCGCCTCCTGGGTTCAGGCAATTCTCCTGCCTCAGCCTCCTGAGTAGCTGGGATTACAGGCACGTGCCACCATGCCCAGCTAATTTTTTGTATTTTTAGTAGAGATGGGGTTTCACCATGTTGACCAGGATGGTCTCGATCTGTTGACCTTGTGATCCACCCACCTCGGCCTCCCAAAGTGCTGGGATTACAGGCGTGAGCCACCGTGCCCAGCCCATTTCTCTTTTCTTAAGCATCTTCTTCCTGTTTGATCTGCAACTGGCCTTCCCATTCATCCCCATGATGCCCATTAATATAGAATCTTAAGACTCACTGGCAGGTGCTGGACACAAAGGAGCCAGTGAGAAACCCACATATAAGGGTGGTACAGACTCTAGGGACCCACACAGGACCCACACACCTGGGGGTACCTCCTTGGCACCTACCTGGGAGCCAGGTGCTCCCAATTGCCTGAACATTCCCTGAGACGCCCTGGCTTTTCCCTAGAGAAACTTGGGGTGGGTGCACATTCCAACCATAGCAATTACTTTTATTTTGAGATAGGGTCTCAGTCTGTCACCCAGACTGGAGAGAGTGTAGTGGCACAATCACAGCTTACTGCAGCCTTGACTTCCTGGGCTCAGGTGATCCTCCCATCTCAGCCTCTCAAGTAGCTGGAACCACAAGTGCACACCACCACGCCTGGCTAATTTTTTTGTGGATATTGGGTTTCACCATGTTTCAGGCTAGTCTTGAATCCCCGAGCAATCTGCCTGCCTTAACCTCTCAAAGTGCTGGGATTAGAGGTGTGTGCCATCAAGCCTGGCCCCATAGCAATTACTTTCTGTACCCTTAGCTCCAGAATGTTCTGCTAACTTCCAGAAAGCATCCCCTTGTGGTTCCAATTGGGACTGCATTTGTTAATTTCCATTGTTTCTTAAGCCCTCACAGTGAGGCAGAAGTGCCCCTCTCCAACTTGGTTTATTTTCCTTCTGCCTTAGGAGCTTTTTTTTTTCTTCTTTCTTTCTTTTCTTTTCTTTTTTTGAGACAGAATCTCACTCTGTTGTCCAGGCTGGAGTGCAGTGGCGTGATTATTGCAACCTCTGCCACTAGGATTCAAGCAATTTTTGTGTCTCAGCCTCCCAAGTAGTTGGGATTACAAGCCTGCACCACCATGCCTGGCTAATTTATATGTATATATAATATATAATACATATATAATATATATATACAATATATATTATATATATGCACACACACACACACACACACACACACACACATATATATACACACTATATATATATATATATATATATATATATATATATATATATATATATATATAGTAGAGATAGGGTTTTACCATATTGGCCAGGCTGGTTGCAAACTCCTGGGCTCAAGTGATCCTCCTGTCTTGGCCTCCCAAACTGCTGGGATTACAGACATGAGCCACCATACCTGGCCTAGCAGCTGTTCTTCTGAACCCCACTGAAGGTTAAACTCCTCTCCCACTTGTACACCTGATGTTTAGATCTGCTTCCTAAAAGTGTGCTCATATCTTCCCAACTTGCACACACCTGGCCCAAGATGATGCCTATTCACAATCACTGGGGACCCTTGTCCTGAATGAATGACACATTTTCCTCTACGCCAGTTCTTCATACTCCAAACATTTTGATGCAGTTCACTAACCAGAGGCAACACAGTTTCTCAGAGAGTGGACAGTGAATGGGATTTGGGGCCAGAGATCTCGGATTCCTGGCCAGCTATGTATGTAATTTAGAATGTGATGATAAAAGAAGAGGTTTACATGGTGGTTTACCATGTTCTAGGAGTTTTACATAAATTCATCTAATTTAGCCCATACAACTGTTAGAGTTGAGGAATTTGAAGGAATGGCTTTGAGTATCATGCTACCTGCTGCAAGTATAAAGGTACATGGCTAGGGATGTGCAGAGCTGAGCCTGCTTCCCAGGCAGTGTGGCCTTAGAGTCTGAGTTGTCAGCCACCCTTCCATATTTCATAGTCTGGAGCTTGTTAGAACTTCAGTTTCCTCATCTTCAAATGCAGTCCCTGCACTACAGAGTAGCCATCAGGGAGGTTAAGAAGGATAAACCAGAAGACAGTGGAGGTCTATGGAATCCTGTGTTTTGTGAGTTGTGGGGCTCAGGAATATTAGTGATGACACCCAGGGAAGGGCTGATTGTTAAGCTCTTGCAGATCCCTTCTATTGTTAAGGACAATCTAAGTCAGTGAAATAATTTCAGCCTCTGAGGACCAGTGGCTTTTACTTTAACACAGAAGCACCCAAGCTCTGCTCTGCTCAACACTGTGCTACAGAAGGCCAGTGGCTATCTTACATTGTCTTTTTCCTTAACACCTCTTTCCTCTTTTCCCACAAACGTGAGCTTCCCCTGCCTTCTATATTAACTGCACTCTGTCTTGTGGTACACAGAGGGAGTAAGACAATCTCTGCCATGCCAGCCCACATCACTTCAGAGGATGATGCAGAAAATACACAAGGAATAAACACAGAAATAAGATGATTCAGAAAGGATGGGTGCTATGAGGTAGTAAATAGGACCAAAGGAGTAGAGAATGTGTTAGTTCATTCTCACACTGCTACAAAGAACCACCCAAGACTGAGTTATTTATTTATTTATTTATTTATTTTTGAGATGGCGTCTCACTCTTGTTGCCCAGGCTGGAGTGCAGGTGGAGCGATCTCAGCTCACCACAACCTCTGCCTCCTGGGTTCAAGCTATTCTCCTGCCGCAGCCTTCCGAGTAGCTGGGATTACAGGCACGAGCCACCACGCCTGGCTGATTTTGTATCTTTTTTTTTTTTTTTTTTAGCAGAGATGGGGTTTCTCTATGTTGGTCAGGCTGGTCTCGAACTTCTGATCTCAGGTGATCCACCCATCTCGGCCTCCCAAAGTGCTGGGATTACAGGCATGAGCCACCGTCCCTGGCCCAAGACTGAGTAATTTATAAAAGAAAGAAGTTTAATTGAGTCTCAGGTCCACCTGGCTGGGGAGGCCTCAGGAATCTTACAATCATGGTGGAAGGTGAACGGGAAGAAAGGCACCTTCTTCACAATGTGGCAGGAGGGATAGTGAACACAGGAAGAACTACCAAACACTTACAAAACCATCAGATCTTGTGAGAACTCACTTACTATCATGAGAACAGTATGGGGGAAACTGCCCCCATGATTTAATTACTTCCACCTGCTCTCTCCCTTGACACATGGGGATTACAAGGGTTATAATTCAAGATGAGATTTGGGTGGGGTCACAAAGCCTCAACATATCAGAGAGGGATGAGGAAGCACCATCATTAAGCTGCAATGGTCAGGGAAGGGCACTTTAAGAAGACAGGATTGGAGTTGGTATCTAAGTGAGGGAGGCAGCCAACACATCTGTGGGGTAAAGGTGTTCTTGGCAGAGGAAATGCCCAGTGCAAAACTCTGAGACTCAGTGAGCCTGCCATGCTAATTGGACAAAAGCATGGTCAGTGGAGTCATAGGAGGTGCTTGGGTAGGTGCAACCTCATGGGCCAGGAGGGTGTAGATTTGTGTTTCAATATAAGTTGGAGCCACTGGGGGGCTTTGAGCAGCGTCGCCTCATGGTCTCATTTATGGATTTTAAACGTTGACATTGGCCTCACAGTTGTAAAGGTGAGACAGTTTAGGGAGGAGATGGGGAAAGGATTGATTGCTTAGCCTTTGTGGTCCTTCCAACCGTCAGTCCAGGCTAGTGATGGGGCAGAGAGGATGCAGAACAGTGAAGAGAATCAGCAGTCCTCAAAAAGCTTTCACATAATTTTGTCTGGGGCTGGTCCTCACTGAAGAGTCTTGGGTTTGGCCTGAGGCACCCTTCGGAGTCAAGGTTAAGGTGGCTTCCCAGTGGACACCCTAAGGAAGTTTAGGGTGAGAAGGAAGCTTGTGCTCTCAGGGTTAAATATGATTCGCATTTACATCATGCACATTTTGAAACTGCAGTCCTAAACATTGTAATCCTATCAGGTCTTCATTTGAGATGTGTAATTATTAATACTTTAAATCATGGCAATAAAACCAATAAAGAAACAAATAAAATTATTTAAAAAGAAAGTTGGAATAAAACAGTTGCTGTTTCCTTGCATTATTTTAGAAACTTTGCTAAAAACAACATAAAACTGTAATTATGCTACTTACAAATAGAATAAAGTGGAAGTAATTAATTTATTAGTGTTGTCATTGAAATAATCCACAGGCAAAGCATGTTATGAAGCAGAATCCTATCTTTTTTCATCTTATATGTGATATAATCACTTATTGGCAATAAAACTAAAATACAAACAATGAAAATTACCGTGGAAGGGAGGTAAAGGGGGTCTTGTTGTTCTGTAGCAGCATGCTCAATGGGAAGTCTGATCTACTCGGGAGTGACTCACTATTGTTTTCAAGCTGAGTGGAGAGTGCTTGGTGTTCAGCATTTCTTGTGACCAGAGGAGAATGGGGAGGATGTGCCAGTGAGGGAGGCTCCTTGGTGAAAAGGATTCCTAGATAATTGCGTCCTGGATTTATGGAGTAAAGAAAGAACAGAGATTTCTCTTCTTAGGACCTGTCCCTTGAAGACTCTCTGAACATCTGAGGTCTGACAAGGGGACGAGGTAGAGGACCAGGGGCTGGACCAGTGGAACTCCGGTCTAGGAAGCATGTTGAATAGAAAGAAAGTCCTGAGCTGCGGCTGCCTGCGGCAGGAGCACTAGGTCATACTCTTGTGGACCTTGTGAAGGATCTGTTGAGTCAGGGTGGAGTTGACCTGCTGGAGGCCTCTTTCTCCTGGGTTCCTGATCCTGGGAGGAATGCTGGGTTGAACCACCAGTCACAGGCTGGTGCTGCTCTTTAAATATTTTTTAATTTTTAATTTATTTTATTTAAAAACATTTTTGTTGGTACATAGTAGTTGTGTAAATTTATGGAATACATGAGATGTTTTGATACAGGCATGCAATTGGAAATAAACACATCATGGAGAATGGGGTATCCATCCCCTCAAGCATTTATCCTTTGAGTTATAAACAATATAATTACACTCTTTACTTTAAAATGTATAATTAAGGTGTTATTTACTATAGTCATCATCCTATCACATAGTAGGTCTTATTAATTTTTCTTTTTTTTAAAGACGAGGTTTCACCATGTTGGTCAGGCTAGTCTTGAATTCCCAACCTCAGGTGATCCGCCTGCCTTGGCCTCCAAAGTGCTTGGATTACAGGCGTGAGCCACCACGCCCGGCCACAGTCTTATTAATTCTTTCTATTTTTTCGGTACCTATTAACTTTTCCCACCTCCCCTCAACCCCACACTAGCCTCCCCGCTTCTGGTAACCATCCTACTTTCTATGTCCGTGAGTTCAATTATTTTGATTTGTAGATTCCATGTTAAGTGAGAACGTGCAATGTTTGTCTTTCTGTGCGTGGCTTATTTCATTTATCATAATGACCTCCAGTTCCAGCCATATTGTTGCAAATGATGGGATCTTACTCTGTTTTATGGCTGAAGGTGCTCTTCTTTCTTTGGGGATGTGGCGATCCAGAGGATGCCCTGGTGATGCATCTGCCACCTACCCCATTTGCAACACTGGGGATGTAAGTATATTTTTGGAAAACTTACATTTTTCTTCATTTTTGTGTTTTGGTCTCAGATATACATTTTCTTTTTTATTTTATTTTGTCTTCACACTACCTAGTCAAGAAATTATATTTTTCTTTCCTTAAGATATAAAGATGTGTCTTAGCCAACAGAGCTCTCAACTCATTGCCACAGCATTTTCTCTCATGGGAAATAAGCTGCTTTGCTAATAACCTGTGATTCTTCCAAATTTTTCTGAAATCATTTTGATTTGTATTTTGTAGGTGTCCGTCTCTTCACAGTCATGACTGATCTTGTCATTCACTTTTGGAGGATTCTCCTGTACCTGGGCAGGAAAAAGGAAAGAAGAAAAAAAAAGAAAAGAAGAAGCTAGCAACCACCTAAGTCTTCCAGTATGCATATCCAGTGTACTGATACTGTCTCCCGACTACTCACCTACAATTTGGGGTGTGCTGTTTATCTTGAATAATCCATTGGTTCACTCATTTAGCAATTTTTTGTACCCAGTATGTGTCAGGCACTGTTCTTGTAAATGGAGATAATAGCAATGAGCAAACATTTAAGACCTGTTATGGAAATGCCAGGGATTTGGCCTCAGTTCTGTTGCTCGCTGCACAGAATGCTGGCCAGGGAGAATGGGAGATAGAGTCTGAAATCTGCCTCCCTGACCCACTAAACTTGGGTAGCGGGGGTTTATATAGCAGTGAAGGTGGGAAAAACAGGAATTGGGGAGGGGTAAGGAAGCAAACATGATAGATGAGGGTTCTGGTGTCCCGTCTGGTGATCTGAAGAGTTTTAGTTCCTTGCCTGAGGACCAGTTTCCTGAGGCAGGAACTCAGGTAAGGCAAATGTAAGTTTCAAGTTTTAAGACCCGGGAGGGTCAATTTCAATGTTTATTCAAAAAACTGTAAACATTAGTTGTCTGGGACAATTTGGCCAGTTTCACGATCATGGAGCATACCTTTGTATGTGTGTGCATTTGTGTATGTAAGACAGTAAATAAGTTAAAATACAATAAATAAATAAATAAATAGAAGAAACAACAGCTCCAGTGGAAAATTCAAGTTTTCCTTCAACTGCATCAGTGGGGCCATGTGTGTGTGTTTGTGTGTGTGTGTGAATGTTTGTGATCACATTCATTTGACATGCAGGTTGAATAAGTGAGTCATTCTCCCCAGTACGCAGCGGGCTGCCTCTCCTAGCAGGGAACTTTCTCACAGGTTACTGCTGTGTTTTGCATGTTCCCTCCAAAACTGCTGTTGAAACTAAATCCCCAATGTGGTAGTATTGAGAGGTGGGGCCTTTAAGAAGTGATTGGATCACGAATGAATTATCCATTAATGGATTAATAGATTAGTGGGTTAATAGATGAATGGGCTATCATGGAAGTGAGACAGGTGGCCTATATGAAGGGCAAGAGACACCTGAGCTAACACAATCAGCGAAGCCCCCGCCTTGCCTCGGGACTTTTCAGAGAGTTCTCACCTGCAAGAAGGATCTCACCAGATATGGCCCATTGACTCTGGATCCCTCAGCTCCACAACTGTAAGAAATACATTTCTTTTCTTCATAAATTACCCAGTTTCAGGAATTCTGTTATAAACAACAGAAAAAAAAGACTGAGACAGTTACTGTACATCTTCATGGAACTAATTTTGTGTGTTCTGAGGGCTCTGTTCTCTAAGAGAACCCTTGCTCTATTTACCAGATTTTCTTCTCTAGTTCTATAATTTTACTTAAAGAGAAGAATGTCAAGGAAAGCCATTAGTAATTAAGAATGCTAGTGGATGATCCCTCTAGCATAAAACTGGAACATGGCACTGCTTTGTTATTGGTGCTGTTAAATCTGAATTATCACTTTTAAAACATATGAAAAGCAGTTATCAGGATTCAATTACTGCTTATTTCATGAGGAACCAGGGAAGAAAAAAATATGAATGTGTTTTAAAATTTCTGTTTAAAGCACATCACCATTTCATATGATTAGGTGTGGACTCACATGTCCCAGCTTAGAAAGAAAAACAAACTCATCCAGTAGTGCTTTTTTTCTGTGCTCATTTGCACACTAGAGAATGACGACTTCTCTTTGTTAGAGCCACCAAGTATATGTAAATTAAAGGGAATACATTTATGACTGGATTATTTACAACCAATATATTGCTAGGTGACAAGCAATTCCATTGTGAGTGGACTTCTCACAATGGTGACTGCAGGCAAATTTCCCTCCCTGGTTGCTGAGATCCAAGATTCTGCCTAGAAACAGGACAGTTCTTGTTGGTTGGGGTTAACCCTATTTAATAATAATGATAATATTATCCCTTATAACATTAAAGGGTTAACTATTGGTAGGCTTTTCATTTAACTGTAGTTCAAGAAAGGAATACTTAAAGTTTATTTTGAAATAGTTTCAAACTTAGAGAAAAATCATAAGGACTGCGTAAAGAACCTCCAAACAGCCCCTTTAAAGAAATAATGATAAAATAATAATGTGTGTGTGTGTGTGTGTGTGTGTGTTTTGAGACGGAGTTTCACTCTTGTTACCCAGGCTGGAGTGCAATGGTGCGATCTCGGCTCACCGCAACCTCTTGACTCCTGGGTTCAAGCAATTCTCCTGCCTCAGCCTCCTGAGTAGCTGGGATTACAGGCACGTGCCACCATGCCCAGCTAATATTTTTGTATTTTTAGTAGAGATGGGGTTTCACTATGTTGACCAGGATGGTCTCGATCTCTTGACCTCGTGATCCACCCACCTTGGCCTCTTGAACTGCTGGGATTATAGGCGTGAGCCACCGCGTCCAGCCCAATAATGTGTTTTTGGTTACTGGCAGGTATTTTATTTGGAGGCACTTCTGTGATTGGAACAGGAGTTGAGATGATGTCAAATGTATGTTAACAAAGTAAATCCCTCAAATTGTCTCACTGTGAAAACATTAACAATAACATTACTCTCTTAAATTCCTTCTGGTTTTCAATAGAAAGGGCCAGTAAGTGAAAGTGCCTTTAACTTTTCATTTTATGACAACTCTGCAATTTCATCTTGATTTCATATTTCTAGTAATAAAGCCTCTTCTGACTCCACATTCTTATTTCTGGTCACACATTTTATTCTTAAGAATTGTAGTGATGGACAAGAAGCTCAATTAGAATGATTAATCTATCGATGATTAATTTGGTAATTGTAACAATGTCCAAATGCTTAGAAATTATAGTATTTCATCAGATGTATTTTTAAAGAGGCACCTCTGTGAGAAGAACAGGTGGGCAGGCCAGCTTTCCCCTGGCTTATCTCCCCCTTCCCCCGATTGTAGAGCATCCTCCACTTGGTCCTTAGCAGGTTGCTCTGCTCTCTCTGGGGCTTTTGTTTGTACCAGACTCTGCAATAACAGGCCCAGATTTTGCAGCTCTAATGACTTTCTTTTTGCTGATGAAGCCACAGGGTATTAGCACCTCCTTGTGGCCATACATGTAATCTGACACTGTCCCTCGTAATAGTGATGATAACAGCAGTGTTAGTGCCAAGCCACTTTAAAATGCTTTTATTTCCTGGCAGATATTGTATTGAGAGTGATTTCTCTGAACATAAATACCAGTTGTGGAGGTTTGATATGTTTTAATGAAGTTAATGTGAGGTATTATTTTAGTAATGGAAGTAATAAATTAATGTCCAACAAGTTTAGAGCACCATTTCACAGGATGCATTTTTTCAGAGATATTTCTGTAAAGAAGACAAAGAATGAAAGAGGTTTTGACTTAAAAAAAACTTTTATGGGGGAGTCAAAAAGAAAAGAGAAAAAAACTTTTATTTTAGGTTCAGGGGTACATGTGGAGGTTTGTTATACAGGTAAACTGTGTGCTGTGGGGGTTTGGTGTACAGATTATTTCATCGCCCGAGTAATAAGCATAATATCTGATGGGTAGTTTTCTGATTCTTTCCTTCCCCCCACCCTCCACCCTCAGGTAGGCCCAGGTGTCTGTTGTTCTCTCCTTTGTACCCATGTGTTCTCGTTGTTTAACTCCCACTTATAAGTGAGAA